>JASUUL010000093.1:3745000-6245000 GCA_030449875.1 Aegle marmelos
TGGGTAGTTGGACGACAGCATCATAACACTTCAACAACGAAGACGTCAAGCACTGCGTGCAGGTGTGCTTATTTGACGAGTACTGCTAGGCTTGGATGGCAGGGCTTCGATGCGAGGCACGACAAGCGGGAGGAAGTAAGTGAATTGGGAGTCACCGATCGATGGAAAGTGAGAGTGTGAGAATGAAGGAAGCGGGCACGAAGGCTAGAGGTAGTAAAGGACAATAGCAACTAAAGATAATTTAGGGATTTGGTTGGCAAGTGAGTTTTTAAATTCAATATATATTTTAATTTTAAAAAAAGTTGGATCCAGATATCTAGTTTTTTTAATGCAAATGCATCCAGATCCATACAAATATTAGTTTTTTAAATCTGGATCTATATTTTTAACAATATGGATCCAGATTTTTTTGGATCCTTACGGATGCAGACCGGATCTAAATTTTATTACCATCGCTTGTCTTAACTTAGTGTCATTAGAGAGTGTATCTAAACTATTTAGTAAATGATTTTACTATATTGTCAATAGTCGGATTATTATTATCTGGCATAACGTATTCTTAACATCACACTTAGTAGAAAATCATGTCACGACCCACCTCGAACTCTAGAACTAGTCCTCTAATCTATGAAACTAATTAATAACGATTCTATAAAAATAAGAATTCTACTGAAATTTCGACAGAATTTTCCCTATAGTTATAATATTACCAATCCTGTAGATAATAAAATAAAACTTCTAAAATATTTCTAAAATAGAACAAACTCCACTAACTAACTTCCTAACAAATACCAAATATCATCTAAAGTATTTTAATACCAAATACAGTAAATTATCTTTAATTATAAAATTATACAATATGAAATATTTCAACTCAAAAATTCTATAACTCCTAATACCATCACGTTGTCAAAATACAAATAACTATTATTACTGAGTCGACTGTTATACTTGTAAATCTCCTATGGTGGGGAAAATAATAAAAAAGTTAGTATAAAACTTAGTGAAAATCTATGAGTAAATAGTATTTTTTAAAAAAAGTTTTACTTAAAAAATAATTTAATCATTTCTAAATAAATTAATCAAAATGTCATAATAACTTAAACAAACATATTTAAATCAAATCGTGCACTGATATAATAAAATCACATAATATTGTGTAAAGTCAAGAAAAATTCACAACATCTGATATTAATGCCGAATACTGAAAAACTATCACAAAACAAATATCCAGGGAAAATAATCTCATCATACCCAGATCTCCACGGATGAGTAATCAAGAAACTATTATGTCCCGGAGCTACGCGGATAGACTGAGAATTAACATCTCATATTTCATCACATCTCATCATAACTCATTATTTCTCATCATCATAACTATGCATGCATAATTAATTGCTAAAAGACATAAGCATCCAAGTACACAGCTTAAAACCTCTATGTGTACTCAGACGGTCCTAAAAGTCTGTATCTCATATTATCACATGGCATCTCATCTCATCTCATTAGTATCATTGTACATCAGAAAGGGTATTGTCAAATGATTTCACAAAGAATCATATACACATATGTCCGTAAATATCTAATAATATCCAAAATCTCATTTTCTTTTTCATTAAACAAACTTTAAATCCATTTTCTTTTCTTTAAAATATTATCATTAAGTATATATTCAAAATCAATAGTAAGATCATTAAATCATAAATATCTTTAACAATAAATACCTATTCTACCGATAAAATTCATTTTTAAAAAATCATTAAATTGAAGACTTTAAAATTCATTTCACAACATATTTTATCTTAATTAAAAAATCATAATAATTTATAAAGAAAATAAATTTTGTATATTTCACTCATAGTGACAACGATCAAATTCGATATCATCGATTACCTGAGGCGGCCGGATTGCTATCGATCGACCACTTGGATACTTGCAATTTTATGAGTTCGATCTGCCGCCGTCGTCGCTCATAAGAGGTCACCATCGGTACCATTAGACTCATCGAGGCCGAAACTACACGACCCGAGTTTTCTATCACCGCTGACTAAATTTTGGTCACCATTAACAAATAAGGGGGCAATTTGATAAATTCATAAAACTTGATAGTTGATCTTGTAATTTCTAAAACTTTTAGGCAATTTGGTAATTATGGACTAAGGTAGTAGGTAAGTTAAAATTCTGAGGGTAAATTAGTAATTTGTGATATTAGGGACATTTTAGTAACTTTAAACTTCAAGGGTAATTTTGTAAATTCAAAATTTATGGATTATGTTTAGTAAAATAAATTGAGGATATTTTGGTAATTTAAGATTTCAATGATAATTCGATAAATTATGGTTCTGAGGGGTAATTTAGTAAGTTTTAACATTGAGGGCATTTTGGTTTTTAAACATAAGGATATTTTAGTAATTTTAAATATTCAGGAGTTATATTATGTGGGTTCGAGCTTTATTAATTACAATTAGTCGTATTTCATGTTACCAATAATAATTATGTCGTTTACTTAATTAGAAGGATTCATGAACGATAATCAGCCAGTGGCCGTTAATGATATTAGATTTGAATATCGTCACTGTGAATGGAATATACAAAACATATTTTCTTTGTGGATTATTATTATTTTGAATATGGTAAAACATGTTTACAAATGAATTTTAAAAGTTTCGATTTAATTTTTTTAAAAAATAAATTTTATCAGCAGAATCGGCATTTATTGTTAAAGATATTTATGATTTAATAATTTTACTATCGATTTTGAATATATACGTAATGATGATATTTTAAAGAAAAGAAAATGGATCTAAAGTTGGTTTAAATGAAAAAAAATTATAATTTAGATATTTTCAGATATTTACGTACATATGTATATGTGGTTCTTGCGAAATCATTAGACAATACCATTTCCCATATATAGTGATAATGATGAGATGATATGAGATAATATGTGATGATATGAGATATAAAATTTTGGGACTCGTCTGAGTACACATAGAGGCTTTGGGCCATGTACTTGGGCATTTTGTCTTTTGAAAACTAGTTATGCATGTATAGCTATGATAATGAGATATGATGAATATGATGAGATGTGATGACATGTGATGAGATGTGATGTATAATGGTTCATTGTGATGAGATCCGAATATGATGATTGAGATGTTAGATTTGATGAGCTCAAAAGTGATAATGGTTCATTGATTGTGATGAGATGTGATGAGATATGAGATGTTATTTTCTCATCTATTTGTGTAGCTCAAAGGTATAATGGTTCATTGATTACCTGTTCATCGAGATCCAGATATGATGATATATGAGATGTTATTTCTCCATCTATCTATGTAGCTCTGGGGTATGATGGTTTATTGATTACCCGTCCGTCAAGGTCCGAATATAATGATATATGAGATATTATTTCCCCGTCTATCCGTGTAATTCCAGGGTATGATGGTTTTTTGATTGCCCGTCCGTTGAGGTCCGGATTATCCGTGTAGCTCTGGTATATGATGGTTTCTTGATTATTCGTCTATTAAGGTCCGGGTATGATGATATTATTTCCCCTGTGTACTTGTTTAGAGATAGTTTCAGTATTAAGTATTGATATTATGTGTTGTGAATTTTCCTTAGCTTTACATAATATTATGTGACGGTTTCAAATTGTGTATTTATATGATGTCATAATACATTCTTCTCTGGTTATTTCATGTGATATTATATATGTTTTTCAAAGTTAGTGATTTTATTTTAAATGTTAAGTGATCTATTAATATTTCTCGCTCATGGCTTGATGAAATCGTGTTTAAAAATGATATGCATATTTTAAAGTAAAACTTATTTTTAAAAACTACTATTCACTCACTAACTTTCACTAAGTTTTATATTCACCTCTTTTTTATTATATTTTCCTCCATAAGAGATTTACAGATACAACAGTTGACTCAGTAACGATAAATATTTATATTTTAGCCATGTAATGGTATTAGGAGTCATGAAATTTTTTAGTCTAAATATTTCGAATTATATAATTTTTATTATTAAAGATAATTCAGTAATTGGTATTAAATTACTTTAGATGATATTTGGTATTTATTGGAATGTTAGTTGGTAGAGTTTATTGTATTTTAGAAATATTTTGGGAGTGTTATTTTAGTTATTTACAGGATTGGAGAATGTCATAATTAAAAAAGGAAACTTTACCCAAATTTCGTAGAAATATTATTATTATTATTATTATTATTATTATTATTATTATTATTATTATAGAATCATTATTTGTTTAATTTTGAGGATTACAGAAACTCGTCTTAGGATTTGGGACGGGTTGTGACAAATGGAAACATGGTTAAGGGCTATGGGTGGAAAGCATCCAATTGCTATATTAATTTATCAAGACAAAGCTATAAAAGTAGCCATTTCTATTGTCTTTCTGAATACACGACAGCGGTTTTGTATGTGCCATATACTAAGAAAGATTCCCAAAAAGCTTAACCATGTGATAAAGAAAGATGAATCTTTTATGAGAACACTCAATGATTATATTTACAACTCATGGTTGGAGTAGGACTTTGAGGAAAAATGGTGGAATATGGTTAGAGAGCTTGAGCTTGAAGCGAATGAGTAGCTAGGATCATTATATGAAGATCCCAAGTTTTGGGTGTTTACTTATATATATGAGGGATACATTCTTTGTTAGATTATCTACAACACAACGGTCTGAAAGCATCAACTCTTTTTTGACAAATATGTTAGCAAGAAGGCCTCATTAACATAATTTATTGAATAGTACAAAGTGGCTTTACAAGATAGACAAGAAAAAGAAGTTTATGCAAGTTTCATTACATGGCATAAAAAACCAGTGTTAAAGTCTCCTTCACCCTTTGAGAAACAAATGTCCATAATCTATACGTATAAAGTTTTCAAGAAATTTCAAGTTGAAGTCTTAGGGGCATCAGCATGTTTCTCAGCATAAAAGCTGGGAGTTGGCATAATAAAAACCTTTGATGTTAAAGATTTTGGGGAAAATGTAGCTTTTGTGGTGAATTGGGAAGCAAGGAGCCAAGAAATTAATTGTTTATGTCGATTGTTTAAGTATAATGGATTTCTTTGCAGGCATGCATTATGTGTTCTTCAATCTCTTGGTATTTTTAATATTCTATCTAGTTACGTATTGAAGCACTGGAGTAAGAATGCAAAGAGTTTGGATTCTACAAGTTCGACAACTAATATTCCACGGGGGATGCATTTCAAAAAGCAATGTTTTAACAAATTGTTTCATCAAGCTACAAAATTGAGTGAGGAAGACTCATTATCTAGTGAATGTTTCAATATTGCATACTGTGCATTACATGATGCATTGGAAAAATATACAAGGATGAATCATTCTCTTAAAGGGCATGAAGTTGAATTGGATGGAGCTTACAGTATGGACAAGGAAAATATTGATGGTAATTTGTTGCACGCAATCTCATTACTTGATCTACAAATATCAAGTACAAAAGGAGCTCCCAAAAGAATGAAGAAAGGAATTGAGAAATGTAAGAGAAAAATACTCAACACCAAATCGAGAAATCTTTTATATATATATATATATAAACACACCCCTTTAAATTGTTATATTTTTATTTATTAACGATAACATTTGTTTTTAAGGTTCTAAAGAGCAACAAGACCAAAAATTCCTCTCAAATAATGGTTTGTATTTAATAACTTCATTTTTTTATTTTAGTCCCAGGAACATTCAACTTAAGGAATGAGAACGTTAATGATCTTTGTGATACACAAAATTGCTTGCAAGAAATGGTATGGTAAGTATATTATTTTACTTTTTACATGTATTATATTGTGCTTTATCACATTCTAATGTTTGGTGTTTATTGAAACTTATACCAAATAAATCTAAAATGTCCAGCATGAAGGTTATGAATCTTTGAAGCATTTTTCTGGTGAATATTTACAAAAAAGTTTTCAATGCAAGGTTTTGTTCTCTCATGGAGAATTGTTCAATCCATAAAAAAGAACTATTTTTGTGATCAATCTCATTTGAACAAAATTGTATCATTATAAGTAGTTATAAATTTTGTTAATTATTCTTGTTGCTATAATAGAATTGTGCTTGAAGAAACATTCGGGACAATGAAGTTTATAAATTGAACTTGTTTCAGTTGAACAGCTAGGAGTGTCGGCGTGTAATAATTTGTGTTGTATGATTGTTTTGAATTTTTACTAACGAACAAAAAGAGAAGGGCAATTTAGAATTTTGAATAAAGAAATAGATGGCATTTAAGTGTAAATATATTTGAAGTGATGGATAAATATATCCAATAACATATAGAAGGAACGAGAGAAAATTATTATTTGTGAGTCTTAGAAAAATAAAATAAAATTCGACACTTGTTGAATTTGGAAAAAGCGAGTGAGTTAATTGCCCATTCGTAGTACTCCTCTATTATACATATGTATATGTGTGTGTAGGGGGTGGGGGTGTGTATATATTAATTGATTATATTATTTATAATGGATTATAAAATTTCTTTAATTTAAGGTATTAAAAAATTACATCCGAGTTAGGGGTAGAATTGGTGTGGAATAGATTAAGAACATCACTAAAAAACTATTTAAATAAGTATTTATTATTAATTTAAAAAATCACATCATCATTTAAAGTTTTAAAAATATTTTAATTAAAATTTTTTAAATAAAAATAATTTTTTTTTTAAATTTCAAGAATTCTTTTTTTTCTTTAATTTATATTTTATTATCTTTTATTAAAAAAAGATAAATATTTTAATTATTATTAATTTGTTTAAAAAAATAATTATTTAATTAAAATAATATTAATATATTTTAATTAAAAAATTATACTTACCCGAATTAAATCCCAAATAAAAAGAAAATGACGTCGTTTGGTTCCTTTTTTTTTTTTAATTTACTTATGACCAAAACAATGTTATGCAGACAACAAAAACCTTCTCTTCGCACAGGATGTGGTGAACAAGTGTTTATATTTTTCTTCTTCTTCTTCCTCACTTCTCTTCATACAGGATATGGTAAACTAGGTGTTTATGCTTTTCTTCTTCTTCTTCTTTGTTTCTCCAGGGCTCTTTCTCTTCTTCTTCGTTTAACCGAGTGCAAGCAAAACCCTAACAAATTGCTCCTTCTCTCCAAGGCTTTTTCTTCTTTTTCTTTGTGTATCACAAATCAAACCAGAAGATTCATCTCATTCACTTCTAAACCAAAAATAATTTTGAATGAAAAATTAACTAAAGTGAGGCATTTGAAGTAATATAAAAAATTTCAAAACCAAAATTAATTTTTTCATATACAAAAACGAGATCTAAACTATAGCATTTAAAACAATTTTTTTTTAACTTCTAGTCAAGAATAAGAAAGGGATTTTTTTTTTAATTTCTCTACCAATTCATCCTCAACATTAATAACCCTCATTCAAATTCATAATTTCGGTAACTGCAGCACTTAAAACAGGCACAGGGAGAGATCGTTAAGAAATTATATTATTATTCGAATATCCATAACAAGAGCACTCGACTTCATCAGACAACACCACAATTCACACGACGCACAGACTGAACCTTAAAAACTCATCATATAATTAATGTACTTTCATTGATTATTTAGCCAGAGATTTGAATAGCCCCGACATTTGCTTTCTTGGCCTCCTCCGCTTTAGGAACAGTAACAATAAGCGCACCGTTCTCTATTGAAGCCTTAATGTGGTCCATTTTCGCATTCTCCGGCAGCCTGAAGCTCCTAGAGAACATGCCACTGCTACGCTCCACACGATGCCACGTGTCGTTCTTATCTTCCTTCTCAATATTCCTCTGGCCGCTTATCTGAAGCACCCTATCACCTTTAACCTCGACCCTCACCTCCTCTTTCTTTAGCCCCGAAAGGTCAGCCTTGAACACGTGTGCCTCTGGGGTTTCCTTCCAGTCCACGCGGATATTAACAAAAGCAGAGGCTTCTCCAGGGAATTGAGAGGAGAGCGCAGGTGGGAAAGAAGAACCAGACAAAGAGAAGTCCTTGAACGGATTCATGAAACGACGACGTTTTATGAAAAATAACAAAAAAAAATTTAAACCAAACGGCGTTGTTTAGGTTTTATTTGAGATTTGATCCGAAATAAAATTAGCACTTATTTCAATTTAAAGGATCTTTCAGCGAATAAAATATTTTTTTATTTTTTTATAAATAAATAAATAATATTTAAAGGTCAAAATTTATAAATCTTTTTAAAAATGTGTTTAAATTATGAACTGTCTTATATCAAACGTGAAGCTGACACGTGTGAGACATGCAAACGTGTCGGTAGTTGGAATTGCATGATCACATATTTGCGCAAGTGTGTTAGTGATCAGCTGTGGACCTGAATACTGTGTTTCCACTTATCCGAAAAAACTCTGCATCTCCATCTTGTGCTCCTCATTGCACTCAACCAATTTATAAGTCGTCATACGTGACAACACCTCGTTGGCCCAAACGAAACCCGGCTGACATAAAAACCAACGCAATTGCAGTTGCACATGGGCCTAGTGTTCGTATGGACTGTGTCAAAACCATAAACATCCAACGGCTTAATTACTTACTGGACTAAGTTTTCTTTGGCAACAAGATAGTAGAACGTCAAACGAAGTTTCTTATTGGCTAAGCCAAACAGTTCTTTATATATTATATTAAAAGCGAGCGGATTTCTCAGGATATTTAGGGGGAGAGAGAGAGAGAGAGCGAAAATCAGCTTACGTGTACACATTTTTGGGGTTTAATTGCTATCTAATCTCATATGTTTTGATTGTATTGGACCTTGAACCGTTCACAAATTATATTCTGGTTAGGGTGATAGGGTTGTTGGTTTGTTTGGATTATAACTTGATTACAAGAGTAGAGTGATTTTGGTCTTTGGCTTGCGGGTAACGAACTGCTGAGTGGCTATGGAGTCTACTATGGTTATCAAGGTACGATCTCTTTCTTTTTCTTTTTGTACTTTTGGGTTTCGTTTGTGATTTGATCGAAAATTTGTAATTTTTACCGCGAATTTTAGTGCAAGTTTGTCTCTTTTTTAAATTTTTTGCTCAATCGTTGTTGAATGGCCAGCGAAAATTGAAAAACGTGTGGAATTTGGTAATTTTATTTGTTTTTCAGTATTAGGTTTTCGTACAGTTGGATTGAAATGGGTGTTGTGGTTTGATCTATTGTTTGTTATGATCTCTTTAGTGGTTTGGCTGAGTAAGCCAAGATGAAGTTCACTGCTGATCCGGCTAGAAACATTTTCATCTGGTTGTTCTAAAGCTTTAAAATTATTGAATTTCTCATGCTATTGAGGTAATTTCTATAAATAATAGTTTGGAAAACAAAAACAACTAAAATTTTTTCATGATTTTTTTATTTTGTAATTTTGTATAATGCCTAATGGGATTTCCTGATACTGTTTGATTTCAACCAGTGTTTAGCTAGTGCATATTAAATTTTCCTCAAAGGGTCCATGAAAGTTAGTTTGTGGAATGACATGTATTTAAAATGCTTGAAGGCTGTATTCTTGAGGGCTGAACTAGTGAACTCTGGGATTGAAAAGGAATCGCATATGCTCTTCTGAGAAGAACCTAATTAATGCATATTTGTCTTTGTTTATTGATTTTAATATAAATGAACTGTTTTGATTTATATCCATGCGAACGTTATCCCTTTTGGCAAAGTTTTAAATTTATGGAATATCATGTTAGCGTTTCAATTATTACGTGCTAGATATTTATTCTGATTTGTTTCCCTTTACTTCAACGGAGATCTGTAGCCGAAAATTTCACATGATTAAACTTTTGTGATATACTGTTTACAGGTTAAGTATGGAGATACACTTAGGCGCTTTAACGCTTGTGTTGATGAAGATGGGAAGTTGGATCTCGACATTGATGGATTGAGGGCAAAGATCAAAAGTCTCTTCAATTTTCCACATGATTCTGATCTTACACTGACTTATGTTGATGAAGATGGTGACATAGTAACTCTTGTTGATAATGATGATCTGTGTGATGTAATGAGGCAGCGTCTTAAGTTCTTGAGGATTGATGTACAGCTGAACAGTGACAAATTTGGTAATGCTTATGCTAGATCAAGTGGAAGTTCTACTCCCTTGAGATCCCCCCGAATCCAGCATCCATTACCTGACATCAACAATAAGATTTCTGAAATTCTGAAATCTGTGCCAGAGCCACTGCGTGAAGCCATATCAAAGCTATCTACTGACGTTGCTTCAAAGGCGGCATCCACTAGTCCAATGATTGCTGATCTTGTTGAGAGTTTTTCAAAAATGGGCCTGTCCCACCTGAATGTAGTTCCACAGTCCAAAAATGGTGCAGAATCAAGTGGGAAAGCAGAGGCTTCTGAAAATCTAATGGCTCATTCAATATCTAATCATCCAAATGTGTCAAAAGATAATGGCCTGAAGGAAGTTTTGCCAAAGACAAGCCTGAAGGAAGTTTTGCCAAAGACAGCAGCTGTGGATTCAACTTCTAAAACTAGCAAAGATGTTGCTACTGGGATTGCATCTCAAGGCATAGGAGCATTTCTCTCTTCTGTTGACCTCAATCTTCCACCAGTTGATTCTGCTCCGTCTGGAAGTGCCACAAGCGTTGCCCTACCTGCATCCAATATAACGGTTGGTGATGACCGGATGGATGCTAATGAGAATAATGTTCATCAAACTACCAGTGTTCCTATATCCACAAGTTCTGTTGATCCTACAAGACCTTGTAAAGATCAACCTCGTACTGCAGATTTGGGTGGTAATCTTTTCCCCAAGTGTCCATTTAGTGGGATTCCTGTAGCAAATGAGTCTGCTAGTAGTTCCTGGCATCCTCGCCGCGGTCATCTTAAGCGGGGCATTAATCGTGATGCCTTGATGGGTATGTTCCATAAGGGTGTTCGTTGTGATGGTTGTGGGGTTCATCCAATTACTGGACCTCGATTCAAATCAAAAGTGTAAGAACATATCCAAGCTCTGGTTGGTGTTTGATGGATGTTTTATATCAGATATTAACAGTGAAGTTTTTGTTTTCTTCTGCAGGAAAGATGATTTTGACCTGTGCGGCATCTGCTTTGCAGCTATGGGTAATGAAGCTGATTATATTAGAATTGATAGGCCAGTTCATTATCGGCATCCACGACCCTTCAGAGGGTTATATGATCATGTGTGTATACTCCTCAACCGTTTTGTACCTTAATTCTTCTGTTTTGTTTACTGATGTATTCTTATTTGTTTTCTCCTCACTTTGAAGAGACAGAACTTTTGGCTGGGTACCCCAGGCCCAGATGCACAACATGTTGGTGCACTAGGAGCTCCACACATTTTGAGAGATTGTGGAATCAAACCAGGTCGTTCTAGGTTAGACAGTTGCTTTATTTTGGATGTCAATGTATTGGATGGGACGATGATGGCTCCATCTACCCCATTTACAAAGATATGGAGGATGCGCAATACTGGTAACGTGGCTTGGCCTAGGGGTTCTCAACTTGTGTGGATTGGGGGCGACAGGTTTAGTGATGGAGTTTCAGTTGAGATAGAGGTTGGCAAGTTTAATTTTGTTATGTTTTGGAAATGTTTTCAACATCATTTCAAATTTTGTTATACTTGACATCAATTGAAGTACTTCCTGAGTATTGCATGGGCATTTTGTCAATACATTCAATTCATTTCAGGTCCCTGCTGATGGTGTGCCTGTAAAGGGTGAGCTTGACATTGCAGTTGATTTTACTGCTCCTGAATTGCCTGGTCGTTATATCTCTTATTGGAGGATGTCCTCACCATCAGGTGTCAAATTTGGGCAACGTGTATGGGTTCTTATACAGGTATTGCTTGCACTTGAAAGCATTGCCATTTCTTTTGAAGAATATGCTTTTGATAATTGTTTTGCTTCTTATAAAATTCCTTCCTGATTCTTCCTTGTAGATTGATCCCTCTCTGAAGGACAGCATTAATGATGGCTTTGGAGGCTTGAACTTGAATTTCCCCCCCGAGAGCACTAGTTCTAATGGTGCTGAAATTATTGATGTGAATGTTCGGCCTATTGTGGATGGAGGCTTTCAGGAGCCTAGCAACTCCTTCAGTGTGAAGGAACCAGCAAAGCCAGGGGTTGAACAGCCTAAAAAGGAGCAGGAGATGAATGCTCCTATAAATGATAGCTTGCTGGTGGGGCACGGTGGTGCTTCAGCTTCTGCTCCACCTCCACTCCCCCCTTCAGAGGCTACTTCAACTGTGTCATATCCCATTATTGACCTGACTGAATGTGAAGCAGTCTCTTTTTCCGGTTTGCCAACAACATCCGAAGAGATCCGTAGCGATAAAGATGCTGTTGAGCAGTCCCTCCTCAAGGAACTTGAGGAGATGGGTTTCAAGCAGGTTGATTTGAACAAGGAGATATTGAGGATGAATGAGTATGACTTGGAACAGTCTGTGGATGACCTCTGCGGTGTGTCCGACTGGGATCCAATCCTCGAGGAGTTGCAGGAGATGGTGAGTTCCTATGTCAAAACTATGATGAAGTGTAGGAATGTTTTGTTTTCTCTCTGTTTTATCTTTCCTTCCCCTCCTCTGTGTATATGGATTTCCAGTAAGGAGAGACCTACAGATATTGAATCCCTATTTGGTTTGTGTTGCAGGGTTTCCATGATGAAGAAACTAACAAGAGGCTGCTGAAGAAGAACAATGGCAGTATCAAGCGTGTGGTGATGGATCTTCTTACCGGCGAGAAAGCTTAGTTGATCCCAGTAGTATATATATTTATGAATAAAATGTTGAGACTAAAACATGTTATGGATGATTACAGTTTAGATGTCCAACATCTTTGGTGGTATTTGGAATCGGATCATTGTTAAGTAAATATGGAATTATTAAATATTATTGTATAGTGCGTCTTTATCCATTCCTTGGTTTTTCCTATGCGCAACTTTTAGGTGTATTCTGTTCTGCTGCTTTACCGTCTGGTTCCGTTTTAGATCTTGAAAGAAGACGTTCGGGGTTTGGGCATGGTGAAGATGCTGTTTACGACTCCCATATCACAAAATTATTATATATACATATGTAGCGGTACGTGCAGAAATGGGACACTTGGGTTCAAAATTCAATTTGGCTTTGTTGGTCTTGTGATCTTTAGCAAATTGCTGGAAGCTACTCGACTCAACGTGAGATGCAACCATGCATAATATTAATACGAGTGGCGAAAGAAATGAAGATACTGATCCATTTTTACATGAAGAGTTGTTCATAGACCTTATTTGCAATGAGCATTTCACAATGTAATACGAGTACCAAGATAAGAAACGAGACGTCAACTTGTGAACGGAAGCTTCAATTGTTTGAGATTGTTAGTAGTGTGAAAACTTCCAAAAATTTAGGTGCGAAAACTGAATCATTTCATTTAAGATGTAACCAACGATGTACAGCACGAAATGTTTTAGGGAAGTGGAGTGAAATACATTGGAAGGCGACCTCATAGGTACCACCACCAGTTCAGGCATTTCTTTTTCCTAGCGAGTGGGTTGTTTGTCCACATGCTTGACAAGATCGGTTTCCACGTGATTAGGATTAGTTTATGGCACCCACAGTCTTTATTACAATATTCACAAATGTCTCTTTCTTGTTTCTCCTTCTTCAAGAGTGAAGCTTTGTGCTCGCTAACATTGAATGAATAAAGCCTAAAATCCAATCTCTCCATTCCGTTAAGCTCCCTAATGGGTGGTCATAGGATTTTAATTTAAATAATAATAATAATAATAATAATAATCATTATCATCATCATCATCATCATCATCATAATCTTAATTGATCTTAAAGTGTGTTGATTGGCTCTCTTCTCTGCTCCCCTTTATGAGGATCCTTCTCTTTTCCCCATGAATTTTCTATAAATATCATTGTTTGGGCCTTTTTCCCTTTGCTTTATTTGGTGTTTGGTGTCACTCTCTCTCTCCCTATGTTCTGCTACATCTACCTGTGGGATTCCTTACTTTTGCCTCCTCAGCAACATGTAAGCCATCGGTCTGCGAGTTTCGATCTCCGGGTCTGCTTCTTGAGTCTTGACATGTAAGCTCAGATGTGGTTATCAACACAGCACCATACAGAGCATGTCCTGTTTACTTCTCTGTTTCTTGTCAGCTTATCCATACACTCTGTGAAATGAGCTATTCAATGCTTTCCTTTTTTGGTCTCTGTTGTGTGATTTTTTATCGTACATTGCGTGATGAGAGCTAGAATTTCTTGATAAATATTAGATAGATATTTGTAAGCACATGTTGAATTCTTTCTTGCTTTAAAACCATGGAATCTGGGAGTAGGTTTTACCCGGCCGATGAGTTCAAGTTGGATGCTAAATGGCTAATTGATCCTAAGCATCTTTTTGTTGGACCAAGGATTGGAGAGGGAGCCCATGCCAAAGTATACGAGGGAAAGTAAGTTTGCAGCCAATTCCCAGATTAGTTCTTGTTCTTGACGTTATGTTGTCAGAAAAGTGATCAAGTGGAAAGCTTACATACTTCTCATTTCTTCGCATTGCCACCTGTTGTATTTCTTCTTGTATGAGAAAAATGCTTTTGACATTTGTAAAATTTTGTTCCCTTTTGATCAAAATTCAGAAATTTATATCATTTTTGTGTATTTTTAATCACTAATCTGGGCTTTTTTGGGGAAACTTGATATGCTTTTTTATGTGCATGAAGACTAATAAAAGTCCCATCTTGTTGGAAATTGTAAGACGTCCGCTGGGTTACAGTCTGGCTGTCGGTAATGAAGCCTGCTTAGGCTCGTAAACAGACTTGAGCTTATTGACTGACTCTGTTGGTGTCTGGTAGTGTTGTAGGTATCTCACCATCTTGTTCTATTCCCTTCAGATACAAAAACCAGACTGTTGCTATTAAAATTGTTCATAAAGGAGAAACTCCAGAGGAGATCGCCAAGAAAGAATCACGGTTTGCAAGAGAAGTTGCAATGTTATCTAGAGTTCAGCATAAAAATTTAGTGAAGGTTGGATTTGAATCCACTCTTTCCAGAATAGTTATTTTTCTTATGTCATTGTAGTAGTGGCAAAAATTATATTTAATGATAATGGTTATATTATTGTGTCTAAGTACGATGTCGTGTTTCTATGTGTAAACAGTTTATCGGTGCCTGTAAAGAGCCTGTAATGGTGATAGTTACTGAGCTCTTACCAGGAGGTACGCTGCGTAAATACTTGCTGAACATGCGGCCAAGGTGCTTAGAAGCTTGTGTTGCAATTGGTTTTGCACTCGATATTGCTCGTGCAATGGAATGCCTTCATTCCCATGGAATCATACATCGTGATCTGAAACCTGGTAATCTATCTTCCATTTCACTCTTTTGAACTTTTAAGGTATGGATAAGGATTAAAATATTGGTTGATGACTTGT
Source organism: Aegle marmelos (assembly GCA_030449875.1). Taxonomy (NCBI): domain Eukaryota; kingdom Viridiplantae; phylum Streptophyta; class Magnoliopsida; order Sapindales; family Rutaceae; genus Aegle; species Aegle marmelos. The sequence continues at coordinate 3,760,424 of JASUUL010000093.1, forward strand.
ATTATATGAGCTGCACGGTCTTTGTGACATGCAGATCGTTAGTTGTGGGAATCTTATATCAATTCCACATGTCTCATCTTTGGAGCCATGGGTTTGAGATATTCATTTTCTTGATATAATATAATCTGTAACATATTATCTATATTATTACAACACATGTGCTGGCAGTTGACTCTATAAAGTTTTCAAATAATGTACTTCAAGTCACATTTAATTACTTGCACATCTCTGTTCCAACTAGCGGTTTGCATAAGCATTTGTAAGACTTCTCAAGTGGTTATTTGCTATTGAAACAAGTAAAAGATTTCATTAGTTAGTTATTGGTTCAATCAGTTGACCGTCCATCCAAGCATGATTGCTTGTGATGTCTTATAGGAGTAGATGTGAATAATATGTTCAGTGGAAACAAATGATTAGGAGAAGATGGGAGATGCACTTCCAGATAATAGAGAATCTCTCTCTTAGATGAATGAAACTATAGCGTTACAGTTTGTATCTATTGAGCAGACAAATTTTAATAGGGGAGTAGATAAGTTACTTAGAAGGTAAAATCATTTAAATAGACATTAATGTTGACCTGAAAGAGAACAAGAAAGCTACTTTCTATCAGTTTATTGGGATCATTACTTGTAAGGATTATTAACAGTTTTTTTTTTTTTTTTTTTTGGGTGCACGCAGAAAACTTGCTCTTGACAGAAGACCACAAAATAATTAAACTGGCAGATTTTGGCTTAGCAAGAGAGGAGTCATTAACTGAGATGATGACTGCTGAAACTGGGACATACCGTTGGATGGCACCTGAGGTTCTTGTTCTCTTCCTATATGAACTTCTTTCTCTCTTGCTCTCACCATGTATGAAACAATTTATGTGAAGCATAATTGTGTTGCTGTTTGGTGTCAGTTATACAGTACTGTTACATTAAGGCAGGGAGAGAGGAAGCATTACAACCATAAGGTAGACTCCTATAGCTTTGCAATAGTGTTATGGGAGCTTTTGCATAACAAATTGCCATTTGAAGGAATGTCAAATCTCCAGGCAGCTTATGCGGCTGCTTTCAAAGTAATAGTCTCTTATTCATACTTTGTTCTTACACAGTAGCTGTTGTCACCTGCTTTCTTTGTACTACTAATTTTAATTGATGGTTTATTGTATTTTACCATTTCAGAATGTGAGGCCTAGTGCAGAAAACGTACCTGAAGAATTAGCCATCATTCTAACTTCATGCTGGAAGGAGGACCCAAATGCTCGCCCTAATTTCACTCAAATAATCCAAATGCTTCTTAATTATCTTTCTGCAATTGCTCCACCTGAACCTATGATTCCTCATCGAATTTTCAACCCTGAGAACACCATCTTACCCCCTGAATCTCCAGGTACAAGCTCATTGATGGTAGTGCGTGATGACATTGGGGAAACTCCTAAAGCAAAGATGGAAAACAGGCCAAAAAGTTTGTTTTTCTGCTTCAACCTGTGTTACTAACCCTGTAGTCATAAAAAGGATGACAAGAGCACTGTGAACAACTTAAACAAGCAAAGATTTTTTGACTCTTGTTCATGGAACACATTTTGATAACATCTTAAACTGATATCTTACATTTGAGTTGAAGCTGAGCAAGATAATAACACTTTATTGTATCTATCTGACAGTGATTCATTTTCTCACTTCTTAGGATAATGGTTTTGAATCTTAGCTTTCTCGTGAACTGAAAGTTTGGAGTTACTTTTAGTTCTGGTGTCTGATTGTAACCTGTAAATTGAAGGAAATTCGACTACAATTCTTAGTCAGAAACATGGAAGAAGAAATGAATGTAACATGGGAATTAGGATACGGTATTCCGGCTGCCACTCTTTGAGGCTAAAGGAAGAGCACATTGCTCCATGCCTCCATGCACGGATGCACCTGGTTCATGCCTCTGCTTTGGCAGATCATAATCATATGACACACGGTACACCTTACAGACAATAGAAATTGCCTGGGCCAAAGAGGTTAGTCGGTTGGATGATTATGGTTGTTTATCTGAATAGTTGGACTGCATGTGGTGTGCTTTACTGAAGTGTGAATTTATTTTGAAGTGGTGCCTGAGATGTTCAGGAGTTAGGAGACACAGGAAATTTACTGAAAATTCCTTGTTTGGGTCTCAAAAATCTGATAATCCCTTGAGTATCGCTATGTGACTCCATGCAACTGAAAAAATACACATGCATCACCAATTCTCCATACAAGGGTTAAGGGTAGTTCATCACCAAACTCAGAAGATACAATCAACTTCATAAAAATGAAAACTAATTTGACAGAAATTTCACTTACAACATATTTATGGTTTAGAATAGTCCTTACTTTCTACTTCCATGATAAATATCCGAAAAATGTGTCTACGTCGGAGATCATGAACATGCATTCTCCTGTGTGTACAAAAATAATCTGATTTCAAGCCCTATCATTTAGGGTAATGAATGCATGTTTTGGATATTAGTAATGTACATAAATATGGGGTTTACCAGTAGTCATTACAGGAACAAGACCCCTCTTTAAAGTGATGAAAGCGAGTCCGATCTCTTACTACAATTTCTCTATTGAAAACCTTTGATATAATCTTTGTTGCATTGTGGCAATCTGTGCACACTCTAAGATTCTTCGAAATTCTGATTGTAGTTCCAGGAGATGTTCTGATAAGACCAAAAGCTATAGCTAACTTCTCACTGTGGTGAGCTACTGAAGCTTCTTTATCGGCTTCCTCGGCATCTAGTCTTGCATCTGCTCTGTTGGGCGCATAGCCAGCTGATTTGATCCTTTTCATCATGTTTTCAGTTGCATCATAAACCTCCTTAAAATGTGGACATATATTGTCTTCAGCAAGAAACTCGTATATTTCTCCATCCAATTCTATTGAACTGCAGCCAGGAGCCTTTTTGATTCCCTGCTCCCTCATCTGATTCCTGACCCTCAACGCATCCTCACATCTTCCCACTGACGCATAAATGTTTGATAGAAGAATATAATCTCCACTATGCATGGGTTCCAACGTGACTAGGCTTTTTAATGATTCTTCCCCAACTTCAACGTTCTTATGAGCTCTGCATGCAGCCAACAATGTTCTCCATATGACAGCATTGGGTGGCATGGGCATATTCTTTATGAACTGATATGCCTCTTCAACCAACCCAGCTCGACCAAGAATGTCCACCATGCAACCATAGTGTTCCATCCTTGGTTCAATGTCAAAATCTCTGCTCATACTGACAAAAAGTTCTCGACCTTCATCAACCATTCCCGCGTGACCACAAGCAGAAAGAACAGCTATGAAAGTAACATCATTTGGTTCAAAATTCTTTTTCCGCATAATGTAATAAGTTTCAAGCGCCCTTTCTCCTTGTCCGTTACTGGCAAGGCATTGAATTAACACAGTCCAAGAGAACACATTCTTCATAGGCATCTTCTTAAACACTTTGACTGCATTTTCTATCAGCCCACACTTGGCATAAAAATCCATTAGTGCAGTTCCAAGTGTAATAGTAAGCTCCATCCTCTTCTTCTTTACATACAAGTGAACCCATTTACCAGTTTCCAGGGCTCCAAGGACAGCACAACAAGAAAGTACACTGACCATAGTGACCTCATTAGGCTCCACATTTGCCATTTGCATATCATGAAAAACAGCAAGTGCCTCCTTACACTGCCTTGCTTGGCTATAACCCGAAATCATGGCACTCCATGCAACTACATCTTTTCTATTCATCTGGTCGAACAATCTCCTTGCCCTGTCAACATGACCACACTTTGCATACATATCAACAACTGCTGTCATTAACTTAACGTTCCCATTGAGCTCTTTTTCCTCCATATACTCACTAATCCACCCACCTAACTCAATATCAGCCAGTCTTCCACATGCCATCAGAACATTGATCAAGGTAACCTCATCAAATTTAACACCCAAATCTCGCATTTCATTAAATAAGTCAACAATTTCCCTCCAGCATTCAGTTTTAACAAGGCCCGAAAACATTGAATTCCATGAAAAGACATCCCTGTTAGACATTCTGTCGAACATCTTACGTGCAATATCAATTCTCCCACAATTACCGTACAAATATATCAAAGTGTTTGTTACTAACTGTCTACACCCAAACCCAGATTTCAGTATCTGAGCATGAATTTGTTCACCTTCTTCCAATGCTCTTATTCTGCAGCAAGCTTTTAATGTACAAGCAAAAGTGAAACGATCCGGCTCTACCGAGTTTTCAAGCATTGTTTTGTACAACATCACGGCTTCTTGAGAAGACTGCTTCAGAGTGAAGGCTCTGATCATTATATTATATGCTGATGAATCTGGTTCGTTGATTTTGTGGAAGATTGAGAGAGCATAGTCCATGGTGGTGGCGCGAATGAGTATGGCAGCGGATTCGAGCAAGTTCTCTGATATGGTTGGGTTGAGATGGATGCGTGATTTGATTAGGTGGGCGTGGACTTGGTTCAAGTCTTTGGTGGTCTTGCATTGTTGTAAGATTAGGGTTTGAGGGTTTTCTGGGAACTGGGTGATGGTAGTTACTGTTTTAGCAGGAAAATCCAGCGTCAAGGCCATCTTGTTTGTGTTGGTTTATGAAAATCATGCTCTGGGATCGGTAATTTGGCACAAGAAGAATAATGGTCAATTGAATAAAACCATCTCTAATTCTTTTATGTGTGGCTGTCCTTGTAATCTCACATCACTAAAGCAGGGTCGGTATTCCAGCAAAAAAAATATATATATATCTTTGGTATTCTCGGGGCATCCTTTTTACTTGCTTTATAATAATATGTTTCAATTAATTATAATAATATGTACCGATAGACTCTCTTGTCGATGAATTTCAGATAATGAATGTTGGTATCAATTACCAAGGATGCATGTATAGCACCAGCGGTTGTTTTCACGTGAAACGGTATCTCATTTACAACCGTATATTTTTTTATATATGAAGCATCAAGCATATATGTATCGGCAGGTAGAGCAACAGAAGGCATCAACCAAAGTAATCTTTTTTTAAGAATCATAAATTTTGACAGCTAGGGTGATCAAGTTTGCTTTCTCCCAATAATTAGTTGCCTTAAGCTACTGCAATTTACATCTTCATCTTATCACTAAGCCCCTAATTAACAAAGTTAATTTCGATAAACCATTATTTTACTCCAAAATCCATCATGGTTGTCACTTCTTTCTATAAAGCATAATATCATATCCCAGGCATATTTGATTTGTGCCCGATCAATTCCTGTCTGATGATGACAAAGGATAAAAAGAATTAGATTCACCCACTATGGTCTGGCAATAAAGGATAACTTATATGGGTCTATATATTGCGGCTGCCATTACTGCTTTAATTAGTACTCGCCGTTGAGAAGGGATCGAGCTAAATAAAATGCAGTACTGGAGCTATGACGTAGCTCCCAAGCAGCAGCGGCAGCAGTCTGATTGGAGCACTACGTCCGATGATTACTATCCCCACACATCAAAAGCCAGGGTTATCAATGAATTCCCTCGCTACCCTAACGTGTACAAGGCCTTTAACAATAGTTATGCTTATGGAGGTGAAAAGCAAGAAAGCAGTCCACGTGAAGATCAAGTACAGCACCAGCAGAAACCTTCTCCCCCGAAGGTTCAAAAGAAGGTTCGGGTGACTGAACCTGTTGGAATTGTTGAGAGGCAGACCGAGGAAGATGTTCAGAACCGTCAGGGTCGTGAAGAGAGCATCGACACTCTAGCTGATGGCTTCATCAAGAAGAAGCACTTTCAACTCAGCAGATGGAACACCTTCAAATTGTCGTCTTAGGCTTCTTTCAAGCATGCAGGCTAGTTACAGTTGACTGGCAGAGAGAGAAGGCACCACTTTTTAGCGTTACCAGCAGTAAAATATATTCCAGTCCTAGTTAAATAAATGGCCTGCATTTTGATGTGTTGTTATCACATATAAATAGCTAGAGCCAATGTTGTTTATGTTTGCTTGGATAGCATACATGCTTGTTTGGATGTATTTTGCATTTTTTTTGTACATATAAAAAGGATTTTTGTAAAATATGAGGAGTGTGGTATATATATTGTCAGCTTCGAAGAATTAATCCATTCTGCAGGTGTTCCCGTTAATATATAACCGATATTGAGCGATAAAAGAACTAGATGCACGCAACCGTATACATCATCAATACTAAAGAATAAAAGAGAAAATTTTCTGGGCAGCAGAAATTAAATAATACAGCTAACATTTTTACTAGTTGTTGTCATAACAAACCAGAAAACGGAATTAATTAAAAGGTACAACACAAATTAATATTGATTATTTTTCTAATAAAGCTTGCACTAATTAATCAAAATTGAGTGTCACCGTCCCGAGAAACGAGATGATTCTGATGAAATCTTCTTGAAGAGAAATGATTAAACAAATTTCTAAGGCTATTCTTGCTCTCTCTTCCCCGCCTATGTACAGGAACAGGATCATCTAACCCGGAAAATGGATTTTCCAACGATAAGCCTGCCTCTAACCTTTTGGACACGGTCACAAGCTCGTAGGAGTCCCAGAGCGATTGCCCGAAATCCCAATTTGCGCTTCTAATACCAGTTTCCTTATTAGCTGATGAAGAAGACTTGTTCATTGCTTCTAGTCTGAATCTTGAAGGCTGGCTCTTGAAATCTCTCCTGTGCGCATCGAACTCATTGGTTGGCCTAGATCTGCCGGAATGGCCGTACCAGGCTTGTGCCACGGCCTTGAGGATTTCAAGTTCATGTTCTTCATCTTCAAGCTCTAGCTTTTTCTTCATGGTGTGGTCTTTTTCTGTTGGACAGTCCTGTTCCTGCTGGGGCCATGCTTGTTTGTGTTGTTATCTTAGGCAAATCGCAGCCTCACATGATGATGGTGTTATTCGTGGCTGTATGGATTGGTCTAGTGCATATATGATGAACAAAATTTTGTCTCTTATCTCTTTTTCAATTCTGTTTATTTATCTGGACCCCAATGATCCTAGCTAGTTTGGTACAAAATTAATTCGTTTCGATTATTGAAGATCTTTTTAGACCCATTTCGATAATACTGTAAATTTAAAAATAAATGTTGTTACTTGTGTTGTTGAATAAATAATCAATTATAAAAAAAAATTAATAAATTTATTTCTAAAAATACTATAAATTTCAATACAATCAAATGTGTTTTATTAAATTCGATTATTATGAAAATATAAATAACTAAAATAGATATAATATTAGAATAAAAATCATTTATATATTTGTATATATATGTATATCTAATTTTTTATTTGTGCGTATATAATGATTAATAATTAAAAGAGAATAATTGATAATTAAAATATATTTTTTATTTTTATTATTTTTATTTTTATTTTGTTATCTCGATATAATTAATGATGATGATGATGATGATGATAATAATAATCGCTTTAATTTTATTATTTTATTTCTAATTAAACAAGGATTTAATTTTTATAGTATATGTGAGGATATACATTAAATTATATAAAGTATAAAATCGATTCTGAAAATTAAATTTTAAAAAGATATTCCTTCCTTATTTTTCAAAATGAATTGTACAATGAAATGATTTTGTCAAAAGTGATTACTAACAAAATTTATTAAATACTAAAATTAATTTTTAACTTATTAAAATCACTTTTAAGTATCTTCAAAAAAAATACTTCCAAAAGAGCTCTTAATATTACTGCTACAAATATAAGAATTTAGTAATATAGTACACTATGTAAATAATTAATGGAATACTTTTAATGGATGTAGGAAAGAACTAATCTTTAATTTTACAATATTTTCTTCAATATTTTCTCCTGTAGCTCATGTACTAGTGCTACACACACACACACACACACACACACACACACACAAGCCTGCCGATTGAATAAATATTGAAAACGTCAAATATTCAATCATACCCTTAAGATAATAGTTATTGATCCCAAAATTTAATTCTGTAGTATGTCATATATCATATTACACGTGTAAGCTAGGTTTATAACCAAAATACACACACACACACACGTATATATATGGTGGTGTAACCAATTGTTTAGAGTATATAAAGAAAAGAGGAAATTGTAATTATTAGTGGAATTGTATTGCCTTCTTTACTGATTAAGTGTTCAGCCGCTTATCTCCAATTAACTAAAAATTAGTATATTTGAAGTGAATACATTATTTTCCTTATTGTTCTTTAAAAAGAAGAAGAAGAAGAAGATTATTTAACTTCACTCATTCTCCTTTAACGAGACTCAAACTTGGGACTTAGGACTTTGATCTTAAGAAGACAACGCTCTTATCAATTGAGTTAAGCCTTTGTAATAAGTGCATATATATTTGTCTTTAATGGAGTTGCATTTTGAGAACTAACAACTGATTTATAATTAGCTAACTGTTATATTATCTTCTTCTTTTTTTTTCCCCTTTTTTGAGAAGATATTATCTATTAGTTAAGCTACGTTTGGGAACTTAAATAAATTGTGTGGTTGGTTTAAATTTTGAGAGTAATCAAATATTCTAATTGGAGGTATGTTTAGTTGTACGGCCTAATAGAGTTAATAAAATTTAGTCTAGTACTAATAGATTTTTTAATCTTTATTTTTATATGAGTTTAGGACTTTAGGTGGGATAAGATTAAATGAAAAGTTTGTGTTAACCTCCCCATTTATCACTCTTTTCTTTTTCATTTAACCTAATATTCGATATCAATTAAGCATAGAAGTTAATTTTATTATTTTTTAACTTGCAATTTTATATTAAACAAAATATCAAAAATTTTATTCAACAATTTATGTTTAAATTATATTTAATTTAAGATTAAGTATCAAAAATTTTATTCATTAATTTATTTAAACCAATAGTGAATATGAAACATAAAAATAATCGACTATTTCTTTACAGTAATTTTAGATATTTAATATTAAAATCAATAATTATCAATACAACATAAAAATATCATATTATTTATTATTAACTTAAATTAAAATAGTCCTATCAGATATTAAACCAAACAAAAGATAATACTAATTGTAATTCAGTCTAATCCAATATAATCTAATTCAATTTGATCTTAAAAATTAATTCAATCCACTCATACATCCCAAACATAAACGTAGTATTTATTCATAGCAACAAATACATCACCTTTTGTCCTTTCTCAGTTGGGATGGTCGGTTTTGGTTACACAGGAAATAAATTTTGTTGCGGGGACAACTTGTATTTTCTATTTTTTATAAATTGTTCATGTGTAGGATGCAGTAATTTATTCATAAAGAAAATTTGTATTATTATTAAAAGTTTTTTTTTTAATTTTTTTATGTTTAATTAAACGGATTTCCAAAAGTATTTGAAATGCTTTGCGAATAAGTGATTTTATTTAAATAACCAAAAAAAAAAAAGAATAAGTGGTTAAAAATTTGGAAACACTTGATCATTTAATTGCGGATAAATATCATGGTCACAGCCCGATCATGGAAATAGCTATAAAAGTATGTCTTGCTAATGTATTTTATCCATATTTTTTTAGGATGGAGATATTTCCACCCAATTATTTTTATGAATTCATCTAAATTTCAGAAAATGATTATAACAAGTTCCCATTATCTTTAAAACATACAAATTAATAAAACGTTTTGACAATTAATCAATCACCAACTTTATTATTTTAACTAAAAAAATAAAATAAATGACCAAACTATTTTCTTACTATCAAACCGTCAAAAACCTAGATGACTAATTTTGGCTCGTCATGCCTTGTAAATTCGACATATTCCTTCTGCTCGGAATCATGCTCTTGGGGCACATGTTTGATCTTCTGGTTTGGGTGGAAAGATTTCATGCCAAATATTTGGCTTGTTTCCTCTTATTATTAGGGTTCTAGAGCAATTCAGTTCCTATCTCAAAAAATAGTTGAAAGTAAGAAACTACTAGTTAACTAATAATAAACTTATTAAAAAGAATAACAAGGGTACAGAAAATGAGATGATTCATTTTCTTTTATAGTATTTGGATACTTGATTTTATAAAGAAATAAAAATTTCATACAAGAAATGGGTGTTTAGTTTTTTGAGTGAGTTATAATTTTACAAGTACAGAGTAATTAGATATAATTAATTTAAAGGATTTAATTGAGGTTTTTTTTGGCATTTTAAAGTTACAAACTAATATTAATTTTTTTATTTTTAAAGCCAATTAAATAAGTTACTTCTACTGTGCAAGTAACTAAATTAAAAAGTAACTAAATATATAGTAAATTGTGTTGTTCCTCTTATTGTGAGTTTAAAAACAGTGTGCATACATTTGATAAAATTTATTAGAAATATATTTTTTTAAAATTAAAGACCGAAATAGATATAAGTTTAAATTACTTTTTTTTTTGAGTATGTTTAATAATGCTTGGAAATGCCTTTTTTTTATTTTCAAAACATGTAAAATTACATAAAGTTAAAAGAAAACTTAATAATGTGTTATATAAAATATGATAAAAGTTCATATTAATACATAATCTTGATAAAATAAAAAAAAGTATGCATTAGATCTATATTAAACTTATTCCAATAAACACCATGACAGTAGAAAATGTATAAATAGATTGAATATTAAAAATCATGGTTATGAAATTATTTTAAAAGTTATGGTTAATTTTCATGTGAAATTGTTCATAATTTTAAAAGAATTTACATAATTGTTGGCAAGTCTTTCTTAGTCTTATAGTAGAAAAATACATGTAAAAATATAAATTTACTAGATCAAAACTCTAATAGTTATGGCAATAATTTTATTATAGTGATAATATAATATCTAATAGCTTATATATTAGGGTGTATAAAAAAAAAGATAAATTATTTTTTAAAATATTAAAGTTATAATAAAAAATTTTAAAAAGTGTGATAACTTATTTAATAAGTTGTTTATAACAAATAACTCCATATTTGCTTTTAAAACTTGTTGTTAAAATAGATAAAATTATGAAATAAATTATTTTTATAAAATTTACTAAATAATTTTTTATCATAAATTATAAAATAAATAACTTATTAAATTTCAACCACAATTACATTAAATCGTAGTAGATCAGTGTATAAAAATAAAATAATAAAAAAATAGAATAATAAGTATCAAAACTATTTTGTTTTTTTACGTGCAAATAGCCTTAGGCTTTATGAAAATTATGGACTTTTTTTTCAATTAAATGTAAAGTACCACTTATTATACGTGTCCGTTCGTTATTGGTTGAGGTTCAAAATAGGCCTTCATCTAAAGAAAGAAGTATAGAATAGGCACACCCTTTCCCGCCCAATTTAAAATTAACCCAAAAAAAAAAGGAAAACAAAATTTTATGTACCTAGGGTTTGACACATTGCCGGTTGCCCAATCCTCTCTGAAGTCGTTATCATTGTAATCCCTAATCCCGGTTACACTCATCAAAATGAGTACTCCCATGGAAATCACCGTACAGAACTCCTCGGAAGCTGAGATCTCTGACCAAGACGGCATCTCCGAGCAAAAAGGCGTCGCCGATCCCGCCCTGCCTGTTCTACACGAAGACAAATTTCTCGTCTCCGGTATTTGAACATCGAATTATTATTAACTGTTTAATTTTAGCGTCGATTCAAAACGAGCGCTTTTAGTTTAGAATGTTTATTTATTTTTTCAGTTGAAGTTTGTTTAAAGCCCTCAAGCACAGCTCGAATAGACGATGTCAGGTCAGCTGTAGAAAGGTAAGAATATAATTATTATTTTTTGTATATTTCTCCGAGATTTGGGTCTTGAGAGTTTGATTTCTTAATACTTTAGTATTTCCATTTAATGCGATATAGAATGACTCAAAAGTTTGTTTTGTGTTTAGAATGCTTGAGAAGAGAAGTTTAAGCTATGTCGATGGGCCGATCCCCATCCCCATTGATGATCCATTTCTTGTCGAAAATGTACAAAGAATCTGTGTTTGCGATACAGGTCTGCTTTCTTTGTTTATTTATAATATAAAATAAAGAAACATAATTTTTTTTTGGGTTCAGATAAGTTAAATGGATATTTATTAGCAGTGAAGTGGTTCCCGGTTCATGATTCTGAAATGTATGAATTTGTTGGTATTGTAGATGAATGGGTAAAGAACCATGATATTCTTTTGTTCTGGCAAGTCAAGCCTGTAGTTCAAGTCTTTCAGGTAATTTCACAAGTAACATATATCTTTAAACTTCAGGAGTAAAGAGTTAGTTGAGATGTTAATGCAATCTTTTTGTCCTTCTGGTTCACTTTACACAGGGGTAGATTTCTGGGTTATCAGTAAAGATGTTCTGCCCTTGATATGTTTGTCATATTTTTTCATTCAAACTTAAACGTAGTTGTGTTGCTTTGTCAGCTTAGTGAGGAAGGACCCTGTGAGGAACTTAGTGGGGATGGCCAGCTGTCTAGCTTCAATGAATGGATTCTTCCTGCCAAGGAATTTGATGGCATGTGGGAAAGGTATTTCTGTTGCTTATTTTCTTTATAGGTTATTCATTGATGTAGTAACATATTAATTTTTTCTTCCAGTCTGATTTATGAATCTGGTCTCAAGCAAAGGTTATTGCACTATGCAGCAAGTGCATTGATGTTCACTGAGAGGGGCGTTAATCCTTTCCTCGTGTCATGGAACCGGTAAGGGACATCTGTTTGATCTCATTCATATGTAAAAGTAGATTGGAATATGTTTTCATTATTTTTTATGAAATGAGCTTCACTGAAATCTGGTTGCTATACCAGTATGGTATGCTCTAAGTGCTCACTATTTTCTTTCACATTTTACCAAATTCAAAATCTGGGTAGATATCATGCGGAGATGGTGGTTAATTATCACAGGAAAGCCGCAAGAAATGTAACTGTAATTTTCTGACTTTTAATTTTTATTTTGCAGCATGGTCCTGTTACATGGTCCTCCAGGGACTGGGAAAACGTCATTATGTAAAGCATTGGCTCAAAAACTGTCTATTCGATTCAGCTCCAGGTGTTGATGTCTCACATGAATTAGTTTTTCCTTCTCTGTTGGACTATACTTAATGCCAATATCTTTACTGTAGACTGATAATGTTTTCTGGCTTACCCTTCTGTAATCAGATATCCTCAGTGCCAGTTGGTTGAAGTTAATGCACACTCTTTATTTAGTAAATGGTTCTCTGAAAGTGGGAAGTTGGTATGTAGTCATCAATATATATATAACTTTTTTAATTTGGGGTCTGGTTCAACCTAGACAAATTCACTTTTTCTATCAACTATAGTTTAATGTATTGGCATTTCAATTGTTTCTGGATTGTCCACCTGGAAATTGATGAGCATCAATTAATTTCAGTTGAAAAGAACAAAATAGGGACAGAATAAAATAGGTCAAGGTTGTTTTTCGTGTTTTCACTTTTGGCTGAACAGCTTTCTTCCATCACCTATCCATTTATGGAAACTATTGGTGTCGTCTTGTGACAAACCAAGTAAAGTTTCTGCTGCTGAAGTGAGTAGAGACTTCAAAGTCATCTTGTTTTCTCTGTGACGACTTGCAAGTCATATTTGCTGTCTGCCGTGCGAAACTTTAATTTTTTTCACTTTGAATTCTTATTTCTTTTTAAATATTCTAGAAGTGTGTGGCAGCAAAAGCTGATCTTGACTTTAGATTTTGGTGCATGTGGCTCTCAGTTTTCACTCAGGATTATATTAATTGTAGGTTGCCAAGCTTTTTCAAAAAATTCAAGAAATGGTAGAGGAAGAAAACAATCTGGTATTTGTTTTGATTGGTGAGATTTTATTACAATAGAATTTTCTTTCTTTTAAAAAAATAAAATTATTACCTTTGTTTTACCTTGTATCTATATGAAAATGGTGATACTCAGATGAAGTTGAAAGTCTTGCTGCTGCTAGGAAGGCTGCTTTGTCTGGTTCTGAACCTTCAGATTCTATTCGGGTATTACACTGTTTCTCCCTCCCCGACTTTATCATGACTTCTTCCTATAACATGCACCTTGGAAAATGCATCTCAGGTTGTCAATGCTCTACTAACTCAGATGGACAAACTGAAATCATCACCGAATGTGATAATTTTGACTACATCAAATATAACTGCTGCCATTGGTAAGCCTATAATCCGATTCAGAAAAAGTGAATTCAACTTCTAAAAGCATCACACACTAACACGAACCGCTTTTTGTCCTCCCTCCCCATTGTTGCTTTTCTATCATATGTAGTGGCTGCTGGTCATTGTCGCAATACAAGTGGTTTCTTGGATATTTTGTCCCTTAAAATGCTTCCCTTGATGTACTTAGATGCCGTTACTGTGTTTCTTCATTTTCCTTTTGAAAATTTCCACTTTGTTAGTCTGCTGGTTTACTAACTTTTGGGCTTCAGATATTGCATTTGTTGATCGTGCTGATATCAAAGCATATGTTGGTCCTCCAACACTACAAGCAAGATATGAAATTTTAAGGTCATGCTTGCAGGAACTCATACGAACAGGAATCATATCAAATTTCCAGGTGCATATTTGTAACATTTTTGCACAAAACCATGTTTTTGAAGCCTTGATACTGCTGAATGCCAGTGCAATAATTGAATGGTTTAATTCATGGAATTATTAAAGACATTGGAATTTGTTCAGGATTGTGATCACAGCACGCTTCCAAAATTTTCTGTTTTGAAAGAGAAACTGAGTAATCCTGATATTCAAGAGGCTGACAGATCACAGCACCTCTATAAAAGATTGCTTGAAGCTGCAGAGGCATGCGAGGTCAGAAACAAAATGTTCCGCTTACTTTGTGCTTTCTTCTAAAGTTTGAAATGAATAAAAAAAAAAAAGTGATTTTCCTTCTATTAATTGCAATTTGTATGTTTACCTCTCCAGGGGTTGAGCGGAAGATCATTAAGAAAACTTCCATTCTTGGCACATGCAGCTCTTGCTAACCCTTACAGTTGTGATCCCAGCAAGTTCTTGCTTACTGTGATAGATACAGCTAGAAGGGAGCGTTCTGAGCAACCTGACTGAATTTAAAGTTATTTCTGTAAAAACATATTCTAATGCTTAATGTAAAAAATATAGGAAATGCGCCAACGTTTTGCTGTCATTTCATGCGATTGGCGTCCTCATCTTCTTTGTTCTAATTGCTGGTTACAAGGGTCTTAACAACACGAGATGGTGACAGAGGCGAGAGGCCATCTTTGCATATATAGGGAAGCCTTACATCATCACCCAAGATCCATCAAAATTTTCTCTAACAACAGAAACTCCACTGAGCGGTTAGTGGTTACAACCGATAGTTCACTCTTATAAAGTAGAGAAGCTTGGAGATAATCACTCATAATTTTTAGCGACAAAGTGAATCGGTAAATCCACATCTGCCTTATACAAGAAGGATGTTCAAAATATATACCACTGATGGAAAAAGCCCTAAATTGTAATTGCACTGTGATTGTTTTACATGATACCGAACCATCACAAAAAGTATTCAAATGATATCACACTGGCCATAACCACTACATGGGACCCAGCAGAGCTTAGAAATTAATCAAAATCAAATTAGGCGACAATCTACCCAAAACAGCTTCAGTTAAGGGAGGAACACAACATTTAAAAGGGGTGCCATGGTAACCGGAAATTAAGGTACAATTCAGTAGTATAGAGATTTAAAAACTAGTTGATTCCTTCCTCGAAGGAATGTTAACTTTGTCACTCTTTGCAGAACCGAAAAGTTCAGAGATTTTGGAATCCTTGCGGATATGATGAGGGCACATGTACAGCAGATCTTTAGCCTCATAATGTCTACCTTCATTGAAGAAAGATTCAAAAACTTGGAGATAAGCTGCAGAAGATGGATATTCTTTCACGGTCAATGCCTTCAAGAATTCTGAAGCATCCTCCACGGTTCCAAACTTTGAAATATACTGCACAAAAGGCTCAGGGAAAGGTGGGTAGTTTTGTTTTTTCATTAATCGTAGAAGGTTCAGTGCTTCTTCCAGTTTCCTCGCTCCCAAGAGCTTTTCAATGAGAGCTTTAAATGTAGCTTGCCAAGGTCTTAAACGAACCTTCTCTATCATCTCCACAAGCAATTTATATGCGCCATTTACTCTCTTTTGACTAAGGAAACCATTAATCAAGACATCCAGAAGATCAGCGTCAGCATCATAGTTCTTTTGCATCATCTTCGCAAAACATAATAATGCCCTGTCAACTTCGTTAGCAGCACAGTGCCCTTGAATCAAAATGGTCCAAGTCTTGATATCAGGAATACATCCGTTTACTTCCATTTTATCCAGCACATTGCAGGCATCTTCAAATCTTCCAGCTTTACAAAGGCCAAAGATGACTTGGCTGTATGTGATGTTATCAGGCTCAAATCCAGCATTTTTCATGACCTTCATAATCTTCTCAGCTTCATCAAACTTTCCCAATTTTGTCAGTGCTCTATGAACCCCGTCATAAACGGACTTGGAAAGGGAGTTGCCCAATGACTCATACTTATTTGCAACTCTAAAGACCAAACCCAAATCTGGGTTATTAATTGATGAAATGCTCCGTAGAAGCAAGTTACAATCTTGAACCGAAGGCTTATATGGGCCATCCATCATAAACTCAAAAAGCTTCACTGCATCCTCCATCATCCTAAACTTTTGAAATTGTCTTGAAATTTTTATGTAGGTATCAATGTCCATCTCATACCGCTCATTCTTCATTTCCTCAACAACATTCCAAAAGTCCCCTACTGAATCATGCCGAGCAAGAACCCTCAAGATACCATTATACGTTATGGTATTGTGTTTAAACCCTGAATGCTCACCAACCCAATGGAAAAACCCCAAAGCTTTTAAAGGGTAAATATGAAGCTCCTTCAAAACTCTTAAAACAAAATTATCTGATAGCTGAATTTTCATATCCTCTAATTTTTTTCCAATCTTATCATCCCAATCTGACCCCAGAACAACATCAACCACAGTCTTTGCAACATTATCCATGGCATTCTCTTTAACCATTCCATCATGAAATTGGTTCAAAGCGGCTAAATCACTGGCCTTCTTGGCCTTCTTTAAAACCCCTAAAATTGACAGATACGTTTCCTCTTCAATAGAACAATGATCTTCTTTCATCCTCCTAAGAGTAACCCAAAACTGCTTCAACGAATCTTTGTTTACTAATATTCTAAGCATCAAGCTGTACACCGAGGAACTGGGTCTGAATTGCTTTTTATCACAGACCCAATTGAAAAAAGCTGAAGCCATTTCCGGGTCTTTATCGAGCTTCTTCAGAACATAGACAACACTTTCATGGGTCAGTTTGGGGCTCAATTCTTCTAACTTGTTCTCTAACTCGTCAGACCAATCATAAGCTAATATAAGCTCTAAACTAGAGTTCGGGCTTGTCGAAAAGAATAGCTTTTGGTATGTTTTGACATGAAATTGTGAAGTGTGAGATTGATTGGAAGCAGCGAATGCAGAGAGGTGAGAGAAGTGAGTCACCCGTGTAACTAGTGGCCGAGTTGAAGAAGAACGCGTTGCAAGAAGCGAGTTGGTGAGTCTGAGAGATAACAGCACTGCCTTTGATCGATTCATGGCTTCTTTTATGCACGAGCTGAATATGTTACAGAGGTGACAAAAGAAGAAGCTGTCAAAATATAGTGAATTAAATGGGGGTTTTCAAGGGTTTAACATTCTCGACGGCGTTAGCAGCACCGCAAAGGGCGTGGGCCCGGGGGGGAAACCGGCTCATGTTCGGGTAAGATCAGGTTTTCATCCGGCCGGGGAGAATCGGGTTACTGCAATTATGGGTCAAGGCCTACATTGAAAGTCCAAAAATATTTTGGACTGGCCTGGCCTGCCCGTTTTCAGCCCATTCTGTTGCACATGTCGTTTCCGGAAGAATTTACCTTTTTTGTTTTTTTTGCGGGTCCTTTTTCCCGTTTTGTTCTTTTCCGCGTCTACGCAATTAGCATATTTAACTGCCAAGTTAGCTTTCAAACTGTACACAGAGAAACAGCAGTGGGCCCTCGTAAGAAACCCCATTCAAGGGTCCCACCATGACCACGATTGTCTTCCACGCGAAGCTTCGTCCGTTACGGAAAAGCATATTCACCCAAGCCCCACCACTAACTTTTCTTCAACGTGTTCCAGGACACATGGCGCTTATTTAAAGGTGATACGGTTGGATTAGGTTTCTGCCGCAGCGACTGTCTTAATTGTCGAGTTAGAAAGAAAGAAGATATGGTCGCTGTTTGATTGAAACTTGAAAGAAACTGTCAGTGGTCGGTATTATGCTATGCCAGCTCTTTCATATTAATCATACAGCAACAATTAAGGTGTTAATCCAACCGTACGTTTCATAGTCTTTTCACGTAACACGGAGGATCGCTCATAGACGTTCAGAAGACCAGAGTAATTTAGCTTTAATTACCTTCGTCTTAGTGCCGTTGTGTGTGTGTGTGTGTGTGTGTGTGTGTGTTAAGGATCGTTTGACACTTGATTAATTTCAAGTTTCAAGCTAAATGAAATAAAGAAATAAACTCACAATTTGAACTTTAGGCTGATTATTTGTTGTGGAAGCATGGGTTGAGCAACTCTAAGATTACAATGATTGCGACTTTTTGAAGAAATATAAATATAAATGTGGTGATAATAATATGAAGAAAATAAAAATATAATAATTCACGTAGTTTAATATACGATCTATCTATATATAATAAAAATTAAAAAATTATTTTATTAATAATAAAAATTTATAATAATAAGAAAAAATTCTTAAAACTCAATATATAATACATTCATTTGGATTCTCACTAAAATACTCAAGTTGAAACTCTCTCAATTTTTTTAAATTATTTTACTTACAATTGTTCTCAAATCTCTCAAATGTAGGATGCTTAATAAATAAAGAATTGCTTTTTATTTATAGAAAAATAGGGTGCACTAAAGCACTAACCCCAACAATTTTATCAACAAAAATTAGATGCCTAGTTAGTAATTTGTTTTCAAATTTACCTCTCCAATTTTAAATGCATGCATGTGTTTTACTTTTTAACTTGAATGCAAGCTCATCAATTGCATGCACAATCCAATTTTGAATGCATTGAATTGTTCAACTCTATTGAGGTAGGCTAATAATGCGGATAGTTTGGGGGATTATAATAAGAACATAAAACCCTTAACTTGTTGATGCAGTAGCTGACTAGCAATTTTGGGCAGTCTCGCCAGAATCATTGACTTTTATTTGACCAAAACACCAGCATATAGAATTAGCTAGTAATAACTAATACAGTGACACTACGGCATCAAGCAATACATAAACATCGAGTTGCCACATTTTGTAATAGAGTTTAAAACATATATAATTATAGACTGATTAGTACATATACCAATCAACCATCCAAATTAACTTGTAATCATACTGTACAGAGAATTGACTTTTAATCCCATGCGGGTAGCATCATTGTTCCCTAGCTCATATACATGCAGATATATCAATTAATATGGGTGAATAATTAATATTTCACGGAGACACATATGGGATGATCTCTAATAAAGTAAAAAGGAAAGAAGCCCCACAAAGCCACAGACAAGCAACACATTGCAAAAGCATCCAAAAAATCATACCCCTTTTTGACATAAAACACAACCCACCAAAAATAAACAAAAGTTGAGAGGTGATGACCGATGAAGGTGCATGGAGAGCCAAAATTTCAAACATGTACATCATAATGCATACACAAAAAGGATCCTTTCGCTTGCATATTCATAAAGATCCCTTTGGCTAAGGCTTTAAAAGGAGATAGCCTCCCCCAGCTTTAGGGCTGGCAGTAGGCACACCATGCTTTGCCTTACAAAATACCACATCCTAGCTAAAACCAAACCAAACAAACAAATATCTCCACTCCACTAATACTGTCGTCTCTTTCTTTCTTATATACCTTTTCTTTTTTTCCCCGTGGAAACGTGCCGGCACTACTGCTCATTAAAAGAGAAACGTGCATGCGGAAGCGGGAATATTAATATAATATATGCGTGCACCACAAAATATCACAGGCATTGCTGCCTCTGCCTCTTAAGAAAACCTTTCCCATTTCTTTGCACTACACCACCGCTACACACAAGTTGCTTTGTACATGGTATATCTCTTCTTATGAATGTGAAGAGATATTCGTTCTCTTCTCAACTCCATGGCACCGACACCGATTTGCATGTTTAGTTTTGTACTCCAAAGCCAAAAAGTCATTCTAGGTTTCAATCTCGTGAGTTTCATGAGATGGATGGCCTGTCTAGATGCCGTTTGATGACGAAACTAGCGGCTAGTCATGGATGATATCGTGTCTTTTCATCAAGGCGCATGCAAGGGGGAATCAAGCCTTCTGGTCCGATCATTAGTCGTTACTAGTATTTATTCATTGAGATTGATTTATCTTTCGAGTGTTTTATTTGCAGATTTCTTATATATATATATTATATGTATGTATGTATGTATGCAACATTGCATGTTGACGTGTGTTTTTTGTAATTTCTCAACTTCTTCGTCTTTTTCCTTTTAATTTAAGATTTAGGATTTTACGTACCTCTATTTGATTGCATGATGTGGTACAAATAATTAAGGATATATTGCCAGATCCTATAGTGTGGAAAATGTCGGTGTATTATCAGTATTATGATTCCAGACTTACATAATTTATGTAATTAATGCTTTCTACTGCTTCTCGATGATGTGCAGTAAAACTCTCGTTTATCGATGTACTGTAGTTTATCAATTAAACAAGAGTGTCTTGACATGGTAAAAGAGAGAGGGGAAAAAACGCATGCTAAATGATCAGGAGATGAATCTAAAGTTGAAATGTACGGGCTGACCTACTAATTGCATGGGCAATTGGAAATCTCTACAAAAAAATGATATACTTAGTTAAGGAATAAGGGTATGACGATTAGGATAGCAAATATACAATTACATATGGAAATTGTCCATGATTGATACATCCATATCCACATCTAGTTTTTTAGACTAAATATAGATAGAATTTTATCTACGTGGATGTTGATGTCCATGGATAATTCTTATTTATTTTTTTTTATATTTCCTAAAATCATTAATTTTAAAAGCAAGTTAAAATTACTTTCAATAAAAACATAATAATAAACAAAAATTGCCAGTGGTACTGTTCTGTTGCTCGCGATGGCGCTACCAACGATGGAAAAAGTAGCCAAATAGCGATGAATCTGATACCAGTGGATTCGAAATTTCACGATCGATCTATGCAATGGTACTGAATTTCATCAACAGAAGCTAAATGATGGTAACGTAAGTGCCACCCTTTAGGGTGGTAGTGACTTGCGTTGATTGTCCATCATTGATGCGATGAAGTGCACCGCCAACTAAATCAATGTTGGCGGCGTCCAACGAGTTTGATAGTCACGGCAGTGCATGTCACTAGCATCATCTCTTGATGCTAGCAGTGCATGTCACTAGCATCATCTTTTGATGCTAGCGTGAAGTTTCTGCCACCCTTTGGAAGGCATTTGTGCCACAAATATTTCATTTTTGCTGAAAAATCATTAACATTCATGGATCATGAGATGATAATTCCAATGGTTGCAAACTCATCAACATACAACCACTTTCAAAGTCACTGAGACAGCGGCACCATAGGAACAATTTTGCCGCCGACTGGACAGTGTTACAGGGGTATGTTTTTATAAATTTTTACAGTTAAAATATTTTTCTATAATTTTTTTATCAGGGTATATTTGAGAATAAATGCTTTTGTTGAACATCGTTTTGTGTTTTTAATTTTTTAATCTAAAAATCAGGTAAATAAATTGGATGGATGTTGGATACTCTTATTATATTCATACCCATCAAATATATAATTGGATATCTTAGAAAGTATTTATACCCATATCCAAAAGACTTTGAATGAATATTATTCAATCCAATTGGATTGGATATACAGATAGTCAACTTGAACTAACCAATTTGCATCCCTAATTACGGTGATCAGTCTACTAACAAATTAAGGGCATGTCCAGGCTTGGCTTTGTGCCACGGAAGAATTGTTGCTCCATTTTTGGTGAAAAGGGGGTACTGTTAACCTGCTGATCCCGACGATGATATTATACGTGAAGTGACAAAACAATTAAGCCTTTCCATTTTTCTTGTAAATATATTATGGCACAAATACTAGAGTATTCTCTTTGCAACTTAGGCTTTGGTTCTTGATATTATCAGTTCTTTCGGATTAGAATTTTTTCCGATATGTATTTACTTTTTTTGTCTCTCTTAATCTTTTAAATTTAGTGAAAAAGTTAGGCTTGATTATCAATACCAAAATTTAAAATTCAATCTTGACTATTTATTTATCTAAGAGAGAATATGAGAGAAAAAAACATTAGGAGAAATTTTTTGTTCATTACTTTTAACCATGATCCACTTTCATACATATTTGTCTTCAAAGCTAAAAACTCAAATTGAATATAACTCCCGCTTATGATTATTGTTTAATAGTAACCCATATCCTTGGACATACATTAACGATATGAGTTTAAGTATTTATAGGAATTTAATTTTTTTTCAAATTTTAAAAGAATAAATATCTTTCCGTATATTTGTGAGTTATAAATTTATCAATAAATACTGAGCATAGCTCTACTATATTTTGTAATAATTTTTTTAAAAGAAAGAATAGAACTCAAAATAGATAATTTTTTACCTACGTGATATTGATGATGATGAGTGCTGCTAATTATGCTTGCATATATTCTTTTCCTTTTCTTTGATCCAGATAAAAAGTCAAGGGGTTGACTAGAGGTTTGCGCCGTGCCTGTAGATTCTTGGGCAGCTCCAGCTATGAGATCTCCATTCCCATGCCAGAAGGACATTGTAAAAAGCATCTGTTGATTGTAATCATCACTCTCTTCCACCCTTTTTTTAACAACTTAATCATAACCATTTGACTAAAGCTGCTATTTGGGCACAACACAGCTCTCTTTGAGTGACTGTCTTTGTGGAGCACAAGTGTCCGTTGAATAAAATCCGATGACTGATGTATAGCGGTTTGGTCAACTTGTCACTTTTTTTTAAAACCATAAATTATTATTATTATTTTTTAAGGGGGAAAAAAAGGGACGATACTCCTCATCTCATCACTTTGTTTCTTGTGATTTGGGCCTCTAAATTTTCATAAATTGTTTAAGGTACGTCCAGCCCGAAGTTGCAGAAGCGGTGGCCCATCTGAAGCCCAAGATGGAAACCGCCATTTGATAATCGAAGAGACTTGTGGCACGTTCTTTAATGATGATGAGTTAGGTAGAGACAGGATTGCAACAGTTCTCCTCAAGGAAAAGAAGACCAATTTCTTGGGCTTGATTGCCCTTCTCTCTTAAATTGAGTCATTTTGGTAAAAATACTTCCGTGCCCACCAGTAAGGAATTTCAGCGCTAAACTTTTTGTTCTTTTGTTGTTAAACCCTTTTTCTAGGTGTAATGCACCGCCCCTAGAAGTTCTTAATATTCCATTCTTAACACTGACGCAACTTGTCGTCCAACATGATTCCTCAGTTAGGTTGTCTTTTTCTAGGTTTCGAGATTTCAGTTTAATCCATTTAACCTTTTTCTTTCCCATTACTAGATTTCAATCACCTAACTAATTAAACCCCGGTAGACTTTTTAGGCCATAATAAAAGACTTTAACCCAAATTGAATTGACGCCACACTAATGATAATTACGTGAGTCACTCACGATAATTTTGTTAACATGCAACGTTATACAAAATTGGCTTATCTGAATGTATATATGATATGCCGAACTTTGTTAAAATTTAAAAAAATTATTAAGTCGTATAATCTAACAGTATAATTATATTATATTATTCAATTTTAGACTTAATAATTCTTTTTGACTATATAAAATAAGCTTTTAATAATAATCCTTAACCATAATATAGTCAGAGTAAGTTAAAAAATAAAATAATATAAATTTCTACATATTATATGATAAAATATATATTTATTAAAGTTTGTATATTTTTTCTTTTGACTTATCCTTAATTTAGTATAGTTACAGATTTCGGATTGAAAAATTATATATAAGGACACAAAGTTTTCAACTATGAATAAAATTAAGAAAAAAAAGTAAAAGATAAAAATATATTTTAATATATTACCGATCAAAATTTACTATATTAGAGTATTTTTTTATCTTTTATTTTATTCTTAACTTTATTATAGCCCATTATTTAACACAATTGCATTATATGACTCATTTTATCTTCATGACCCACCATATTATCAACCAAAAGAGGAAATATTAGATTATTATATGTGGATCATAATTAGAGAAAATAAAAACAAATTAAAAATAAAATAAAATAGAATTAGAGTGTTACTATGCCATTGTTCTTTACAAGAAATTCAAGAATACATCTCAAATATTATGTTAATTATATAATAGATAAATGATATTTTAACATGTGTATATTTATTTTAAGAAACTACTATATAAATAATTATTATATTAAATTTAATTAAAATTATATACATGTCCCTATCTTTTTTTTCTACTTATTTCCCCTACGCCATATGTTGTGTAAAAGGTAGTGACAAAGTAATATACTATTGCCGATAGAGGAAAAATAAAACAATTTAATTTAATTAGTTTACCACGTGCCAACTATCCCTAAAGTAGCTTTTGTGTGCCGGAAAAGCTTCTTGATT
Source organism: Aegle marmelos (assembly GCA_030449875.1). Lineage (NCBI taxonomy): Eukaryota > Viridiplantae > Streptophyta > Magnoliopsida > Sapindales > Rutaceae > Aegle > Aegle marmelos. Next base: position 3,785,129 of record JASUUL010000093.1, read on the forward strand.
ATATGGCAAGCTTTTCACCATCCCACCACAGTCTAATCGTCATCTCTCAGTGCATAGCAGCATCAGTTCTTGACTCTGTTACCGGAAGCTGACGTTTATCGCCGGTTCAAGCTCACGTGTGCTCCCAGCAAGCTGATACCATCATGGACATTGACTTCTGGGCTTCGAGAGTCCACTCTGCTAAGCGCTTCTCTGGTGTTCGAGCTTCAAGACTTAACACCGGTACTTGCTTTCTTCTCTATTTACCTTTTTGGGCTCAGGGTTTTGTTTACATTTGCTTATGTGTTTGGAAAATGCCTTAAGAGTTTACATATATCTGTGCGCGCACACACACACACACACACACACACACACACACACACACACACACGTACAAAACCAGAAAACTTGTTTCGCTTCTTATTTGGAAGTACGTGGCTACTGGGTCATAAGTTATTATTCTTGTTTTGATGATACGTTCAGGTTTTCAAAAGAGAGTTAGTATTAGGTTTGGCTTGAATTCATGTGTTTTTAGAAGAAAGTATATATGATCAAATATTTTCATTTTTCCTTCCATGTGTGTGTGTTTGTGTGTGTAGTTTCCCTTTCTTGATGCAAGATTTAATTTATGTGTTGAATCGGCGATAAGATATTCCCTTTGGATGCAACTCTATACTTGGGGAGCTTAGCTAATGTTAGAGAATCTTGTAATTAGCCCCACAAAATCATAGATTTATTATTGGCTTTGTTAATCTAAAAACGGGGTTCAGAAATTTGATAGCAGCTAACGAGAATCTTGAATTGTTTGAGCCTCATCACTCCCTAAAAGTGATAGAAGATGCCACTCAGTATGTTCAATGATGCTGATGATAATGATGAAACATCGTGGCAGAATGTTGGATTAGGTTGATAATTCTTTAGACAAGTTACAGGCAATTAGATTGCAGTTGTTGAAGGAAAACTTGTGTGAGTCATTGGGTCTATCCAGAGTTAGCGATCAACATGATTTTAAGGAGAATTGCATTGCTGAAGGTGAAGATGATAAATTGAGTTATGGAGACAACGAGTATGAAGGTGAGAATCTGATGTTTTGACTGAATAATGAATAAAAAATGTGGTACAAAAATCAATTATGTATTTGTTGCTAGTAGATGTTTTAAGGAAGGAGGATAGGTGCACGAAAATTTTGAGGATGATTATGGTTGGCGGAGATCAAAATTTCTCATCATTTTGTGATGTTTTTTGCTATACTGATGTTAGGTTCCAGCCGCTGCAATCAGAGGTTTGCAATGCTGATAAAGTTTTCTTTAGGTTCTAGCTGCTGCAATCAGAGGTTTTTCATTTGGAACTGGCAAAATAGTGTTTAGCGTGGGAGTTTGTTTCCGGATATGATCCTGAATCTTTCGACTATGACAGAGTGTTCTGCTTTCTAGTTTGTTACAGAGCTCCGATGGCTACATTCCAGAATGGCATCTGCATTTGTAGAATTGCTTTAGAAGGAATCATCCTTGTATTTGAATTCCTTAGATTCAAGGTGTTTTTACCATTGACCGGGCTAGACAATGGTACAACACTTAAAGTGTATTAAGGAGACCATATTACTGTATTTTCTGTATTCTTTCAAAGCGGACATATTATTTCTTTTTTTCATTTTTCTTCTTGGTACGATGGTTTTGTTTGTGACCATGGACTGTAAGCTGTTTTTTCCTTACATATTGCTTCTAAGTCGTTGTATGTCTACGAAACAATATTTCCTAACTATTTTATTTGTCACGCAGATAATCATTCAATAGTGGATGAAACAGAAACAGATGATGATGTAAAAGCTTGCTTTCAGTGTCCCTTCTGTTATCTTGAAATTGAAGTTCATATGATCTGTAGCCATTTGCAGGAAGAACACTGCTTTGAAATGAAAAATGCAGTATGTGCTTTCTTTATCTAATAGATCCATTTTACTTCTACGTGTTTTGCCATTCATTGTCAATCATTTATTTATGATTTTATTTCTAGATGATAGTAAGTTGCTTAATATTGTCAATCTAGACGCTTCTTTGCATTCCTTGATCTTGCTCCTGAATGCCATTAACAATTTGAGGAGATGATTGGATTTCCCCCATTACTCCATGTAATTAGTTATGTCCAATATTTCACCTTGAATTGAATTTGGTGGCTGCTTCATTGTTGCTTTCTCAGGTTTGTCCTCTGTGCACAGCAAACTTAGGAAAAGATGCCGCTGAACATTTCATAGTGCAGCATGCTAGTTCGTTGAAGGTACTCTTCCCTGTTTTGGATCCTAGAGGTTTGAAATTTAGTATATGTATGACCTTCTTGAGTATATTTAGGTGCTTTGAGATACGATAAAGAATACCTGTCTGATTTGCAGCGCAGGAGAAAATGTCTGAAATCTGGCTTCTGGAATGGTGGTTCAGCAATGCTTGGCAGGGAACTGAGCTCATTTCTTCGATCACCCACAATTGATAGGGGCATTGGTTCTGAATCTCTACCTGATCCGCTGCTATCACCATTTCTCTGCAGTGGAACTCTTTCAGACACCAATGGTATACAGAAAGATGATTGTACCAATGACGTCTTGTTAGCTTCAGATTTGAAAAGGTATTCTCCTTCCTCGGAATGTAAGTTACTGTTGTCACAGCTGTTATTTAAGTAGCCAGCGAACAAAATTTTGGTATTTAGAACAGTGCATTTTAAAATTGATGTGCTGCTTGTAATTGGAATTTATTTATAAGAAACCAGAAAGAAGAATTCCATACTCTCCTTCTGCATAGTTTTATAGGGTAATTTTATCATGTATCTCCAGAAACTTGAACAATTGCAATTTTTGTGTCCCCTTTTCTTTTCTTGTTAACTTGCAACAGTTGCTTCTTCCTCTGGAACCGAGGTATACTGCTTTGTTTCTGCCACATGGCGGTCTGCTGTGTGATTCATTCTTTCCTTCCCCTGAAAAAAGATGCATGCGTAGAGTGTCAAGGGGTGATTTATATATAAGAAATCAGAAATAAGAATTCCATACTCTTTCTTCTGCATAATATTTTACCATGCAACTCCAGGAACTTGAATAATTACAATTTTCGTCCCCTTTTCTTTTCTTGTTAACTTGCAACTGATTATATGAGTTTTTATGTCTGTCCTGAGCTTTTTGTTGATGCTTCTGTTGCCACTGTTTGGGAAGTTGCTTCTTCCTCCGGAACTGAGGTATACTGCTCTGTTTCTGTTACTTGGTGGTCTGCTGTGTGATTTTCTTGCATTTACTTCAACTCTTCATGCTTTTCTTCTCCTGAGAAAAGATGTACGCATAGAGTGTCATGGGACCATTGTGGCAGTTCTCCAGAAACTCTGCTGATTCAAACGCTTTTTCATTTCCATTTCAGTTTAGCTGTAAATAGTAGCTGTACCATAATCTGCCCTTTTACCAATAAACTGAAGAACATTAATGTCCATCTATCTCAGTTACATAATAGCATATCCCATGGTAGGCTTGTTTCTGTTTTTTCGATGCTCAATCATGAAAGTTGTATGCTAGAATGAGTCAGGTGTACCCTGAAACTCGTCTTATCAGTTTTTGTCATCTTCCTCGAATTATCCTGCTAGCCCTGCTGATAACCAAATACAAGTGTTGATGAGAATATTTTTGAAATGATGCAAAACTTGCCATTGACTGAGTGCATTCCTCTTGTGCAGTACTGGGGGATCTTTGCTGGATGATGGGCATGAAGAGAACATTGAAGAAAAAATGCAGAGAGCAACATTTGTTCAGCAGTTGCTCATGTCAACTGTCTTCTAGGTCTTCCTGAGTCTTGTGTATCTATCACAAGGTTTGGCAGAAGATGCAAAGGCCTGTCTGGTGGTTCATCTGCCGGCCCTCAATAATGATGTCGTATTACAAGCCAGCTATTAGGGTTTTAGTTCAGGTGCATGATTTAAGGGGGTGAAATAGTTTCTGTACGAGGTATTCTTCTAGCAAGGTATCTGGAAACGGTGGCTATTCAAAGTAAGGGAATGTGAATTTGGTAAATCTAGGAGCTTGTAGGCTGCAAAGCCTTTGTTTGATAATTATATGATGTAGAAGTAAACTCTTCTGATCCATCCTAATAGTTAAATTACCTTGTTATTTCCAGTCTCAGTTTTTCCTCGACTCTTCTGCGTATTTTCCAATTAACTGTTGTTACCATATAAAAATCCATGTTAGCCTTAGAGGCCCGGTCCAAGCCAAATAGTATGCATTTTTCGGTGGACTCTGATATGTCTCCAAAGTATTAGCGTTAAACCAAGCAATTAACAAGCTTCCCACATTCCTGGAGCATGCCTAGGTAGAGGAGTCTAGAACTTAGTCTTTAGTTTGTTTTGAGACAAAATGGGTTCTTGAGATGTGGTCCACCAACTAAATGTGCAGTATTGTTTCGTGTGTATATTTTGTTGTTTACAGGTGGTTAGTAATGTAATCGTGTGTTTCCCATTGGCTCTTATAGAAAGCCCCAGATCTATTTGAACAAAGTAATAAGATAATTTACTTTCTAAAGCCACACTTTTTTTTTAAATCTTTTATTTCCTGAGCTGTTGTTGCTTCAAATCCTTACGAATTACATATCAACTGGTATCCCAGTCGTCAAACAGTACATGGCAACACGCCACAAATCAAATGTTAAATTTTCTGAGAAGGTTTAAGAAATCCTTGCTAGACCCGAGTCTAATTTTGACAAAGTTCACGGTATCTTTCAAACAATGCTGACTGAATTTCAATCCTTGTGTCTTCAATGCACTTCCCTATAAGGGGAGGTCAACCCACTAGCCACAGCTCACATCTCTACGCACCAGCCTTCCCTAATTTCTGCACTTAATTGGCCTCCTTACGCTTGGAAGGAAAAGCACTTTAGTGGCATTGATGGCTTACCAAGTTTAACGGATCCTAGACTTGGACTGAGTTTACCAAAGCTGTCTTACTCAGTTTTGGTCCATCAAATCATAAGGATCCTTCCAAAGTTTTGACACACCTGCAACAAACTCCCACATTGATCAAGTATGAAGAAACTTTCGGAATGCTTTCACGTCATGTTGATGGCTTATCTAAAACTTTCTTAGGTGGTTGTTTTATTGCAGGTCTTCAGAATGGGCTACAATTAGATGTTAACATTAAACAGCCTTGTACTTTGGCCAACACTGTTGGTGTAGCAAGGATGATTGAGGAGTGAAATTCACTCTACCAATGTATCGATCGCTTTTCTGAACCACCACCTACTTTTCATGGTGCCCAATCCCAACTAGTCTGCCGGGATCTCAAGCCCTCTCCTAAGGCAGACCAAATAGCCAATGCCGCCGCTCCTTTTTTTATCCATCTGTTCACTGACCAAGAAGCACGTGCTCATCATGAAAAAGAGTCGCGTCATTATTGTGACAAGAAATTCGGCCTTGGCCACGATTGCAGAAGGCTGCAATTGTTCATGTTTGAAGATCCTCTGCCGTTGACACCACCCAATACAAGTTAAACAAATGGGGCATTAGTCAAAGATGATACTTGAGAAGAACACTTTAACCTTGTGGACAAGGTGGCTTTAAGGTGTTAGGAATGATATGTCGCCAGAAGATAAGCATCAAGCCATGCAATTAACAAGCTTCCCACGTATTTGGACCATGCCTAAGGAGAGAAGTCTAGGACTTTTAGTCTCTAGTTTGTTTTGAAACTAAATGGGTGCTTCACATGTGGTCCGCCAACTATGTGTGCAATATTGCCATATTTCCCATTATTTCTGTATCCCATGCATTATTGTTTTGAGTGCATATTTTATTGTTTATAAGTGGTTAGTAATATAGTCATGTATTTGCCATTGACTCTTATAAAAAGCCTAGAAGGTATTTAAATAAAGGATTGAGAAAATTTATTTCCCAAATCAAGTCACTTCTAAGAGAAGTAAATAAATTCCAAAAATTTTAGTCGAATCCAAATAACGTTTTTCTATATGATCATTTTAAGTTTTTTTTATTTTTGTTTTTTTTATTATTGTCACTTCAAATCTTTACAAATTACATATTAAATTAAACTTAAGCTACCGTACTGGGTCAACCACAGTCGACTGTAACTTAAAAGGTATAAATACATTAAAGTATGGCTTAATTTGTGGTAAACTCTTAGTTAAGCCTATTAAGAAGACCTTAACCCATGAGAGAATGCTTAGTGAAATGAGTTATTAGATAATTAATTATTTTATAAAATTAAATAAATAATAATAAGTGTAGTTTAAAATAGTAAATCTTAAATCGTGTACATATATTTTTTATTCACATATATCAGTTATTTATTTGCTTCACACTTCAAGTCGGGGAGTTAGTTAATAATAATAGGATACAGAGGCTTTTATTGGCTATCACAATTGAATTAACATGGTTGAAAGTGTGAAATGCATGCGGATTAAATACAGACTGTGCATGCATTGACATTTTATGTAAAGGATAACGTTTCGTTTGTTCTTTGTTGAGCCCTAGGGGAGTTTACTCGATCCATTCTGCAGTCTCCCGCACTTTCTCAAGTAAGTGTAAAACTCTGTATACGGAGTTCCTTCCCTTTTGCTCACTCTCCATTCATGTGGTTCTCAAAGCAGAAGAGAAGGGTGGGAGTAGGTACCACGAGCCCTCTGCGCCACACATCCAACCAGATGCTAAGTGTAGTTCACCGATTCCATCGAATGCCTTTATCTCTTGGCAAATTAAATACATGACTTGTGAAATGTATTAGGATACATGCATGGCTTGCGAAATGTATGCATAGTATGCAAACAAAGCATGCATTGATATTAAATGCGAAGCATGCATTTGTTGTCTTTTGAAGCCATCAATTGGCTATAAAAAGCGCTTGCATCAAAGAACAGAGGGATCGATTAAATTTGAAGGAAGAGCATTTTCAAAATCTTTTTTTTTTTCTCTTTCACAAACGACTATTTTCTTTCCCAAACAAGTATTTTCTTATCTAGTCAAAAAACATTTCCAAAAAACAATTTGAGAAAACTTTTTTAGTATTCTCCAAAAAATATTTAGAATTTTTTCAAAAATATTTCCAAATTCATTTCCAAAATACATTTCTTAAAATATTTTTCAAGCACATTTCCATATTCATTTTCCAAAAATATTCTATTTTCTCATACTTTTCCTAATTATACTTTCCAGACTATAATAATTCTAAAATATTGATATTAAGTTAATGGTCTTCTATTATTTATTGGTGGACTCTGTTCTTACATCACTGTACACAACAAGTATCATTATTATTTAGATCTAAGTCTGATACTTAAAAAAAATAATCAAAATTACAATAGAGACCTTATTTAAATCATACCAACGCTTGACTACGCTTTTAGAACTCACTCTTCAGACCACACATCAGCACTAGACGGATTACTAACCATTGAATCCAAATCTCCAATCAAGGCCCTTATTTCAATTAAGAAAAAGCTGATCCTTGTGACATATGGCCTAGTGAAATCACCGCCCCAAACAACTGTCAGTACCATCTAGGCGTTATAGTCCTTTTTTCGCTTTACTGGGTGGATTATTACGTGGTGATTTTGATGGGTAAGGTAGCCAATTACGCTCTCCATACGGCGTCATACGTATACAAGTCCCCCTAACACGACAAATGTGAATTGTGCAAGTCTAGTTCTTCATTTTGACATGCGCATGTTACAGTGGCTGAGTAGAGGAGACTTCGATGATGGCATGTATTACGTCTAAAATTCTGTTCAATAAAGATCGAATTCGACCTTCTTATTCAACCATTATCGTTAGGTTTACTGACCTATGCCATGTTCCATATCCAATAGAAGTGTCTGCCCGGCTCATGTCTACTTCACGTTTGCATGTCCATCCCAAATTCTGTTATAATTGAGAGCTCAATTTGCAAACAATTGTTTGTTCCCCATATTTCTTGGGGTGGCACTACTATTACTGTAGCACCCCAAAAAATAGATACTGTTTATTTCTGTAGCATACAACCCAAAAAAAGAAAAAAATGCACTGCTTAAACTAAAATAGCGTCGCTTTCCTGTTCAAATACGATTTTCCTTCCTAGGGAGGCTTATCCATTCACTATCGAGGATGTAGTGCTAACTGTGAATATTGTTAGTGATTTGGTGGAATGAGCATAAAAGTAGGTTACCAAGAGCAATGCACAAAGCTCAAGTATGGACAACTTAGGAAAGAAGAAGCATTGATCAGGTAAAGGAAAAAAAATGGCCCCTTTACGCAGGCAAGGCCTGACAGGTAGATTTCCAGGATGTAAAAAACTAAGCAAGAAAATGTTTTATATGCAGCTGCGGGCTCAGAATTGTCATATATATTTCATATCATCAGAAGCATGTAACATTCAACCGTGAATATAAGACGGGTCGAACTATAAGAAGTACCCAACCACAAATATTTCATCAATTCTCAACATACTTAGAAAACAATAACAAGTTGCTGATAAGCACCATCAGAAAGACCAAAACTTTTGTCTTTCTTATGTTGAAATATTGACCACAGGCAAATCAACATTAGCTGAAGCAACTGAGGGAAAGCGAGTCATATTGAATTATCACATTAACATTTTCCAACTAGACTTGATATGAGTTCAATGCAAAATAAGAACAAAACTGCAAATTATGTGAATTAGGTTCTGGAAGTTCCTAGAATGGGGAAACTAATTGCATAAAAACTTGAGAATATGAAGTTTAACACTGCTCAAAAAGTAAAAGATAATCCACTGCCCATGAAAGTTCCTAGGACTATCATTCAATGATGGACTGAATAACACCAGCACCAACAGTCTTTCCTCCTTCTCTGATGGCAAATCTCATCCCTTGCTCACAAGCCACAGGCATAATAAGCTCCACAACCATCTTGACACGGTCACCAGGCATAACCATCTTGGACTCCTCATCCTTGTCGTTCATAATAGAAGTCACCCTTCCAGTCACATCAGTGGTTCTCATGTAAAATTGAGGTCTGTAACCCGCAAAGAATGGTGAGTGCCTACCACCTTCTTCCTTCTTCAACACATACACAATGGCAAGGAACTTAGTATGGGGAGTAATTGTTCCGGGCTTGGCCAACACCATCCCTCTCTGAATATCAGTCTTTTGTACACCTCTAAGTAACAACCCAACATTATCCCCAGCCAGTGCCTCGTCGAGAGTCTTTTGAAACATTTCAACCCCAGTTACAGTCACATTCCTAGTTTCCTTCAATCCCACAATATCAACAGTTTCTCCAACCCTAATAGTACCTCTCTCAACACGGCCAGTGGCCACGGTACCACGACCAGTAATCGAAAACACATCTTCAACAGCTAACAAAAAGGGCAAATCAGTTTGTCTTTGTGGGATAGGAATGTAACTATCAACAGAATCCATAAGCTCATAAATCTTATCAACCCATTGATTCTCTCCTCTCTTAATACTAGGATTAGCCATCAAAGCCTCTAAAGCTAAGAGCGCAGAACCAGAAATAATAGGCACATCATCACCAGGAAATTCATAAGAAGAAAGTAACTCACGAACCTCCAATTCCACAAGTTGCAAAAGCTCTTCATCATCAACCTGGTCCTGTTTATTCAAAAACACAACCATGTTAGGGACACCCACTTGCTTAGCCAACAAAATATGTTCTTTAGTTTGTGGCATTGGCCCATCAGCACCGGACACCACCAAAATCGCACCGTCCATTTGGGCAGCGCCAGTAATCATATTCTTAACATAATCGGCGTGGCCAGGGCAGTCCACGTGGGCGTAGTGTCGGTTCTCGGTCTCGTACTCGACGGTGGCGGTGTTGATGGTGATACCACGGGCTCTTTCTTCAGGAGCGGCGTCGATTTCGTCGTACTTTTTAGGGGCGCTGTTGCCCAGAGCGGCTAAGGCCATGGTTAAGGCGGCGGTGAGCGTGGTCTTGCCGTGGTCGACGTGGCCGATGGTTCCGATGTTGACGTGGGGTTTCTTGCGTTCGAATTTGCCACGAGCGGCGCGTACGATGAGGGAGCGGCGGCGGGTTGTTGTGACAGTAACGGCGGTATTGGTGGCGAATGGGGAGAGAAAGGAGGAGGAGAGATTGGATGGGGTTAATTTAGTACGGAGGGCAGTGGTGGAGGGTAAAGAGTTTGAAGAAGAGGCGGAGGCATAAGGGTGCGTGAGTTTTGGGGAAGTGGAGGCTACAGTGGCTGCAGCTGAGGCTGAAATTGCCATATTTTTTTATTTTTAATTGAGTGCAGAGAGAGTGTCCGTGCTTTCGTCTGAGAGAGAGAGAGAGAGAGAAGGAGATAGAAGGTTTGGGGGTGTAGAAGAAAAATGGAAGATGAGAAGAAAGGATTTGGTATGTTATCTAGTAATCTAATCTTACTACTGGCAACTGGCAAGACAAAATGGGGCCTCATATGAGTTCTATCCACTTCTCCCTTGTTCACTACTCGCTGCCCTTGCGGGGTGGGTATTTCCATTTTTTTCATCTCTTGAATAGTTTGCCTCTGGTCTCATGAAAAGTGTGTGCAACTTTAGTTATATGTCGACACGTGTCTGACCCTCTTTGGGTCATTACGGTAGCAGCTCTCTCCACCTTCTTATTAAATAGATTGTTAAAAAAATAATTTATTTAAGTATTTCATTAAATTTTTATTTAAAACCTCTCTTTTTAAATAGAATATTAAAAGAATAATTTATTTATGTATTTTATTAAATTTTTACTTAAAAATAAAAACAAAATAAATGGTATTTGTCTTTCTTCAAATTCTACATTATTTTTTTGGCTTGGGCTCCGCTTCAATAATCTTTTCCTGAATTGAAAATAAAATAAATAAATTATTTAAGTAATTTCAATTAGAAAGGAATTTTATAACAAGTTTTAAGAGGTATCAAAAGGCTGGGTCAATCTCATGTAGGATGAGATTACTATCTAATTTTAATTTAAGACTCATAATGTGAAAGTTTGAGTCATTTTGATCCTTGATTATACGATGGTATGTGGGGATGTCAGTACTTTTACTCGTACTCATTTAATAGAGGACATTCATAACTGATTCTTGCTTATAACTTAACTGTTTAACTTTGGATGAGCATGCAACACTTCATTTTAAAAATATTTTTAAAAATTATTTTTAATCTTGATACATTTTAATTATAATTTGATGATTGTTAAGTTCAAATTTAATTAATGTATTACTAAATATTTGGAGAAAAAATAAAGGTCTTTGCTATGCATTTCTTTGTTCATTCTCCACTCCTTTCAATTGACTTTGATTTGAATATTGTTTTATTATCATTTGTTTTCAATTAGAACAAGATTTTAGATGGTCTAGTTGATATATAGTCTATTAAAATCAAATAGTTTAAGAAATATCATATTAGACGGTTGATTTGATTACTAAGTTGCTAAATGCTAATGTTTACATTTTAGGATTTTAATTTTTAATTTAATATTTATTTGATTTAGTTGTTAATTTGAACTTTTAAAATAGTAGGACAAAAAAAAAAAAACTATTAATAGTCTAATGAATGTAGTGAGCGTATAGATATTAGTATTATATATTAGTACCCAATCCACCCAATCAACGAATATAAAGAGTTTCTATTAGGATCTTCTCTTATGACATTCTTCTCCTACTCTATCTTAATCTTTCAACTTTAATAAGAAAAATTGATTTGATTGTAAATAAAATAAATAAAATAATTTAATTTTTAACATTAAAATTTAAAATTCAATGCTGAGGGGGAAAAATATCTGTGTTGTTTCCTTTTTACAAAAGAAAGATAAAATTAAATTCAACACCCAATCTTAATATAACGGACCTCACAAAACCCCGTACTCATGGAAATATTTTGCCATCATCACTTGTGAGATGAGAATTGTGGCTCGGGGCCAGGTGAGCGAGTGATGGTGAAATGGTTTTATTAATGGTAGGCCCATAAAGTCAAGCCTACTCTTGTGCCGCGTGTTTGATTTGGGTACACGAGGATCGAAATCCAAAGCCACCATAAAACCTTCGGGTCTGGACAGCTACAGCCCAGAAAAAAGAAGTATCGGTCCCACGTCCAGTTACTCGTTCTGCGTGAATGCAGTCGCGCACTTGGACGGTAGCCAAACCCAAAACGTTCACTGATCCAAATGCTGCTGAAAATAGATGGCTTCGTAGTTTGTAGTACGCATGCACTGCGTATAGATAACACGGACGGTCTTCATAAATTCCACGAGTATAACAAATAAAAGAACATTACAAAGGCTTCTCAACGTCTCATGTTCAAGCAGATAAAGATCTCTCTAATTCAAGTAATGCAAACGTAAGAGAGATGAAGAAAACAACACAAATACCAGTCAATTCAACAGAAATATTGAACCGCATTCTCATTCATTTCAACAGCATTGAAAATAGCTAGACTTTTTGAGTGTAAACCATGTGTACAAGTATGATAATATCAAACCAAAAAATGTAGACAAAACAAGCAAACATGTAACCCGCGTCTATACCACACCAAAAGTTATCAGAGTAACATCGCACTGCAGAGCATCTTATATTTGTGGAAAATAAAACTAGTGGTGCTTCCTCAGTGCATGGGACCATCGGGAGTAACTCTCAAAAGAGACGGTTGGCTCCTTCAGCAATTATGTTTATCTTGGTTTACTTTGCTGTGCTCTCTCTCAAGTCTCATTTAAGACCAGTTGCATTTCACAATGTTCTGCTACCCATGTCACACTTCCCAATACGACCAACGGTATAAAAAAGTATTTGAGCTGCTTATGGAATATCTTCTGCCCTTGTATAAGATGTGTAAGATTATGTTTCATTCCCAGTTACAAATTAGCTTTGAAAACACGTGCAACTTAGCAGCGCATCTCACACTTGCAGTGCGTCCTAAATGCAGGAATCTTCAGCTTAAACATATCTAAAACTGTTTGACGGATTTCCGGAGGCAGCTCTTTTAGAAACTCTGATATAGCTAACTCGTGCTTCTTCTTTAACTCATCTATCTCCTTTTGCTGCTTTACCAACAGATATTCAAATTTCTCCACAACGTGCTTGACATCTTCTGACTCAGTATTCAACAATATTTCACATTTATCTTCCTGCTGATTGTCATGTTGCAAATTGGTGATTCCACTGCCTCCTTTTAGGCCAATATTACCAACACGGTCAGATATGTGCTCATTCTCCAACTGTTCAAGAGACGCAGCACTGTTTGGACTGTCATCTTCTCTGTGACTATCGGGAGTTCGTTCATTCTGTTCACTCAAGCTGTACTGGTTTGAAGCAGCAGACTTGCCTCGAGAGTTTCTGTTAGTTTCCTTGGGAGAGTCAGACCAGTACTTACGACCTGATGGCAATGTTTCCATTTGAAGACCACCGGACGAACGGTTAAGCTCACTCACCCTCGCTGAAGCTTCATCATTGGGTTTAGGAGAACAGATGCCTAAATTTGCCACTGTCTCATCAATATTATCTCCAGAAATTTCCTTAGGTTCCCAGTCTGGAATATGGGACCGAATTTCTGACTCAATCATTGCAGCAATTGTTGAAACATCTTGATCTGTTAGGTTCAACTCTTCAACCATTTCACTAGCAACAGCAAATGCCGTGTCTGCCTCAGTATCAAAAGGAAAGTGGATATTGCGAGAATGATCTGAACGATGGAAAAATTAATAGCTGAAAATTAATGTTCTCTCTATGGAATGAAACGAATAGCAACGGTTGCACACGTAAGGAAGGGGACAGATAGAGAGGGAGAGGGAACCTGTTGAATCCAATATTCGTAGTTTCAGAAAAATGGTGTTAGTATCCCTCCTCTGACCCTGCACTGTAAAGTCTCTGCCTGTCTCGGCAGAAGAACCATATGCATTTTTATCCAGATTTACCTGATGAGAAGTTTCAGCTGCAGCAGCAATGAAAAATGTCAAGATAAAAGGAAAAATGCCTTCAACCATTGTAGAAACTCTTGAACACCAAATTTACCTGAGTGATGAATTTTTACTCGTAAAGAACGGCCTACACTCTCATCATCCTCTGATTGGAGAAAGGGGTCCCCCAGAAGTTCCTTAGCAGTCAACCGTTCAGAGACTTCTGCAATGCATTTTTCTATAAATGCTCTAATTCCATGATCTGCCACTTTTGCCAACGATGCTGGTTTGACTCCCTACGAAGGAAAATGAACCACAATGATGATCACAAGGCTAACTACTGTTCTGTGAAAGAAAGATTGGTGATATAGAAATAGCAATTAACAATAAAGGTGAGTGGTATCCAGATACTTACAGTTAATGTTTCGTAATTGATTACGAATAGTCATGTCAAGAGGCAAAATGATTATTAAAGTTTAACAACAGGTCAAGGGAGAATCTTTGCCATGTCTACACAACCATATGGTCTTTTAAAGCGATGAGAAACCTGAATCCAATTATAATTTCTAAATCATCATGCAATGGATTCAAACATTGTTTGTTGGTATCACACGATGCAAATACCAATAGAGAGTGTGAGAGAACTGGCAACTGATTTCTTTACTAATTAGCTCACAAAGATTCATCTAATTCAAAACTCAGGATGTTAAACCATCAGTAAACTGGTACAAATAAAATAAAATCTCAACAGAATGGACAATCCATGCCATTACATCCTATACAGAATCCTGTCACCTTATGGAGTGCATAGTTCAAGTTAGGATAGATATTCAGAGACAAGAAAGTCTGTCAATTATCAAAAAGTACGGAAGACATATTTATCATTAAGGCACATATATATATATATACACACACACACCTTAACTCATGACTTACAGCTAGAAATTTCAAATCAACATAAGAATCATCAAATGATAGCTGATCGGGAACAGTAAGTGATTGTAACATTTCCGTAGATCTAAGACAGAGGTATTTAAGCTGCCTCTTCCATAAAGCAAGAGTAGGAAATGATCTGAACCAGTAACAAATACACAACAATTATAAAAGAAGCCAGAGATCTCAAGTGACTTACAGATGTCACTTTCTTGTAAATTTGAGCAGCATTAGTACATTCAACATATGGGTACTCAAAAGTCACCAACTCGAGCAAGCACATGCCAAAGGCATAGATGTCCACTAGCTCATTGTATTCCTCCTCATAGAGCTCTGGTGCCATAAATCCTGGTGTGCCTACAATCAAAATATTCAAGTTACATCCATCCAGCTGAGCCTTATTAGAGATCATATTCAGAAAATGCTATAAAAATAGTGAAAAGGCAAAATCCTTACCGATGACACTATGAGCTGAACGTGCCTGGCAAAGAATAGCAGCCAATCCCAAATCACCAATTTTCACCTCACCTTGATTCCCATTAACAAAAATATTGTCACACTTGAGATCTCGATGAATAACAGGAGGATCATGACTGTGAAGATAAGAAAGGCCTTCTAAAATCTGCCTAGACCACTTCTTCAATGCCCTTAGATCAACATGCTTGTGTTTCTTTCGATACCTAAATGTCATTAAAATATAAACATCTAAGAGAATTCAAGTATAAAATACTATAGCAAATTACCAAAACTTACTGTCTCAGTGTCCCAGAAGTGAAAATCTCAGTAATGAAGTTGATATGTTCGTTTTTGGTATCGAGCCATGAATTGTAAAATTTGATAATGTTCTTGTGTTTCAAAGTTTTAAGCAAATGAACTTCTGAATAGAGCCGCTCCAAATCCTCAGAATTACGCAACAGATCAACCACCTTAATCTGATTCCATGCTACCTCAATTCCTTCCAACTCATCAAATGCTCTGTATCTGGATTCCCACGACTTGATCAAGGACGCACAAATACCAATTCCAAGCATGAATCATTTGTCCTACTGAACTACTTGTTGGTCCATTCAACATAATAAACTCGATATTTAAACAACAAACAAATAAATAAATTCATTGAAAAAGGATACACTTTTTTGAAAGCCCCTCTTCCTAAAACCTCTTTATACTGCCCCAAAAAAAAACCCATTAGGCACAGTGCTGATAAAACAAACCAAATTGTAAACTAGAAAATACCAATGATCTTCCTCATGAACATGATAAATTCATAAACATAGAGAAAAAAAAAACTGACTCGACCGTAACGAGCAGTGGGATCAGTTTCCACGAACTCAGCATCAGAGTCGTCCGGGTCTTGTTCCGACGTCGTATCCTGCGGCATTTCTTGTCTTTTCACACCCTCCAGCACCCCCAAAAAAAAAAAATCAAAACTAAAACTTTTTGTATGATTATGAACGTCCGAAGTAGAAAGAAATAAAGCGAGAGACGAGAAGAATAAGTACAGACGCGCGTGAGGGATGCGTGTGGGGTTTGTGCATGTTGTGTTTCGTCAAAGTGAAGCGTTTGATGGCTGCGAAAATCAGCAAAACCGACTCTTGATTTGATTGATTGTTTAGCTTTTTGGGATACAAAACAAATCTGCGTCAGCTTGCAAAAAGTTCAGACTTGCGTTCATGTGGGAACGTGGGAGTGATCGAGTTATTATTTGTATTTTCTAATATGGAAAATCTAACTTTTTATTTTATTTTTAATTTATATATATATATATTTTTTATTACAAGAATGATGTGATTTTAAGAGTACGGTTAGTATTCCAAGTTTCTAACAGTGAAACACATCTGTTCTCTGCTCTAATTGCGGTGACGTGCCGCCTATTGTTATGTATATCGGAATCTTTTTAAAGCACTAGATTTTTTGAAAGATCGAATTACCTGTCGATTTTAAAATGACCTGAATCACGTAAAGAGACTCAAAAAGCGCAAAGGGTGCGGTCTTAAATTAAAATAGATAAAATAAAATCTAATAATATTATAATAATTTTAAAATAAAATATTTTTTATAATTATAAAATTAAAATTATAATAAAATTTTTATTATTTACCACATTACCTACCTTAGCTGAAATTCGTACACAAAATCTAAAATAACCGTAACTATAACCATCAAAATAATATTTTTAACACTACAGTTATATGTTATTATTTAATGCAGGCAGCCACTCGACTCGACAATTAACGTAGGGTCGTAAGATCAGCGACGATTTTATTGCACCTTTCAATTTTCCCCTTAAAAAGAAAAAAAAAGCATTTCAGGATAAGGTAGTTTTATTATGATGTTAAATATCTGTGAATATGAATGATTTGGTGAGCAGAGAAGGTATTATCATTGGAACCAAGCTAACGAATATAGTGAGATGTGGAATCCTCGCGCCAACCATTCGAGTGCGTTGGGGAGAGGAACTTTGGAAGAAGAAATTAAATTCTATATTATAATTTCCATCACGTAATTTATTTTTTTAATTGTATTTAAATGTATATTTTAAGTAAAGTGCTGATTTAGGTTTGGTCAATTACTTCGGTCCAAAGTATTTAGCGTCTCAAACTTGTACTGGAAAAGGCAAATACTTGGGCAAAAAAGAGAGAGAATAAAAAAGACAACTGCTCATGAAATAAATAACAATTGGATTTTTTTTTTATTTTACTTTATTTATAATTAAATTAATTCTTTTATTTAATTTGAAATATTAAGAGGGATTAATTTTAATCCTTTTTTCCACTAGGAGGGATTAAAAAAAAAATAAAACTAAAAAAGTACCCTTATCCAGTAAACATACAATAAGTCAAATTTCAAGCTCATTGCTCATCTTGTCTTGTCAATGGTACTTGAAATTCAATAAATTTAGTGAATGAGCAGCCAGAACTTTTACTGGAAATTGCCATTGAGGAGTCGGATATGGGACGGAAGGTACAAGGTAAGCTACTTGCAAAGGTCGCTCCTGATAGTTGAACGGACGCCATTCAAATTTGCAATAATGAGAACGGGAGCTTCCGAGTTTCCAGCTAATCAACCAATGACAAGAGAGATGCACAATATTGACATATAATTTGGTTGACTTTCATTATTAATATTAGTTTTGTCTCGTTACTAAGATTGAGAAGCTGAGATGCGTTTTCGAGAGATGGAAACTGTGTTTCCACTTTGATCATGCTGCTATTCCTAGCAAGCTATTAGGACATGCCAGCAAATTCATAATATTATCTTAAAACAACAGCCAGTCCACGAAGATAATTTTACAATCATATCATAATTTGTTTTATCATGAAAGCCACCTGCAAAATTTGTGGAACTCTACTTAAAGAAACAAAAACACCACATTCATCTCCATATTATTAACCAGGTACATGCAACATGACCTGTATTGATTGATGGTAGAAATGAGCTGTGTCTAGCACACTGCCCACGTTCAAATGCATGAACTGCCGTTACAAAGCAAGACCTTTTCACGGGTAGCATTAATGAATCCAAAATTTTACCACTTATGGCATCTTTCTGCAGATTCTATTCAAGTTTGGAACTCCTTGCCCTCCCAACCATCCTAGCACAGCAATTAACAGAGACACTAAACTAAACCTTAATTGGAAAAAGAAAGGGCAAAATGAAAACTCATAGTTTGTGAAATTTGTCACCAATGCAATATAACCTTACAACCCTACCATCTATCACAAGGAACTCACAGAATCCTCCCACCAATAAAGCTTCTTATTTATTTCTAAGTGGATTCAGCTTATCCCTCAGATAGTAGAGCTTGGCCCTCCTCACTTTCTTCTTGTCCAGCACCTTTATTTCTAGTATATTAGGTGAGTACCTGTCATCCACCACAAACTTTTAGTCGTTATCCAGATAGTGAACATCTTCTATTGAATTAACAAGAAGTGTACGCAACTCCATACTTTCACTAATAACTGAAACCGACCATACACATGAACAAACGTAAGAAAAATGTAACTGCATAAATCCAATGACAAGTGTATTAGGCAATTAATACTCAGTTGTGATGGAGCAGAAGGCAATATTAATGAGAACATCATCCATATGACATCACATAGCTATCCTGGATCTTGTGTTTTGCCTAAAAGAGCATAAAGATAACATGAACTTGGCAAATGACTACAGTCTAGCAAGGGTGGAAAAGGGATAAGACTACTGATATTTTACATTTAACCAGAGAAATTTTATACCATCCACCTATTAGTTCTTCTATTTTCAACATTCAAGTTATTAGAAATCGTAGTTTCATCGCAAAACAATACAACACAGTGCTAAATACTATGGAATCATGGGATAGATATGTGGTTGATATGCTTTATATGATAAATTTCAACTGTCTCAGAAGACATGGATAACATGATCTCCTGTTGCACCTAGTTTGGATTCCTACCCCGCTAAACATGTGGTCTCATTATATTTAATTCGGTGCTGTGCAGTCATAGCATCATAATTAATAGGAAGTCAAACCATCCATTTAGGTCAATATGGACTTATCTTGTGCAAATTCACATAACACAGATCTCATGTCAAATAAGTAAAATATGATGGGTGGAATCGGAGGTTCATCAAAGTGAATGATTGGAAATCAAATAACACTAGAGGTAACATGCATTGTATTACACTTCAAGGGAATCCAGATGGGAACAGCCAGAAAAGCACTGTTTATTTGCAGATGAAATAAATGAAATCTACATTCAGAGCAACTTTCCTTACAGATTCAGTACTCGCAAGAATAATGCATTAGATCTGTCCCATCAAGAAAATACAGAAAACAGTTTCTACTTAATAAGAGTGAGGTGTAGGGCATTCCCCTTGGTAGAGTTTGAGATTGTAAAATATTTTACTCATAAATTAAGAAAACTTCAATACATCAAACAGTTCCCAATCAATTACATATATAAAAATGCACGCTTAATTCTTGGAAGATGAGATTCTTTTAAATTCATAAAATCATCCTTGAAGTATTGCGTTATCCAGGAGCAATTTGTCTACAAGCCAGTTATGGAAGTGAAGAGTGGGGAAAGACACTTCTTTTGCAGTTCAGGGCAGCAAGACCAACAAGACATGCATTGAGGGGCCATATATTGTGTGTGCAACAAACAAAATTCCAGCTTTACTTACAAAGGGAAGAGAGATTCGACTCCAACTCCTGCTACCAGCCTCCTCAATCTAAATGTAGTATTTATGCCAGCATTACGCCTTGCTATAACAATACCCTTTAAAGTTGAAACACGTCTCTTGTTCTCCGGAATTACCTGTTCACACCAAGGATCATAACAGAACAAATTAACTGTAATTCCAACAATAAACAACCACACTTACTCCTGACAACCAATTAGAAGCATTTAAGCTAACAATACATATCATACCACTTTTACTTGCACGATATAACCAGGCTTTATATCAGGGATCTCCCTCTGAGACTTCACATCCTCCACTGCTTCCTTATCTAGAATCTGCAAAATATAACAACATAACATCAGAGGATATTGTATTCAGGAGAATAATTCGTGCTAATTTGTAACAATATTAGCACCAAATGGCTACATGCCTGCATTATATGCCTGGCAGTTTTATCAAGCCTCTTAAATTTGATGCGGGGAGCCACATCAGAGGAAGCAGGAGGAGGAGGATGTGAAGCCGATTCAACTGAACTCCCTGATGTTGAAATACACCTGTTGGCAAAATCTGGCTCCATCATTGCTGGTGGGAACAAACCAGCGCCACTAGTTCTAATACAATAGTTCAATGAACCCAAAGACATAGTTTGACAGCCATATTTTACCTGCCAAAGAACCTCCACAAGTGTCAAAAAATTTCTTTTTCTTTTTTTTTTCCCCCCTTCTTTTCCTCATTACTCAAACGCAGGATTTTATTTTATTTTTTTAAAAAGAAAAACTCATTTGAGACAATTATTTCATACGAATCTTCGATATTTTTGGAAGAAACACAGCATTCTTCCTCAGCAGAAAAGTAATAAACTTTTCATTCAACGAGAATTGAATTAAGTCAAAATAAGCACCCCCAAACAAAAAATAATAACAATAACAACAAGACATAATAACCAAAGAAGTGCGACCTGAGAGCGAGACGCCAACAAGTGGAGCGGGCGGGATTCGTAATTGTTCAAAGAATGGAACGAATGACCGATAGACTTGGTTGAGACGACTCCGCTTGGGATTGTACAAGTATTTGAGCTGGTGAAAGCATGCCTTTGAATTAATCGGATGCTCCACCGAAAGGACTGCATTTTTATTAGAACTGAAGCCGCATTTCACAAGCAAACAAACAGGGGCATTGCTTTTAGTTCCTGTACAAAGTAGAAAGGAAAGAGAGAAATTTACAGATGAAACAAGAATTGAATTTGCTTACTTACAGGTACAGGATTAGCTCCGCTGTTGGGCGAGCAATAAAGATTGGGTAATTTTCTCGTGCAGATCAAAAGCCCTCGAATGATGATTTTGGGGGTTTATAAATTGTGATGAAACGTGCAAGGACCAAAATGCCCTGATTAGGCTTTCTGGGCCCGGCCTGGCCTACGGATAAACCAACTATCCTTCTATAGACCAGAATTACTAACTACACTCCCCAAATGCTTGAGTACAGTCGGCCTTCCGCTTTGAACGAATTGAGAGAGGGTGGGGGGGGAAGCTCATGCTTTTGGTGATTAGACCAGGCCGAATGATGATGGTTTCTTGTCTAAACCATTATCAACTTTTCGAAAATGTTGTGTTGGAGGTCATTTTGTAAATGCCACATCAATTAGCTGTCCTCCACAACTTTGGAGGTTGACATTTCAAATTTTACTTAAATTTCCCACCATTACTTGAATACAAAACGGAGCCGTATTTGGGTTGTACATTCTATTTTGTTTCTTTTGTCTTTTATTAAGTGCGTACAAATCTCCTCTCCTAAAAGAAATGTTGTGTTGCTGGCTAATCAAGAATGTGCAAGTGCGAACCTCTTTGTCTTTGAAATACAAATGCAGAGCAGAGCACTGAGAGATTCAGACCAGATCTACAGCTGTAACCGTAGATTCCTCAAAGACCTTTTGTTTTTCTGGGGCTGCTACTCCCTAGATTCCTTCCTTACACTCCTTTTTTTTTTTTGGCGGGGTGGCGGGGGGGTGGGGGAACAGAAAAAAGAAAGAAAAAAGTTAAAAAGGTTAAAAGCAACCACGTACAAACTATTTTAATATGACTTTTTCTTATCAGATTGTAAGAATTGAAAGAAAGAAAAAGAAAATCTTTATGTAGACAGCCTATACTCCAAATCTGGTGAAGGTATTAGTCATGGGAACGAGTAATTTTAAGTATGGCAGAAGTAAAACCACCTCGGATTCAATGAAGTTGTCTTGTTGAATAGAAATTTTTAATTAGATAAGAAATGTTTTCGTTAAGTTCCAGGTAAGAGCAGTTAAGCAGTTTAACATTAAAAAAGCAAGTTGTGTGCTACGCACACTCACTCTCACTCACTGCCATCTATTCGCCAGTTTGAAAAATACCTTCTTTTTTGTTAATTAAAAAAGAAGTTCATTCACAAAATGCTGCCAGTCAGAGGATCCCTGGCACTGGCACCTTATGTTATGTGATTCATACATGCATCGTCTTTGTGAGTTGTATGCAACTGTAAGTAGGAAAGATCTCTCTCTGTCTCTCGTACTCAGAATTCAGCTATCTCCCATTCTCAAACTCCTTTTGCCTCATCTCGATGGTTTCTTTGTTGTTGTTGTTGTTATTTCCTTTGCTTTATGTTTGGGCTCTGCACAATAATTAGTTAGTGCATTGTTTGAAATTGTTGAATGTTTTTTTTGAAGAACCATGCAAGATGCTATTGGCATTCCTGCTTGTTTTTCATCAAGTGACAGATTTGCTGATGATTCCGCCGTGGTAACCAGGTCTGGTCAGAGTGTTTTTATGTCAGTTTACAGAACAAAGATTGCTGATCAGAGCCGTTTGATCACAATCACATGGTGGAAGAACTTACTGCTCCGTGGCCTATCAGTATCAGTAGAAGAAGGCGAAGACGGCGACGGTCAGTACACCTGCAAAGTCGAGCTGAAGCCTTGGTACTTTTGGAGGAAGCAAGGCTCCAAGCGCTTTTTCGTAGACGGTAAAGCTGTGGATATCTATTGGAATCTCAAGGCTGCCAAATTCAACGGCGAAACTGAGCCTAGGTCTGATTATTATGTTGCAGTTGTTTGTGATGAAGAGGTTGCTTTGTTACTTGGTGATCTAAAGAAAGATGTTTATAGGAAAACTGGATGTAGGCCTGCTCTTATTGATCCTGTTTTGGTATCAAGAAATGAGCACATATTTGGGAAGAGGAAATTCACTACAAGAGTCAAGTTTCATGAAAAGGATAGGTTTCGTGAGATCTCAATTGAGAGCAAGAACAGATGTGATGGGAGTAAAAGTAACGGCAGTGGCAGTGGCAGTGGCAGCTCTTCTGGTGGGGTTGAACCAGAGATGGAGATATGGATTGACGGGAATTTGGTGATTCATGTGAAGCATCTTCAATGGAAGTTTAGAGGTAATGAGTCTATTAACATTAACAAAGCAAGAGTTGAAGTTTATTGGGATGTCCATGACTGGCTATTTAGCCCTGGTCTAAGGCATGCTTTGTTTATATTCAAACCAACCGTGTCATCAAGCACATCTCTTTCTTCATTATCAACGTACTCTTCCGTATCATCACCACCATTATCATCTTTGACGTCAACACCATTGTCTTCTCAGACAGGAAGTTCTGGTACAATAGAAGGGCTAAATGCAAATTTGTCTTTAGATTTTTGTTTATTTCTCTATGCCTGGAAGGTTGAATAATGGACATACGAAAATGTTAAGAATGCAAACCAAAATGCTCACCAAATCATAGGCCAGAATGGATTGATGAGAGTGACAGATGCTCGGAGGCTGAGGAAAGGAAGTATGGCCAAAGGAAAAGAGAATTAGGATTGGAAGGAAGATACAGCTGGGGTTGAAGAACATTTGGGCATAATTGGACAAGACAGATTGGATCACCACACCTACATGCTCAATAATTTATCATCTAGACGCATCTCTCCACATCTGTTATTTTAAGAAAATCTCTTTTATCTTCTCTCTCTTGATCTATTCTTGATAAATGAGCTACTTTTGTTTCAAAATATTTTTTTTCTATCTACCAATATTTGTATGATTGCTGAATTTTATATACGTCTTATAGATGGGGTAAAAGTTGACAATATTTTCTCGTTGCCTAGTTAATGTCTGTATCCAGCTAAAGCAATGCTGATGCATGTGCTGTGTCCTCTATGTAATAGGGATCAGATGGTTGGTGATGATGAAATCACCAACTGCAAAAGCTTTTCCTAATTAGAAGTGCACATGAAATACAGATTTGGCCCTACTTATATATGCAGCACAAGATTTGGCCCTACTTTTATATGCAGCAGACGAACTTTGATCACCTTTCTATTGTTATCAATTCATCTATCTTTATCATGTAATTCTAGTGACTTACAAAGAGTGCCCATTTTCTTTTAATAATTATTAATCTTAAATTATGTCGGTGCAATAATGGGGGCATCATCGAGCCTCCGTCCAGATGCATAAAAATAAAATATTATCCGTTATACGTAGGGATCAATTTCTAGTCGCATGGGCTCGTAATAATTCTGTAAGCTTCCCCATAATTGCCTCGAAGAAAAAAATAGTTCAATTGCTAGCGCGCACCATATTTTATTGCAATCAATTTCCAATTTTCCTAGAAATTTATAGTGGCATTCAAGATTATTGTTTCATACAAAAATAATAACAGAATGGTTCTGGAAATTAACTATATGATCTTATTTAGACACCTCGGAACCAATCTATATAACCAAAACTTATCTGAGAACAAGGTTTGTTGACTGCATAGTTTTTCCAGATAACCGGCTTCACTGTTTCATTGATCATCCATGCTGATGAAGTGGAAAAATTTATAATAAGAAATCTTCATTTCGATCCAAAACCAAACCACTTTGCAAGGAAGAACTTATTCTTTCGTCGATTATTATCAGGGAGTGCCTGTGTTGCAGTGGCTTGTGATGGTAATGAATTAGGCTTACCTGCAGAGTTATAATTTAAGAAGGTTGATACAAAGGATAGTAGCAAGTTATGCGCGATCAAGTTAAGGAACAAAGACTGATCACGACAACAATAAAGAAGTGATTACCTGGGTTTATTGAAAATTTATTAGTTTTTGCATTTGCCGTATCCTTAGAGTCTGTATGTAAATTTCGTGTAGGTTTCTGCTGAGAGAGAGAATTAGACTTTCTCTGAGGAGCCATCTGCTCCAGTTTTGCTCCAGTTTCTCGGCCGTCTACTATTTATCAGGTGAAAGGGGGGGGGGGGTGGAGGAAGAAAAGAGTAGTTAATCTTAATAAGCAAAAAAGAGGACTTGAAAGCAGAGTGCCAGGGCACAAACGAAATATTGAGAATAATAATTATGATAATGATAATTCATGAAATTTATCCTGCAAATGGTCTTTCAAAATTTCAGCACGTGCAATTCTGAATTACATCTTACTCTCATTTGGTGGTTTCCCATAGCTGTGCCTCATGGCTTCCAAAACTGAGCCGTCTTTTGGATCTTGCATCACTGACATAAAAAGGAAAATGAAATTCCTTGAATGACAGATGCATGAAAACTTAAAACATTTTTTCCTCTAACGGAAAAACCTTTAGGCTAAAGAAGTATACATTGATCAAAAAGATTATTTCTGTAATTTGGGGATGAGCCAACCAACAGCAACTGAACTGCCTCTGCATCTCTTGACGTGGAAAACGAAGAATAGGAATCCAAATTGTGTGTGTCTAACAGTATACCTGCAAGCTGTGGGAGAGGAAACCATTAAGATTCCAGATCCAGTAAAAGCCAGCACTCAAAATTATTGATTACCAGATGGTTGATGTAATCATAATGTAACATACCAAAATTTTCTTCAACATTGGTGTTTGAAGCAAATCATATGCGTCTTCGCAAGAATTATCTGTTAGAATGGTGCACTGAGACCCAATCTGTAATAGCAAAAAAGGCCAGGACGAGATATACAGCATTGATAACTGCTGATATTTTTACACTACAATTTCCGGAGGATATTTGCAATTAATTAGTTATCATGTACCAACCTCAGCATTAGTTTTAAGTACATCTTTTCCGACCACTAGAATGTTTAATTGCCCAGTCATCAATAGAATCTCCAAATCTACCTGATCCCAAACGTTAGAAACAGCACTCATTGTAATGCATTAATTTAGAAATTGAAACAGGGATTATACGTACAGACAATAGAATGGAAAAAATTACCTCATCAGCAAAGAGCAATGAGTTAGCATCAAGGCCAACATGGTGAAAGAGCCAAGCAGCCTGATAATGCTTCCACATATTTGATCTCCTGATATTCATAACTGGCACCACCACGATTCCATCACCTTGCTCCTTGTTCTTCCTCTTCCTACTCTCCAACAACCATGCATAGCATATTGCAGCCACCATCGAACTCGTACCTGCACCACCACCACCCCCCGTATTTGATATATTAGTCATTATTAATTACTACAAGATTATGTATGTGAACCTCAAGTTTTAGTCCACTTAACTGTTTGATGCTGCAGGTAGTACGATCTTGGCCTTGGAATCAACAGCCCCACGTGATATTTTGTCGATCATGATTCTCTGCTCTTTAAGGAACTCATTGAGGCCAATGTCTCGGCTTCCATCTTCTTCGTGGAACCGCCCATTTGCAGTGTTGCTGTTCTCTGGTGCAACTTTTTCATTAATGGAGCATGTAGACTTAGACATGTACCTTCTCTGAGCTGACTCCACCAGATTCTTCGGCGGGGAAAGCGGCTGATTCAAGGTTTGTATCGGTGACGAACTTGATGATGAAGATAAGGTTCTCTTATGTGCAGTCTCAACTACAGGTTTTCCGGGCGGGGGAAGTAACTGTGGATTTGGAGTTGTTCTGAAAGTTCGGCGGGAATTGACCGGCATTCCCTGTGGGTGAGGTGCAGGGTTCTCGGTTTGAAAGCGGGACCTTCTGTGAGTTGAATGTCGAGGTGGCAGAAAGGTAGCCGTTGGATCTGAGGAGGGAGTTGTTGCTGTTGTTGGGGAGCTAGGGGAGGATGATGATGTAGAAGTGACATCAGACTGTTTGAGCAAGTTGGACAACCATTTGTGAATTGCATCTGCAGGGGATTCTTCTGGCGAGGCAGGTGTTAATGCGTGTTGAGATGCTGATTTGTTGTGGGTATGTTTTATTGATCTGCTCAGAATCTCTCCACTGAATTCCTCCAATGACCTTTGCCTGCAGTAGAGAAATCAAATACGTAATTAATTAGTGCAGTGAGTCCGGCGCAAGTGTATTAGTCATCATTCATCATATCGTTGATTAAGTAAAATTTTGCCGCATGCACATTTATTTGAAGTTGTACCACCATAATAGCTAGATACATATGAGCTATGAGTATACGGCATGAGCTGCATGCATGCAATAATTAAGGATATGATGCCTGACCTTCTGGCAGACCTCGACAGCGGGTCTCTCCGATCAAGTGTGGTCGAGGGGGATGATAGCCTTGCGGCCTGTGCAGCCGCAAACCTCGGCGACCCAACAAGCCTAGAAGGGGAGTCACACCGTGTAGGAGACGATGCCACCATACGCTTTGCCTCTTGGAGCCACTCTTGTGTCAACCTGCCGCTATTGCTTCTAGTGCTATCATCAAAATCAACATCCTCGTCCATCAAACGACCCCCAGTCAAGTCATACTCTGTCCTGTCCTTATTGGGGACCGTCCCAAAGAACATATCATTCATGAAATCAGTAAGGTCGGGTACATTATTTTGGGTTTTACGCCGATTCTGCTCTACCATTATTTTCTTCTCAAGTGTTCTGGACGCTAATAATTTGCTGTCCCTTGGTGAGTCTATGCTCAACATTCTATCCATGGAAATAAAGTTTAGGAACAATGAGCTAGGCCGTCATATCAAATATCGTTTAATATATATAAATAATATCGTTTATTGCTACGCATTGGTAATACAGTCAGATTATAAGTCGACAACGGAAGAATGTTGGCCGGCATTTGGTGGTGTCTCTTCCTTTGTTTGGTTTTAAATGATCTTCCTGTTACGAGTTTGTCCTCCATCAATGCAACCAAACTGTTCGAATAATCACAATGTAATGCGGCACATTTGAAGCCGTGCGTGATGTATTGAATTAGTTTATTTATGAATGGATGAATTGATGTGTATTTTTAATAAGAAACTAAAGATTTTATATTCTTTTATAACGTAACAAAATTTGTACATTTTGATTATTGCCCATAACATTCTAATTTTGATATTAGTTTAGTAAACACATTTAACAAATTATTTCAGAAATAATTGTCTTGTAATTTAAATTTACTAAGCATGTTTAAAATTATTGATGTCGAGATTTGGTCTAGTAGATTAGCAACTTAAAATTAAACTCCTGCACTAGCATTAAATTTATTTGGTAGAAAATCAGTTTACCCATGTCAAGAATGCCCCGCAACTGTCAGGGAATCATTTGTGAATATCTAAAATCACATACGACTATAAGAGGTGCCGGAATTGTTTTTGGCAATAACTCTTTGACGTTCAAGTTAGTTTATGGGTTGACAAAAAAAATCTAATTTTATGAATAAATAATTTTAAGTAAATAGAACAGAAAAATTAAAAACTGAAAAAGCAAGTTCAACCCTCTTTGCTTTGAATTTTTTAAGACTTTTATAAGTACTTGAAATTATTGCACCATCTTCAATGCAGGTTGTTAGTGGATTGAATGAGTCATTTTGATCATGAGTTAATATGCACGTTACAAAATAGTTACCATGTTTCAGTTATAACTTTTTATTTTGGTCTCCAACCCATTTGCTCATAATCTTAAGAATTATCACCTGGTCGAGGTGATATGCTCATGATTTTGTAAATTGTCACATGATCGAGATTATCTACACATAGTCTCATGAATTACCACTTGGTCAAAGTTCTTTACTTATGGTCTTAAGAATTATTACCTGGTCGATTATTAACTATTTGTTCACTTTTTACTTAGATGAGATTGAGGTCACCCTATTTTGTTCCCTAAACAACAGTTCTCAATTTGTAGTGTTGAAAGTGAAATGAATCAGGACTAGAAACTCTAAAGTTTATAACTTTTTACAAACTTAAAACCTTAAGCAATTTATTTTGCTCCCTCTGTTGACCATACCATAAGTAAGCATGTATCATTAATTTAAGGTTTTATACCTTATCTAGAGTAAGTTTCAAGATTTATAACCTTTAATTAACTTAAGCAATTTTAAGTACTCTTATTGGTTTAAGGTCTTATATCTTACCTAGAATAGACATTAAGGCTTTTAACTTTGTACCGACTTAAGCAACTTTAAATAACTCTTATCAATTTAAGATTTTACTCCTTAGATGAAATAAGTTTTAAGGTCTTTTACCAACTTAAGCAATTTTAAATAAGAAAAGAAAAAGAATGAATGGATTTTATTTTTTTAATTGCATCAATTTTATTCAAAGTCATATATATTATGATTTAATAAGAAGAGATCGAGACAAAACTACAATTGTAATGTATATGTTACTAATTCATTGACTAATTTTTTTAAGAAGTATGTTGAATAAAAAATTTAATCAAGGATTTAGATTCATCTCCATGTATAATACACAATTATGATACTTGATTGGCAAATAAATGTATATAATTATCAAACCAAATAAATGGTTTACTGTATAATAGTAAAAACAAGAATATTGACTTGATACTGTTGCATGTGAGATTTCATGAATTATCATGCACATGAATCAATAAATTAGGATAAGTATATGAATTTACTGATCAAACTGCAGCATGATTAAAAGCTAAATGAATTTATCATAGATTCATGTGCTTACTCTATATTCTTGAGGCGTCTCTAAATAAGGTACAAGCAACAAATTTGAGGTTGCAAATTTGTTTCAATTCTGTTAGTTATTTCATTGATCATTTTACTGTGCGCGATTTTGTATAACTACCTTAAACAAATGTCATCTGACACTTGTTTCTAAAATTGCAAAACACCATATCTCTATGCCAAATTAATAGTCAAATATTTATTTTAAAATAATTAATCTATAGCAAATATGCTAAAACCATGGCATAATCCAATTATGAATCTTGCATTCATAAGGTTGTCAGATCATGTACATGTGCCATCATGTTAAAGCAATTGAGATCTTAATTTGTCTAAGTTTGAAATCTATGAAAAATTTTGTGGCAAGCATAGGATCTAGAGAGGAGCTTGACTATAAAGTAACTAACATTGGAATTCAGTATTTTTCAAATTATGCTCCACAACCAATTTTTGATGTTTAAGAAACTAAGCTTTTTAAATCTGTGTCATGTGAATACATGAGCTCATTAATAATAAAATAAATTTAGGCTATACTGAGGTTGTGGGATTTGCAATTAATCACTCAAATGCAATAATCACACACATAGATAAATAAATTGAAGTGTTTGCATCGATTTAATAGAAAATATAAGTAAAAATGAATATGTGAGACAGATTTTACCAATCCAAAGCTCCTAGATGTCAACATTGGGTCAAATCTTACCAATTTTATTTGTTTTTCTCAAGCGAGTTTGGAGATAAAAGAGGTTGCTTTGATTCATACATGTAATATTTTCCCTTTACTTTGGCTAAATGAAAAATTGATAGAGGTAAAAAGTTGGCTTTTGGTACCAATCCCCACAGATGGCGCCAAATGATGATGCTAAAATTTGATCTAGTTAGTTAGATTGGTGGATAATTAGCTTACGATCACTAGCAGATAACTTACAAGTACCTGAAATTACAAAGAATAATAAAAGGATCATAAATTTTTCTAATGTGAACTCTCTGATACTCAAGTCAGTTATCAAATTTATTAGTAAGATAAAATATGTAATTTCTAGTTTTTACTAATAAATAACCTAAAGTAAATTTATTTAGTAGAAAATCAGCTTGCCTATGTCAAGAATGCAATGTGACTTTAAGGAAATAACCCATAAATACCTAAAATCACAAATTATAGTAAGAGGCATTGGAATTTTTTTTCGGCGATAGCTCTTCGACATACAAGTTAGTTTATGGGTTCACAAAAAAAAAAAATCTAATATGCGATTTCTCATTTTTATGAATAAATAATCTTAAGTAAACAAAATAGAAAAATCAAGAACTGAAAAAGAAAGTTCAACCCTCTTTACTTTCGGTTTTTTAGGACTTTTATAAGTAAATGAAATTATTGCACTATCTTTAATATGTGACTGTTATTAGTTGAATAAGCCATTTTGATCATAAGTTTAATTATAACTCCTGATTTTGATCTCTTCGAATCTATTTACTCATAATCTCAAGAGTTACCACCTAATTGATGTAATCTATTCATGGTCTTATGAAAGTCGAGGTTATTAAGTCCAACCCCCTTTGCTTTGGATTTTTAGAACTTTTATAATTACTTGACATTATTATACCATCTTTAATGCATGACTATTATTGGATTGAATGCGCTATTTTGATCATAAGTTAATACGTTTGTTACAAAATAATTATCAATCTTTAGTTATAACTCTTAATTCTGTTCTCCTCGAACTTATTTACTTATGGTTTCAAAAATTATCACCTAGTCAAGATTATCTACTCATAATCTTATGAATTACTACTTGGTCGAGGTTATCTACTATGATCTCAAGAATTACACCTAATCAATTATCAGCTATCTGCTCACTTCTTACTTAGAAACCTATTTTATTCCCTAAACAAAAGTTATTTATCAAACTTATTATTTCAAATTCAATATAAAAGTAACTGCTTGAGAATCTAAGGCAATCCCAAACACAAACAATTTAAAGGGGAGCAACTGGTTATATATTGATGTATCGGCATTTTTCATTTCTTTAATTTGCTTGCATGATTTTATTAAATTGTTGGAATTAACCCATCAACATAAGATATTCATCCAAAACCTCTTGAATGTTAATACAGATATATTTTAAAATATCTAATTGAATATTTGATAGATATGAATATTAGATAAATATCCAATACCTAATTCATTTACTTGATTTTTAGGTTAAGAAATTGTATTTTATAAAATTAAAATGAAAAAATAAAAAAATATCATTTACTCATTTCCCTTTCATACTTCAATTTAGCAAACCTTAAAATAATTTCTCTTGCCTTCACATGCTAGCAGCTCATCACTCGCTAGCCATTGATGTTGACTTGTTGCTTGTCACTTATGGGCTACTGATATCATTTTATTCATTTCAAGATCTTTTCCTCAATTCACTACTAGATTGGCTCTCTCCTCTTTAGTATTATAGCTTTGTCTTCCTTTTATGTAAGTTTAGCCATAAATTTTTACACAAACTAATTTGATATTAACTCATTGATTAAATAAAAATATAAAATAAAAAAATAAATTATATAGACTAAGAGATATCTAATCCAACAAATTGAATCATGCTACATCATTTTATAAAAAAAAATTATATAAAAGTTTATAATTATATTATTACTCTTAGAATTTATGAGTAACTCATTGGTTAAATAAAAATATAAAATAAAAAAAATTATATGGACCAAGAGATATTTAATCTAATTAATTAAATCATATTACATCATTTTATATAAAAATTTTGAACTATACTATTACTCTTAGAATTTATGAGTAACTTGGATGTTAGTTTATAGGTAATAGAGTGTAATTCACATGCAAAAATTAATTGTGAAATTTACGGGGTAAATAGTTACATAATGTGTTTTTATTTATTATCAGGATGGTGGCCAAGTGACAAGATTGGTTATTCAACTCTTAAGATATAATTAATGGATGTGTCTTCATTTTTAATGTTTTTTGTAAATAACAATGAGTTTTATGCACTTATTCATTTTAGTGCGATGGATGTTGTTGGTATTTCTTGCATTGTTGAAAGTAATGCTAACCTTTTGTTGGCTATCTTTACATTATGAGCTTTTGTGTTATGTGTAATATAATGTTTAGAAATGTTTCTCGAAATGAGTTGGTTTACTAATTCTAAGCTTTAGTCACAGATTTTATAGCATGGATAAATAAGCAATATCTATATTTAGTTGAGTATTAGTCATTTCGATTACTAGTACTTTTTTGAGTAATTTAATCATAGCAAAATCATCTTGAATTTTATTTCCCTCATTTTTCATAAATTATTTGTAAAATTTAGAGGTTTCTGTAATCTCTTTAACAAAAGTTGCTAATTCAAGTCTAATTTAAAATTGAAAATATCGTAGCTTAATGTCATGGGAACGAAAGTTGTCGCGCAAAGTCTTGGGAGATACTTAGACAATTTTTTAGCATGTTAAGTCGTTAAGTAAGCCTAAAGACTTCTTGATTTAGCCTAAGTAGAAAGCTTGCAAAAAAGGTTAAAGAGAAATGAACAATTATGACCAAATATGTTTATATTACACTCAAAAATTAACCTATATAATGCTTTGTATAAGAGAGCTTGTGCACTAGTGTGTGTACGTGTGTACTGGAATGTGCTTGTGCATGTGGAGGTGTTGGCCAAAATTAGGGGGCTCACCCCTATTTGTAGAGTTACTAACCAAATGGTGTAAATGCCTAAGTCTAGAGAATTATAGTCCTTGGGTAATTATAGAAAAGTCTAAAACTTGGGTCAAATCAAGTTTATTGTTAAGCGTACCACATTTAATTTAGTTGTATGGATAACACATTGTTAAGTGCATCTCACTGTTAAGTTCAATATGCTTTGAGTGTTAAACGAACCATGCTTTCTAAGCATACTCCGATTCTAGATGGACTTTTACTAAATAAGTCTGTGAGCGCGGAATTAACCTCCGTTTATAGGAGATCTTGGCAGCCTGTAACATTAAGATATAGTTAGACATTGAAAAAAAATTACAATTATAAAATAAAAGTTGATATAAAATAAATATAATTATTAACTATTAAATAACAATGAAGACAAAAGTAGTAATAATATTATATGATTCTTCTTTATTATACAAGTATGTAGCCAAATCAACTTAATTTTTAAATCACAGGGATGACTATGGATATAATAAGCTACCGGCTTATTACTAAACCTATATTTATAACAAAATTTAAATTACTAAATCCACTTACAGGCCACATTGAATTTTTATTTTTTTAAAAAAATCCACTCACTATGAGTTTCCCGAATAGGTGAACCTTTTGAACTGCTGCTGAATCCATGGGCAGGCAAGAGACAACCTGGCGAACTGAAACATCTTAGTAGCCAGAGGAAAAGAAAGCAAAAGCGATTCTTTGCTATCGGTCACCAGGAGTATTTAGCCTTGAAGGTGGTCCTTGCTGATTCATACGGGATTCTAAGTGTCTCATGCTACTCGAGTGAGAGCGTAAGCTAGTGATACTTTCGGGTACTGGACTCTCGCCATCTATAACTACCAAACCCAGTCAAAATGGCAACAAACTTTCTACACTTTTTGTCATTTAGAATCACAAATATAAAAAAATGCTTTTAATAATACATAAAAAAATAAATTGTATAATTCAAACTATAAGTTTATGACAATAGCCTAAAAAATGCGCATACAATACTTAATTTTAGATTTTATCAATGTAAATAAAAAATTAAATTTTCAACTTTAAACTAAATACACAAAATATATTAATCTAACATAGTATATTTCTATTGTAGGTAAATCACTCATCATCACTAATATTAATGTTTTGCTCCATATTTTATTCAATATATAAGTATTATTAATAATATTAACAAATAAATTTTATACAACTATTGTTAATAATTAATTAAACAAATAAAAACTCAACTTTTGTAACCAATCATTAGGCTCAAGTCATTAAAGGAAAATAAACAAAATCAATCAACTAAAATAAAATATCAATAATATAAACTTGAAAATTATAAATTTCTAGTTATTAAAAACTTAATACTTATATTAAAAACTTATATTTTTTCTCAAAACAAAACCTACCAGTATTTCATATTAAATTTTAATTTAAAATATCAAACTCAGCTACAACTTATAAAATTACTGGTAATAAGTGGGGTTTTACAAGTAAATTTACCAACTAATAGTATTGAAGCAATCAAACGACAGCTGCCAAACTTTAATGCCAAAACAGACCAGCACATTGACTTTGGGCTAAATTAATATCTCAACACAATTGTCGCTGTAGGACTTAAAATATTTATACTCATTCCCGTTGCGTACGGATTTACGGGCCTTATAGAATGCGCTAGAAAATCATGATGTCATGGCAAGCATACGAGAACTTAAAACATCAGTTCCCTAGCTTAATTAATTGTAACAGCTTTATAATTTTTAAACAAGAAGAAAAAATTTCCACCCATGTGGGAAGATGTAAACGAGGCCAATCGCTTAGTGTTTTTAATTAAAATTTTTATTCTGCCTTCGTAATACCATGGGATATTGCTCTTGGCCCTTTCCTAAGCATACAGCTTATTGAATGGCTTCTCAATTCGGTCTTGATGCTGCTTTGCTCTTTCTTAAACATTAGGGGACAAACACAAAATTTAGTTCCTATCCATCCACCAAGCAAATTTCTACATATCCAAATGAATATTGATTTTCACAAAGTCAATTACATTAAACAAAACACCAAACGTACAAGTACAGAGACATCAAAACGCTATTTTGCTATTTAAATCCTCGTGACCTCAGCTCTTTATCTTACTGAAGGGACGTTCTTTAAATAATATATCAATAACACCTTAATTAAATTATATATATAATTTTTCTTTGGCGACACTATTCTTATTTTATTAAAATAAAGAAATCAATAAAATAAATAAATAAACATAAATTTTAAAGAATCAAAGATTGTATTATTTTATTTATTATTATATTTTAATATCATCTTTACTTTAATAAAAGAAGAATACACTTAATATAATATATATATTTGTGTATAAAATATTTTATTAAAGTAAAAAATTTTATAAAATATTCAAATATTGAAATATGTATTTTCAGTACTTCTTTTTTTTCTCATTAAATAATAATTATATATATTAAACTTTATTAAAATTAAAAAAAATTAAATTTTAAAAAATTATCAAGTAATATATTTAACGGTATAATGATATTATATTATTAAATAATATAACATAATAATTTTTTAAATTTAATTTATTTTTTAAACTTGAATAAAGTTTATATATAAATTATTTTTGTTAATACAGATAGGTTAATAATAATTTTATTAAACCATATGCATTAACAACTTATCATTTTAAAATGAAGATGAAAGCTTTCGTATTAAAGAATTACAATAATAATAATAATAATAATAATAATAATAATAATTTTTTAATAAAAAATTTTTATTTTAATAAGGTGACAATGCATTAATAAATAAAAAAATTTAATATTTTAATAAATGAAAAATATAATATATTGAAATTTATATATTTTTAATATTTTAACGTGCATTATTTTAAAAAAAATTATATAAATATAAAGATAAATTAATCGTCTGTTGAAATTATTAAAAAGGTGCCAGCAAAAAGCAAGTCAATGGGTTGGAGCGATTGACTTGTTCGGCGGCTAACATCACAAGAAACGGCTCGCCTATCATATCAAGTTGACATTAATCTTTGTATTACTAGGCACCCTTCTTCTTCATATGTATATATAAAGGGAACCCAAGTAGTGTTTTTCCGTCACCCAGAAGTGTTCGTGGGATTGGTAACTTCTAAACGTTCAAAGTTACAAGTTCATTCAAAGCAGGGCATTAATGGCAGCAAGTGGGCTTCTCTTGGCTTCAATTTATCTCTCTTTTCTTGTGCACGAATGTTATGGAGTTACGCTCTTTTCTTCTTTGCAAAAAACTCTCCAGGTCACTACAACAACTAAACAAGGCCATGGTACGTTCGTAGTTAAACTACACCCCCCCGCCTCTCAAAAAAAAAAAAAAATCAGTTGATTTTCATATATGTAGTTTCTTCAATTGGGTTTTCTGGAAATTTTCATTTTTTTTCTTAATTTTAATTTATTAATCATATGCAGTTTTGAAAGCTGGTGAAGACAAAGTGACAATAACGTGGGGGCTAAACCAGAGCCTCGCAGCGGGGACAGACTCCGCCTACAAGACCGTGAAGGTTCAGTTATGCTTCGCACCCATCAGCCAGAAAGACCGCGCGTGGAGGAAAACCGAGGACCATCTAAATAAGGACAAGACATGTTCGTTCAAGATCGTTGAAAAGCCATACCAAAAAAGCCTCCAGACC
Organism: Aegle marmelos; assembly: GCA_030449875.1. Lineage (NCBI taxonomy): Eukaryota > Viridiplantae > Streptophyta > Magnoliopsida > Sapindales > Rutaceae > Aegle > Aegle marmelos. The sequence goes on from JASUUL010000093.1 coordinate 3,822,285, forward strand.
TTGGACTGGATCATTGAGCGCGACGTCCCCACCGCTACGTACTTCGTACGCGCCTATGCTCTTAACGCTGATCGTCACGAGGTGGCTTACGGTCAGAGCTCCAATGACCAGAAGACAACTAACCTCTTTGATGTCCAGGCTATCACAGGACGCCACGCGTCACTCGATATTGCATCCGTTTGCTTCAGTGTCTTCTCCGTTGTGGCCTTGTTGGGATTCTTCTTTCTTGAGAAGAGGAAGGCGAAGATGTCATCACAAAAGTGAAGACTGAAGACACCATAGGCTTGGCTGGGTTGTGCTTCGCCGGGCCCCTCTTTATGTCATTATTCCACAGTAGTAATCGTAGTAGTAGCTTGAATTTCTTGGCATGTTTTAGTCGCACTGTTATCCTATGTTAATGTTTGCTTCCTTTCTTTTTTTGTCTTTTTATTTTTTTTTATTTCAATTTCTGTTCGCATCTGGACCGTAAAACTGCAAATAGAACCACGTGGTATCTATCTGTGGGTCTGGTTGCTAAAATTGACGGTTGAGATGCGATTGTGGTAGTGTCATGCTAATATACGAATTTGTAAGGATCTGTGGTTTTATTTTTTTTTTTCCCCCCCCAAAATAAAGAAAACGAAAGAAAACATATGCTGATTTTAAGGGAATCTGAGCATGTTTCAGTTTGGTCGACTTTGTTGCTGCTCATCGATGTTGGAAAATTGCGACTCGGACATGAGATCACTTTTACCATTTTTTTTTTTGGCGCATTAAAGTATCTGTGAGACGGAGTCAATGCCGATTAATTTAAGAACCATCTTATCAAGATTAACTGTAAATGATGAATTGACCTGAGTTTAATATGGCCAGTGATCACCGGTCATGCTTTGTATCCATTTTCTGTGCCACAAGTGACGGACTAAGAGAGGGAGCCCAGAAGGAAAGAAAAGAGGGAAAAAAAAAGAAAAAAAAGCCGATCATCTCGGCTAATCTGGAGCAGCCACCTTGACCTAAATCGTAATGATTCTGTATTTAGCTTCATTATAATCGACGGTCATCATATCAACTTGGCGCCAACAACTCATCACGCACACATGTCATCATTTTGTGATTTCTTCGTCATCGTGTGGATGGCGACGGACACAATACTAATGGGAACGAAGATAGAAACTTGTCCAAATCAAAGGAAATTTCAATGTAAAAGCTCATGGTGTTAGGTTTGATATTTTAAATGTGGCAATTGGGATCTATGTTTTTATAATCCATAGTCATAACTAAGCCGATAAAATACAAACGGAACGAATTTATGACTTTGTTAGCTGAAGAGACCATGGGATTGGTTGAATTGCGGATGGTGGTCTCTTTTCACTGTGACTGAAAGTGAGAGTGAAAAAAGCTTGATGTTGCACACATGTATAAACATTTTGTCACCCCCTAATGATATAAGGTGAGTTTTGCATTGTAGCTCAAATCCAATCCAAAGACTACACAAATTTGCTAGTAATTAATCGGATTATCAGTGACATAAGTTTTTGACTCAAGGATTTGAAATGAAAGACCTGAGAAGAAGCACCAGTGACCGATGTTTCATCACAAGCAAAGAATGGAAATAGGGGAATACTCAGAGCATCATGTGTAAGTACTCAAAAGAGACAGAGAAGCAGAAGACATCTCACTGGAAACAAATGCTGAGTAGCCATATAAATCCTTGCGCTTCATCTTCAATTTGAGCATGTAAAAAATTCCAGTCATTAGATCTTTAACGCCAGACAGCAGAAAACTGAATCCTTGCCAAACACTGAGAGAGAAACCACCTTGTTTTTGAGCTCTGTCAAGCCTGCATTGTCCTACACGTAGTTCTGGTAAAAGTTAATGTACAAACTACATCTTTTTATTAAAGAAATGAGTTTGTAGAATCTTGCCAATGATGTATGGTAATGTCCACTTAGGGAGTAAAACACATATCTGTGCTCCGCATTCGACCAGTACCAACAAGTGATAACCTATTATCATAAACATCAATATGACCAAATGCATCTGTGCCAGGAGGACACTCCAGGGCAGCTTCAAGGACTCTGTGGTGTATCCCACGTGTATCAATCGAGTGCCCTCCTTGGTGATCATGGCCAGCCAGACAAACTTTCACACAATTGTAACGGTGTATCACATCCATTACTTCATTGCAATTCCACAGAAGTGCTTCCGGGCAAGCTGAACCAGGGTCTAAAGGCACATGACAACAAACTACTACTTTCTGATTTAACTTTGTTGCATCCTGAAGTACAGCATCTAGCCATTCTATCTGTTCCTTCCCAACAGCTCCATTAAACATAAGGAACCTTCTCTCCAGCCCCACAAGTCCCGCTGGACTGTTCTTCTCAGTATTTGGGTTTTTTTCCCCAAGAAACTTCAATGCCTCCAATGTATTTGGATGATTTTGAGGCCAGCCAATTGCACTAATATCATAACCATCAAGAACAACGAATCTATATTCTGGAGTTGGTGAAAAATCATAGTAGGCACGTCCGTCAACAGTTGGAATGTTAAGTAATGGAAGTAACTTGTGGCGAGGAAGATTGTAAAGACAGTGATTACCGATCATATGATAGACAGGGCCATTAAACTTCTCAAACTCGTTAACAACTTTCTTGACAGCTTCCAGAGATTGGTCCTTGGGACAAAATCCATCGACAATATCCCCAAAATTCATCACAAATTTGAGCTTCTGGTGATTGTTCCACCTTGGAACTGCACTTTGCAATATGAGAAGGCTATGTCGATAATACCTGGGAACACCAATGAATGAACGACCATCAGGAATATCAGCATACTGAACATCTGAAATGACCCCAAATGAAAAAAGTGGTTGCTTCCCTTGCGTACTTGCCAATCCATTTGCAGAACCCATAATGATAATATAACTAGCTAGCACTCTATCCTGTCAAACAGAGAAATTAATCGTCAAATTGTCCTAATATAACTGTCAAAAGGTGAATAACATCTTTCATAATCTTAGTAGCAATCATGGATTATATCAGCACACCCATCCATATCTTAATAAAATTTCTTCCATTGGCCACTTCATTAAGAAAACTAATGATTTCAATCCTATAAAATCTCCCTAGAACAGAAGGCAATGCAACAAAAATAAACAAAGCTACTTACTCCAATGGCTACTCAAACTCAAAGTAACCCATTGAGCATTTTTCCCAATTAGATCATGCAAGCTACCAAATCAATTCAAACCAATTATTGAAATGAAGCACCTTCTTTCTGCAACTTTCTGCCTTTCTGGTTCTTACTTTGAACCCTTCTCTCAAGTAAATTAAGACCTTACAAAATAACGATGACATCTCAGAAAATCATCAACCACAGCCCTGCTTTGCTGAATCATTCTTCAGCAGTAGCATAAAAAGAGAAACTAATCTACGCTATGATTTGACATGAACTACTTGCATAAAAATTGGTCAAAACCAAATCACACGTTAAAAATAGAAAAAAAAAAAAAAAGAAAAGCAAAATTGCAATGGTTGCCCCTAAAAAAAAAAAAAACAATGTACAAATTCTAAATGCAGAAGCTAAATTTACTAACGATTGTGTTAATAAAATTACAAATCAAACAATGTGACAAAAAGTTATCAGGGAAACAAACGAATAGGAAAAAAATAATTTAAATAACCATTAAAAAGAGACAGAGAGAGACGAAGAGGAGGAGATGTATTGGACGCACGATTACTATTAGCTTAACAGCTTCCGTCTTCTGCGTTTACGGAAACACCGACTAAATCAGTTAGAATACGGTGTCGTTTATTTCAGGCTAAATGCCGGCAGGGTAAAATAGTTGGTTACTTGGTTATGGCTGGTGCTTGGTATAACTATTGAAAGTAGAAGAAACACGGAACCGACAGCGCAACGCGGACTTTGCTCCACGGACGCGCGAGTGCTTAGCCACGTGATATATGAAATTATTGGTACCTCTTAGCCAATGGTCCACTGCACTGTCTCGATGACTTCTGTTAGAAACTTGTAACTTGTCACTGGTCGAAATGGTGGAAATTGAGTGGAATTAGAATAAAAATTATAATAAATTATTTATTTTAGTTATAATAATTATAATTAAATTTTTATAAAGTATTAAATTAATTTTAATTTATTAATATTATTGTTGTTGTTATTATTATAATAATATTTTTATAAAAATGTGTCTACTAAATAAGAATTATAACGGAATAATTGAGAGTAGTTTAAAATGTAAATAAAAAATAAGAATAAATTTTTTATTTAAATTGTATAAATTAAAATTGAAATAAATTAGATAATAATAAATTATTAAAAATCTTTAATAATAATAATAATAATTAAAATCTTAAACAATCATAATAAAAAAATCCATTTTAAAAAAAAGAAATAATCAAAATCGAAATCATCATCATTGGAACCCTGACCATAAGAGACTAAATGGAGACGAAACAAGATGGGGACGAGACTAAGACTGAGAAGAAATGGAGATAGATCAATAGAGACCAAACCAACAATTAGTTGTCATCTCCAACTGATGAACCGGCAATGTGTTACGGTAATTTTCCTTTAAGATGGATTTACTTTAATTTTGATTCTATTTAGTTTATTCCTTATTTAATTATTTCTTTTTATTAGCTTTCCTTTTATTAGTTTATTTTCTTATTTTTTTTTAGATTTTCCCTGTATAAGAAGAACTCAATTGGGAAAACTTAATAAAATTTTACAGAACCTTGCCTTTTTTTTTTGCTTTACCTCTTTGGTCTTAAGATTTGGTATCAGAGCTCGATTTTGGCACCAATATGGCTGATGGAATGAGAGCACAAGAGCAGAAACGTGTGGATGAGTCTTTAAATATGGAGACCTTAAAAACACTACTTCTTCTATCGGATTTGTCTAAGATGATGGCTGCTATAAGCTTGAAACTTAATCAATCCACAACAACGAAGATAGGGAATTCCAACAATGGGGGAAGTACCTCAACCAATAGGAGTTCAAATACTAATCATATTGGTAAAGATTCTGTCCAAACTCGATTTTCCAAACTGAATTTTCCTAAATTCGAGGGCGAAATTCCTAGTGGATGGATTTACAAGTGTGACCGTTTTTTCAACATCAATGGAATTGTTGAAGAAGAGAAAGTGGAGATGGCTTCAATACATTTAGAGAGACATGCCCTCGAATGGTTTCAGGGGTATGAAGCTGGTCATGAAAACATCAATTGGAAGAGTTTTTCTACAGATATCATTGCTTGTTTTGGTCTTAGTACTTATGATAGTCCAGTTGGGCAATTAACTAAGTTGAAGCAAACCGTTGTAGTGAAAGCCTATCAAGAACAATTTGAGGCATTACTGGCTAGAACGAAGGGGCTGCCAGAGGATTTCTTTGTTCAATGTTTCATTAGTGGCTTGAAGGATGCCATTAAGAACCAAGTCACCATGTTTTGACCGAACACTCTTACCCAAGCCATTGGTTTAGTTTTGTTACAAGAAGGAGCTATAGAAGCAATCCTTAAGGAGGTTAAAGGGGTTAACAAAGTTGGGGTGAGTATTGTGAATTCCTTTGTGCCAAGAAAGTCAGACAATAGCCGATTACCACCAGTGAAACAGATCTCTGCAGCAGAAATGCAAGTGAGAAGAGAAAAAAGCTTTGTTATTATTGTGATGAGAAGTATGAGCCTGGTCATGTATGCAAACAGAAGCATATTTATCTATTACAAGGTGAAAATAGCAAGGATGAAGAGCTAAACAAAACTGACAAAGTGTTAGGAAAAGAAGAATCTCAAGTTTCCCTTCTTGCTGTATCTGGGTTTAGCACTCACCAAACTATAAGAATTCGTGGCAGCATAAAAAAGAAGGCTGTCACTATACTTATTGATTCGGGAAGTACTCACAACTTCCTTGACCTTACGGTTGCAAGGAGAGCATGCTGTAAAATTCAACGTGTTAGTCCAATGACGGTATCAGTGGTGGATGGAACCAAAATAATTAGTGAAGCTATTTGCTGGCAATTAAAGTGGAATATGCACGGAGAGGATTTTCGAGTTGATTTAAGGCTTTTACCATTAGGAGGATGTGATATGGTTCTCGGAATACAGTGGCTTGTTGAATTGGGACCGGTATTATGGGACTTTAAGAAGTTGACGATGGAATAAACAAAAATGGTTTCACCAAAGCATATTCGGAGGAACTTCAACATTTGTCTCAAGCATCGACTCACATTTTTTCCATCCAAATAGAGGTGAGGAAGCAGAAAAAGTTAACAAGGAATCAGCAAAAATTTGGAGATGTCATGAACTGGAGCAAGTGTTGCATCATATAAGAAGGTTTTTCATGAGCCGAAGGGCTAAACCATAAAATTTTTGAATTTATTCCACCTAATATACATCCATCTAGATATCCTTACGTACAAAAAAGTGAGATTGAAAAATTAGTACAGGAGATGCTTGAAAATGGCACCATTCAGAAAAGGGTGAGCCCTTTCTCTTCACCAGTGTTATTGGTCAAGAAGAAGGATAGAACATGGAGAATGTGCATTGACTACAGGGCTCTCAACAAAATCACCATAAAAGATAAGTTTCCTATTCCTGTAATTGATGAGTTGTTGGATGAATTATATGGAGCTACATATTTTTCTAAGCTTGATTGCTAAATCAAAAAGTGCATTCTCCTGACATTCATAAGACTGCTTTTAGGACCCATGAGGGGCACTATGAATTTTTAATCATGCCTTTTGGGCTGACTAACGCACCAGCAACCTTTCAGAGTATATGAATGAGATTTTTAAACTTTTTTTGAGGAAATTTGTATTAGTATTTTTTGATGATATCTTAATTTACAGTGGTGGTTGGAAAGAACACTTGGAGCACTTGAAATTGGTGTTTGGTGTATTGATTCAGAGCTAATTATTTGTTAAAAAATCAAAATGTGCTTTTGGTAAAAAGAAAAGTAAATGTAATTTCAAAGGAAGGAATCGACAAAAATTCAAAGCATAAACAAACCTCAACTAAAGGGGTTTTTGCTCAACTCTCTCTCAAGTCTTTCAGTTACTATCGGCGATTCATTAAAGATTATAGAAAGGTTAGTCAACCACTCCATTTGAAGAAAGAAGTGGAATCAAAAGACGCCTTTTGACCAGCTCAAAATCATCATCATTGGAACCCTGACTTGGGAAAAAAGAGACGAAATGGGACGAAACAAGAGGGCAAACCCATAGCATACTTGAGCAACTACCGAAGAAGGTCTTTCGACATACGAAAAGGAGATGTTAGTCTTGTCATGGCAAGACAAAAAGAAATGGTAGGGAATCACTTTAAGGATCCTAAAGTTCCAAATGGCTTACCAAATTAGCTGGTTATGAGTAATGGCAAGGAAAATACAGTTGCAGATGCCTTATCGAGAGTGCATGAGGTAAGCGAAGAACCAACTGTTATGGCCTTGTCATTCCCCATAGCAAATTGGTTAGGCGTGCTGCAAGATGAATGGAAGAAAGATGAGAACATACAAAAACTCATCCATGAGATTCAATGAGATCAGAACTTACATTCTAAATTTACTTGGATAGATAATCAGCTAAGGTACAAAGGAAGGTTGTGGCTAGGAGAGAAATCTAAAATAAAGAAGACAATATTACAAGAGGCTCATGGTGGAGTAGAGGGTGGACATTCAGGGGTGAAGAAAACGTTAGAGAAAGTACGGAGAGCCTTTTATTGGAAAAAAATAAGAAGAGAAGTATGCAAATTTGTAGCTGAATGTGACACATGCCAAAGAAATAAAGCTGAAACTATAGCCTCTTCGTGACTTTTACAGCCGTTGCCAATACTAGAACTGATTTGGTCTGACATTTCCATAGATTTTATGGAAGGCCTTCCGAAATCTCAAGGCAAGGAGGTTATCATGGTGGTGGTTGATAGATTGAGCAAATATGCTCACTTCCTGGCCTTGGCACACCCTACACAGCAAAAGATGTAGCTTGTTGAGTGTTAGAAAGTGTATATTTATAAAGGAGAAAATCATTATTTTACACTTTAAATCTCACTAACATTGCTACTTTTATTTATTTAAGTATTTTGTTATTTAATTATATTTGTTTTATTATAATTGTGTATTTTATATATTTTAGGGGTATCATAATAAGTGATTAGACAAAAAAATTAATTTGGAGGACGAAAAAAGGTATTAAAGGAAAAAAATCTTAGAAATGAGATATGGCAATTATCTATGACATGGTCTGGGCTTATTATGGCGTTGACCGATGACAAGCCGATGATGTGTCACGATCTTATTGGACTAAATTTCTTATGATCGTAGAAATCAAGAGCACATGCACTTACATGCGATTATTTACTTACAAATGTTGATTGCTGATTTGATCGCTGACCGATGACGTGGCGCAATCCACGAGCATCCGAAATTATTTTTAAATAAAATGATTCACTCAATGGATTGCTCTCCCCCTAATTTGCAATTCTTTATTTAATTAGTTTCTTTGTATTTTAATAAAATTTCTTTTTTATCCTTAGTTGTAGTGAAGTCTCAACATGTTCCACGGGCTTAATTTGATAAATTTTTACTCTTCCCTCTAATATTTTATTCTAATTTTACCTTTTCTTATGATTTAATTCTTAAATATTTTGGAGCATGTTGAAGCGGATCCGGAGGATACCCAAGTGCTTTATTATAACGAATTTCAATTATTCCCGCCATTTTAATTCACAATTTAGAATAAAATTACCATAATTTAATTGTTCCCATTAAAAGAAAATTAATTCTCGCACATAATTAAAATCAATGGGATAATACCATTAATCTATTCTATAATAGATTAAAGAAAATATAATTCAATAAAAACAAATAGCTCAAGTGTTCTTAGATAACATTTATAAGCTTCATGCCAAAGACCATAATAAGCCATCGAGATAAAAGGTACTCAAAATAAGTTAATAAATGTTTAAAGATTTGAGGTGCATGACTAGTGGAGTAAATGGTTGCCACTTGCTGAGTGGTGGTACAATACTTCATTTCACTTCTCTTCTAAGATGACCCCATTTGAACAAGCATCTCTAGCTCTACGGAGGGATAAGAAGTTGGCTCCTAGGTTCTACGGACCTTTCAAGGTGCTTCAAAGAATTGGACAGGTGGCGTATAAGTTAGAACTTCCTTCACACTAAAAAATCCATCCAATTTTTCACGTTTCTTGCTTGAAGAAATGAGAGTCTGGTTACCAAGCCTCCCTTCGAAATCAGTTTTTTAAATTGCTATGGAACCCACTAAAATGTATTCGATTGGTGCCTTTATTTAATTAGTAAATGTAGATTTTATTCTAATTTTACCTTTTCATTCTTAAATTCGGTAAGTACATACATAATAATTATTAATTATTATAATAATTAATAATAATAATAATAATAATAATAATAATAATAAATAAATAAAACTTTAAAGATTTAAAGAGATTAATATAATCACTTTAGCAAATGATATTTTTATTCACACCTCATCATTTCAATAAAAACTCCAATAATTATTCTTAATTTTAAATAAAATTATCACTTTAATTCTCATTCCACCTCTTTCAATTTATTTTTATTCCTTGATTCCTGTTTCAATTTCTAATAAACAAACATACCGTTACACTAATGATAGACGAGAAACACTGCAGAAATCCACTACCGAAACTACAAAAACGGCAGCGGGATGCGCTTTGAGACCAAATTGGAATTCATGTGTTTTGGCACAGTGCGAGCTAATGGAGTATTAAAACGAAGCGTAATAAAATGGGCATTGATTATTAAAAAGATTCCATTGCGCTATGAATTCTTGGGTAGTAAATTTTTATTGAAATTTGTAAGACCCACGTCCCTTGTCCATTAACAAATCCCAAGAGAACGGTGGAATGACTTCTGACGGCCGGATTAACATCAATTTTTAAAATATTTTTCTCCCAACAGCAATCAATCATATCTAATAAGGATTCTGTTATGAAAATGTTCATTGCGCTAATCCCACAGACACCGTGCCGAAATGTATAGTAATATCTGTCTTTGTAGACAGTTTCGATGAAGAATGAAGTAAAACGAAATTGCATCTTTATTCCATTTCCTTTAAGCTTTGAGAAAGTCAGAGACAGGGAGCAGCTGTGAAAAAGTAAAAAATTTGCAACACAATTCCATCATAAAAACGCTTCATCAGAGAATCGCTCAGCTCTCAAATTAACCTGCTCAATCCCAGGCTTGCAGATAAATTAATCACCATCAAATGTGCTCAATTTAGTGACAACGACTTGCAATTTCCGCTGTGTGGATGAATTACCTGATTGACGAGCATCTCTGGCAGTTCTTTATTGGCCTGCTAAAAAAAGTTGAATTAATGACTCCAAATGGTTGCTGTGATATAAAATATATGAGGGCATATGGATTTTCAGAAAAATATTTAACCTGGAAATGTCTCATGTGTAATATTGGCTCACACCCAACATCTGCAATTGATTTTCCTTGCAGGGTCTGTGATTTGAATCTTTCAGCTTCATATGCCTTAAGGTTATTCTTCCCATCAGGCAGTTGGTGGCAGACTTTTAATAACGCCGAAAGAGAATTCATCTGTCAGGTTCACAGTAAATATATCAGAAGCCTACTTCAAGCACATATTGAAAAAATTATATTAGCAATGCTGAATTAACTGGCACATTTGCCCGTCAGCAAGTCACTTCGCGAGCCTAGTGGAATCAAAATCTATAATGACAAAATGCCAAATTTCATGACCACTCAAATTTCACTCGCATAAGACAACACAGCTGAGATCTAATTTCCAAAACAACTACTTTGACAAGAAGAAATTTTACTGATATTCTTTGAACAAACCAATTTCAGATAGTGGACAATTACACAACATCTTGGCTCGTCTATATGGGCACTTGCAGGAGTTCGAAGGATGCAGTGGAGCATAAGAGTGATTGATTAAGCAATAGTAAACAAATGTGAAATATATGCAGACAATCTAATAAATGCGAAGATAGAATTCACCTTCATGTACGGACAGGAAGCACAGCCACCATGTGTAGAACACCCCTCCCCACTAGCTACTCCAGGTATAACAGGTAGCACGACATCACCCAGTGTAACAGATCTTAGGTTTGAGGATGAATTTGTAGATGTTTTTGTTATTGAGTCGGAAGAAACTGGAAAAACAATTTCAACATTAATTTTTGAATTCCTAGAAGACTTGGCAGAACCTAACATATTGCTAACTGCTGCAACAATTGAAGTCACCATCCCCGATTCTGTTCCCAACACAAACTGGAGATGGTCATCAACATCTCTATCCAGTGCCTCTTGAACTCTCTCTTTTATAAAATCTAATATATTTTTAGTGGAACCCACTACCCCCATTCCTCTTTTCTTTGCTTCCATTGCCAAAGAGAACATCTCTCCAGGGACTTCGAGATGTGCGGTTAAAAATGCATCACAGTACATTGCATTGATCTTCTCCACGACTTCATGACCAAAAAGGTGATGCACAATACATGTCCCATCCTGATGAAAAAAAATGAGGTATGTGTAATGTGTAATGGAAAAGCTAGAACACCTCATCAACAAGTCAACCACCAAAGAATGCCATTCAAACAAGCTCTCAATATCTTTGTTCCTCAAGGACAAAAAAGAGACATTCTACCTGATAATAGTGCAGCCGCGGAAGCAATGACTTAATTGAGTCTTTGTTGTGTTTTGGATGGATCTCAGCAATCTCTTCATCGCTCATCATAGCCATTTGCTGGAATAACTCTGTAATATTTGCACCCATGTAGGAATCTGGCCCGTACCATATGTTTAGACCTGGAATCTGTGCAAAAGCCTGTGGGGAAAAAAGAAAGCTACTACTTGAGCTGAAAGCAGATAAAGTTACTGCTATTGCCGAAGGCATGTTCCTAGAAAAGTTAAATACCAGATATCACTAGAAACATCAATGAGACCATCGAATATGTAGGCAATAAACAAAAGAATGAAAAAAATCATTGTACTACCAACCTGCAAAATAGTTTGCACAACATTAGAAGAAGTGCAGGTAATTGTAGGCACGAGTTCATGGGCATAAGCTTTTGTCTCGAGTGAAGTATTTATGTAGATAACATGCAAGGAAGGAGGATATGTAGAAGCTGCCTCAAGATAACTCATATAAGCAGGAGTAGCGGCAGCATCTGCCAGCGAACAACCAATGCGTTCACCTGACATCCTATAAACAGCAACCTGCATAGAATACCATCAAGAAACAAAAATCATGAATTTTTTTTGGCTAAGAAACGCAAAAGATAAATGGAACTAGAAAGGGGAAATACAGGTATAGGGGGGACTACAAGATAAAGCATGAATTTTTTTCTTTGCTAATAAACACAAAAAGATAAATCATGAATTACTCAAGTGCAAGTGTAACCTATACAAACAGAAAGTTAATGCTTGTAAGAAAGCGCACACATACATCTTGAAAGCCAGCCTGATCAAGGATTGCACGCACGTTTTCTGACATAAAATCTACACCCAAAACAGTCATGAATTGACATCCAGCTTTAGCCATCTTGACAGCTGTATCGGCCATGACTAACGAATCAGATATATATATGTGGGGCCAATACTTCTGTGCAGCAGTTAAGACACCTTGCACTTCAGGGTCCATGTAAAAATGCGCAACAATACCAATTTTCTTCTCCTTCAGCACATTGACAAGTTCTTCAACCTTAGACTCATTTGGGAACAAATATCTTGCCTGCAACCAAACTAGAGTGAGAACTTAGGATTTTAATACAGCCACAAAATTGATTGGTTAAAGCAATTGTAAAAAGACCTCAACACTTAAAATTGATTAAGAATATAATCTGGCCACCTAAGAAAAGCACAACGTCATTAATATGAATGAAGATTCTCCATCATAATAGTGTAGTGCACATAGCAAGGAAGAACTACAACAGGGACAGAAAGAGCCCCTCTTTTCCTAGACAATAGGTATTAACATCGATGAAGATATTCCTTCATCATTCAGGGGAGACTTCATATATCATCAGTAAATATGCAATTGAAAGCATATCTGTAATGCAGATACTGAAGAAAATCTTACAGGGGGAAAAAAAAAATGTCTGTAGTTTTATGTCTCCACTAAAATCTCAAAGGACAAAAACATACAGACTGAAAGATGAAAGCAGTACTCTTGGAGTCATTCCATGGGAATAATCAATATGAATACATAAACTCTAGTTATACGGAACTAAGGAAATTAAAAAATCCAATTAAACAAATAAAAATGAAAGATAACTTCAGAAAATAAAAATTTATCCGGTAAAAAGCCTCAAAATCAACAAGAGTTTTCAGAACAACAGTGATACTGTGGTGAGATGGCTGTAGTTTGGAAGCTGAGGTGATTTTATAGATAAAATAGTTGTACTATCCTATAATTTGTCGAAAATAAAATTCATTTTCTAATTTTTAATTTTTATAAATGAGAAAACAAAAACCAACAGTGGACTTCACTGGTTAAAAGTTACCGGAAAAATTAAAATCTATACAATAATTACACCACCGGCACCTTTAGGATTCTTTTGCCGATGCAATTACCGGCACTAAAAAAATCATTGTAGACAGAGCAATCACTGCCCAAAGCCATGGCTTCACCATGACGTTGCCATTAAACGGCAGAGATTTACAGTTCACCACCACCTTCAGATGGTAGTTGTGGAAGGCTCTTTCAGAATTTGGGTGGCGATAATGCTGTCTCCAATGGCTTTTTGAGTCTGGTAATTGCATTGCTGAATAGATCACGGAAAATGGAATCCAACAGTATCCAATTTACTGTCTTTGAGGTCATTGCCGGTGACTCTTGTCAACTGGAAGTTTGCTAGCGGCCAAATTTATATAATTATTTAATCATTGATTTAATATAATTTAGCAAATTAAATAATAACTATTACTTTAAATAATTAATTTATTCAATTTAACACAAATTCTTGTTAAAGACTTTTACACAACAGCTGATGGTATTTACCAAACACCCTCGATTTTTATCTTCACAGCAGATGAAGCTTAAATCACCTCAGTCCCAAATAGCTCTGAGATCATTGGGATGACAACTAAGTGACGTTGAAGTTTTCTTTTTTATAACAACCTAAGTAACACAACACTGTAGAAGGCAGGGGTTCCAACTGCCTTAGACGCAAACACGGCTATTCATCTCAGTAACATCACATGTAGAGGAATTGAATTAATCATCGGCTCTTGAAGTTAATATTTTGTAGGTAATAAGCTAAAGAACAAGGTCCTATAACTATAATCACAATTACAACAAATAAAAACACAGCAACCAACAGAGATTGAACTTTAAAAGAAACACATTACAAACCTGTGCTTCGGCATAGCTGCCCTTAGCCCGAAGGCCATCCCTAGTCACAATCAAAGAAGGAAAAGGCTCAAAAGGCTTCTGCCCTTGTCTCTCAGCCACCAAAGCCTTAGTCCTCTTCTGCATACTAACAAACACATTATGCCACGTGTTCACCCTCGACCTCTCCCTCCCAACTAAATCCACATTCAAAGCAGCCAAATCCTCCGTCTTGACTCTCAACACCTCCTCCGGCGTCGCCCCATCAAAAACGGAAACCAAGAAGTAACAAAACCCCCTCGTAATCTCGGAATCACTATCAGCTCTAAAGCGCATCTTGTTATCATGATCCAAAGTGGCTTCGAGCCAGACCCGGGCCGTGCAGCCCATCACCCGGTTAGAGTCGACCCGTGACGAGTCCGGAAGATGAGGGAGAAGCGTTGAGTAATGAAGAAGACGGTTGAGTCGGTCAAGCTGTTCGGGCAAAGACTGGAACTCGGAGATTAGTTGATGAAGCTTACATGGTAAGAGATCGTGGGTTTCAGTGACAGCTGAGTAAGACAAAGATGAAGGAAGAGGGCTTTGGGAAGTGGGTTTTGAAGATTGTAAGGATATGAGTGGTTTGGAGAAAGAACGCGGGGTCTTGCGTTCGTTGAAAAAGGGTTTTTTGGAGTTAAAGTTAGGGTTTTTGTTTTTGGAGATGAGAAAAGGTGAACTGGCTAAAAAAGAAGAAGAGGAAAAAGAAGCAGATTTCATGGTGACAGTTGCAGCGGAGTCCATTTCACTTCGGTGAGGGAGAGAGTTGAAGTGAAAGCGTGGACCTGTACTTCAAGTGCGGGCTACTGATGGTTGCCTGGACTGTGAAGTGAAGAGGAGAGAAAGCAGGGCCGTCTGTTTAAATAAAGGGCGCAGAACGCCAGGGAAAGTTGAGCTGTTTATTAAAAATAAAACGCGCGAAAATGCGTATGGTAGGATAATAAATTAATAATAAATACAGAGGGCAGAATTTTTGACGTCCCGTGATTAATTATCATAAATTAATAATAAATTAATAATAAATTAATAATGAATGCCGCTGTCCATTGTTGATCGGAATCTTTGGCCCATCTTCTGGGTAGGTTGTAACAGACACACACACACATAATATATATATATATATATAAAATAAATAATAAAAAATATATTATAATTTGAATTATATGATCATAAAAATAACATAACCGAATATCGAATCCTTATTATATTTATGATAATTAATCACGGGACGTTAATATTTCACCACAAAAACTTTCGGTCTAGCAGGTTAACAGGCCAGTCGGTTAGGACTTTTCAGGCTTCCGTTCTCACTTGCATTTTCTTCTAATTTCATGGGCACCTTCAATTTTTTGAGGCAAAATGTGGCAATTAGACGCTATTTAATTATTACTGCATCAAAATATAATAAGTTGTTGATGCTCGTTCTCATACGCGTTGTCCTCTAATTTCACGTGCAAAGATTTGGAGTGATTCGTCTGTTACTGTACGCATAATACAAAAATAATTTTTTTACACATATTCTAATATATTATTTTTCACATGTTCATTTATAATTTTTAGGGTTGTTATATCTCACCAACCTCAATAATTATTTTTTTATTAACACTTATTTTATTCTTATCTAAAATGACTTAAAAGTTATAAATGCACCCACACGATAATTTTTATTAATATTTAATTTAATCAATTTAATTTTTTAAAACTTAATTTTTTTAATCTTTTAAATTATTATTTCTTCTTAAATATTTATACTCTACTTTTATAATTATGGAAGAAATTACTTCATGATATTCACTAGAGAATGATGAATAAGTATTTAATCTTTTTTAATAGTTATAGTAACAATGAATAAAATTGAAGGAAGTAGGAATTTACCTTTACACATATTTTTTTATTTTTGGAGAACTTATCACGATCCTTGCCTTTGAATCCGGAGGGGTGAATGTTGAGTACTAGAAAATATATATTTATAAAGAAAAAAATTATTATTTTTCACTTCAAATTCTACTAACTTCTTTACTTTTATGTATTCAAGTTTCTTGTGAATTTAATTATGCATGTTTTATTATAATTAAGTATTTTACGTATTTTAAGGGTATCATGATCATTTCACAATAAATGAGATATCGGATGACAAAATAGACGGTAAATTTGAACTCAGAATGGTCAAAAACCTTAAAAAAGGCATAAAAATAAAAATGTCACTGTTCACATTTACATGACTATGACTCACATGTACAGTACTATTTAGGGACTATTCATGGTACTGATCATGACATAACACTGTTCATATGTATTATATGATGACGTGGCATTGATCGATAATGTGATGTTGACCGATGATGTGGTATCGACCAATGACGTGACAGTATTTGATTGGAGGAATGATGTAGTATTGACTGATTATGTGGCGTTGACTGATGAAGTGACTTGACTGATGAGGTGACTTGACTGATGAGGTGTCACAATCTTATTAGATAAAAATGTTTATGCACTGTTGACTGATGACGTAGCAGTATGTTAGTGGATCAGAAAAAAATACGTACGGTATATATATATACACGGAATAATAGCCATGATGATGTGTTCAAACCAATCAGAACTTACCACGTGGCGCAATCTTGTGCATTCAAATTGTTTTAATCTGATGACTATGATTTACTAGTTGTATCTATAAAAGAAGGGCTCTCCCCTTAAATTTGATACTTTTGAATTCATTTTTGAGCTCCATTTTCTGAAATTCCTTCCCTATCTTGTATTTTCTTTATATTTTAGTAAAATTTCTTTTTTATCCGTATTTCAAATATGAGTAGTTAATTTTCTTTCAAGCTTGGGTTGAAGATAAAGTCTCAACATGTTGCATAGGCTTAATAGGTAATTTTATTTTATTTTATTTTCTTCTCTAATTTTTGTGGATGTTTTGACTTTTCGTTGACAGTACGATAAGCCCTTAACACCATATTAATTAGAGCGTGGTTCATGAAAAGTGGATTTCCCTTTCATGATTTAATTGGTATTAATAAGAAATATTAAGCCCTGGTGCATGTTGATACAGATCCAGATACCCAAGTGCTTTATTATAACAATTATATTTTTAATTATTCTTGTCATTTTAATTCAAAATTTATGATAAATTTACCATAATTTAACAACTCACTTAGAAAATTAATTCAACATACAATTAAAATCTACCTCCTTGTGAGAGCGACACTGGTCACCATTAATATATTCTACAATAGATTCGTACACTTGCGAATTCAATAAAATTTACACAACAGTGAATACTTGAAAAAGGCAGTCTGATGCCTAAGTTAGTGTTTAATAAATATTAAAGAAAGGAGAGAAATAAAGAATATGAGTTTCTCTTTATAGATATCAATAGTAATTTTTAGAAGTCAATGACCTATTTCTCTTAAAGATAGGTCTCAATTTAATGATATATGTCACTCATCATTTCTGTATATGTGGAGATGAATTTGATTTAAAAAATTATTTCGTCCCTGTGTGTTTCTTTACTCATATGACTTTTAGGTGTGATTTCCATTGACTAAGATTGTGGAACTAATTCCCCTCCTTTGCTATTTTTATAAGCTCTAGAAGAATTTTTCATTGGTCATTATTTTTCTAAAATAGTTTAAGTGTTATTTACTCCGAAATAGCATAGATATTATTTACTCAGAATCGCTTGAGTGTTATTTTCCTATAATAACATTTTTTATCGAATAGGATAGATATGTGGCATGATTAGATGTCTTTTGGAATATGATATCTACAAAAATCTTTAAAAACAAAGAGACAAACTATAGTGATTATAAGAGTTATTTTATTTTTAAAAGAAAAGGAATATCTATACCCCTAAGATTTAGGGAAATGATCACCAATATCTAATAAAACTCTTATAAATATAAATACTAAAAAAATGATATAATTTGTATAGTAGACTAATAATATTAAAATATTTTAATAAATTTTATTATGTAAATTATTATATTTATTTTAATAATATATTTTTATTTATTGTAGAGATTTTATATAAATATTTGCATTAAATACACTAAAGTTATTATTTTACATAATTTTCAAAATAATTCAAAATTTTAATATATTTATTTTAATATTATGATTCTATTTATCATAACATTTATTTTAATATAATAAATATATCTAAAAGATTATAAAATATTAAAATATTTTTTAAATATTAAAATTATTTTAAAACATATATATTATTACAATATTTATTTTAATAGTATATTTCTTTCTATTTATTGTAAAATATTAAAGTTAATTTTTTGAAATAATATAAATAAATAGTATAATAATTAAAAAAGGATGTTGGTGTCCCTCTTTAAAAACTTGAGAGTGTTGGTAGCCATTTATCCAAATCTTGAGAGTGTAAATGTCTTTTTTTCCCTTTTTAAATAGATTTTATAAGTTTTCTATGATGGATGCTTGGAAACAAAAAATAAAATTATAATAAAGGTAAGTTTGGGATTTGGTGAGGTATATTGATATATAAGATTATTTAAAAATTTTTAATAGAGTTAACTAAAAAATGAGGGCTGATGAAATATAATAAACAAGTTAAATATCACCACTCTAATTTTTATTAATTTGGCCTAATTCTTTTCTATGCAAAAGATTCTATTTTTTATGTAAAGGATAAAAATCCTTTGCCCATGTTATATGGATGTTTTTGCATAAATTTTGTTGCTTTTTTAAAAATAATTTTATGAGGAGAAATTTATGCTAAAATACAATAGAAGGGTCAAGCAAGACTCAATCATTTCTCTCCTAATTATAATTGGGTTAAGGTAAATAATTCTCTTATATTTATTGAGTGCGTGTGTATGATTAAAAAAAATTATTAAGACAATGTTAAATATATTTATTATAACATCGTATAAATTTTTTACATCATTAATATTTGAGGGATATTAATATATGTGTATAGACACACAAACACATGCATAAGAGAGTTCAAAAATGTTTTTTCCTTGTTGGCAAGAAATTTAGCAACTATATTCCTAAAAAACAAAGTTGTCCCTGTACTTCATTAGTTTACATTGAGCTTTCTTACCAAGCAATTAGCCTACTACTAGTTCCCAGCAACACAACAAAGAAATAGAGGAGTTTTCTTAAAGCTAGAACATGGATCATAGTCATCCATGGGCTCATGCAGCCGGCCTTGGGCCTAGAGATTACATCTAAAAGTTAGCGCTTGTGATTCTTCAGTTCTTTTCTTTTCTGTCTTTTGTGATGGTAGCTACCTTTAGGTATAGCTAAAAGCCCAAGTTAGCCTAGACCCGCAGGCTAGACCAAGCTTAAAACTGCGGGCCAGGGCTAGATTAAGCTCGGCTTGTGGCTCTACATTATGGATAAGGGCTCTAAAACTTAAAGCCTATATATAATGGGCTCAGTTAAGGGCTTTATTTAAAAGTATGGGCCTAATAAATAATAAAAATATATATTTTAAGAAAATTTTTTATAATATATGATAAAATTTAAATTAAAAAATTAAAAAAATAAAACCCACAAACAAAATAAATCATGAACACTGAGTAGAGAGCCTTTAACTAAAATATCAAAACAAAATAAAATAAAATCCTTAAAATCTAAATTGTCATTTGTCATTTTTTATTTAAATCGTCATTTGTCAAATCCTTACAGTATTTTGTGTGTTAGATAATTATATATTTAATAATTATCCTTAAGTATTTTTGCCTATAATAGTATTATGTACTGAATAATTATGTTTTTAAATTCATAGTTTTAATTAAAAAATTTTTGAAGATTGATTAAAGTATAGGCTTGGCTAAGGCTCGGCCTGGGACTGCCTAAAATATATGGGTTTTAAGAGGGCCTGGGCTCTTTAGAAATTATATGGACTTGAGCTTAGGCTTGACAAAGCCTGGCCTTACTGCTATGTTGTCAGTTCTTAATCGTAGCCATGTAAGCTTTATCAGGCTAGATCAATAGAGATGGCCTCTTCAAGTTTGAAACATAAATTGACTTCGAACACATTGTCAATTTTTGTCATTTAGCATTCGAATTTGCCTAGGAAGAGACATTAAGTAGAAAAACAATGCAAGTCAATACAGTACAAGAAAATAGATTATTTCTGAGGGCAAATACCCTAGGAAATAGATAAATGCCCTTGAAAGAAATTAGTTTTGAGAACGTTATGGCGTCGACCATCGTCGTATCAAGTCACATCAGAAAAGCATAATTTCTAATGAATGATAGGAGAAAAAAATATATTTTTGATAGCAAGACCGTTGGAAATAGTATTAATTGCCTTTGGAAATAACTTATGGGAAACTAAAAAATTGTATATTTCTAACTATAATTTGCCCTTGGAAATACAAAAAATGCTGTCCAAAATATTTATACTTTTTACTCAATATTATCTTTATTTATTCTTATTTAATCATTTACTTGCGGTAATCATTTTATTTTATTTAGTTGATTTCTTGTAAAATAATAAATATAATACAATGTGAATATGATTTATTGAGAATATATAACATAGTATAATATATTATGAGTTCAACATACCTAAAAAAATAGCATTTGTTTGGCTTCAATTAAAAAGAAATCTTATTTTTGGTATCAATGGAACTACAACCAAATGTTTATCTGGTAGTACACAAAAGCATCATAAATGCTATTACATTTGCCATCAAATGTTAATTATCCTCTGAAAGGCCATCTTTATTCTTTGAAACTCTTTTTGAATAAATAAAAATAGAGCATTCTTAAATAGCATATTCCCCTTAATTTTTACTCTGTTCCTACTTCCTTGAAACTATTTTTGTTTTACCTATAAAAATGGTCGAATTGATCCCATCTCCATTAATTGCTACTAAAAATAATCTTAAAACAAAAAAAAACCTAAACTGTAAAGAAGAAAAAAAGAAAGTCAATTAAAAGGATAAATGGGTTAGCTATTTTTCTTTAAAGTGGTGAGCATGAAAAAGTCTTCAAATTTAACAAAAACACTTGAATGTTAACAAAGAATGTCAATTCCGAGACTTATCTACAAAGACATGCAAAAAAGACAAATGATTCTAACCTTAACTTCCCAATTCACCACTTTTTACCTTTTCCTTCTTAACTTAATCAATCACTCCCTCCATCTATTCAGTTGTGTAATAAAAGTTTCCAAATGGAGGAATTAAATCAATCATAATAGCAATTTTTTTTAAAAAATCCATCAAAGTGATAAGAACTAATATCATTGCATTCCGATACCATTAAATGTAATGCATACATGTAAAAATTGCTACTAAAAATAATCTTAAAACAAAAAAAAACCTAAACTGTAAAGAAAAAAAAAAAGAAAGTCAATTAAAAGGATAATCAGAGCTTTAAAGTGCTAAAAAAGTCAATATTTGCATCTACAAAGACATCTTGATTCTTTTTTGCCACTTCATTAACTTAATCAATCACCCTCCATGCGATAATAAAAGTTTCCAAAAAAAATATTTACAATTTTTTTTGGAAATAAAATCTAATTATAGTGTCATTAAAAACTCTTTTAAGATCACCCAACCTAACCCATTTTTGAAATAAAATCTAATTATAGTGTCTAAACTCTTTTAAGAGCACCCAACCTAACCCATTTGATAAAGCCTGTGAGAGTATAAGTAGAAGTTTATCATCGGAATAAAAATAACATTATGCACTCTCTTTTCATGGATCTTGAAAAAATATAGAATTTCAACTAAAAACTATTTCATCCCTACAAACACTATACTTTGTTAGAGGTTTAACCTAATTTCCTAGTATAATAGCAGTCACGCTCCTTGAAGACCAAAACAGAAAAAGATAAGTGCCTATAAATGTTGCAAGAATTAACCATAAGAAATCTAACTCTATTTTGATGTTTAGATCACTCTCTTATTTTGTACATATCACTTATATCATATATTTCTATCTCTATATACTCATAGTTTGAAATGTTTTTCCCTATCCTCCTTCTACACCAATAAAATGACTAAAATTTAGATCGTAAGCAAATCTTATATATCTTTTTAGCCATCTTTATAAATCTTTAGCTATTAAATTCAACTAAACAGATAGCATTACATTTTGGATTTTCTTTATACACAGCAGACAAAGCAACAAAGTCTTTCTACCCGTATTTCTAAACTCTTAACATACAAAATGTAATGAAAAACGATATAGAAAGATCCAAATCAACATTGGCTAAGCACTATTCCCTTTTAACTTACTAAATGACCAATGATCGGATAACATCTCTTTTACATGCTACCTAATTTTATAGAATTATGTCTCTAAAAAACTAATCAATTCATAGCTTGATTCTTATGTATCACACAAGGTATAATCAAATCATCAAAAAGTAAAAGAAAACCATACGTATGGCTCTAAAACTAGACTTGAAATTCACCAAGTTCCTTATAATTACATCATGTACTATAAATAAAAAATTGCTTTGCAGAGGCATTAAGCAGCAATTGTGAGGTCTGTGCTTCTAAATTCAAATTGAATTATAACAGTTGTGATCAAATTCATGTTAATTACAGGTACGAAATGAAAAAAGAAAAACAACTAAAAGAAGGACAAAAATTATAGGTATCGATCAATAAATGCCTTGAATTGCAAGTCTTACGCGAGTTTTATTTCAACATAATGAATAGCTAAAACTTACGCCAAGTGGATGAGTTGACTTGCAGGAGCATGGCGAAAGAGCAATGCATTAAATTAGTGAAGCTGCAACTTTGAAAATCTAGCAGAGTGAAAACAAAAGCAAACATAGACTACAAAGTCGTAATTTTAATATTTCAAATAGATTTTCCCTAAATTGAAATTAAATAAAAATCTTGAAGATGGAAAGGAAGGTGGAGAAATTGTTGTAAAAGATAAAAGGAATTAAAATTTTACCTAATATTCTAGTTGAGATTCTTCAATTGAAAATTTAAGCTAATAAAAAAGAATTAAACGCCAAAAAGAGATGAGATTAGTTTTAAAAGCTAAAAATTCTGAGGAGTAAATTTACCTTGAGATATAGAGAGTGAGAGTAGTGATAGATACTAAGAATAAATTTTCTTTTGTTTAATTAATTTGAATAAATTTAAATTATATTTATTTACTTATAGGCTTTATATGATATAGAGGAGTTGAGATTTTACATCATAAAAAAAGGTTGGGCTTTAATTAATTAACTAATTAAATAGTTATTTTATTTTATTTATAGACTTTATTTAAAAAAAAGGATTTGTAAATATTAGATATGATTCTAGCTGGTCCTAACAAATATCACTCCAACTTTGTATAACATTTCCAATGGCATATTTATTATTACCAAGGGCAAATTGTCCTTACAAAACCTTATGAATTTTTTTTATAATTTTTTGACAATATTTTTATGCCTTTGTAAAAAATACTGATTATCGAGGGTAAATAATGCCCTTGAAAATATTTAACTATTAATACAATTTTTTGTTGTAGTGATTTTTAGGTGTATCAACAATACAACCTATGCTAAACGTTTATAAATTATCTCGACTAGTCCCTTCTTGGTTAGTGTGGCGTATGCCTGACAATACAACCTATGATAATTTAATAATAAATGCTCAACAAAAATGCATTGAATACTATAATTTATCAGTCGCCTAAGTGAATTGGCCACCCATTTAAGTCTACTATTATAATATTTCATGACAAGTTTCCCTTTGTAGACTCATCCGAATATTTACTTATAGTTTTCCTTTATCAATTACTCATTTTGCTCTCCGTAGATACGAATTTTATTATAATGAATTTTCTCTTTAAATTCATTTGTTTTTGCTCTTTAATATTGATCATTTAGCCAATCCATGGTCAATAATTGTATGATAAATAAATTACAGGTCAAAATTACAAGTTCTTGAATCCAACTTCCTCTGTGACTCGACAAAGACCAACTACATAGTAGAGGACAAGGTATGCTTTTATAATTAAGTGGTGGTACTATAAGGTATATTAATTATTATGATGGTATTAACAAGGAAAATGCACCGTTTAATTTGGTATATATGCATAAATGAATCATGCCTATGACTTACAAGAGCTCAAAGCACTCTAGGAGGAGGTGGAAAGAAAACTATTAGCCATTGCTGGTCTTATACAGCTGAACCTTATTGATACAATTCAGTGCCTAGTCGTGGGATATCACTTTGAAAGAGAGTTATGTCAAGGATGATAGCTGTCAAAGCCATCATTTGACAGCCACCAATTTAGAAGCAATCCTATTTTGAATAAAAAAATTAAAGATTATTTTGACAAGGAAGAAGAAAGAAAAAAGAAGCAAAATTGAATTTGGTAGACAATTTCAATAAGCAAAATTTAATGATGGTGGAAGAAAAAAATTAAAAGAATAGCCAATTTTGGCTATAAAAAGGGGCTCTCCATTTCATTGTTCGTATCCTTTTCTTGTGAAGAAGCATTTTCAGAGAGCAGAGGGTTTTGAAGAGCTTAAAATTATAAAGCTCTTGTTTTAGTGATTTGAGAGTTTGAGTATATTGGGGTTTTGGATAGTGAGTTAAAATATTACAATATTTATAACTCTTTTTCGCTAGTAAAAGTATTTCCTTTTGTCTTCGCCCGTGGACGTTGGCTAAAAGTTGAGTAATTTTTCAAAAAAATAATTGCTTAACTACAATTGAGGAAAGATCTGTAGAAATCACTAATAGCAAGTGAAACGAGATAGACGGTAATGTAATTGTTGATCTACACTTGGCACTTGCAGATGAGATATTATTCAATATGATAGAAAAAAGGACAACAAAGGAGATATGAGATGCTCTTACAAGACTTGACGAGACCAAGTCCTTATATAACAAAATCTTCTTAAAGAGGAGACTTTATACTCTTTGAATGCTAGAATGTATAACGGTGACCAACCATATCAATACCTTGAAAATTTTATTTTCACAACTCACAATGTTGGGTTATAAAATAGAGAAAAATAAAAGTGCAAAGCTTCTACTTTAGAGTCTACCAGATTCGTATGATCAACTTATGATCAATCTGATGAACAACAATCAAGCGAATAGTCTAATCTTCAATGATATTGTAGCCTTTATATTAAATGAAGAGAGTATGTAAAAAAGTAAGAAAGATAGACAAGTAAGTTCGTAACAGACAGAAGCATTATTAGTGACGAGAGGGAGATCAACAGAACGTGGCCCCAATAAGAGTCAGAATCATAATAGATCAAAATCAAGGATAAGAAAAATATCAAGTGCTACAACTACGGTAAAAAATGGCACATCAAGAAAGATTATTGGAGTTATTAAAAGAGAGGAGAGAGTTAAGATCCTAAGTCATTAAATGCTCAAAGATGTGTAGCAAGTACCTCAGATGATGGAGAAATCCTTTACAGTGAAGCATTAATAATTACAGAAGGCAGAAAATGACTATTTGATGTTTGACTCATAGACTCAGGAGTTACCTAGTACATAATCTCTAAGAGAGAATGATTCTACACATATAAACCAACTTTAGGAGGATTTGTATATATGAGAGATGACCATGCCTTGGAGATTGTTGGTATTAGTACTATCAAAATCAAAATATTTGATGGTATAATTCTTATAATTAAGGAGGTACGACATGTCAAAGGCCTAAAGAAGAATCTATTGTCCTTAGAATAAATATATAGTCATAGGTGCAAAACTCATGTAGAGAATGAGATCATGAAGATTGACAAAGGTGCGCATGTATTAATGAAGACAGAAGAGATTAGTACTAATATATCCATACTTAAAGAGGAGACATTACAGGAAGCTGATGCGTGTGTCGCATCAAATAGAGAAGATTCAATGATGATGCTGTATCTCAGATTTGACCACATGTCAGAACAAAATTTAAAGATTTGTTCTGAATCAAAATTATTTTTAGGGCTCAAATCGGTAAATTTACCATTTTATGAATATTGTGATATAAGTAAGCAATATAGATTAAAATTTAGTAGATCTATTATTAGCAATAAATGCATTCTAAACTTAGTTCATTCTAATGTTTGGGAATCACCGAATATATCCATGGAAGATACAAAGTAGTTGGTGACTTTTGTAGATAATTATTTTAGGAGATGTTAGGCATATTCAATCAAGAAAAAGTTAGATGTATTTGTAGCATTCAAGCAGTACAAGATGCGGGTAGAACTTGAATCCGAAAAGATGCTAAAGTGCTTGAGGACAAATAGCAATGAAAAGTATACAAACAGCGAGTTTTTTACTTCTGTAAGCAAGAAAGTATATAGAGGCAATTCACGGTGACATACACTTCTCAACAAAATAAAGTGGCAGAGCAGATGAATAAGACTCTTACAGAAAGAATAAGAGCTATATTTAGGACTGCTGATCTACCCAATTCATTCTAGAAAAAAGAAGCTAAAACTACTAGTTATGTGGTTAATCGATCTCTATCAACAGTAATTGAAAACTCTGATGGAGATGTGAATTAGAAAGTTAGTAGATTACTCTCACGTATATGTATTTTGATGTCTTATGTATGTGATGTACAATGCCCAAGAAAAAATAAAACTGGATCTAAAATCTAAGAAGTGTATTTTTCTTAAGTTGATGGAGTAAAGGAGTATCGTCTATGGGATCCCACTACCTATAAGATTGTCATCATTAGAGATGTTATCTTTATAGAAGATCAACTACAAAAGAGAGATGTGGATGATAGTATTGTAAAAGAAAAGTTAGAGACTATATTGATATATGTGAAAAATAATTTAGAAAAATTAAATTCTTCTAAAGTAGCGCCGAGCACGGAGAACAAGAACAAGTCAAATCTAAGGTTTTAGAAGTTCGTCGATCAACTCGTGAGAGACAACTACTAGCGTGGCACTCGGATTATAGTACAGAGATCAATGTTGCATACCATTTTCTTACAGAAGATGGAGAGCCATCAACTTTCTATGAAACTTTGAATAACTCAGATGTTACTTTGTGGATGACAGCAATACAGAAAGAAATTGAGCTCTGTATAGGAATGAGACGTGAGAACTTGTGCACTACCATATAGAAGAAAATTTATTGGTAATAAATAGGCCTACAAGATCAAACGTCATGGTAATGACTAAGTGAAGTGGTATCGTGCCAGATTGGTGGTGAAAGAATATGCTTAGAAAGAAGGTATTGGCTTCAACAAAATATTTTTTTTATGGTTCGACTCATAATAATCAGAGTAGTATTGGCAATGTGTGTTACATTTAACCTACATCTAATGCAGTTAGATGTGAAAACTATATTTTTTTATGGAGAACTTGAAGAAGAAATTTATATGCTCCAACTAAAAAGTTTTGCTGAAAAGGTAAGGAGAACTTAGTTTATAAGTTGAACAAATCTCTATACGACCTCAAACAGGTATCAAGGTGTTGGTATAAGAGTGTTAATTCATTTATCATGAGCCTTGGATATAACATACATAGTTTAGACTATTGTATATTTTACAAAAAGTTTGAAGGTAATGATCATTTTATTGTTGTATATGGATAACATTTTGGTAGCAAACCCTAACAAAGATTGAGTCCAAGAATTGAAGGACTTAGGATTAGCAAAAACAAGATTTTAGAGATGCAAATTTACTAAGATAAAAATAACAGGAAGATCTAGCTTTCTTAAAAGAACTATTTGTAGAAAATTTTACGACACTTTAACATGTAAGATTGTAAGCTAATTTCTACTTTACTTCCTATTAATTTTGACTTATCCTCAAGTATGTATCCTAGCAATGAAATAGAGAGAAAAGAGATGTCTAAAATACCATATGCATCAGCAGTAGAAAGTTTGATGTTCGCTATGATATGCATAAAATCAGACATTACATAAGCAGTGGGAGCAGTCGATCGATACATAGTGAATCTTGGTGAATAGCATTGGAAAGATGTGAAAAGAATTATGAGATACATCAGAGGAACCTTAAATGTTGCATTATATTATATGTTGTGTAAATTTTATATTTTGCAATATCCACTCATTATGAACCGCTCTCTAATCAATATAGTATTAAAGGTTTATCGTAACAAACAGTAATAACAATGTTATTACTGTCTATCAATAAAAAATTAAAATATCCACAGAAATTAAAAGGGAAGAGAAAATAAATTTACCAAAATAAGCCCATGGAATTTGTTGAGACTTCACCTTCAACCTAAGTTTGAAAAAAAATTATCTACCCATATTTGAACTAGGGTTAAGATAGAAATTTTATTCAAATATATAGAAAATACAAGATGGAGAAGGAATTAGAGAAAATTGAGCTAAAAAATGAATTTAGGGGTGTCAAATTAGGGAAAAGGCTCTCGTTTTATAGATATAATGAGTAAATCATGGCTATTAGATTAAAACAATTTAGACACACAGGATTACGCCACGTAGCAAGTTTTGATTGGATTGAACACATTATCAAGACTATCATCATGTGTATATGTATGTATTGTACGCATATTTTTATGATCTACTAACATATTGCCACGTTATCGGTCAATAATGCATATATATTTTAGTACAATAGGATTGTGACCCATCACAGATCAATGCCACATCATCAGTTAACGCCACATAAGTAATTAAAGCCACATCATTTATCTAATCAAATACTGTCACGTCATTAGTCGGTGCCATATCATTGGTTAATGTCACGTTATCATACAGTATTTATGAATAGTGTCATGAACAGTACCATATATGTAAATAATAATATTTATACTTTTATACTCCTATTAAGGTTTCGATCGTTTTGAATTTAGATTTATTATTTGTTTTGTCATCTGATATTTCATTTATAATGAAATGACCATATTGTCTCTAAAATATATAAAATATTTAATTATAATAAAATACACGTAATTAAAATTACCAGAGAGTTAAATACATAAAAATAAAGAAGTTAGTAGAATTTAAAGTGTAAAATGACGATTTTCTCTTTTATAAATATACATTATCTAGTACTTAACATTATGAAGGATCAGAGCTTGCCGTCATTGGCTATATGGATTCAGATTTTGCAAGAGATTCTAATAAGAGAAAATCATTTACTGAATATGTGTTTACACTTAAAAGAGGAGCGATAAGTTGGGTTTCGAAACTGCAAATCGTTGTGGCTCTATTTATAATAGAAACAAAATACATGGCAGCTACACAAGCTTGTAAAGAAGCTATTTGGATTCAAAGGTTATCAAAGGAGCTTGGGCATAAACAATAGAAAATTTTTATGTTTTGTGATAGTCAGAGTGCCTTACACATTGTAAGGAATCTAGTCTTTCATTCCAGAATAAAGCACATAAAAGTTCAGTATTACTTTGTTCGTGAAGTAGTAAAAGATGAGAACGTGGATTTATAGAAAATCCATACTAAGGAGAACCTAATAGATGTTATAACTAAGTCAATCAATGCAGATAAATTTATTTGGAGTAAATCCTCTTGTAGCCTAGCAGAAACGTAAGCAACATGATAATGACGAAGAAGAAAGAATGATGTGGAGATTGACCGATTCTCAATCTAATCTCCAAATGAGAGAATGTCAAGGATGATGACTGTTAAAGCAACCATTTGACAGCAGCCACTAATCTAAAAACAATTCTTTTTTGAACAAAAAAAAAAACAAATAGTTTTTGAGAAGGAAGAAAAAAGAAAGAAGAAGCAAAATTAGATTCGGTAGATAATTTTAACAAGCAAAATTCAATGGCGGTGGAAGATAAAAATTAAAATAATAGCCAATTTTTGCTATAAAAGGAAGCTCTCCATTTCATTCTTTGTATTCATTTTTTTGTGAAGAAGTATTTTCAAAGAACAGAGAATTTCAAAGAGCTTAAAATTATAAAGCTCTTATTTTAGTTATATGAGAGTTTGAGTATATTATAATTTCTTAGATAGTAAGCTTAAATACCACAATATTTATAATTTCTTTTTGCTAGTAAAAATATTTCCTTCTATTTTCGCTCATGGACGTAGACTAAAAGCTGAATCATGTAATTTTTAGTGTCCTTTATGTGTTCGTTCTTTATTTTCTTTCAATTATTATTTTAGTTGTGACTCGACTGCAACCATCAATTTCTCAACAAGTTAGAGCAAGCATTATAACATTTATACAATGAAAAATATTACGATGATGATACTAAAGATGTTCTCTATAGGATTTCACTTCAATTTCGCTTTTTAAGACAACATGGCTATAATGTTTTATGCAGTATATGTGTGTGTGCGACGAGTTCATGATACATGCATGTTATACATTCCCCAAATTAAACATGATATCTTTTCAAATTGTATATATAGTATTAGTAATGTTATGTATCTTTATATAATATAATTAACAGGCCCTTTATTTGGTCATAGTATATATTAGATAAATTAAACATGTTCAAAGATGACAAAGGTAATTTCAAGGAGTCATTGACAAGTGATGTGCAGGGAATGTTGAGCCTGTACGAAACAGCGCATCTTGGAGTGCATGGGGAAGATATACTTGATGAGGCCGTTGCTTTTACGACCACTTACCTTAAGTCCGTGGCAACCAATTTAAGCAATCCTCTGAAATCACAAGTTAGGCATGCATTGTGGCAGTTGCTGCACAAGGGACTACCTAGGCTAGAACGCAGGCGTTACATTTCTATCTACCAAGACGATGCTTCTCATAGAGGTTTATTAACAGTTGCAAAGTTGAATTTCAATCTGATGTAATCTTTACATAAGAAGGAACTTTGTGAAATCTCTAGGCTAGTTTTCAGATTTATGACATTTCCTCTTTTTTTTTTTTTGTTTCTTCAGATGATAATCAACTATAATTAAGTTTTATTAATTAATAGTAATTACATTTCAGATGATGGAAGACTTTAAGACTTTGCCAAAAAGCCGCCTTTTGCAAGAGACCGAATGGTTGAGTGTTACTTTTGGATATTGGGATTGTATTTCAAGCCCAATTATTCTCTTTTAGAAGAATATTAACCAAAATGATTGCCATGACATCTATATAGATGATATTTATGATGTATATGGCACTCTTGAAGAGCTCAAACACTTTACAAAAGTAATTGAAAGGTTTGGACTTTTGAATATTGGTCATTTATATATTTTTTCTTTGAATTTTTTTGGGTAAATTAAAGATGATAATGTCTTTAATTAATTAAACCTCCAAGAAAATTGGATTATATACTTTTGTTTTCTAGTGGGATAAAAGTAGCATGGACCAACTCCGTGAATATATGCAAATATTTTTTCGGGCATTATTGGATCCTCACAATGAAATTGAGAAAGAGATTGCCAATGAAGGATGGTCCTATCGAGTTCAATATGCAAAGGAAGCAAAAAGACAACTTTAATTCTCTTTGCCATCTTCCATTTTTAGGGAGATTGACACCTTTTTTTTTTCATTCCTCTTAGATTTTTTTTTAAACTAATACTTGGGCCTCTAAAATTTTTTTATTACTTCATTTTTCTTTCTAGATTTAATTTTTAAATAGAAAAAACAAACTATTAAAAGATAAATATGACTGTTAACAACAAAACTAACTCATTTTAATTTGTGAATGTCTCAATTATCAATGAATTTGTAGGTAAAAATATAACTGTTAACAATAAAACTACCTCATTTTAATTTATGAATGTCACAAAAAGGTAAATATGACTGTTAACAATAAAACTAACTCATTTTAATTTGTGAATG
Source organism: Aegle marmelos (assembly GCA_030449875.1). Lineage (NCBI taxonomy): Eukaryota > Viridiplantae > Streptophyta > Magnoliopsida > Sapindales > Rutaceae > Aegle > Aegle marmelos. The sequence continues at coordinate 3,854,363 of JASUUL010000093.1, forward strand.
TCTCAATTATAATGAATTTGTAGGTAAAAATATTACATTTTTCATTAAAAAAGTTTTTTTCTCTTAAATTTTTAATACCTTATTTACCCTTGGTCTTAAAACACTTTCCGACAGCCAATTGCTAAAACACTTTATGAAAGACCAAAGTGTTAAAAAAAAAAAGATATATTTTTTTAAGTACTTTTAAACATGTAAGTGTGCATATGGCAGGCGAAAATTCTTATTGGAGGTTACTATGATGAACCTAAATGGTTCCATAAAAATTACATTCCTGAAAAGAGGTAAATGCATGTGGCATTAGTGACCTCCGATTACACCATGCTCACAATTGTAGCTCTTTTGGGCATGGACAAGATGGTAACAAAGGAGGCTTTTGATTGAGTGTTCAGTCGGCCTAAGATAATTCAAGCTTTTAAAATAATTGGAAGACGCATGGATGACATAAAATGGCACAAGGCAACAAATTGAATTTGAATTTTCTTATGTGCATAATAATTAATTTTTTTTGGGTTATAATGCACAATGTGATCGCTCGCGCATGTGTGCGGTTTGAGCAAGTGAGAGGGCACGTTGCCTCCGCTGTTGAATGCCGTATGAAGCAGCATGGACTCTCAGACCAAGAGGCTTATGAGGAGTTGTGTAAGCAAGGTAGTAATGCTTGGAAGGATATAAACGAAGAGGGCCTCAATCCCACTGCAGTTCCAATGCCTCTGCTAGTGCTTATGCGTGCATTGAATCTTGCGATGTATATAGATGCGGTTTACAAGGACAGCGATGGATACACCCACGTGGGGAATGTAATGACACAAAATATTGCAGCATTGCTGATAGATCCAGTTCCAATATAAGAATGGACCGTGATCGTTCTGGTCTCATTAGCTCTTTTTCCGTTATAATAATCGAGTCCCTTTGAACTAACGATATTGATTTTCTGTCCTTATTAATTGGTAGCATTAATCCAAAAACTTTTTGGGCATGAATTTTATAGTCCGTAGAACTAATGTAATTGGAGAAATTGCTTTTATTAGTAAAATATTTTATAAAATTTCAGTATCTCATGTAATCCACTAGTGTTAAAGCAATCACTGAAAAAACTCGTCACTTTTGGCTGCCTTAAACTGCAAATTATCTCTATAGCATAAATAAGATTAAACTTCCTAATGTATGGTTCGTTGAACTGTTTGTTAAGCAAAGAAATGCCAAGGCAAAAGGGACTGTTGTTGTCGATTGTTCTCTGAATACTTGGACTTGGAGTGGGCAAATTAGGTTTGGATTAAAATACATTGCATTGGAATTTCTTTTTTCTTTTTAACTTGTCCCTTACCTTTTTAAAAGTAAAGGATTTCCTTATTATAGAATTACTCATATCAATATATGCATAGATAAGGAGTTGATTAAGTACATGTAAACTAAAGGATTCCTAATTGGAAAAATTAAATTATGCTCGGTGTGTGTGCACGTGCGCGTGCTTATAGTATGGAATTTTATTAATATTTTAAGATGAATTTATAATGTTATAAATTATCTTCTAATATTATACTTCAACTAATAATATTGTAAAGATGTCTCAAATTTTGATAAACTCAAGATTCTCGAAATAAAAATTTTTCATCTATATATATATATATATATATATTCTTTCTTTAGTATAGATGTCCCTATTTTTTTAATATAAACATGCTTTTAAATCGCACAATTTAACAAAATTATTTTTTAATACTATTTAAATCTATTAAATTTTATAGCTTAGAAATCTATCTATATTAAAAAAAAAAAAGGAGGGTGTCCATACTTTGAGAGCAACTAATATGTATATATAAATACAAGTGTACTTTATGTGTTACATATTGTGTAGATATGCTTAATTGCAAAGATGGTAAAATGACCCTCTCTCTCTTATTGATTACGTATATTGATATCAGTAGTTGATGAAGTACGTGCATGTACAAGACAAAGCATAAGGAAGACAACTTTTATTGAAAGACAGAACTCTGAAAAACTAAAGCGTGACCACAAACTGATTGAACAAGAGACAGACACAAGCAAACATAGGCATAGCCATAGGAACATGACTACCTTTGACACACAACAAAGACCGGAAATGAAGGATCTTGAGAGGGTACTCCCACTTGATAGCGACCACCTTCCACAGACCCCTTGAGCAAACTGATTCCGACAATATTAAGGTGAGTACAGCGTTGGCACAAGAATAAGAGGGAATTTCTTACTAACAGTCAACCCGAAAACTTCAGTCATATCCAAGTCCTCATTAACTGCACCATCAGGAAGCTTCCAGTCAAACCAATATAGAAGGTTTGCCAACAGATACTCAGCTGCAACTTTTCCAAACAACATCCCAGGGCAAATTCTTCTCCCAACACCAAACGGAATGAATTCGAAGTTTTGGCCATTAAAATCAATCGTGCTGTTAATAAACCTCTCCGGTAAAAACTCTTCTGCTCTTTCCCACAACTTTGGGTCCCTCTGAACGGCCCACACATTTATATACGTAGTTGTTTTGGCAGAAATATCATAACCTCTTAGATTGACACTTGTTGAAGTCACTCGAGGAAACAAAATAGTACCTGCTGGATGTAACCTTAGAGTTTCTTTCATGACACATTTTAAGTAGTTCATCTGATTGATATCATCGACATTTATACTTGATTTGTGTTTCACCACTCTCCTTACCTCTTCTTGGGTTTTCTTCATCAACTTTGGATTTTTCACCAGTTCAGCCATTGCCCATTCTACTGTTGTTGAAGTTGTCTCTGTTCCTCCCGAAAACATGTCCTAAAAGATGAAATAATAAAGCCTCAAATTCCAACCTATGTATTATTATCATGCATGTGTATGCGTAAGTGAGATTGTAATTGATAATTAATTAAAAAATAAAGAAATCTTGTTTCTATATAATATATAGCTAATAATACATACGCTTGTCTGATCCATTCTTAAATGTAGTTTTACTTGGATTTGTACAGAATCTAAATCCAGGGGAGATAGATACCAGGAGAAGTGCTTTAAGATTGTCTTCATTGAGCTCTATTCCAAGCCTGCCATCGTTTTGAAGTTTGAGGATTGTATGTACCAAATCTTTTTCATCAGACTGGTCATTATCTTCATCACTTATTGCTGATATCCTGTGCACTTGGATCACCTGATCAAACAAAGCATCAAATTCTCTAGCGGTTGCTTTCAAGCGACCGATGTGCCCCGTAACCACGTCCAGCCATCCCAAAGAAGGAAACAAATCTCTATAACTAAAGGATGCTAATTGAATCATCATCCTCCTTGATAACTCCCCGAACTTATTGCTATTACCTCCAGCAGTTTCATCTCCAATCGTCCGACCAAGAACGGAACGGGCTATTATGTTGTTGGCAACAGTTTGAAGCATCTCAGCCAAAATTAACGGAACCTCCATTGAGACACGACGAACGAATTTTGTTGGTCATGATCGCAACCTCCTCTTCATTTACATACTGCAATGATTGCACTTTCTTATTACCCAAAAGCCCAAGAACACAAGCCTTCCTAGCTTCTCTCCAGTATTCGCCATAATTAGAAAAGCCAATGTCTTTGCAGGCATAAAGGATGATGTTTGCAGCTGTGTTTTTGGGACGGTTCGCGAAAACAATATCATGGTTCTTGATAATTTCTCTTGTTATCTCAGCTGATGAGACAACAAGAGTTGGAGAATGACCCAAGTGCAGGAACATCAAGGGGCCATACTTGTTGGATAGAGCATTAAGAGAGCGATGAGGGAGAGTGCCTAGCTGGTGAAGGTTTCCAAATATGGGCAACCTTGGTGGGGATGGAGGTAAGTTGACTTTGTTTTTATTTCTGCTGTGTTTGAGGCGCAAAAATAGATATGGAAAAAGAAGAAGAAGAAGAAGAAGAGGAGACAGCAACATGTTGCTGTAACGAGCTGATAACAAAGAAGATTGCTTGAAGTCGTAGATCTTCCTGTGGGATCACCACTCACCTAAAGCTTCGGCCATATATATAGGAGAACGAAACTTGATTCTTTCAATTTTTAGTATTTTTCATCTCGAATGGTCAAGTCTAATACTTTAATTTATTGATATCATACGTAAATATTAATCTTTTATATTTAAATTGATTGATTATTCAATATCTCTACAAATTAATACCAGTTAGTTTATTTTTGTTGACCCACACGAGTCTAGTTCATACTTAATCCTAAGGTTTGCATGCATTAAGTTCATAAGATATGTAACACATTCAGATTCTCTCATTATTATTATTTTTTCTCTCTTCACCTTTAAATTTTTATCGCAGTTTCTATTGACATTAATAATTTTTAATAATTTTCACAAGAAAAATATTACATCTCTTCCATTCACATGTGCATAAACGACTAGAACTTGTAAATAAATCAAAGAAAATTTGACAGACTAAAATTACAAAAGAAAAAATATAGTATGAATTAAAGGAATTATGATTAAAATGCATAAAACAATCGAACATTACGAGAATCAGATTTCAAAGTTTTGCAAAATCCGATAATTTCTTTCCTGGCTATAAAAGTTTCATGGGCAGCAACTCTTTAATTAGTTGAACTAAGTGGAGTATTGTTTTGAGTCTCTTAAATGTTGTGGAGTAAAATTCAATACACATGCATATACGTTAAGTAAGGGGATTTCGCACTTTAATAAAATATGGCATCAATTTTACAATATTGTAAGTATTATAAACTTTTTGAAAACGTTACAAAAACAAGCCGCTCTTACATTTTATTAAATTGTGGGATACACACACGCACACACACACATCTTACATATGTACACACAAATGCACGAAAGTATTTGAACTAACATGCCTATACTCAATGGATGTGCAGACTAAAGTCTTGGTTGACAATGACATAGAGCTTTATGAGAGTTTTGAAAATATTGACAAAGCTACGAAAAAAATGAATTGATGGTATTTTAAACTTGGTCATGTATTTAAGGTTTGTCCGTCAACGAATGATATGTATTAAATATTTGCCATTATCCCTTGTGTTGATTTGTGGGATATGTTTGATTATTTTGTCAAATGTATTGTCTAGCAATGAAATGCATTTGTTGGTAGGGATTCGGTGGGTTAACAAGTATGCTCGTAACCAATAGTTGTATGAGCATGCGGTGATGGGACCTCAACAGTTTCTTGCGCGAAAGGTGTATTGAATTCTTTCGAAGATGAAAGGCAGATTTCAAATTTCCAAATTCCGAATAAAAATGCTATTTCTATCGTGACTTGAGAGGTCACCTAAAAGGCTTTAGGAGCTCGATTTGGTGCCATCACCGCATGTCGAAGCTCACTACCACCACCAATGGACTCAATATGGTCTGAACTACCTAACTGAAGCTTCTGATTGTCGTCGGTTGAATTCCGATTATCGTTGACTGAGAAGGACATTTTGATAATTTTGCACTATGAGGGCAATTTTGTAATTTTTGACTTTATGGGTATTTTAGTAATTATTGGAATTGAGGATAAGTTGGTAAATTATGATTTTGAGGTTGATGTCATACATTATGATTTTAGTGATATTTTGGTAATTTTGATTTTGAGAGGTAATTCGATAATTTTACCAAAGCTTGGAGTTAATTTTATAATTTTTAAAAGTTATGGATAATTTGATATTTATGGACTAGGAAAGTTAGGTAATTTGAGATTTCGACGATAAATCGATCATTTATGTTATCAGGGATAATTTGATAATTTTACACTCCATGAGTAATTTCATAAATTCAGAACTTGTAGATTATTGTTATAATTTAAATTAAGGACATTTCAATAATTTAGGATTCTGAGGATAATTTGATACACTATGACTCTAAGGGCAATTTAGTCAATTACCAATATGGGGTCATTTTGGTAATTTTATTGAATCAGGAGTTATATTATGTGAGTTTCGAGCTTTATTGAGTATAATTACTTGTATTTCATGTTGCGAATAATAATTATATTATTTATTAAATGATAGAGGACTTGTAAACGAGAACCAACCTGCAGACATTAACAACATTAGATTTGAACGTTGTCACTGTGAGTGGAATATATAAAGTTTATTTTCTTTACAGATTATTATGATTTTAAATATGGTAAATTATGTATGCAAATGAATTTTCTAAAGATTTTGAATTAATAATTTTATGAAAATAGATTTTATCTGTATAATGGTATTTATTATTGGAAATGTGTACGATGAATGATTTTATTCCCTATTTTAAATATATGCATAATAATAATATTTTAAAGAAAAGAAAATGGATTTAAAGATTGATAAAAGTAAAAAAAAAATGTGATTTTGGATGTTATCGGATGTTTATATATATGTGTATTTATGATTATTTACAAAATCATTGGATAATACCCTTCCCCATATACAGTGATGAGATGATATGGGATGACAAGAAATGATACGGGATGATATGTGATGATATGAGATACAGGCTTTTGGGGCTCGTCTGAGTACACACAAAGGTTTTAGGCTGTGTACATGGATGCTTATTTCTTTTGGGGACTAGTTGGGCATGTATAGCTATGATAATGAGATATAATGAGTTATGATGAGATATGAGTTATTATTTCTCTATCTATCCATATAGCTCCGGGGTATGATGGTTTCTTGATTGCTCGTCTGTTGAGGTCCGGATTATTCGTGTAGCTCTGAGACATGATAATTTCTTGGTTACTCATCCATCGAGATCTGGGTATGAGGGGATTATTTTCTCTCAATACATGTTTGGTGACAGTTTTCGATATTCAGTATTTGATACCATGTGTTATGAATTTTCCTTGATTTTATGTAATATTATGTGATTTTATTATATCAGTGCATGATTTTGAATTAAAAATGTTTATTTAAGTTATTATGACATTTTGATTAATTTATTTAGAAATGACTAAATTATTTCTAAAGTAAAATTATTTTTAAAAACTACTATCCAGTTACTAAGTTCACTGAATTTTTTTACTCACCCCGTTTTTATTATATTCCCTCCCCACAGGAAATTTGTAGGTACAACAGTCGACTCAGTAACGATAGTTATTTATATTTTGACTACAAGATGGTATTAGAAGTCATAGCATTTTCAAATTGGAATATTTTAGATTGTATAATTTTATAATTAAGGATAACTTACTATGTTGGGTGTTAAAATATTTCAGATAATATTTGATATTTGTTGGGATGTTGATTGACGAAGTTTGTTGTATTTTGAAAATATTTTAAAAGTGTTATTTTATTAATTACAGGATTGAGAATATCATAACTATAGGGGAAACCCTATTGAAATTTAAGTAAAATTTTTATTTTTATAGAATTATTATTAGTTTAATTTTATAAATTAGAGAGACTTGTCTTAAAAATTTAGGGCAGGTTGTGAAAACACCCATTAGGGGAATGTAATGAAACAAAATGTTGTAGCATTGCTGGTAGATCCTGTTCCAATATAAGAATGGACCGTGATCAATCTGGTCTCATTAGCTCTTTTGCCGTTGTAATAATCGATTCCCTTTAATTAATGTATTGATTTTCTATATTTATTAATTGGTAGCATTAATCTAAAAGCTTTTTGGGCATGGAATTTTATAGTTGGTAGAACTGATGTAATTGGAGAAATTGCTTTTATTAGTTAAGTCTTTTATAAATTTTCAGTGTCTCGTGCAACCCGCGATTGTTGAAGGAATCACTGAAAAAACTCGTCACTTTTGGCTGCTTTAAACTGCAAATTATCTATACATCTATATAGCGTAAATAAGATTAAACTTCCTAATATATGATTGGTTCACTTGTTTGTGAAGCAAAGAATTGCCAAGGTAAAAGGGATTGTTGTTGTCGATTGTTCTCTGAATACTGGCCTTGGGGTGGGCAAATTAGGTTTGGATTAAAACACATTGCAATGGAATTTCTTTTTTCTTTTTACTTTTCCCTTACTTTTTTGAAAGTAAAGGAGTCACTTGTTATAAAATTACTCATATGTATAGATAAGAAGTTAATCAAGTACCAGTAAAATAAAGGATTCCTAATTGGAAAATTATGCTACATATATAGTGTCAAAAATATCTGCTGCATCTAGAAGCCACAATCTAAAAAGAGGAAGAAGAAAAAAAAATAGAATTTGGCAGCAACACTTTTTTGAAGAAAGAAAAAAAGAAAGAAGAAAAAGAAAGAATGGTAGTGAAGAAAAAAAATTTAATAGTCAAATTTTGACTATAAATACGAGGGTGGTCCTCCTTATTTCAACATTCATTTTTCTTCGGTTCTTTTTTTTTTTCTTTGTAGAGAAATTAATAAGTTAAGATTGTCAGCTCTTGTTATTAATGTTTTGAGAATTTAGGTGTATTGAACCTTTAAGTAGTGAGATAAAATATCACAATATTTATAATTTTTTCACTAAGAAAAATATTTATTTCTATCTTTACTCGTGGACATAGGCTAAAAAATCGAACCACGTAATTTATGATATCCTCTGTGTGTGATTGTTCTTTATTTTTTTTAATTTTATTTTAACTGTGGCCATACTTCACTCACAAATTTTCCAACACATAACTTATAGCCCGGGATTTTATTAATATTCCAAGATGAGTTTGTGACATTATAAATTGTCTTATAATATTATACTCAAACTTATAATGTTGTAAATATGTTCCAAATTTTGATAAATTTAAGATTTTTGAAACAGAAATTTTTCATATATATATATATAGAGGTTTTCTTTAGTACAAATGCCCTCATCTTTTTTTTTATTTGGACACATTTTTAAGTCTCGTAATTTGAAAAAATTAATTTTTAATGCTATTAGTTTGCATGACTTTATAATTTATATAAAAATAAGCCTATTATTGTTAAAAACAATAATAAAAGAGGGTGTCCCTACTTGAGAGCGACTACTATGTAAATATAAATACAAGTGTACTTTATGTGTTACATATTGTGTATATATGCTTAATTGCAAAGATGGTAAAATGACCCTAGCTCTCTTATGCATTACGGATACTGACATCAGTAGTTGATGAAGTGCGTGCATGCGCAAGACAAAGCATAGGGAAGACAACTTTTATTGAAAGACAGAATTCTGAAAAACTAAAGCGTGACCACAAACTGACTGGACAAGAGACAGACACAAGCAAACAAAGGCATAGCCATAGGAACATGACTACCTTTGACACACAAAAAGACCGGAAATGAAGGATCTTGAGAGGGTACTCCCACTTGATAGCGACCACCTTCCACAGACCCCTTGAGCAAACTGATTCCGACAATATTAAGGTGAGCACACTGTTGGCACAAAAATAAGAGGGAATTTCTTACTAACAGTCAACCCGAAAACTTCAGTCATATCCAAGTCCTCATTAAAGCACCATCAGGAAGCTTCCAGTCAAACCAATACAGAAGGTTGGCCAACAGATACTCAGCTGCAACTTTTCCAACAACATCCCAGGGCAAATTCTTCTCCCAACACCAAACGGAATGAATTCGAAGTTTTGGCCATTAAAATCAATCGTGCTGTTAATAAACCTCTCCGGTAAAAACTCTTCTGCTCTTTCCCACAACTTTGGGTCCCTCTGAACGGCCCACACATTTATATACGTAGTTGTTTTGGCAGGAATATCATAACCTCTTAGATTGACACTTGTTGAAGTCACTCCAGGAAACAAAATAGTACCTGCTGGATGTAACCTTAGAGTTTCTTTGATGACACATTTTAAGTAGTTCATCTGATTGATATCATCGACATTTATACTTGATTTGTGTTTCACCACTCCCCTTACCTCTTCTTGGGTTTTCTTCATCAACTTTGGATTTTTAACCAGTTCAGCCATTGCCCATTCTACTGTTGTTGGAGTTGTCTCTGTTCCTCCCGAAAACATGTCCTAAAAGATGAAATAATAAAGCCTCAAATTCCAACCTATGTATTATTATCATGCATGTGTATGCGTAAGTGAGATTGTAATTGATAATTAATTAAAAAATAAAGAAATCTTGTTACTATATAATATATAGCTAATAATACATATGCTTGTCTGATCTATTCTTAAATGTAGTTTTACTTGGATTTGCGGAGAATCTAAATCCAGGGGAGATAGATACCAAGAGAAGTGCTTTAAGATTGTCTTCATTGAGCTGTATTCCAAGCCTGCCATCGTTTTGAAGTTTGAGGATTGTATGTACCAAATCTTTTTCATCAGATTGGTCATTATCTTCATCACTTAATGCTGATATACTGTGCTCTTCGATCACCTGATCAAACAAAGCATCGAATTCTCTAGCGGTTGCTTTCAAGCGACCGGTGTGCCCCGTAACCACGTCCAGCCATCCCAAAAAAGGAAACAAATCTCTATAACTAAAGGATGCTAATTGAATCATCATCCTCCTTGACAACTCCCCGAACTTACTGCTATTACCTCCAGCAGTTTCTTCTCCAATCGTCCGACCAAGAACGGAACGGGCTATTATGTTGTTGGCAACAGATTGTAGCATCTCAGCTAAATTAACGGAACCTCCATTGAAACACGAAGAACGAATTTTGTTGGTCATGATCGCAACCTCTTCTTCATTTACATACTGCAATGATTGCACTTTCTTATTACTCAAAAGCCCAAGAACACAAGCCTTCCTAGCTTCTCTCCAGTATTCGCCACGATTAGAAAAACCAATGTCTTTGTAGGCATAAAGGATGATGTTTGCAGCTGTGTTTTTGGGACGGTTCGCAAAAACAATATCATGGTTCTTGATAATTTCTCTTGTTATCTCAGCTGATGAGACAACAAGAGTTGGAGAATGACCCAAGTGCAGGAACATCAAGGGGCCATACTTGTTGGATAGAGCTTTAAGAGAGCGATGAGGGAGAGTACCAAGCTGGTGAAGGTTTCCAATTATGGGCAACCTTGGTGGGGATGGAGGTAATTTGAGTTTGTTTTTATTTCTGCTGTGTTTGAGGCGCAAAAATAGATATGGAAAAAGAAGAAGAGACAGTAACATGTTGCTCTAACGAGTTAACAAAGAAGATTGGTTAAAGTTGTAGATCTTCCTGTGGGATCACTACTCGCCTAAAGCTTCGGCCATATATATAGGAGAACGAACCTTGATTATCTCAATTTTTAGTATTTTTCATCTCGAAAAGTCAAGTATAATACTTTAATTTATTGATATCATAGATAAATATTAATCTTTTATATTTAAATTGATTGATTATTCAATATCTCCACAAATTAGTACTAGTTAGTTTATTTTAGTTGACCTACACGAGTCTAGTTTACACTTAGTCCTAAGGTTTGCATGCATTAAGTTCATAAGATACATAATACATTCTGATTCTCTCCTTAATTTTTTTCCCCCTCACATCTATCTTTTAACTTTGAAAAATATATGGTACTCGACATTTTTTGAAGAATCATTTGGTTTTTTATTTTATTTACTAGTTAGTAAATTTAACTTATCTTATTTATTCGGCCGCTAACCCCCCCCCCTCTTTAATTTTTATCACAGTTTCTATTAACATTAATAATTGTCACAAGAAAAATATTTCATCTCTTCGATTCACATGTGCAGAAACGACTAGCACTTGTAAATAAATCAAAGAAAATTTGACAGACTAAAAATGACAAAAGAAAAAATATAGTATGAATTAAAGGAATTATGATTAAAATCCATAAGACAATCGAACATTACGAGAATCAGATTTCAAAGTTTTGTAAAATCCGATAATTTCTTTCCTGATTATAAAAGTTTTATGGGCAGCAGCTCTTTAATTAGTTGAATTAAGTGGAGTATTGCTTTGAGTCTCTTAAATGTTGTGGAGTAAAATTCAATACACATGCATATACATTTAATGTAAGGGAATTTCGCACATTAATAAAATGTGGTATCACTTTCACAATATTGGAAGTATTATAAACTTTTTGAAAACGTTACAAAAACAAGCGGCTCTTACATTTTATTAAACTGTTGGATATATATATATATATAGACACAAATGCACGAAAGTGTTCGAACTAACATGCCTATACTCAATGGACGTACAGATTAAAGTCTTGGTTGACAATGACATGGAGCTTTATGAGAGTTTTGAAAATTTTGACCAAGCTACGAAAAAAAATAAATTGATGGTATTTTAAACTTGGTCATGTATTTAAGCTTTGTCCGTCAACGAATAAGATGTATTCAATATTTTTCCATCATCCCTTGCGTTGACTTGTGGGATACGTTTGATATTTGTCAAATGTATTGCCTTGCAATGAAATGCATTTGTTCGGTGGATTAAAAAGTATGCTCGTAACCATTAGTTGTATGAGCATGCCTCAACAGGTTCTTGCACGAAAGGTGTATTGAACTCTTTCGAAGGTGCGAGGCAGGTTTCAAATTTTCCAAATTCTGAATAAAAATGCTACTGCTATTGTGACTTGGGAGGTGTCACCTAAAGGGTGGTTGAAACTTGATGTTGCTGTTGATGTGCGCAGGAGAATTGTAGGATATGGGGGCAGCGCTGGGCAATCATGAGGGAAATATGATGGTATCAGGTGTTCATCGAGGGTTTTATTTGGATTATATTGATCTTGGAGATTTTGAAACGTTGCGATTTCGTATACGGTTTGTTAGTGAGACTAATTTGTTTTTATTAATAGTTGAGTCGGATTCTATATGAGATTAAGTTGCTTTTAGGTCTAAATGGTATCCGTAATGAGTTGTTTGGTTTATTGGGCTGATATTCAATGTTCGCTTATACCAAAAGCAAGATTTTCGTATTGTATTCGTCATGCCTGATCAAGAGTTTGTAATCAGGCATTGGACGCGTTGGCTAGATTTTCTTCGAATTGTTCTCCGTCTATTGTTTTGAAAAAAAAAAATTACATATATACAAAGTTTATATCATACAGATGCCACTCATTAGTGAGTGCCATGTATCAATAGTTGATGTTGTTATTACATTATATTATCATTATATAATTTCATTGCACTTATTAATTACTAGTGGTTATATGCTACATCATTTAATTAAGATATAAATTCGCATCGTAACTGGACAGGATTATTGTTGGTTATTATTATTTTTTTTTTGGTTAATTCTTTTTCTCAAAAGTTGGATCCTTTAAACTCTTATGTGCCCTTGTCCCCAAGGGATGAATGATAGCTCCATGCCTCCATATATGCACACACACACACATATATATATATATATACGTACATATATTTCCAAACATAATATATGATATATCTTCATATGATGCCAGTTATCGTATAATCAAATTCTCATTAGTTGCTATTAATTATCTATCTCCCGTCAATTATGGGTATTGCTATTTTCAGCAGTTATATTTATAATCAATTTTTCGTCAACGTCGTCCGCCCCCGCCGCCTCTTTCTAATAGAACTGTAGGTCTTGTAGATTGTGATTTGTCAACACTTATAATTAATCTTCAGTCAGTTCGCTGGATATTATATTGTCAGTGTACCAATGTTATTATTTCAATAGAATGACTTAAAAAAATTATATCTCAGACATATTTTCAATTGCTGAAAAGGTAACAATGCCCATCAGGTTGAAAAGAGATTAATTCGAGCGACCACTACCAAAAAATTAGCAATATCCAAAGTTGATGGAAGATGAAAAATGGCCACAGCGGGTCATACTTTAATGGCAGCACGACATCAATAACGTACTTAATAGTTGCCAATTCTGAAATTACACGTAGATTTAATAAAAGTACAAATATGATGCGTAAATGTAATGCAAAATAAGTCAGTTAATAACAATTGTTCAAATGTATTCAAAATTCAACATAAGCTGATTTAATAAACTAAATAAAAGACATGTAAATATAAGGTAAAATAATTGGTAAGTTATTATATTATATTTGTAAATAAGATGAAAGCTTACACATATATTATAAAACTTATAAATTAACTTTGAACTTATATCACTAATTAAAAAAAATGAACTTGCTATAAATAATAGGCAAGTAAAATATGACATAATATTTGTAAAAAGAATAATGAAAAATGGTATAGGTTATCTACATCTCAATATAAAATAAAATATAAATTTATGCATACAAGTAAGCCGTATAAATATAAGATAAAATAAGTGAATTAATAAAATATTATTAAATTGTATTGTGAATAAAACTAAAACTCTCGAGGCCACTAGTAAATCGATGTTGTTTACATGTTTGACATTAAATTTTCCTTTTTAAGTTGTGCGTGTCTGTGTGTGTGTGCACGCGCGTGCACATAATGCTAATTATTAATAATGTTACTTTACAATTATCAGTTCTTAATAGTTGTACTTAATCATCAATCAATCATATTAATATTATTATCGATTTTTTTTTTGTGTCATCAAGTGATTTATTGATAAATTCTGTATTTTGAAACGCTCTAATAATTGGTGGTAAACTTTTTCTCGTTTTACATTAGGTTCAAGTTACCCGTTTATATTTATGTGTAGCAAAATAAATTGAAAAATTAAAAAAATGTTTGGAGGTAGACATGGCTCGTTCTGAGCTATACATCACATTCTGCCATTAATCTAGGACGATCCAACATATTTTCTATTGCAAATGAGAACATCATAAGAAAAAGGAGAAAAGAACTTGTAATTCACTGTTAATTAATAATATTCGACTTGCTCGATCACTAAAAATTAAAAAGATCAATCTATTTTAGGCTCGACATATTAGTTTCACCATTATAGTCCTAATCTAACAAATTTGCGATCGTAACTATCAATAAATATACTAATATAATTTGTAAAAGAATATGACTGGTAAGTCATTGACTTTCGGTAAGGAACTATCAAATGCTAAAAAAGGACAAAGTTCAGTAAGGAACAAACAAACGTATTTAAATTAACATATTTAATTGTGGGTGATGTCTCACAAAGGGGTGGCTCAAGCGTGCATGAAGCACGGTTTAGTAAGGAACAACTTCTATCAAAGGCTAAAAAGAGACCACGTTCCCAATAAGCTAGCTGGCACCAAGAGGCTATTTTTTGATAAACCAAAGAGAAACCTCCCACAAAAAGGACAATGCAAAACAAAGGTTGATAGGATGTGTTTGGTAGCCCACACTATAAATAATTGTTTTGTATTAAATTTATGTAAACTCAGGTTTGGTGCTAAGCAACGACAGCTGCATGGCATCAATGGGTTGTGCTAATGCGACAGATGCCTTTTCTTAATTTTTTTTTCTAATTTTCTTTATTATTATTATAATAATAAATATAACTTTTGAATTTAATATTAATTGTATTATATAATATTAATATTTTTACATTACAATTTATTAGTAAATCTATAATTTAATATAATTAATAATATTAATTTAAATAATAATATAAAATATCATTACATATATTACATAAATCTTACTTAGATTATTTAGCATAATTCATTTTATTAGTAAATATTTTATAATAATTATATTATTTTATTATTCTTTTATTATCTTAAAATAACTTTTGAACTAATCTTTTAGGTTTTAACTATTTATTTATGTGGTTATATTATTAGAGATTATTTCACTTTGATCTTTATTTCATAGGTCATATATTTAGAAAATTCTGAAAAATAAATGTTATGCTTATGAAAATTTAAGGTTATAAGTTTTGATCTTTATGAAGAATTATGATATTTTTTTAATATCTACCTTAAAAAATTATTAAATTTATAAAATTCAAGACTTCCATATTTAGTATTTTTCTAAGTAATAATAAATATTTTTTTGTAAATATATAATTTAAATTACTCACAAAATATTTAATATAATACAGTACAACACCAGATATAGTATAATAAAAAAATTAATATAATATAGTACAATACTGAATATAATACAATAAAAAATTAATATAATACAATTCAACATCAAATATTATACAATAATATTATAATACAATACTAATGTGATATAGTATAATACAATACAATAGTATTAAAATAATGAAATATAACACAATATAATACAGTATGCTAAATGCACCTATGAAATATTATTGATAAAAATGATGGTATATGGAAAGTTAGCTGACTCACAACCGGGGAAAAAAAAACGAGAAAGAAAATATTAAAAAACTAAAAGCTCATAAAACACTAATAGAAATAAGAGTACACTGAATTTAATTAACACTGAAAGACTGAAAGTTATTTGTTATCATTCTGTCATAGTTTTCTGTCTAAATATCTCGCTCACATAGCTTCCAGTGGTCCTAATTTTTTTTCAAAAATTTTATTTTTATAATTTCAACTAAAAGTTTTCGTTTTTCCTTAATAAAATTTTTTATTTGGTCGCTTTAAATAATATACAAAAAATAAATTGAAAATTATATTTTCATCACCAAAATCATTTTGAATGATTATGCAAATTTAAAATTAGATACTAAGAAAATCAAATTCTTCATGTAAATTTAAAATGAATTTCTTTTTCAAGAATATCAAAAAGATATAGAAGTAGCCACCGCAAGTTTTTGATAATATCTCTTCATTACCTCAAGATTTAATTTTATATTGACTAATAAATTTTCTATTAATTTCAATAATCATCGTTAAATAATCTAAGATAAAAATATATTTGCCTTTGGATTTGTGAGACAATAATTTTATCCTTTGTTTTTCATTTCAAAGGCAAAATAATATTTTATTTTAATTTTTTAAGTGAGGGCTAACAAAGTTAACAGGAAAGTGATCAGTTGATATAAAATTAAAACTTGTGTCAGTATAAAGATAATATTAAAAACTCATGGCAGGTAGTTAGTTGCACTTTGTTAAGGTAATGGGGGGATAATTTTTTGAAGTAGAGTATAAAAGCATGCATGATACCGTGATTCCACAAAGAGATCCGTTCATTGACTTTCTATCCTCGAGTAAATGACATTAACATATAAGGATCTCGTTACGTTATAGTTTCTATAATACACGTTTTTTTATAACTATAGTGTTACGTAAATTTTATAATATTATAATTATAACTATAATATTACGTAAATTTTATAATATTATAATTATACAAAGGGTACGTTATAGAAACTGTAACTACAGTATTATGTTACAAATAAAGTAACTTCACGGCTGCCAAATATTAGAGTGGCTCTACTTTGGAGCAACTCTAATAGTTGTACAATCATAGTCATGGTTTGACCATCAAATAAAGTGGTTATAATCACGGCTTTTGGCGTTGCTTGAACGTAACCATGGCCAAATTTAAAAAACAACTACACTAAAGTGAATTTGAGATTTAAAAAACATTAAAATTTCCAATATATAAGGGACTTGCTGTAGTGCATCTGTTGTACTGTGCAATTGTAAGAAATTTTTCGCTGTTTATAATAACTTTTACCTTCATAATCACTGCATCAGCATTTTATGTAATAAGTTTTCGTGATACACATATAAAATGTTATGATTGCTGTGCAACTAATCCAACAATAACAACTGTTATAATATTCTCTGAACTTGGGTTTCGGAAGGCCAAAGATTAAAGCTCATAATTACTTTGAAAGAGACTAAAATGGCCCCAGTAATGATTAGTGTTAATAACTTAATTTGAAGTTTCAAAGAAAAAAATTATGACTCCAAGCATCGACTTCGTTACAGATATTATAACTAACAGTAAGGCTGTTCCCAAAATTTAGAACCAGGTGACGGGTTTCACTAAGAGGAAGTCTCACTTTGTGCACACTTTATTTTTATGTCTTTTTTTATATATTAATTTTGTTTAATTAACCTTTAATTAAACTTGATAAGGCAACTAAAAATTGATCTTTCCCTATCTAAAGTTCCATTACATCCCAAATTGTAATCTACTGATTGTAAACATTAAACAAAAAGTAAGCTAGTGATCAAGCCAAGGCATAGATGAATCCCACCTTTTCACATTATTGGAACTAATACATTAAAAAGTAATGAACTTCATGTAAATAGCATCTAAAATCGTTAGCCAATATTAAGGCATTCCTCATATATAACAGTGAAAAATAACTAAAGAACTATTTATTATATTGTCAACTTGTATTAAAGATGAAAAAAATATTATTTATTAGATTGGGATTTGAGCCCTCTTAAATTTTTAATAATTTTATGTTAAGTATCATTTATTAATAGCGTATGAATAAGATTTAATTTCTTTATTTTTTCTTTTATTTACCACCAATCGACATATATATGCTTATGAGACATTCGGATCAGGAGAGAATTTTAATCCATTTATTATATAACCAACAATCATTGATACGCGCAGACTAGCGAAATACAAATGATAGAATTTTACTTGAAGCCTATAAAAGCATTTAAGGGTACAGCTTATTTAGAGTATATTTTAGTTTGAAGTACTACTTCAACAAGGTAATAATTTATCTCAATTAACTCGACAGATCTGAAATAACAAATACAATTCAAATAAATAAAAATAAATAAACGAACCAAAATAAATTCAAATAAAATAAAAAAATAATGGCCCTGCATCATCAGTTTAGGACTTTAGGTGAGTATAATGCTGGTACAAGAAGAAGGAACTTCTTATGAACAGTCAAGCTGTGAACTTCACTCATATCGAAGCTCTCATCAGCTGCACCACCAGGCCACTCCCAGTCAAAGTAATATAAAAGGTTGGCCAGCAGATACTCAACTGTAACTAATGCGAACAACATTCCAGGGCAACCTCTTCTTCCAGCACCAAATGGGATGTGCTCGAAGTCTTGGGCTTTAAAATCAAATGGGTTATTCATAAACCTCTCTGGGAAAAACTCTTCTGCTCTTTTCCACATCCTTGGATCTCTTTGAATGGCCCATGCGTTTACGTACACAGTTGCTTAAGCAGGAATAATCACAACCTCTCATATTGATACTTGTTAATGTCTCTCGAGGAACCAAAAGAGGAGCTGACGGATGTAATCTCAGAGTTTCTTTAATGACAGATTTTAAGCAGGCCATCTTATCCACGTCCCTCGATAGTTATATTTGATTTGTTTTTCATCACTCTTGTAACCTCTTCTTGGGATTTCTTTATCAACTTTGGATTTTTCACCAATTCAGCCATTGCCCATTCTACTGTTATCGAAGTTGTCTCAGTTCCTCCCACAAGCGCGTCCTAAAAGATGAAATAAGAAAATTTAGTAATCTATATTATATACATGTGTATGCGTGTGTAGGAGAGAAATCGGATATGAGCATTCGCTGCAAAAATACAACTATATATTATAGGAGAAATTTTAAAATATATTTAAGGTACCAAATCAGTCATACAATAAGTAAATAATAATATGACATATATGTATTTATTTTAAAAAATTATCATACAAATGGTGGTGGTATTAAATTCAACTGTATATGTCATGGCTGCATTACTTGATTGTAACATCTTAGATGTATTCTAGAATTTTTCTATTTATAGATAAAAGAAAACACATAAATAAAAATATAAAACACATATATAACTAACTGAATTGATTTTATTAATATTTTTAAAATATTTTGTCACGTACGTGTTTAGAATAGTATAAATTTGAAATTCAGTTAATTACAAATATACTTCTATCCAATAACTATAAATCACAACGGTTGTGAAAAAAAAAATCAATATAAACATAAAATTAGGCAAGCACTAAAAACAGTCATGTATGAAAAGTGTGAGAAACTGAATCAACTATAATTGTGAGAGAGGAGCGAGACCAAGATAATTGCTTTAAGGTTGTCTTCCGCGAGCTCTATCCCAAGCATGCCATCCCTTTGAAAATTTGTAGTGTGTCCCCCAAGCCTTTTCTATTAGAGTGGTCAACATCACTTCCTGATATCCTGTGCTCTTCAATCACCTGATCAAATGAAGCGTCTACCTCTCTAGAGCTAGCAGTCAAGCGACCAATGAGTCCCGTGACAACATCCAACCGTCCCAGATAAGGAAGCACAGCTCTGAAACTAAAAGATATAAATTGAACCAATATCCTACTTGATAATTCTCCGAACTTATTGCATTTACCAGCAGTTTCTTCTTCAGCCCTCCTACCAAGAACGGAGCGGGATACGATGTTGTTGGAAACAGTTAGTAGCATCTCAGTTACATTAAAAGAATCTTTTATCGATCATAATAGCAAGCTCTTCATCTCGTACATACTGCAGTGATTCTACGTTTTCGATTCTCAGAAGTCCAAGAGCACAAATCTTCCTAGCTTGTCTCCAGTACTCGCCACAGGGAGAAAAAACCAATGTCTTGGCATCCATAAAGGAAAACATTTGCAGCAGTGGTTATGGGACGGTTCGAGAAAACAACATCATGATTCTTGATAATTTCTCTACAGCTTATGAAAACAACAAGAGTTGGAGAATAACCTATGTGCATGAACATCAAAGGGCCATATTTGTTTGATGGAGCTTTGAGCGATGGGGTAGAGTGGCTGTGCCTAGTAGCGGGTGAAGGTTGCCAATTATGGGTAACCTTGGTGGGGATGGAGGCAAGTTGAGCTTGCTACTATTTCTACTGAGCTTGAGGCGAAAAAAATGAAATGAAACGACAACAAGAAGGAAAGAGAGAAACATGGAGGTTGTAAAGAGTTGACAATAAAGCAGTTTAATCGAAGTTGCAGATCTTCACATGGGATTACCCACCCAAAGCTGCGACCTATATGTAATAGCTACTCTTCCAAAATTTCAAAGAAACGGCAAATAATAGCATCAGCGAATGTTGTAGGCAGTAACTCGCCCGTACGGACTTTGACTCCACCATCATGCTTAACCGCTTCCATTTTTGTCTATTTGATAATTAGTACAAATTAACAGACTTTACCAGCTGAAACCAAAGAGATAAGATGAGCATTTCAACAAAATGAAAGATAAGATGGGACAGCTGCCGGAAACCTATCCTTGACGAAACAGCCCGAATCACATTGTGCGGTTCGGAGAAAGCTTCTACATCTGCCATGCATGCATCTGCACTGACCATCGATAAGGTATAACAATTTCTTAAAGTTATTGGTTATTGTGTGCATGCATACACACGCACACACGTTTGCGTTGCTAAGGCTTCAGCCTAGTGGGCTTTTGATATTTTATCTCTCGCAAGACTAGTGGATTGGAATTTTGAGGAGCACGTTTTGCGCTAATTGGGATCAGATAAGATAAATCAGGGGGCAGAATGATTTATTGGTAAAAAATAATTTTTTGATTGCGAAAGGGCCTAGATTCCGGTGTATAACGAGTTATCAACATATTTTCTTCATTTGATTAAGATTTCTTCCTCTTAACTTTAAGATAGACAGTTCAACTCTTCCTCAATAAATATGACCGAATTCAATTATTATGTTTTAGCTATGAACTTCAAGTGCATTGCTTGTGCTCATATTGTGGATTTTTTTGTGGGATTATAAACGAATTTATACTTTGCATAATTTTCAAAAATAAAAATTCTTGTGTGTTATGTTGTTATACTCCTTTTTTTCGGAGATTACATAAAATTTAAATATGGGTATAAGCCCCATCAAAATTTACAACTAAAGCCTAACAAAACACAATACAAAAAAATAACTAAAGTAAACTCCCATAATCACATACTAAATACTCAAACCCTCCACCTCAAAGATAGAAAACAAAGTGTCAACAAACCCAATTATAAAATTATTAACAATAATATAAAGTAAATTTTTCTTAAAGTAATCATATAATAAGATTTAATGTCTCTATCCTAAATAATATAGTACACGATGTGTTATTCAGTCATTAATATTGTATGAAATCACTTAATTAGATATGATACGAAAGTTACACATCCTTTCT
Source organism: Aegle marmelos (assembly GCA_030449875.1). Lineage (NCBI taxonomy): Eukaryota > Viridiplantae > Streptophyta > Magnoliopsida > Sapindales > Rutaceae > Aegle > Aegle marmelos. The sequence continues at coordinate 3,876,140 of JASUUL010000093.1, forward strand.
AAGCATATATTATATTATTGCTTTTTTTTAATTATGCTTGCTTAACAATTATTAAGTCTTAATTAGGGGATCACTATTATTTATTTATTATCCATGTGGCTAATGAACAAATTTTGTCGTTATGAACGTCTTCAAATTTATTATTATTAAATTCTAAAATAACTCAGAATTAAATTATTGATTTCCCTGCTTGATTCCCCATCAATTTGAAGAGGTGTTGTATGATCTAATACCACTAAAATATCGTCATACAACAAAAATGACTATATTTCAAACGACAACATTTGATGTGCTAATAATATACTTTGTCTTTTTACTTTATATATATATATATAAGACACACGCGCGCGCGCGCGCGTACGTTCCGAGAGATGCTTTGCCGGCCAAGACGTTTCTTAAGTAGCTGTTGATAGCAACATTTCCGGTAAATTTTACAAAAGAGACTAGAAAGACGGAAAGAATATCATCAACCTCACTCCTTTAACAGCACCCATTTATTTTTATTTTTGTAATTACGATTTCATCCCTAAAGTCTTAAACTTTTGTTTATATATACTGGTGTTAGATTTCGTACTATCGTCCGCACTGACGAATAGAATTGCTTTTTAAGGCAACAGAGGCTTAAGTTCTATTAATCAATAATTTATTATTAGTATTATCTATTATACCTGTTCTCACTATATTGGAAAAATTCAAAAAGCATTTTTTATTTAGAAACTACTGTATGTGCATTAGGGTGCTGCAGGGCAATCTAACTTGGAAAAGTTTTCTCTTTTACATCAAATTAGTCCTGGCAATATTGGCAGTGTAGTTTACGTATGTCTACTTTGATGCCATTGAAACTTCCTTGACTACCAAACAAGATATGCATCATTTCAAGCATTTGTTAATTGCTTTTATTTCTTTTCTTCTTCGCATCCACCCTTCGACTGTGAGCTATGATGTGATGATCAAAGATAAAATACTTTTACTGCTTACTAGATATTTTGCTCATTAATACACACGCACACATACAAACAAACAAAAGAAGAAGACAATTGGCACTTATGGTCTGTGCTCTGTGGAAGGAAGTGTGGAGAATGGTATTGGTAATAATTATATTCAGGGGGTTTATTGACAGAATAACATGTTTTCAAAAATTTAATTGGGCTGTAATTAGAAAAAAGAACAGAGGAAGAAATATCACCACCCAGGAAAGAAAAGGGTAATATCGGATACCCCCCAGAAGTGGGAGAAATTCCAGATAACTGGAACGAGTGTGAGAATAGGCAGAAACCTCCTAAAACTGTATTTACCCAAGAATGCCAATTAACTGAATTAGGGCTATTTAGCATTCAACTTCAATTTTTTTTTTCTTGATATATTAAAGTTACAAATATTCTGATATTGCAATTCAATGGACGAATTTTATCTCTTAATTCTGAGTTCTTAGTAGAAATGGTAATTTGCTATTTAGCCTCCCTATGTACTCCCTTAGTTGACAACAAATCTAGCTCACAGTGAGTTTCTCACTTGTCTCCATTGACTTCTTCAAAGCATGTTGTCATAAGTTGCTCAAATCTCCACTGATGGGAGACTAATTCCACATCCACGAGCTCGCTTAATAAAGGTTCATCTAAACTCAGGATGTACTTAAAAATAGAGTATATTTAGCACTCAAGCTGGGTTTTACTTAGAAGCAAGTGTGCTTAAAAATAAATTACTAACATAACTAAATTAACCGTAGTGCGTTTAGGAAAATGTTTGAGCCCAACCCAAGATCTAGAATTCTCTACAATTACTCATGAACTATAATTATTTAGATTCAAGCATTTAAGTTCCATTATTCACTTGTGTAGGGGACACATCTATAAATTAGGTTAAGTCCCCTCATTTTGCTCAACACCCACCACACCACACACATCACACACAACGCAGAACACACACAAGCTCTTAAGCAATCTTATAAAGTTCTCTTATAAATTACTCTTTGTGTGAAATATAAACATATATTTGGCCATTTAGCTCATACTTCTCTCTAACACTTTCTGTAATATTGTCGTTTGACTTAGGTGTTAAGAAGTCATTTAAGTGCCACACAGGAACACTGCGCAAAACTCTCGTTCCATGACAGTGTGCTCACATTTAATTGGCATTAGTCACTTGAATTTTTCGAATCTCAAAATTCCTACTTGAAACAAGATAGGTGAGAAACCATACTCCATATGGCTCACTTCATCATTTGATATTAGCACTCAATGAGCATACTTTTAACAATATATTATTTAATATTAACTCAAAAATTTGGCCGAATGATTTTTAATAATTTTATTTGATTAATCACCTGAGAAATTTATGTTACCGAAGGAGATTATATGAGTTAAAATTTTGACTAAAACTTTGCCCTACCCTCAATTTCTTTAAAAAAAAAAAAAATACTAGTTCGAAGAGAGAGAAAAAAAACAAAAAAAGAAACTCCTAACGGTGATATTCATAACTTGAATGCAATTTATTTAAAAAGATCAAACAAAGAATTGTTAGACTAGGAACCTAATACCTTGGCACTCGAGAGTCGAGATGAAATCCAAGAACACGGGGAAAAAAAAAATCATGTCAAATAACTGATCGTGCAACTCAGTTTAAATACGCATATAACGGAAACCTTGGAGTATATTACAAAAGGAGAGTAATGACAACATCATGACCATGAACACTTTCTATACAGATCAAGGGGAATATAAAGCCGGCATAACGTGAAGAGGTGATTTCCTCTGGAGGGTTACCCCACTAGCTTCAGCCATGTCCAAAACTACGCCAAAGGGCAATTCCCAATCAAACCAGTATAAAAGATTAGCGGTCACGTACTCAAATGAAGCAATGGCAAAAGACATACCGGGGCAACCTCTTCTCCCAGCCCCAAATGGGATGAATTGGAAATCTTGACCTTTGTAATCGATCGGGTTATTCTCAAATCTCTCTGGCAAGAACTCTTCTGGTCTGTCCCATACTTTGGGGTCCCTTTGAATTGCCCATCCGTTTACAAATACTCTGGTTTTTTCAGGGATATCGTAACCATTCAAATTTACATTCTCTGCTGTCTCTCGAGGGACCAAAAGAGGAACTGGTGCGTGTAATCTCAGAGTCTCTTTGATGACACATTTAAAGTAGGACATCTTATCGATATCCTTCATATCTATATTTAATTTCCCTTTCACCACACCTCTAACCTCTCCCTGGGCTCTCTTCATAATCCTCGGATTTTTCAATAGTTCTGCCATCACCCATTCTAATGCTGTCGCAGTGGTATCAGTTCCTCCCACAAACATGTCCTGGCAATGTAAAACATGAAAACTTTGATTAACCATGGTTTGTGCCACGTAAATGCTGATCTGTGTTTTGTTTTATAAGGTTGTGATTGTTAGTTATCATAAAAGAATACGTGTGTTTTTAAATCACTAATCTTTAAAAGGTTTGCACCGCTTAAATTTGTACTGAATCCCAATTCATCAATATGAGTGAAAAGAGTTCGGGAAGAGACCATGAGGATTGCTTTAATTGTGTCCTGAGTGAGCTCAATGGCGAGATTGCCATTTTTTTGAAGTTGGAGGAGTATATGGACGAAATCTTTTTGGTCGGACAGATCATCATCAGCTAGTGATACCCTGTGCTCTTCAATAACCTGATCAAGCAAATCGCCTAAAGCTATAGCAGTTTCGCGTAAGCGACCAATGAAACCTGTAAGCACATCAATCCATTTCAAAGATGGATACAGATCTCCAAAACAAAAGCTTGTCATAAGCATCATCTGCCTTCTTGTTAACTCCCCGAACTTGCTACCCCCATTTCCTCCTCCTCCTTCTTCTTCAACCTTCCTACCAAAAACGCATCGGGATGCTATATTATTGGAAACAGCAAGTAGCATTTCGGATAAATTAACAGCCCCACCATTGAGACACGAACGGCGAATTTTATTAATCAAACATGAAACTTCCTCAACTCTAACATGTTGAGCTGATTGCACTCTTTTGGAACTGAGGAGCTCAAGAACACAAATCTTCCGAAGTTGTCTCCAGTACTCGCCGTAATTAACGTTCCCGAGATCTTTGCATTCGTAAAGGAGGATGTGAGCAGCTATGGTTTTGGGCCGGTTAGAGAAAGCGATGTCATGGGTCTTCATCACTTGGCTAGCCAACTCAGCTGACGAAACAACTAGAGATGGAGTGTTGCCGAAGTAAACGTACATTAAAGGCCCATAACGTTCCGAAAGAGCTTTGAAAGAGCGATGTGGGAGATTTTGTAGGACCTGGTGAAGGTTACCAATTATGGGTAATCTTGGTGGGGACGGAGGTAAGTTCCCTCTGGCTCTGGTGAGCTTGAGCAACTGTACAAGTATAAACAGGAGGATCGGAAGTAGGAGTCGAAGAGAGAGGCACAATGGGTTGTACATTTCTAATTGTGATATGTATAGAAAATGCTGTAATTGCTTTAAAATTGATGGCAGGGCCATTTCCAGTTCGAGATTTTCTATGCGGACAACGTACACAAGGCTTCAATTCTTCTTATATCTGCAAAGTTACCGATTGAGGTCGGCACTTGCGCCCAGTCAAACACACCCGGCCAAAGCCTAAACTTGATTTAAGCAAACAAAGCCCCTCGTTTTGTTCTCAATTTCCCTCTAAACCTCAGAAAGCCAATACCCTTTATCTTTCTTCTTCTTTTCATCTTTTTTTTTTCCGGCAAAAAAAACAAAAAAAAGAAGCAAAAAAGTTGAATTTAGAAAGCGATTTCCAAAATAACATATCCAGTATCCATTACGTGGGCTTTCAGTTTCGGTCTAGTGACGAATAATAACTACATTTTGAATAATAGATAGCATGTTCCTGACTTTTTTTAATTAATTTTGTTTTAAGGGTAAATTTTCAATTACACCCTATTAAAAAGAAAATTTTTAAAATATTATTAAAATATTATAAACTTCAATTTATCATTATTTTTGTTCAAAAAATCAAGAAAAAATATAAATGAATAGAAAAATTATTTGTCTTTTTTTATAAGATAGGGGGTAAATTAAAATAATATAGAAATATTTTAAAGATTATCATACTGAGTACTCTAAAATTTACCTTTGTTTTAATCAATATGCCATCATCACTCCATCCTCTAATTCTATTATTATATTTTTGGTAGCTGTCAACATGTTAAAAGTATAATTTTTTTCAATTAAAAAAAAGTATAACTTTTTTTTATAATAAATATAATTTCCTTTTAATGACATGTTGAATTATTTATCAGTGATCTCCTGACAACTTTCGTGGCTATTAACGTTTTTTTCTTCTTCTTATTAGTTGTCGGCATTGATTTGTTAATGAACTTTGTCTTTTACTCTAAATTAAAGATGCTTCCTGGACCATTGAACATGTTTTACGTGTTAGCTCTCTAGGACTCCCTTCTGACCTTTTCACAGGAAGAGAGAAAGAAGAAATCGTTTTTTATTTTTTCTAAAATGGTGCTCAAAAATAGTAATTGAGAATGAAAAGAGGTTTTCAAAATAATATTTTTTTGGAATAAAAATGCATTTGATATCATCTTCTTTAAAAAAAAAAAAAAAAAAGTTTGAGTTCATTTATTGAAACAAATGGGACATAATTGAAATGAATTAATGAAGCGACACCGCCTCACCTGTTTTATTCTAAGATCATTTCTCATAGATTTCCAGCTTTTTTGTTCTAGTTTTCAAAACACGTAAGGTTGTAATCATCTTTTGCTGCATTCTTTCTGTTTTTGTTTTTTTTTTTTAAAAAAAGGATCGATTAAGCCATCACCCTAATTTTTCTTTTCCATCAACTTCTTTCACTGAAGCTATGATTGTTAATATACATAAATATAATTTTTTTTTTCCGGTTGCTACATTATACCTCATTTTCCTTTTTGGGTTTTGAACCCTCATCTAGTTTTGACTACAATATTTATCGAATACCATGTCCCACGCGCAAGAACATGGCCGGTCTTCTATTAACTTTCAATAATCCGCTTAACCATTCTATAGAGCCCGAGCTGTAAACTTATGCCCACTTTTCTTACCCCTTACGCCATGCAAGTTATATTGTTAACAGTTGTTTGTTGTTTCCACAGTTAACCCTATTTTTCAAGTTTCGAATGCAGAAACTTCAAGTCAACCAACATTGGGCCAGTTGAGGATTATCTGGGTGATGCCCGGGGTGTAAATCGGATAACCGCTGACCGTTTTAATAGCAGTATCGCACGCACGGCTCACATAGATTACGTGCACCGCTAGTGGGAAGTGCTAAATGCCCCGTTTCATGGACCGGAACTTCCTATCGGGCATCAAGAAACGGCCTAAGCAAACAGAAATGGTGCCCCAGCAAATCAAAAATCGAGGAAATGCACAACTCAAGCTACCTAGAAGGAATGCATCAACGCCAAAGATGCCCATCAAAGTAACCTTCTTTTTGAATATAGGAAAAATCAAAACCCTGAAACAAGAATTCATTTCTGCGTACAAAAATAATTTCCACAGATACAAAAGATCCAATATTTTACTCTTTGGTTAGTCACACTTGTAGGCAAAATTCATGCCAAGAAACTAACTTCATCATGTACAACACACCTACGTCTTTCCTTGGGGAAAAGGAGAATACAACACCCTTTTTCACCACAAATTCCATTGCTTAATGTCAAATATTCACAGTGCTTCAGAGTTGGGTTAGTTGGGCAAGAACATGCAACAGCACAACCAAAAAGAACAACCGAGATCCCACAACTATGATATTTGGCTTCTGACCACCACATTTTGCAACCGGAGAATTGTGTTACAAATATACAGCCACCTATCTCCTAAGTTGATCTCTAGTAAAAAAGGGATGCCTAAGAGCTTCACGTGCAGTTAGCCTGTCTGTAGGATCATATCTAAGCAGTCCTTGCAATAAATGTGTAAGATCACCAGCTGAATGGTCAACGTGCTGCATTATTAGGTTCTGGCAAAATGAGGCAATGCAGTCAGTACACCTAAAACAAAGACTAACCTTAAATTCCACAACAGAACCACGCAAAAAAAAAAAAAAAAGGAACCTGAAGACGAGGTAGCTTCATCACAGATTTAATACTTTCCCTAGATACTGCACCTTCTGGCCAGTCCAACCTACCCCTTCTGACATACTTATCTGCATGTCGGCTGAGAAAATTCATGGCAATAAATACCATCAGTGAGTTAAAATCAGTGAACACTTCAAAAAACTTTCGAAAAGAGCACTCACTCTACTCTCTTGAGCATATGTTGAGGCAAGGGACCAAGCACCCGTTCCATCATTGCAAGGTGTTCCAAGTTCTCATGAGTTTGGAATAATGCCTCACCCTGTGAAAGGTTTATAAAGACTCCATAAAACTCACAATGCATAAAGAAAAAACAAAAACAGATTCCAAATAAAGAATACACTTACCGTGCATAACTCCACAAGGATACAACCAACACTCCATATATCACATGGGTAAGTCCACCCAAGTCCTAGAAATAAAGATCATAGTCAGTTGACAGAACAATAACAATTCTGTGATACAACAAGAAATAGGTAGAGAACATATTTACCAAGGATAACCTCCGGTGCACGATAGTGTCGGGTGGATACAATGTAGTTCTGATCTTGGCGCTCATAAGTTGTGCTGCCAAAATCAATAACTTTAATAGCACTTGACTTTGGCATTCTTTTAAAGTAGGAAGAATCTTTTGGTGTGCGCAAAGAACTCTGCAGATTCAAATACATTTAGGAAAAGAACAATGTCAAAAACTCAAAAAAGAACAATGTCAAAAACTCAAAATATGTAAGGGTATACTAGAGAAAATAAGTAAAGAAAAGCTTAATAATACCTTGTAATCAGGAACCTTAATATAATCGGGAGAAACAAGTAGAACGTTCTCAGGCTTTAAGTCAGTATGTATCATACACAGGTCATGCATAACTGCAAACATTCATAAAATTAATGTCATTAGGAAACAGTAAAAAAAAAAAGCACCAGCTTAACACAGACAGGTTTGCTTAGTGCAATAGTGCCATTTTTTAAAACTCCAACCAACGTGAAAACTATATTCTACATATAGTGGTTGAACATGTATAAAACAAGTAAACCCATTCATTTCATTATTGACTAAAACTAATTGATGCCACCAATGGAAAAAAGGAAACAGTTGATTAATTGAAAGGAACTAGCTTAAGTAATTACTACACACATGCTATACATTCCAACAGTTGTCTGGCAATCTCACGGACAAGATCAATGGGAAATGAGCGATAATTGTTTTTCCGTAGAAAATCGTATAAGCTAGGTCCAAGCTTCTCAAACACCTGTTGAAACCATTTGAATCCATCCAGAAGTCTTAACCCCCAAATTAGGCGTAAATTGGGGAAATTAACTCATCACAAAACAATCATATACTTACAATACAGATATGGTTACGATAGTCAAACCAGTTCCGTATTTGCACACAACTGCAAGGAATAAACCCATTCAACCATTGGACATAAATTTTAGGGAATCTTGTTATACATATCCGGCAATGTCAGTGAAGCAGGAAATAAATTAAACCCAGTGTTAGCACTCACCGGTTGCCACCTTTATCATGTTTTGCAAGTTGTTGAAGCACGTCAATTTCTATCATAGCAGCTTCACGATATTTCTTGATCCCACGAACAATTTTAATGGCTACCATTTCTTTCCTCTCACGATCCCAGCATTCCAAAACCTGACCAAAGGTTCCTGTAAAAGAAATGATCAAGATAAGATGCATAACATCAGAAAGTGAACAGATAAACCATTGATAACAAAGGATTTGAGTTCTGAACAATAAATGTACCTTCACCCATTTTGCTATGGATCTTATCTGAAAAAGCAGAAAAGTCAAAGTAAGTAACCAGACTGAGCATTTTACACATCAGAACTCTATTTCTGACTCCAATGGTTAGTAAAATATACATATCTACCATTTAAAATACCACAAGAACCTCTCATTCTCATGGATAGAAAATTAGGTTCACCAAAAAAAGAATAACATTATTAACCCTACTAAAGTAATTACTCTCATTAAGGACGAGCTAATATTACTGATTGAGGCAGATAATGGTAAAAGTGTAATTACAGCGGGAAGTTAAATTTTCTCCAAGCGCAAACATATAATGGCCATCTTTGTCATCCTCACGCCATGGGGGAGAACCATTTCGAGCCACTCCCTTTACAAATAGAGAAGAACTAGTGGCATGGTCTGAGGGTGCTCTTGATGGTGCAAAGCTTGTTACATTCCCAACCTCTTGTCCACAAAATAATCCTACCTGAGCCTACACACAGCCATTCATTCATTTGTACCACTTAAAACATATATCAAATCCCACCTCCCCAATAACTCCGTCCCCTTGTACATCATACAATCCATACAGTCATTCCAAGGTATAGCAGAAAAACATCATGGGGAAATATAGATCGATGATTTAATAACAGATTGAAAACACCAAATATATTTCAAGTTACGCAAAAAGCTTCCAGTATCACAGGCAGATCATTTGTGGAATTAATCATGTTTTTTTAAGGCATTAAAATCTCTAGCAACGATTTAAGCAAATCAACAAAAACTTCGACCAAGATATTTTTGCATAAGCAGATTTGACTCAAAACTGATAAATCGCCCATCGATCCTAATGCTCTAAGAAAACAATTAAAAAAACTCTATGATTTTTATAAAAGCTGTCCATAATCTATGATAAACACCAGAGAGAGAGAGAGAGAGAGAGAGATCCGAACAAAATAAGAATAAGCTTCTAATTAAAACTAACATGATATAAAATACTGAAAATCAAAAAATAAACCTATAGAAATATACCAGATCCATCAATGAATAGGCAAATTCAGGAAATATAAAAATCGCAAACGAAGATTAGATCTTATGATACCTTCTGTACCTGAGGCACGTCCCAGCCCAAACGCGCCCGCTTACGAGGACGCCGATCCAGATCCGAAAAAGGAAACTCCGTCACGCGCTCCATCTCCATGATCGCAGGTCAAGGCGAGAAAATAAGAGAGAAATCAAGATCTTGACGAGATTCGAACGAACGAACAAAAATAATCGAAGATAAGAATTTTCTTTGTTTTGAGCGGCGAGCACGGGAACTAATCCTTATTTCAACCTAACAACCCTATGGGCTGGGGCGGTTTACGTGAGATCAAGCCGTACGCGTGTCTTGTTTGTAGCCATGGGTTTTTGACTCGGATTTCGTCTAATCAATGCTTTGGAACGTAAGTAACTGGTTAGGAATTAACCATGGTAATGTTCGGGCTTAGGTTAGGTTTCATCGTGGTTGGGTTAGCTTTCGTTTGAAGCATGATAAGAAAATGTTTCTCTATTTTTTGGCACGTGCCGTACGCCCCGTCAGACTAAACGTGCGTTGGCAACACTCAACATCGGCATCATGTAGAAGTTTTTGGGCTAGAGTTATCCCTTCCTTTACCCATCTCCTGACCTCGGCTCCAGCCTCTAGGTTAAGCACCAAAACCTTGTCCAGACGCCCACGTGAAAAGGTTGCAGTTCATCGAACAATCTAATAGTGCTCTAATTTTAGCAGATCAGTGGATTCTAAAGTGAGATTATGTGATGTATTGAATTTAATATTGAAAAATTAATGGGCTCCGTTTATGCGTGGGATCTATTGCCTTATGGGATGATAAAAAATTACTATTGAAGTAGTAGATTATCTCACATAAATTTTTGTCAACACTAGAAAGAAGGAAAAACTCAATCGTTTAGGATGGCGCTGTGCGTACCGCTGTAACATTCTTATTTTATAGTTATAAATTTATCTCTTATTTTAAATTAACATAAAAATACAGTAAGATAAATTTTAATATTATTTTACAAGCACAAATAGTCGAACAAAATTAATCAATTACTGTTTTGTAAGTTGAGTTAGCGTAACGGTGTTACATAATTACTTATGACTATATCATTATTCTTTAAAAAAATAATGTATCGAGTGGTAAAGCAGCAGCGAGGCTGTCTCTCCCGTCATAATGAATTCCCACAAAACATCCTCCGCCGGGGGAGGAACATGTACACAGCAGGTGCCACGGCACATATAGCTTTTGAAATAAATGATAGATAAAAAAAAAAAATGAAAAGTCAATGTAAAAAGTTTATATTAATCCCTGCACACTTAAATTTAAAGTTTTATATGTTGGATAAAAACGCCGAATACATATAATAAGATCTCTAAAATGGCAAAAAAACTCGAGCAAAATCCCAAAATCATTTAATGGAACCACTACAGGTAACAAAGACGAGGAATCCATCTAAAATTAATCAATGGTTTAAAAGAAAAATAATGAGAATTTGGCCCCGTAGGCCCCTTTACTCGGAGCTCCGCCCTTGCTCTTCCATCGTTAAATCAATAATCTACTTTTTCTTTTCCTATCTTTTCTTTCCCCAAAAAAAAAAAAAAAAAATTTGTTGACGAATTTGTAATTGTTTTAACAGCACTTAGTTACTCTTTAGCCAAACTACAATCTGACGAATACAAACTTTTTCTTTGCAATTTTAATAAATATCATTCTTTTGTTATTGCTCTTAAGAATAAATCTTAGGGCGTGTCTGTTAAGTAGGTTAAGAAAAATTCTTTTGCTACCTTTTTATTTTAATTATAAAATTCAACCTAAAAAATATTACAAAAATATTTTATTATTAAATTTTCACATCAAAATATATATATTTTTATTTTTAATACTTATTTTTTAATTTCGTTCATGTGATTTATTTAACTCATAATAAATATAAATATAGTGTATTTGAAAAGAAAAACAATATTATAAATTTATGTTTTCAGGAAGTTATTAGTTATTATAAAAATAATAAATTTAATATAGTGATCACAGTAGAAAGAAAATTGATAATCTTCTTAAAAGTTAAAAAGTATTTTTTTTATTCCATATGCTGAAATATTCAAAAATAATATAGAATTCTTTTAACAAATTTTATAATAACAAAAATATCATCAATTAAAACTCATTCGCATAAATTCCACTCTTCAGCTTTTATTTATTTACTTTTATTATTGTTAAGCCCAATTTCAATGTGATTTCTTTTTTCTTTTTTTTCAACCAAATGTTTTTGGGACTTTGATGGTGTGTTTATTTTTTAGATTAAGGAATTAAAATTATTAACGACATATATTTTTCAAAGTAGAGGCAAAAAACGAAATATAAATCGTAAAATCTACCTAAATTTGAAAATATAAATTTGAAAAGAAGAAATGGGAAATTGATTCCCAAGAAAGTTGTGGGGAGCAATTTACATTCCCAAGTTTAATAAGTTTGTCTCTTCCAAAATAAAATATCCATTTTGTCTTCAATTAAAAAATTATTACTTAAAATTTATATTTATTACTATTATTAAATTTTATTTCATAATTATATTTTTGTTTCATAGCAGTTATAATTTAAAAGTTATAGTACCTCAATCCAAACATACCCTTAATCTTAAAAGAGTTCAGTTATTTGGATACCTTAGAGAAGAAGAGATAAATTTAATGAGCCACACAATCAAAGAGAGTCCATCTTCTTCTCCTGTTGATTTAAGGGACGCGTTGTCTTCCCCCGCAAAATGATAGTACTTGCGTGGTTGCTTTTGGCAGGAAATATGCTGAAGCAGAACGCAGGACCAAGCTTAAGAAGCTTCCGGATGAGTTTAGCCAAATGTTGGGTGTTTTTAAGTTAGAGGATTTTATTCCGTGGCTTGGCTGGCTTAATATTCATGTGACAAAACAAGGAGCGGATAATAAAACAGAGGAGCAAAAGGATTTTGTGCATGTTCTGCATAATATTCAGAAAGATGACTGCACCATAGAGAGATGGCATAAAAGCCATCATTCTATTAACCATAATAGCTTGGAATCTTGACCTCAATCTATGTCTGTTTAACTTCAGTTTCTGTGGCTCTGTTCTACTGAATTAACAATAATTAATAAATAACTATTATGAAAGTGTTTTTCACGTATAACCCCAACAACAATTACATCACATGCACATAAATTAATGGAGACAACGATTTTTTATTTTGAAGAATGGTGCATTGCATTCGTCAGTGGTCATTTCTGAATTCTAATGATTGCTGAGCACAATTGCAAGCGCTCTGTTTCTTTCGAAACATTCTACATATCTCAAATTAAATAACAGTTTCCATACCTCAAATTTCACTGGTAGTAGGCCAACTGAAGGGACGCCAAAAAATTAATTAATTAATTAAAGGTTATTAAATTTGCTTCTATAAACGATACAGACTTATCACTTCCATCTGTTTGATTCCATCAATTCTATGAATTTGGCAAAAGCTTAAATGCTTGATAAATGGTTAAATGCCTATAAATGGTGTAAGACATCACGAAGGATGTTTTCCATATCTCGAAATAATATCATATTTTGGGAATCTCACAAAACCAAAGAATCAGAAATGACTAACATTTTGATTCTATTCCATGTCCACCACCAGCTACAGGAATTCTTACTGCTGCCCTTCTCTATTGTTTCCCTTATTCTGGCCATGTTTGTTATCAAATTGGTATTTTTCACCAAATCAAGCAACAAAAACCTTCCCCCCTCACCATCAAAGCTGCCGATAATAGGTAACCTCCACCAATTAGGAACGACCCCCCACCGCTCTCTGAGGTCCTTAGCCAGGCTACACGGCCCCATTATGCTGCTGCAACTTGGCCGAGAACGTACCTTTGTGATCTCGTCACCAAACTTTGCTCGTGAGATTATGAAAACTAACGACATAATTTTTGCAAACAGACCCTATTCCAGCGTTGCTAGAAAAATTCTCTACGATTACAGGGATTTGTCCTGGTCTCCTTATGGTGAATATTGGAGGCAAATGAGAAGCATTTGTGTAATGCGGCTTCTTAGCACAAAAAGGGTACAGTCATTTAGGTCTTTAAGAGAAGAAGAGACAATTCAAATGATTGAAAACGTAGCATTACGATCTTGTTCGGGTTCGTCTCCAATTGATTTGAGTGAAATATTAATTTCACTTACAAACAATGTGATATGCAGGGCTGCTTTTGGTATGACATGCGGTGGAGGTGAAGCTGGGAGTAAACTTAAGAAACTTTTAGAAGAGCTCGGGGAATTGTTAGGTATGTTCTGTGTTGGGGATTTCATTCCATGGCTGGCCTTTTTAGATAAATTAACCGGTCTGGATGCTAGGGTGGAGAGGGTTTTCAAACATTTGGATAATTTTTTGAATTATGTTATTGACCATCACATGGCCCATCAACGTGAAGATCTAGTAATCAATGGTGGTATGATCGCCAAGAGGGATCAAAAGGACTTCTTGGATGTTCTTCTTGACATTCAAAATGATGGCACAAGTGGCATTAGCATGGCTAGAGAGAACATGAAAGCCATTATCCTGGTAAGCACATTTTGTCTAATCAATCCAAGCTAGTTCCAAGGTAGATGATTTATTTATATACAAACGCTCGAGTATCTTAGTACAAGATTGCCGTATATGCTATGATCAATGAGTTATAATCAATTTCTTGCAGGACATGTTCGCTGGTGGAACGGATACAACCTACACTGCTCTAGAATGGGCACTGACAGAGCTTATGAAGCATGGCAAAACTTTGAAAATGGTACAGGAAGAGGTGAGACGGATCGCTGGGAGCAATTCTTACATTAATGAAGATCATATAGAGAAAATGTTTTACCTCAAGGCAGTGATAAAGGAGACTTTACGACTACACCCTCCAGTTCCATTGCTGCTTCCGCGACAAGCAGCAAAAGATGTACTGGTCGGTGGCTACAACATTCCTGCCAAATCCAGAGTAATTATCAATGCGTGGGCAATAGGGAGAGATCCTGCCTCATGGGAAGAACCAGAGAAATTTAAACCTGAGAGGTTCCTGGACAATTGTTCAAGTTTCAAAGGGAATGATTTTCAGTTCATTCCTTTCGGAGCTGGTAGAAGGGGGTGTCCTGGAGCTACTTTTGCTACTGCAATTGTCGAGCTTGTATTGTCAAATCTATTGTACAGGTTTGATTGGGCATTGCCTGGTGAACAAAGAGAGGAGGACTTGGATGTCGATGAATCAAATGGTATAACCATTCACAGGAAGTTCCCGCTTGTAGTTGTTGCGACCCCTCATCGTTTCTAGAGCTGGAGGGATAATGAAATGTCTGTAAAAATCTCTCTTAAAATATTTGGTGAATGGTGATACCATTTGAGGTGCTTTTACCTTTTCTTCACTAAATAATTTATAAGCGTGTGCTTGGTTAACATTTTTTTTGTCTAGAATGCGTTTTGAGTTTAAAACTGGAACGCGTGCTTTTCAAAGAGCATACCATTCTTACAATTTAGATGCTTGATTTAGACATCATCTTGAGAAATTACTTGTTTACCATAAGATAAATTAATGATGAGGAAGCACCAACAAAGTTGACGAGGATAGATAGCTCCATTATTGTCTATCACAAGCCGGGATGGCGATCTCTTGTCATTATGCAAACAAGATTAGGCATCCGACAATGACATTTCCCCAAGCAGGATACGTAAAACCTGCAACTTGGAAAAGTTCTGAGAATACAAACCACAGAAACCGCTAACGACTATCATTCATGGATCTTATCCTACAACAATGCAGCTAGATTTAACTGATATTGATGAAGTGCCAAGTGTCTACAATAAATGGCATTGAACTGTGAAATTAATAAACACTTCCACTATCAAGAGAATCCCAGACCAAGAGCTTTGTTGTATTAAAAACAAATATTAAGAAATTGAAATTGGAAAAAGGAACCTTTTATTTCCTTAATTCAGAGTATGAGCTTTCGTTAAAGCTTTCTCTGTTCTGTTTTCTTGATTTTGATACATAATCGGCGCCACTAACCTGTAAAGCAAATGTCTCTATATAGAACAAGTGAGCCACCTCTTCTGACAAGCATCGTGATGCCATATTTCCATTGCTTTTAGGCTGCCATTTGATGAATCAACGCATATCCTTAATTAGCATACATAATTGAGCAGGTGTCCGTCATTAATTTAAGTTATCTTAGCTTAGCATGATATGACAACATTTGGCTTTGATTTGATGTATTTGATTGATACGCATCACATTGTAACAAACTTGTAGCACCCGCTATAATTTTTTACATTTTCCGTGGCTTTCTTCTGTTTATTTCATGTTCACAGTCCAAGCATCTGATCATTTACCAATAGACTAAAGATTGGATGCTACTATGGATGGAATTGGATTGAGTTGAAAAACATGAATAAAGAAGTTGACAGCCTGGCTAATGCCTATAGATCATAGAAAATGGATGAACTTAGAAAGATACACTTGGAGGAGATTAAGCATCTAAATGAAGTGGCTGACTTTAATAATTGAATAACTTCTTGCAGCCAAAGGTAGAAACCTGTTAGGAGAAAACTCTGATGGCTTTGCATCAATGGCTGGAGGAGGGGTTCAAACCTTTCGTGGTATTTGCATCCATTTTTCTGTTGCTGCTGGTCAAGTTCCTCTTAAAGGACAATTCAAGAAAAGTAAAGCTTAATCTTCCCCCAAGCCCTTCGAAGCTTCCAGTCATCGGTAACCTTCACCAGCTAAGTAAAATGCCCCACATCTCTCTCTGCCGTTTGGCACAGAAATTCGGTCCAATCTGTTACTTGCAACTCGGTGAAGTTCCTACAGTAGTGGTTTCTTCGGCTAAAATGGCAAAGGAAGTGATGAAGACCCATGATCTTGCACTTGCAAGCCGCCCTCAGATTTTTTCAGCCAAACACCTCTTTTATGACTGCACTGATGTTGTGTTCTCCCCTTATGGTGCTTACTGGAGGCATATACGAAAAATTTGCATGCTTGAGCTACTAAGTGCCAAACGTGTCCAATCTTTTAGCTTTGTTAGAGAAGAAGAAGTAGCTCGTCTGATTCGTCGAGTAGAAGTGTGTTATCCTAATACCACCAATATAACTAAAATTCTTGGACTGTATGCAAATGATGTTCTTTGCAGGATTGCATTAGGGAGGGATTTCTCGGGAGCAGGGGAGTATGATCAGTATGGGTTCCAGAAGATGCTCGAGGAATATCAAACATTACTAGGTGGTTTTAGCATTGGAGATTTCTTCCCTTCCATGGAGTTTCTTCACAGCTTAACCGGCATGAAATCAAGGCTCCAGAAAACCTTTCAACGCTTTGATCAGCTTTTCGACAAGGTAATAAAAGAACATCTCAATCCTGATAGAGAAACGGAAAAGCAAGACCTTGTCGATGTTTTACTAGATATACAGAAGAATGATGAATCAGCTGAAATGCCTCTCACCATGGACAACATCAAAGCCATCATCTTGGTCAGTGAAGACTTTTTTATTTGCTGCTGCTTTGCTTTATCCTCTTAGCTTAAAAAATGAAGAGATGTCTAAATGTATAAAATGAACAATTTTTTACTTATCATGTTGCAGGACGTGTTTGCTGCAGGAACCGATACAACCTTCATAGCTCTCGATTGGGGGATGACAGAGCTCATCATGAACCCCCGTGTCCTTGAAAAAACTCAAGCTGAAGTTCGAAGGATTCTTGGAGACCGAAGAGCTGTACTAGAAAGTGATCTGCCTCAGCTGCACTACATGAAAGCTGTCGTCAAAGAGATATTTCGATTGCACCCTCCCGCTCCGGTCCTAGTCCCAAGGGAATCCATGCAGGAAGTTATCATTAATGGGTATAATATCCCAACCAAAACACGATTTTTTGTAAATGCCTGGGCAATAGGGAGGGACCCAAAATCATGGGAAAATCCTGAAGCCTTCGAGCCAGAAAGATTCATGGGTAGGACAATCGACTTCAAAGGGCAGGATTTCGAGCTTATACCGTTTGGTTCTGGTAGAAGAAGCTGTCCAGCTATTGCATTTGGAGCGGCAACTGTTGAGCTAGCTCTAGCTCAGCTTCTCCACAGCTTTGATTGGGAACTTCCCCCGGGTATTAAAGCTAAAGATTTAGATATGAATGAAGCTTTTGGCATCACTATGCACAGGACAGCTGATCTGATTGTTGTAGCCAAGCCCCACTTTCCCCCAGAAAATTCACCTTCGAGATAGGTCAATATTTTTCTTCCTGTCATATGAATTCATTCTGCTTCCTTCTATGTAATATGCGGAAAAGAAGAGACAGCAAAGATACTACTGTGTTGACCAGAAGGTAAAAATTTATGAAATTTTTTTCTTGATTTGAGTATCCATGGCAAGTGGATAGAATCGGCATCCTGCTAAGTTTTTTAGTATTCAATACTATTGACTCAGTAGGAACATGTTACCTAAAAGTTGATGAGCACAGTCGTTGAACTTGCAGTGTAAACTTAAACCTGTACAAGGAGAAGAAGCTGAGACCGGCCCTAAGTCTTTTACAAAAGAAAAATAAAAAGAGAGTAATGGGGTTTGCCAAGAATAATATGTACGATATAAGATGGTTTCATAGGATGAACATGATACTATTTTGAGACTGGTATTTTATATTATAACTCTTTGTTTTAGACGTATAATATATAGCTTCGAATCTTACAATAAATGAATTAAACTCCAAGCTATTATGATTGTTCTGTCTTGTGATCGAATTGAAAGTTTTATTTATTTCTTGATTGTTTTACAATTTTTTTTTTGTATTGTTATTCTTTTGTTTAGATATTAAATTTGAATTCTGTTTATTTTATTTTCTTTATTTCGATTATGATAATTTTATTATAAAATAATATTTTAATTTCGTTTATTATAATAAATTCATAATATTTAGATTAATAAAAAAACCTAAAATTTTAGTTTTGACTTTGAGACTTATCAATAATAATTTTATTATTCAAAAATTCTGTTTCTATTAGTTGATCAATTTTTTACAATTCCGCATATCAATGCAAAATGCAAATTTCCAGCAGAGATGATTGAACCCTATTCATATCGACAGAGTATTATCCGTTTTGCATTATCTTCCCACAGACAAAAAGATAATTGTTCGTCGGTTCATTCATTCCAAACTTTGCTAAGTTGCCGATGTGTGACAATCAGACGCCAGAACTACATATGGACAAGCAATTTTAAGGATGCAGTAAATTGTATTTTTCTTTTTTTTTTTTGAAAAAAAAAGGGAATTTACAGTAACACACACAGCTAGGCAGTAGCAACCAGCAACCTCAAATTCTATTAACTGGTTAAGCAAATTTGCATTGCAGCCAAACTTGCTTGAACAGATTACATCGAGGCAATCACTGCTCAACTAACTCATTACAGCATATGAGAGAAAATCCAAACGCGGATGAAAAGCATAAAAAACACATGATAAGGAAATGATTTTATAGCTGATTTTCATGTTTGTCATTAGCTTTGTGAAGTACTCTAGCTTCAAAATTGGGATCCTCCACAAATCTCTGGTCACTTTGAGTCAAGCATAACCAAGATTTTTGTCTCTTAGATGATTAAAACGACTGTCTTCAAGTGCGGCTACTGGATCTCAGTGAGATCTTATATCTTGGATATAATGACCTACTTGCTGAGCTCCAATAATCAAGGCATCCGCAGCCAGAAATACTCCGACCTATGCCCGAAACAGATGGATATTAGTCTCACTCAGATAACTAATAAATTTACCATTTTACTAAGAATCTAAGACAACAACTTCATAATTACCAGGCGCACAGAGTATAGTAATCGATAACCCCAACCTTCCCTGGCAGCTTGAGCTCTTTGTTGATCAGTCCAACTGAAAACAAAATAAATGAGCAAAGAGTACACTTTAATAAATCATAAATCTTTAACATCATCGGGCCTAGCACATCTATTCCCTCAGCTGCCACGTATTATCAGACCGGTATTTATTGCAGATAGTAAAGAAACTTCAAGCTAAAAATTTTTTAAGTACTGAGAAAGTATTTTAGGAATAGGCCCTAGGAAAATCCATTGAATCATGAAAAAGATTTGTAATCTATCACTAAGAAGACTAGTCCAGGCATTGAGTCAGAGCACGTTTAGCAACATTCTAACAAATACAACATTAAATGGCATTTACATGATTTATTTTCCATCCATTTCAGCAAGACACAAGAAACTGCAGCAGATAGAGTGATACCATCTCCTAACGAATTTTTGCACAAACTTAGCACTCAGTGACAGTGACAATTATTGAATCCTTAATTCCGCTCTCTTGCATGGTAAAGGAATGTTGCAGATATACAATAAATTGTCAGAAAATAGTTTTAGAAATTATAAAATTATCTTTGAATATTCTCTAGATGAATGAAAGAAGAAGAGTGGAATATTACTGTTAAGTCTCCAGCCTGAATATTATAAGAGCTTTAACTCAGTGTTTAGGCCGTCAGGTTAAATGCAATCAAGAGAGTACTGTTTTCAGATTCTCTTTCTCTTGCAATACAACTGCACATGGAATTCCTTCTTAATATCTATAAAATTCACTCTCCAATATCTTTTATAATTTCCAATATATTCCACCAATTTCTCAAATTTCCCACATATAATCCTGTCCATAGCATGGATTATGAAATATGTCATTCTTGAAAAAGAAGTACTTGGATATGAAATGTGAAGAAACAGGTAATAAAGCTGAGATGTGTACCCAAGGAACTCGGAAAGCCCTCCTATTCCAGCAAACTTCAAAGGCTGAGCACCTTCTCTGACAAGATCCTAATCCACAATACATTCAGACTAGATTAAAAAAATTTCATCCTCTTTGGAGCAAAATGAAATAAACGAAAGAAGAAATCAGTATAAATAAATACACACACACACACATATAGATAGACACAAAATAAAGGGAAATCTGGAATTAAAAATTAGAAACACATATACCTCTTCTTCAGCAGCCTCTAAACCCCCTTGAACCCAGAAAAGGTTTCTGTATCCAGCATTGTAAAGTAGCTCACAAGCAGCAAGAGACCTTTTAGAGAACTATTGTTAGAGAAGAATTTGCATCAACAAGCGTGCACTGAGGCACAAATTAAATTTTATTGATCTAAAGTGCCATTAAGTTCATCTAAAGATTTACCTCAATCCTTTCTGGCATGCAACAATCAGGTCAGTATCTTTTGGGAGTTTCTCCTCAACTTTTGATAAAAACTGCCTATAAAAGGAAGAAAGAGAAACAATAACCAAGAAATATAGCGTATATGCTTAAATAGATGCATGGACCCAAAAGATTGAGAACTTTGAAAGTAATTTAAACATACTTATTGTAAGATAATGTGGGGACACCGCTCCACCAACCTCCTACACAATCATAATTCAATTTAAGAAGAAACATCCACAAAGTTAAGAATCACTAGTTTCAGTGTTTTTACTTCCTTGGCCAGTAATACCACAAAGGACATAAGACTTAATTACACTGATACGAAAATAGATGCAACTAAAATATAAGAAAGCATGATATGATACCCATTACAAAATTGGTGACCTTTCGGGGAAGTGATCCAGCATCAAATGTGTCATCAATATCAAAGATAGGAATCCAGGTTGAGCCTTTAATCCAAGCCTTTAAAACATAGAAAAAAAGATTAAGAAGACTTGATGACGATGACAATGGAAATAAACGTCGATGACTCTGTGGACAGTAAAAAAATGTTCCAAAAAATGAGGGAAAAGAGACAAGCATAAGCAGCGAAAAAGTCTAACGGCAGCATCCAAATAAGGACTAGCCTTATTTGACCCAATAAAATATTTAAAATCAATCAACTTAACTAGCATACAATTATGGCTCTTTTAAGCTGGAAAATTAATGGAAATTACAAGCATATCACGAACATCATTATTACTATTAGTATACACTACTGCAAAATTGGAGAAGTCCATCTACATGAGTAATGACATTGTAGAAAAGAAATAATTTTCACCTTTTTGCACTCAGTAGATGGACGAACATCAAGCAAGGTTTTGCTAGAGAGTTGAACCGCATAACCGGCTTCCCTTGGTGTAAGAACTTTTACTTTTCCTTCCCTGATCTACAAACACAAAACAGTTGAAACTACTAAATTAAGAGCTTCAAGATCAAGAGCATTATGTAAATGAAGCTGAGGCAATGTCATCAGTATAATTGTCCAAAAAACACAGCTGATATGGGTATTTTAGCGATTAACATGTCGCAGTGCAATAATTTCATATAAACTTTATATTATCAGATTAGACAACTAACATTACCATTTGTAATTTATTTTAGAAAAACAAAACAGTGTAATTATAATGCATGAATCACCAAAAGGCAACTAAGTTTATATTCCAAAAAACAAGATTAATAGACCCTCACTGACAATAATTAACAAGGAGGGAAATTTTTCATTTCATTAAATAAATCGGAATACCAGAGCGTCCCATCTCTTCTTTGCAGCAGCCATATCTCTCATTTGCTTCAGCTCACACTCTTCTCCACCAGCTTGCATTCGAATACCACCCAAATTCTTTAAAAAGAAAAACAAAGAAAAGAAACAGAAGACAACCAATCTCAAATTTCTTTCTCTCCATTTTCCTTGGTTTTCTCGAGAAACAAACAGAGACAGTAAGATAAGAGCACCAAAAAAAAAAAAATGAAAACCCATTAATCAGAACAGCGAATAAAAGGAATATGTGCGTACAAAAGAGTGAGCAATGTAATAGGGCGTAAGTTTGAGAGAAGCTGGGTTTGAAGAGTTCAAGTAACGAGCTTTAGACAATAGTTTGCTGCTCTGTTCTTTGTGAAAACTTGAACGCGAACTCGTAACCGATTTCAGAGAAGGGAGTGCCAGAGATTCCATTTTTAAGCTTCTGAGATTGAGAATTGAAGTCTCAAGCTCTCAGCTTTGAAATTGCCAGTTCTCTGTTCCCACTTCTTACTTTTTTTTTTTTTTTTAATCAGTATGTACTTCTTTCGTTACTAGCATTGATAACTTTTTGTACTTTTCTTACTGATTTTGATAAATTTTTGTGAGGTGGAACCCCCTTTGCCTTTGTAGAGTATTTTTTTCCTTAACAAAATGACAAAACCAGAAAATATAGAAATTTATCTGGCTTGCCTCTGGATTTGGGTGTTCCTTGGTAATGTTGGCAAGAGTATTAATTGAATTATTTGAAGAAAATTTTTTAAAGAAAGATAAATATTTTTCTCAAGGATTATTATATTTTCATTGCGGTAAGCATTACAACAAAACAAATTACTGTGTAAATTATTGAAAAATAACATTTACTACATTAATTTTTAAAAAAATTACCATTTACTATATTTTCATCACTCTCGTTACTTGATCTGTTAATTAACTTATAAAATATCAATTTTATTTTTCATGAATAACTCCTGAAGTAAAAAAAAAAATAGTATAAACTAATATCATATGAATTTTTGTCCTACTACTAGTGCAAAACAATATCATTGTTTTTCAAATTTACAATAATAATTAAATGACAATATTGACTCGCAATTGATCTATTACATGATTAATTATAAATTAATGAAAATATAGTAAATTATTATTTTTAAAAATTTAATGCAGTGATGTGTTATTTTTCAATAATTTATGTAGTGATTTATTTTTGTAATTTTTGTCATGGAATTACAAATTTAGGTTTCATTTAATGAAAATATAATTTTGCCTATATGATGTTAGTGTGACATTATTATTGGACTAATCGCAATGATAAAAATATATTAAATTATTTTTTAAAAACATTAAACGTAATGAAGTGTTACCTTTCAATAAATCATATAATAATTTATTATTTTACAATATTTGGCATAATAAAGGATAATCATTTTCTTAAAAGTCAAGACATGTGATTATATACCAAAGAAATAATAATGACAACTCTTTTTCACGTGTGAGTTTTGTCTTTTTCATGTTATTTTTATTTTTTAAAATAATAATAAGGCTATAGTTATGTTGGAGTTAATCTGCGGTGAAATATAAATTTTAATCATATATATTAAATAATAAAAAATTTATTATTACTTATATTGTGTGATTATAAAGAAATGTTCTACTTTATAGTTGTTCTAACATAATTAAATTTAAATAATAATTATATAATTTGTTTGGTACAAGCTTTTTTTAATAATAATAATAATAAGTAATGACGACAACAACATCACGCCACACAAAAATTGATATTCTCCTTATAAGTTTCTTAAAATATTTTTTTTATTCATATCAAGTTATAAACGGAATAAGTTATGTACGTTTCCTATATTTGTTTTTCATTAGGTAAAAATCTGTTCTAATATTGATAGCCTTAGTATTAACAGAAATTAAAAATAAATAATAATAATAATAATGTAAATAGAGAAAGATGAAAGGAGCTGATTGTAAGAAACTATATTTGAGTGAGAAAATCAATTCTCTTTTTGAATTCACGATGATTCAATTGCATTAGATCATTAAAATTAAAAAAAAAAAGATTCGGTGGCTATTTATAGTAAGCTACCAAGACAGTTATTTATGATAAAGTTATTAAGACTTCATTTAGTATAGTATTTCAAATAGAGTTTATTTAATTATAAATTTTATTATTATAACTTTTATAAGGAAAGCTTTTATTAAAACAAATTTGGTTGTTAATGAAAACTTTTATTAAAAATTATAAATTACTTCTAAGAGATAAGGTTTTTTAATGTTATATTATGAAAGAAATTAAATAAAATTCTCAAATAAATAAAAGATATTATCAAAACAATTTAATATTTCAAAAAAGCTATTCAACGTGTATTCGCAAAAACTCAAAATTTGAAATTTTTAAAAATATAAGTAAAATAATTGATTTAATCATCAAAAATTTTATTAAAAAATAACTATAAAAGTTTTGAAAAGAATCTATAAAATTAAATAAATAGTTATTAAGATTAGATAAATTATATCATATAAGCACTAAGACAATCAGCAATACTAAATAAATACTAAAATAATTATAATTAAGGAGAAAAACTTACATGAGATTATCCTTCTTCTCATATTAGAGAAAATTTAAAATATTTTTGAGATATCATATTAACTATATAATAAATAAATGATGTGATGATATGTATATATTTATTTTAAAAAATTATTTATAAATGATAGTTATATAAAATTTAAAAGACATACGTCAATTAATTACATTATATATTCTAGAGTTACTTCTTCCACTGAGGTGGCAAGACATCAAAGAGGCGTAGATTTATTGACTTCTCGAAATATAAAATTTTGCCGACTTAATGAAGGGTTGACTAAGGGTCCCAAATTACCCACTCACTACTCCCATGCGACAAAGACATGGCGGCCCGATGTGGTAGATGTTAGAAAATTAATGGGTGAAGTACATATATAGTTAAAATAAAATTAAAAAAATAATAAGACATAATAATATATAGGACATCAGAAATTATGTGATTTGGTTTTTAATTTATGTCGGTGAAATAGAAAGAAAATATTTTATTAGTGATATAAAGATTATAAGTATTATAATATTTTATCTCACTACCCAGAACCTCAATACACTCTAATATTTTGTCTCACTCTTAAAATATTCTTCTAAAAAAAAAGAAATTGAAGATTTTAATGTAATAAAATGAGAGAAATAGTATCTTTTTATAACTAAAATTTAGCTATTGTGTATTTAATTTAATTAATTAAAATATGTGTACCGTTTCAATTTTTTTTTCTTTTTCTTCTTTCTTTTTTTTTATTCAAAAAATATAACTATAATCTTTTTTTTTTTTTCAAATTACAGACACCACCCTCTAAAAAAAAGTGGTGATTTACTGTCAGCATTAGACAGATCCAGGTAGATTTTTCGCTCAATATGCAGACGAGTCGCAAGTCATTTTACTGATTCCGGTGGATAGCCATCTGTTGTTTGCGTAACACACTAAACATAATGGCGAGATTTTTATTATTAATTTTTTTTTTTATTGAGACAATGGCATTTAGTCTTATCAAAAAAGGCGTGCTTTTCTTTTTAAATAAAACAAAGAAAAACTTAAGATCACACCAACAACATATAATCATTTTTTTAAAAAATAATAATATGTTACAATTCAAAGTTTACAAATATTTAGGGCTAAAAATTGATGTGAACTAATCTAGAATTTCTTCTTTTTTTTTTCATATTGGAATATATCTGCACACAAATACTAGAAGAATATGCTTTCCATGCTCACATTTGTGAGAGATATATCAAGTTCACAAGATGGTTCACCGGCCACTGATTCACTGTCAACTACGCTCGGTGCAGTCATGGTGAACTAAGCATCACATCTCTATATATACATAATAATAAACTCTTTCTCATACCATCAATCGATTCACTATCTATGTTCCTCATCAGCTCTGAAGCAATATCAAAATGACTTCTCAATTTTTCTTGATGCTCTTAGCAATTACAAGCACATCATTTGTGTTCATGCTGTTCATCAAGCTGCAAGACAAGACGAGAGTTCTAGCAAAGAGGCTCCCTCCTGGTCCTAGGAAGTTCCCTGTTATAGGAAATCTGCACCAACTTAACGGGGACTCACCCCATGTGTCGCTGCAACGCCTTTCAAATGATTATGGACCTCTCATGTTCTTGCAACTTGGCTCTGTTCCCACTTTAGTAATTTCCTCAGCTGACGTTGCCAGAGACATCTTCAGAAGCAATGATCTCATTTTTTCAGGAAGGCCTCGATTATATGCTTCGAAAAAGTACAGTTATAAGTTCAACAACATATCATTTGCACCCTATGGTGAGTACTGGAGGGCGGTCAGGAAGATTGTAATAGTGGAAATATTGAGTTCAAATAGGGTCCAGTCCTTTCAGGCTGTGAGATATGAAGAGGTGATGCTTATGCTTAAATTTATAGCTCAATCATCAACAAAGCCAATTGATCTAAGCCGATTGACACTTCTGCTATCCAATAACATTGTATGCCGTGTTGCATTTGGCAAAAAATCAGACAACGGAGACTATGCTGGTAGAAGCAGATTTGATGAATTGCTGCATCAAGCACAGGCCTTGTTAGGCAAACCTAATATAGCAGACTTTCTTCCTTGGATGGGGTGGCTTAACATGTTTAATGGTGTCAAAACAAGCATAGATAACAATTTCAGAGAAGTTGACAACTTCTTTGACGAGGAAATACAGCATCATCTTGATCCTAGAAGGCCTAAACCTGAGCATGAAGATCTGGTCGATGTACTTCTCCAAATTCAGAAGGACACGGATGCAACCCTAAGCTTTAAACAAATTAAGGGCATCCTCATGGTATGTGTGTGTATGTATGTTATGTGCTAAATAGTCAGTACATATATGTACTTTTCTGGATCTTTATTAATTTCATCGTTAATTATTTACTCCCCTTTAATTAAAACCTGAAACTGATAGTGGAAGAACAATTGTTAGGACATATTTATTGCGGGGACGGATACATCTTCGGCCACGTTGGTTTGGACAATGACCGAACTTATCAGGAATCCACCGGTGATGAGAAGAGCACAAAATGAAGTAAGAGGGGTCGTTAAGGGAAAAGAGGTTGTAGAAGAAAGCGATCTCTCGGAACTGATGTACGTCAAATTGGTGGTAAAGGAAGCACTGAGACTTCATCCACCAGCACCGTTGCTGGTCCCCAGAGAAACTACTGAGGATTGCAGGATAGGAGAATATGAAATTCCTTCAGGGACAAGGGTGTTTATTAATGCAAAAGCCATAGCAACGGACCCTGGGTATTGGGAACATCCATTTGAGTTTCGACCTGAAAGGTTCTTGAATAGCTCGATCGATTTCAAGGGAAATAACTTTGAGTTGATACCATTTGGAATAGGCAGGAGGGGATGTCCCGGAATCAATTTTGCCATCCCATTAATTGAGCTTGCACTCGCAAACCTGTTGTATAGCTTCGACTGGGAGTTGCCACCAGGGATGAGAATTGAAGATTTGGATATGGAAGAAGCGCCTGGGATAACAATGCACAAGAAAACTCCTCTTTTCCTGAGAGCTACAGCCTGCACATTGACATGATCATCAAATCAAACAACGAATATGTCTGTCATGATCAAATCAATACGGGTAAACGTCGAACGTCATTAATTAATTAATATAGTGTTTTGGTGTACGACGGAACGTATCAATAGCAAGAGTCTGTCGTGATAATAAACTTTCCTAATTAATAGTTGTGACCCGGTCAAATTTCTCATAAATTACAAGTTTAATTTCTGACGATATTTTGTTGATATTAATAATATTATTAGCAAAAGTTTAACCGCATTCCATTACGAAATCGAAAAGGATCTCTTCTGCCTCCGCACATTAGAATGCCGCTTCTTCTTTTGCTTGACAATAACATTCTCGACGAGGAGGTAAGCATTGATTTTGGCCCACACGGTTGTTGGTTGGACCAGCTTTTGTTTCTTTCCAGAAATTAAGGTTATGTTTGGGAGCTTGGATGCATTGTGGGATTGAATTAGATTTTAGGACTAAAGAAATACTCTAGTTTAAAATTTAAAATATGTTTGGTTGTCATGGACTTATAGGGTAGATTAAAATTTAGTTCAAGACAAATAGGATTATTAATCTTTCTTTTTATATGGGTTTACGCGGGATAAAATTAAAAGAATTTGTATCCTCTTTATTATTCTTTTATTTTTCATTTAACCTAATATTTGAATTAAAATTAAAATTAAAATTAAACATAAAAGTTAATTCCATAATTTTTTAACCTTAATTTTATTTAATACAGAATATCAAAATTTTATTCATCAATTTATTTAAACTAGTATTGAATATTGAATATTAAAATCAATAATTATCAATAAAATTTTAAAAGATTATATTATTTAAATAGTTATTTAGCTTTGTAAAATTAAATTAATATAGTCATGTCTAATATTATACCAAATAAAAAATAGTATTATGTGTTTGGGGAATAAAAGAGTGCAGGTATTAAAAAGAGAGCAGATATTTAATAAATGATTAGGAAATAATCTATGAGCAGGTCACATCGACCAGGAGGTGATCCATGAGTAGATCACTAGGAGAAAATCCGTGAGCATATCACCAAAAGGATCCATGAACAAACCATCTCGATCAGATGGTGATCCATGAGCAGGTCAACCCAATTAAGAGGTGATCCACGAGCAGATAAACTTAACTAGATGGTAATTCATGAGAATATGAGTAAATCACCTCGAGAAGATCAGAATCAAAAGTTATAACTAAAATTTAGTAATTATTTTGTAATAGATGTATTAATTTATGATTATAATAGCGCATTCAATCTAATAACTATCACATATTGAAGATAGTACAATAATTTTAGGTGCTCATAAATTCTTAAAAGTCCAAAGCAATAGGGAGGTGGAACTTTCTTTCTCAAATTTAATTTTTATGTTCTATTTACTTAAGATTGTTTATTCATAAAAGTTAGAAATTGAATATTTTATATTTTTGGAAAAAAACATTACTGACTTTAGCATCAAAGGATTTTTGTTGAAAAATTCCAGCACCCTTGACATTGATTTACATGATTTCAAGTAAATGATTTCAAATATTCAAGTTAACAAGAAGTCCAGGTCGCATAACCAACTCAATCGAATTTTCAGATCAACATTATATATAATTCAATCTAATCTAATGTAATTTTAAAAGTTAATTCAATCCAATTCTATGTTCCAATGTATGCTAAGAGTATAAGTTAGCTGCTGTGTTTCCCTTTCTGTCCTATCCAAATTAATTGAATATCAATCAATGATCGAGTTGGTAATCTGTCGTCTTTTGTTCTGGAAAACCCGAAAGAAAGATTAATTAATAATTTAAACAGCTGTTAACACTCACGGCCACAGGCTTGATCCTCAACAGAAATCGAAAATCCTAATTTCAGTTTTTTGTTTTAGTTTTAGACCCCTAATTTATGATATTTATGAATGTGATTACTACATGAAAATTTGATAAGAAAAATAAAAATTCGGAATCCAACGAATAAGGGAAATGATATATTAATAACATAACATTGTAAGTTAATAAGAAGAAACACAAAGATTTTTGGGATTTTTATTACTAAATTCGCTCTGATGGATCTCTATTTCTTACAAAATAATCTTGTATAATAAATAAAATTCCACTTACTCCATTTATATAAAGATTATTTTTGCGTTAGTGTGTGAGAAAAATGAGAAATCTATAATTTTACAACTAAGCCCCTTCAAGCATGAGTAATTAATCGAATTTCCCAGTTGTCTTGAATTATAATTATACTTTGAATTATTGACTTTGCTGGTGAATATATGTGGCGTTCAACTGAAAATATTTCGTTGTATTCTGACTTCAAGTTCTTTTGTTAAGGTTACAATTTTCATGTTCCCCACTATAACTCTTCCAAGTTTTTGGTCCAGTTTATTTAGTATCTAGCTCTAAAATCTGATAGTTGTCCTTTATTTTATTTTTGGAGTTTGAATACAAAATTTCGATCAAGTATATACTCGTTCACACAATAAGCTTTCACATGTATTTTAATTGAATTGCCATGGTGCTCAATCCTGTTATAATTTTATTGCAGGTTGAATATGTCAAATCCCTGGCCCACACCACCATTGGACTTGGTGGATGGTGGTGCGATGTTGATCAACCTCCCGACATATCAACAAGGTTGAGATCCATCGACCACTGTGTGACAGCATGTCTATTATGCAATGAGCAGCCGCCTATGTTGAGTGATTGAATTAGTGTTCGAAAAGCAGGTTGGTGTGAGCTATGAAAAATGACCGGTAAATGACCAGGTAGCTCTAAAATGACCAGAATAAAAAGGACAGGCGGACAGCCATTTTGTTGGCTATTTTCGTAAATATACAATTATCCTATAGCTGCTTCATTTGCTGCCACACTTGAAAAACCAGTAGCAGTGAGCAGCGGTACCGTTATCAACGCTTTCTTCTCACGACAGATTGTAGAGTGCAACTGCACTATGATTTCTCAAATTTTCTTCCTTTTCTTGTTAATTACAACCTCATCATTTGTGCTAATATTATTGATCAAGCAGAAAAGTAATAAAGCTCAAGCAACCAGGCTCCCTCCTGGTCCTCGGAAGCTCCCGATTATAGGAAATCTGCACCAACTTACCGGGGACTCACCCCATGTATCGCTGCAACAACTTTCAAACGAATACGGACCGCTTATGTCCTTGCAACTTGGCTCACTCCCTACTGTAGTGATTTCCTCAGCTGATGTTGCCAGAGACGTCTTCAGAACCCATGATCTTATTTTTTCAGGTAGGCCAGAGTTATATGCTGCTAAAATCTTCAGTTACAACTGCAGTAACATAACTTTTGCTCCATATGGTGAGTACTGGAGAGAGATCAGGAAGATAGCAATCTTGGAATTACTTGGCTCAAAAAGAGTCCAAGCATTCCAGGCAGTGAGAAATGAAGAAGTGGCGGATATGATTAAGGTCATAGCTCGATCGTCAGCAGAACCAACTGATCTCAGCAGATTGATATTTCTGCTAGCAAATAACATTATATGCCGTGTCACCTTCGGTAGAAAATACGACAGCGGAGCGGATACTGGGACAACTAGGTTTGATGTCTTGATGCGGGAAATGCAGGCCGTAGTGGCGGAGTTTAGTATTGCAGACTTTTTTCCCTGGATGGGATGGCTTGACAAGTTTAATGGCCGAGAAGCACGAGTAATGAAGATTTTCAGAGAACTTGACGGATTCTACGATGAAGAAATATTACAGCAACACCTTGACCCTACAAGGCCTAAATCTGAGCACGAAGATCTTGTCGATGTACTTGTTCGAATTCAAAAGGATTCAAGTCAAGCGGTAACCTTAAGCAATGAACAAATCAAGAGCCTCCTCACGGTATGCTCGATATGTACTTGTTCCTTCATTAATTATCCTTGCTGTATTTTATTAACCATTTTAAAGCATTCATTTTTGTAAGGACATATTTGTTGCGGGGACGGATACATCTTCAGCCACGTTGGTTTGGACGATGACCGAACTTATCAGGAATCCACCGGTGATGAGAAGAGCACAAAATGAAGTAAGAGGGGTCGTTAAGGGAAAAGAGGTGGTAGAAGAAAGCGATCTCTCGAAACTGATGTACCTCAAATTGGTGGTAAAGGAAGCACTGAGACTTCATCCACCAGCGCCGTTGCTGGTCCCCAGAGAAACTACTGAGGATTGCAGGATAGGAGAATATGAAATTCCTTCAGGGACAAGGGTGTTTATTAATGCAAAAGCCATAGCAACGGACCCTGGGTATTGGGAACATCCATTTGAGTTTCGACCTGAAAGGTTCTTGAATAGCTCGATCGATTTCAAAGGAAACAACTTTGAGTTGATACCATTTGGAATAGGCAGGAGGGGATGTCCTGGAATGAATTTTGCCATGCCATTAATTGAGCTTGCCCTTGCGAATTTGCTGCATCGTTTTGATTGGAAATTGCCACCAGGGATGAGAATCGAAGATTTGGATATGGAAGAAGCGCCTGGGATGACAGTGCACAAGAAAACTCCTCTTTGCATAGTCCCTGCACCTGCCATTCATTTTTAAAAACATTGGACAGTATAGCAGCACTGCTTATGTATTGAACATATTTTTCTGTTATTGTCAGTGTTACCACTTGTTTTTATCGCTTCCCCTGTTTAATTTTAAAGTTGAGGCCCCTTTTTGTAACTCTCAAATAATGTTTCTCTTTTCAATGATTGAGCCTCAGCCTGCTATTCATGATTTAGTTGCAATTTAACCCACGGTTGTTGTTCCGTTGCACTTGTTTGTACCCATTAAGGCCGCTTATTTTTTTTTTTTTTAAAGTAAAAATAATAATCACAGTATGACTAGTATTCTTATCAAAGTCTATATCTCTTATCTTTTTAGGATATGTAAGTTGATCCATTTCAGTAGAAATTGGACATAGCCAAACTACAGTGAAAAAATTAAAACCAAAGCGATACCGGACCAACTGAACCGTAACCCGTATTCGTCCGTAAACAAGTTTATCATTTTCTGTATAAGTATACGTATATGTTCGCTGGAAATGATAGTAAAATAGAATCAGTAACTGCTGGAATCTTAAGCGACTTTAATAAATTTTGAGCTGCTTTCAACTCAAGCGATCGTGATGTCTATCTAAACTACTCATGCCTCGACCAATCATTTGTCTACTACATGTATATCATTTCAAAGAGACAAGAAAATGACGGCAAACAAGATATTATCAAATGAGAGATAGAGATAATACTACATATTTTATTGTATAAAAAAAAGGATGTTTGTTATTGTTTATTATTAGAAGTCTTATTTATGGTTGAATAGTTATATTTTAAAAATTTATTGTATTAAAATATTTAATAAATATTAGTGATTATAATTTAAAAATTAAATTAATTTGATTAATCATTAATGGGATAAAAATTTATAATAGCTTAACTGTGTGTTTTTTTTTTTTTAAATGCGTACGCTACTGTAGAGTGTATGGTTACAATAGGAGATTTTAACTTTTAAGGAGAAACAAAAATTGAAAAAAATTGAAAATCTGTTGAATGGACTGAGCTCCGGATGTAAAGGGTTAGGTAGATGCACTAACTTGGAGAGTTCGGGCTGTCACAGTCGAGAGACAAATTATCGGATTATTTATTCGCTTTAAGAAAGCGAAAAAAATGAGGGAAACTTCGAAGAAGTAACGGACAGCAGCAGTAACTCCCAAGCCCACTTTACTTACGGCTACTGAACTACATTTTTACTATTACAAATACAATGCATCACAACCCCACACGACACAGCACAAGCACAAGGACTTATCTGCCATCTGAATTCTGAACTGGCGACACCAACTTCACCGCTATCTTCTTCTTAAGCCAAGTATTAAGAATTGAAGATGTTGCTGAAACTGAACTGTTTTTACTAAGGTATGCTAAACCAATCATTCTTGTACGGCTATTATCAAATGCTTTCTCTCAGATTTTCACTTTATTTTTCTTTGATGCTAAATTTAGTACTAGAAAAAATTGGTTGTTGGGTCTGCAAATGCTGGTGAAGATCTGGGCTTTTTTGCAGTCTTCAGTGATTTTGCATTGAAAGGTTTGCTCCTTTCTTCTCTCTCTCTCTCTCTCTTTTTCTGTGGGTTGGGTCTCTGGGAGTATTTTCCGCAATTCATTTTCAATTTTAGACTTATTTGTTCTGCTATGACTTTTGGAGATGATGTGTTTATGGGAGAAAAATTCCGAACTCTATCTGTTGTTCTTAATGACACCTGGACTCTACAAAGTTTTGACTGGCTTTCGAAATTTGTGGATTATTATGGAATTAAAGATGCATTTTCATATTGTGGTCACGCTTGAAGTCTTTGATTTCTTTCTTTTTCCAAATTGTCATTGTTTTTCTTGTTGGCCACACATGTTTGCTATTTGCAATAGAAAATAAATATTCCTCAGCACCGAATTTTCCAATTTGGTGAATAGTGCATGGAAAAATTTAGAAAAAATTTCAAATAACGTCACACAATGGGGTACTTTTTAGTCAATTCAGTTGTCATTAATTTTGCTTTATTTTTATCATTGCGAGTTCTCTTTTGGTCAACATGGGTTCAGAATGTTGAATTTGCTTAAGGTCTTCATAGTTATGTTCAATTCACTTAATTTTGTTCATATTTGTTGGATTTTGCAGAATATCTGTTGGTTATAGACTTGATGGGTGGGATAATTTCAAAACGGGCAAGTTCGCGGCAGCCTTCATTTGGGTCTAGTTCATATTCGTGGAATCATCATAACTATCCGCAGCAGCCACCATATGGTCAACCAAGTCAAGAGTATGCCCCACAACAGTATTATGCCCCTCCATCTCAAAGCTACAGTGGTCGGGCCCCAGAGTCGACAAGAAAGTTGGAGAGGAAGTACTCCAAGATAGATGATAACTATAATAGCCTGGATCAGGTATGGTTATATTCCAATTTTCTCAGTAAATTTGATAGTATAGTTCCTGTTATCAGCGGTATGCACAGCTTCCACAAAAAATATGCAGAAAATGCTCTTTAGGAGGATGTGTTTTGAGTACTCACTTGATTGAGAGTTGTGTACTACTATTTCAGACATTAAAGTCGTTTCAAAGTACTAAACATCGAGAAAGTATGAAGAGATTTTTGTTATTCTTCTTGCATCTTCAATATGTTTTGCCTTACTGTTTTTCGAGATGATTTGTATTACTGATGGACTTCATGTATTTCCTTAACTTATCATGTCATTGTTCCTGGAAAATGAAATATACGTACCATTTGCTGTTGGCAGTTTATCATTGGTAGTGCTTTCACTTTTTCTTTTGTTCAACCAAATTCACAATGTTGAGTTTTTCTTCACCCACAGGTTACAGATGCTTTGGCACGTGCTGGGCTAGAGTCATCAAATCTCATTGTTGGTATTGATTTCACAAAGAGCAATGAGTGGACAGGTTGGACCTTGTCTGGGTGCATATTGTAAGTACTTTTTCCACATCATCAGGAAATGTACCTAACCTGGTCTGTTAATAGGTGCAAGATCATTTCAGCGGAGAAGTTTACATCACATTAGTGATGATCAAAATCCCTATGAACAAGCAATATCAATTATTGGAAAAACATTGTCTTCCTTTGATGAGGATAACTTAATTCCATGTTTTGGTTTCGGAGATGGTATTCGCACCCAGCCCCCCTTCTCTATTTAATTGCTATTGCTTTGATTTGTTATGTTATTTAAGTGCTAGTTCGTAGTTTATTTTAAAGTCTATTCTACGAATTGGCAGCTTCAACACATGATCAAGAAGTGTTCAGCTTTTATCCGGACGAAAAGTTTTGTAATGGATTTGAAGAAGTGTTGAGACGATATAGGGAATTGGTCCCTCATCTACGACTTGCAGGTTGCAATTTGATTCAATCCTTCCCTTTTCTTTCAGCTTTTGTTCTCTTTATGATATTTTATTCATTTTTTCTTTTTTTGGCTGTTTCCTCTGTTCTTTACAGGACCAACATCTTTTGCCCCCATTATTGAAATGGCCATCACTATTGTTGAGCAAAGTGGGGGCCAGTACCATGTTTTAGTGATAATAGCTGATGGGCAGGTACAGCGTGTTCTGTGGTCCTTAATTATCATTGAAAAACTATAATCTACTATCATGAGCTTTACAACTGAGGCATTTTTCTTAGTTTAAAAACCAATATCATTTGAGGTTTCTGATTTTGAGTGTCAGGCAAAAACATAGTTCTACCATGAGCAAGGAAAGTAGATGTTTAAAGTTTGTAAATTTGTTTCAATGACATTCTAAATGGAATAATCAACCAAAAAGTTGTCTTCATCCATGAAGTGATCGAGATCAGAGTAAAGTGAACAGCACCTCTTTGTACTAATAGAATAGACTTTCAGTCTTTCTTTCACTAGCAAAGGTGGCCTATCCGCGATGGCGAAGGTTGCTTTTAGTCCGTTTTGTTCTGGAGACATTTGTTTTCATGTCTGATGTTCTTTGTCTTTTTTAAGTGTAGATCTACTCTGGTGCCTACTGGAGATAGACTCCTATCTATGCTAACTATCTTTGTTTTGTTTTATTTGTTATGTTTGCATATATAGTATGGTATGGTAAAACCCCTAGTGTAAAATGTTTACTACTTAATGCTACGCTAACAGAATAATGAATAAAGACTTTTTCCAAGAATTACTACAAGCACTTTTAGAAGAAAGTGGCTTAACTAAAGAAAGAAAGATGAAACCATATGCATTCTTAAAAGAAAGTGCTTTGCCTTAATGTTGAAAGGAATAATAGACTTACATCACAATCGACTAAAAGGAAAGTCCCTCTATCTCACCAAAAAGTCTCATGCTTACGGTACTGTTACTGATGGTTTTATTATCTTGGATCACGAAGACCCCAGTCGTGCTTGAGAGGATTGGCTGAAGGATGTGTATATCAATGTAAGAAATCATCTGTTTAATTAAATAGAATACAACACCTCTTGGCTGTTACGCCAGACGTATTAAAAAGGACCCTTTTCTTCTCTTATGATTTTTGTTACAAAGTTTTTTTAGTGATTGATATCTTAGAGAGTCGAAGCCATGGGGCTTTGTGCTAGGTAATTTCACTCAAGAAGACTTAAGCAAGGCTGCTGGTTCGGGGGTAGGCTATGGTACGGTGCTAAAGGTCCTTGGACTTCCAGGTGGATTTTTCTTTTGGGCAGCTGTTCACCATTGGATCTCACCAATACAGCCCCCTATAGTTTTTGTTACTGAGATATCTTTTTTTTTTTTTCAATTGTTCCCAGGGATTTTTTGGGTATTCAGCTCCCATGCTGCAAACAGTCAAATCTGAACTAAACCTTGTCGCTCTTCATTGTCACTAAATGCCCATTAGTTTGTGCTGCGTAGTTATAATTGTTAGAGAGTTTTTGAAAATGTAAAAATTTATGCTGCTGGGTTTAAAAGTGCAATTACATCCAGCTTCCTAGCTCTTATTTCAACTTCAAACTCTGTATGCTATAATTGAAATCGTGGATTGGCAGGTGACGAGAAGTATTGATACTGAGCGTGGCCAATTAAGCCCACAGGAAAAGAAAACTGTTGAAGCAATTGTTAAAGCAAGGTGAATGTTCAGTTTGCATTTTTCTATGGTGATCTTTTTCTTCCAAACCCCTTTCCAACATGTTGGTGTTTTCCAGTGAGTACCCCTTGTCGATTATTTTAGTTGGGGTTGGAGATGGGCCATGGGACATGATGAGGGAATTTGATGATAACATTCCTGCTCGAGCATTTGATAATTTTCAGGTAATTATATCCTGGTAGCATAAGATTTGATATTTTCTGCAATTCTATCAGTTGTATCTTTGCCTTAGTTGAGAAACCATTCTTACTTTGCCTTCTTTTAGTTTGTAAATTTTACAGAAATTATGTCAAAGAATGTTGACCGATCCAGAAAAGAAGCTGAATTTGCTCTTGCAGCCTTAATGGAGATACCTTCTCAGTACAAAGCCACACTAGAACTTAATATATTGGGGTAATGGCCTCACTATTTTAAGTCAGTTATGATGTTTTTACTACTGTCCCCAAGGACTAATTTAACTGCTATTTGTTTGATTTTTTTCATATCAATCAGTGCTCAAAGAGGGAAGGCTGTTGACAGGGTCTCTCTCCCCCCTCCTCAATATGGTGCAGCTTCTCAAAACACTCCAAAAACTTCACGGTCAAGTAGCTTTTCTCCAAGTGCTCCTTCCAGTCGTGAAAGAGTTGTTGGCACCGCTCCACCTGCAAGTTCTACTTCTGACAATCATGTACTTGCATTCTTCCCTTATATTACCAATAATCAAACATTTTATCTGACAGAAATCTGAATATCTTAAATTTATTAAAGTCATAAATGGTTTCTTTAACCTTTCTTACTGTATTTCTGATAGGTTTGTCCTATATGCCTTACCGATCCAAAGGATATGGCCTTTGGTTGTGGTCATCAGGTAAAGTAGTTGTGCATTCCTTGGCGTTCTTATTGAAGAATAGTGGCTAGTGTGTGCTTATGAATCTATTAATTTGCAGACTTGCTGTGGCTGTGGACAAGATCTAGATTTTTGCCCCATTTGCCGGAGCTTCATCCAAACCAGAATAAAACTCTACTAAATGGCATGTTCTTGTCTGTATTTTTTTGATACTGCTGTTGAGTATTCAGTCTGTAAGTTACTACCAACTCTCTTTGGCTGGGGATTTTGCTCTTGGATGACTGGGTGCCATATCAGACATTCATGTATCCCATGGCTCCACAGATAGAGATACCCATCATGGTGTGTATATAGTTCGGGTTGTTGCTTCTTCGTAAGAATGCTCTTGATTCATCGTCTATTAATTTGATGAGCTATATAAAGTAATAGCATTTGTTGGCCACACGATAGCTGCATCTGCATCATTGGCAGTATAATCTTTGTTGACCATCATGTTAGTTAATTGTAAATGTAACTATCATTCTCTTTCAGTTTACCTTTAAATTTTTCCATTCATGGTCATTCTTCTTTTGCCTGGTCAAAATAGAGAAGCGGGATGGCTAGGCCTTGTGGTTTGGAGTTGGAAGTCTTGAAGATTACATTCACTACTGATTCTGAACAGACCTAGAACTAGAATGTGATGGTATAAGGTAAAATCGTGTCACTTCTTAGTGTTAAATATGTATCCGACACCAGCACTTACCGAACTTTTGAAGCTTCGTAGCTTGCTCTGTTTGCATTTGAAATCGAGCATTGTCTGTGACTCCGTTTATGGGAGTTGGAAGAGCAACGTGGTGCAAAGAATCTTTGGGATGTCAGACATGTACCGATACTTTCATTTGACATCAGCCAAGAAACATGTGCATAAAGCTATAAACGCCTAAATTGCTAAGCATGGATGGATTGATCTTCGCCGGACAAGTCGGCAACTAATAACACGTAAAGTTTCAAGCTGCGTCAGCTTAGCTCAATAAAAGGATCCATTTGCCGATATGTTTACTGCATTTTTACGATTCACACGTCTGCTGAATGCATGGTTTTCTGATCCGCTTGAACCAAATTTGAGCGTCTATATCAAAAAGAATTCACTTACCTTTCTTTCTCATTCTCAAAAATGCCGGGCAATGAACTCTTGCGTTTTCTTATCAAATTTACGGTCACCGCCTTCTTATTATCTTTGCGTTCGGTTTAGTCCTTGCGAGCTAGTGGTGCAGCCACGGGAACCTCCAAAGGGACAAAAGGAAATGGCAGTCCCTTCTCAACAACGCCGGTGTGGTAGCTATGCATATGGGATTATATCACCACAACACTGTTATAATGCTCGATCAAACGGGTGTCGGCCAATCAGGATACAGGCTACGTCACTGATTCAATGGAACAAGCCTGGTGACTTCGAATACTGGTCTTGTTATGTACATTCTGTTGAGTACAACATTTTAGGCAACAAAATCGGGCCTCTTAAGGTTTAACACCGATCCCAGGTGCTCCTCGGTTTCTTTCTTTAGCAACGGAACACTTCTACAAGGTGGTGAACGTGGCAGCGGTTCGTGCAGGATAAGGTATTTCAGGCCCTGTGAAAATGGCCACTGAAATTGGAAGCAGCCAAAATGGTTACTGTCCGATGCCCGCTGGTATGCTTCGAATCAAGTATTGCCTGCCGCGAATGATCGGGTGATGGTTGTTAGTGGGAGAGGGTCCTTCCCTTATGAATTTGTGCCGAAGCTGTCATCTAGCTCTAGGGACAAGGCTTTTGCTCTTCCATTCTTGAAACGTACTCATGAAAGGAATGCTAGAGGAAACAACCTCTATCCCTTCCTTCACCTTTCCTTGGATGGCAATTTGTTCATTTTCGCCAATGGGGATTCAATCCTTTTCACTTACAGAAGCAACAAAGTGGTCAAGAGCTTTCCTCGAATTCCAGGGGAGGGATCAAAAAACTACCCAAGCTCAGGCTCATCGGCACTTCTCCCTTCAGACCACTCAAAACAACTTTCAAAAAGTGGAAGTCATGGTGTGGGGAGGTGCAGCCTCAAAAGGCTTGCAGAGCCGCGGCACAAGGGAGAATCTTGAAAGGACTTAGCTCTTGTGGGAGAATGGTGATCTCTGGGAACAAACACATTCGGAAAATGGAACAAATGACAGAGCCCCGTCTCTTAAATGACATGTTGATTCTCCCAAATGGCACATATCTCGATCATCAACGGCATCAAATGAGGTAGTGCCGGATGGAACAATGCTGCTGACTTGTCTCTCCGACCGTACCTCTATAAGCGAAGGAAAACATCAGGCCAGGTAGGTTTTCAGTTCTAGCCTCCGCAAAAATAGCTAGATTGTATCACTCATCTGCTGTACTTTTTCGTGACGGTGGGGTGTTAGTTGCTCGTGGTAATCCTAACTATAGGTTAATGTGGCCTACCCAACTGAACTAAGGCTACAATATTTGTCCCGCATTATATGAATATGCAACACCATAACCTAAGGCCACTTGGCGTGTCAATAAACTATTACAGCAGCTTGACTAGTGGTGTTAAGTACGGAGGAGAGTTTAGTGTTGAGTTTTAGCTAGAAAGGAGGTCAAGCAATTATGTTGAGTTCGCTGCATACGAACCTCCATTTATAACGCACTCTGTTTCGATGAATCAGAGGATGTTAAGGCCGAGGTGTAAGAGTATGACGAGGGCTCAAAGTGGATGGGTGAGTGCGGTTTTGGAGGCCCCTCCTTCTAATGTTGCGCCTTCTGGTTATTACATGCTACCTGTTGTCAATTGGGGGTATTCACAGCGTATCACAGTGGGTTTGGTTCTTGCAAGCCTGATTCTTTTGTCCTTTTTAAGTATAGTTTTCATTTCCTCATATAGATATTGATAATAAAGAATCATTTGTATTTAGTTATACATTATAATGTAGATGACTAAGCAATTGTGCTATCTTTATTTATGGTTCCGTTAAATTAATGATCACTTTGCATCATCAAGACAGAATCTAGCAATTAAAATTCTGATAAGTTCAAGGAAGAAATTTTAATTTTCAATTAACAACCTGTTTGGTTTAATGGTTTGGCCTATTTAATGGTTTAAATATTTATTATAGTTCCATAATTTTTTTTTAAAAAAATTTTACTGCTCTTTTTTGTATTAGAGTTTTTAAAAATTAAATAAGTATTTATCTATACTAATAAAAAATTCAAATTTTAGGCTTTAAATAAGTTTATTCATTTCTTTCATAAACATAAATTTTAAAAATAAATTGAGATTATGTGTTAAGCTGATCTTTTTGTTAATCTTTTAAGAGCATACATTTGATAATTATTGGATAAAAATATAAAATTAATTAATTCTTAACCATACATTATTATAGATACACATATAGTAAAAGATTATGAAAAATTAAGTATAGATCAATTCATAATTAATTTTAAATATTTGTATAATTTATTTATTAATATTTTAATAAAAAATTTTATTAATAATTAAATAATTAAAGAATTTTTAACAAAAATTTTATTTAAAAAAATTATAGTAAACGGAGGGACCAATACAATGATTGGTTTAGATAGGACGGCCAGCTTACTGTGGGCGCTTGTAGAGATTAGTGCGTGAGACGGCGATCCATAAAAGCATGGCACTCACCCTTTGTCCCTTTACATGGGAATAGAGAGGGGAAACATAGCATGTCATGAGAGCGAGGGGAATAGGGCCTACTGCGAGAGGGATGCCAAGTTTTGGCGCAAAGTGGTTGACATACGTCCACTTAATCATAAATAACACATCAGAGTCAGTGACGGGGACCCCGTCAGCTGGGCATAAGCTACCCGACGATTTTTGTTGCCCTTGTGGTACCATATTGGCAGTTGCATCACTCAATAATTGAATCGCCTATACTAACGGTGATTTATAATAAAATATAAATTTAAGTGATAAATAATAAAAAATTTATTATAATTATAATTTTATAATTATAAAATAATATTTTATTTTAAATTATTTTAACATAACTAAACTTATTAAATTAATAAAATCATCAGCATCAATTAAATATGTATAATTATTTCTACCTCAGTTAAATTTTTCTGATAGATCTACAATTAATATCCATCACCTCAAAGGTTATTTAATATAGTTGCAACTAAGGGAGTTGCTACGTTATGACTCGGCATAACGTACGCGTCTCACAGCACAATGTAATCACTGTTGATTATATTGTATACTGTGAGACGCGTATGTTATACCGAATCGTAACGTAGCCTTTGCCTGCAACTATATATATAAAAATTTTATTGGACTGCTTTTGTTCCAAGGAGTAGCCGGCTAGGATTACGTAGCACTTAAATTGTGCTGAACGCATTACTCATAATTAAATTACATAAAAGGTCAATATCTAGTATTTTATCTAAACGTATTCATTAATAAGCACTTCATCAAACCCTCACGCTGCTGGACATGATCTTTGAATCTATTTCTATAAATAGTTAACAAATCATCAGTAAATTATTAAAATACCCATGCATTTATTTGTGACAAACCTAAGAGTGCTCTAATGCATACAATGTAATAGAAATTACATCAATATGCTTTCAACAGTATTTTGGCCTTGTTTGGTATTGAAGTGTTCTAGTTTTTAATCTATAGTTGTTGTGGAAAAAAAGTTATAATTATAAAATAAAAAATTAATAGTATGCCATAAATATAATTTCTAAATAATAATTTTTACAAAATTGATAAAAATATAATAAATTTTTTATCATATAAGTGTAAAATCAAATAAATTTATCTTTAAATTAACAGGTAGTGTTTATCAAACATTTTAGTGTTATAGCTTAATGTCACGAGATAAGAGGTTTCAAGCTCGTGCGGCACTCCTGCATCCCATACTATGAGAGTAAGCCTAGTGGAAGTAGCACAATATCGACTGGTTTGCCCTGCCTCAGGCTCATCAGGAGAACGGCTTCAATTCCCAACCAGTGTGTATAAGGCTTCGCCTTGACCCCTTTTTCACGTTAAGTCCTTGACTAGCGACAAGCTCTCCAAACTCAACCGAATCGACCTGCCTAAACTCCAAAGAGTCTAGGTCCATGATGTTTCCTAACACACACACCTCTGAAGCACGTCTCCCATAATCAGCACGATCTTATTGATATTAGCGTATAAGTGCATATCTTGGGTGTCACGATTGCGGTCTGTAACATTAAGCTATAAATGTCAAAACTCAATCCCAAACAGGCCTTATGTAATATACAAGTCTATTAAATTTTTGTTTGATATCAAGATGTTGTATGTTTTATGTTACAGTTGTTTTAGAAAAAAAAAATTATAATTATGAAATAAGAGTTAATAATGTATAATAAATATAAAATTTAAACAATAATTACTAATATAATAAAGATATTATAAGTCTTTTCATTTTCATTGTGTAAGTCTAAGTTCAAATTCTTTTAGTTTTCAAATCACAAAAGTAAGTCTTTAGTAACCAAATGAGATGTAAGACAAGCGCAGGCATTTTCTATGCATTTCCTTGAAACCAGGTTTTGCATTCTATTTCGTTTGCCACATACCGTTACCTAACAATTCCATCTCCGTGGGTTACATTTAATACGTCCAACTAGTTTCGGTACCTTTTTCATGCATTTTCATTTGAAATTAAACAAAAAAGTTATTATTGTAATTATTATAAGACTATACATCTACATCTCGTGAAGATAACGTAAAAGCAAATCACCACAGTTTCCTACAAGCGCGCGTGTG
The DNA here is from genome assembly GCA_030449875.1 of Aegle marmelos. Lineage (NCBI taxonomy): Eukaryota > Viridiplantae > Streptophyta > Magnoliopsida > Sapindales > Rutaceae > Aegle > Aegle marmelos. The sequence goes on from JASUUL010000093.1 coordinate 3,920,345, forward strand.
TGTGTGTAAAGATATATTATGCTCTCTTTAATGTATGTATGGTTGACATAAAAACTCTCTTTATATATATATATATATGGTTGATATAACAAGCACAAATTAATGCCTTACAAATGGCTTCAGTTTCCAAGTTCTCATATCAAAGACTGAGATATGATTACGAAGGAAGGTTATTTGATAAAGGAGCTGAAGAAACGGTTTTCGGAAAGATAAGGAAGTGGTCGAGGTTCCCGAAGTTTACAGTTAGGAGGCGACTGAAGCTTCGGATTCCAGGCTTGAGAAGGTTCTTGAAAAATAGAAAAAGGTTGTTCTCTAAACTTAAAGTTTCATGGAAAAGGGCTATCAATAGATTGAAGAATGGTCAGGTTCATTTACATAACCTTTTTGGTGGAAATTATCTGCTTATGCAAGTCAACGTCCCTACTTCTCTCAATCTCAGGCGTGGTCAAAGAGCTTTCGTGCCTTCTAGTTACTCCCCTGGAAAAATTGCTTCTAAACAATCTTCATCCTAGCTAGTTAATTAAATTTACATCAATTATACTATACATGTGATATGTATCTTTTAATATTACTAGCTGTATCTCAGTTTGTATTTGTGTGTACACACTCACACACACACATATATGAATCATTTAGAACCAGAGCTTGAATGGATTGTTGGGGAACTGACTAAATTTGTTTAGTTGTATTTGTTGTACACACCTTCTTTTACCTATTAAATGATGGTATATTTCAAGAATATATCTGTTTTCCTTTTTTTCTTTTCACGTTATACTAGTGCGACAAATGGAAGACAAGAGCCAGGCATAAATAGATCTTGATTAACTTTGCATGCTTTGCTGCCATATTAATCAAGGCATAAATACTACAGGTACTTGCATTTGTTCGCTAAGCTGAAGTACACGTGGAAGTTTTTCGGAATGTCATAGAATTTGCTACTGCATGCATGTTTCACAACACAGGCTCTGCTGGCTTAATCAAATCCAAACAAGAAATCTCCAAAAAGACAATTTGTTGTTTGCTTACTGCCTCGTCAAACTTTTGCTTCCGAAAATTGTACGTTAGTCATTTGTTTAAAACTCTTTAGTCATAGCAGTCATGTCGGCAATACATATAGAAAGAGGACATCCTGTTGTTTCCTGTTAGACGAAAGGTACCGTTCCGTTCGAATGGAAATCATAAGTAACTGGACTGGGTATATCTTCAGTGCGCAGAAAGTAGCCTTCACTGTGGAGAATTAACATGTATTACATTTGATTGATTAACGCTTCTGAAGAGTTGAAGCGAATGAAAAAGGAGAAGTTTTCTACTGTAACTAAGAGTCATTTCGTTAGCTAGATAGCATTTGACTCTAAATTTTTATCATATTTGTTGGTAACTTGTTGAATTTTCACGATTTACTATTAGATGCGGCCTAGAATGATCATTACTCGTTTTGCATATCAATAATGAACTGACTAATTCTATATTGCGAATTCAAAAATTATTCCTTTAAAAAAAAAAACCTAGAGTAATTGTGCATTGTGCCATTGGAAAGAAAAGATTAGAGTTCAAACCCTACTCTATAGGCGCAGAAGAAATTGAGCTATCATGAGGTCAGATTAAAAAAAAAAACTCATTTAATCGAAAATCATCATTTCAAATGATGCTGTGTGTGATATAAATTTTATTTACATATACTACGTCACTTGAAATACAGATACTGTGCATCACGCACACATTCTTATCAAAGTTCCAAACATGGCGGAGCTTATTAATTATCATATCACATCAATGATCAAATATTATTTGGAGACATAAAATTCCACTCATAACATCTATTATATTCAAAAAGCTTACGTAAATTAATTGTTCAAACGTCCGTAAAAAAACTATAGCGATGGATATCCTTAATGACAATCCGGACGGCAGCCGCAGTAGTTGCTACGGTGACCAATGAAAAAAGAAGGATGTTGAACCAATGCCATGCTTTCTTCTTTACTGTAGCGGTATTTGCCTTAACCTACGTAAAGAAAAAGAAACCAGGCCATGATATATTATTTGCCATGTATTGTTTCATTAGTTATTCGTACTGAATGTAGCATGTCATCAGTTGCATGCTTACCTTGATGAAAACCATGCTTGGAAATACAAAGGTAATAGGGATAAGTGCAAATGATCCTATCAAGTTCACAAAATCCCCAATGAAAGGAAAAGCTGCTGCTACAAATATATTAAAGGCGAAAAGAAACCCTCTTAGGAAAAACCTTCTTTTAATGTTTTCTCTTGAAAACATGCTCTCTTCCCGCTTGAGGAACTTTGTATCAAGTGTCTCGTGAATTGGCGAAATAAATACCTATATTTGTTCATTGTTAAAAATTTTGATCCGACAATAAAGATGTTAATTAACTCAAGGTAAGAATATACATATATATAGATCTTACATGCTGGCAGACCATACATTGTAGGAACACTGAAGAATTAATAAAGACCTTGACCCATTTTACGCAACTCATCTGTTCAGGGAGATACACCGATGCAGTAGAGCCATAAGCCCAATATCCGACGATAGGGATGCCATAATAAAATAAGAGCCCCACAGTGAACTGCATGTACAAGGCTTTCCTCATGTTCTTGACAGCTGGCTGGCGCAGAGTTGACTGCATACATTTAATTCGTGGTTAGTTGATTGATCCATGTCATTTGAAATTTGAATTGAATTTGTTAATAAACAAGAATTAATGAGTCTAGATTATTAACCTGCATCTCTGGAAGCAAACAAGGGGCGTTGGCTACAACCGCGGCAGAGATGGCACCCAAGGCATTGAACACCTTGTCGGTTTTGCTTGCTTTAAGCTCATAATTTCTGTGTTTATTAGACTTACCTTCAAAAGGAAATAGAAATCTAGCTGGTCACCGACTGATAGATATCTATCGATCGAGTGATTTCACCACCTCTCCCCAGAAAAAAAGAAAGAAAGAAAGAAAGAAAGTACCCACCGTTACTAACTAGGACGAACAGAAGGATGAATATCCAAGTAAATGTGACGAAGAAAGACACGACCAGCCACCATTTCATTGCTGACATCGTTGGAATAAAGAATGCAAATGTGAAGAAGGCCACTCCAGCGATTACAGTACAGATTTGTAGCCTCAGGGAAGAGTCACTGAATTCTGAACTAATTTCCTGTATACAACCAAACTACAAACCGATTATGCATGAGTGAGGCAGGGCTTTCATGTATAATCTGCTGAGTGAATTCTCCTTAAGGTATCCCGCGGTTAGTCTTGGATTTTCAAAATTAACCAAAACGTGTTTGCCGTTAATTCTCAACTGTTGGATTTAATAAAAGCTCAAAATTCTAACTCAAATTGAAAAGTTAGTTCTCAAGTTGCGTTTAGAATTGGTGTTTATTCTTCTTTTTTTTAATTTGCAAAAAAATAATTGTTTAGTTGCGGCAATTGCTGTTGCATTTTTGCTTCCATTGGAAGCAAGATGAACTTAATTGTTTTCTGAACTTACCAAAGAAAAGTTGGAAACTATTATTTCACGTTTCCAACATATTACATCTTAAATCTTCCCCATGGCTAGAAGAAAAGGATAAAATCATAAATTATTCAAATTTATTTATACACTCAAATTAAAGTCAATTTTTTTTGGGTCGTTAAAAATGTTACTACTACTGACACCAATTAACTTACTTCTCTCTATTTTTTTGTTCAGGTACTTCATTTAAAAAAAAAAAAAAAACTAAATGCACCCTTATATTCTTAATTCAAAACCTCTTCTCAATCAATGTTAAATATTCTCTCCCTAACATATAAAAATAACTTCTTAAAAAATAAATATTAAGTAATTAACAAAATTATAGGGATTCAAGATATTTACCCATGATTTGCCATACCTTGAGTGATTGCGCTGCCAGGAGGATGAAACCTATGTTAGCCACGACAAGCGTCAAATATTGCAAAACCCACGTGACATAATACATTTGTATTCCTGGAAAAAAGAGTGAGCGTAAGAAATTAATGTTATCCCTTTCTGTCTGATGCTGTTAAGTACTATAAATTTGACAAAATTTAAATTAATTAATAATTACCATAATGATATCCCATAAGGTTTCGGCATCTGATGAACCTTTGGCCGTTAATGAGGTGAAATGCCGATAAGAGCCATTGAGTATAGGCCGTGTAAAGCGCTATAAAAAACATGCACAATATCCCCCATCTCCAACCTAAAGGCACCAAGATTAGATTTGAGTAACTTAGTATGTATCCGCTGTTGAAGGAGATCACCAGCAGCAACCCCATTTGTTGCCATTAATCTGCAAAGGATCACAAATCAAGGAACGTTCACATAACCCTGCTGAAGGATTTCTTCCTTCTAAAACATCTTCAAATAAATCAATGATGATAATTTGTAAATAACGGCAATACGGACCTTGGCCAACGGTGTGAGTTGAAGCGTCTCCAGAATCCTGATTTTGACATTCATTTTTTTTGCTTGCAGCTTCGATGCTCAAAGCAGTTACGTTCTTTGTTTCTTCCATGGTTGGTTTACAAAATTAAAACTTTAACAGCGAGTAGCCGGGATGGAGATTTGGAAGGCCTCTTAACAAATGTATATGGACAAGGTTAGTTAAGATTCCCAACTTTAGAGAAGCAGCTAAAGAATATTTATCCCAGTATATAAACGTGTATAGCAATTGAATATTTGTCTTTTAGTTTATTACTTGTGTAGCAGTTTGGCAACTTGTACTGACTGCTGAGTAATTTATTTCCCCTTGTAAGTGAGAAAGAGTTTTCATACGGCTACTGACAGATATCAGCTAAGGAAGTCATAAATTTGTCCTCAATTTTTTTTTTTACATATATAATATATTTATTACTAAAATTAATTTCTCTTCATAGATTTTATTCGCCTTCAATGATCAGATATTTTAGTCATTGATTGTGAATAAATAGAAAATAAATTTATTATAATCTCCCACTGATCATTGATGAAATCTCTACGAATAATCATCAATTATTGTGCTCTAATATACTTATTGTGCGCGAAATGTATAATCAAGCATACTAAATAATTATAAGAAAAATAAAAGACATGAGAATTTAATATAGTTTAGCAATAAGTTTATGTCCAATGAGTAAGAAAAAATAATTGTATTATTAATAATTATTAGAGTACAAAATTTGAATAAATAAAACCTTACTTTTCAAAACTTAAATACACTCAGTATTCTCACGTATATCTAAAAAGAAAAAATTCTTAATTGCACGCACTTTCCAATTACTCACTCTCTTAACAATTCTCCAACTAAATTGTTATTCTTTCAAATTTTTGGGATGCATATAAATGAAAATTGCGTCTCTATTTAAAAAGAGCATTTTGCATTATTACAAGTTTTGTGCCACCTATCAATTTGGTCAATTTGCCAAATTGTTAAAGTTTTTGTGACATTGTCAAATTGCCACATACTTCATCAATTCCTTTGGCTTCAATTTTTCATGATTTCAACCATATGCTTCATCAACAATACCACTATTAAGGTTAAAAGCTCACTATATATGTGATTTTTGACTTTCCAATAATTTTCTACCTCGATAAAGATTTTTTAAAATTTGAGTTAACTAAAAATGAACTGTCATTCCTAAGGTGATTATTAACTAAGGATTCAAAATGGCTACATTGCTTCAACTGCCTACGTAACCAAAATATGGAATCATCTCAACTATAGTACAAAATTTCCTAAACTCAATACATTTGAAGGATTTAAAATAGCTTTAAGTGATGTTGAAATTAAACTCTAGAAATTACCTTTGTCAACATTCCTAATGGATTATATTTAATATAGATCTTTTTCAAAAATACAATATTACTATCAATAATTTCCCTTACATAATGATACCTCATATCTATGTATTTTTTATGAGCATAATATGTTTGATTTTTCGTTAGGAATATTATGTTTTATTATCACAGCAGGCCTTAATGTTCTCTAGGTTTACTTTTATATCACTTAATAAGCATTTCAATCAAATAGCTTCTTTACAGTCTTTGTTGCTACCATATACTTTGATTCTATAGTAAAAAAATAATTATCAATTATAAAATCAACCTCCAACTAATTAAATCTCCATCCAATATGAATATGTAGTCTGTTGTTGATCTTTGCTTGTCTAAGTCTTTAATGAAATAAGAATCACAATACCTAATACATTGTTAACCATAATCCTCCTTGAATAATAGTTTAACATCAACTGTCTCATATAGATATTAGAGAATCCATTTCACTACAAGCCACTAGTTTTTGCTTGGGTTATACACGTATCGACTTACTATACTCATGGCTTAAGATATATCGCATAAAACTACCCACAATATTAGCACATGAAACATGAACCATATAATCATGCTTTTTTAAGAAGTTGGACATGAAAAATCTTAATTTAAAATAAAGAGCTAAAAGAGTAGAAATTAGTTTAGTTTTGTCATCTAAACTAAACATTTTTAATTTTTTTTAATAAGACTTTTGAGTCAATCATATACTCTTATTCTTTTTGTTTCTACAAATCTTTATCTCAATTATTCTTTGTACATCACCTAAATCTTTCACTTAAACTCAGAAACCAGCTATTTTTTTAATAATTCAATCTCTTCTTTATTCTTCGAACTTATAAGCATATCATTGATATAAAGTAGGGGTGGGCAAAATCGGGTTTGGGTTGGGTCCAAGATTCGGGTTATATTCTGGTATATCGGGTTTAATCGGGTCAAATTTGGGTATAATCGAGTCAGATAAAATTCGGATAGATCGGGTCAATTCAGGTCAATACAATTTTGAACTTTTTTTTTTTGGTTTTTAGGTTAGTTTAAAAATATTTTTCTTAATTGTAGTCCTTACTAATTTTCAACCCAAAAAAAAAGAAAAAAGTGCTATGAAATCAAATGAATTAAATTAAAATATTAGAATAGTATATTGTAATTTGTATTTACTTATTGCCTTGAATTGGAAGGTAGGATTAGATAAGATTATTATTTATCCAAGCTCAGCCAATAAATTTCAAACTCAATAAAAGTTAAAATTAATATGTGTTAACATATAAATATTCTTTTTATTGATTTTGATGATAACAACTCTTAATCTCTTTTGATAAATTTGTTGGAATTTCACAATTTCAAATATTTTCTTAAAAGTCAAAAATTTTCTGTGTGTTTACAAGCTTTAGATAAACTGAAACATTTTTGTAAAAATATGATTTTCTGGATATAATTGGTAAACCTTTTATTTTAACGATTAACTGATAAAATGTGGAGAAGGGTTATTTTCTAAAGCCTCAACCATTTAAATTCAGCCACTGGATGTAAACGGCTAACTATTATTTTTAACAGCTAACCATTTAGGGTAAAGCCTAACCTTATGCTCAAAAAAGGGTTATTTATTAAGCCTTAACCGATAATTCTCTAAACTCGCTAAAAGTAAACGGGGAACCGTTAATATTAACGGTTAACCGATAATGTTCAAACCTGTATTATGTGCTAATTCTTTACCATTTAAAGGAAACCGGTTAAACATTTTGTTTTATAAGTTGCTGAAATTTAACGGCGAACTGTTAATATTTAACGGCTAACCGATAATGTCCAGACTGTCAAATCTTATTAATCCTTTACTGTTTAAAGGAAACTAGTTAAGTATTTTATTTTATAAATTGCTGGAATTTAACAGTGAATCGTTAATATATAATGGCTAACCGATAATGTCCAGACTATCAAATCTTGTTAATCCTTTATCGTTTAAAGGAAACCAGTTAAGCATTTTGTTTTATAAGTTACTAGAATTTAATGGCGAACCGTTAATATATAATGGCTATCAGATAATGTCCAGACTGTCAAATTTTGTTAATCTTTTACCGTTTAAAGCAAACTGATTAAGCATTTTGTTTTATAAGCCTCTGAAATTTAACAGTGAACCGATAATGTATAAACGGCTAACCGACAATTTCTAGACTAACATTCTTTATTAATATTTAATCGTTTAGCAAGAACAGATAAAAGATTTTTATCGTGCAGGTCTCTAGTTTTTAACGGTTAAAGGTAATTACTAACGGTGAACCATTAATTTGAAAGTTAGCCCAACTGTAACTTTGATCAATGCAAACAGTTAACCGTCAATGGTTAAGGGCGATCTGTTTTTTGACAAAAATCATTGTGTTTGATCTCTCTTACCCTATCTCTTTATTTTTCATTGCACATTTATTTATTTATTTATTTATTTATTTCGAATGTGATTGCTTAATTTATATTACTTTAAGTTTTTATTTCCTTAATTTTTAAAAATAAAACCAATTCACCCATCTTCTTGGGTTGCTTAATTAGTATTTCAATATGAACTTATAAAGTTTAAAATTAATAGTCTATTAGTCTCCATTCAAAACACAATATCTAAATACTAATTTTTAAAAGTTTGAAACATAAAGTCACAAAATTTAAACATAATTAAATTGTTCCAAAACAGAAATACAAAATTCAAACATAAATGTTAAATAAGCTTCCTTGGTTCCTCCACCGTTAATTCCTCCACCATTCCACACAAGCACTGCTAACTTCAAATTTGTGTACTCCAAGTTAAAGCACCGATTTCCTAAATAAGAATTTGAGAAATATACAATAACTAATTTCTTTAAAACCACATTGCTGCCAAATGAATAAACTTAATTCATATATAAATTTGAGCAACTAAACCAAATTCGTATCTTTATATAACTTAATAATATAATATTAAATTATAAATAATAATATATATTAAATTTACCTTTCAAATATCCATAACACCAATGTCGATGCTCACTATTTCCACTGTTGAAGTTTACGATCTTACAAACTCTTCAAAATGCAAAAGAAAAAATCATAATTAGTAACTCAAGTACATGCAAAAGTTATATGTAAATATATTATGTGTATAATATACAATAAAAATATTACCTTCTTGTAACTCTATATGAAAATTTTGCTCCTTAATATCTTCTTGAAATTGGATTGCAACCAATTTTCAGTACATATCAATGCCTCAACCATAACTAGGGTCAAAGAACTTCTATACTCATCAATAATACGACACCCAATGCTAAAGGCAGATTTAAATGCCACTGTAGAAATAGGAACAACGAGGACTTCCCTTGTAATTTTCTCCAGAATTGGATACTTCGATCCATTCACCCTCCACCAAAGCAGAACATTAAGTTTAAGATTGCTGGGATCTTCAACTGGATCCTTTAAATACTTTTCCACCTCAGATGACACTCTTTTGCCCTTATTTTGAACAAAAACCTTTTTAGCGTATCCAAGAAAAAGGCGAGCAACTCGAAAAATGTCATCACCTTCACCACCAAAGACATCCACCAAACTAATCTCAGCTATAGTATGCTGAGAAGAACTTGTACTCCCATAGTTACCACTAAGATCACCCTCACTATATACCGATGATGTAGAACCAGAAGAGAATGGACTATATGCATCATAAAGCTTATTTAATAAGTCATTCACTGCTTTGGACATTTCTGCAACTGCTGAACTATCATTGCAAAAATTTATCTCAAAAATATATTTAGCAAAATCCATTTTCGCTCATGGATCAAAAATAAAGGTAACAATCAATATTTTGTTTATTTTCCCCGTTGACTCCCAATATTTATTAAATTTTTCTCTCATACTATAAGCCATACATGCCACCCAAGTATCTGTACTTTCTTGTAATGTAGTTAATGAACTCTCAATTAAGCCAATAGTATCATAACAAATATTAGAAGTCACACTCAAAGAGGCAGAAAACAACAATGTGGCATAATAAAATACCTTCAAAAACTTCACAATTCTTTCATCACTTTCCTAGTCCTCAGGTCCAGGCGGGCCTCCCCTTTTAACATTATTTTCTTTCTCAGCAAAGTATGCCTCATAAGGTTTATCCACTTGTGCCATTCTATCAAATGCCGCTTGATGTTTCAGCGCAGTCATCAATATTAAGTAAATGGAATTCCATCTGGTAGGATAATCTAAAGCACCAATACCCTTTGGACTATTCACCTACTCAATACATTATTTAAGTGTCTGCAACCTCGTGGTGGAGGATCTCACGAACTTCACAGCATTTTGAATAGCAGCAACACTAGCATGCAACTCACCCAACCCTGAAACAACAATCAAATTCAAAATATGTGTACAACAACGCACATGCATGTATTGTCCTGCCAACACAAGTGCATCATCATTTTTCCAACCAAGCAACTGCATAGTGACATAATCAATGGCAATATTATTCGTAGTGACATTATCAATAGTTATTGCAAATAACCTTTCTATCCCCCACTCCTGTAAGCAAGCTATAATTTTTTTGTCAATAGACTTCCCTCTATGATCTTCGATCACACTAAAACTAATAATCCTCCTATTTAAACACAACTCACTATTAATAAAATGAGCTGTAATTATCATATAACTCATGTTTTGAACGGAATCCATAGATCAATTGTAAGAGACACTCGCTACTTGTTGTTGCAAATCAAACTCTTCAACATTGTCTTTTCCTCCAAAAATAACTCCACAACATCTCTGCCAATAGTTCTTCGAGACGGCATAATAAACTGCGGAATAGCTACGCTGTAGAAATGTCTAAACCCTTTATTATCAACAAAACTCAATGGTAACTCACCCATAATAATCATTTTAGTTACAACCCGTTTACACGCATCTTAACTCCATCCTTTAGCTAAAACTAAATTACTTGCATTTTCTTCACCACCCTCACTTGTAAAATTTTGTTGACTTCCATCTTGTTGTTCCCTAAATGCTTTATATCTTTCACATTTCTTTATATGCTTTTGTATATTTGTAATCCCATCATTCTTTGAATGACATTGATATTGTCTACCACAGTAGTTGCACTTACATTTATTTGGATCATCCTCGAACAAAGTAAAATGATTTCACGTCCCCGATCTTTTCTTCGTTGGAGGTCTTTTTCGCTTTGCCTTTTCCTTTCCTTTTTGAGTTCCTTCCATTTTAACACTTTGTTCTTCACCATCACTCATTGAATTTGACCTTGAGTGTCCAAACATCTAAATATATAAAATAATAAATTAATAATTAATAGCCATTAATTTAAAATCAAAACATAGAAATATTGTTAACAATTTAACACAATCTAATTAATACATTGATTTTAAAAATTTTATTAATTTAATTTTATGATACTTGTTTAATTCAACATTTCTATCATAATATTTTTATATAATTAAGGTTATAAGTGTATAATAGTATATATTAAAATTCAAAATTATTCATACTCCATAAAGAAAAAGTAGAAAATTAATGAATAATTAATTTATTTATTATATCCAATTATCCATTTTCCATAGAGCATAATAATAGAAATTATTATGGAAAATCCATGTTGAATTATTATTATAAACCCCATAATTTCAAGCCTAAATTACTTGTCATTAACGATTTAATAAATAATTAATATATAATAAAATATTAATTGAATTAGTTACATTTTTAAGATTAAAATCAAGTCACTGTCCCGCATTATAAATTTATAATTATAAAATACATGTAACATAATACTTAATTTTAATATTTAATCTACCTAATGTCTTAATTTATTAAAAAAAATCAATTGTTAATTATCATTTACAATTATCAATTAACATTATTTTAATTATTAATAATTAACAAAAAATTTTAATTATTAACAATTAATAATTATCTATTCATAAAAAAATCATAAATACATTAATTTTCTTAATTTTATTACTAACATCTAAAAATATATAATTACAATTTATATTTTACAACAATAATCAAATAATCAAATATATAATTACAATTAAGTAATAAGTAATAACTAAAAATTATATTATATTATTTCATATATATTATATAGGTAATTATTAATTAATTATTTAATTATATAGTATATACATTATAATATTATATCGAATTATATCGTGACTGAGGTGAGGCTTCAAAAGCAAAATTATAAAAAGGGTGAGCGAGGCACAGCACAGCAGATCGGTTTCAGGGCTCAAGGCAGTGACAGTGAGTGAGGCACAGCATAGCAGAATCCAGAATGGCAGATCGGGTCAAGGAAGAGGAGATCGGCATAAGAGGAGCAAGCCGGCAACAGCAAATCAACACAGAAGGTGCTCGGCAGCAGGCCAGCAATAGCTTGATGGCTGGAGCCTGGAAGAGTACGGCAACAATAGAAAGAAGAAGGAAGCAACAAAAGAAGGCAGCAGCAGAACGCAGTAGCAGAAGAGAGCAGCAGCAGATCACAACAGAAGGCAGAAGCAGATCACGGCAACAGGAGCAACAGATCTCAGCAGAAGGCAGGAACAAATCACGACAACAGCAACTGCAGATCACTGCAAGGCAGCAGCCGAGAGAGGGTTTAGTGTGCGATTGGCTGATTTTTGTGAATGTGTTCGTTTAGGGCTGATGAGTTATGAGTGTGTGTACTAAAATGCTGATGATTGATGAGTGTGTGTGTGTGTGTGTTGAATTGTTGTTGTGATAAGTGATAACTGTGATGAGTGTGTGTGTGTTGAATTACTGTTGCTGATAAGTGATAACTGTGATGAGCGTGTATGTGCTGAACTGCTGAGTGCTGATGATTGTGAATTTGTGATGACTGATGAGTGTGTGTGTTGCTGTTCTCAGTGTTCTGTGCGTGTGTGACTGTGTGTGTGTGTTTTTTTTTTTTTGAAACCCGATTGGGTAAGGTTTTACCCAAACCGATCACAACCCGATCGGGTTTATAAGTTTTACCCGATAGGGTATTCTTCACCACCCGAATCAAATTGAATCCGAAATTTTTCGGGTCGGTTCGGATTGGATAAAATGTCCGCCCTTAATATAAAATAACAGATAGATAAAAGCTCTATTTTATTGTTTTCTAAAATAAACACAGTGATCGTATTCATTTTTAATAAATTTTTACCCTTATATGAATTAATCAAATTTCTTATACCATTGACTTGATGATTGTTTCAATATATATAAATATTTAATTAATTTACGCACATGATTATTCTTTTCAGTATTTTAAAACCACAAGACTGAGTTATATAGATGCTTTTCCTCAAAATCTTTATGTAAGAATAAAGAAATAGATGCTTTTCCTCAAAATCTCTATCTAAGAATAAAGAAAAAAGCTTTACAATTGGAAAGAATATTTCATTATAGTTAATACTTTCTTTCTGAGCAAAACTTTTTACTACAAGCCTTACCTTGTATCGAAGAGTTATTTAATTGAGAAAAGCTTGTTTCTTATTGTAGACCTCTTTATTGCTAATAGCCTTTCCCCTTTAAGTAACTCTATAAGTTCCCAAGTCTAATTTTAAAAGTGTTAGGAATGTTATTGCATGGGTAACTTTCACCAAATATTTTTATTATTGCATATACCTTCACTAAAAGTGTTAGGAATGTTATTAATAACTAAAAATGCATAGACTATCATCATATCTTTAGTATGTGTTAAGTGTTAGAAAATATATATTTATAAAGGAAAAAATTGTTATTTTACACTTTAAGTCTCATTAACATTGCTACTTTTATTTATTTAAGTATTTTGTTATTTAATTATATGTGTTTTTATTATAATTATGTATTTTAGGGGTATTACGATCGTTTCACAATGAACGAGTGATCGGGCAAAAAAACGACGCGTCATTTGTTTCACATATATACGGTCTTATTCATACGCACGTGCATCGTTTTGTTCATGGGCTTAATTTGGTAAATTTATTTTCTCTTTCCTTCTAATATTTGTGGTTGTTTTGACTTTTCGTCTATAAATAATAATAGTCTTGTCTAGATACCGCACCCTAATACAAGGTTATTATTATTTGGCACGATAAGCCCTTCACACCATATTTATTTTAGCGTGGTTCATGAGGTGTGGAATCCCCCCTTATGATTTAATTGGCATTAATATGGAATATTTAACCTATGGAGCATGTTGATGCAGATCTGAATACCCAAGTGCTTTATTATAACAGTTTCATTCTTAATTATTCCCGCCATTTTAATTCACAATTTAGGATAAAGTTATCATAATTTAATTATTCCCATTAAAAGAAAATTAATTCTGCATATAATTAAAATCAACCTCCTCGTGGGATCGACACTCGTCACCATTAATTTATTCTACAATAGATTCGTGCGCTTGCGAGTTCAATAAAATTTGCACAACAGTAAGCCATATAAATTTCTTTATCACTCTTTTTGGTCTCGTTGTTACTATAATATTATTTTCATCTTTTTATATCTTCAGTTATAAGACACCAGTAAAAATAATTTCTTCTTCAACCCTGGGGTTGCCTCTAAAGTTGAATTCTACTCTACTATAAAAATAATTGGTATATAAAGTTACATTAAACTCCACCCGCAGCAATATCTCATTAGTCTTGCTTTTTACCTACTAAGAATATAAAGTGTTCAACATAGAAGCTTCATAAAAAAGAATATTTCTACTATACATAAACTCTTTTCTTTAAGATTTTAAAGCTTAAATGCTTTAACTCTACTTTTGAATCTTATAAAGATTGCTTTTCTTACACAAGGATCAAACTTATCATTCTTACATGATAATAAGCTAAACAACCAAACACACATATAGAGTTATAATCTTATAATGCTTTCTAAACCATATTTTCATAGAATTTTTACCTTCAAGTACAGCAATAAATTTATTATTAAGGGATTTACGAAGCTCATAGCTTCAGCCTAAAACTTTTTATCTAAATTAGCATTAGGTAACATACATTGTGCTTTCTCTAACAAAGTATAATTTATATGCTCAATCACATTGTTCTATTAAGTAGTATGTCTCATTGTGAAGTATTTTTTTATACTTTTACTTTAGCATACTTGAAGAATATATTAGAAATATATTTACTCTATGATCATAACACAATACTTTGATAATTTTATTAATTTAAGTCTCCAATAGTTTCTTTCATTTCACGAAAATCTTTAAAACATCATCTTTTTCTCGCATGGTGTACACCCATACATATTTAAAGAAATCATCAATAAATGAAATAAAATAATAGCTTCTGCCAATTGATGTAGTCTTAATTAGTCCTCATACATTGTTGTGAACATATTTAAAGATCTCATGACTATCGTGATTAGCCATACCAAACTCGACTGTTGTTTTCCTGCCTCTAATAAAATGCTTATATAAATTTAGTTTATAGGTATTCATATCTTTCAAAAGTCCTTACTTCATCGAGTTTGCAGAGACTTTTTTTTGTATGTCCTAGTCATATATGCCGTAGCTTGGTGGTGTCATTGTGAACCTCAGAAACATTAGCTTCATTATTTATACCTTTTTTAAAAAAGTATAAAATGTAACGCCGAATCCTTTATAGAATCATTATAGCCCTATATGTGAACTTTATTGTGTCATCTTTAATAGTAATCTTATAACCTTTAGCTTTTAAAACTCCTACAACAATTAGATTTTTTTTAATACTAGATTATATCTAATTTTTTAATTCTCTGATTATTTTGTTGATACCCTAGGCTTCATTTAGAAGCCATATACCTAGCTCATTGTATGAAGTTGACTTTTAGGACCTTTCAACAGGTACATTTCCTCCAATGTACGCCACAAAGTCATCAAACTCTACTTATTTTTCACCAGATATTTCACTTGGTCAAGTAAGATTTAATTTGGCTACATGCCTTCTCGTTTATACGATTCTAAGTTTCTTCGTCATACAAGTGTCTTTTATTTTTCAAAATAATATTAAGATCGATTTGAATAAGGGCACCTATAACTTCATGCCTCCACATACCAAAGTTAGTTTTCCTATCAAACTTTTCGATATCAATCTCTTCTTACTTTTAAAAGTTTCACCCTCAATCATTTTCCCAATAAGCTATTCCCATATAAAATATCAATACAAATGAAAAAATACACTAGGAAAGTTTCTAAGAAATACTTAAGGGGTTACATTGGTCATACTTAAAAGCACTCTCTTTAAGCTCTTATCGTCTTTGTAATAGAACTTTCCTAGACATGCATAAATCTATATTACTACACAAGCTATTGATCCTCTCAAGTAACTATTGACTCCACCGTATTCATGAATAATATCATACTTGTGAATAATACTATATACCCTAAGTATAAATCATCGGTTCTGATACCACTTGTTTTGCACAAATTACAAAATCAAGCATACCAAATAATCATAAGAAAAATAAAAGATATGAGACTTGAACATGGTTCGGCAATATGCCGACATCCATAAGCGCAAGAGAAAATAATTGCATTACTAACAATTATTAAAATACAAAAATTAGTTAAAAAAAAACTTCACTTCCTAAAATCTAAATACACTTAGTACTTTTATATACACTTGAAAGAAAAAATCTCTCAATTGCACGCACTCTTCTTAACAATTCTACAATTAAATTGTTATTCTCTCAAATTGTAGAGAGCATTTTGCACTATTACAAGTTCCATGCCCTCTTATTAATTTGGCCAACTTACTAAATTGTCAGAGTTGTTGTGAAATTATCAAATTGCTACGTGCTTTATCAATTCCTTTGGCTCTAATTTTATATGATTTCGGGCACATGCTTCGCCAATAATTCCGATATTATAACTAGAAGCTTGACTATGCATGTGATTTTTGACTTTCCAACTTGAATTTGAGGTAGGGAAATTATATTGGACATTAAAGTTTCTCAAAACTTTAGATGCTAGTTATAAAATATTTCAAGGCTAAAGGATTTTTTTTTTTTTATTGAACAACAAAGTTAAAGGATTGATAGAACAATATTTGATTTCTTTGATTGACCTGGAAGAAACTTGAAATTTTATTGAATCCTTTTTTATGAAATCCCCTAACATATATTTATTGTATGTTACACCCACACACATAAATAATAATAATGTAAATTTCACATATTGTATATTTTACATACTGTTCATATATGTAAGTGTAACATATAATAAATGTATATTAGGCAATTCCCTTTTTATTTGACTTGAATGTGTTCCTACAAGAAGCAGTCTGACACTAAGGCAGTGCTCGATTTTTGAAGATTTAATCAAGGATAAAGTTTCTCCTTACTCAATTTCTAGAAATTTGGTGAAAAGATCCTTTCATGAATCATCATCTTTTGCCTCGTATTTATAAAGAAAAGATGAGTAAATGGTACGAAAATATATTTCAGGTCTGAATTCTTATCCGTCGTTTTATTTTGATTTGATCCATTAGATGAAATAACTTTTTTTATCTGTAGTCAAATTTTCGACACGTGGTTTCATTAGTAACCATGTGCTCTAACTTGTAAGTGCTTCCAAGTTTTTTATGTTCATTTTCTCTGAGTTTATCATGAGAGTCATTTGGTGAATATTAACTTTAAATATGGAGTCCACGATTATTAATATCCGGCGTTGATCTCAAACCCAGAATTAATGTAGATTGCATCTATATTGATTTTTAATCTAGGACCACCATATGATATGTCCATTAATTCAATTAATTTTTAATGGACGTGAGATACAGCGTATCTCACTACATTTTCTAGCACTTACAGACATATATGACTTTTATTTTGTTTTTTAGTCTAATCATTGTCCGCTCCCAGGCCCCATGACAATGTTGAACTCACCAGAAAATTCTCATATAGAGTTAGAGAACCGCACGGCAGCATGGATTTAAAAATTCTTAATTAATGTCAATTTATTAACGCATTTCGAAAAAAGAACAAAGCAATAGATACTATAATCTTTGTAAATTCATCATCAAATCTCAAACTAATTTTGTATCATTATTCCTATTTTAAATTTTCAATCACTAGTATAAATTTAGCCCTAGTGCACATCAATCATATATATTTCATACTTTGAGGCACATATAACTCAACTTACAATGTTGACACTTACATACATATATATGTTCATTATGCATCAGCGAAAAAACTATAGTCTTGAATATGCTTAACGACAATCCTGCCAGCAGCAACTGTACTTGCTATTGTTACTGAAGTGAAAAACAGAATGTTGAACCAATGCCATGCCTTCTTCTCTATTGTAGATGCCTTTGCCTTAGACTGCAGCGAAGAAAAAGTATATATTTAATTACCTGATTTTTTTTTTTTTTTGGGACTCTTTTAATTGGGAGTGCAAAAAGACAGAAAGAGCACAAGTACACTAATTAATTACGTACCTTAATGAAGACCATGCTCGGAAAGACGAAAGTTAGAGGAATGAGCGAAAATGATCCTATCACGTTGATAAAATCCCCAAGGAAAGGAAAAGCTGCAGCTACAAATATATTTGCTGTGAAAATAATCCCTCGTACGAAAAATCTTCGTTTGATGTTTTCTCGAGAAAACATGCTCTTTTCCAGCACGAGGAGCTTCGTATCAAGCGTCTCGTATATTGGCGAAATAAACACCTATATATATATAGGAGTTTATTTCGTTATTAGTGTTTGTATATACATATTGATCCGAAAGAGCATTAAGTTATATATGAAAGACATGGCCAATCTTACATGTTGGGAGACTAGAGACTGTAGGAACACTGCGGCATTAACGAAGGCCTTGATCCATTTAGCGCCACCTATCTGTTCAGGGAGGTACACGGATACACTGGAGCCGTAAGCCCAGTATCCGATGATAGTGACGCCATAATAGAACAAGAGCCCCACTGTGTACTGTGAATACAAGGCTTTCCTCATGTTCGCGACGGCGGGCAGGCGCAGAGTCGACTGCGTTTAATTAAATTTGGTCCGTCAGTTAATTAGATTTTGCACACAAATCAATTTTTGATAAACATCGCTGATTCTTAGTTAATTAACCTGCATCTCTGGAATCATGCCAGCGGCGTTGGCAACGATGATCGCTGATATGGCCCCGAGAGCGTTGTATATCTTGTCGGTTTTGCTTCCTTGGACCTCGTAATCTCTACTTTTACTGGAAGTACCTTCAAAACCCAATTTATGCAATTAATTAGTTCTAGTTGGTAATCATGTGATACATTTTTTCAGTGAATATTTACTTACTTTCGAAGTTTCAATTCCGAAATGGAAAAAGATTCCTCTTTCTCCTTGGCAAAATTCAAATAAGTCATTGCTGATTAATAAATGTAAGGGTCCGCTAATAAATGCTTAACCCTTATAGCCGCTATGCTTATTGGCATAAAATTTATAAAAACTTGAAAGGAATCATGTCAGAATCAATTAAATTTAAATTTCAGACCAAAAACAACAAACGGTCAAAGTAGCTTTCTTTTTTCTTTGCCCCCCTTCAAAATAGGACAAACTTTAAGCTCAGTAGACAGATGCTGTCATTTTATTGCACATGGCACATTAATGTTATTACGATTTAAAAAAAAAAGAGTTAGTTTTGAATTATTATCTACGGAATACTTTTCAAAATATTCTTATTTTTATTTAAAAAGATTTTAAAAAATAGAGATTTTTTTTAAAGAAAAATATTTTTTTCTTAACAGAAACAGAGAATAAACTGAAATTTATAATTATTTAAAAATATTCTAAAAATTATCATCTCGTGAGATCCATTTTAAGAAAAAGATTACTAAATTCACTCTCGCGCAGAAAAATATATATAATTAAAAAAAATTTCTCATTTTAAAATTCTATGAAGTATGATCCATGCATAACTTAGCTAAAATTAAAGTTGGACTTGCATTAAAAAGAATAATAATAAATACCTAGTTACCTACCATCTTTAACAAGGATCACCAGAAGAATGAGTATGTAAGTAAATGTGATGATAAAAGACACGGCCAGCCACCTTCTAATAGCTGACATCGTTGGAACAAGATTGGCAAAAATGAAGAAGGCCAGTCCGGAGATTATAATATAAATTTGTAGCCTCACTGGAGAGTCACTGAATACCATGTTGATTTCCTGTGCGCAAGGAAATGAGTATCCCTTATTTTTTTATCATTAATTTCATTCATGCATGAGGCAGCTGGCTTTCAGATATAATTTGTCATACCTTCAGTGATCTCGCCGCGAGTAGGATAAAGCCTATATTGGCCACCAAAAGGGTCAAAAATTGTATAGCCCAAGTGTAATAATACATTTCTCTTCCTGGAGAAAAGATTCAGAAAGTAACTGTTTAGTAGACGAACACGGAAGTAAGAATTAGTTGAATTTTCAATTATGTACTATCACGGCGGTGTAAGATCTTCAAATTTTTTTCCTGAAAGTTCAAATCCTAATTCCTAAATTTTCAAAGAGAAAAATTAGTTAATTACCGTAGAGATAGCCCATAAGGTCTCGGTATCTGATGAACCTTTTACCATCAATGAAGTGAAATGAGGACAAGAGCCATTGAGAATAGAGGGAGTAAAGAGCCAGAAAGAACATGCACAAGATCCCCCATTTCCAACCCAACGGCACGAGTATAAGATTTGAGAAACTTAGTATGTACCCACAGTTGAAAACGATCACCAGCATGAATCCCATTTGTTGCCATGAATCTGCAAAAGAATATAATTCAAGGAACATAAATAATTAAACTCCTCGATCGCTGAAGAAATAAAGTATTTTCCTGCTTCTAAAACATCTTTAAACAATAATACGACCGTGGCCAACGGTGTGCGCTGAAGTGGCCCCAAATTCTTGATTCTGAGCTCCCTTTGTTTGGCCTTCTTCGATGCTTAGAGCAGCAGCTACGTTATTTGTTTCTTCCATGATTGGTTTAGAAATTTAGAACTCGAAAACAAGCAGCCGGGGACTGGGAGGCCTTTCCACAAAAAATATGGAAAATATGTTATTTATTAACAATAATTGCTACAATGTACGTCACTTCGCTTCACACATACACCATACACGTGCCCCATACAATAACTTGCATGCACAGAGGGGACCTTGCTATGAGGGTAACAGGCATTTTATATCACGATAACTTGCACGTACAGTCTGCAGGGTCAGTTTTAAAATAGCCCTTGAAGTCAACAAGTATTTGATAATTCTCAACTTGTTAACACTTCGATAGCAATGAATAATAGTACCAGTTTTCGATTGAGCTGAACTAATAGAACTAGTTAAGAATTGGTAGTTGAGCTCTTCTTTAATTCTTCCAGGAAAATTATTGGATAATATATATGCTACCTTCTAATATCTGCGTGTTATAAAGCCGGTCAGCCACCAGCAGAGGTGCGAAGATCGTGAGATTTAGATTTCTCCCTGCAGGTCCAGGCTGTGCTTATATATTAGTAATTCACTCAAGTCATTGTCATTCAAAGCCGAACAGGATGCAGGTATGCAGCTGCTGTGCTGGACATGCCATTAAAAACGGAAAATAAATGAGATTTTTTTAAAAAAAAACAAGAGGATCAATTGCTCAATTATATGGGATAATTGACCCAACCCTAAAGAGCGAAACAGGTGTAATTTGACTCTTCCACATTATTTTCAGTGCAGTAATTGTTATTTTTTCTTGTGAAATGCATTAGCATTATAATTAAATATAGTAACACAACACATCCAGCGATTTAATATAGTAACACATCAAATCCAGCAGCTGTCATTATTGGATGTGATTGTACGTCAATATTTACACAGTAAATGCATTTTGTGTGAGTATTTTGGGACTTTGATTTCCTTCCTTAAATTTGAGACAAGCAAAATGTGAGTGCAGTTAATTTTTTTGAATATTATAAAAAATTAAAATCTGAATAATACTATTGGTCTCAATAATTATGTAATTATATATATAATTATAATTTTATGTATATAAATTACAATTTTAAACGATAATCTCATAGAATTTTTTTTTTAAAAAAAATAACGTTTTGTGTGAACTTGGAACCCTGAAAGTGCATCATTTTTATAGAGTAAAATATTATTACCGTTTTTGTCCTTTGAGATTGACATCTCAACTAATGCACATCGACCTGGACGGTTGGCTTAATTTCAGCACTCATCGTCTGCAGTAGTGAATACATAGAAATTGAGTAATGCTACACGTACAGGGGTTAAGCAATTTGTTAGGATTATGTGCTATTTAAAGTTTATTTATTTATTTATAATAAATACATTTTTTAGTTAATAAATATTTGAGATATTTTTTAAATATTTTAATTATTAAATATTTTGAATAAAATCTCTTTAATCATATTATATTTATTTATGTAATCAACATATAAATTTACAACAAATATAAATATAATCTATCTTATAATTAAATAAGTTAAGTTCACAACTAATAAATAGAATATGATACTTTATTTTCTTTAAATTATAGTAAATTTATTGAATAATTTATTTTAATTATGTATGAAGTGACTAAATAATTGAGATAATTTAATTATATTAAATTAAATTAAAATTTAAGTAACTATGAAATGAACCAACCTAAAGAGTGAAAGGGGTGTACGTTCACCCTTCCACAAAATTGCCAGTGCAATAATTTTTTATTTTGCATGTGAAATGCATTAACATTATAAATAAAAAAAAGTAAATTAATATAATTCACAACACTCACCTAAACCACTCACAAATATAATAACACATCGTATTCCGCGGTTGTCATTTTTAGATGTGATTGGACGTCAATGTTTACGGAGTAAGTGCATGTGTCAACTTGGTACTCGGAAACTGAAAGTGTGTCGTTGTTTTGAAATAAAATATTATTGGCTTTTTCAGACACGAGATTGAGAGCTCAACTAATGCATGTCTACCTCTGCGGCTGGCTTAATTTCAGCTCTCATCATTTGCAATAGTGAATACACAGAAACCGAGTAATGCTAAACGTGGATAACTCACATAATTTGTTAGGATTACTTGCTCCCTAAAGGATATTTATTTATTTATTTGTAATAAATATAATTTTTAATTAATAAATATTAAAGATATTTTTTAAATATCTTAATTACATAAGTATTTTAGGTAAGATTTATTTAATTATATTATATATGTTTATGTAATCAATATATAAATTTATAAAATACGTAAATATAATTTATCTTATGATTAAATAAATCAAGTTTATAATTAAAAAATAGAGTTGGGTGCTCTATATATGTTTAGATTGTAGTGAATTCATTGTATAATTTATCTTAATCATATATGAATTTAGTGATATATTTTACTTACATTGAATTAGAACACATTTAATTTAATAAACCTTGAAATGACTATCATACTTACTAAACCTCATAGGCATTGATCTTATTTCAATCTAAATCTTGAATTAATTATAGTTTCATAATTATGATTGTTATTCTATTGGAGTTATTCATGAGTGAGATACATATTTGTAGTAAAAATAACTTGATTCTATGTTGGAAGCAATTATGAGCAATAAATTATAAATTAATAATGCAGAATTTGTACACCACATCTCTTGATAGATTTTTTTAAACTTAATTATAAAATTATCTGGTCATATTGTCAACATTATTAGTATGTTAAAAATGATTATTATTAAAAATCAGTAATTATTAAGAAACAAGATATAATTACATTAATTGGCTAGATAAGGTACTAATTTAATTAACGATAAAGTACAAAGAATTATTCAGTAAAGAAAATAATGCGCCATACTTGAATTATTACTTCAGAATACTATCTTAAATAGCATAAAATTATGGAGACTAGTTTTAATTTTTTGGCCAAGTCGATTTAGAAATCAAATAATAGAGTTAGTCTATTATAGACCTAATTATTATAATCACTATTTGTGCATCTAAGTAATTCTCATGTTAGCTTACATAATTAATTACACCACTATCGAACTAACAAGTAAGATAACTTGTTATTAGGGCTAGAAATATAAATATATTATTTAGTGGGGGCTCTATCTATTATGCTTGTATATAAGGAGTCCCGTGTTATTTTATAAAACGGTCCGTGTTACTTTACCTTTTAATTTAAATCAAATATTTTAAATTTAATAGAATAAAAAGTCTATGGTTTCCACCAAAAAGATATAAAAGACTTATTTTTTCACAAAAGAATAGAGAAGACATAATATATACAATAGAGAAAAATGAAATAAAGTTTTCTACTACTAATTTTTTTAGCAGAGAAAAAGGCACTTATATACTAAACGCAAATTAAACTTGTGTCATAATTTAAAATATTATTAGTGACGAATCATGACCTAAATAATTATTGGTGACTGGGAAGCTAAGTTACAACTATGAAAAAGCTAAAGGTCTATCTATATAAATATAACATTGTTGATAGAGGCTATTGATTCCATTCATTTGGTTGATAATAACTCGGTCATTTTTTGTATGATTCGCTTTGTTTGATTTGAAGTCATTATCATTTTAAATTGTAGGTTTTCGTTATATTTAACTCTTTACAACCCACTATTGAGTCTCAACTCTATCGTCGTAAAAAAAAAAAAAAAAAAATAGGTCACTTGATATGTGTAATAATAAGAAAAGTTTGGAATACACAATAAAAGATCTAGTGTGATATATTGAAAGAATTGATGCGCTGGATCATGTTCTTCATAGTTGGTTGGCGCGGAATTGTCTACATAATTATACGAGATACATGTATATGATGCACGGGATTTTACATAATTAAAATATTATGAGAGTTGCATAGTCATTTTTTGAAAGGGATGCCTTAGTTAGACATTGCCCATTTAGGAGAGTGAGCACTCCTCTTTTACATAAATAATGTACAATTAAAAATTCTTTTCCAAGTAATGATTCATGTACACAAATACCATGGAACAGTCCCATCTTTTTTAATATTGTAGCTGAATGCCTAGGCTTTTGCAGCAACTGAACTTTAGTTGTGTTTAAGACAAAAACAAGATTGTCTAGCTAGCTATGGCTACTGAATGTTAGTCAGTCATACGAATGGTAGCTGTGTTTAAAAAAGAGAAGAGGTTGTTTGTAGCTGGCTACTTCTTATTGCATGCCATGATGTACAAAATAGGAAGAGCTTCTTGAACACACTAATGTCTTTTCACTTACTCAATTTCAATCAATCAGCGGGGAGTTCACTGGAAATGCAAGCTTCTCATAATTTGACTTGTGTGGTATGCGTATATTAATTATTTCCAAATTTTAAATACTATTTAGTCAAATGGAACATAAAATGCATCAGAACAAAAATACTTCTCTCTCTTTTTTTTTTTTTTTTTGTCCTCCAACTAAAAAAAATGTAGAGGTACATATGTCAATCTTAGAGGCAAAAAGAGAGTGAATCAATTACTCTTTAACGTGACTAGTTGGAGCCTTCGTCTATTCTATATTTTTATGAAAAAAAAATTATATATTTCGGCATATTAATTTATAAGAGTAGGGTGTCACGAGCCGCCAAGATCTCCTAAAATCAGAGGTTAATTCTACACCAACAATCTCATTTAACAAAAATCTACCTAGAAATTGAGTACATCTAAAAGGTGGGGTTCACTTAGCACTTGCGTTTAGAAGTGGGTTACATTTTGTAATAGGCTACTTAGACAACTAAGCCAAACGTGGTGCACTTGGTAACCTACCTTGCCCGACTCGAGTTCTAAAGTCTCTATAATTATTAAGCTATTGAAAATTTCAAAAGTCAAACATTTAAGTCTCCTTGTCCACATGCTCAACCTAGGGGTGAATCTCTTCATTTTATGCAACACTTTCACACACATACTAACACACTTCAGCACACTCACACACTAGTGCACAAGCTCTTGAACTCTCTTGTACAAAACATTATGTAAATTATGCTTTAAGTATAATATAAATACATTTGGTCATAATAACTCATTTCTCTTTAATCTTTTCTGTAAGCTTTTCGCTTAAGCTAGATCGAGAAGTGTCTAAGCTTACTTAGCGACTTAAAGTATTAGGAAGCCGTTTAAGTGCTGCACGAGAATATTACACGACAACTTGCATCCCGTGACAAGGGGTTCTTAATGTGAGACTCTCTCAAGAGCTGTAAATCTTATCATAATATTCATCCAGTTAGAAACGTAGTAAAAAATATATAAATCCTACAGAAACAAAATTTTTTTTTGACATAAAACAAAATAAAAGATTTACTATGATATTTATATGTCAAGCTAGATGTGATGCATTTACAATTGCCCACGTCGTGGCTTCATATCTATAGAAAATGTTGCATGATAGTTTCATTTTCAATGCTTATAAAAATACCATTTTCTATATACGTAACTAAATCATCATTCATCCATTGATCTCCTATTCGGTTGTACAGTTCAATCTTCACAAAGTTCATGACTGAAAATATTATCTCAATAGTATAATAGTAAATAAGTAAAGTAAACCTAATGTCAGAAGTAAGTAATTTAATGAATATACATTATCTACTTTTGTTTGGACTTCAATCCCATCCGATTATGAAAACTCAATACTCGCATATTCATTAAATAGGTGTCAAGTTGAGCCTCAAATATTAAGAGACCTGTTAAAGAGAAATCCATAGAATAAAATAGAACAAGAGGAACTAGATTTTGCTTGTTGAATAATGAGAAAGAATCACATGAACCAATAGAAGCGAAATAAAGAAACAACTGGTGTTTGTCTTATTGAAACAGCTATTTGGAAATCTATTGTTTTTTCCATTAAAGAGTTTTTTTTTTCTAGTGGGCCCTGGTCCTAATGTGAATCCATATTTGATCCTCACCCGCTCCATTATCCAGTCATTGTTATACCTGGGATCAACCCAGTATTTTTGCCATTCCCTATTCCCTACTTGAGTCGCAACAGCATCGGCCTAAAAAAAAAAAAAAATTATTTTAATTATGCAGTCATTCATGGATATTTTCAACTCCCATAATTTTGTGAGTCGATCGAAGGACGTCGAGTTGACGAGACGAGTTCGAATGTTGGATACTGCTCGGCCCAATTACACTTGATCTTGATTTTGTGGGTAAAACTCATTCGGCTGTTTTTTTTTTTTGACGAGTTGAATTATTAGCACCTGTCTAAAATCTTTTTAAAACCCCATTAAATAATTAAAATAGATAATTGTTTCTATCTACACCCACCTTTGTTCATTAAACACCTTTGCTTCCATTCTCATCCTCTTCTCTAATAAAACTCCTCATTTTCTTCGCTCCGTACGGCCTGCATTCTTAACGAATTCTATTTTTTAAGAGAAAAAGGTCAAGATTTAAAAAAGAAAACCTGCATTCTAGTATTTATGTTGCTTACTTTCAATCTTTTTTTTTCTTCCCCGTACGGCTTAAATCCATGACTTTTATGCTACTATGTGGAATAATTTTCTTTATTTTTTTTTTATGTCTTACCATAATCGCATAATGTGGGGAGGTGAGAAGAAAATTACAAATCAATTCTATAAGCAGGACAATTTGTTCATACATGATATGTGTGTGTTCTTCGTTTTCTTTAGCCAATGAGTTATTTGTTGAGATGCTCAAATTCATCTCACGCTAAATTGTTCTTATGATTTTTTACTAATAACGAACTAAAATATTACAGTGAAAAACTTCATTGTCAAGTTGCTGATTTCAGTAATTTTTTTCTTTTTCCCCTGTGTTATACGTTTTAAGCCCTTGCAGAAAGGTAGGCAACGGTAAAGAGATTATTGTAGTCCTCTTTATGTACTTTCTGCTATTGTTAAAATGGCAGATTTGAAGGAGTGGTTTTATGAGAAGTTTTGAGGGTGCCAAGCTGCATGGCAAAAAGATTTTGTTTAGATTTTGGTTCGATTGACTTCGACTTAATTTTTTTTTTTTTAAGCTTTTACTTAAATTTAACGATTTTGGGTTGAGCTCAGGCTCAAATGCGAGAGCTCGATTAAAATTTGAATTGGAATTTGGGCTTTGTTAGCTCGACGCGGCTCAACACAAAATTTAAAAAAAATATATATATATAATATCTTTTGTATAAATTTATAAAATATAATTTTAAATTATGTTTATTTTATTATTTATATAATTATATAGGTAAAATCTTGGGTAATTTTTATCTTTATAATAAATTTTAATATATAAATAAAGCTATGTCTATTTTTTAAAAAAGTTAAATAACCTAAATACTAAAAAATTTAAAAAATTATGAAATTTGGGCTTGGATAAAAATCCAACCCAACCCTAGCCCGAATTAAATTAAATGATTGAATTTTTTTTTCATATCGAATCTTTTAATATTATGATCTAAAATCGAGTCCTACCTAACACATTATCAACTTTAAGTATTAATTACTTTATTGATTGATTGATTTATTTATTTATTTATTAATAATATAAATTTATCATATTATAAATAAGTTATTGCATGAGATTTTACTCTAATCTAACATAAATTATTAATTAGATTAATATGAATAAGATGCATTTAATAATTGTATTAATTATATTTAACTATCAATAAATTGCAGCTTGTTAGCTCTAGTGTGAACCTTACTTGCACAAGATTGAACATATATTATGAATATTAAACCTAATTGAAGCACAAAAATTGACACGAAAATCATACAGCTGAGCCTTGGTTCGTATGTATACATTTTGCCCCATTGCTTCAACACCCCCCCCCCCCCAACAAAAAAAAAAAAAAACCAGCGTATTCAATCCAAGCAAAGTCAAAAACTTTGACCCGACCTTAATCCTACTCATTTCCACGTCAGCTGGGCCACAATCCGATCCGTTTGGAATAGTCTAGATTTATACTTGCATGAATTGAATAAACAATTTCAAAATGAAATTAGCGGATTGAAGGTCACGACTCAATTTGTGATTCATCGACGGAGCCCCCGTTTATTAAAAAATTAACACCTGATGCTTGAAACTAGATCTGGAACTTTCCAGATTCTCCTCACCTTCATTTTGTTAATTAATTAAACTTTACTCAGCTTAGCCAACTGGATTGAATAAAGATAATGGTTTTTCCAGTAAATATTTAAATTAATAAATCAAAGAAAAAACTTCTTCGATATTTTTAAAATACTGACCTTTTCTCATTCGTTACTTCTTATTATGTTATTTACACATTGCTCAAAAAATTATGATAATGTGTCTGTGTACATGTACATGTATATGTATATGTGTGTGTAATCAAGTCTCCCCATTTTTTTCAATATGAGCATATTATTAAATAATATAGTTTCTTAAAATAAGTATTTAATATAGTTAAATAGTTTAATAACATGTTTACACTAATTGTATTAGATTATTTCCTTTAATAACATGCCTGTATGAGAAAATAAAATAAAATATCTAAATTAAAATATAAAAAAATATAAATTTTAATATATTAAAAATTATGTATTTTTATTTGTTAGTATATTAAAATTTATATTTTTATTTTTTTATTGACTCCTTATTTTATTAAGGTGAAAATACCCTCATTAGATAATAATATAAATATAATTTTTATTTAATAAAAATATGATCACTTGTTAAATAATAATATCATTAATAAATAAAAAAATTTAATAAATTAACAGATAAAAATAATTTTTAAGATATTAAAATTTATAATTTTTTATATTTTAGTGAAGTTCTTAATAAAATACTTTTGCCAAAGAAAAGCCTGTCTACACGCACACGTAAAAAAGGTCATAACGTCAAACGTCCCAAATATTAAAACAAATCGTCTAGGCAACCGCAATAACTTTGATCGATCAGCATTCTTTTCCCTTTCTTTCTCTCATTTGAACGCACTCAAAACGGTTCCATTGTGCATTCACCATTTGTCAAACCAGAGTAGGCTTAATTTGTTTGTTTCAATCTTTACAACCTGCGCTAGTACATTGCAGTGTTAATTTTGCTGGTAGCGTAAATTAAAGTTTAGAGACAGAGAAGAGTCACAGTGATGACGGTTACTGCCAAGGCTAGCATCAAAGATGGCTGCCTCATGATCAGAGGCAACGTGGTGTTGACCCGAGTTCCTCAAAACGTTGTCGTTTCTGCTTCAGGTTTCATTGGTGCAACCTCAGCGGCAACTCCAAGCTCTCGCCATATTTTCACGCTTGGAGTACTTCCTGAGTAAGTTTAAAAGTTTCTTCTTATTTTTCTTCGTTTATCAATTTCTTTATTCAGTTTCTGTCTGTGGGCATGCACGTTTATAATCAATCTCTGCTTTGCATGTGGAATGGATTGTGGCCACTGCAGTGGATACAGGTTCTTGTGTCTCTTCAGGTTCAAAATCTGGTGGATGATACCGAGGGTTGGAAAATCTGCAAGTGAAGTTCCAATGGAGACCCAAATGCTTCTCTTGGAAGCAAGAGAAGGCTCTCCCTTGGATGCTGATGCTGCTTCACAAAACACTTTCTATATTCTTTTGTTGCCCGTCTTGGATGGACAATTCAGGGCAACTTTGCAAGGGACACCCACTAACGACCTCCAGTTCTGCATCGAGAGTGGTTAGATAGTTGCCAATTCTATTAGTTTTCGATTACCATTTAATTCAACTACATTTCATTTTTTTTCTTTTTCCCTTTCAAATAATAGATGCCAATTCTATTAGTTTTCGATTACCATTTAATTCAACTACATTTCATTTTTTTTCTTTTTCCCTGTCAAATAATAGATGCCAATTCTATTAGTTTTCGATTACCATTTAATTCAACTACATTTCATTTTTTTTCTTTTTCCCTTTCAAATAATAGCTTGATTTGGATTCTCTTATTATTTAAATCTTCAGGGGATACCAGTGTCCAAACCTCTGAGGCATTTGAAGCAGTGTTCATTAATTCAGGGGAAAATCCATTTGAGCTTATTAAAGATTCTATCAAGTATCTACATGTGTACACTATCTTGTTCCAGAATATTTAATGTTATCCCTAGAAATTATCACAGACTGATTTCTCTTTTGTATTATTTATTTGTGTAGAATATTGGAGAAGCACAAGGGGACTTTTAGTCACATTGAAAACAAGAAGGCATAAATTCATATCCTCAAAATTTCCGGCACTTATTTATTTGGAATTTCATTCCAATTAATGGATTTTTATGGTTTGGTTGATAGATCCCTCGACATTTAGACTGGTTTGGATGGTGCACGTGGGATGCATTCTATAAAAAAGTCGATCCCCAAGGAATCAAAGAGGGCCTTCACAGGTATGATAGAAACTCCTGTTTCGTTTTCTGTAACTTTTATAGTAAGGCATGTGATCATTCATTTATGTTCTGTTTGTTCAATAGTTTCTTGGAAGGTGGATGCTCACCCAGGTTTCTAATCATTGATGATGGATGGCAAGAGACAATAAATGAATTTTGTAAAGATGGTGAACCGCTAATCGAAGGGACACAGTAAGTGTCTTCTTGTAACTATCAAAGTTTCATTACAGTTTGTAGAAACCATGATTATGGATTTGTTAACCGTGCCTCTTTCTTCTTTTGTTAACGTGTAGGTTTGCTACTAGATTGGTGGATGTTAAAGAAAACTCTAAGTTTAAGAGTTCGGGGTCTGATAATTCATGCAATGACCTCCATGAGTTCATCGATGAAATTAAAGAGAAATATGGATTAAAGTAAGATTCCAAAATAAAATCTGAAACTGTTTCTTGAGAGACTTGCAATCAGGTCTTACAGTACTTAATTTAACAATGGGGAATTTATCAATTAATGCAGATATGTCTACATGTGGCATGCATTAGCTGGTTATTAGGGAGGAGTACTCCCGTCATCTGAAATAATGAAAAAGTACAACCCGAAGTTTGCTTACCCTATTCAGTCTCCCGGAAACACCGGAAATCTTAGAGACATTGCAATGGACAGCTTGGAGAAATATGGAGTTGGAATTATTGATCCACAGAAAATCTTTGATTTCTACAATGATCTCCATAGCTACCTTGCAAGCAGTGGGGTCGATGGAGTTAAGGTAGATGTTCAGAGTTTGATGGAAACATTGGGCTCTGGGCATGGCGGACGAGTATTGTTGACCAGACAATATCAGCAAGCACTTGAGCAATCAGTTGCTTGGAACTTTAAAGACAATAACCTGATTAGCTGCATGAGTCACAACTCGGACTCACTTTACAGGTCTGTTTGCTTCTAGAAACATTAATTGTGAATATGAGATTTTTTTTTTTCATTTTTTCAGAGCAAGAATGTGTGATAATTTTCATCTGGAGTGCTCGTTTATTGTCAGTTCAATGAAGAGTGCAGTTGCAAGAGCATCTGAAGATTTCATGCCAGGAGAGCCAACTTTTCAGACTTTGCATATTGCCTCTGTTGCTTTTAACAGTCTTTTACTAGGGGAGATTGTGGTGCCAGATTGGGACATGTTTCACGTAAGACATCTTCCCCTTCTACCCAAAGTTTTTCTTATGGATCAATGAACCTGCTTTATTTCAAGTAGAAAAACACTTGTAAGGGCTCATAAAAGATACAAAAGATTAGGCACTACTAAGAAAATGATCAGTACTAAGAAACCATCTACTGCAGACTTCTATATTTGTTAGAGGTTCCAGAACTTGTCCAAACCTAATATGTTTGATATACGAGTGGCTGAAATCTTTTCAAATGGAAATGAAATCATCTTATATCTACAAGTCGCAAAATCTAAATGTATTGCTTTCTTCATTTCAGAGCAAACATGAAACTGCAAAGTTTCATGCTGCAGCCAGAGCATTGGGTGGTTGTGCGGTATATGTAAGGTGAGCCATATGGGCTAATAATTGATTTTACATGCATTTTCACATTGGAGGGGGGAAAGAAGATAGTTGAATGCTTTATTGCTGATAACAAATGAGTTGTAATTCTTTTGGATCTTTCATACAATCACAGCGACAAGCCAGGGGTTCATGATTTTAAAATTCTCAGAAGGCTTGTGTTGCCTGATGGATCTGTCCTAAGAGCCAGATATGCTGGACGTCCTACTCGGGATTGTTTATTTGAAGACCCTGTCATGGATGGAAAAAGGTAAATTTCAGGATAACCTCATTCTTTAACTCCAATAATTGATTCTCTGTGTTTTTACTAAAATCATAATGTGGAACAACTCTTTTGCAGTCTGTTGAAGATTTGGAATTTAAATAAATTATCGGGAGTCATTGGTGTCTTTAATTGCCAAGGAGCTGGAAGTTGGCCAATGAAAGAAGACATGCATAGCAAGCCACCTTCACCTTTATCCATTTCAGGCCATGTGAGTCCCCTTGACATTGAATTTCTTGAAAGGGTGGCAGACGAAAACTGGAATGGAGATTGTGCACTATATGCCTTCAATTCAGGTGAACTTCAGTCTCATTTTGGCCCCAGTGACTGATTAAACAAGATTCCTCAATGACCAATTGAACAAGATTTTCATATTAATTGGCATATCAATTATGTTGCAGGAGTTCTTTCTAAATTGCCAAAGAAAGGAAACCTTCAAGTGTCCTTGGCCACTCTCAAATGTGAAATATATACAATCTGTCCTATCAGGGTCAGTAAAGTAAAAGCGCTCTTACATTGTAGATTCTTTTTGGTTCAAGTACAGAAAAATTCACTTGAATATTGTTGAACAGGTTCTTGGCCAGGATCTTTCATTTGCTCCCATAGGATTGCTTGATATGTACAACTCAGGAGGAGCTGTAGAATCTGTAAATTACGTTATTGATCTATCTGAATACATAATTAAAATAAAAGGCAAAGGCTGTGGACGATTTGGAGTGTACTCGAGCACTAAACCAAAGTGTTGTATGGTCGACATGCAGGAAGAGGAATTCACCTACGACGCTGAAGATGGACTATTGACAGTTAAACTTCCTGGTGAATGTACATTAAGAGATATTGAATTTGTTTATTGAGATAGACGCACAGTCTTGCAAGTAAATTCAAAGGTGGTCATTCTTGTGGGTTGCACGATACCGTGTTTATTGTAATTAAATGATAATGAATTAATGATTCATTATGAAACAGCAAATGAGTCTGTACACTATATCTTTATTTGTCTAATTGGGTGGGACTTGCAAAATGGGAACATCGGTGGGGCTGCTTGATACAAGTTAAGCGGCTGATTTGTTTCCCAAATTTGATAATGTATTAAGAGGGAAAAACTCGTCGTTCTTCCAGAAAAGTAGAAGCATATTCATTTCCAATATTGTCTTGTCTAGAAGCAGGATAAATACTTTCTAGACAAATAGGGAAGATTTCTTACATGCGAATCCCAAGAGGCACGGGCGGTTTCATGGCCTTTTGCTGCGGGACTAAGGCCATGAAGGCCCCGCTTGATGCTTTTACTTCTGTCTGCCCTGGCCACGCATTCCAGAGTTGGCCAAATGTCATCCTAGCTTAATAGTCACTTAAGGAAACACATTCATTTTATATCTAGCAGTATCCAAGAAACCTCGGCTATAGAATAAAAGTAAAATGGCAATCACCAGCTCAGCCGCACATCAGAGATAGCTACCTTGTAGTGTGCGGTAAGGTTGTTTTGACTCAAGTTCGGAAGCTTCTGATAATATCAGGTTACACCAATAATCGATGGTTAAGCTTTCGTTGGAGCAAGTTCAATGTTAAGCATCAAAATTTGTCCGAGATTAGTTGGACAAGTTACTTGTCTTATAAAGACAGAGTTAACCGAAGCAACTAAAAAAAAAAAAAATGAAATAATTTATGCTCAAGAATTAGGGCTTCAAGGATCATATGGTGACGTTTTAAGGTTTTAACCGCTTATTATTGCAGGATATTAGAGCAGCAAAACATACTTTCCGCTGCATAGAGAACAAGAAAGTACAATAACCAGAAATCTTTAATTCTTAAAGAAACCTTTTTATCAAAAAAGAAAATTCGAATATATTAATGCCTCAATACAGCCTCCTGCATATTTAGACTGGCTTGGATGGAACAGGAGGGATGCATCTTGTACTTGAGTTGATCCAGTACGAATGGATGATGGATCAAAAGGTGATACAAAAATGATCCTACTGTTTGAATGAGATTCTCTATCTTAAGCACGATAAAAAGAAATGTATTTCAAATATATTACAATTGAATTTTACCATTTTTGAACCAAGGTAAGTCTTTGTTGTATTTGGATTCTCTCCCCAGAAACTCCATGATCTTCAGTAGTGAGTAGACTAAATACATGTTTTGCTTGTATCTAGATTAGTCAATTTGTCAGAAAAATGTGAAGTTCACAGGCTTGTGGTCAGGAGACACATGCTTCGATCTCAGTAAGAATGTCGAAACCATCAAAAAGAAACGTGGACCAAAGTAGTGCTCTTGCTCTTTCTTACTTCGTAGAGAACTAATATTAACCGTGCTGCGTTCACTGAGATGACTCTATGATTGACACCACAGATGGCGGATTAGCATATGCATGGCATGCTATGCTTGGTTAGTGGGGGAGGTGTACTTCCGTCATCTGAAACAAAGAAAAAGTACAAACCAGAAATTGCAGATTTGGTTCATTCCCCGGGAAACCTGAGAAATATTATATGTCCTACCTTGAACAGCACGGAAAAATGGAGTTGAGATCATTGACCCCTCAAACATCTATGACTTGTAACAACGATTATCATAGCTGCCGTGAGTTGTGGTGCTGATGGAGTGAAAGTGGATGTCCAGAATGGACAAGAGGTGCTTGGTGCCACTACCTAAAGTTAAAAGTACCTTTTTCAGGTTGTAAATAACTGTTTAGTTTAACCGTTTTGATTGATATCATTGGATACCTTATATCAGAATTAGTTATCAAGTATAAATATGGGTTAATTATCTTTTATAAATTATTTGCAGCGCCATAAATATGTGTTTATTTCTCCATACCGCTGAGTTTTATGCTGCAGCAACAGCGTTGGGTAGTTGCCATGTAATTGTCAGGTCAGCTGAGCCAGAGATACATTTGTATTAGATCTGATCAAGCTATGCAAAATAGAAACTCTTTTTACTGATAATATTCCTTTAATACTATATTTGTCCTCCAATGATGTGCTACACAGCAACAATTTTAAAGTCATCAGGAAACTAGTATTGCCCGATGGCTTTATCCTAAGAGCTAGATATGCCGACTGACCTACCCTAGACTGTTCGTTTAATGATCAAGCCACAGATAGAAATAGGTAATATGAACGGTGCAACAGAAATTAAATTTGCTTCCGCCTATAAACAAGATAACTAACTGCCTGTAATATTGCAGTCCGCTGAAAATTTGGAGCTTGAACAAATTATTGGGGATTGTAGGAGCGTTCAATTGCCAAATGGGAGGATTTTGGCTTCCAATACAAAGTGCTATATATGAGCCACCCCAGTCCTCTGGACATGGATCC
The DNA here is from genome assembly GCA_030449875.1 of Aegle marmelos. Classification (NCBI taxonomy): domain Eukaryota; kingdom Viridiplantae; phylum Streptophyta; class Magnoliopsida; order Sapindales; family Rutaceae; genus Aegle; species Aegle marmelos. The sequence continues at coordinate 3,956,522 of JASUUL010000093.1, forward strand.
TCTGGAAGAGGTCCTAGGTGAAAACTTGGGTGGGAGATTGTGCAGCATATGCATTCAATTCAGGTAACCTTTGAAACTTCTGTCACTCTGGCCTTATTATTTTGGACCTTCGTTGGCGCTCTTTCCATAATGCCAAAGAGAGCAAGCTTTCAGTTCACCCTGGACCATTTGAAATATGAAACTTTATTGTTTCTCTTCTTAAGATCAGACGCACTTGCCTTTCAATGAGTTGAGTCTTACACTGACAACTACTAAAGCGCTGAGTTTTAAATTTTTAGTGGGTTCGTTTTGTGGAGGGCTTGGCAACAGGATTTCGATCTCGACATTTAGTTTACTCCAATTGGGTTGATTGACATGTACAACTCAGGAGGAGCACTGGAAGCCGTGGGCTGCATTAAAGATCCATCTTGATGTACCATAAACGCTGAAGTACGAGGATGTAGCCATTTGGAATTTATTTCAATTACATTGTGGTTATTGTTTAGAGGGGGAGTAATGAGTTTAAATTTTTTACATTATTTTTTTAAAGTGAGTTAGGGATTTGTTATTTTTTGAAGTGAGGAGTGGACTCCCACTCTGATAAAAAGAGGTGGAAGTGAGAATTTACTCCCTCTTCTTTTATATTTATCTTTAACAAAATTAAGAAATAAATTTAATTAAATATTATATTTAATAAAATAAAATAAATATTTTATTAAATATTTTTATTTTTATTTTATTAAATATATTTAATATTTAATATTTTATTAATATAGTATTTAGTAAATATATTTAATACATGTATTTATAAAATAATATTATTATATTATTTAAGTAAATATGATATTATTTTTTATTTTATTAAATCAATATTTTATTAAATATTATTAATTTGATTTCACTAAATATGTTTAATATTATTAATCATATTTATAAATTAAATAAAAATAAATAATATTATTATATTATTTTATAAATTATGTTTATTAAACTATTTACTAAATAATATTTAATAAAATATTATATTTATTAAAATAAAATAAATAATATCATAGTTATTTAAATAATAATAATAATATTTTATTTTATAAATTATGTTTATTTAAGAAAATAATATTAAATATAATATTATCATATTTATTTAAAAATAATAATTTAAATTAATACAAAGTTAAAATTACGTAAAAATATATTATTATACTCATATAGAATTAATAATATTATTATATGCTATCTTTATTTGAAAATATAATAATATTATATTTATTATATTTATATTTACTAAAAAATAAATATAATAGTATTATATTTACTTAATATTGGTGATTAATAATAATAAATATTTTATTCTAAGAAAATATTAATTTCGTACTTTATTATTAATAATAATATTTTATTTATGTTGCTCTTATTAATAATTTTTTATTTACATAATTAAAATTAAAATTAATAAAAAAATTATGATTTACATAATTAAGAGTATTAATAATTCTTATTAATTTATAGATATAATAAGATAAATATTTTAATTTTTAAATATATTTTTTATTAATTTTATAATTAAAAACTATAATTCTTTAAATAAGAGTAAAATTATAATTTGAAATAATTTACTCCCAATTTAAAAAAATATAAATACAAAATTAGATTTCAGTTTCAATTTCATATTCTTATTCTAGTATAAGTAAAAAATCTACTCCGACTCTCATTCTACATTCCTAATCTCATGATTCTCACTATTCAAAATTTCTATTAAAATCTAAAAAGTAAATACTATCTAAAAGAAACCAAAATTACTAATCTCATGATTCTCATTATTCAAAATTTCTATTAAAATCTAAAAAGTAAATACTACATAAAAGAAACCAAAATCCTGTGCTGTGGACGGAATAGTGGAGCAATTCTTATACATTGCCACAGACAGCCTGCTTACATTCTAGCGCCAAGGTGAATGCAAGTCCAGAGAAGTTTAATTTGTCGATTGAAGTGCATGCATTGAAGATCCTAGGACTCTGTACCGTTGTGCTCTGGAACATGCTGTTGAAGCAACATGAAACTGTCATGTTTTTTTATGCAGAAAGGATTCTGGATATGCGTAATCTTGGTCCTTGTGTGTGACAACAAATCTTGATAAGAGTTTTTTTTTAAAAAAAAAAAAAATTCCCTTTCATCTTGTATCTGTTTTATCGTAAATCCAATCAGTATGTTTGTTGCGTTACCTGAAATCTAGCCCGTTTAAACAAGAAGATTTTGATCAGATACTTTAAAATAAAAACAACACCGAATAAAATTGTGGGCCTCCCAGAAAATATCAGCAGTCCCGACGCAATATTTTCTCAGTAGGCCCATAAAACTGTGAGGCCGTTTTGGACCATACAGATGCAGAATACTTGTGCAACCAATAAAGCCTTTCCCTCTCTCTCTCTCTCTCCCTCTCTCTCGCGAAACACTAAACCTCTCCGCTCCCGGTCCTCATCTCTCTCACCATTCTGCCCCTTATCCTTAGAGCGCTCCTCTAAAGTCTAAACCCTTTTCCTCTTTATGAAAATGTCTTCTTCAACAGCATCTGTATTGAAACCCTTATCATCAATGGCCGACTCTACTTCTCTATTTTCTCTGCCTTCTGTCTTCAACCGAAACCTATATTTCTCAGTCCACCCCAGACCTAGACCTATCAAGCTTCACCTTTCTGACTCCTCCTCATCTTCGAAAGTTTTCTCCATTAAGCTCAAAAGAACTACCTATTTCTCTTCATTCACCACTTTCGTTGCCCAGACGTCGGACTGGGCCGACCAAGAAGAAGACAAAGACAACACCACCATCACTCTTGACCAAGAACAAGAACAGGACGAGGAAGAAGAACCGAATTGGGAAAATCAAGGAGACGATGAAACCGAAGCGAGTTTATCTGATTGGGGGGAGCCCGAAGGCGAAGATACAGTTGTTGAGGCTGGTGAAAGCCTGGAGGAGAGTGGTGAAGAGGGGGTTTTTGAGGAAGAGGAGTTTGTAGAACCACCTGAGGATGCTAAGTTGTTTGTTGGGAACTTACCCTATGATGTCGATAGTCAAAAGCTTGCTATGCTTTTTGAGAAGGCTGGAACTGTCGAGATTGCTGAGGTAAAGTTCCATTTTTTTATTTGGTAATCAGGGTTTTCATCTGTGGGTATGCGCTGTTTTTGATGTTTCTTTGTTGCAGGTTATTTACAACAGAGAAACTGACCGGAGTCGCGGGTTCGGCTTTGTGACAATGAGTACCGTTGAGGAAGCTGAAAAGGCTGTTGAGATGTTTCACAGATATGTAAGTTTGGGTTTCCTTGTTTAGTCCAAAGTATCACTTTTTGACGTCAGTCAGTAATTACTGCATGTCAAGATTTTAAAGGAAGAAAGATTATGTGCTTCCATATTGTGTATTTTGGTTGTGCAAACTAGTTCAATGGAGTTAGCAAAAGGTATTATTGAATAGGGGAAGCCCTTCTTGTTGAATATTAATAGTTGTAACAACTTCTGCCAATTATTTGCTCTCCTATTGTAAAAGTGCTATGATATTAAAGTATATCAAAAGGAAACCTTAGGGATTCTTCCTGGTTAAACATTCCATGTTGTATATCTGTTGGACCAGTTAGCTGGATTTGCATGTGCCTGATTGACTTAAAAACTGCTTTGTCATTTGATCTTAAAATGTTCTCTCTTATAGATTTGTCCAAGTTTTCTTACTTTTAATCCTTTTCAAGATGTGTGTATTCATTAACCGTGGTGGACCTCCATTATTACTCTAGTTAATTTACTTTAGGGTTGGAAAAGATATTTGTTCTCCCATATATGCCTAATTTCAATTATGAGTTAAACAATTTACTGGTGATTATGTGCTACGTTCAATGTCTTACCTTGCATTCTGATTCTAGGTTTCTGCTTTTTTGGCAGCATGCTTGTACTTTTTTGTCACCATAACTTCCATAATCTCACTCGTACAAAGGTCCTTTAATATTTTCTTCTAGTCATGATTTGATATCAGTTTGAAAAAAAAAAAAATTATCCGTTTAACTTTTTGGAGCACATTTCCTTAGTTCTTAATTTTGAAATACAACAATTGCTTGAGTTACCTGTAAATGCCTAATGTTCAGCATTTTCTCCATAGGGCTACAATTCATGGTATAAGAGGAGCTCTAAAGAGTAGGCTTGCTAAATATGCATGTGGCAAAGTGAAAGCTCTGAAAAATGCTAAAACCATTACCCTACTTGCTTCATGAAGATAAATTTGCTAATGTGACCCTTTTTTTTTTCCTGTATACAATAATAAGTCTACTTGTGCCAGCATGCACTCACACTCAAAGTAGAGTTACTTTGCTTACAATGTTGCTTCTCTGTCTTGGACAGGATGTAGATGGAAGGCTTTTGACAGTAAATAAAGCTGCTCCAAGGGGAACACAGCCTGAACGCCCGCCTCGTGTGTTTGAGCCTGGTTTTAGAATCTATGTGGGCAACCTGCCATGGGAAGTGGATAATGCTCGTCTAGAGCAAGTTTTTAGTGAGCATGGTAAGGTGGTGAATGCCCGGGTTGTTTATGACAGGGAGACTGGACGTTCACGAGGTTTTGGCTTTGTTACAATGTCTAGTGAGACTGAATTGAATGATGCTATTGCTGCTCTTGACGGACAGGTATTCCTCAGTTTGAATAAGTGATTCCAAAGTTCATTTTCTTCTGCAGTATATGTGTGCAGACCAACAAATGAAAATGCTCACAACTGTATTCATTAAGGGTCATGTATTTCAATGTGGGTAACTGTTGATATTGGTGGGAAACAAAAAATGAGAGATACAATTTCTGGATTCTTGTTTGTTTATAACCATATTTCATGAATCTGCAGAATCTGGATGGGAGGGCAATCAGAGTAAATGTTGCAGAGGATAGACAAAGACGCAGCTCCTTTTGAGGGAACATGACATGTCATAGATGCAAGTATCTGCTAGTGATGGTTTCTATCTATTTTCTTCCCTCTTTTTCTGTGCTGGTTCACTATTATCTCCTTTTTTTATTTTTTTTTCTTTTTCTTTTCGTTTCCATTTTTTTGAATGAGATTTGTTGAGTTTCTGCCAAATAGTTAATGGAAAATTTGCTTATGGAGTTGAAAGCTGAAATCACACACTTTTGTTTTCTCAATTTGACTGTGCAATGTAGGAAAAGTTTGTAAATCATGAGTTACTGCCGCTATTTTTTACAGAGGTATTATTATCAGGGTTGATATGTTCTGCTGGTATTTGTCCTTCACTTGTAGTTCCAACTTGCAAGTCTCCCCAAAGAAATTAAAAAAAAAAAAATTGTACGACCACGTGAGACTTTCAACTGACGCCCATTTTGCTGTAGAGCTATAGTAATCTGCTCTCTTCCAGGCCTGTGATGGCGGACAGCTGCTAATGTGCTCTTTGCTAGAAAATTCTGATCTTCCATGGCGATGAAAACGTCGCTCAACCTAGCTCTCTAACAGCCGGAAAACTCTGATCCTGTTGCTGTCAGTGGGGCTTTATTCCTTTTTGTTTTTCACAGCTGCATCATATTACAATAGAAAGTAACAGTAGTAATTGGCAAATATTTAGGTTCAGTTATATTATATTCCGTTTAGTTTAATTTTCATCTTTAATTATTTTTGCATCGGAACGGTGGTTCCATGTGGCATCTTGGCCAAGTCCGAGCAGAGGCTATTCTCAGAACTGAACCGCCCGAGTTTGTTGAGCTGGGTCTTGCATTATCAATTCAGGGTCTTGTGTCAGTACAAATACCATTCAGACTCGACGCCGACTTTTTCTCACATTTGAATGTAATTTTTCAACGAACACCCACACTTTTCTTTTCAACCGTTTCCTTATCTGTGACCACGGATTGCGCTTAGCGTCAAAGACATGGTTCGCTGTATCGGTGAGCACCAAACTTCTGAAAAATCGAGTCTCTCAATTTAGTTTAGTTTAGTTACGGTAACTGAATTTAAAGTAATCACGTTGTTCCACTGCAAGTACAGAAACTTTCTTCAATTTCGAAAATCTAGCATGGTTCCAGTCGGAAAGAAAAAAGAGTCGAGTGTTGCTGGCTTTTTCACACGCGGACGTGATCCACGAGATTATTACTTCATGTGTCGACAACATTTTGTAGGATCAACTTGACTGCCTGTTAATAATAATTACTAATGCAGTCGGCCTTTTAGCCTTTGCATATAATATAAACCGCTTCCCTCTCGTTGTTGGTCAACCACTTTTGAACCTGAGTTGTTGGCATTCGACTACGAGAGGCATCACAAGATTGGACACAAAGCGTAAGCATATACAGGCCGAGAAGCACAGGTCATGTGAATGGAAATGAGACAAACTTACATATCTCGCTTATTACATACTTGTTGTATACATACACATATACACACATCCATGGTCCTATAACCAAATACCAGACTAGAGTGAGATTCTGTTCCACATTTGAACCTGGTCCTATAACCAAATAACTTGCCAACCATCTTCAAGTGAAAAATAAAACAACCTCACCAGCCCCGCAACTGTGCATCCCGACTGGTAAGAGGGACGTAACGAACAGAGGTTTCACTCCAGACACTAAGAGAACCATCTTGGTTTTTGTCGACCACCTTCAGATCCTGGAATATATTACCAACCGGAATGACCATTCTGCCTCCAGGTTTCAACTGGTCAATGAGTGCCTGTGGAATTTCTGGTGCTGCTGCTCCAACATGTATTGCATCATACGGAGCAAACTCTGGCCAACCTTTTCTTCCATCTACATTAATGACATAATGTATAACTTATCATGTCCAACAAGAAAATAAATTGATTAAGAGTAACCCAAAGCCAATGATTTCCATTTTACCAGTTAACTGAAAACAGAAAATTAAACCAACTGTGCCAGTATGTGTGAAAAATAAATAAATAAATAAACAGAATTAGCAAATAGTACCAATGCACACAACTTTCTACTGCGTATTTTCTCATTCAATTAAAACACAATTCCATGGCGTGCTTTCACTGCATTGGTATGTTTATGTCCTCGGTAAGCCTCACAGAAAATAATATCATTAAGCTGGGACTAGAACCAGGGATTGTATTTGTTCTTTGTACACAAGTCACAGAAATATTCATAGTGATTTTGTACAGTTTTAGGTTCCCTACTTGAGTATTCTCTTGGCCGATTTGTAATGTTCCACTTCATAATTCTTCTTTTTCAATTTAAATAGTAAGTTCCTTATCGAACAAGGCAAATTGAGAATTGCTAAAGACATACCACCAACATGCACTGAGAGAGAACCTTCTTTCAGCAATGGAGCCGCTGCACTTTTTTCAATATTCTGGATTGATGAAGCCACCAACTCAGGAATGTGCTCAACACCCACAGCACGACCTTGTGGTCCAACCATCAAGGCAAAGCATGCTGTCAAATATCCAGTTCCTACAGAAATATACATGCAAGGACTTTCTCAGTCTTTATTACACTACTACTTTAGCAGGCATGATATGATGCTTTAGCTAATTTGCAGGATTTATATACATATATATTTTAAAGAATGGCCCAAAATGATTGGTGTGTAAATACCCACTCTAATCAAATCATCCACCAAGTTACTAAAGAAGCATACATCCACACCAATTTTATATGTCAAAAGGGTCTCCATCATTACGATATAAAATTGCTGATAGACAAAAGCAAAAAAGGTCATTAATAACAGATAGTAGGGCTTTAGAAGATACAATGAATGCTGATATTATGGAGATGCTATATGGCAGAGGAAAGATACCAGAACCAATATCCAAAGCGTGCATGCCAGGCTTCAGATTCTCCTCCAATAATTGAAGGCATGTTGCATGCATATGAGGTGCTGAGATAGTGGCATTGTAACCTATTGCCATTGGGCTGTCAACATAAGGTGGAGTGCCATCTGGCACAAAGCAAGCCCGATCAATGGTTTCCATTACTTCAGATACCTTCTTTGATTTAATTACTCCATAATGCTGCAAATGCTCCACCATCGCTTTATTCTTGTTGACACCACTTCCACTCCAGTATCGCTATAAATTATAGAAAATCAGTTTCAATGCAATATAAATTACTTTCGAACAAAAAGTAAGCAAGTAGGGCCCAGAACCCACTGGCTATCTGTCAAGTAATACACAATATACAAGAAAGCAAGCATTCAGATATCAAACACAAGTTGTTTCTGCAGCATACAACACCAGTTCTAGAATGCCCATGACCAATGTTTTACAAGGAAAAACCTATAAAGATGCATCAACCTCTGCAAGAACTCTTGAACTCAAGGTTTTCAAGGCAGATTTCTTCTCACGCATGGCCTCCACTCCAGGGGTGACTGTGATCTGTATTTGGGGGTCAATGCCCATCACGCACAGGCACGATTGGTTATCATTGTCGTAACAGATGACACAATAAGTGCCATTCAAAATTGTCAGTATTAAACGGTATGCCCACAAAATTTGACATACCATTCCCTGAAAATACAGCTCATACGAGGTGAAGCTTCTTAGTAACAACAAATGAAAGACATATCCATAGACAATTACGTCTCAAAATCCAAAACCAATTCATCAGTCGTGAAGTTTCTTAGTGGCAAAAAAAGAAAGACATATTCATTGACAGATACATATCAAAATTCTAACTGACCATAGAGCCAATTATCACAAGGTCAATTCATACCATAAATAATTACATTATCCAGACTGAAGAAAAGTCCTCTAAAATATTACAACTAAGTAGAAGCTCCCCATAAACTCTGAGATCGAATCAATAGTACAGTTTCAAGGCTAAGCTCTGTCTATTGATGATTTCCACAGCTTAACTGAACCCATAAGCAGCATATAAATCAATTTTCCAAAAACAGCAATCAGTTTCCATTCTCATTAAATTTCTTAACAGCAAAATTACTGTATCTAAGAGTCACAGCTCACTATATCTCTCTCCTGAAAGCTTGCACGCATAACCAGAGCCTTTCCAAGCGGCATGTCTGACTATTTCAGACCAGCAACAAACCCGAGTATCAATTTTTCAAATCAGAAATCATCACAGCTAAAGCATCATAAATTCGGACTATGTCACTGAACTCATCATTTTACAATTTTTCAACACTCCAAAACAATCTGTAAGTTCAACCAACGATTTCAAAACATCATTCCTAAAACAAAACCCAAAATCAAATTGAATGGAACTGGGTATAATCCTATCTCAAAGTCCTCAATAAAAACCAATAAACAACAAAATCAAATAATAAACTATAAAAATACCAAAGTCAAATATTTTTTATTTTTTAAAAGGAACTGGGTATAATCCTATCTCGAAGTCCTCAACAAAAACCAACAAACAACAAAATCAAATAATAAAATATAAAAAGGTAGAATTTTTGGGGTTACCTCCATCTTGAAAAAGGGACAGTTGCTCGTGAGGTTACCCGTGAGTAAACGACTGAGGTTATCTGGATTTGGAAGATGAAAAGAAAAAGACAAAGAGAGAGGTAACGGTGACGGTGATGATAAGGAAGAACAACGGTGACGGTGAGGGATAAGAGTGAAGGTTGTAAATATATGCTTTAGACTAGGCATACAATAATAGCGGAGACCACACGCTATCACTGCACACTGCTGAATCATTTCGGCATTTATAAAGTTCTTCCCTTTTTTTTCCTTTTTTTATTTTTATTTTTATCTTGTAATCGTTTTTATCACCTTTTGTCCCTTTTTTTCGAGTTTCTTCTCATCGTTTCTGTTCAGGATTCGCAAAGTTCAGCAACAGTCACACTATTGGTAACACCTGTCTGCCGCTTCTCACAACACGTGGATTCTTTTTTCTGTTGGGGCGCTGGGCTTTGCTTTCTGGTTTGGATCTGTATGAATTGTGGGCTTCGCTCCCAAACCCATTGCCAAGAAAATCGTGCTGGCCCATACCTAATTATTCATCTTACTAATTTCATGATTCTGTTCTTGGTTAGCATAATTGGTTATAATTTTTGTTATCCGAAAGCCAAGGCAATCCTTCCAGTGTTGGTATGGATCCCTGAACCATTGGGTTCAATGTACGCAAAACCCTGAAAATTCCTTCAGAAAACCACCTAATTTTCTATATTTGTATTTCTTCCAATGCCCAACAGACAAAAAATCTTGTATGTCATTGCTCAAATCTTCATTTTCCTTCTTTTTCGGTAAGTTGGATAATCCTTGCAACCAATCGTGTCCTAGAGGAATCAATAAATGCCCTGTCAATCAAGAAAAGATTCTGTTTGCGAATACAATGGCGGCAATTCTCATGTCCTTGTACTAAGGGAGGGTTAATCTCCATTGGAATTGCTTTCTAGAAACACAATAGTGATCATTAGCATGTTCTAGAGGAATCAATAAATTCCCTGCCAATCAATAAAAGCTTTTGCTTTTGAATATAATGATGGTAATTCTCATGCTCCTGTGCCAAGGCCGATTCCTACTAGAATTGCATTCCAAAACACAAACGTGTTCATCGACATGTTCTAATCAATAAATGCATTGTCAATCAAAAAAAGCTTCTCATGCTCCGGTGCTAAAGGCTAATCTCCATTAGAATTGCGTTCCAGAAACACAAATGTGTTCATCGGCATGTTCTAGAGGAGTCAGTAAATTCCTTGTCAATCAAGAAAATTTTTCTGCTCGTGAATACAATTACAGTAATTCTCATGTTCCTATGGTAAACGTTAATCTCCATTAGAACTACATTTTAGATACACAGAAGTTCTCATTTAGCGTCGGAGCCACCCAAAATCCTATAAGACGGGTAGCATGGTTCATCAACCCTACTAAAATAGCTCAAAAGCTCGCAACTTAGCTCAAAGCTACTATTGCTTTCAGACATTTAATGGCATGATGCCTGTTTTACACATTTCTCATATTCATTCAACTTGAGTTGACTGTCGATTTGATGGGCGATTAAGTGGTTTCAACCCTGTCGATATGAGAATAGCTGTGGCAATATTTTGTTTACTATAGATAGTTCCAAATACTATAGGAACATAGTGTAGTCTCCAAAATAGTGGAGAGGTTATAATTTAACAGCAAAACTAATCTTTCTTCATGTGATATGAATTCAACTCATTGTCGTATTTAAATCCTTTAAGATTACTTGTGTCAAACCACATTATCAATTAAATGTAACAGTTCTTTTTCATTTTAGAATTATATATATCTATGATATTTGATATATCATCTATATCCAAACTATGATTTCTACTATATCATCTATTGTCCACTCCCAATCTTATAGAAATTAATTATATCACGTCGAACCTTAAAATCAAGACAGTACGTGAAACTATCTGTAAAAAATAGTTTAACCACTTGAATAAGACAGAGTATTGGAATTTAATATATTAAATTCTGAGGCAACATTTCCTTTCTTTAAAAATAATAATAATAATAACTGCAGCCAGATATATTTTTCTACAGAAACAGCTTTGTTTGAATAACAAATATAGCAAATTCTTTATCAGCCCACATAATCGGGCCAACCAGACCAAGTTTCTAATAATAGATACAAAACCTATAATTGTAACATTTTATACAATATATCAAGTCAAGGATTCACGCTACACCCGCTCCTCGATTCCATGCTCCGAGTAGAAATGCCTTCTGGAACAACATACATAAACTGGAATCGATTAAGTATTAAGAAAATGGCAGTTGAACAAAAACCTTATGTTCTCTTTTATATGAAGAAAAACTTAAAACTATGATGTCTCGAGGCACGCTAAAGCATTTGAACTGCCAAGAAACGAAAGGCCACTAAAACTAAGTGTCAATTAGCCTAATCTACTTCCCACCAAAGTCTGAGGCACAGCTCGGAAAACAGGAGCAGTCGTTACAGTCTAACACCCAACTAGAATCATCGGCTTGCAGAATAGGCATTATAACAGACAGTTCAATTACTATGTATGATTAACCACTACCAGCCATAAGAGGAAATATCTTTCAACATCTGAATGAACAAAGAAACAGATAGCCACCAAATTCTGTGTCTTGCTTCCAGAACAAAGTGACGGCGGTATAATAAAATCTTCATTTCATCTTTATTTGCCAGAAAGTTATGGAACAGAAGAGTCTTGAAGGATAGAGGTAAAGAGCAATGAGCTAGTACAAAAATCTCCTATGTGTTAAAAGCAACAAATGCACTAGGCATTAATAGACAGGCAGCCACATCATAGTCATCAATCATACTATTCCTTGTACTATTAGTAGTCCTTTCAAGTCTCTAACCAAACTCTGCCAAAATAAAATTAAAACCCCCAACCTTCTGATGAAACATAAAGTGAGATTGTTGGCTTGTAGATGAAATCATGGAAACCACAGATTCATCACCCACAAAACAGTCGCATATAATGTACGTAGATGGCTGTGACATCATCCGTAACAAGAGTGGCAGAAAGATTAGTATTATCATTTTTGCCAGGTGTTAGTAAATAAGGGTGAAGCAGCTCGCCGACCGGATATTCCAAGCGCAGACTGCCCACTAAAATAGTAAATAATGAAAATAGGCTAGCAATAAAAAGGCTAAGATTGAAATGGATGATTAAAAAATAGTGGCTTAAAGTGATGTGGTTGTGGAAGGTGACTAGGTTTCAAAGTTTATTTTTATTTTTTAATTAAATTTTTATCTTTAATGAGGATAATTGTAGAAATAAGTAAAGTTAATTCAATACCAGGGGCTACTGAGAAAAATAGAAGATTCCAAATATCACTACTCCATAATTTTTGTGCTTTCTAATCCATCCAGGTATGATAGCCATTTATCTTAACTATTCAACGCGCTCTAATATTTATCTATATACAGTAAAACCTAAATAACTTAATAATATTAAGACCACACAAAGATCTATTAATTTAGAAAGATATCAATTAATAAAAAAAATAACTTATTAATTTATAAAGTGCGTAAAATTTAATGAACATTAATGTAATCAACTAAAAATTAATTGCATTTTATCATTATAACCAATAAAAATGAACTAATCTTCTAAATATAGATTAAATTAACTAAGAAAATTTAAAATCCTTGCAATTTCTTAATTCAACCTCAAAGACTGTTCAGGTGATAAGTAAAATTAGAAGTAACATCCAACTACATTTAGATTTTAAGAAAAAATATGTGACAATAAAGTCATATTTTATTTAATAAAATATCACAATAATTATATTTATAAATTTTTTAAAAAATATTATTTTATTAATTTAACCTATCACTCTAAGTAAAGACAATAAAAAATTATTATATAATAGAAGTTATTGATTTATCGATATTATACTATATATGAAAATTCTCATATCAAAACCTCTCTATTTTATAAAGTAGAGACACATCGCGTACAACATTGTAATTGAATTTTTATTTTAAATCCCTTTACGAGGCTAAAATCTTTTTATAAAGATGTAAATTCTTTTTATAGCATTATACGTAAAAGAAGTTTTGTACTGGAGAATGAAAATTAAAAAAAAAAAAAATGTCATTCGTGACCTTTCAATAAAAGTACGTTTGTGATTAATTTTGTGCGCCTCATAATAAGTTAAGCTCCTCGCTATCATTCTTTTTAGTCAAATTTCAGAGTCATTCGAAAACCCAGGCTAACTTGCCTTTTTTTAATTTAGCATCTGAGGCTCAGAGCTGTAACAGTCTCTATTTTAACAATTGTCAGTAAATTGAAATCCGCCATTAATTGGCCCCTTTTGTTATGGACCCTATCTAATAACACGAGAGAAATCAAAGAACATTTAACATTTCTAGAATTTAGAGAAAACAAGAAAAATTATTTTTGTACAAATACAATGCTAATGATGGTACTTTAGAAAACAGAAAGAAATTGCTTGCTTTTGGAGAGAGCCGAATTTGAAAAATGGAAGAAGCACGCAATTTTTGGCCATCCCCTGAATGTTTGAGCTGCTTGATTTGCGGACGAAAGAATTGGTTCGTCAATCACGCTTGTGCAGGTTCAATTTCTCGGTTCCATACACATACAACGAAGCATAGAAGCTTACTGCACCAAGAATCAAGAACAAAGCATAGCAAAAGCATGCATTATAGCACATAAAAATGAAAAGAGCCCCGAAATTCCCTTCCTTAATTCTGTACTGGAAATAGATGCCGTAGGCAAATATGAAAATTGCAGTTGATCCCCCTCGGAACACAGATCTGCACCCATAGACAGATAAAATTTAAGTGCATCTATTTCATAGAAAAGGGGGTAACGCTGTCTATCTTTGTCGGACATTTTCAAACTATTAACTCTTCCCAGGTGATTTTCCATTGATACCTCCCTCCAAAAACCGTCAGTATCCCCGTTGTTCGAGTATCAGAAGGCGTAAAATACGGAGACATGCAAGTCGCCATCTAATACAAGTAACAATCAAATATCAAATATACTTTTAGTAATATATGCCAACAAAACCAGATTCCCAAATGGCTTAAATTTCCTGGTTTTCGACAAAAAGCTCTTAATATCCGTTCATCAAAGCCAGAAAATTGACACATTAAAAGTCAGAAATTGTGCACACAAATGATTGCCTGTAAAAACTATAGAATGCACAAATGGCAAAATGCTAAGGGAAAGGAGTTCCCTATTGAATATTCACAATGAATTAAGCAAAAGCAGCGACAATTGTACAAAATACAGTGAACTACAAATAATCAAGAAATTCTGAACTAAAACAATTGAAACAAAAGCAAGAGAGAGGGAGAAAATGGCAAGACCTGTCAGGGTTGCAGCTTCCGAGAAAATAGAAATAGCGAAGTTGCTTGAAGCATTTGAGTGCCGAGCCCACACAGACCGAAAAATAGGGGTTTTGTTTTAGGCCAACTTTGTTTTGAATCTGTGTGTTTTGTTTTTTTTTTTTTTTTTTCTTCAAAAACAGCCTGTGCGCTTTGTTGATAAAATGCAATCCCCAAAATCAACAAAAATCTTGCGACTAATAAATAAAGAAGCCAGAGATAATAACATTCAAGTCCCCACAGGGCATTTCAGTCATCTCAATAGGATAGGGAACTATTTGATACCAATGGACAGAAATGTCATATTTGGTAAAAAGAAGAAATCAGGGGTCCAGATCTGATTACTCGATCCGGGAACCAACATAACAAAAAGTTTAATTTACATGGGAGCTCTTTAAAACTTACGAGACCCGACCCTACTTACTTTCTATATTTATAACTTTTGTAGGTCAAAATTATAAACAGAACAAAATAATTACAGTAGATTTCAATTAAATTCACTTAAAGAAATTAATTAAATTGTAAATGAACTTGTCTATAATATTTTGATTTTTTCAGAAATTAATTGGATCGTAAAATAGGATTTAAAAATTATTTGGGTTTATGATTTATAGGTGTGACGATATTTTGACATAATTCAATTCATATTTTCGTCCTTTTATGTAATAATAGAGTTTTATAAATAATACTAAAAGGTGGAGAAAAGCATTTCTATATATCCAACTAGTTAGATGTCTTTGATAGTCTAATTCTTATTGTAATAAGAGCTTATTGTCGGGGCCTAAATTGTAAGATTTGTGTACAAAAGAAAGCCCTTAGAAAAGAGTTCAGTGCAGGAAAGCCAACACAATCTTGGCCTGTGCTGAATGCTCTTACTTTGGGAAGAATGATTTTCTAATTTTAATAAGTCTTAAAGATTTTTTTGCTCATCCATTCATATACAATTTCATGCTTTCTCCAATTCAACAAAACTAAATATTCTCTACAAGGTTGCTTATTTATTTTGCTTATAATGTGGAAAATGATCTTTTTATTTATTTGGGATTGTAACTTGAGTTACAAGTATCTTTTAGGTGCATAATATATCATTTTAAAACTTATAAAAATTAATTTCATTTTAAAGTGATTGGCATCTTGGATCAACCAAACATTTTATTTTTAATTACATACAATTTCTTTTTATTTTAGTCAATCATATTTTATATTATATTCTTTTTCATTTTGGTCATTTGCATTTCATGTATAAAAGAGAGTAAAATCCTAATTTGCCAACAACTTTTCATCGGTATGCAACTATCTCTTCAAAATCATTTGTTCTTTATTGTTAATTTATGTTAATTATGAAGCTTCCCATTCAGTCACATAATAAGAAGCTGTTACATATACGTTTTTGGAGAAAATCAAAGGATATGAACGAGCAATAACATTTTAGTTCCCGTGGTGCGTTCAGGTCATTTCAATAAAAAGGAGGGGTGGACCTATTTGATACAAAATATATAAAACGTTATTATTTGGTAAAACAAAACAATAGGGGCACCTTATGCAATTACTTAATTTGGAATCCATTAACACAACACGGGCCCCAATGGGCTGGAGCTCAAAGCTTGAAAGCCTTTAGACCTCCTGTGTTCATTTGAACAAGGCTTCCTATTGGAGCCTGGATTGCAAGATTTGTGCATGTGAAAGAAGCCCAATAAGAAAGGTGTTTAGCGCGCTGGTGAGCCACAGGAATCTTACATTGTGCTCACACTATATGGGAATAACAACATTTTCTCCAAAAATTGATGCTAGTGCCATCATGTATGATTATATAGTTTTGCAAATTTTGGAATGGTTGATGAGCCTTAAAGATGGAGTCGTCCATGCACGATTTCTTGCTTTCTCCAAGCCAACACCAGTCATGGGAGGCCTAACTTCCCCCGAATTTATTTATTTCTGGGTTGAATATCCAGGTCTTTCCTATTAATTAAATAATTAATGCCGAGCTTCAGCCTCTTGAGATCTCCTCAAATGTGAAGTAATTTTTATTTGCTCTTTCTTTGCATTAATTCACGCATAGTATTCTCTTGAAGATTGGTAGCAGAAAAAAGAATGAAATTTAACGCATACGATAATATACTAGTTGATTGAACACGCAACAGCGAAAAGGAAAAAATGATGGTCGGGAAGCCACAACTCACAAATACGAAATACCTATTTTAATTTGTTGAGGGGCAAACTGTGACTGCTGCTTCAATCTATGACAAACAAACTTAAATCAAACTGGAAAATTACATTGGAAAGTGAAACTTCTAATATAGATAGTAAATAAAATCACACAACTTGGAGAATGGAGCATATGGTTTGTACCAAAGTGAGGACTAAGAGCAGAATGGCAGCAACGGTTCCAGTGCCTCTCCAGAGATTGTTAAAATAAACGCTCTTCAACTTCAAGGTAGACACAGCATGGTTCCAAGGATTGTCGTAGTGCGCTTTCAGACCCGCAAAAATGTCAGGGTAACAGAAACCGTCGGAAATAATATGTTTGCAGAATTTATTGAACATATTTGCTACCTTATCATTGTCGCCCACATTATTACATATAATTCCTGCTTCAACGAGCAAATTCACATCTTCTTCAGCGTTGATAAGAGAATCCATCAGATTGATATAGTTGCAAATGTTGGTCTCGAGGGGATAGTGACACTGCTCAAGGGCCATCAAGTTTCGAAACAAGGGTTCCGTCATGTCATATATTTTAAAGACTGGAATTTGAAGCTCCAGTACTTTGAACCATGGGACGAGACTGAGCAGTCTTTTCTTTTCAAATGTTATATTGATAAAGCATTCGCTTTCAACAAGCTTGAATTTCACTCCTGACTCTTGCAGTTTGAGTGCACAGGGTATATCTAAAGTTGATCTTCTAAGGTGTGATCTCGAGAATCTCTTTGTTATAAGATATCTTTTCAAATCAGTGAAATGTTTAAGTTTGACATCAACGTGTTCCAGAATAATAGGCGTAGCATTGCTGATTCTATATTCCTCGAAGTATACACAGGAAAGACAAAGGAAGGAGGGGCAATTAATATTTCTGGGGAAGGCTATCATATATAATTCCTCAAGGACAACGTAGGGGAGCTGATTTTCAAGCAACACCAAATCCAACCAAATATCAAGGCGTAATCGTGCTGTGTACGGCGCAGCAGTTCCACTATCCATAATGGATTCAAAATTTCTCAAAATCAACTCGAAGATAAAGACAGCATCATATAGAATCATTGTTATAAACTCAAGTTTTTTAAGCTTTGACGTCTCTTCATAGCAGTTGCGAATACGGTGCTCGTGATTCTGTATGAAGGCGACAAGTTCCTGCCATGTCTCTGGAGCGATTCGCTTACTAAATTCTCTTCTATATCTAATTTTTTGCTTTTCCATATAATCTAATTCTTTTTTACCGTAGTGAAGAGGGCCTATCGAAATTACCTGAGGAGTGTAAGCTTCTTCGTTTGCTTTGCGGATGGCTTTAGGAACCCTGTAAATACAGCACTCAGGTTGAGGCTCCAAGTTTTCTTGCTTCTCGTCAACTAGCCCTTCTTTGTGTTCTTTAAGGCAAGCAAATGTGATTAAGCCATTCCTTTCCCTCTCCATGTTTCGAGTCCTATATATGCAACAACTAGTAACAAATTAAACGACGTCCTTCTGTAATAAAATCAACCCTTGGAGGCAAAACATATATAATGCTATTAAACTATCAGAAATAGTTAATACAATCATTGGAATCTGAGCACAAGCCTACCTGCTGAATGGCTTAATTTGCTGGACGGAAGCAAATACTGATGTTGTTGAGAGCGCCGAATTTTATATATTACTTGGCTCGATCTCGGCCTTTTTGATAATGTATAATACATGCGCTACCCTTCATAATTTACTTTCACTTCTGTTTGTTGATTGTACGTGTACAAATGAAGTGGTGTAAATTATTTTTATAATTTGTAATTTTGGAAGACTTGAGAGTTGAGTCAATGCCATGTGACAGCTGATCAGAGACTCCGAATCCGTGGACGATATTAAGTGAGAGAAATCTTCCTCTCCGTCAACAGTGTCCCATACACTTATAATTTGGCAGATGGCAGTTAACACTCGTATAGAAAATTAAATACGCGAAAAAGGCCACCTACATCCTTCCGTAATTTGAGAAAATAATTATATAAACTCTTAAATTTTAAATAAAATACATTAAAATTCTTTTTTATTATAATATTTTTTATTTTATTAACTCAAAAAAATATTTTAATATTTTATAATAAACAAAAATATAAATAAATCGGGTATATGAGAGGATCGAGATTTTTGAAGGTTTTAACTAATAAATAAAGATAAATCCAAAGTGATCATATTCATTATTTATTGGGGTCTGCGTCTGATACAATAATTATACTATACCATAATTGTATTAAGTTGTTAGATATATAGAATAAAAAATAAAATTAAAAATCTAACGACTTAAATTAACTGTAGTACGGTACCACAGTTATACCGAACACGAATCATATTTATTGACCACCTAAATGATCGTGATTAAAATAGTAAGAGCATATCCAAAAAACTATTTAAATTTTATTAGATACATAGAATAAAAAATAAAATTAAAAATTTAACGATTTAAATTAATTTATTATGAAAATATAAATAATAATTATAACAATTATATATTTTTAATAAATAATAATAAAATATTAATAGAAGAGAGAGAAATTCACTCTTCAATATTAAAGAGTGAGAAACAAATTTTATTTAAAAAATATAAATTAATGTTTCTTTTAAAATATTTAATACTGACATAACTCTTTAAATAAGAAATAAAATTTTATTTAACGTTATCAGAAATTTTATTTATTGACCACCTAAATGATCGTGATTAAAATAGTAATATACGTGTCAGAATTTTATTAAAGTCAAGGGGCAGGTGAACATGTGAAACACGAGCTGAGAAAGCAGGCCTCAAAATGATGGATAGCTATTCCTACCTTCAAATGTCACTTCACCCCGCACTCACACAGTTAAGTAACAATATCAAATAGTTTGTATTTTAAATAATGCGCCATTTATTTTTAAATAATGTGAAATTATCTCTTTAATAATGAATAAAAGTTTACTTATACATTACACTTGACAAATAAGTTTATCATTTATTATGACAAACGTATCTTTAACTACAATAGTTACCCGTTATTAAATTCTTTTCATATTTAACATCTACAAAAAAAGAAAAAAAACTCTCAAATTGTATTTAAATAATATTTAAGCTATTTTTTTAGAGGCTGGCGTAGTTGTGCTCGGGGAGTATAGTTGCCCCAAACGCAACAAGAGTGGATTTGCCTTGGCATAAAGGAAGCTTAATTTTTCATGGTAGCCTAGAAATTGACTGTAAAATGTTATAATAATATAAGTATAATACTAAATAAATAAATTGGTATACATTTTCCTTAATTATTTTTAATAATTATTTTTTAAGTATTGTCAATTTATCAAACATATTTTATTAATAGTAGACTAAAGTTCTTGTTAAATTTTTTAATACATGCATAAAATAAATACGATAAATAAATTTATATAATTTATAAATTATTTTAGTATTAAAATTTAAACAATCAACTTGTAAATTTTGGTATAAATAGTGATTGCGTCAACTTTTTTGCTTCCTCGCAATAGCCTAATAACTTGACTCGGGTGCGACGCTTTCTAATAAGCCAACTTAGTCGGCCCGTTTTCTCAATTATTCAACAACCCTCTAATAGTTTGTAGATGTTTACAAAATGCGTAATGATATTTGGATCCCTCAAATTATCTCAACATACTCTACTTATCAATTATGTCTACTTATTTCCAAAACTTTCCTTAATTTTTTTTTTGGCTCAGTAGTTCTGATCTACTTCCAAAAATTTTCCACTCATATGATCAGCCATTTCTATTCACATAATATTTAAGTCTCTATTTGGTATAACTTTTTAAATAGAACTTATTTAAATAGAGGTTTTGTTAATAAAATTTTTATAAATACACTTTTACAGAAAAAAAGTTATCAATGAGAGCTTTTATTAAAAATTATAAAATTAATTTAATAAGCAAGTTATTTAAAATTATGCTCTAAGAAAATGAAATAAGATTATGAAATAAAAATGATATTTTAGAAATTTAATATTTTAAAAAATATTTTCAACCTCTACTCCTAAAAGTATAAATTTTAATATTTTTTTTAGTAAAGATAAAATAGCACATTTAATCTTCCAAATTTTTATTAAAATAACAACCAAACAATTACCAAAAAAAAATTAAAAAGAGCTTATAGGATTAAATAAATACTTATGTAATTAGATAAGACATATAAAATAAGCACTAAAAGTAATGATTTATTAAAATAATAAATGAAATCAATACAAATTACCAAAAAAAAAAAAAGATACCCAGAGGTTATTAGAAATCTAAGAGAAGGATTGTTGAGTTGTGATGGGTGTTTGGTAAGGGAGAGAATGAAGGGAAATGGGGGAAATGAGAGAAAGAGGGAAAAGAAGGGATAGAATTTTGAAAACTTAAGTTATTTTGGTGGGTATTTTAGATATTTTAAATTAAAATAAGAAAAATAGGGGTTAATGAAATAAGTTGATAGAAGTCGAGCACCCCACCATAATCCTTACAAAACCTCTATTCTAAGTACACCAAATAAAAATAAATAAAAATTTGGATCACTTCTAAAGATGCCCATTTTATTCCACATTAAACCCTTTTCTTAACTCAGTGAACTAAGATTCTTTACAAAATATTTTCCCAATCATCACATGTTTGATTAGTAGTCTCTAAACTAGATGGAATAGTGATGCAAGCATGGGTTTCTTAATTTTAACTTCACTTTTTCCTTTCAAACTTCTTTAATTTGAATAAATTTTTCTTTACAATTTTATCCGCTTTTGTAGTAGTGTCTCTAGTTTTGTCTTTCTAACCTTTTATTTATTTATTTTTAAATGTTTAATATTAATCTGAATATTGGAAGTGAACTCCTTAAAATATTTTGACATCTACAATAGCCAATAGCCAAAAAATGTGTTTTACCAATATGAATGAAAATTGAAAACGATACAAGACAAAGGGTTGTAATTCAATTTAGGGTTAAATGTATAAATACAGATAAAAGGTGTTTTACAAAAGTCTGTAGGGGTGCCAATAGCTCTGCTCTTGAACGTATTAATACTAAAAATGAAGGCAAAACCAATAATTTTGAGCCTATTGTTCCATCTCATTAACTTTTTTTTTGGCAAGTGTATTTTTCAATTAATTATAAAAATATTAATGATCAACAGTAAAATATAAAGGCTAAACCAATAACTTTGAGTCTATTGTTCCATCTCATTAACTTTTTTTTTGGCAAGTGTATTTTTCAATTAATTATAAAAATATTTAGGATTAACAGTAAAATATAAAGGCAAAACCAACAACTTTCAGTCTATTGTTCCATCTCATTAACCTTTTTTTTGGCAAGTGTATTTTTCAATTAATTATGAAAATATTTAGCATAAACGAGAGTTTGCGATTATTTTTAAATAAATTTTTTCTACTAGTGATCTGTTTTTGAATATTAAAAGAGATGAGTGTTAAAAAAATCAATAAGGCTTTACCCACATCCTAACACATTTTTCTTTAAAAGAAGAAAAATTCTGTAATGCTGTAATTTTTGCCGTAATGAAAATTACAACATCAATACCGTGATACACATAAATATGATAAATTACATATAAAATTAGTAGTAAAATCAGTAAATTCATACAAGATTATTAATTATTTAAAAAATTAACATTGTTTCTTACAGAATTTTAGTGAAAAATATTTTATTCATTTAAAAAATATTTTCTTTAATTAAACAAAAAAATTACTCATTAATCAAATAAAAACATTATATTGAAAAAGTGTAATAAGTTTTATTGAATTGGTTACCATAAATTTTATATTTATTCTAAGATATTTGTATACTTTTTTTCCCCATTTTCTATAATAATATCTATTTATCACACATGTTAGTTAAGTGCAATTATTTATCTTGATGAGGATAAAGTACAAACAAAATAAAAAAAATTCTTATATTATTAGACACATATATGATGTTTCAATCAAATCAGATCTAATTTTGAGTCTTATGTATACTTTATGAAGATTCAAACTTTTTACTTGTATTTGAAGACTATTTAAGATTGTTATTGATAAAATGTAGAAAGATATAAAATAATCTCATCTTATAGTAACTATGAAAAATATTAAAATAATATCTTTTTCAAAATCAATTTTGAGCATAAATTTCATCGTTAATAAAATATCACATGTATTATATAAGTGCAAAACTAACATTATTTAATTTAAATAAAAAAATAAATACGTAAGGTAATAAACATTAGAATGAGTTTTTATTTTACAATTGTGAATTTTTTTTATAGTACTCTTATATTAATTAATTTATTTTACCTTTTATTCATAAGTTTTAGGAATAATCTACAAACTTTATATTTTATTTTGTACTTAATATTAATTTAATTATTTTATATTATATTCATAAGTTTTTATTTTATTTACTAGTAATATATCAATTTACTAATTTTATAAAATTTACTTATTTTACCTCCTTTTTATAAGTCTTATGTTTTATTTTTAAAATTTATATTTTATTTTACAGTTAGTGTTAATTTACTAATTTTATGTTATATATGTAAATTTATATTTTGCACAATAGAACTATTATATTCCCTTATTTAGAGAAATGATTCTGTGTTGATTGAGTGCTTCATGCATCAACTCTCGTCCTTGTCATTCATAGGACTTTAAACTGACCAGCGATTTGAAACGTCAAAATTGTAGTCAAAGATGTCAAAGTCTGAAAAAACCGTTAGAATTGCAATATTGGAGGACCGAACTAAAAAGTCAGTCTATTTTACGGGCTCAATTATAAATAATTAATTTTGAATTCTGAAAGTAAACTTCGTGCCTTTTCTCCACTCATTACCGCTTTATATGAATTAGAACATAGCTCGCTTTAGTTATAATGTAAATTTCATGTTGTCTGTGAATATAATCAAGATTTGCAGGTTTGTTATTTTCTATTTCATTAAATTGTCATAATCAAAGTTTAATTGAATGATTTTTCTAGGGTCCTCTCTAATTTAATTGGCCATTCATGTCGAATTTAGAAAGATGTAAGAACTAAAAATTTTATATAGTCTTTATTTATCCCTATAATTTTTTCATCGACTGTAAAAAATAAAAAAATATTGTACTTAGCCAAAAATACTTCAACTTTTTCTTTTCTCACAACTTTTTTTTTTTTTTTTTTTGGGCCCCCCCGGCACATAACCGAACATTTCTCAACCAAACTCATACCATTGTAGTCAATG
Source organism: Aegle marmelos (assembly GCA_030449875.1). NCBI lineage: Eukaryota > Viridiplantae > Streptophyta > Magnoliopsida > Sapindales > Rutaceae > Aegle > Aegle marmelos. Next base: position 3,980,684 of record JASUUL010000093.1, read on the forward strand.
AGGATACAAGTAAGAGAACTAAAAAATAGCGTTTGCAGTTCATACAGGAAGAAGAATCATGATCCATGAACTTTGACTTAAAAAAAAAAAAAAAATCAGAAACACCAAGAACGAAGTTCTTTCCTTTTCACACAATTCTTATCAAAGGCTTTACAATGAAATTTCCGTTTAGATTCCTTTTATGGAGCCACCGAGCTCAGAATTTTGTAACTCATTTGACAAGTATCTTAATTTCTTTTGTTCTCATATTTCTCATATAGGTATCCGGATGGTTGTGCGACAGTATCTTTCCTTTCTCACAAATCAAGCCAGAAGTAGCACATAAACCCAAGGCTGTAGAAAAGAACTCTAGATTATGAATAACAAATTGTTCCACTTACCATCAATTCTTAAAGAAGATACAAATGCTGAGCCCAGGAGACAAACATCGTATTTCCCAAAAATACTGAACGAATATGTTTTGGATCGAAAATAAACAAAAAGAACCACACTATTCTTTTTGTTATGAAATTGGACATTCACTTGGCAATAAACAAACATTCTAAAACATGCAAAAGTTAAAAAAAAAAAAAAAATCCTCTTTCTTTCGCTATTTTGTACAGAGGAGAAATGGAACACATCAAGAAAATACACTTCAATCAGCCGAGGGGAAGCGAAAAGCATTCTTTTTTTTTTTTTAGCAGAAAGAAAAAAATAAACCTTCAATAAGCCAAGGGTAAGTGGTGTATGAATAAAATAGCCCCCCCCAAAGAAAAGAAGCCGAATGTAATAGCCAGAGTTCAGAGACAATTAAAATACGGAATAACAAATCATTTCCATTCCTCTTTCAGTTTTAAAGAAAAACAAGGAATATCAATTACAAGACGTATGTATCTAAAACTCAAATTCAGATGATTAAAGAGAGGCATCCGTAATTCATGCCCGAATAAGAATCGCGATCTGTTGAACCTTATACCTCCTTTCAGGCTTTGCCTCATCAAGTTGATATTCATAAAGTATCTAATAGCATTGCGAATTGTGACTATTTATTTTCCCTCAAAAACCAAGCTAATTTAATAATAAATTTTCAAATATTATCTATGAAAAAAAGAATCAAAGGGAAATTGTGAAAAAGTATTTAAATCAAAGTGAATTTATAGAGTCACCGGCTCAAAGCAAACATTTGTAAACCATTTGGGACTTCCATTTCTTTTTTTCACAATAAAAGCCATAAGGGTTTTCCAATTTCTTTAACGGCGGCTTAAAAAAGACACATTTGTAATCCATTTGACAAGTGTCCTAGTTTCTTTCAGTTCTCAAGAATCAAACACGTAAAACCCATAATTCTAAAAAAAAATAATTTTAATAAAATCTCAAATGGAGAATAAATTGATCCCTTCTCCAACAATTTTCAAAGCAGATACAAATGCAGAGCTCGAGAGAGAAACGCCATATTGCCAAAGAACCAAAAAACTGAAGTTTAAAATGAACAAAATGAATACCGAACTCGAGAGGACAAGTCTTCATTGTTTCGAAAGTGTGCTCGGAAAAAATTTCATAAAATAAGTGGAATCCAAAAGCAAGATACTTGTAAAAATGCGAAGCACCGTTTTCTATGTTTTTCCTGGAAAGCAAACTAAAGGTACATACACAAAAACAGAGCTCAGATACACTTAAAATGCCAAGGTTAAGAATTTTTTTTTTTTAAAAAAACTTCTCTTTCACTATTTTTCACAAAAGAACATTGGAACATTTTCCAACACTACAAAAATATAGCCTTTAATGAGTCCAGGGTAAGTGGATAATTCAGCGAGTATATCATAGAAAACAAATGTAATTAAAATTCAGAATAATAAATCTCTATTTCTTTTACCCTTTCAAAGGCAACCAAGGAATATCATCAATTACAAGAACAATATCTCAGAGAAACAAATATTGTCTCTGCACAAGCCCCACAAATTCAACAATCCAACAGTAAGCATTAGTACGATGAAATTGAATTTTTCAGATTTCCAAAGGTGCCCAAATCGACAATCGACTTATAAATTACAAAAATGGTCTATAAAATCCAAAATCATCATTCGCTGGGCAATTAGACAACCATCGTCTGGAAATAAATGGAAAATTCGCAAAAAGAAGCGGGGGAAAAAAAAACAAAGCTAAAACTTTTTTATATTTTTGTTTTCCCGCAATGCAAACCGAGGAGCCACATTACAAGGCAACAACAATTACGATATATGAAAATATAGATCAAACTCAAAAATTAATAACCATGTAAAATCTACGAGAGCAATAAAACTTCATGACAAAATAAAGAGCAAAATGTTCATGCATGGATGGTTGGCATCTGGTGGTTTCCCACTTGGATTTTATTTGGGCCGGGCTTCCCTCATGGTGGGACCAGTTTAATGAGTGATTCTATTTCCAGTCCTCAAAAATTCTTATCAAACCCCTTTCCTACTTTAATTTCAAAAATATCCCCGCTTTTTTTCTTTTCTTTTTTTTTTTTTCGGTTAAACCAATACGTGAGCCGTTTTGTTCTTCCCTCCAAATAAGCGTTTGTCAGCCGTAGAGCACACTGAATCTTGATTTTTCTTTCTTAAATGATCTTACTTGTTCTTGTCTATAAATTTTATGAACATAATTTTCTCTCGTGTCCCCTATTATTTTCATTTCAATTTGGATTTCCTTTTATAATTAAATCATTGGAGCACTTTCCATAATACAAACAACCTTGATTCAGATCATTTTATTTTGTTTATATTTATCAACAAAACTTCATAGATCTTGACTTTCTCTTTGTAAAAAGAATTTAACATTCGCCCCTAAATAAGTTTTTTTAAATTCAATACGCTTTCTTGTGTGAATTATAATAGTTTGTATTGAAGTTCAGATTATTTCTCAAATCTAAAATAATTTAAGTACCTTTTTTCTACAGATGATTAAAATATAAACGAAATCACTTATTTTTATGGTATTGAATAATGAAGAGTGGTTTGAAAAGTTAACTTTCTTATGCGATAATTTGTAAGGTCAAATTTGTAAAAGTGACAAATATGGGGTTTTATAAGATATTTTAATGGGTGTGAAAAGACCAACTCGAGTTTGATTGTATGATGCAGCCCAAACCCATTGCCAGTAAAATGCTGTGGCTAATGCATCCTACTCTTTTATCATTCATCGGTGGCTCTACTTAGTAATCCGTTTTCAATGATTCTTTTCTTTTTATACGGAAATGAGAAATACCATAAAAGTATAAATATAAATATTTGGTATTTAGTAAAACAATAAATGTGTCTAAAACAATAAACAACTAAAATTAAACCATCTCATTTGTCAAGAAGGAAAACAGGATGGATTTTTATATTCTCCAGCTATGTTATCATGTAACTGTCCCCCACACAATGGTGATAACTAAGTTAGGGGCTTATAGGTCCTTTTAAATTACATTATATGTAATTTACGGTTAACTTAAAAATATTTTTTTATGAACTCTTAATTATTTGATAAGTAACAACTAAGTTATATACATAAAATTTTTTTTTTGATTTAATTTAACTTAGTAAGGCATGTTGTTCACATCTTCATTTTGTATTATTTTAATATCCATTGTGCTTTTTTTTTAAAAAAAATAATAATAATAATTCTGTGGTATGCTAAAGAACTTGGGATGCTACTTTATTACTATTATTTTTTTCAAATCACTTGTGTTTCCACACCAATCTGACTCATTAATCTATATATTTACGAGCCTCCTACTCATTTTTTCTTTTTTATTTTTTCCTTTTCCTTTTCCCTTTTTCTTTTTACTTTATATACATAAAGAAATTTATGAAATAGCTCTACCGGCAATCTTTCTCCATCTTATTTTACTAATATAGATCACATGGCATTTTAACCATATTATAAAATCGGTATATTTTAATTCCTCTATAATAAAATTGGTCTAAAGTGGTGGACTCCCCTTATTGCAACTTTTTTAATTTTTCATTAATTTTTTTTAAAATTCTCTTTTGTACACTTGGCATATCATGTTCAGCAAATGTGTAACATAACTACTGGTGCAGATGTTGATATATATATATATATATATATTCGACAGCTCGTCTACTACTAGCCAGGTCCCTTGCCATCATTAATTTCCTTGGGCCACCATAGCTTTGTATTTTACGTCAATATTTCCATTATTCAATAACGTCCATTAGCTTTATGTAGACTCCATCGGAAGCAAGGAACCTGCTCATATTTTACTTTATAGTATACATATATGTGTATGTGTATAAATACTGGCATGTATCGCACAGCAATTGTCACACTCTTAAATCACTAGAGTGACGGACAGCCACATCAAATAGTCGCCAAAAATGCAGGAAGTAATGCCCAGAAGCCAGCGCCGGATGTTGTCAGCATCGGACGACAGTGCAATGATGAAGCAAGTTCAGGCAACTCATGCTCCGGATGGCCGTGAAGTTGATGTTACACCTATTCTCAGTCTCATCGAAGATATTTTTCGTCGTGCCACTCCTAGTAATGTTGATGGAGTACTGAATGTAAAATTTTAATTATGCCATTCAGTTCACTAGCTTTGTGTCTGATAATATGCTTATCAATTGGTGGCAATTTTCGCAGGGCACGCGTGAACACATGGACGCATTGGATGATAGCGCAAGCCTGGCTGCTTTCAGCGGCATGCTTGAAGCAGTGTCTTTTGCAATCCACAAAATCTCATGTGAGGTGATTTTTTATTTCTGATCCTTCTGAATGTATTGGACGTATACCATTGTTTCTTGACCTTAAAATTTAATTGTTATCCCGCTGCAGTTCTTTGTGCTCTAAATGCTTATACTGCTTTATAACTTTAAGCAAGAAAAGCCAAAGATCTCTATTAACCTCATATCATAACTCTACTTTGAATTCTTCCCTCAAAAATGTGTTTAAACTTACGTGCTGATCGGTTCTAATTTGAATGCATGTACTTCCAGATATCGTGCAAGTACTCGGCAGGAGGAGATGCACATGCCACAACCATGTCCTTATTCCACACGCTTTCGAGCTACTCATGGGATGCAAAAATGGTGCTATCCTTAGCAGCTTTTGCTGTGAATTATGGGGAATTTTGCCTTGGCGCTCAGCTCTGTACTAATAACTCACTTGCCAAGTCTGTGGCTGTGCTCAAGCAACTGCCAAGCTTTTTAGAGCATTATAACGCTTTAAAACCCCGATTTGATGCACTCAACAGTCTCATTAAGGCCATGTTGGATTTAACCAAGTGCATCGTTGAGTTCAAGCAGCTACCTTCTCAGTATATTTCAACTGAGGCACAAGCGATGTCCACTGCCATGGCTCACATCCCAGCAGCTGCGTATTGGACCTTTCGAAGTATTGTAGCCTGCTATTCGCAGACTTTAAGCCTCTCAGGCTTGAGAGATGTGTAAGCCATCTAAGAACACAAATTAATCGCCATTCAAATATAAAGATTAAATGTCAAATAGCAAATCTGTCCTGATATTTCAGGTACACTGCATCAACCACTGAGGCATGGGAACTCTCAAGCTTGGCTCATAAGGTCAGCAGTATACTCGAGCACTTCAAGAAGCTAATTGCCATTTGCTATCAACAAATTGGTGAGCCCTTAAACATGTACATTTAGTTGGTTTGATCTCTGCCCTTTTCGAGAGCTTCAGTAAATAATGTCCCCCCCCCCCCCCCGGTCTGATCCCTACCATGGATGCAGATGAGAAGAGACAAATAGAAGCATATCACAATCTCGTGCGCCTTCTCGAAACAATTCACCTGGACAACATGAAGGTTCTGAAAGCATTAATTTATGCTAAGGATGATATTCAACCTCTTGTGGATGGTTTCACCATCACCAGGGTTTGTTGCGAAATTCCTTTCAATGCATATTTCTGGCTAGAAACCCCGTCATTGCATTTGAAACGGACTTCTGTTTGTGCGAACAGGTCAATATTGACGTATTGAGAAAAAAGCATGTGTTGCTACTCATATCGAGCCTTGATCTCTCCGCCGAAGAAATTTTGGTTCTTGATCAGATGTACAGAGACCACAAAGCAAGCGAAGAGCATAACTATGCAATCGTGTGGCTTCCAATTGTGGACAGGTCAATTGCCTGGGATGACGAGTATCAACGAAAATTTGAGCAGCTGCAAGCAATGATGCCATGGTACACTGTCCAACATCCTACGATTATTGAACCTGCAGTCATTAAGTACATCAAAGAAGTGTGGAAATTTTCAAAGAAGGCGATCCTAGTGCCAGTGGATCCCCAAGGGAGGATTTTGAACCAAAACGCTTTTCACATGTTGTGGATATGGAGAAATTTGGCCTTCCCTTTCACTGCCGAAAGGGAAGCAGCACTTTGGAAGGCAGAGTCTTGGAGACTTGAGCTACTTGTTGATGGTATTGATGCCACGATACTTGAATGGGTACTTAAAATTTCAATTAAGTTAATTGAATAGAATTAATACGTCAGTGTGACATTAACACTAAATACTCCTGATACTGAAATGTAACGTATTTTTATCAGATGAACGAAGAGAGATTCATATGCTTGTACGGAGGTGAAGATATAGAGTGGATCAGACGATTCACAAACTCAGCAAAATCTGTAGCAAGTGCAGCTCAAATTAACTTGGGGATGGCTTATGTTGGAAAGAACAATGCAAAGGAGAGATTGAGAAAAGTCAACAGGGTCATCATTGAGGAAAATTTAAGTCATACCGTGGCTGATCCCACGGCAATGTGGTTTTTTTGGGCAAGATTGGAGAGCATGCTCTACTCAAAACTGCAACATGGCGCGACCGCAGAAAACGATCGCATAATGCAAGAGGTGATGACAATACTTAGTTTTGATGGCAGTGAACAAGGATGGGCAGTGTTTTGGAGAGGAATGACAAATGAAATGGCAAGAGCTAAAGGCAAGGTGACTATAGACTGCATGATGGAGTTTGAACAATGGCAAGATGATGCTAATCAAAATGGTTTTGTGATAGGACTAAACAATTATCTGGAAAAAATTCAGACCCCAGGTCACTGCAATCGTCTTATCCTTCCGGGCATCGATGGGGCAATTCCAGAGAAGGTGGCCTGCGCAGATTGCGGCCGCACCATGGAGATGTTCTTCATGTACCGCTGCTGCCCCGAATGAGGAAAATATTTGACCTTAGCTTGAATTACAATAAGGTTTCCACTTCATTTTTATCTCAAGTAATAACAAAAGTGTGTGGCTGCATTGCTTGCTTTTGTCTTTGATTTTGTGTTCTTGCTGGTTTTGAGGGCTTGTTTCCCTGAAGTGTTTAGGATCTGTGGCCTTTTCACAATCTTGGGCACTCAAAAGAGTCTAGGATTTTTAAGTGTTATTCTGTGTTATAGCAAGTAACTTGTTACTAACAATAACATTGTGCTTTGATTTCAAAATTTTGGCGTGTTATTATCTGTTACATCAACTTGAAACAGAACATGAAACAATCTGTGCAATATGTTAACTTGAATAAAGTTTCTTAAGAATATTCCTCCGCACATAAAATTCCCACAAACAAGTTGTGTGTTGGCAGTAAGTTGTCATAAACTCAAAACTACGGCAAAATCTATGACGAATATAAAATGCAAACAAGAAAACAGGCAGGATTTTATAATTTTACTATCGTATATATGAGTATGTGAATATTTGTGTAATATTTAAATACATTTTTTGAACCTTAATCTTATTTATTTTAATTTATTCAACGAAGGCATATTTATAATTCAATTAAAGTAAAAGTAAAATGCCTTCCGAAATTTTTGATATTGGTTGTTCCGCTTTTTTCTTAGTGGCTCCATCACTGTTTCTTGGTTTTGGATTTGTGCCTGGTTAACTTGAAACGACCTTAAGGGAAGGAAACACACTCTCACATATTGATTCAAAGCTTTGTGCTCCGCCGGCGCCGGCGATGGCCTGACGACTTTAATTTTATATTTGTTCTTCATGCTTACGGAATAGCCATAAAACAAAAGGAAAATAGAACTTTGATTTCTTATTCCAACGCAAATGTTGGGTTGCATTGCATTACACGCCACCATGTTCGCAGCACATCCTTTGTCTATTCAACTCTTCAATAAAATATTCATTATCAATCAAAATTGACCGTCGTTATACAGATCACTTACTGCGTTAACCTTGTTTCACTTAATCTAACAAACTCGATTGTTTTTTTTTTTTTTTTTTTTGAAGGTCAATAGACTGATATTCTTCAGTGACCAAGTAAACGCTTGAGGTCGTATTGAATGATGTTACAACTGGGTAACCGAGAAATAGAAAATGATAACCAATTTAATTTTCCAGCACCTTGAACTGTGGTTATCACTATCATCCCCAGGAAGAAGGCAAACGTTTATTGGACGCCCAATATGAATTTAATCTACAAATTGACCATCATTCGTGTACATAACACCGGTTGATGTTGCTGGTTGTAAGATCCTTTCTTGTCCGGCACCCAATGCCTTTCAATTATTTAAATTAAAGAAAGTGAGTCGCTATACCTCTTTTTTTTTTTTTAATCCCTCCCTCCCTCTCTCTCCCCATTTTCTTCGTTTTAATTTTTAAAGGGAATATAATAATTGGGAATCTCTTCAAAATTAACAATCATTGAAAACAATAATAAAATGAAATAGAAATAAAGAACACTTCAATTATTCATGTGTGGCTTTTTATAGCATTGAATGCCATTGATAATGGAGATGACCCATTAATTTAAATATTTTAGTCCCTACTTAATTTAGGTGGATAAATAATTAGTTAATTATTAAGTAATAAATAATCTTTAAATTGATGAATTAGGTGGTGGTATATTATAACTGTTTTCATCTGTTTTTAATTTGTAAGTAATCTTTTTAATCAGTTTACTAAATAGTTACAGTGCTTTTAAAGAACTTGTATCCTTTTTATAAGTATAAATACTTTATATTATTGACCAAAATTCAATGGTGTATAATTGTTGCATTACTAATATTATAAAATGATAATAATAATAAGAAGAAAGGTATCATGAAATGACTCAAAATAACAAACAATCTAAATTCGAGTAATATAATGTATTTGCTTGCTTCAATTTTATTATAAAAAGATTCAATAAAGTTAAAGTGCTTTTTTTCAAAGGAAAAAGATATTTATACCCTTAAATTTAAAGAAAATAGTTATATAGACCCCAAATTTTTAATAAAAGACACAAAGACTTTTTTTTTTTACTATAATGCCTTTTCTAGATAATAACTAAAAAAATTGACTTTAAAGATTTTTAATAAATTCAAATATAATTTAAATAGTTTAATTTGTCTAGTATACAGTTAATATTAGAATATTTTTTAATGTATAAAATAATTTTTAAAATAAAAAATTATTAAGTTTATCTTAGTAATCATAAATATGTAAAATTAATCTTGGGGTGAAATAGATTTTACAATTGATATAGTATACCCCATGAATTAATAAGATTAAAATTATTTTTTACAATATTAAAAATAATTTAAATCTTTAAATATTTTTTTGAACATTACATTCATATTTATTATAAAATTAGTTAAATATAATATAAGATTTGAAAGCACTAAAATATTTTTAAATATTAAAATAATTTTAAAATGTATATATTATTACAGTTATTTTAATATTATATTTTATTTATTATAAAATATTAAAATTAATTTTTTTGAGTTAATAAAACTAAGAAGTATTATAATTAAAAAAAATTATTATATCTTACTGAAAATTTAGGCCTTACATCATCGTTTCTCCAAGTCTCGGGCGTAGGTGTCCTCTCTCTTAAAAAAAATACTAATTAACAACATGACAATTAGCTGGCAAGAGCCATTAATCAAATCATGTCTGTTGACGGAGAAACTGAATCAGGATAAGATCCGAGGGCTGAGAATAGGGAGAAGACTTGAGAATTCCTATGGTTGACTTTGACCGGCCAAAAATCTTTCAAGAGAGTTGACTTGAAGACTTACCCGTCACTTCCCTTAACGTGTTCTCCGGGGCTCTGCCCCAGGGTGAGGATAAGAAATGCTTATTGTCCTGTTGTTTTCTATATGATAAAATTAAAATACTCAAAGAAAACGAGGGCAAATCAAGAACTTGCTTTGCCCGAGTCCTTAATAATTAAAAAAGTGAAAAATGAATTTCCTGATCGCAACGTGAATGGCCAGAAAATTCAACGTACAAACGGGCTCCACTGCCGAGTTTTTCTACAAGCTCGAAGTCATTCGTCAACCCACCAAATTTAATCAACGAATGATAATATATCGTTGCCCTTCCTTTCCCAGATCGGACATTGCCATTCTGCCACCAAAAATTAGGCAAATGGCACTCTCGCCAGCAAGACTGAACCTTAGTCTCTTTGCTTTCTTGTCCCTCCTCTTCCTTAGCCATGCAAGGCTCAATCTCGACCGTTCAGATTACAAAGCCCTCTCCGTCATCCTCAGAGATCTCGGCGGTCGTCAACAGCTCTTCATTTCCAGTGATCCGTGCAACACCCCTGGTGTGTTCTGTGAGAGAAGGCTCTCAGACAACAACACCTACGTTCTTAAAATCACGAAGCTCGTGTTTGTGTCTAGAGAGCTTACTGGGTTTGTTTCCCCGTCAATCGGACGGCTGTCGGAGCTCAGAGAGCTCTCTCTATCTAATAACAGCCTCGTTGACGTGCTCCCACCCAAAATCGTTGACTGCAAGAAACTTGAAATTCTTGACGTTCAAAATAATCAGTTTTCTGGCAAAATCCCGTCCGATTTGTCTTCTTTAATTCGTCTTCGTGTTCTCGATCTTTCTGGGAACAATTTCTCGGGAAATCTGGGTTTCCTGAAATATTTTCCAAACTTGGAACATCTCTCTTTGGCTAAAAATCTGTTCATGGGGAAAGTCCCACCTTCTATACGCACATTTCGCAGTCTCCAATTCTTTGACTTCTCCGGAAACAGTCTCCTTGAAGGTCCAGTACCGGTGATGAGAAGAATTGGCGCCTCAGGATTTCAATACCCAAAGCGATCCGTTTTGGATGAGACTATCACCAATAGAAGAAGCAATGGAACTTCCCCAGCTGCAGCACCGAATTCAAGTAAACGCTCTTCCGGTGCTCAAGCACCTGCTCCATCACCACACGGCCACAAACACAAAAAAAGTAAGGGAAAGAAGGCAGCTGGGTGGATTTTAGGATTTCTTGCTGGGGCAATAGCGGGTACGATTTCTGGGTTCGTGTTTTCTGTTCTTTTTAAGCTAATCTTGGCGGCTGTAAGGGGTGGAGGTAGAGATCCTGGCCCAGCAATCTTTAGTCCATTAATCAAAAAAGCTGAGGACTTAGCTTTCTTGGAAAAAGAAGACGGTCTTGCTTCATTGGAGAAAATAGGATCAGGTGGATGCGGAGAAGTTTACAAAGCTGAGCTACCTGGAAGCAATGGAAAGATGATTGCTATTAAGAAGATTATTCAACCTCCAAAGGATGCCGCAGAATTGACTGAAGAAGATAGTAAGTTACTGACCAAGAAAATGAGGCAAATTCGGTCTGAGATTAACACTGTGGGTCAAATTAGGCACAGGAATCTTCTCCCTCTGCTGGCTCATATGGCCAGGCCTGACTGCCACTTACTTGTGTACGAATTCATGAAGAACGGAAGTTTACAGGACATTCTAAATGATGTCTCACAAGGAAGAAGACAATTAGACTGGCTAACCAGGCATAGGATCGCGCTGGGAGTAGCTTCCGGGCTTGAGTATCTGCATATGAGCCACAGCCCTCGTATAATCCACAGAGATCTCAAGCCAGCGAACGTCCTTCTTGATGATGATATGGAAGCCAGGATCGCTGATTTTGGACTTGCAAAGGCGATGCCTGATGCTCAAACACATATTACAACTTCAAACGTGGCCGGAACAGTGGGATACATAGCCCCGGAGTATCACCAGACGCTGAAATTTACTGATAAGTGTGATATATACAGCTTTGGTGTGTTGCTAGCTGTTTTGGTGATGGGCAGACTTCCATCTGACGACTTCTTCCAACATACGGAGGAGATGAGTTTAGTAAAATGGATGAGAAATGTTATGACCTCTGACAATCCAACTCGAGCAATCGACTCAAAGCTCCTGGACAATGGATATGAGGAGCAAATGCTTTTGGTTTTAAAGATCGCTTGCTTTTGCACCGTGGATAGTCCAAAGGAAAGGCCTAACAGCAAGGATGTTAGGTGCATGCTGTCTCAGATTCAGCACTAATTAAGTATCTGGATGTTTCTGAATGTGCCAGAATAAGGCTGCTTTGTGATGAACAATGCATGCCCTCTAAGTTGTATAATTGTGATCCATTTTGAGTTTTTACTTCCAATAATCTATAATGTTATTCGCGTCACTGTAATACTACAAACTATTTCTGAAATGTGAAAAATATTGTCTATTGTAATCTTCTTCTCTCTTTTTTTTTTTTTCCAGACAAATGCTCTTCAATTATTCATTGATCAATCTCATCTCAATTCTCAGCAGCCGCATGAAAATCAGTATAACAAACAATCTTTTGCTCTCAGTGGCTTGTGTGATGATAAAAAAATCAGTCATCGCCCTAACTGCTCTACTAAACTATTAATCTTTGAATAATAAGCCTACTGACAAGAATGCAAAGAAAACAGGGGAAGACCACAAATCTTGTTTTCAACTGTAATACCCAGTGAAGTAATGAAGCAAAAGAAAATAGAAGACCACAAATATAACAGGAATATATCACACATAAATTTTCAAAATAATGGATTTCTTAATGAACTTGTAAAAAACACTAACAGAATAATGAATTATCTCAATTGAGACTTGATGCTTCATTGGAGAGAAGCAGGTTACACACTTGCTTTCAGGCTCCAGTCGGGCAACACACCTGAACTTTTTTATTTTTTTATTTTTTATTTTTTTTTTTGTAATCAATTGCAGAACCAAGCACACATCAAGCCTTTCATTTTGTATAAGAAAAATAGCAAGTACAATTTGATATTTGTAATTCCTTCCATAAGCATATTTGAACACGTATTGAGAAAGGGAAAGTTCCAAGCATGTGCACTTCGGTCATTCACAGAAAAAATAATAGAACAAAAATTCCTTAAAAGTTCGAAGCAACTAATTGTATTTTACACCTTTACTTTTAAATGTTTCTCCCTTTTTTTTTTCCGAATAGACAAGTCCAATACATCTTTCTAGAATTTAAAATAATAATTATGCTATGTTTATGTACTGGAGTGAGAGTGAAGAGTATGGATTCCTCTCACTCCAATGTTTACTTATAAATTTTAAGGGAGGAGTGGAAATCTCACTTCGTAGACCTCACTTTTTTTCGGAGTGAGAAGTGAGATTCTCACTCTATGGGGGGAGGTGGGAATGCAAATTCACCCTCTTTTTCCTTTTTTACCTTTATTTTCTTAAATGTAATATAATTATATTTAATAAAATAACATAAATAATATCATATTTATTTAAATAAAATTATTATATTATTTTAAATTATATTTATTAAAAATAATAATATTAAACTTATTTAGATATAATATTATTATATTTAGTTAAAAATAATAATTTACTTTGATTCTAAGTTAAAATTATTTAAAAATAATATTATTGAATTAATAATATTACTACATACTATTTTTATTTGAAAATAAAATATTATTATATTTAGTTAGAAATAATAGTATTATATTTATTTATTATTAGTAGTTGATAATAATAAATATTTTATCCTAAAAAAATATTAATTTTGTACTATATTATTAATAACAATATTTTCATTTGTGTTGCTTTTATCAATAACTTTTTATTCACATAAGTAAAATTAAAATTAATAAAAATTGTGATTTACATAATTAAGACTATTAAAAATTATTATTAATTTACAAATATAACAAAATAGATATTTTATTTTTCAAATATATTTTTATTAATTTTGTAATTAAAAACTTCAATTCTTTAAATAAAGGTTAAACTGTAATTTGAAACCATTTATTCCCAAATAATGTAAACACATAAATTGAATTTTAATTTCAATTCCATACTCTCATTCCAATTTAAATAGACAACCTATTCACACTCTCACTCCACACTTCCAATTCTAAATTTTCATTTTAATCTAAAATATAAAAACTACCTTAGTGAGATGTCGGAACAGCAGTGACGGTTGGCCTAAGCTCTAAAGCTTAGGACAAGACTTAAAGAAAGTATATGGATGAAAACAAGAAGATAATAAAATGTCACCGAATCTAGTTATCTATCTTATTTATTTATTTACTAATTAGACGAAAAATGGAAACAAAGTGGTAAGCAATTTGATTCATCGAGTCTTCACATAACATCAAGGGTTATGATGAACAATACGAGCCCTATCAAGTCATTAAGAATTTTAAAATTGGCAATTACCATTCCAGAGATACCAAACAAAGATGATCCTAGAGCAAGGGCATCTACTGCATATGAATTCCACTGATTGTTGGAGAGATAATGGACTAAATGTAAACCTTTCCAAGCTAACAAATAGTTGCAAAGTCAAAAAGCCTCTTTCGACTCCATCGACTTTGAAGCTTGACTGCATTTCTGCAAACATTGTAAATAGCCGTAACAAGAAGATTAAAAGCTCAGTCATGGGGAGTAAGGAACATTTATCACTCGAACTATAAAATGATATTAAGAGGGAACATTAACTCAATGATGGCATTAGAAAGTAGCTCTTAGAAATCATAGCTTCAAGGAGACTTCCAATTACTGTCCTACGTTTATTATACCTAGGAGTCATATATTATAGTTGGTTCTTCAAGATTACATTATCTAAATAAAATGCTTAGTTACAGGTGATCACCAATAGGTGAAAGAAAAACAAATAGATATCAACTGGAATACCTTAAAAGTCAAGAAGTAACTGAGGAAGAATTCTTTCCAAATGAGTTGCTTCAATTTTACTAACACCCTCCGCTTCAGCAATCGCTGCTGCACGTTGCACAGCCTCTGCATCAAAACAAAGGGCTTTTACCAAAACTTGAAAAAAAAAAAAATGAAAACTTAAAAGTTCTGTAATTTGCATTGCAACCTAACATAGCAAAACCTGTGACAAAAACTCGGAGAAGTTCACAACTCAATTTCAGCGCATTGGCATTAGCTGCATTAGATAAATGTTGGATAAGAGAAAGAACAATTCTGCTGATTGCTTCGGCCACCACCGTAATAATAAGGCATACCAGAAGTGGGCCGGTTTTTCTTTGACGTTCCAGCTCCTGCCTGATCCAACAAAAACTATATAGGGACAGATTAATGCTAGAGCTAAAAATGCAATATAAGAAACAGAAAATTTTTTTTTTTTAAAAAAATGATGTAAATAATTATACCTCCGATTCCATAGCATCAGTGCCTCCATTTCTCTCACGCTCTACAATGGCAAAGATCCAATGAAGAAGCTCTGATGTAAGAGTAACAAAAACTTAAAAAAGAAACGAAAAATTACAAACCGAGAGATCGTCTGGTCCATATGTGCTTGAAAATTGCGTGAATTAAATCCTAAAATATTTAAAGACCTAAAGGACATAAATAAATAAACTAAAATTTATAATCAGAAGAGATTATTAGAAACTGAAGTCGAATTGGAAGCCTTACAGGATCAAACGTCGTCTCTTTCTCCATGATACATCAACGCGAAACTTCCGAGGAGCTCGGGAATGAAACCGAAACAAATCGGGTCGTACTCCGAGTCCTCGTTCCATGTTTTGGCTTTGTATCAGGTGGGTTGGGTCCGATATGGGCCTTGTAACCGATCCAAATAACCAAATTTAGATTCTAAAATTTTAATCTACGGATAAAGTAATCGCAGTGACAAATAATTACGGTAGCGGAAACCGGAGAAAGAAGCAGTTCACTCAGCATCATCGTCAGAGCTCAAACTCGCCGTCCACAGATAATTTTCCCGGTTTCTTTAACGGAGTGAAATTTCTTCCGAAAGTCCAAATTATAAGAAGGGGAAAAATGTTTTACATAATCAACTTTTAGGTAAGCTTTTACATAGTTTCATTTTGCGTACCATCATCGAAGCATTAGCTGTTACCATCCTCACTTGTGTACGCAGATATTTCACCTTTAAGCTTTCACTCATTAAGACACAAAACAAAATGAAAAGTTAATGTACTAGGTGTCCTCAATCTTCTTCTTTTATTTCCTTACAAATAATTTTCGCAAGAAGTACCGCACGCCCCTATAGCTCAGTGGTAGAGCGTCAGTCTTGTAAACTGAAGGTCCGTAGTTCGATCCTGCGTGGGGGCAAGTTTTCGTTTTTCTAGCGGACAAAAAGGGCAGTAGTGTTTTCTAAACCCGATCTAGAACTTAAAATTATTTATTTGTTTATTGCGATTAATTTTTATATTATTCATAATTTACTTAAATTTTATTAATTATTTTATTATTTAAATAATTATATTTTTATTTAATAAAATAATATGTCTCCTATAAAATTAGTATGATAATTATAGTTTGCTCCATAAATAATTTAATACATATTTCTTTTGCTTATTAATTTTATTTTAAATAATTATAATATTTTTATTAAAATATTTACTTATCATTGATATTTAAATATAATTATTATCTTAAATTCTATTTATTTTTATTTAAATTTAATTTAATAAAAAAATTTTAGACTCAAAAAGGGTCTTGACTAAGTTAAAGTAAATTAGAGCGAAAAATTATCGTCCTACACATATAATGACAAATCCAAAAACCAAGGCCTGTTGAAGATTCTAATATGATCTAAAGTTAGTACCATATATGATTCAAGTTAATTTAATTTAGTTAATTTAATTTAATTAATTTAATCCTGTGTGGTAAATGTGGACTCGAAGTTGCAGCTGTAATTTCTTTAGGGGGAAAGAAAAAAAAGTTATGTAATCGTATTAAAAATGAAAATCCGAGTGCTGTCTTCCTCCTTTGTGAAAAAAGGAGAAAGGGAAAGATTGAGCATGGCCAATATTATTCACAAACTCACCAGAAACAAATCAACACTAAGAATCTTCACAAATCTACCGAAACCCACGCCATATCTCATTAATACGAGCAATCCAATATTATTTGTAAACTCCACGGCCTCTGAGAACGACAATTCCATTCAAAATTTTCGGTTTTACCCGAGTTTCCCATTTGGGTATTGCTCGAATCCGATTTCTTCAACTGTATTTTCTCAATTGAGTGCTATTGATGCAGGGGTGGTGGAGACTGATGATGATGCAACAACAGTATGGGCAGATAGTGTGAAAAAGAAGAGGAAGAAGAAGATGAACAAGCATAAGTACAAGAAGCTTAGGAAGCGCCTCAGACGAAAAACCTAGGCTGATTAGGTTTTCTAATCGAAGTTTTTCAATTACATTTCTTTTGCTCTTGGAGTAGCTGAGGATATGCTATGCTTTAATTTATAGAAATTGGAATCATTTACATAATTTTGGTAGGGAATTTCGTCGAGATAAGAATAAGACTCGTGTCTTTGTGCTCACGTTGTTGGTATTTTATCGTATGCGCTTAATTGGAAGTTGTTTGCTTCTTTATGTGATTGATTCACGGAGGGTATTTTAGTCTTCAAAGATACAAATTCAGCCGGCTAGGGATTTGCTGCCAAGAATTAGCCAATCTGGAATCTCCATATGCTTTCCGGTATAATTACATATGTCACTCTGCTTTCATATGCAAATGGTTCTCTTTCAAAATAAGATGTTGCAATTGTGTGCTTGTGTTTGAGAACTATATGAAATATGTGTTGTTCTATTTATCATAATGCTACAGAGTGATTGTGATGATAGAAGTTTATGGAAGATTGATTTTGATTTCTTGATGGATGCAACTATATTTTGCGAAGTGTTTGCTTTATGTATTTGTAAATTTTTTGGGCAGAAGTCTTGGAGATTTGGTTTTCCCTTTATCTGATTAGTGGTTTGGAAGCTTGTCTGTTGGGTTGTAGGAAGTTGCTATATTGCAGAAGTCTTGGCTTTTCAATGAACAAATTTGTAATTTAGTCTGCATTGTTAAAGTAAATGATGTTGAGAGTATAACTGCCAGAATACGGGAACGAATGAGTTGAGACCGCCGGGTAAATCAACATGCTCATGATTGAGGGACATAGATTTTTCATTGCTGCGTCGGGTAGGAAATGATGATTGATGCTTGAAATGGAAACTTGGAGATTTTTGAGGTTGGGAGAAATTATATTTTGGCCTTTGACTCACTAGAGTGTTCAGCTGACAGCAAGATATTTTGAACCCGTGCAATTGTTGTTTAACATTTTCTGGTTTGATTGTGAGTGGAGATTAACCAAGAGAATCGCTGTTATGATGTTCACATTTATTCCCCGCGTAAGTTGATGCATGATCAAGAACATCAAATATGATTCTCTTAACCCCCTTCCCTTTCTGCATAGAGAAGATTGATTCTGCATTTGATTGGTCAAACCTTTTATCTGCTGTAATCAGACATTAGCAACTCCCTAACATGTCAAGGTCTGGTTACACCAATTTAACAGTTACTTGAAAGTTGGACTTTCTTTGTTAGATTGGGCAATTTCCCTCTTTATGTCAAAATTGGAATTAATGTTTCTCGAGCCACCATTGTCCTTTGAGAAGATGGGATTTTTATGGTCCGCATAGTACCAACTTGGCCAGGTTTCTCGAATGTGGTGCCGTACGAAATAGCCAGGCATAAGCTTGAAATGTCCTTTGTGTAAGCATAATGGTGCTACAGAACTGCGGAAACGAAGGAAAATTATGGCCTTTGTGTAAGCATAATGGTGCTCTGCTTCCAGACTCATTGAGAGAGGGAATATAACAAGCAATAAGTATGTGTATACACCCATATATTGATAAATTTCATTTACGTAACTGATAGCGGAGCAAACGCTCGTTGACAGACTTCGAGCTTGATTTGGAAAGAATTACGGAGTTCATCCGTTACCAAGATACACCTGAAGCCCGTGTTTGGTTGAAAGGAATAGTAAGAAGAGTGGAGAATGAAAATGAAAGAATGGAAGAGAAAATTAGTTCGGAAAAAAAAGTCAATCTCATTTTTATTGATTGATCGGATTCATCTTTATTTTTTTCCTCTCTCCTCCTTTCCTCTTCTTTTCTCTCTTTATAATTTTTCGAACCAAACATGTCATAAAAGAAAAATATATTTGGTAGTTGTTTGAGTTCTTGGTTGGTGCACAGATAAGATATCCTTATTCAGAATGCTCCAATCTTCATGATCGAGCTACATTCGAGGGAGATGGAATTATCTGTCTTCTATTTTGGCTAACGTTGTATGGATTATTATTGGAAATCACAAATCTGTCATGATTATGCTTATAATAATGATCACTCGTGGCATCTTTAGCCCATCTAAGAAGAATATTCAGGGGAAACACAATGGTAAATAACTTAATTAAGATTCTAATCTTGATTAGATGAGATGAGACTAATGTAATCACTGAGAATTGTGTGAATAATGTAATGAAGCATGCAAGAACTTGCATGATTCCTATTCAAATAAGAAGAGACAGGATGAGATTTGCTTTTGGGTTCTTTAATTTAATCCCGGCCAACCGACCACGAGGTGGAACTGGGCAACTTGCACATGCAGCTTAAATCTCAATAATTTAATGCATAATTGACGAAATTGTTGGGATGGAACACAAAGTTACGGTATTGTCGAACCACCAGTAACAGTACATCTAACCATCAAAGAACTTGTGAGCTTTTGAATGAGCCGATCCATTTGATTCATGCTGTGATCTTACATCAAAGATGCATGAACCATGGCATTGATATTTGGCAGATAGACTATAAAAGTGAATCCAAATGGTGAAAGTTGAAGTAATAAAATCTGGAAACCTGCCTGAAGTTTGATGGTTGCGTCAGCAGTTACGCAAGAGGTTTCGGACAAAAGGAAACAGAAACTCTTTATTTGTTGGTGTAATTTGTTTACTTAAATAAATTAGCTCGGTGGCAACACACGTGTTCCCACTAATCAGGAATGCAATTGATAAAAATACTGAAGGAAAAGCCGACAGCGAATCACTAGTCAGGTCTGAAGTCTGAGTTTGTTGCCATTAAATTTGTCAATTTTTTCTGGTTGTGCGCGCACTTGTTGAATTTGGAGTTTTCTTGAGCTAATAAAGCATTTGGTTTTCGGACTTTAATTAATTATGAAGTTGTGAGTGCAACTTAGGCTCAGTGATTGGATTACGCAGTTGTTGGCAACTTTTGAAGGAGATTCCTCGAACTAGTCTTATTGATTGAAGAGCACTTTACAATGCGCATAGACTATATATGATTGAAAAGAAAATGTCACCATGTGAGATTTGAGAGTAGCGTTTGGCCAACAAAAATAAATTTCCCTTGCTTGAGAGACGGAACATGCTATGCTATCATGAGTGGGTCTAAAGTCTATTTAAAGCGCGCCACATCCCTATAAATGCCTAATTTAATAATATATAATTTTTTAATAAGAATTTAATAGTACAAAATTAAATTACCTCTAAAAAGAAGATTATTTTACATTGTAGTCGTTAAATCTAAATCCCAAAATTCTATTATTAAATTATATATATAAATCAAAGCTAGTCACCTGTCACTTCTCACCGTAATTTCACTTTAATTAAGAAAGAAATTCTACTTTCAAATAAATGTATTAAAAAAAAACATCGATATTACCAAAAGAACCAAAGCTTAATAATATATGATATAACCAAAATTTTATTACATACGAGTAGTGTGGATCAACTTTTGTCTATGATTTGGTCGGTAATAAAGTTTAAAATAAACTAATAATGCACCCAAATCATGTGACGGGGGCTAACTCAATTCAATTCATTGTATGTATGCAACTAGTAACTACATCATAATAATAAAATAACAAAAACATGCACAAAATAAGGTATCTTTCCCCTTTTCTTGGGTCAGTTTCAATCAAACTTTATGATTATAAACTACATTTCAAATGAACTTCTGTTTGAAGTTTCTATTTGTATTCCAGTACACATCCCACATTTTAATCTCTCCATTGAGGCTACCGCTACCAATGGAAACGACGCCGTTAAACTCACTACTACTGCTTCTTGAAATAGCTACCAACGACTTCACCGGTTTTTCATGCCCTTCTAAGGTTGCCATACAACGATAACAATTCTCCTGCCCACGCTGCCAAATTCTCACCGTTCGATCAGCTGACCCGCTGGCTAGCAAATCACCAATATTGTTCAAGCACAACACAGCTCCGGTGTGACCCCACAGAGCTTCCGCAAACACCATTTGATGATGACCATCACCATATTTCTCCCTCTCCCTCTCCCACACCACGATCCAACGGTCGCAACCTCCCGAAAACAACAGCGAACCATCACCGTTCAAAGCAAGCGCATTGACCGTCGACTTATGCTTTACTAACGTAGTAACCAACGTGTGCTTTGATTTTCTCTCTTTGTTATGATCAACAACTGATCTCTCCCAAACCCTAATACGTCCATCAGCAGATCCGGTGTAAACGACGCCATTGTCAGACACAACCACCGCGTTTACAGCGTCCTCATGAGCTTTATTAACAGACTCTAAGCATTTATAATTACTAGCATTCCATATCTTGAAACTTCTATCCCAAGAAACCGAATACATTAACCCTTGTTTCACTACCAAATCCGAAACAGCATCCCAGTGTTCCAGCCAAAGCCGCTTCTTGTGACGTCTAACAGTGACGTAATTATTTGGCAATACGGATTGTATTAGACGGTCCTTAACAGTTGGTAATGTGGAGACAAGCTGGTGTTGTCTTGAAGCTGTGATTTGCCAGACTCGTATCTTGCAGTCTTGATGTGCGGTGAAGATTTTATTGATGTGAAAAGAAATGGATTTGACTGACCCTGAAGAAGACAAATCATTGCTAAAAGTATCGATGTGGGCATAGTCAGATATTAAATCGAAGACGTTGATTTCGTTGAGTGAGGCGGCGTAGAGGAGGTTATTGTGGACTGCGAGGCAGCTGATGATCATATGATGAGGGTCTGGGCTCGGGATTTTGAGTGAAGCAATGCAGTGGTGCTTGAATGTTTCAGACGGGGCAGAGTGCAGATGCGACATGTTCATTGATTGTTGGCTAATTATGACTTATGAGAAGAGGGAGGGAGAATTATACTATATATAACGGAGGGGCAGCGCTGAGGCTAGGGTTAACGTTAATGCCTAATGGTTATGGTACAGGTGGCAGCTGCTTTAGTGGAGTGATTAATTTTTGTCTTTCTAGGTCGGATACGTGGCAGTCTTACCAGCCGATAACTGATTTCGGAGGGCCAACAAATCGAGTGATTGTCCTTCATTAATCGATGATCATTTCTGTGCTATTTTTTTATTCACAAAATATTCTTACAAATAATAATAATAATTTTTTTTTTTTAAAAAAAAGAACTTAGAACATAGAAAGTTAGTAATTTTGTAAAAAGACCAAGTACCTCTCTCACTCAAGAGAGTCTGTCTAATCTTTTAGGTTATTTTAAGATTTGGTGGGTAAAGACACTCTTATATGTAACTCATACTCAAGAGTTAATTTATGAGTTAAGAATTGTATGCTTATACATATTTTTCCAAGAATATTGGCCCATAGATTTTGTTACATGGGAAATTTTCGAATCAAGCAAAATTGAAAAATCGATCTAAGATAAGTTATCACCGTATCAATCCATTCGAACAATCTGTAATAGCCAACACTTCACGAGGGATATTCTAAACATGCGTTGGATATTTCTCCATTACATCAACTTGTTATTTATGCGTATACATATGGATGTTATGCGATGGAATTCCAGTGCATAGGTAATTTTTTACTGGGTATCAGTAAGTTTGCAATAGCTAGTTTATTAGAATGTTTACCATAACAAATATCCTGTAGTTGATCACTTGTATGTGTATATGTACACACACACACACACACACACATTAATTTAATTTCTTTTCAGACAGGTATATTTTTCCAGTTAAAACAAACTAGGGCATCAAGATAAATGAAACGTTAAAAGAGAATCATTACATGGGAAGAATGGACTAATTTTTGTTAGCTTTTACCCTTAAGGGTTTAGTCAAGTGATTTTAAAACATTTTTTTTTTATCTAACCATTTGAGTTTGATTTTATAACGTAGGTTCTAACATTAACTTAACTTTACAAGCTGCCTACCTTCAGGAAAAAAAAAGGGGAAATAAACTATCTTGCGTCTATCAAAAGCAAACAAACATAAAAATACGATCAGTTAACAATCCGATCAGAATAAATTGTTTCTCCTCTTTGTGCTCTTGTGATATAATGCAATTAAACGTGCTGCTTAGTCTGTGAGACTCCATATAAACTAATCTCAATCATAGTGCGGCCGCTTTTTTAGGGCTTAATTGATGTTTCTATTTATTAATGATAATGAACTGTTCGACCAAACCGTTATAATATATAAACCCAATGATATCTAAGCACCAACCGTGTTGTACTCAATTTCGATGTCTTCAGTCTTTTAATAGAATAGAATTACTTTTAGTTGTCCAACCGTCACGCTATCATAGTAGTGTCCGTTTGATAGGCGTTGCTTAATTTAATTATTCAATTATCAAACTCCTTGACTGGTTTGTGACTTAATATTGTTAAGAAATAAACATAATTCATTTGAAGATGAAGCATCAAATATACGCAGCTGCCCGTAAGGCCTTTAATAAACCTGAATGATCTCGCCTCCTCGTTCTTCAAGATCCAAGAATTATGAATAATAAAATTGGTAGTATTTTATGTTAAAAGTTCCATGAAGAGACTTTTTTTGGGTAAAAGTTCACTAAGAAGAGTTTTATATTTTTTTAATTCCCTTTGGTAAGCTAGCTGACCTCGCGCATATTTTTGTCTATTCGACATCATTTTTTTTTTTCCCCATTTCTATCAATATATAATTGAAAGGCAGCATGATTGGAAAAGGCCAAAAGACACGAAAATTGTAGAACGAGTTTGAAAGGAGACCAATATCTTGAGCAAATAATCTAATTACGTGAAGAAAATTTGTTAAGAAAAGATGTAAAAAGCTGAATTCATTGAAAAATTCCACCAAAATAAACTATTTCTACTCTTTCGCTATGGGACATGATGTACTGATTCATTAACCAGCCAAAACAATGAAACGTGTTGCTAAGTTTATAAATTAATTAATACATTAATTAGTGTTAGTGAATCGTTCAAAGTCCATTCGTTGTCGGACGCTTTTTATTATTTTCTTTTTGGAATAATTAATTAAGAACCTAAAGTAATAAAAATTATATTTTTGTCAAATAAATAGTTGCATAAAATTTTTTTTTTTAAATGTTATGTTTAACTAATAAGAATACTCATTGATGCGTTACTAGTCAATTTATTATTTGATAGAACGCAAGACTAGCCGATACATTAATTTACCAAATGCACCATTGAGAAGATAAATTTTGATGCTCACGAATGGCTCGACCAGCAACGAAGTACTCCAAATCTCTTTATTTCGGGAGGAGTAGTTAAATGCCTGAACACGCTACATTGGCTCTATCAGCAAGAAAAATTAAATGCCTCAATACATTACAACAATTGCGGGTTGAAGAAGCTATCTCGTAGACAATTCTCGCAATGGAGGAGGGACTTTGTAAGTAAAAGAGAGATCTACTAAGCCAGGTTTTATAGAGCACAGAATCGATGATTGTTAGATCAGATCGATATTCAATCCTTCAATATTTCACACAGAATTAGCCCACCTGATTGTTAATGACGGTCTCCGAGTCATTGTTCAATTGTAAGATATGCTTCCCTGCACAATCCTCATTATCAAGGAGACCGCCGTCAGGAATAGGGATCGTGAATATAGATCTTTTGATTAATATTGGTGGAATTACAATCGAGGTTTATGGCCGTTGTAGCTGTTACGCGTGAGAATCCATTTCACTTCGTTGATCCCTTATAAATGTAATTTTTAGTTTTCCTAATATTTTTTCGCTTGGAAAAAAAGAAGGATTATTTGGAAACCACTTGTAAAAGCTCATAAATAAATAAGCAAAACTAGGACTATTGGGAAATCAATTACGAAAGCTCATAAATGAGCTTTAAATGAAAAGTGATTTCTTTATTCCGTGAATCCAATCTCTATTTCCCCTCCTACAGCGAGTGCACACTGAGTTAAGAAGGATATACACATTTGATTTCACTCGTGAATCCACCGACACCCCCGGTACGAGAGAATAATTATTAACTCACGCTGAGGTGCTATCATATTTTCCATGATTTTAAAAATGTATCCATTATAAAATATATTCAATGATAAAGAGCCGAAAGCACCTAAGATAAAAGGATGAAGTTTCCAATAAGAAAGACTATATATCTAAAGAGAAATTATATAGGGGCAAGTATCCTATGCAAGTAAATTTATATAAATTAATGTGACATGAGGAAATTAATTATATAAAATTATTAAAATCTTATTTTCCTTAAAAGTCTCTGCTTTCATTTATTAATTATTATGTTGTTTTCTCCATTTATTATTTATTTATATAAAGAGCGATACAATAGGCTTTTATCATTAAAAAAATAATGATAGACTTGTGCAGGGTAAAAAAATCCTTTTCGCCGTTGAGATTTGATGTAATAGTCTATTTTATCCTTACTTATTAGACAATACCCATTTTATCTCTATTTTTTAAACAATCACCTAAATTACCCTTTCATGAATTTTAAGTTAATTTAAAATATAATTTACTGAAGCCAAAAGATGATTTTCAATTGAATCAATGCAAACAATCTTAAAATAAAAATCTCAAAAAAAAATAACATCTAAATCTCTGCATAAATTTAAGATTTAAGAATAACTTAAAGAATATGTAATATATTTATGTGTGTGTCCATTAAATTTTTTAATGAAGTCAACTGAGTTTCGTCTTACTATTATTGTTGTTGCTGTTATTATTATTATTATTATTATTATTATTATTATTATTATTATTATTATTATTATTATCATCATCATCTAATTAGGGATCACTAGGGGTGGCAATTTAGGTTAACGTTCGTTTATTCAATTCAATTCGATGCAAGTTAAATAGGTTTAGGTTTGAAAAAATTGATTCAATTAATAAATTATGAATTTGATTTGATATGTTCATTAAATGAATTGAATCTAGGTTTGAGAATATTTGTTCATTTATTCATTTAAGATTCGTTTAATAAATGGATCATAAATGAAAAAATATGTGTGAAAAAATTATAAAGTTTTAAAACTAATATAATAATTATAAATGATAATAAGTTGTAGCTTGTAGAATGTTAAATTTAAGATATTTTTTATTTTATTTTGCTTAATTCTTGTTTATTAATTATATTTTTATAAAAAAATTCATATTCAATTTGATTTTTATAAGATAAACAAATTGTAAAATGAATCCATATTTGATTCTATTCATTTATTAATTTTACTAAATGAATTAAATGAATCTAACTAAATATTTATTTAATAAATGAATTGAATCTGAATGCTAATATTTCATTTCGTTCAATAAATGATAAAAATTGAATCAACAGAATTTTGACCTAATATGTTTACGATTTGATTTGTATACAATTCATCTATTTGTTTGTCACCCCTAGGGATCACTAACTATATTAAAATAAAGAATAAGCTAAATGTATATAAATTTAGTATTTAAATATGTGTTTTTATGTCTTTAATGTGTGTTTTTTAAAGTAAATGAAGGATTCTATGTTTACTTTTACTAAAATAACAATAATGATTCATTATTTATTTATTTAAGTCGAAGATAAGCTAAAGGAACCAAAAAAAAGAACGACATTGTGATGCTTCTGTGTTTTCTTTTTATTTGTCCTAATTATATATTTTCCATATTATTATTATTTATCCATTAATTTATCCTTATATTTTAAATTTGTACAGAAAGTCATTTGTTATTTAATTGTCTTTGAGAGTTCTATTTTTGATTTGTATACTCTTAATTGAGAATCATATTTTGTCCTTAATAAATTATGCATCAAACTAACAGTAAATAACTAGAATGGAAACAAAGTAATCTTGTCTTCTCATTGCTAAGCAAAACAGGTTGATTACAACCATTGTCTATACAAGGATTCCAAAATTCTATTTCCGGCCATCCGATCTATATATCATAACATAACTCCCAATCTTCATGACAGGGATGATCTACCCAATGCACATCATATTCATATAACATTACATTTGCTATTTTCGTTACAAGTCAAGGCTGTGAAGTCGAGAATAAGTTGTTCTGCATCAATCATGAGACTGTAATTTTCAATACCATCTACATGCCAAATGCTCCTGCAGCTTGAAAGCCTAAAAAAACACCTACCCTCAACATCAGAAAAACACATCTAAAGCCGAACTTAGCAGAAGCTTCCCTCAATTATAAATTTATTTATTTGAATGAGATTTGAGCTGGATCCTGTGAACACCAGTCAATTGGTTCGAATCAAATCCTAACAAAAATTTGGAGAAAACATGCTCAATTAACTAATATGAGAGGGAATATAGCTATCTACGAGGGAAGTTCTTATTTTTCACTATCAGCAGTCTCGCTGTCCAGATCAACTTGTTCGCATCCAATTGTTGCAATGGCCTTCGATATTATTTCTTTAACAATTTGATTCACTCTGCTCATCGAAGTAGCCAGCGCTTTCCACTTCTTATCTCTATTTAGCTTGCTAGCTAGCTTGTCTCACACCTAAAGGTCTAGAACATCAAACTTTCTCTCTTTCCCCCACCTAAGAAACATCGTA
The DNA here is from genome assembly GCA_030449875.1 of Aegle marmelos. Classification (NCBI taxonomy): domain Eukaryota; kingdom Viridiplantae; phylum Streptophyta; class Magnoliopsida; order Sapindales; family Rutaceae; genus Aegle; species Aegle marmelos. Next base: position 4,008,508 of record JASUUL010000093.1, read on the forward strand.
GTTTCTAACTTGTATCTTCTCGTATTAAACGTAATTTATGCAACTCCAGTTAAGGATATAATTGATCCAAGTCCGTCATTTACCCGCTCCGCAAAAGACTATCACCCCTCATTGATGATTATTAACCTGAGTTATCCGGTTCATTTTTCATATACTATACCCAGTCCGTGTACACAAAATTCACAGCCTTCCCCTTTTTATCATATGTTTGCAGTAAATTCATTATTATTGGGCATACCAGGGACAGTCAAAATCGCAGGCGAAAGAATTTTGAGCCTGCTTTATGTGAATCCCCACATTCACATCTCTTTGGTGATACAAATTAAAATTGATCCATCATAATCACTCCTCTCTATAGGCAAGAAAAACTGCCCCTTAGAATTATCAATCCAAGCCTTCTCATCAAGGATGAGAATTACCCTTACCACCATTAAACTGAATTCTATTCCCGGAAATACAACTCCCAGTCTCCATTAATGTCCTGATCTTTGCCTACATTTCGGATGGCATTTTCGTTTTAATTTTCTCTATTAATGCGTCCATGGCCGGGTGTGGAATAGAGTATAGGTAGTTCCTGCATTATTCATCAGGCCGTCAGATATTCATCCTGCGAATATCTAAACATCCATTCCGGAACATTTAATATTTCCCCAACCAACACCTTTAGAGAAGTATAAATTGTCTACGTGGGGAGATAGCGGTGTGGTCAGGGACTGCCAGAAACAACAGCTGATGAACCAAAGCGTACGTATTTGGCTATGGCCAACGGTGACGTTTGGTGAAAAGCGATAAGAGAATAAATCAAAACCTAGCTGCCTCATAAGCGAATTACTACCATGTCATGGGACCATCTGTGGCCCTTTTACAATTATTATCAGTGGGGTAACCGAATGCATTCCTTGGATTGGTTTATAGCTAGATGATTCGATATCAAAGATTAGCACGCTTTGGTTGTAACAGTTGATACATTTGCGGCAGTGTCAGGATTTGCATAGGTCTCCACTGGAGGAGTGCCGATGCTGTATTTCATGACGTATGTATTGTCCTTTACTAACCATGAAATTCACAGGGTATATGGGACATTTCAAGGAGGCTCTCGTGAGATCAAAATGAGATCCACGTGGGCACGCTGAGGCCTATGCCTTTGCCTTTGAAAGCAGAAGGAATTGCAATAGCCGATGTTGTAGCTGAACAGATACACGAGCTGTACAAATTTGCTGAGAATGCGAATGCGGCGGCAGAGGATGAATTATAAGATTTCAAGTTATACGTTTAGTATGAGACTATTTGTACATAATTGGTTTGGTATTTTCATTAGAATTTGTGTGTTATATTTAAGATGCTATATCGATTCTAGTCACATTGGTCTTCTCATCAAGAGGACGTGACAATAGAGAGGAAACCTCTAGTATGACGCACCTAGTCTAGCTAAGATTGTGATTACGATTAATTTATTAACTATAAGGCGATAACAATATTTTCTTTTAACATAAATAAGTTTTAAATTAAAATCATTGCATAAATCTACATAAATTTTATTCTACACAAACAGTTACTTTCCTTTTAAACTATTTTCTAATTAATATTAATCCTCACATTAATACAATAGGATATGTGTATGTAACTTCTATTTACTACATGTCATGATTTTGTTGGGATAAAACTTTTGGTGAAATACTATCACCTATAATCCAGAATATCATGTTATATCATCAAAAATTAATAATAAATTATGAAATAACCAAGGAATATTTTCTTTTAAAGTATAAATAAGTTTTAAATGTAAAATCATCACCAAAAATTATTGCAAGAAAATTCGCAACATATAATAATTTTATACTAATAACTTTCACCAAACAAGTACGGGAAATAATTCAAACTCAATTTTGAATTAATCCTCCATTTAAGATTGTGTGATTCAACTTTATTTATAATATCTCATATGTCATTTTGTCGACATAAATCATCATAATTTTATAGTCCCCAAAAATATTATCACCTATAATATGTGTACTCGACGGGCCCCAGGCCTATATCTCATATCATCACATCATCAAAAATTAACAGTATACAAACACGATAATTCGAAATCACATTCTCTTTTATTCTCAACAACATTTAAAATCCTTTTAATTTCTCATATATTCAAAATCAGAAATAAAATCATTTATCATATACAATTCTCATTAAGCAGATAAAATCTATTCATCATAAAATCATTTGATGGGATATAAAAAAGAATAGAAATAATAATAATACGTGTGACTTGGGGACTATAACTACTTATATAGACAACCTTTTTCCTATTGTTACTGGGTATTCCTAATCCTACTCATCATAAAATTAGAATACTATTAGGTTTCTATACATTAAAGTCTTATACTCTATTAGATATATTAAATATTCTTAATTTCCGAAATATATCTTTAAAATTACCGAAAACTTTAATGATCATTTTAATGAGTTTAACCTTATATCAATTAATAAATATCATAATTAAATTACATAATTATTTATGTATAAACCCAACGTTAGATTAAGGATTCAACATTATTAGATTAAAAAAATCCAACAAATCTATCATTAATTGTTTAGTGTGTCACCTATATTAGTTTTAGCAGTTGATTGTGTTTATTAATATTCATCGTTTATTACGACATGTCACGATCGAAATCGCAGTTGCTTAATTGAACAACACAATATGTTGGTGGGCTTCTACTGCCATCTATAAGCTTTTCCTGGCTACCAAATAATCCTATCTTCGATAGAATGTTTTGTTTGACGAAATGAAATGAAAGAAAAAGAGAGAAGAAGATAAGAGCTAAGACCAAAAAGATAAAAGATAAGAGACGAATTTTATGACAAATTAAATAATATAATTGAGATTGACTTTTTTTTTCTCCTTTCTCTTTATTTTTTCTCACTCTCTTCATTTTTCATTTCTCTCTTCTCCAATCCTTCCATTTTTTTTTAATAATTAGACATAAGTAATTCATATTACGAAAAGAAATAAATAATTTTTAATATAAAAAAATTCAAAACCTTCACCATGGCTATTCTTATGTTATATTTGATGGCGATTATTTCCCCAGTCGTTTCCAACCAACGATTTCAATGCATTTAGCATTGCTATTAATTAAGTCCTACGTTGTCAATAATATAAAGATAGGGAGAAAAAAAAAAAAAAACAAGAAGAAGAAGTTTTATATTTATTAAACGAGTATACTAGTTTTGCAATCGTACTACTTGGCATCGCTCTGTAATGTTGTGAAAGATATGGAAACTATCCAGTCTTGTATTCCCTGGCTATGAACAACAGAATCAAATATGGCAATTCTCTGCGCATCAAAAGATTGAATTGTGCTGCCTCCTGCCTTCATCGGCTTCACGGGAAGATATCAATGATGGCCAGGGTCGGTGGAGAAGCGCCAGGTAACAAGCATATGAAAATGTGTCTTTTGAATTAATTGCTTTATTTATTATTTTTAATTTCTTTAGTCGAAATTAAAGAATTAAGAATATGAACTTTTCCTGAACAGAAATTCCCATGTTAGTTAGTGATTAGTAAATAAAAAAGATAAACACTATTACTACATAACACATAACATAGGATTATTAATAGCTTAGGAGAGCTTGAATTCTAATCGGAAATCAAGACAGGTCTTGCCGATAATTTGAGTACTCTGGTTTCAAAATTTTCCAGCTGAACTTCAAGTCCCCCGTCCCTCTACGTGCATGATGCATTGAGCTGGACTTGAAATCTTGACAGACATGTCCGGCAAGGCAATATTCAAAGCCTATATGTTCTCAATCATTCATTCGCTATATACTTCGCTTGATGATAAACATATTATCTAATCACTTAATAAAATAACTCATCCTGAAGCGTGAAAACGAGTGAAAGTGTAAATAGGCCAAAGCTCCAAACATAGCTAGAAATTTCACCAGGATACATGTGATGAGTCTCGGTTTATCGAGGGAATTGTCTTGAACTTCACCAACATACTCCTTGTACACGAAAATTTGGAGTTTTGCTCGATCTCTTGATTCTCCAAATACCAATTACCTCTTAATAAATTCAGCTGCCAGTCTGTATTTGTGTGCTCCAGACTCCACATTTCACACTCTTTCCTGGAATCTTAATTTATTATGCAAGTTCCTATAAACCCATACACTCTAAGATGCTCCCCACCAAACAAGATACCAAATTAAAAATTTCAATTAAAGATAGCACAGGTTAAACCCAAATGGGAAACCGAGTTGTAAATATAAACGTTCTAAGTTTTATCGTTTGTACATACGAGATTTAAAGGTTCATGGTTGGCGGACCCAAGTTTTTATTAACAATTAATTAGGGCCGTTGATTAGTACTTTCAGATATTAAGAGCATTGATAGGAGAATTAATCACACTGATGAAATCATGAAGTCTGATGTGGTCGATGATGGTAACGCTCTTCTTTGATGAGTCCCAACTCCCCGCGTGACCTGCAATCGGAGGAAATTTACAGGCCCGAATCCGACAACAGCTTTTGGGTGGGGGAACCGGCATTTGGTCCCCGCCTTGAACACGGCCGAAATTATAGAGCCACGTGTAATGAAATGGGCCAGCCTGGAAATAAGTTCAATTAATATTAGGATTATTTCGATACAAGAGATTGGGTGGCAACAATCGAAGTCCCTTCCAAATAATTAAAAATCAGAGTGAAAATATCAACTGGAGGCACCAAAGTTTAGGTTGTACGCGAATTAAATTGATCCTCAGACTAGTTTCGATAAACCCCCAACTAAAACATGTCAGCTGGAGGGAAAAAATAATAATGACATTGTCTGAATATTTGTTTGGGTATCTATTAATTAGTATTCGGAAAAACAAACTAATTTTGTGAGGAGGGAGGCATACTTGCATTTGTACCAAACAAGGGAGGTGAGTGATGTTGGGCAATAATGAACGCCCAAAATAATTTTTTGTTTTTTTGAAAAAAAAGAATAACAGGACACTATTTGAGCACGCGAGTGTGGCCACGGTCTCATGCTCATCTTCATGAGACAGCCAGTAATACCATCACTGGTCCAATAAATTAGTCAACTTTTTTCCTTCCAGCTTTAACCATGCGAGATTACAAATGTCTAACCGCCGAAATAAAAAATAATAAAAGACAATCCTCTGAAAAACAAGAAGAAGAAGAAGAAAGAGAATGTTCATCTTCGCAATAGTTTTTGAAGCTCACTTTTAAACGTTAGAGAGAGAGAGAGAGAGAGAGAGTGAAGCATGGGTGGGGTGACTTCAACCATGGCGGCGAAGTTTGCTTTTTTCCCACCGAACCCGCCGTCGTACAAGTTAATTAGGGACGATGCCACTGGGCTCTTTCTCATGGAGCCGTTCCCCCACCGCGAGAACGTCGACGTTTTGCGGTTGCCCACGCGACGCGGCAACGAGATCGCTGCCGTCTATGTTAGATACCCCATGGCCACAACCACCGTCTTGTACTCTCATGGAAATGCAGCTGATATTGGGCAGATGTACGAGCTCTTCATCGAATTGAGCATTCACTTGCGCGTCAATCTCCTGGGGTACTTCCCTTCTTTCTCTTTGTTAAATTTTCGATTTTTTTTTTCCTCTTCTTTTTATTCATATGAACATGCACGAGCAGAGTATAGCTTATGCCATATGGGTTGGTGAGATTGAGCTGGTGCAAAATTTGATAAAAGATTTTTTTTCTATTTATTTATAAATTATAAAATTCATCTGGACGATGTTGACTGTATATGCCTTGTGAATTATTAACTGTATAGCTTAACCAACTAATTGAACAGTGGAGTTTTAGTTGCGCCGAACCAGCGTAGGATAGATTAACTCTGGCCTCATAGAACTTTTTTTTGTTTCACCTTCCTGGGTTTCAACTATAGTTGGTTACTGAGTTTTCAGATCTGTGCCCTGGCTGAAATATCTGTGAGTGTCAATAAGTAACTGTAACTGTAACTGTAGACGGTTATTCATCAGAGAGGAGGTGATAAGTTTAAGATGGTGGAGACTAGAGATAGTGAATGTGACGGTGAGAGGAATAAACTGGGGTCGTGGTTAAATTTTTTGACTGTTATCCGGGCATAGAGGTTTTGAATTCAACTCCTTTGTTGGTTGAGAAATTTTAGCCGTATTCTTAGAAAGTAGCAAATGTTTCAGAAATCAAAAGGCTGTAATTGAGATTAACCATATTTGTTAGGAGGTTCACTATGTTTGATGTTACAACAGGTGTCTATCACCAAAATCTTTAGACTTCTATTGCTGATTCATCTGGAAGGAAACAGATCTCAAAAACTGAAAAGCCAATTCCCTAACCAAGATGACCATCTTGAAAAAAGAGATGAAGTATCCAAAAGAGCCAGAATAGTTTGGTGGGAAGGTGATGACTTTGCTTTAGGTTTTCAAATCTTGAAATTAACTAAGAGACTAATTGCAGTAAACCTAGAGCCTTTGCAAATGAAATTATTTGAAGGTAATTACGTAAATTTACATTTCTTTGTGGGTTGAACTGTAAGTTTGTGCTAAAATGGCCTTTTATTGCCTGCTGATTGAAGTTTTTCATTATAAAGAAAGAGACAAATACTTTTGTTAGTTTTCTGCCTGTGACTCCACGTCACTAGGCTAACATCTTCTTGTGCTCTCCATGTTTTAGCTTTAAATGGCTAATAAATCTTTATCCAGTGAGACAAGGCTGCGTAAATTTTATTTGCTTATGTTATGTTATATTAATGCACCTATTTCAATCAATGTAGGTATGACTACTCTGGATATGGACAGTCATCAGGAAAGGTAGATGCCTTTTGAGCTTTTTTCCTCTTATCATGTGATTGAAATAATTGCAACATAAAGCGCTGTTGACGCTCACCTATTCTTTTGTTCAGCCCAGTGAGCACAATACTTATGCAGATATCGAAGCTGCATATAAGTGTCTTGAAGAGAACTATGGTACTAAGCAGGAGGACATCATTCTTTATGGTCAATCTGTTGGAAGTGGGCCTACTTTGGATCTTGCAGTCCGTTTGCCCCAACTAAGAGCTGTTGTTTTACATAGTCCTATACTTTCTGGGCTGAGAGTCATGTACCCTGTGAAGCGCACTTACTGGTTTGACATCTATAAGGTTAAATTTTTTGTTTCCTGATTGCTTTTACTGCCATTATTATTTTTGCTTGAGGATATGATTTTGTTTAACATGTCTTTGAGCTTGATTTTTCTTGAATTTTGTGCAGAACATTGATAAAATCCCATTGGTAAGATGTCCTGTACTGGTAATTCATGTAAGTATTCACAACTCAATATCTTGCATCTGCCATACAAAAATGTTTCTAGTTCTTTATATCTCTTGAATCCTCTTTCTGTTTCTAGCGCTTCATGGATGATTGAACGAATGCATTAACAAGCAACTATATCATTCATGAACAGACTTTTTGATGACAGTTGAATCTATCTATTCCACACTGTTTGAAAATAGCACGAGGGTGTGCAATTTATGTTAACATGGCATTTTTCGGAAGACCGTCGCTTCTTTGATGGCAGTGAAAATTTAAATGTTAGGTAAACTTTTTGAAATGATTGTCGAGAAATATGTGTGGTAAAGAAAAGCTTAAAAGGTTTTACAAAAATGATATCAAATAAAACTGAGACCACTCACAAAACTGTAGTGAGGCATTTGACAAACATCCATATGGCGCAAATTATTAGGTTGGTTGGCCTTAATAAGTAAATTGTTGAAGGGAGTTGAGTGATACTGGAGCGTGAATTAAGGCAGTAATGAACCCAGCTGTCCATCGTAGTGAAATTCATGTTTGATCATTAGCTTTTTTAGTTATCTAGCTGATGGTTTCATGGTAATTACTGCAAATTCTTTGAAATTTGTCACTTAATACCATTACAAAGAAAGCCAATTTTTGTTGTTTCTGTTGAGATGTTTTTGCTGCTGTGAAGAGGTCCTGGGAATTAATTCACGTGGCTTGTTATTCAGGGTACTGCTGACGAGGTTGTTGATTGTTCTCATGGAAGGCAGCTTTGGGAACTTTGCCAAGAGAAATATGAACCCTTATGGCTCAAAGGAGGAAATCATTGTGATTTGGAACTCTTTCCGGAATACCTTTGGCATCTCAAGAAATTTATAACATCAGTTGAAAAATCACCTTCACGGAGGAGCAGTTCAAGGAGGAGCACAGATGGAATTGAACGTTCCAGACGGAGTACAGATTGTTTCGAGGCTCCGAGAAAGAGTACAGACCGTAGAGAAAGACCAAGGAAAAGCACAGATAGGCCTGAAAAACTGAGTCTTCATGAATACAAGTTTAATAAAATAGACAAACTAGAAAAGTTCAGGATCCCATTTGACCAGATGGAAAAGTCACGGAGAAGCGTGGATTATCATGAGAAATCAAGGAAAAGTATTGATCAACAGATAGAAAGAGCACGGAAGAGTGTTGACTGGTTGGATCGAATTCGAGTTGGCTAAACGCAACGACTCTTACAAAAATTTGACCAATTGAGTTTCCTCTGCAGGAATTGGGACAAGGAGAGGGATAAAAAGATGGGGAAAGAAGATTGTGCGGGACAAAATTTTAACTTCACATGATTTCACAATGTTGTGTCTTGGTATAATGTCTATGTCATCGTGGTTTGCAATTTGTAGAGTTTGGTGTACTGGGATTGTTAACGAAGGTACCGCTAACCTCTTTCGTTTTCCTAATTTGAAAGAAATTGAAGCTCATTACTGTTTTATTAGCTGCCTAGCACTCAACAACGACGATGCATTTATATTTTATACGGTGGGCAATTTACCTTTCCAAGGCCCATTATCATCGACCCACAAGCGGGCCCCATATCCCACAAATTTCATTTGATTCTTTTTCCTTCTTCCTTTATTGAACACCGACACTCTATTTGCCATGTAAATATGTGTGTGTGTGTGTGTGTGTTCTGTTTTTACAAAATCTATTTTAAATTAAAAAAAAAACTTTTAGAAACACTTTAGTAGTTTAGTAATGAATAGTCAAATTATTAATAGAAAAGAAAATAAAATGAACTGTGTGTGAACGGAGGTATATAATTTTAATAAAGAAAACAATAATATATTCTCATTTAAAATTTACCTCTATGGTCCAATAAAAGTTTATTTACAGGAATACCCTCTGATCGTCAATCTCCATCTATCGACGAAGAGCATGACGTCTCTGAATGTTTCTTTTCTCTCCCGGGGAAACCTAGTTCAAAGCGACTCCTGAATCCTGAAACTAGCTACTGTCAGATTCGATGGATATGTATGTCTACTATTGATGCTTCTTTATGTTTCCTTATTCGTTTGTTCCCCGAGAAAGGAAAAGAAAAGAAAAGAGAAGAAAAGAAAGCGCGCATTCTCAGCTGTTTTAGTTTAACGCTACTTATAGTCTTACTAGTGTACGGATTGTATTAGAGTAAGTTAATCAGCAATGACGATAAGTTTAAACGTTAATTTTGATTTCAGGTCACAAGATGAAATTGCCAGGGAAGCTATAAATCACGCCCTAAAGGCGTTGCGGAAACGGCATTTAGTAGAAGAAGGCGCTCATGCTCCCGCCATTATCGCTCTTTCAAAGCCGATCATTTCTCAGGTCTTCTATAATGAAAATAACGTTGTGCTTTTCGCTAATTTCAATTCGATTATTGCTTAATTATGGATCTTTATTTTTATTCTTGAATTTTTTAAATCTAGTTTGGTTAAGTGTCTTTTTGTGTGTTTGTGCGTGTGTGTCACTCTAGGGATCCGAATGGAAGGAGAAAGCGCAGAATCTGGAAACAGAACTTCAGCAATGTTACAAAGCTCAATCTAGGTTATCGGAGCAGCTTGTGGTTGAAGTAGCTGAGTCTAGATCTTCTAAAGCTTTATTGCAAGAGAAAGAATCACTAATTACTTCTCTACAGGAAGAATTGACGCAAACAAGGTTGTGTGCTTTTACTTTCTTTTATGTTTTTGGTATGCTTGCTTGATTGATACTTGTGAGATTAAATTAATTTTTAAGTCCTGTAGGGATGAATGTTCTCAGTTGAAGAGGGATTTGGAAGAAAAGATCAATGCTTTGGAACTAGTTGTGAGTGAGAACCAGCAAATCAGAGCGCAGCTAGAAGAGATGACTATTAAAGCTAAAAATGCTGAAACTGAAAATAAAATGTTAATTGATCGATGGATGTTGCAAAAGATGCAGGATGCCGAACGGCTAAATGAGGTATTTGGTATTCTTGTATTTGTTGAAATGTGACCTTGGAATTTTGTGTTGGCTCTGCTAAGGAGATTAGATACCTTAGATTTGGTGAGGACGAATGTCGTGTAGTTGGTCTCTTAGCTGATATCTATGAAGAGTTGCTTCAGTTTAGCGTATGGTTGGTCATGTGTGTGTGCAAGACCTAGACATGATATAGTGTGTATGCTATTTTCACTACCAAACTTGCGAGGAAATTTTTTTCTGAATAGCGTTGGCTTTGATGTTATAGGGGAGTCAGCTGTCTTTACTAGTGGCTGGCGTCTTGGTCTCCATTTATTTTACTTGACATGGTTCTGAGGCTATCTTCTTTAATTTAATGAATACAACTTACTAGTGGTCAATAGAATCATGAAGAATCATGAAGTTGTGTATGAATATTTGAGAAGAACAAAAGGTAGTTGGTGGAAATGGGCAATAATGTCACTTAAAATGTCATGCATTTTTCACTGGCTGAATTTTTTACCATGCTGAAGTGATAGGATTGTCTATTGGCTTCTATCAGCATCATGTTAAATTTTGATGCCTATGAAAGAATTATAAAGCATTGCTGTTTTAGAATTGGAGTTCAGAATTTAATGAGAGTGGATTTTTCCCGTTTATTCTGAAAGTGTGTTGATTCGAATTCATTATTTCCTTTTTTTCCTTAATACGTTTTTCTTAATTTAACATGAGTTCCTGTCACCACTAGGCAAATGCACTTTATGAAGATATGATTGATCGGCTCAAGGCCAGTGGATTAGAGAAACTTGCTAAACAGCAGGTGGATGGTGTGGTTCGCCGAAGTGAAGAAGGTGCTGAGTTCTTTGCGGAGTCAACTGTTCCATCTACATGCAAACATAAAATCAATGCCCACGAAGGTGGCTGTGCGTCCATATTGTTTGAATGCAATTCTGGCAGATTGATTAGTGGTGGACAGGACAAGTCAATTAAATTGTGGGATACAAACACAGGATCGTTAAGTAGTACCCTCTATGGTTGCCTTGGCTCAGTTCTTGATCTTGCTATTACCCATGATAATAGAGCTGTCATTGCTGCAAGTAGCTCAAACAACTTATATGTTTGGGATGTCAACTCAGGGCGTGTCCGTCATACTCTCACAGGTCACACAGATAAAGTGTGTGCTGTAGATGTGAGCAAAATTTCAAGCCGGCATGTCGTAAGTGCAGCTTATGATCGTACTATAAAGGTGTGGGATTTGCAGAAAGGTTACTGTGTTAACACAATCATTTTTCACAGCAACTGTAATGCTCTTGCCTTCAGTATGGATGGACAGACCATGTTTTCTGGCCATATTGATGGGAATCTGCGTTTGTGGGATATTCAAACAGGAAAGCTACTTAGTGAAGTTGCCGCACATTCACTTGCTGCAGTTACATCTATCTCTCTGTCACGAAGTGGAAACGTAATACTAACTAGCGGGCGAGACAACTTGCACAACTTATTTGATATACGATCTTTAGAAGTTTGTGGCTCACTGAGAGCAACTGGCAACAGAGTGGCATCTAATTGGAGCCGATCCTGCATGAGTCCAGATGAGAGCTATGTTGCTGCTGGCTCAGCTGATGGATCTGTATATATCTGGTCAATATCTAAAGCTGATATAGTGAGAACGTTGAAGGAGCACACAGCTCCTGTGCTGAGTTGTTCATGGAGTGGACTCGGAAAACCGCTGGCCTCTGCTGACAAGAACGGAGTTGTTTGTGTTTGGACGTGACAGATCTAACAACATACACACTCATGTAAATATTTTAAAACGGAAGCTGCAAATCTGATTCATAACTCATCTTCGACGATCATCAAGTTGCTCGAACGGCAAACACATTTATTGTATAGAACCAGATCATCACTCATTTAATTATTCAATTATCTAAAAAAATAGACAGGTAGGTTGGTTAGTTTTTTTATTTACATGATATTAATATTTAGACTTACAATTCATATTACATGATAATATAATTAATATATATAAATCAGATTAATATTAAGATTTTATATTAAATTTTATAAAATATTATTCAGATTTTAACCTTTATTAATATTTGAATATATTTATTTTATTCACATTTAATATGAGAGAAAATTATCTTTACTTAATATAATTGAAAAAGAAAATTACCTCCATAATGTGTTTGTGGGAGCTATGAACTGCTGTTCTCTAAATTAAAGGGCAATGGAAATTTTTATTTTCAAGTGAATACAAAGAGATATTTAGAGAGCTGCTAATAGTCCCGCTCTTATGTTTTATGTTCGCATCGCATTGCGTGTCCTTGGCATGAAAGTATAACGGCGGTGCTAGAACCGTATATAAATGTGGAAATGGTGGAGTCGCGTCGGGGCAGTTGGATTGGGTCAGTTCGCAATATCTGCTAGTTGGGTCGGACAAAATGCCCAAATCAAGAACAACTTTGTCCCCGCGTACATTAATAGAAGTATACATATGGTAGTAATAAATCATCCTCAATAAGAAAATTTGCGTGTTCCGAGCTTTAGCCAGCTTGACATGTAACCAAATTAGCAAGTTGTACATCATTGGTAGCGATCGCACCAAATTTTTATTATTTCTTATTTGCCTCAAACAATGAAACTACTAAATAAAATTTGATATCTCAGTCATCTTCTCTTCATGTTAAAGATGTTAGAGAAACGAAATGCGTAGGTAAGGATTAGAAAGCACAATCAATTACTTGCGTGGTTGAATTTTGGGCGAAAGCTGCCTGAATAAAACTTGGACGAATTACTAATGGTTCCCGAAAGAGGCTTGCAATACATCAACGCCATCTTTTTCATGGGTTTGGGTATGATGTCAGCTTATAGTGGAGCGACACATGGCAATGGCCTCGCATACTCTGCTTACAGTGCAAGTAACAATCGCTATAAGGGATTAATTATTAGATGTTGAAAATTTTTTAAACAAAGGTGGGATTGGATCAGTTTTCATCTGTGTTCTTACTTATAGGGACGAGTGCCCCACCTATTACGTTACATTATTTCTCCAAGCAACAACAACAATACATTGACCATTCAGTCTCAAATATTTTGGGCCAATATTGTTCCGTTTAACATGATTTACATTACCACTCCATCCAAATTTATTTCTCTTTCGTTCAAAATCTGAAATTTAGATATAAAATTCAACTGTTGTTGTCACATAAATTCGAATTGTTGACAGCAAATGGATCTGATTGAACTTTTCAATCTTCCAACCCGTTACAAGTTAAAAAAGGGCTTCTTCTTTCAGTTACAAGCACTTTTGTCCCATTTGCATAATTATCGTGTGGCTCATAGACTCCATGGACGTAACCATGCCCGTCGCTTGTTACCCTTCCTCTGCTTTTCCCCTTACACTCACATATATGTAGACGTAATAACGTGTATGGCATGCAAAGATCACTCTTTATTTCCACAAGGTTTCTATGCTAAGACCTGACTGATTCACAAAAACTGCTTCTGAGCTTTTCAGCTTTTCTATAGAAGTAACCCAATAACTGACTTGCATAATAGGGAATAGCTTGGAAAATGTGCAACCAATCCATTCGGCTTATTCTCCATTAAATTTATCTACATTACTAGATATTGTTTATGCCCATAAGGAACCTCTAACTTCTTCATTTATAATCCCTTGTTTTGTTCTCCACTTTCATCATCACCTCTTATCTATCTCTTCATTTTTTAGCTCTATATAAAGCAGTCCTCAAGGTTCTCCTAGTTTGCAATATCTTGTATTGAATCACAACCCTTAAGTGCCCTTTTTTATTTTAAAAAAAAAAAGTTAAAAAATGAAGAGGATTTATTTATTAGCTGCCCTTTTGCTAGCTTTGGTTCTGGGAATCGTTGAGGGTTTCGACTTCCATGAGAAGGAGTTGGAATCAGAGGAAACTTTTTGGGATTTATATGAGAGGTGGAGGAGTCATCATACGGTTTCAAGGAGTCTTGATGAGAAGCATAAGCGCTTCAATGTGTTCAAGCAAAATGTTATGCATGTTCACAAAACTAACAAGATGGACAAGCCTTACAAGCTGAAGTTGAACAAGTTTGCGGACATGACAAATCATGAATTTGCAAGCACCTACGCTGGATCAAAGATTAAGCATCACAGGATGTTCCAAGGGACACGTGGAAATGGGACCTTCGTGTATGGAAAGGTAACGAGTGTCCCACCATCAGTTGATTGGAGGAAGAAAGGGTCTGTCACCGCCGTCAAGGATCAGGGCCAATGTGGTAAGCATCAGTTTTCACGCTGCTGGTTTACTAATAATGTCACATTTGGCTAAACGTTTAATTCTATTTCGTTCTTTGCTGTGGGATAGGTAGCTGCTGGGCGTTTTCAACAATTGCAGCAGTAGAGGGCATTAATCATATTATGACAAATAAGCTCGTACCTTTGTCTGAGCAAGAGTTAGTTGATTGTGACACTGATCAAAACCAAGGGTGCAATGGAGGGCTAATGGAATTGGCATTTGAGTTCATCAAGAAAAAGGGTGGCGTAACAACAGAGGCTAGATACCCTTACCAAGCTAATGATGGAACATGTGATGTTTCAAAGGTATGATAACTATTGTGTAGCATTTTCTTCAATGTGAGTTAAACATGAACTATATGTTACCTGCGACAGTGAGATAATGAGAGTTTCCTATCAATTTTTGCAGGAAAATTCCCCAGCAGTGTCAATTGATGGACACGGAAATGTACCTGCTAATGACGAGGATGCTCTGCTTAAGGCAGTTGCAAACCAGCCTGTGTCAGTAGCCATTGATGCCGGCAGTTCAGATTTCCAGTTCTATTCGGAGGTGAATCAGATTGAAAGCAACTTAAGTAACTAGGAAAGCAAACTGTTTGATAAAAATCGTTCAACAGTGAATTGATTGAATGTTGTTGCAGGGTGTATTTACTGGAGAATGTGGCACAGAGCTGAATCATGGAGTTGCAGCTGTGGGCTACGGTACAACACTTGATGGAACCAAATATTGGATAGTGAGAAACTCATGGGGACCTGAATGGGGAGAGAAGGGTTACATCAGAATGCAGCGCGGCATCTCAGACAAAGAGGGACTCTGTGGTATTGCAATGGAAGCTTCATATCCCATCAAGAAATCTGCAAGAAACCCAACGGGACCTTCAGATTATTCTAAGGATGAGCTCTAGACAACGTTCACTATTGTCTTTGGCTTTTCTCTGCACTTCAAGCTCAGCGGTTATTTCTTCTGTGTTAAAGTTGCATGTAACATGCCTTTGTGATTCATGATTGAATAATGTTTCGATTTATGCAAATAAAGCCAACATTTTACAGAAATGAGTGCGTCCATTTTTCAGACAGGGTCTTGTACCATATGACATGCTCTGTCAAATATCTTTGAAGGAAGAAATTCTTGTACTTGCGACTATAAAGAACGTTCGATATGGATCCAAGATTTGAGTCCCTACTATTTTACAACTTAGTTATAATATGTTATAGCGGTTCTAATGACTTGCCAAATCAACTGGGACCTAAATGCCGGATCCCTAAAATGATAGTTTGATGAATGTCACACTGTTTAAGATAAAAAAATTCGAATAAAATTTGTGAATCTCTAGCATAAAATCCCAACTACGATTGCTAAGACCGATTCTAATATTAATTAGCAAACGCTGGAGCTAACATTTTGACTAAAGAAATGTGCTTGTGTTTTGTGAGAGAGGAGACATTAGACCCCATCTTCTATCTTGTGAAACCCACTACTGAGTATCTCCTATTTAAATTCTAAAACCTACCCTAATTCCACTCACCACTAAGATCAAGATTTCATGTTTCCAAGCATACGTGCTGATCAAATATTAAGCATCACAGGATGTTCCAAGGGTACATGGATACGGGAGATTCCTGCATTCCATTGATTGAAGGAAGAAATGGTCACTTGCCACCATTAAGGACCAACGACACTGTGGCAAGGATCATTTTCCACTTTGCTTGCTGATGAAATAATTGATCTTAACAAAAAGCGACAGAAAAATTACTTGGTAGCTTGAATTTTAAATCTGGTACAGCTGGTCGCTGGGCACTTTCAACATTTTCGGAGCTGGGAGTATTAATCACATTAAGAAGAATGGGCTTGTACCTTTACCTGAGCAAGAAGCGGTTGATTGTGACAGCGAGCAAAAACCAACGTTGTAAGAAGGGCTAATGGTACCACAATTTGAGTTTATTAAGAAAAAAGGTGGAATAACAACATAATGTGATGCTCTGCTTACAGCAGAAGCAAACCGACCCGTATCCCATGGTCATTGACGCTGGGAATTCAATTTCCAGTTTTATACCTGATTGAGTTTAGAATATCGACTGACCAAGCTGCCTGTCAAAGAAATCAGGAACAAAAAACAAGTTGAAGAACTATTAGATTATCACTCGATTTTGTTAAATTTTGCCACCGGGGTGTGTTTTTACCGGACACTGCAGCACAAAGCTGAATCACGGTGATCCAGTTGTGGGCTATGGAACAACACTTTTCAAAACCAAGTTCAGGATAGTAGGGAATTCATTAGGAGCAAAACTGGGGGAGAAAGGTCACATAAGAAAGAAAGACTGTGTGGAATTGCTGTGGAGGATTGGTAGCCCATCAAAAAACTCCTGGTCAAACCCTGCACGACCTTCACATTCTCTCAAAAAAATGAATTCGCTCTAAACAATGTTCACTACTATCATTAGCTTTGCCACGCATCTCAGCTGAAAAATGCTTTGATATAACTAACAGTTACAATCAACTATCGCAAGGTCAGTCTTGCACACGAACAGTCCATAACCAGGAATTGAAGAAGTACAGCAATGCCAAAGCAGCTTTTATTGAAAGTACTGCATCAGTTTACATGGTAATTAATCGAACAAAGCCGAACAAAAGTTCCACTTATTACTATTAAGAAACGTAGGTATAATAACAAACAAGGCTAAAGCTATAAAAAGGTCAAGCATCAACCGTAGCATCTGATGGGATCATTGCAGCCCTTTTCGGCAGACTGTTTGAAGCCTTTGCCACCACCCTTCTCGAGATACTGCTGATGATACTCCTCAGCTCTGTAAAATCTCTTCGCAGGAAGAATCTCTGTTACAATCTTCTTCTGATCCGTAATCTCCAACTGCTTTGCTTCCATTGACTCTTGGGCTAAACGAGCCTGTGTCTCATTGTAGTAGTATATCCCTGACCTATACTGTGTCCCCACGTCACCTCCCTGGCGATTGACCGTGGTGGGGTCATGGCGGCCCCAGAAAACGGAGAGCAGATTGGTGTAGGGGCAAACTTGCGGGTCAAACTGGACCCGAACAACCTCCACGTGATTGGTGGTTCCGGAGCAAACGAGTCTGTAGTTGGGATCAGGGACGTGGCCTTGTGAATACCCGACTTCAGTCTTGGACACGCCCACCACACGCTGAAACGCCAGCTCCACTCCCCAGAAGCACCCGGCTCCGAATTGGGCGAACTCGTGGCCCGGATTGTCCGGTTGGTCCAGATCCGGGCCTACAGCTGGATTAGTCGTATTGTTATCTCCGGTGCCGGCCATTTCTCCAATTCCTGCAACTGCAGGCTCCCCTAACAAACTGGCGCCTAAAAAGTGAACGGCTGTAGTTAGTGCCAACGTACGGGAGAGCAGATAGTTGTTTGAGTTTTATCAATATTCAATGATTCATTATTTATGTGTGGTAGCCCCCAACCAGTGAACCTAGCCCACGATGCTGGTCACATGCAAACTTTAATTAATTTCCAAATCCTAACTGGGGTGGCAATAAGCACGGCCTGTTAGGATTAATTATTACTAAATCCCTACTGGTTAAATATTTAAATTATTAAACTTATCTATAGTTAAAGTGAATTTTAATAATTACTAAACTCACCTCTATTTACAACAACTTTTTTTAACTGATTTTATCATTTAAATCACAAACAAAAATAAAAATATTTTAATAATATATAAAAATTAAATTATATAATTTAAATTATAAATTTATAACAATAGCGTAAAAAAGTCTATATATAATACTCAATTCTAAATTTTATTAATGTAAATAAGAGATTAAAATTTCAACATTAAGACAAATATACAAAATATATTAATCAAATATAAAATATCTTTGTTGTAATCTCTTGCTTCATCTTTTAATCAATATATAAATATTATCAACAATATTAATAATAAAGTGTTGTACAACTATTATTAATAATTAATTAAATAAATAAAAACCCAACATTAGTAAGTAATCATTAAATCCAAGTCATTAAAATAAAATAAATAAAATCAACCAATTAGAATAAAATATTTGTAATAGTAAATTTAAAAATTATAAAATTTTTAGTTAATAAAACTCTTTTTTTTAAATATATGTATGTATAATTATTCTACATTTTTATTTTGTTAAAGTAAAAATGTCAGTTAAAAAATATATATACAATTTTAATATATTAAAACTTATATATTTTTTTATATTTTAATAACATATTCTTTATTAATAAATGACTTTATACATATGTAGTCCTTTATATAATCCTTTATTAGTACCTTGTAATGAGTTTCAGTTTGCTTATTTATTTTCTGTATCAAACTCATTCGCATCTCGCAATGAGATTCAGTTTAAAATACTAAGTTCACATATGAGCCACAAAATTTCTTGCAGTGGGCGGATTTTTATGGTCGAATTTGCTGGTTGTTTCGCTAGCCTCTGTGTGGCTGTGTGTGTGTTTTACAAAACAAACTAGAATGATCGTCATCTGCTTGCTGTCTGCTAATATTTTCGATTTAACAAAGGCATCGCTTGAACTCAATTCTGTCGTTAAAAATTTGGAATGAAATTTTGCAGATCATGTTCGTTAATAACAGGGACTTGTAGGTTAACATTTGCAGACGAGAATCAAGTGATTATACTGAAAAATACGCGTGTACGAATTAGCGTAACATGCCCAAAATATTAGCAGAACTAAAATTGTGTGCATCATTTTAATTTGATAATTATTAGTAATAAAAATTATTATATAAAAAACTAGATTATATGGAAACCACGTGCAAACGAAAAATTAACTCAAGGCTAATTCTAAATTTAAAGAGAAAAAAAAAGCTAATTAAATTAATATATATTGGCAAAAGATTATATTTGCATTCTGATGTTGCATTGACGCTGAGTTAAATTCGGAACCGATTACGACATGCCACTTGGAAACGGTAGTGCCGTTGCACAAAGTTTCGAACAAATTAAAAAACGCGTTTCTTTTGGGGGGGGGGAACAAAAACGCGTTTATTTATTTATATTTTTGAATGGCAAAAACGCGTTTATTCAAAAACACGCGTTTGTGTTAGATCTCCGAAAAACGCTTCCACCAACAAGTTACCCGATATAAATGTGGAGTATACCGTTAGCCCTTTCAAAATCAAAACCCCAATTTACAATTTCTTTTCCATTCTCTCAAACCGGAAACCTAAGAGGGACAATGTCCTCTATCTGTTTTTTAATCGTTGCTGTTGTATCTGCTAACTGGTAACGAATTGGAGTATGATTCTTTGCTCTTCTTTTCTTAATTGGATAATATATTTTCACATTCTTGTATCGTTCTGCCTTCGTTTTCAGTTATTGGAAAATGTCAAAAGAAAAGCAAAGATTTTGTAATTTTCTTCTTGTGGAGTTTCTGTTTTAAGCAATTTTTTCTTTCAAACCTGCTTACCCGTTGATTTTTTTTTTTCTTTTTGGTTGAACTTTCGATGGTGGGCTTGTTACAAAGCGAAGGTTTAGCAAAAATAGAAAAGAAATTTGGTATTTATCCCATATTTATGCCATTTTTTGGGAATTAGGGAAGATTTATTTGTCTCTAGCCGCTATTAAAGTGGTTTATCAGCTCTTGTTTTCTGATAATGTGGGAAAATAATAGAATCTGTTGCTTTTTGTTAAATGAAACAGTTGAGTTTTATATGCGTATGTATTGATAAGAATTGTTTAAAGGGGATTGGTTACTGTTCTTATTATGTATCAATGGGTTTCTTGAAAGATTGTTCTATTGTTGCCAAGTAATGTCTATTCCACTTGGACATTGTTTAGTTTCATAAATTATTTGCCTTCTGCTTGGCTTTTTGAAAGAAAAAAATATTTGTGATTGTTTGCTAATAAGCAGTTTCTTATTCATTATGTGAAAAAGGCGGTGTGAAGCTAGTAGTTGCAATATCCGAAGTGTACAGAATTACAGCATTGTAGTGTAATGGAATTTCTTTTTTCAGTCCTGTTTTCAACTTTTTGAGTTGGGAGTGCTGGTCATTTTCAGTAATCTGTTTATGCTTCTTCTATTTGGCTAATTATCTTGGTGGTGATTGGTTTGCTCCTTGGATTCAATGGTTTTTTGAATTTGATAAAAGGTACTGGGAAAGTAATTTTGCTTATTGGTGGAATGTAGTTGTTTGAGACAGGATATTGTGTTAACTAAACAATCACCTCAAGTGCTTATTTTAACCTTTTTCGGCATGTTTCTGTAACTAGTGGATTTTTCTTGTGCTTATTTGTTGGTTTGAGACCATCTTGATAAGGAGCTATGGGCCACATCCAATAAAATTTTGTTTTTGTTCAAAAGAGGTTTCATTGATTCTGTAATTGGTTGGTTGGTTGGTAAATTGCTTCACCTCTTGTTGTCAACTCTGTGCCTGAGACAACCCTAGATGATAATGATAAAGTAATTTGTCCTAATGGTGAAGTGTAGTTGGAGGGAGGACGATGTGTTGACAGAATGACAGTATGTATACGTTGAATTCTATTATAGAGGAATCTCCTCTCAATAGCTTATTTTTAACTTCTTTGGGCATGTCTTCTTTAATTAGTGAGTAGTCTCTTATTTTGAATTCTCTACTTTTATTTGTTTTAAACCCATTTAGGCTTTTCAATATCTCTCCTCTATTCATAATGGGAAACTAGCTATGTCGAAGAGCCATTATTTTTAATTTTCTATGTTAATTTTTTAAAAATCAATTTAGGTTTTCAAATTAATCTCCTTTATTCTTAATAGGAAACTAGCAATGATAAGAAGCTGTTATTTTCAATTTTCTATGTTCTATTTTCTTAAAAAATCAATTTAGGCTTCTCAAATTAACCTCCTTTATGCCTAATGTGGAAACTGTTAATGATGAGGAGCTATTTTTTCAATTTCTTTGTTTATTTTTCTAAAAGTTCATTTAGGTTTTTCAAATTTATCTCCTTTATTCCTAATGGGAAAACTGGCTATGAGAGGAACTATTTTTAATTTTCCTTGCTCATTTTTCAAAAATCCATTTAGGCTTTTGAAATTAATCTCCCCTATTCTTATTGGGAAAACTGGCAATGATGAGGGGCTATCATTTTTAATTTTTGTGTTTATTTTTGCACAAATCCATTTAGACATTTCAAATTAATCTCCTTCATTCTTAGTGGGCAAACTAGCAATGATGAGGAGCTGTTATTTTCAATTTTCTATGCTTATTTTTTTTTTCAAAAATCTATGTGGGCTTTTCAAAATAATCTCTTCTATTCTTATTGAGAAAATTAGCAATGATAGGGAGCTATTATTTTTTATTTCTATGTTTATTTTTGCAAAATTCCATTTAGATTTGTCAAATTAATCTCCTCTATTCTTAATGGGAAAACTGGCAATGATGAGAAGCTATTATTTTTAATTTTCTATGTTTATTTTTGCAAAGATCTATTTAGATTTTTTAAATTAATCTCCTTTGTTCTTAATGGGAAAACTGGCAATGAGGAGGAGCTTTATTTTTAATTTTCTATGTTTATTTTTGCAAAAAATCCATTTAGGCTTTTCAAATTAATCTCCTCTATTCTTAATGGGAAAACTGGCAATGATGAGGAGCTTTATTTTTAATATTCTATGTTTATTTTTGCAAAAAATCCATTTAGACTTTTCAAATTAATCTCTTCTATTCTTAATGGGAAAACTGGCAATGATGAAGAGCTATTATTTTTAATTTTCTATTTTTGCAAAGATCTATTTAGGCTTTTCAAATTAATCTCCTCTATTCTTAATGGGAAAACTGACAATGAGGAAGAACTTTATTTTTTAATTTTCTATATTTATTTTTGCAAAAAATCCATTTAGGCTTTTCAAATTAATCTCCTCTATTCTTAATAGGAAAGCTGGCAATGATGAGGAGCTTTATTTTTAATTTTCTATGTTTATTTTTGTAAAAATCCATTTAGGCTTTTTAAATTAATCTCCTCTATTCTTAATGGGAAAACTGGCAATGATGAGGAGCTTTATTTTTAATTTTCTATGTTTATTTTTGCAAAAAATCCATTTAGACTTTTCAAATTAATCTCCTCTATTCTTAATGGGAAAAAACTGGCAATGATGAGGAGCTATTATTTTTAATTTTCTATGTTTATTTTTGCAAAGATTTATTTAGGCTTTTCAAATTAATCTCCTCTATTCTTAATGGGAAAACTGGCAATGATGAGGAGTTTTATTTTTAATTTTCTATGTTTATTTTTGTAAAAAATTCATTTAGGCTTTTCAAATTAATCTCCTCTATTCTTAATGGGAAAACTGGCAATGATGAGGAGCTTTATTTTTAATTTTCTATGTTTATTTTTGCAAAAAATCCATTTAGACTTTTTAAATTAATCTCCTCTATTCTTAATGGGAAAACTCACAATGATAAGGAGCTATTATTTTTAATTTTCTATGTTTATTTTTGCAAAAATTTATTTAGGCTTTTTAAATTTATTTCCTTTATTCTTAATGGGAAAACTCGCAATGATGAGGAGCTTTATTTTTAATTTTCTATGTTTATTTTTGCAAAAAATTCATTTAGCCTTTTCAAATTAATCTCCTCTTTTCTTAATGGGAAAATTGGCAATGATGAGTAGCTTTATTTTTAATTTTCCATGTTTATTTTTGTAAAAGGCTATTTAGGTTTTGCAAATTAGTCTCCTTTTTTCTTAATGGGAAAACTGGCAATGATGAAGAGCTATTATTTTTAATTTCTCTGTTTATTTTTGCAAAGATCCATTTAGGCTTTTCAAATTAATCTCCTCTTTTCTTAATGGGAAAACTGGCAATCTGGCGATAATGAGGAGCTATTATTTATTTTTTTAAAAATCCGTTTAGGTTTTCCAAAGTAATCTCCTTTATTCTTAGTGGGAAAACTGGCAATGATGAGAAGTTGTTATTGTGAGTTTCCATTCACCATTTAGATCATTATTGCTTTGTTTCATTGAATTTCCATTAACCATTCACTTTGCCAGGTTTCAAATCTATTTAACTCGTAGAATCATCTGTCAACTCCGGTTGTTCAATTTGAATGTTAGAGCGCATCGATTTGTCCATGAGGCCTTTAATCTCAAAACAGTGAATTCTCATTATTACTTTTGTTGCTTAGCACGAATATATGCTGTTGCCTAAGAGGGACGGTGTCTTGGTCTGTTTTTGGTCATCCCTCTTGTATCGGCTTACTGTTAACAAATCGAATATGATTCTTTGCTTTTCTTTTTTTAATTTAATATATTTTTATATTCGTTTATTGTTCTGCCTCCAGCTTCCTTTGTTGGAAAGATCAAAAGGATAAAAAAAAATTGTTTTGTTTTGATTTCTTTTGAAATCATGTATCTTTACCCTCGACTTAAATTTGAGGCAAGAAAAATCAATTCAGATTTTGCTCACTTTCTTGATTAATTAATGCGGCTTTCTGTTTTGTTGCCTAGATACCCTCTTATTTGATGCATAGATGTTGGAAAATGGGGAATAGCTGCATTTAATTTTATCCTCTGCTTACTTGTGCCAAACATTACTTGGCTTGTTCTTAAATTGAATTTTTATTTTGTTCCACAAATAGTTTTAATTTCAAACTTAGATTTTCATAAATCTTTTTTGCTTTTATGAAATATTTTATTTTTCGTATAATCTCTTCTCTTTTATGGGAAATTGATACTTTGAGTTTCTCTCTTTTTTTTTTTTTTTGGGTTTTGTAACAGAAAATTTCTTTACTTTTAAGTAAACGTACTCCTCAGATAATTTTTTTGTTGATTTTGCAATGTGAGTTTGTTGGCAATACAAAATATTTTGTACAAGTTTGCTAGCTTTGTAAGTTTTTTACCCCCTCAGAATGTAGAAACAGATAGAATCTACTATTGTTCTTTAGATGAAACGAACTGGTCTGCTGGCCTTGTCGCAAACATAATGTCTTTCCATAGCCATTATTTTGGTTGTTTATGAAGTCTTTTCTTCTGAGAATATGGGTGTATAATAGAACCTGTTACTTTTGGTTTAAATGAAATCTTGAGTTTTACATGCACATATCTATTGATAAGAAAAGTTTCAAGTGAATTAGTTATTGTTCTTATATACCCTTGTTGAAAAGGACAGGTTTGATGCTTATTATATACCCTTGTTGGAAAGAACAAGTTTGCTGACCATCACTGGTAAGTTTGCTGGCATTGTTGCAAACTCAATATCTGTCCCTACTTTTGTAATTTGCTGGGTTTAGTTTCAAAGAAAATACTCGAGGTAAGAAAGATTTTAATTTTCTACTTTTAATTTGTTTTAATCCATTTAGTTTTTTCAAATCAGTGTCCTCTAAATTCTTAATGAGAAATGTCTAGACTCAGGAAGAAGGAGTTGTTGTCTTCATTTTCCTACTTTTATTTATTTTAAATCCATTGAAGCTTTTCAAATCAGTCTCCTCAATTTTTAATGGGAAACTGGTAATGATGAGCAATTGTTTTGAATTTTCTACTTTCATTTGTTTTAAATCCATTTAGGCCTTTCAAATTAATTTCCTCTATTCTTAATGGAATCTGAAAACTATGCGGAGTAGTTTTCTCAAATTATCTGCTTTGATTTGTTTTAAATCCATTTAGGCTTTTCAAATGCTCACCTCTATTTTTAATAGGAGACCGGCAATGAGAACGAGCTCTTTAGGCTTTTCAAATTTTCTCCTCTGTTACTTTAATTTTTTATTTTTATTTGTTCTGAATCTATTTAGGCCTTTAATCTCCTCTATTCTTATTGGAAAACTAGCAACGATAAGGAGCTGTTTCTTTTTTTTTTCTTTTTGAATTTTCACCCTTTTTTATTTTTTTGATAAATCCATTTAGGCTTTTCAAGCTAATCTCCTCTATTCTTAATGTAAAAAGTAACAATGATGAGGAACTAGTATCACTTGTTACCTTGTTTTCATTTTTTTTTTTGAAATCATAATTACCTTTGGGTTGATTTTAGGTAAGAAAAATCACATCAGATTTTCAACACTTTCTTTATTGATTTAGCTTATGTTGAATAGATAGTGTAATCATTGTTGCACAAATGTTGGAAATGGGGAATACTTGCATTTAATTTCCCTCTGGCAACTTTGAGTTTTATTTTTTTTCAAAAAGGAATTTTCTTTATTTAAATCTGCAACTCTTTGATTTTTTTTCCTTTTTTTTGTGGAATTTGCAATCTGGATTTTCATAAAGAGAACATTTGTCAGAAATAGAAAGATTTTGTATTTATCCATTTTTATATGGTTTCTAGAAAGTAGAAAAGTGTGTACATTTTCTGTTATGGAGGATTGTCCTCTCAATATCTCTTATTTTGAATTCCCTACCTTTATTTGTTTTAAACCCAGTTAGGCTTTTCAATATCTCTCATCCGTTCATAATGGGAAACTAGCAATGTTCAGGAGCCATTATTTTTAATTTTCTATGTTTATTTTTTTAAAATCCATTTAGGTTTTGAAATTGATCTTCACTATTCTTAATAGGAAAACTAGCAATGATAAGTAGCTGTTATTTTCAATTTTCTATGTCTATTTTCTTAAAAAATCAATTTAGGCTTCTCAAATTAACCTCCTTTATGGCTTAATGGGAAAACAAGTAATGATTAGGAGCTATTATTTTCATTTTTCTTTGTTTATTTTTCTAAAAGTTCACTTAGATTTTTCAAATTTATATCCTCTATTTCTAATGGAAAAATTGGCAATGGCAAGGAACTATTATTTTTAATTTTCTATGTGTATTTTTCAAAAATCCATTTAGGCTTTTCAAATTAATCTCCTCTATTCTTAATGGGAAAATTGACAATGAGGAGGAGTTACTATTTTTATTTTCTATGTTTATTTTTGCAAAAATCCATTTGAGCTTTTCAAATTAATCTCCTCTATTCTTAATGGGAAAGCTGGCAATGATGAGGAGCTATTATTTTTAATTTTCTATGTTTATTTTTTAAAAATCTATTTAGGCTTTTCAAATTAATCTCCTATATTCTTAATGGGAAAATTGGCAATGATGAGGAGTTATTATTTTTATTTTCTATGTTTATTTTTGCAAAAATCCATTAGGCTTTCCAAATGATCTCCTCTATTCTTAGTGAGCAAACTGGCAATGATGAAGGGCTATTATTTTCAATTTTCTATGTTTATTTTTCAAAAATCTATTTAGGCTTTCCAAAGTAATCTATTCCATTCTTAATGGGAAAACTGGCAATGATGAGGAGTTATTATTTTCAGTTTTCGATGTGTATTTTTCTGAAATTCATTTAGGATTTTCAAATTAATCTCCTCTATTTTTAATGGAAAAACTGGCAATGTCGAGGAGATATTATTTTCAATTTTCTATGTTTATTTTTTCAAAAATTCATTTAGGCTTTTCAAATGAATCTTGTCTATTCTGAGTGGAAAAACTGGCAATGATGAGAAATTGTTATTGTGAATTTGCATTAAGCATTTAGATAGTTGTTGCAATGTTTCAGTGGCATGCTTGTTGGCAACAAATGGGTTTATTCACTTTGCCAGGTTTCGAATCTATTTAACTCTCAGAATCATCTATCAACTCTGATTGTTCAATTTGAATATTAGAGCCCATAGATTTGTCCATGAGGCTTTTAATCTCAAAACAGTGCATCACACGAAGTTTAGAAAAGATACAGTTGCCTGAGGGGGACAATGTCTTCATCTGTTTTTGGTCATCGCTCTTGTATCAGCTCATTGTTCACAATATGATTCTTTGCTTTTCTTGTTTTAATTTGATATGTTTTTATATTTTCTTTTATTGTTCTGCCTCAGGCTTCCTTTGTTGGAAAAGATCAAAGGAAAAATAATGAAAATGTTGTTTTGTTTTGATTTCTTTTGAAATCATGTATCTTTACCCTCGACTTGATTTGAGGAAAAAAAAGCAATTCAGATTTTGATCACTTTCTTGAGTAATTAATGTGGCTTCCACTTTTGTTGCCTACATACCATCTTATTTGCTGCATAAATGTTGGGAATGGTGAATAGTTGCATTTAATCTTATCCTCTGCTTACTTGTGGCAAACGTTACTTGGCTTGCTCTTAAATTGAATTTTTATTTTGTTCCACTAAAGGTTCTAAATTCAAACTTAGATTTTCGTAAATCTGTTTGTTTTATAAAACATTCTATTTTTCATATGGTCTCATCTCTTTTATGGGAAATTGACGACTTTGAGTTTCTTTTTTTCTTTTTATAACAGAAATTTTCTTTACTTTTAAGAAAGCTTACTCCTTGGATATTTTTTTGTTGATTTTGCAATGTGGGCTTGTCAGCAATAGAAAATTTTTTTGTACAAGTTTGCTACCCTTGTAAGTTTTTTGTTTTTTATTTTCTCAGAATGTGGGAACAGAATAGAATTTGTTAATGTTCCCTAGATTAAATGAACAGGTTCTACTGGCCTTGTTGCGAACATAATGTCTTTCCATAGTCATTATTTTGGTTGTTTATTAAATCTTTTCTTCTGGGAATGTGAGTGTATAATATAATCTGTTACTTTTGGTTTAAATGAAGTTCTGAGTTTTATATGCACATATCTATTGATAAGAAATGTTTCAAGGGAATTAGTTATTGTTCTTGTATACCCTTGTTGGAAGGAACAAGTTTGCAGACTGTCACTGGTAAGTTTGCTGGCGTTGTTGCAAACCCAATATCTGTGGCTAGTGTAGTACTTTTGTAATTTGCTGGGTTAAGTTTCTACTTTTAATTTGTTTTAAATCCATTTAGTTTTTTCAAATGTCTAGAGTCAGGAAGAATGAGCTGTTGTCTTCATTTGCCTACTTTTATTTGTTTTAAATCCATTGAAGCTTTTCAAATCAGTCTCCCCTATTTTTAATAGGAAACTGGCAATGATGAGCAATTGTTTTGAATTTTCTACTTTCATTTGTTTTAAATCCATTTAGGCCTTTCAAATTAATCTCCTCTATTCTTAATGGAATCTGAAAACTATGAGGAGTAGTTTTCTCAAATTATCTACTTTGATTTGTTTTAAATCCATTTTAAGCATTTTAATTAATCTCCTTTATTGTTAATCGGAAACTACAACAATGTGGAGCAGTTATTTTTATTTTTTGCTTTTATTTTTTAAATCCATTTACGCTTTTCAAATGCTCACCTCAATTTTAATGGGAAACCAGCAATGAAGACGAGGTATTTTTATTTTGAATTTTGTACTTTTATTTTTATTTTTTTAAAATCCATCTAGGTTTTTCAAATTTTTTCCTCTATTCATAATGGAAAACTGGTAATGGGTAAGGAGCTCTTACTTTGAATTTTTTACTTTTATTTGTTCTGAATCTATTTAGTCTTTTGAAATTAATCTCCTCTATTCTTATTAGAAAACTGGCAACGATAAGGAGGTGTTTCTTTTTTTTTTTTTTCCTCTTTTTGAAATTTCCCTCTTTTTTATATTTTTTGATAAATCCGTTTAGGCTTTCCCATTTAATCTCCTCTATTCGTAATGTGAAAACTGGCAATGACGAGGAGATGTTATTTTTTGTTACTTTGTTTTGATATTTTTTTTTTTGAAATCATAATTCAATACCTTTGGTTGATTTTAGGCAAGAAAAATCATTTCAGCTTTTGAGCACTTTCTTGATCGATTTATAGCTTCAGCTTATCTTGCATGGATAGTGTAATCATTGTTGCATAGATGTTGGAAAGGGGGACTATTTGCATTCAACATTTACGCCTGGCAACTTTGATTTTTTTTTTTAAGTAATTTTCTTTATTTTAAATCTGCTTACCTCTTTGATTTTTTTTCTTTTTTTGTGGAATTTGCAATGCTGGGTTTGTATAAAGAGAATATTTGTCAGAAATGGAAAGATTTTGTATTTATCCCATTTTTATGTGGTTTCTAGAATGTATGAAAGAGTGTACATTTCCTATTTCATACACTTTTGCTTTGATAAACCTTTGATGGAAATTTTGAAAGTAATTTTGTTTATTTTAAATCTGCTTACCTCTTTGATTTTTTTCTTTTTTTGTGGAATTTGGAATGCTGGCTTTGTATAAAGAGAATATTTGTCAGAAATAGGAAGATTTTGTATTTATCCCATTTTTATGCGGTTTCTAGAAAGTATGAAAGAGTGTACATTTTCTATTTCATACACTTTTGCTTTTTATAAACCTTTGATGGAAAGAACAAATTTGCCGGCCAGTTTATGATGTCCTGTTTCCTGAGAATTGGGAAAACATGTATATCTATTGATAAGAAAAGTTTCAAGGGAATTGGTTATTGCTCATAAAGTATTTACCCTCCGATTTTTCTTTTTGAAAATTTTGTGCGATTATTTTGCTAAGAAGCAGTTTCTTAGTCATACACAATGGGCTTACGAAGCTAGTAGTTACAATTTCCTTTTGAGATGGGAGTACACAATTATGGCATTGTAGTATAATGCAATTTCCTGTTTCACTTGGGTTTTCAGCTTTTTTTAGAGGGGAGTGCTTATCAGTATTGGTATTCTGTTCATGCTTCCTTCTATTTGGCCTAATCAGCTTGGTGGTGATTGTTGTTATTCTGCCTATGCTTCTTCTCTTTGGCCTAATTAGCTTGGTGGTTATTGTTGTTGTTCCTTGGATTCAATGGTTTGGAATTTGACATAAAGTACTAGGACAGTAATTTGCCTATTGGCGAAATTTAGTTGGGAACGGGTTATTGTATTATCTTTATATATACATGCTAATTATATTATGGTGGATAATCCTCTCAAGTGCTTATGTTAACATTTTCGGGCATGTTTCTGTAGCTAGGGAAAATAACTAGTGCTTACTTGTTGGTTTGAGCTTGTCTTGATGAGGAACTATGGGTCTCCTCTCACGAAATTCTGTTTTTTGTTATGCAAATGAGGCTTTATTGAACCTGTAATTGGTTGTTAGTAAATTTTGTCACCTCCTGCTGTGAACTCTGTGCCCAAAACAAATCTAGTTGATAATAACAGTGAGGTTTCTGCCTGATTGCTGTGCCCTTTAAGTTCCTAAAATAACATCGATTTCTGGCTGTTGCATACCCTTCATTCCATCATGATTTATTTCTGGATGATGGATAGATGATAGGGGGGAGTTTGCATTTTCAATTTTGTACTTTTCGGACTCCATCAGAAGAACAAGTTTGCTGTCCTTGTTGCAAACATAATCTGTCTGTTGCTGCTATTTTTGTAGTTTATGAACTCTTTAGTCTCCAGAGAATGTTGGAAAATAATAGAATCTGTTACTTTTTGTTTTAAAAGAATTCTGAATTTCATATGCATATCTATTGACAATAAAAGTTTCAATCAACGGTATTGGTTATTGTTCTTACACATGCCTGGCTTTCTCAAAAGGTTGAATTTCATAAGCTTGTGGTTTGTGATTTTGAAAACTGTTTGTGACTGGTTGCTAACAAGCAATTGCTTAGCTGAGTATGTGAAAAAGGGCCAGGTACGAGGCTAGAAATTGCAATGCAGTCTGTGAAGTCGGACTAGTGGATTTGGATCTATGTGACTTGTTAAAGAACACTACATAACCAATAGAACTTGATCTGCAAATAGTGTTCTCGTTCAATTTATTTACGTATTGTTCCTTGGATTTAATGGTTTTTGGAATTTGACGTAGTACTGCAAAAGTAATTTGGCCTAATGGCGAAATTTATTTAAAGGCACGTTATATGGAAATTTGAATTCTTTATTATGGTGGATAGTCCTCTTGAGTGCTTATTTGTAACTTCATGTGCATGTCTTCTGTAACTAGTGAGAACTGCACTTGCTTACTTGTTGCTTTGAGCTCGTGTTGATGATGAACAATGCGTTTACTATGATAAATTTTTGTTTTGAATGGGAAAATTGGCAATTATGAGGAGCTGTTATTTTGAATTTTCTGCTCTTATTTGCTTTAAATCTGTTTAGGCTTTTCAATTAATACCCTTTTATGGGAAAACTGGAAATGATGAGAAGTTGTTATGATATTTCATCTACAGTGAGTTTGTTGAGTTCATTTCAAATCCATTTTAACTCTAGGAATCATCTGGTTGTTCAATTTGAAATATTAGAGCCCCATAGATCTGTATTAGTGCGCAAAACAGTTAAATTGCTGTTGTTATTGGATTCTATTTCTCTGCTCATTAAGTTGATGATTGTGCTGAGCTAGCTAATTTCATTTTTATTTTGAAAGATGCAGACAGAGAATGTTATGATATGTGTCCTTGATCTTGGTCTTTTATAAAAAATGAATCATATCCTTGTTTTGAATTATCTGTGCTCACCATCTTCAGTATCTTGGTTAATGCTTTTGGAAGCCAAGGAGACTCGATCACAATTCTGGCATGTATGGCCTTTCCTGGTTGTGGCGAAAGCAATTTTATTTTTAACTTCCTTGGCATGTTTTTGGCAACTATTTGAATTGTCTATACGTCTGATGCTGCTAGTTTGATGAAACTTTCACCCCTTTTTTTAATCACTTCCACTACATTCTCTTACTAATTTTTACTTCCCTTGCTTATAGCCCCTTACTGTTTTCTCTTCTTGTTTACTGCTTTCGATTATTTAAACTTTTTGGATTCCATCTTTCCTTATTTCCAGTATGCTCTCTGTCTGAGCTGAGGTTTTCTCTTTGTACAACTTGGAGTATCGACAGTCCCCAGAAAATCTCTTAAAACCCCTTTGATGAGTGCCCTTGATTAGGATCTGTTTGAGATTTTAGAGGCTCAAAAGTAATTTCTAAAAGCTCAAAGCCAATTTTTGTCTTTTTTTATTCATCGCTTCCACTACATTCTCTTGTTCATTTTTACTTATTTATAGCCCTTCACCGTTTTCTCTTCGTGTTTCTCGCTTTTGATTATTTAAACTTTTCGGGTTCTGTCTTTTACTCTTTTACTTGTTTCCGGTGTACTTTTAGTCTGGGCAGATGTTTTCTCTTTGTACGACTTGGACTATTGACAGTCCACTAAAAATCTCTTTAAACCCTCTTTGATTCCAATAAGTTTTTTGTTATATAGATTTTCTTTATCGTGACTGACGAGTGCCCTCGCGTAGAGTCTATTTGATATTATTTTGTAAAGGATTAAAAGTAATTTTAAAAGGTTAAAAATAATTTTAGGATTTATTTGGTGTTTTTAAGTACAATTTATTTAAATAGTATTTTTGTTAATAACGCTTTTACAAGTATAATTTTTATTTAAAAGTTTTAGTTGTTTAGTTGTCAGAAAAAATTTTTGAAAGTAAGTTTTTCAAAGTTGATAAGATAAGATTGTTAAATAAATAAATAATTTTTTATATATTATAATATTTAAAAAATTTTAAATTAGATTTTTAAAATTTTAAAGTTTAAACTTTTACTAATAAAGTTAGAATAATTTATTTAATTTTTAAAAATTTTGATAATAATTTATGTAATTAAATAAAGACTTATTTTTATAAACTTTAACCCTGTTAATTTTTGAGATGGAGAGAGTGGATAAAGGAGAAGAGAAATAAATAATAATTTAAATATACAAAATCACCGATATTGTGATTTGTGAGCTTGCGCCAATGGGGCAAGTTGTCATTAAAATTAAAAGAAACATTATGTTTGTGTAATCAGGAATGATAGGAATGCAAGACACTCAATATCCTGTTTTCCATGTTTTGATAGGATCAAAGTCAATTGCTGAAGATGTTGAATGTTATACTTGGGCCATGTCCATTGTCCACCGTTCTTTTTTTAATAATGATATTAAAAAAAATTAAATAAAAAAAGGTGAGATGTGATTGAGAAGGTCTCTCTAGTTTTCTTCAATATCTATTTCTTTTAAGTTTCTTTAGCTGGTAAATGTCTATTAACAACCCCTATATTTTTAATTAGTTGTTCGTTATAGTTAAATATGTTATATTTTATCATTATTTTTTTGTATATTAGAGTACTTCCCTTCTAATAATATTCTTAACATTAATTAATTTATCTAAAAAAATTAGTAAACTAATTAATAATTATTTATTAGTAAATTAACCAATAAATATTGGTGTGAAATGACTGTTATTTTCTGTACATGCACAGTAGTCGAACTAATGATTATTTATAAACATATTAATTTCAGTCAAGTTAAAGTAGTGTTTAATATCCTTACAACAATCTTATTAATAATTATTTATTAAAAAAATTAATTTACTAAACTAATCTTAAAAGTAAACTAATAACATAAAAATTTGAGTAAATCTTTATACTACTTTTAAAGTTAGTGTGATAATTATTTTTTTATTAATATTCTCAAGAATATTGTTGGGAGGGTATTATTGTAAAAGAAAATTAAAAAAAAAAAGTTAGGAGTGTAACGTATTTAACAAGAAGACTGTCATGAGATATTTTTTTCTTTTCTTCAAATATAAAGACTAATTGAATACTTAACTCAAAATATAGAGATTAAATTATAATTCAAAGATATAGAGACTACTCGATGATATTGTTAAAAGAATTACTGTATTAATAATGAGACTATTATGAACTACTTGATTTAAAATGAAATATCTCTACTGTTAATTTATCTTTAATAATAGTTATGAATTACCAAAGTTACAAGTAATACTTTAATTTAATAAAGGTTTAACTTATATCCTACTATTACACATAAGCTTTTTAAAAGAACCTATTCACTAAAGAAATTGAGCATTTATGCTTATTAAAATGAATTCGATGAGTTTGTTTTTTTAATCATTACTTTGTTTAACTTTTCACTGCACTTATAAATTATCAAAATCAATAGTAATGTGCTATGAAATTTATATCAATTAAGTAATGCAATTATAATTTAGTAAATATAAGATAAAAATACAATTTATTTATTAATTGATTTATAAGAAAGAATTTATATAATGTAATTTTTATACAAATTTATAAATACATAGCATAATTAATTGTCTTTTTTATGTTTTTAAGCATTAAATAATCAAAAAATTTGTCACCCCTTAGCTGCTGTGTTCGAATTAATTTATTATTTTTTTCAAGTTATAAATCTCTCTTTATCTTATTTAACTGGGATGGTTTCTTTTTTATTATTATTATTGAATTTAAGTTACCTACACAATAAAAGTTATAATTTTTTTATTTTATCTTTATTTAATTATTATAAACCATAGATTTCACCCCATAAGTTACCTACATATTTTATCTTGTGGTTAAAACAATGACTTAAAGCTGTCCACGTGATACGGTTCCCTTTGTAATTTACTTATTACGCACAAGAGTGGCAACTCGCGAGACAACACAGGTTGAGGACATTGTTTTCCCGTTAATTAAGAACAGATAAATCTCCATAAAGTAATTTTTTTTTTTTTTGGGGAAAAAAGTAAGCATAAGCAATTAAAAACTAAATATAATATCACATACTTTCTGCGGAAAGGGAAAAGGCTGGAAAGGCATGATGCAGTATGGCCATTCAGTAGGACAAACACGTTTGAAATTTCTGAATGCCCAGCCCTTAATGAGAATTGCAAGCTGAAAAAGCAATTTTTCATCGAAACAATGATGATGCAGGTGTGGCCTATTGCGTGATTCCGCGTGTCTCCTCCGATCACATTCGTGCATTTCTTTTAACGCATGGACCATCAGAATCTCCACTTTGTTATCATAAAACCCAGCTTTAGAAGACCAGTTTTCAGATTCTCTTTCCAATCTTAAAGTCGAGAAATTTACCATACAGAGCCACGAGTATCCTTTTTACACCCACATGCCTGACCGATAATAATGGGTAATTGTTGGATTGAATTAAATGCATGCAATACACCATCAACCAGCAAAGGCGATTGCAGATGCGTGATCAAACAAAGATACTTGCTTTCTTCAAATGCGTCTTCCTCTTCCACCAACATTTGATGGGCGACGTTGGACTTTACCTTTCTTTTTGATTTGATAATATATATTTAATTTGTAGGCATGTTTTAAAAGAAGGGAAAGCATCTCACCGCAACCTTTCTTTTAAAAAGTCAAATCCTACCATAAAAGAGTTGAAAAAAAAAAAACAAAATGAAAGATTCAAATTAGAGAGGCCTTTACATTATTTTTATTAATTGGATTGAATATTACTTTATATTCGATTCACGATTTTATAAATTATAAATTTTTAATTTAATCTATACATCTGCGAACGAATGGTGATTTAACTCAATTCATATTCGATTCACGATTTTGTATATTATAAATTTTTAATTCAACTTAATCCACGGATTGATAAATTTTAAAAAGATGATATATTTTTTAAAAATACTCAAAAATATGACAAATCATTTTAAAAAATATCTTAAATCATTAACTTTTTTATTAACTTTAACGTGAATAATAAATTAATTATAAAATGAAATTTGCTCTTAAAATTAATTATAAAATAATGTTTTTAACTCCATAATGGTTACAGAATGATATTTTTATTCTTATAATTAGTTACAAAATATGTTTTTATCGTTACTCAATTATTATTTATTTTTTAAATAAATAATTATTAAAAAGTTCATTTAAGTCTAATTAACAGGCATTCTTTATTGGTTAAATCAAATAAATTTTTTAAAAAAATCTTTTTTGTTGAATCAAACTTTGCTATTAAATTGAATAAGAAAATTTTGTTTGATTCAACAATTTCTTTTTAAATGTATGATTTAACCCAAAAAAATCATTAATTACATTTAGATGTAATTTTTTTAATAATTTTTCTATCTAAAAAATAAATATATTTTACAGTTAATTTTGGGATAATAATATTATTTTGTAACTATTATTGAGGTAGCAACATCATTTTATAATTAATTCTATGAGTAAAGATGTTATTTTATAATTAATTTACCATTCACTTTAAAGTTAACGGTTTGTCAGGATCTTAAGTATTTTTAAAAAATAAGTTTTTTTTTTTAAATTTATCAAAATATTTATCACCCAAAGATAATTAATATAAAATTAAATAAAATTTAAATAAATTATTTATTCAAATAAAGTAAGAAAATGCTTTATATTTGTTTACTTAATTATGACAAACAAAAAAAAACTTATTTATTTAGATCAATAAATAAAAATCAATTGTTTAAGAAGTTATATTTGTTTACTTAATTATTTTTTATATTATATTATTATCGAATAAGATATAATACGGTGTTAATATAATTATATTTTATATTATTTATTTATTAATAAATATTAATATTATATTTATAAATTTATAAATTTTTATAAATTTATAAAAATAAATTCATACTCAATTCATCATCCGTAAATTTTTAATAATTAATTGATGAGATTTTCTTTAATATAAATTAATAAACGCCGCTTTTATGTTTGTACTTGGACTTTGGACCTTTTTTCGTTTCCCCCTCAGTATTAATTTTTCATGGACTCTTGTAGTTAATGATAACAAGTGTTTGGTCTTTCATGACAAGCTGTCTGCGAAGCTGACCTTAAAAAAATATCAAACGAAAATGACAAAAGCCACACAGCCTCTGATAGAACTTTTAATAATTACGCTACTTCGCTTTCTTTTGGACTATGTGGGCTTGCACAAGTTTTTCCAGCGTCCAAAAATCTCTCTTTCGGAGGGGGGACTCCATTGGCCGCACCAAAACAAGGATTTTGGTGCACTACAAGGTTGATAGATAATTGAAATGTAAGCATCATACATGAATAAATAAATAAACAATAAGTAGCCGCTTGAATAGGAGTTGCAGCTAGTAAGTTACAGTTTAGTTACGTTTTATTCTCCTCACAATTATAATGTCGTATATGAGATCTACCGATATTATAACCGTAACCGTGTGAAGAATAAAATACAGCTAATAACTGTATCTTAACATAAACTGCTTGAATATAATGAAATATAAAGGAAGAGATGAAAAGCCTGCAAGCAACCACTCCATTTATTGCAGCATATCTTTTTCGTTGGCATACGAACTTATCCACTCTAGGCTGTACCCCCATTCTTTGAGCTACTCCAAGGGGTACAGGGCGGGCTCATCATCAAAACAAATTTATACAGAAAAGGGCAAACTGAGGAGAGGCAAAAAACCAAAATCACTCTCATTTACAAAGAAGTCGACCCCAATTTCTCATCAATAAAAGAATATATGGAAACTTTTGTAGTAACTCTTTCACTTTGGATATTTTTTCATAGTTTAAAGCTTCTGACGCTATAATCGCCCACGGTGCCTCTGGATTCTTCCATTCTCTTCCTCTTTTGCTGAGACAACGAAGACATAGTTTTGGCGGATGCCACTTTCTTCACTAGAAGCCTCCACCGGGCATCGTCGCTTTTTTTCTCCAGTTGTGCTTTCAATTTGAATTGCCTGTCACATTCCAAGACCGAGATTTTTTTAGTTTAATGATTCATTTTGATCCCCGACTGCGATAGATAAGGACATGTAAATAAAATGGCACCAATCAGCTTAATCAAGCCCCAGAATATCATTATGGGTTAAAGCTGGGCATGGAAAATATTTAATAGTAAAAAATACAATGTACTTGCCCTATCAGCCTAGCTTATTATTGTAAAATATCTAGTTGTGCGGGGCCCTCATTGCCTGGATTTTTTTTAATGGCAAAGTAAGCGCATGTCCATTCTTTGGAGTGAAAATCTGAATGTACACGGAAGTTGGTGTTTTTTTTTTTTGTTTTTTTTCAAAGAACTATTGAGGCGAGGTGTTTGTGGCATATCAACTGCCATTTTTCAGACACAGGGAATGAGCAGATTAATGATATCCGTCCGAGCTCAAGACGACTGAAAATCAAGTGTGATACGTCTCCAGGTAATAGTCAAAAGAACAGAGCCGGCAGGTGTGAGCTGGCAGTGGCGTCCATGCCCACACAAAGACGCGCGTACGGCTGATTGAATTACTTTTTCTCAAGTCTCCTAATGCTAATCAAAGAACAATTCATGAACACGTGCTTATCGCAATCTGATCCCACGATCCTAAAAACATAATCCAACCGGCAACGACACGAGAGAAATGAAAGAAGGGATTGGTTACCTGCAAAGCGGGACTCTACAGGAATCAGATTGTTCACATATTGATGAGTGAAGCCTAAGAAGCTGCCACATCCGCTTGCAGCGCAAGCACCCTCCATTGACCCTCTTCTTGCAGGTAGCAAAGTGCCTTATCAAGAGCTGCAGACCGTGACACGTGGCGAATTTACCACAGGGACCCTTGTTCTTTGTGGGCCCCACCTCGTATGGCCCCACGCTGGTGCACCCTTCGGTGCATATGTGCTCCAAGCACTCCATCGCTTCGCTTAGCTGCAGATACAAGCTCTGTTCTTGTCTATGCCTCCTTGTCCTCTTTATCCTCTGAAATTTCACTCTTGCCATCAGTATGGAACGAAATTTTCAATTTTTCGTTCAGCATTATCAATTGTTAATTTTTCTCAAAATTAAGCTATGCTGATTAATTAATTACCGATTCGGCTTCGTCCATGAATTGTAGAATCTGGAGCTCGAGCCAGGGATCATGATCCTGCAAGAACTTCCATCCTTCAGTTTTCTCGACAGCCTTGAAACGGCTGGCAACCAGTTTCATGCACCTGACGTAAAGGTCCGGAGCATCGCACAGCCTGGCCAGTTGAAGCACGTCCACCACATTGTCAATCGTCAGCCGTTGGCCCAAACCTTTCGTACATCTCTGCTTCAGCTGTGGGACTGAGTACACGTGTGACAGCGCCAGTAGGTGGATCCCGTATTTCTCCATTTCCTCCTCCGTGCACCTGAACCAGGGGATGCCTCAGTCGCTTGATATAATTTAAAATATCTAAACCAATCACACGGGTCCTGCCAAGTCGGAGAAACCAGTCCTAGGTCGCCCTAACTAATTCTTTTCACTTTTTTTAATGACGCGTGTAAATCAAAGGTAAGTTCAAGGAAGGATTATCCAGAGCCGTCTTCGTAGACCGAAGAACTAAGAGCCGTCAGATCAAACCACGTGGAAGTTGGAGAGTAAAATGGACGGCAGACAATAATTAACAACTAAACAATTACCTGGATGAGTAGAGGAATCCAACGAACGATGACACGGCAGCGCATGGAACGCCGAGAATCGGAATCACTTTCTCAGAGCTCCGGTGCTTATGCGGCCGGTCTATGATATTCTCCAGCACCGGCGACGCAGAAACCTACATTTTCACAATTTTAGAAACAGGAAAAAAAAAAAATTAGATCTTCAGACACGGAGATAAGCGATTCAAAATTACAAACTACAAGAAGAATATGAAGTACCAGAATGCTGGCGTGGACGGGGATGCGAAGGCCGCCGGATGTGAGGATTTGAACGTCAGGTTCGTAAAAGGCTGAAGCATTTTCTTTAATCAACGTAGCGACCGGAGAGTGAACGTCCGGGTGGCCGGAGATTGTGTTAGCGTTATAACACACTTCCATTGAACAGAATTAAAGAAAGCAAATGACTGATCTGTTTAATTTGTTTTGTATTGGGTGTGATGGGGAGCGAGGCTTGTGGGATATTGTGATTGTGCGTTTGGTTGTCGCCAACTTTATAGACAGCTCGGTTGAGAAAAAGACGAATTCTATAAGACTGTATAACGACAAGCATCAACAGTTAGATTTTTTTTACCTTATTTTTCTGCCCTCTATCTTCTAATATTCAGCTCACGCACGCTCTTACGTGGGTTCGTATACTTTACCTTCGTAATTATTTCCCTCAAATACTTCGTATTATTATTATTTACCCGTGTGAAAATGGATTTCATTCCCGAAATTTATGCATGAAAATATTGGGTGTATGTTTGTCAGTCAAGAACGACGACTTTATAATTGGTAACTTTGTCAATGCTGTGGCTTTGAACACGTTTGCTCAAGTTTATAATAGTCGTTCAAAGTTTGGATTAAAAAATAATGGTCTATTCAGGCGATTTTTTTTTAATTTGTATTTTTTATAATAATTTTGATATCATGTGTTTCTTTCACGAAAAGTACTAATCATGCATAAAAATTGAGAGTAAATTTTTATAAGTAGATTAAATTTTATAATTTAGACTCTGTCATAATCTAAGCTAAATTTATATTTTTTAAAATTATTTAACACATAACAATTATTAAAATAGGTGACCAAGTTTTATTTTCTTTATTAATTATTTTAGCTACCCCTTAAATAATGTAATTTTCCATATACTTTCACTTTTTTCCTTTAAAAAGAAAAATCACCAAACTCTATCAAAACGTCTTCTCATTGTCGGTGATGCTTGTAGCAGCGGCTAGGGTTATAGCTCAAGTTATTAAATGATTTCAATCTTTGATATGAGAAATTTTGATCTTTCAAAAATTTGATCACAAAAATGCAAGATTTCTCTCAACAAAATGAATAAAAAATATTATTTAAGAGGCCAGTAAATAACTAATAAGAAAAATTAATCTTATCCACATATTTTAATAATTTTTTTGCGTTAAAAAAACTATATTTTACTTAAAAGAATCTCATTCTTAAATTCTAATTTGGTGAATCCCAAGTGTGAATTACTTTTTTTAATTTTTTGACGTTGGAAAAAAATAAGTGAACTTTTACTGTTTCAAATAAATGGTTTGTTGCATTTTAAGACATTATATAACATTTTTTTCATTCGGTAGACAGCAAAATTAGACCTGTAGATAATATCATCTATGGGTCTTTCTTCGTTGAATTTAATTGCGCAATTGAGTAAAACTCGTTTACATGCGCGTGGGGGAAACATTCCTCGTTTAAATTAAACTCCCATATTTAACTTGTGTGTTGAATCTTTGCTGGACGACAGAGGTCTGGCAGTACGACGGATGAAGTTTTGAGTCCGACGTGGTAAGGATAAAGCACCCTGTGATCGAGGGCTAAGGCCGAGGAAACAAAAGCGGCCTTTGATGACCTGAAGAGCCCCCTGCCAGTGTCTGACGTGTACCTGGTTCTCATCCGTCCAGCTAGACAATCCCCTCCCACTTGGAAGTTAAAAGTTCTCAAAATTACACGTATGCTCCTGCGGCCACGTGGCAGAAACCAAGTGGACACTACCCGGCATAATACTTTATCAGACATTTGGCTGTTGTCCATTTATTTTCCAACACGTGTCGTTCATTTGACCTTGACCGCATACCCAGATGATCTCGTCGGTGTATGTATTAAGCGGGCCCACGTGTAGAAAAAAATCTGATGGCCTGTATTGAAAGGAGATTTGTGTGGGAACCGACACTGCTTCGAACGTAATCATCAGCTACGGTGGTGCGCCGCGCTGCCGGACAAATCCTTAAAAGGTTCATTACTCCTTAATTAAGTTTAATAATCATGTTTTAATCAAGTTGTAGGCGTTTCGTGTCTTTAAATTAATGAAGGGAGAGTTGTTTCGTGGGGCATTCCTCCCAAAACAATTAAAAAAATAGCAGCTTGTGCGTCACAACGAGCGATTGGTGACTAAATTAAACCAAAATATAACTTTTTGAATATTCATTCCCCTTTGGAAATTAGCAATTTGCCTAAAGGCCCTAAAGCTTGGAACCTTCTTCTTTCTAATTACAGACGTGCTGCGCACGTGATTAATTTCCCCCTCTTGTTTAGGCGGGTATAGTTAGGTCGGAGGCGGCCAAATGTCGAGTCAAGTATGTGAGAGACGACCATTCGAGTTACTGTACGTAATGATGCTGGCCAATGCTTTTAGCGTTGTTTGGACATCAATATTTGCTCTTTTAGGGAGTTCGTGAGACCTTTTTCTTTTTTCTTTTTTTTCTCCCGCGGCCAAAAGTTATAGAAAAATTATAATTTTGTTTTGTGACTGACCCCCAGCTGAAACCTAATTATTGATAACGTACAGGCATTCTTCCTAATTTTTTTTATTATTTTTTTTATTTTTTGGTGTTGGATGGCACGAGATCGCAAGCCTGCCTTGCCTTGAGAACGGATTTTGAATAACATTGAGAAGCACGATCAGTATTTGGCCATCCTTTTTCGGATAATGATTTAGGATAACGAAATATTATCTGGTTGAGATTTGGTTTGTCGGTGTGAAAACTGAAAAGAAGTGCGAAATGAATAATATTCTCAGACATTTGATCCAGCGGTCCTAACAATTATAGATGTTGTTGGTTGGTTATTGCAGTTAATGTATAATGAGCTTTTTCTTCTTCTTCTTCTTCTTCCCTCTCAAAACCCACCCACCCCCCCAAAAAAACAAAAACAAAAAAAAAAAGACTTTTGATATCGAGTAATATTAAACTTTGCCAATAATGTTCTAGTATTTTCATTCTAGACATCAATATGACGCCTATGTTTGGAATAATCAATTTTATAACCATCTAAATTTATAAATGTTATTTAATTTTGGATTACGAAGGTTAAAACACAACTTTGAGAGTGTGCTGCTATTTTTTAAGTACAAAACAACTAGTATTTAAATCCTTTCTCAACCCATATGAGTAGGTTGAAACTCTTTGGGACTATTGTTTCAACACAAACTAGATGTACCAACTTAATAGGCGCCAAGAAGTGTATCATCACGCTTTAATGTACGGAGCTTCACCCACAAAACTCAAATGTCCTTATTCGTCCTTTCGTGGCCCGGCGCCCGGCCCCCGGCTCCCCATTTTTAACATTACAAAGCCCAAACGACGATAATCTAAGTCTCAATAGTCTGTGTATTGGAGCCCATAAACGTTAATGGGCCGACAAATCAAATCTCGACGGCTTGTGTACGGAAAGACCCAGATGTGCCAAACAATGAATTTGCACAATATCAAATGTCTTCGCGTGAGAAAGAAAGAAATTAATCGATTTCGTACGGATGACCTCCTCAGCCTCATCAAAGAACACTACACCGTGCTTCGCGTTCGCAGTGTGTCTAAAACTTTCGGGTATGTTAAAAGTTGGTAATGGACACGAGCCGTTACCGCGGCCGCGGGATAGTCCAGTTTTTGGTGCTTGCAGGCGAGACGCATTGTTATTTCAAGTCGATAAATTAATTCATCGGCAGGATTTGGATCCAAAGCGATGTGGCCGTTGATTTGCCATTGTTGCCACAGCAATTGAGTTTTAATTTTTATCGGACTTAGTAACTGATATAACATTGGCCTAATCCTGTTCCAAGTAACTTAGGAACCAACTACTAAGCACTTCATGGAGGAGTTGTGATATTACCCGTCCGCGATAGTCACTTTTATACTAATTTATTATATATATATATATATAAGATGACTTAAAAGAAAGAAGATTTTAAGTGTAACCACGTAATAATTTTTGTTAATATATAAATTAACTAATCTAATTCCTTAAACTCAAATTTCTTTTAATTCTTTTAAATTATTGTCTCTTCTGAAATATTGTAAACTCAATTTTTGGAACTATAGAAGAAATTAATATATAATTCTAAATAAAGAATGATGAAGAAATATTAAATTTTTTAGGGTCATAGCAATTATGGATAAAATCTTTAAAAAGAAAGAGAGAGATTATAATAATTATGAATTTTTTTTCTTTTCTAAGATGTGTTTTATAAGTTTTTTTGTGTTGGGTGCTTGAAAAAAAGATGGAAAAAAATACGAGAAGGGAAAATTTGGGATTAGGTGGAGTATATTGAGAGGTAATGGTTATTTAAAACTTTTAACGTGATTAACTAAAAGGAAAAGGCGCCACTCGATCTCTTGCTTTCACATATGTGAGAGTAGTAGTTCGAGTCCTAATGTATTTAATTCTCACTCCATTAAATGTGATTAAATTGAGTTAATTTATTTTATT
Organism: Aegle marmelos; assembly: GCA_030449875.1. NCBI lineage: Eukaryota > Viridiplantae > Streptophyta > Magnoliopsida > Sapindales > Rutaceae > Aegle > Aegle marmelos. The sequence goes on from JASUUL010000093.1 coordinate 4,052,694, forward strand.
ATTTAATTGTAAATATCAGTAATTGTTATCAGTCTGCATAATTGTATTTTGCAATTGTCAAATGAACTATTAGTTTTCAAAAAAGTTAAAAAAAAAAAAAACAATAAGTGAAGGTGGATGAAATAAAATAAGAGATCAAATATCATTACTCATCATGGAATTCAATTAAATGAAAAAATGAAGGCTGAATAAATATAACAAAGGGTCATATTGTGGAATTCAGTTTCTTCTATAAAGGCTGCTAGGACACACCAATAAAGATAATTTCCTCCAAAATTGGTTCATTGATCGCTACAGATTTGAACAAATTAATTTGGACAGGCACAGGCTGCCCTTCCCCTTAGCGGCAGTCTCGCGTAGAACATCTTGACCAGCCAGCCGAACGATCTGAAATCTAGAGGTGACCTCATAATAATGGCCTGGGATTTTATGGTTGGTGGCCATCATATTGAATTTGAATCATATTTATTCTCATGCATTAACAAAAATTACCAGTCAACAACGCTAACGCAAACTGGATTTGGTTCTTTTGCCGGTCCGCCAAGGCCAATAGCATTATATCCAAAATTAAATGACCGTGAGAAGATGCATTTTTTGAATATCTGGGTCTGCAATTACAATTTAATTTTCAGAATCTCTTCTATCAAACTCGCAATGACACAGTTCAAACTGATATATTAGACCAAAATGAATTCAATCTATTTTCAAATATTTGGGAAAAAAAAGACCACCCGAAATGGCAGTCGAACCCCTTTCAAGTCAGTGAACATTCATGTATGCTTTCAGTAGTCAGAAAGTAGGTCCCGCCGGTGCTGGGCGCCGGCCTCTCTCTGATCGGTTGGGTCAATTTTCGCTGTCTGCCTCTCAATTAATTTTGCTGAAAATGATCAGCTCCCTATATGTGTCGCCATATATGCGCTTGTTGCCCGTGATTGGTGGTCGTCTATTTTGGAGGCGACAGCCTAGCTATCGGATGGATTACATTGCCCAACTTAATTTACGGTACACTTGTGTCATCCAATCTCAGCATTCGAATTACTATGACCCATTATATATTTTCATTTTCCACCCTCAAATTTAAAGGATTCTGAAGAAATTAATGATTCATTTACATTGATTTTCATATCATTAACGAACTTCATCCCAAAAAATCTAGTGCTTGTGAAATCTATTTTTTATTTTTATTCTAAATATACATTATTATTGTTTATGCATTAAATTATCCTTAAATTAAAAATATATGTAGGATGTTATATGTTATTTAATTGTGTTTGAGAGTTTTATCTTAAAATCTCCTTAATTATAAATCTTATTTAAATTTCAATAAAATATATGGTAAACTAATTAATGAAAAAGTATTTTAAACTATTACTTAAATAGAGTAGATGAAATAAGTTACTAGATCAAATCTTAAGAATAAAAAATACTTTTTCTCACTTTTGTTGCGTCATTTAATAAATTTTTATCTCTATCTCATGCAACTCATTGGCCTCATCTTCCAATTTAAATTAAGGTATCTATTTTTTTTTTCTAACGTACACTGTTAATTATCGGTTTTTATAGCCTGTGGCATAAATTTAAGATTAGCTCCTTTTGGTGTACATTATTTACAGCCGATGGCTAACATCATATCATACTACGCAAATTGCTCACATCGGCCATGTCAACATCTGGCCAGCCAACCAGATAGGGCTAACTTGAGGTTGAATCTGGAAATTTGGACCGAGCTAGTTAAACCAGAGGCAGCCACGTGTACCGATCCTACTGTAACTTGCATGTGCGACCTAACATTGTGGTTACGTAAATGCATAATAATAATAAGAATCAAGTCTATGATCATTATTATTAATAAAGAAAGTGAACTGTTGAAAAATTGTTAGAACCGCAACACTTGTCAAATATTTAGTTGTTGTCAACTTCAGTTTGGAGTCCGGTCGACAGACATAAGTCTCTTGGCCGCTCACATCGAAAGCAGTACTTCCATGGCTCGCATGTGCTTCTCTCTCCTTTTTCCCTTCACGCAAAATCTCATATCACATTATCTTTATAATCTTCAGTAGACCCCACCGCACCAGACCCTAATCTAGCTAGCTAGTTGATTTTACTGTCTTTTTCTTTTTTATTTTTTTTAAATATATATTTTCTTTAGGGTTTGTTTTCTTAATGGTTTGTTTACAAATCGCATAGAAAAAAACAACTGTTTTTATGCATGGTCAAAGATGGTCTGCAGATTGTGGAGTAATTTTTATGTTCCCCAATAAAAGAGTAATACGTGGACAAATTTGAATGCATTTGAGCTTTGAGACAGGCCTTTGCTTGTGTCTTTACTTGCGATTTGCTTTTGCTTTTTGCCTTCCGGGTCGTTTTTGTTTGTTGAATTTATTGCATTATAATAAATGTGCACGAGAGTGATTTTCGAAGAGAGAGAGAGAGAGACAGAGAGAGCTCCAAATTAAATTAAAAATTCATTACAAATTAATACATAGATAATTCTATAGTATATAACCAACACTTCTGCACTTGCTTTATCTTAGCCCGTCAAGGCTCTCGAAAGAATCCCCGGACAGTTCTAAGAGCAACAAGTCGAGGTTGTAATCATCAGATTTGAATAAAAAAGAAAGAAAAAACAAAGAAAAAGACACAATAGAGAGCAAACAGTTTAAAAAAAAAAAAAGAGAGAAAGAGGGAAGAAGAAAAAGCCAAATAAATCCTATAGTTAGGCTTTTCCACTGTTCCCTCAATTTTGGCTTCTACCCATTTTAATTACTTCTATCCAACTAATTATATTCCAACAAACGCATTAACCACTTGCAGGAAAAAAAAAATAATATTGTCTTCAAATGGGGTCATAATTATAATCAGCAACGAGCCCCCTTCTTGCAAAAAAGTGCACCAGCAGAGCCCGTTATGGGACCAACAAGTGAAGATGGTCTAGCACCTAGGCTCGAAGCTCTTGCATAGCTCGATGAGGCGCCTGCTCCTGACGCTGTGAAAAATGCACCGTTCACCATCAAGTCCCCCTCCGATCTCCAGTTCCAACTCTTCCATTCGCTTTCTGGTGCATCCTCATGTTTGGTCACCTGCACAAAAATCATATGTATATATACATATATATAATGGCATCAGCATACACGAGAAAAGTTAACTTGATCCAAACACTAGAACATCTATATACGGTAAAAGGTTATTTAAATAATAAAAAAAAGTACATTAAAAGAAGTTGCTTACTTCTTTGCTGAACGCTCTATCAGGGGCAACAAATCTATTTCCTTGGCTGTTGATTGTAGGGTTAGCACTGCCTCCAATAGCATACATTTCCCAATGAGTGTAGTCATTGTTCACCACATGGAAGTATCCATGTCTGCATCTGCAAATTTCAAAAAGTGAAAAAAAAATATATCAACGACGTGAAAACGATGGCTAGCTAAAGTATTTAGTTAGTATTTACACATTTTTTATATTTTTAAGACTTAATTAATTACCTTGGAATTCTTTGGACAAGCCCTTCTCCGAAGTGATTAAAGGCAATAGTGACTTGCATATTCTTGTCCTGAGTGTAGGTGTCGCTGTGACCCAATAACATCACCTTATCATGGTGGGTCATGAAATTGTTTGAAATGGTGATGGCCGTGGACCCATGGATGGCATCAACCAGTCCATCATCACAGTTCGATAACGAGCAGTGATCAACCCAGATGTGGGTCCCACCGAAGATGGAGACGCCATCACCGTCTGATACTGTCCTCCATCCGAAGTGTCTTGGGGAGTCCCTCACCATAGCGTTGCCGCCCTTTTTACAGTCGTGTATGTTTAACCCATGGATAATAATGTTGGTCACGTACTGTATGGTAATGCATGGACCACCAGCTATGTGCACACTGGCTCCCCGACCGTCGATGGTCTTGAAAGAGTTCATGATCAACTCTTCCTTCAATTTGATGGTCATATCACGAGCGAAAATGATCCACAACGGCTCATCTTGTATCACAGCGTGCCTTAGAGTTCCGGGTTTAGGGTTTACGACGTCATAATCACCGGGATCAGTCACTACATAAATTCTACCATCACGTCCACCCACCGCATTCTTGCCGAACCCAATCGCACAATCAGCCAGCCTTTGCCGGTTCTTCTCCCAGTTGGGGTCGCACCGCCAGCAATCGTCAATCGGATTGCCGGTTCCACAAGACAAGTAACCCAAGTTCCTCCTGGACGCATTGATGCTCCTACACACACAAATAAATAAATAAATAAATAAATAAAACAATTAAACACGTTTTCAGAAACACAATATAAGTAACATAGTAACAACATTGTACTTGTGGAGCCACATAATTAATCGATGCAAGAGCTTATATAATGCACTTACTTGTGCACTTCGTGTACAACTAATTCTGGGTCCCGAACTGCGGAAGCTGAAATGAGAGCCGGGGTCATGAGAAAGAAGAGGAAGATGCTAAGAGAAAGAGAAGGGATTGCCATTTTTCCTCTTTTCCGGTTTAATTTCCTCTTCTGGTTGTTGAGTAGTAGTGGGAGTGTGGGAGAAATCATAAGGAGAGGGGGTGTATATAAAGACATTAAAGCCGGGCTAAATGGCGTGATTAAACTAAACATGTGGGCTCCATTGTGCTTCGTGATTTCAGGTTTTTACGGGATTCCAGTAGGGTAGTTTTGGTCGTTAAGCAATGTCTCAGTCCCTTTGAAAAAGAAAGCGCTACGAGTAAAGTCAAAAATTTACTGCAATGACAAAAATATGAAAATAAATCCCGCTAGAGAGCCTGCCTAGAAAAAATAAAAAAATCGCCACTTTTTCTTCAACCCAACGAGTAACGAGTGATTGGCGCTCGGAAATTTTAAGTGGCTTACAGGCTTAAATCGGAATCTTTACCCACCAATAAAGACTCAAAAGGAAAGTGCACGTAATGGTTTTGGACTAATTGGCGTATATCAAGAGGTCAGTTGAAAACACATGGAGATAAAATTAAATTGTTAGAATTCATTGTCTCTAGAATGCATAATGCATGCGTATATTCTTTAGTTTTGCTTCAATTGTTGAAATTCCCGTGATAAACGTGAACAATAACGTGACTCTGAGAATTGAAACTAACATAAGGTTTGCAACATTCTTTATTTGCCACACCCCTCAGTGGCAGCAGCCACCAGCCAATAAGAAACGAGGATCAGCAAAATTTCGTAGCGGCTACCAGATTATTAAATAAGTTTTTGCTGTTAATTAAGTAATTAATTGAACGCCATTACATTATGGAGAAAATCTTCGCGATACAACAAGCACATGCTTTTGCCCTCCAAATCAAACGCTCACCGTTGTAGGCCCAAATGTCTATCTTTATAGATTTTCCAGCTTTATCATTTGTGCTCTTTCTTATCAGAAAAAAAATTTCCAGCCGCAAACGTCGCCGAAATTTCACATTATTAAATCAAAATTCATTCATTTCCAGACATGGCATATATCCTGCCTCTTCAACTTGCTTCTTTCTTGCATGTAGCCAGCAATATCAACAACATTTACGCCTGGAATCCGTTTCTATTAAACACAAAACGGTATGTTTGTAGTGCTAGTTTAAATGTTCGCTCACTTTTAAGGCCTGAATTTGATTCTAAGCTGCAGTATTGTCAGAGTTGACGAGTCTAGACTCTTCGAAACAAGTGAGATTGTAGGCAATTTTGTTTAATACTAATTCGTATTTTAAAATGGTGTAGGCATTCGCACAAAGGGAATTATCAGAACTGTTCATAGGTACTTGTCAAGAGAAGTAGCACACTGCGTACACGTGGCACGAGATAGAGGGCGTAGGATCCGTGAAAATTGATTTGCTGACTTGGGTATCTTTTGTATCCACTGAAAGCAACGGCATCACATGGGTTTTTTTTTACTCCGCATACGATTCCCTTGTCCCACGGGGAGTATCACGGCCGTCAATTATGGATTTCAAGTGCAAGCACGGCCGTTGATACTGGATGGCGGTGGGGGGGAGGGGGTGTGGTCAGCATGTGGAGAAAAAGAATACTCGATTCGAACAAGACCAATTTGAAAGGTCTTGTTACGCAGTTTTTGTAGAATAAAAGACGAGAACACAAGCATGTTGGTTTTGAGATAACGAGCTAGTGGAGTGAAAACTACTCGGCAACCTCCCTCATTCACTTAACGCGTGGTGCCCCCATGGTCCTGCCATGTGGCGCGCTGGTTCTCAGCCAATGGTTTTTCTCCTTTGCACATGCAAGTTCTCTTTATATCACATCAAATCATCGCAATCAAATCCTTATTATTTGTAAAGATTCTTCCTAATTAACCGCTGAATTCATGAGGTTAATTGAAGTCAAAATTTTCTTAACTCTTACCATGCACTTTAGTCAAATTTTTTGTTGCGAGGGGAACGGTCAAATTTATTTCAGACACATTTCGATTACGAAATGCCACCGACATATAAATTCCCTGAAAGGAACTTTTAATTATTATTATTATTATTATTTGTTTTTTCAACTTTTGCTCAAATCAAAATGTTAACATATCATGTCCATTAAATTATCAACCAATGCATGTTGTTTCATGTTAATGTGTCAAGTATGCGTCAAAATCCAAGTAATTATGTATGTCTCTCATATGTTTTTGCCTTGTAAGCAATATCAAAAACAAGAAGCAAACAATATTAGGATGAAATTTGTCTACGTAGAGATGGTGGTCGACTCATATGATCAACTCCATTAAAAGCAAACTACACGCATGATGCTTTACCAAAAATCATACAGGAGGAGGAAAGTCCAACATTTGAGCCCTCGCCTATCAATTTTGAAACCAATATTTATGGGTATGTGGGGCTATGAGCTATTTCAATTTGTGGTCCGACTCATTGACGATAACAACTAATTTGTATTTGAGAGCTATCCATAGGCATGTTGGTTATTGAATGTTGCGTGACATGAAAGTGTGATTCATGGGGTATTTTTACCATGATTAACGTTGATGTTAATGGATTAAGCGAAAATGATACATGTATATATATATATATATTTTAAAATTGTATATGGTTATTATTGGACTATAAAGTATGGAAATTAGAATTAAAAGGGGAAGTCAATCAATTTTCTCAAAAGAGATTTAAAAAATAAAAAATTAATTAAAGAAATGATTGTGAAAAAAACATTGATGAAAAAAAAAAAAGAAAACTGATCATTTCGCTTGGCACAAGCTTTGAATCGTAAATGACGAAATTCTACAATCAAATTTAGCATAAATAGCTCAAATTACAGCCAAAGAACCGCATGTTCCACTGTTAGATAAGGGGATTTTGAAAGTGGGGTGCCGAAAAGTGGAAGCCAGTGGAGACAGTAATGCAATAGCGCTTATGTACAGCGTGGGTTACTTTAATTAGGGACATGGTTTTGCTTTGTAAATGAGACAAGAGGGGGAAATGAAATTACAGAGTCGGTTAAATCTCAATCATTTGTAGTCATGTGCCGCTGGCTAATTTTAACTGCAGCCATGATGCGCTTTCACTTTAATCAATTATGCAGGAGCATGTGTCAAACTTAAAGGTCAAAACAACATCATCATTACATGAAATTCTCTCCTTAATTAATTATCTTTTTAATTGGAGGCGTAGGAGCCAAGATACCACAGCATCATCAACGTGTGTCTCTGTAATAATTGTTTTGTTCTCGAGACTTTTATTTAATATGGAGCGAAATAATTTTGCCGAAAGAACTGGGCCTGAAATTGGTGGAATTAAAATGTGACCCAAGAATCCAATAATCCACTGTGAGCCAGGCCTACCCCTTTTCAAGTTAAATCTTAAGAGTAAAGCTACTAACACCCCCTTTTAAGGCTTAAGAGACCGCTCTTTTTTATTTATTTTTATTTTTTTGTCTTTCTTTTATGAAATTTAAAAAAAGAAAATTATATTATCATACAATTTTAATTAAATTTCACTATCATTTAGAATACGTCTTTTAAACATACTTTTTCATAATAAAATTGCTGTTAATAAGTAAATAGTTTATTTCTACATTACTTTTATTTGATCGACAAAATTAATTATATAGTATTATGTTATGCTTAAAGAACAGTTACGATTCATGAAGTGTAAAGACATTTTGGTGTAATCAAATTCATATTTGACCTTTCATGTACTTTGCAGTAGCAATCGAACTGTAATTGCAGAAAGTGGGGTGCTAGAAGAATAATACAGGGCTGCGAAAAGCATTATCAAATGTTTAAATCTCTTGAGTCCAAGCTCTCAAACAATATGATGGGCATGATGATGCGCTGCAACTGAACTGATCCACAGGGAAAATGGATTTTAGTTGTCCTTTGCTTAGCTTAAAGGATCAGAAAAAATAGGTCACGCTCACATAATTTGTACATTAAAGAAAGCAAGTTCGCCACTGCCTTTACTCTTGACCCAATTTGTCTGATTGTGTTAATTTATCTTTTGCTGAGTCTGCCATCTTGGTAAGGAAATTATCATAAATGACGGCATATCTTACTACATTTGATCTTAATTAACAGCTAGTTATGTAAAATCTAAGCTAGTTTCGTTCTATACATTTCGCTGGTTGCTGCTTGTGTTATGTAATTTAAGATTGTCTTGTCGGAAATTATCGTTAACTTGTTCTCACATCAATTCCAACATCATATTACATATATATATGAGAAAAAGAAAAAGAAAACAAATTATAATAATTAATAAGAAATCTCTGAGATACTAGCGGTACCTTAGCCGGATCTTAATTAGTAACGTTTCGGAAGGGAAGAAATAGGATCACGTGAATCTCCGAAGGAAATTGAAAGTTGAAAGTTGAATCTCGAAAGGCAAGAGCGAGAATCTCGGTTCGCGAAATTCGGTAGAGTGTATAGCTATTTGCTAGCGGTGCGTCACAGGCTTACCATCACAGTCCTATAATTAGGGGCTCTCTACATACGCTGCTGCTACTTCTAGTTCTAGTCTTCTCCCTTCCTCGTTTCGCCATCAATGGTGCAAATGCGAATGCAAATTTGGTTACATATCCAAAAATTTATTAAAAAAAAACAAAAAAACAAATTCAAAAAGTGTATTCCCAGCCAGCATGCTGCATGCACTGCTGATTTCCCCTTCTTCGATTCGACAAAATCAATCACTCGTCAACATCCACAAATTTTACCGTGGATTACTCTCTTACTGCAGACTCTGGGAATACACTCTTTCATGAAAGAGAAGACCCATCAGGACAGGTGGCATTGACAGATTAGTCAAAGTCCACATCAACGCCGCTCCTGAGGTCAGTGCATGCCGGGTAATGGCTATGCATAGACGTACAAAAGTAAATACAGTAAGTAAACGTACGCTACTCATGCGGAAAAGCAGTTAAAAAAGTAATGGGTGGTTGGGTGGTTCATTTAACAGTGTGGATGGAGATGGAATGGTGTTTTTTAACCAATACTGGACCCAAAACCAGGTGCATTTTCAAATGCTTTTAGGTTCGCTTTCTGTTTGCGCTTCGCTTTCCTTCCCTCCATATCCAGCTCCTCACGCTCCAAGCCCACTGTTGTTAACCCTCCACGCGCCCCCGACGCCTACAACCCTACCCAGTACAATTTAATATATATTATTAATTTTACCTATATTTAAATCGCACTTTTTTTCTTTTCACGCAAATGTAAATTGATATTTTATATGTCATTGTGTTGTATTTCTTAATGTTCTGGTATTAAAATAAATTAATTTATTACTTAACATTTAATTTCACTAATCCATGTTATGTATTTATAGTATAATTTTTTATATCTCAATTTTATATATGTAAGATTCTTAATAATTATAGGATACGGAGAAAATAATTAAAATATTTTAAATTTATTTAAAAAATTGAAGAAATATACATACCTTCATTTTTTGTGAAAATGAGATTTTTTTTAGTAAGATAATGGCTCCTCTCAAGTAAATGAGATAATATTTTTTTCTCTCTAATTTTTGAGCAAACAAGATCAATAATAATTTTTTTTATTTTTTTAATAGTCTATACTAATCCTATTTATGTTAACTAAAGCTAACAACAGTGCGAGAAGCAATAGTTAAATGATAAATTTTATTAATTAAACATATAAATTTTTTATAGCGTAATAAAAGTTAAAATTATATAAATAATATCTGCTATAAAAAAATTTTAATAAGAAAAAATTTACTATCATATTGTACATGAAAATACTTATATTTCAGTAGTCAAGGTTTTGATGTAAGTAAATTGAGTTAAGAGTTTTTTTTTTTTAACAAGAATAGTCAACTTATTTAAACTGTTAAATGGCGGTAATGATAGCCAATGTAAGATACGCGCCTTAAATGATGGTGGGATGTCTCCTTAATTGATCCGACCGTAGTTACAGCTTTTCGCCATGACACAAACTAACTGAAACGGCCTAAAATTTGAAAGACCAAAACACCCCTGTTGTGGCTCATTGGTCGAGACGGCGAGACCAGTAGCCCTCTGCCAACACTCTGCACACAGAAGAAAGAAACAAGAATTTTTCTGCAGAATAATTAAAAGGAAAAAAAAGAAATGTCACACGCGTTCTCTCTCCCAATTCAATTGTTTAACAAAAACAATGGGACCTTATTCAATATCAACCTCGCTCATTAATGACATTTACTAAATTGCCACTTGTAACCACCAGGACCATCTCTATCTTCATCTTCTTTATTCTAGCCACGGCGTCAATGTGATTCTAAAACAATGCGGCATTTTAGGACTAGGGTTTTGTAGTAACCCGCCTTTTACGCTGCTTCTTTCAAACTTCGTTAACTTCGAAGTTTGCAGGTAGCATTATTTTTATTTGCAGGTTTGAATGTTTAAAACTTTGTCGTTTTTACATTCTTTGTTTCTTTCTGGCTTGTATTCTAAGTTAAAATTTTGAATTTTTTTTCCTTGATTCTCTCTAGAATGTAACAGTTGGTTTTCTATCTGATAGGCAACGCCTTGCTTAGACTCTCTGCTTTGAGCTGTGTGAACAAATACGGGCATTGTTTAATACTGTTTTGTCTTCTTCGCCAGTGTTTGTTACCGTAATGGATCTTTGGGTTTCTGTAACGAACGTTTCTTTGTTTAATTTTTATTTTTCAAGGTATCTTTTTGTCATGAAAAACGCTACATTGTAAGTTAAAAGAAGAAAGATGCTCATTTATCATATTTTGTGATCAAAAAATTGAATTTGATGATATTAAGAATTTTTTTGCTCTTTTATAATATTTTATTTTTATTTGTTCCATTTCCTGGAATGTAAGAAGTAGCAACCTATGAGCTTCTAAGGACTGAACGGCAAATGTAGCAAAACTTTTTTTAAATTTCTGTGACTACTAATAATAGAAATTTGGGTCCTTGTATTCCTTCATTTCTTTTGATGTCAGTTTCGTTATCTGTTTGTACTGTCGTACACTTTTTTCTTTCTTTTTTGAATTTTTATTGATGGGTTGATGACTCTTATCTATTTATTTCTTCTTTCAGGTTAAAGATGGTGTTTTTCCTTCTAAACCCTGAAGTTTGATATTCAACTAGAGAAAAAATAACAAAGCTGACTAGTTCGTGATATTTGCCCATTTCTTTTTCCTGAAAATAATGGAAGGACGGCGGCATTCTGTTGATATCCCCATCTCGAGAACTCTCACAGCACTCAGAAGAGTGCGGTCATTGAGGGATCCGTCAACTAATTCTATGAGCAAATTCTCTGCTTTGCTTGACAACGTGAATTGGGAAACAAATTCAAGTAATGGGATTTCTTTAAGGTTTGAAAATAGTTGTAAAGAAGGACTGTTTGAATCAAAAAGTTTAAGTATCAATGGACTGAAGAAAGAAAAAGATGATGATTTGGAACTGCATTGTGGTTTGGATAATTCCAAGTTTATGACTTGTCAGAATTTGGGCTGGATAGACACATATAATCCTAGTATGATCAAGCAGGTTGACAGATTAGATACTTGTCAATCAAAGGAGGAAGAGGTTCATGGACATGAATCGCTTGGTGAACGGCATTGTATCAATTATATGAATAGAGAATTTGATGTGGGTTGCATCTTGCCTTCCAGTCAGCCTATGGATGTAGGTTTTTGCAAGGGGCCACATGTGGGATCACCGACAATGGAAGACATAGATCAATCTGCTTCCATACGGAAACTCGGATACAAAAATGAAGGGAGATTATGTGGAGCAGCCAATCGTGGTGCAAGTCGTGCAAGCACTCCGTGCCCATCTATCAGTGATATCATGTCAAATCATAGCAGATCATTGTTTGCAAACGAAGAGATTGATGTCAATCAGAGTCGCCATGGATGTGGGTTAAGCTGCTGCTGGTCCAGAACACCAAGATCCAGAGAATCCAATCGGTCTTCTGATGTAGAAGACAACCCATTGTTATCTGGGGAGATTGGTGAGACAGCTCATTATGGATGCAGTGGACACAAATTGATCAATAATGAAATTTCTACTCACTCAGAAACTCCTCGGAGTTTGAGTCAGAAATTCAGGCCAAAATTTTTTGATGAATTGGTGGGGCAAAATGTAGTAGTTAGGTCTCTGTTGAGTGCTATCTCTAGAGGAATGGTAACCTCCTTTTATCTGTTTCACGGGCCTCGTGGTACTGGCAAGACCTCAGCTTCGAGAATCTTTGCTGCTGCTTTAAACTGCCTCTCACTTGAGGACCAGAAGCCATGTGGTCTTTGCCGAGAATGTGCTTTGTTCTCTTCTGGAAGGAGCAAGGATGTCAAGGAAGTTGATTCTGTGAGAATTAATCGGAGTGACAGGGTCAGATCACTTATGAAGAATGCATTTGTCCCTCCTTTTTCTTCACGGTTCAAAATTTTTATTATTGATGAGTGCCAGTTGTTGCATGGAGAGACGTGGGCAACTGTTTTGAATAGCCTGGAGAACATTTCTCACCATGTTGTCTTTGTAATGATCACTCCAGAGTTGGATAAGCTGCCGCGAAGTGCATTATCACGATCCCAAAAATATCACTTTCCTAAGATAAAAGATGGTGATATTGCAAGCAGATTGAGAAGAATCTGTGTTGAAGAGGCTATCAACTTTGATCAAGCCGCTTTAGACCTCATTGCTGCTAAGTCTAATGGTTCACTTAGGGATGCGGAGATGTTGCTTGATCAGCTCAGTTTGCTTGGGAAAAGAATCACCATGTCGTTGGCCTACGAGCTCGTGAGTGCTTGGAAATTGCTTGTTGCTTATATTTTTGGTCATCTCTTCTTGTTTAAGATGTTGAAACTTACCCTTTGCTTCTTTTCTGCAGATTGGAATTGTTTCTGATGATGAGTTGCTTGATTTGCTTGATTTGGCTTTGTCTTCTGACACTTCTAATACAGTAAAAAGGGCTAGGGAACTGATGAGGTCCAAAATTGATCCTATGCAACTTATATCTCAGCTGGCAAATCTAATTATGGACATTCTGGCTGGTAAATGTCTGGAAGATTGTTCTGAAGCTAGAAAAAATTTCTTTGGAAAGCACACTTGTAAGTGTTCATATAGTTTATTTACCGTTTCTTCAGGTATTATGCAAGAATATTTGTCTAATCCTTAGATGTGTCTTCTGTGAATTTTGATCTAATAACCATAAATGCAAAGAATATGATGGTTGAGCTTTTACTTGTTATCATCTGAGACTGTTTCTGATGTCTTTTCCTCCAAAAGTAACTAGTGCTGCAAAGGTTTCATTCTTTCAATATGAATATATTAGACACTGTTTCTTCAGATTTATTGATCCAAGCTTGGAATTGTAATTTTCTTTCTATAGCTGAAGCGGATATGCAGAAATTGAGTCATGCCTTGAAAATACTTTCAGAAACGGAAAAGCAATTGAGAATGTCAAAGCATCAAACCACATGGCTTACTGTAGCTCTTCTGCAGTTAAGCGCATCAGAGTCTTCTTTAGATCTAGATGATTCCAAGCTGTGTTTGAGATATGCACACGACAAAGGTCATATAAGTTACCGTAACTTCTAATTGATTAATTTCTTTATTTAATATTAATTTTCTCTCCTCTCACAGTTCCACCTTTTCTCTTCAATTAATTGAATAAAGTAAATTTTTCACTTCTGAAGTTTGTTATTATTTGTTCTTGAAAATAGATGGCGATTCTCATTGCACGATATCACCAAGGGACAGCATTAAGCATCTTGTCCCTGGTTCATGTGCTGGCAATAGGGCAAATAAGTTAGGAGCACTGGAGGATTATAAAGGAACTTTGGAATCAATATGGCAGACAGCTATAGAATTATGCCAATCAAATTCACTCAAGACATTCCTAAGGAAACAGGGGAAGCTGTCTTCTCTTCATGTTAATCAAGGTATGGATATTGTAAATAATAAATTTTGTGCTCTGAAATATTTTTGTGGGTTTTTCCCTACCCTGCTAAGTGATGACTAGAAATTAGTTTGTATCCAGGTCTGGCAGTCGTTGAGTTGGAATTCCACCATCGTGACTTTGTATCTAGGGCTGAAAAATCCTGGAAACTGATTGCAAGTTCACTCCAGTTAGTATTGGGTTGTAATGTAGAAATAAGGTTACTTTGTGCTCCTGTCTCTGCCAAAGAAAATAAGCCATCTTTCAGCTTGTTTAGTTGTTCGCGCAGGGTGCAGCAGTCTAGATCAACCACTGAACATGAAACCGATTCTGACTATTCTGATTATTTCTCTGAAAAACCTATGATCAGGGGCGGGCATACTTTAACTTGTTCCTCAGATTGTGGTTCTCAGATGTCTCATAACTGTTGTCACAAAACAGAGGTGGTAAGAGCTTTAAGAAGTAGTGAAGGAAATGTACTGAGCACTGGGATGGTCTCATTTCATAGATCAATACAAGATGACATATCAAGGTCCCCTGGTTGTGGAATCAGTTTAAACAGAAATGATTGTTATTGCCAGCTTTTATCATCTCAAGAGCCAGAAGCTCAGCCAAGCTGCTTTCCTAGAACTTTAAGGCTTCAAAAAAAGTTACGTGCATCAGACGCTTCTGAAACGGTTTGTACAAGTCACAAGCTTGATTTGTCTAACCCCAAGAAGACATCTTTTGATACATGTATATCTGTTGATGATCCGCATGTCTTCTACGGCAGCTCAAATTATCACCCTAACGGCTTTAGAGATGAGGATGGGTAAGAGGTTTCATGGTGCATTTCTTTTTTGTTTGCTTAAGACATAGTGAATGTGTACTTGTGCTAGTGCAATATGTTACTTGAGTTTGAACTTCACGAGAAAAAGCTTTTTTCAAGTTCTTTTTTCCTTGTTCCCTTTTTGGCATATATTCACCACTGATGAAATGGATTTGGCAGAAGTGACAGCTGATCTTCAAACTAGATTTTTTTGCTTTTGTGATTTATTTACAATTTATTTTCTTCTTTGGGCAGACGACAAGAGAATTCAGATGTGCTTTGTTGGAGAACCCCAACATTTCCCTTAAAGAAGGTAATGAATATGGTTTTAAATTAATGAGAAAAGAGAACATGGGAAGATCGGCATTGCTGGCTGAATGTTGATATTAGTTTACTATTTCATTTGTCTTTGTACCTTACCTCTCCTGTGAACCTTGCTTTTCTAATTTCTGTTGATTACAAATTGTTTGCTTCAAGGTCGAGGAGGTGTTTTGTGCAGATTATGTATTTAGGGTTTGCTCACTGGCAAATGTGGGATGTAGGCAGTTGAAAGTAATCTAATTAACAGACTGCATACAGCTCTTACAGCTTAGAGAAGGATCGGGATAGAGTTATTTCACTATGAAATTACATATTTAGATTGTGGATTTTCAATATGTTCAATCGTCACAAGAGTTTTTTTTTTTTTTTTCTAATTTTTTAAAATTAAATGCTGCAGGCAGGGCAGGTGGCCCATCAAAGAAAAAGGTCGAACATAATGGACTACATTCTTCCCTGTACTAATGCCAAATAGCTCTTCCTTACAGGACGGTGGCAAACTTTTTGATCGCTGTTCTGAAGCTGAAGCTTCAGAAATAATGATGAAACATTTTGCATTTTTGTAAGTAAAGGTTGCAGAATAGTATTTGTTTCATCAAATTCAGACGCTGTGATTAATGTAATTCTAAAATGTACAGCGTTTAAATCTATTTTATGACTTTATAGATCATGATTCCTAACCCAGCCGGGTTTGGAAGCAAAGTTTTGACCGTATTTGTTTTGCCCAAGCATAGGAAACTGAACTTTTAACTGGGTGTCATCGGATCAGTTCACTGCACTGGTGTTGAACTATGTGCAGGAGCCGTGGAATGGATTCTTTTGAATGCATGAATTACAGTGATCTGATTCAGCGGTGGAGGTGGAGCTAAAGAATTTTCAAAGTTTTTTTTTTTTTTGCCCTTGGGGGGGGTTGGGGTTAGGTGTTTACAAGAAAGCAACTTTCTTTAATCCTTAATTTCTAGTAATCATTTGATGATTATTCCTATTGAAAACAATTACATTAAAATTTTAACATTTAAAAGAAAAAAACCTCTTAAGAAAACCAAATATTAATCACTTCGCATAAAAGCGGCGGACAAATTAGATGATTTTGTAACTCGGCGCTTTTGGGAGTAGGAGGAGAGTGGTGATACTTGCAGCATAAGATCATAAATCCTGGATTAAAATAAATTTTTTTGTTTTCAGTGAATACATGTTGCGTAATTTTGTGTATAATTCTCCCAGCAATACTTACTTATGACTCCTCGTACCACGTGCGATGAAAACTCAAAACGTATAAAATTTTCCTGCTATACTTAACTCGGATTCTTCATGTACGACCAAAAAGCCAACGGCAACCAGACGAGAATGACAGTCACGATGTCGAGGGCCGAAACCGGTTGCGACGACAAAGCGAAGGACATCTCGCAAGCCGACTTCAGCCGTCTCGAAATCATAGTCGCCGAATTCGAAATGCTGAGGAGGAGTATGAGCGGACGGAGAAGATAGTGGACCCCAGAGGGCTTGAGAAAACGGGGAATGAAGGAGTGGCTTGTGGGTGTTTCGGAGGAGACCACCTCGGCGATAAAGAGATTGTGTCAAATGCAGGCTAGTGGCACCCATTTGTTAATTTTCGGAGGAGACCACCACGTGCATAGCAACTATAGTAGTAAGCTTCTTTGCGGCAATAATTCTTTTTTTTTTTTTTGGTGAGAAGGCGTTTGTTAGAATACTTGGAATGTTACTTTCGTACATGAAGAACTTGCCAAAAACAAAGCCAAGTGGGAGGCTGAGTGTTGAAGGCTTTGTTTCTTTTGACCTTGGAAATGGTTTCCTATTGATAGTTGTAATATTAACTCGCCTGTAGTTAAAGTCACCCCACCCCTGATGAAGAATGACATGCTTGGTCTGAAAACTTACCATGCTATTAAACGGATCACAATCAAGCCTCAGACTGACCGCTGGTTGTCCCCCGAGACAAAACGGGGCATCATTGTTCTAGCTGAGAGACGCCTCAGGGGCACCGCAGCTTTGTTATGTCATGCTCATTCACAAACCAGGTTATTGCTTGGCTTGAGCCATGGAAGGAGAGGGGAACAGGTAAATACGAGACGAAGGTTTACGTGGTGCCCAAGCATCTGGATGAACGGTTACAGCAGCACTTCATCTCCTGATCAAGCTGCTTATATTAGCGTCGCTGCTGAAGGTCCTTATAAGCCTCCCCACTATAGGTAGTAGGAAATCGGTTGTGTCTGCCTCTGGTTCGCTTTAATCGGATCTAGGTTTTGCCGTTTTTATGCCTTCGATTATGTTGGACTCGCTTTCGGCAGGGAAATGGACTAATGGGATTAGACGGCATTGTTCAAAGTGCTGGTGTTGTGCTTCAGTATTCTTTCATTTTCTGCATGAATGAGCAATTAGTTCTCTGTAATCAAAACTGTATGAAATTATGTGAAATCTCTGTCATGAACGATTCGGATCAAATTTATTCATAAACGTTATTGTTCATAGCTCCAACTTTCTTCAAAATTCTAATAAATTATATTCATAGTTGTCTTTTTTGTAATTTTACTCGAGGACAGTATTGCAAACATAAATGTGGGGTTTTCAAGTTCTTCGATGGTGTGACAAAGGGTAGCTCTATTGCGGGGGCCCAAAACTTGCCAAACATTGTTCTTGGGCCAATACCCAAAACCGGTCCAACCTGGTAAGCTTTGATTCTCGCTGGGGTCTTGAGCGCCTGTTACTTATAACAGCAACAGTTAACTCAGCCTGAGACTTGGGGAGCAGTTCAAGGACACTAACAGAGATCAAAATGAACGACGACTCAAAAACCATACGAATTCTTTCCCCGAAGCTCGTGCTCTCCAACTCGGGTCTCCAGTGGCTGATCGGATGCCCTTTTTTCCCGCCACTCACTGTCGTATCCACCGTTAGATGCATCCACGACAACTCTTCCTCTCCAGATTACGACAAAGAGTCAGGTAAATATTTAAATTCTTTTTTTTTCCTGAGATAAATAATTTATAGAAAACATTTTGCTAGTTTGCTTGATGTGTTAAATAATTTGAGCAGATTGTCTCCGGACATTATTGTTAAAAGGATTTTACGTAATTGGAGCATTAATTATCAAAACCGCGGACGCTGAGAAAAACGCGAGCGAGGCTATTTATGCAGCTCGTAGATTGCGAAGGCTTTTATCTGGTGAAGCAGAGTTGCCAGATACCGTTACAATTGGTGCAGCTGCGGATTCTCTTGGTGCTGATATTAAGTTTTTTGTCTCGAGATTGGAAAATTCGACGAGTATTGAAACTGTTGATTATGTTCTGTATGATGATAATCCGGAGAAGTTTGTTTGGGAGAGAGGCTGTTTAATTCGATGCGAGCTTCCAATTAAGCTGCCGTTTTATTATCCTGCTAATAATCCCTCTGGTAAGTTCTGTGAATTTTTTTCCCCTTCACTTGCTTTCAATGTGTTTAAACTTATAATTCTTTGAGAAATTTCAGTTTGCACTTGACGCAAGGACTTTCAAATAGTGAGGAATTAACTCAAGGAAGAAAGACAAATAATTTAGTCAATTATTTTTCTCAAATCTCTATGTGCTTGCAGCATGGCTGACGATATTTTAAGATACTTAGTCTCATGGGTGTCACCGATATTGTCTCTCAGATGCAGAGAAAAGGTATTCTCATGCCATCGAATCAGTTGCTACCAAGCTCAAAGAGCCACAAATTGCTTATGTGGTTGAATCGTTAAGTCAAGTCTCTGCAGAAGTACCTCTACCTGTCCTTTTTCGTGGCAAAGATTTGGACTTTGATGCGGATTTTTCGAATATCAAGCTTGTGGGTGAAGCTGATGAAGATGACAGTAAAGTTTTATCATGTGCACACTTCTGTTTGAAAAATATGTCTGCCCCTGCAATCTTTTCTGTGAAGGTAAGAAATAGATTATGATATATATTGTGGCATGATATTTGGGTGATATTGAACATTTTTTTATTTTATTTTATTTTTTATTTGGTCAATATTTTAGTAATGCTTCCTGTGTCATCTATCATGATGGATATTAGTTTTTGCATTTTTCTGATAAGCTTTTTTGCTTAGAATGCAGATAAAATTCAAGTAAGTGTTCTGCTTAATATGTCACAGAAGCCTACAAAATCCACTGCACCTATTGCTGAATATTACCCGGGTAATTAGTTGTTTATTGATATGTTAGCATACCTTAATATTTGGTGAATTGATGATTTTTCGTTAGATTTGGTTTCAGAGTTAGTTCTATAATGCTTTTGGTAGAAATTAAACTTGATGCTTTCAGCTCTGGAAGACGCCAGACTTTTGGTAGTGGATTTCAAGCTAGATGTGCTTTGTTATGCAACCAAGAGGCTTCCGTTGATGTATGCTCTTTCTAAGTTAGTAGTCCCTGGTTTAATTGACCAATTAAATACAATGAAGAATGCAATCATGCCCTACCTCCTCACTCAACATCCTCAGGTATGTTACCTTTGAGTGTATTTGTAGTACGGCCCTCAACACCACCTTCACAAGTAGAACTTTTTAGCAAACAACACCCTTTTAGTAAGCAACACCTTATGTAAGCCATAATTAAATCGAATGCTTGTTGAAAGAAAGAAATATATTATTTCTACGCTGCATTAATGCTTGCAAGATGCCCTTCTAGCATTACTTTTTCCAACTGCTGCTTTGATAAACATTGGTTGTTGAGAGAAAGAAAGATGATATTTTTATTGCTAGGAGAACATAAGTAGCCTCCCTAGAAATTATATCTAACAAATGTTTTTGCGCTCCTTACTAGAAATTTTATTGCATTTACAGTTGCGACCTTTCCACTTTAGTCCTCCTGGAGTATTGCAACCAATAACTGTCATCTATGAACTTAGTTATGGGGAGACAGAAATGAAGCAAGGTAATTGGACTTTTTGCATAAAGCATGAAAGTAGTCTTATTCGCATGCTTTTTGTGAATTGGAAAATGTAAGATATTTTGGCCTCAAACTAACTTACCATGTGGGATGTCAAGTTCAGCCAACTGAGATAATTAACATATTTAGTTCTTATTGTTTTTGTTTGAATTTCTTTGCTTTTCCCCTTCGTGTAGGAGGAAGAGAAATCCAAAATTCTCATAATTTTGATTTCATTGCTGAGTGGCTGCTAGATATTTGTCCTCCTTTCCTGTTAAATAATTAGGATAATATGGTCAAATGATTTCTTTCGTGTAAGAAATAAATAAAATACCTTTTCTCATAACATGCCAAATGGTCACAAGTCTCAGGACCTTGCCGAGTTTTTTGTTTGCTATTGGTCTGTTTCGGATAAGGACCAGTGATCTAGTTAGAATTATTTCTTCCATGTAAGAAATAAATGAAATACCTTTTATCATAACATGTCTGACAGTAACAATTCTCAGGACATTGCTGAGCTTTTTGTTTGTGAATGGTCTATTTTGGATAAGGATCAGTGATCTAATTAGAATTATAGTTTGATGTACTGTTGATAATTGATTGTTATGAAATGTGATTTCTGAATCTTCTCTACTTTCACAGTTGATGTTAGAAAATCCTTGCACTCAAGGCTGGGATTACCTTTTGATCGTCCCCTCTTGAGAATTGCTAATGCACTGGTTCTGTCTGCTAAGGATAGTTCAAACAGCGTTTCTCTACGAAAAGGTAATTCTTTCATCTTTATTTATGCAATACTTTCCTCCCCCTTTTTGATATGAAGCGACGAGCTGGCAATGACTTGGTGAAGGGAATCGTGTTTGTGTTTACTAACTTTGTTGGCATATTCCTGTGGTATATTAGGCTCTGTGTTGCTTAAAGGTGTACATATTGGGATCCCAAGCAGTGGGGGTTAGTGATCACAATTGTTGTTATTTCTTTTCTCTTTTGTTGGCTTCCTCTTGGCAGTTGTTTGACTGAAATATGATATTTCCTTTCAGTCGCTGGGGGCTCTGTCTCTCTGGTTCAAGGTTCTTATGAGTATTACCATTATCTTCAAGATGGCTTTGATGACTCGGTATGGGAATTTCTCTTTCTCTTCAGTAGTAGAATGTTTTGACATCATTTTTAATCTTTCACAGCTTTGGATTCAATTAATTGAATCTTGATTGTTTGACGCATGTGTGTAATTATGTTGTGAACCCATAGTAGAAGCTTTATCTTGTATTGTGCATTTGGCACTTGTGAAACACAAAAATTTGAAAATTATAAGTCGTGGATGTTTAAATGGTCAACTTTTTCCCTTGTGTGGTATAACCATCTTTGTTTTGCTTTAAATTATTTCTCATTCTTATGCAAACCATACTCTGTGATGTGTAAGTTCATAACTGTAATTACCACTATAGGAAACTATCCATTCCATCAATCTGTTTGCAGAACTGAAAACCAAGATCTCAACCCTCTCCAATTTAATATTAAATCCTAAATTCTTTGACTTATAATTGATGCATGGCAACCTGATAATAGAACCATAATGACACTGAGCTGTTCTACATTAATTTTTCTGGATTCACCTGTTTTTGTCATACACAAGCAATGAAGTGGATTTTCCTGGCTAATGCAGGGCTCTTAATTGGTTGAAATTATAGGTTATTTTTGTTTGTCTAATCTTGCAGCAGCTATTACATTTGTTTATGGATTTCTGTTTTGTTTGAAATTGAGATACAAAATTGCAGATGAATTTTGTCGTGATTGTCATTTATATTGGTATTTCTACTGCTAATTCATTTATATATCACTTCCTAGGGCTGGGGCTGTGCATACCGCTCTCTCCAGACTATCATTTCATGGTTTAGGCTCCAACATTACACCTCTGTAGATGTTCCATCGCACAGGTACGTTAGCACGTAGAGCTTTAATTTTTCCCGCTTTCTATCTTCCCAATTTTCTTCTGCTGCTCCACATTCTGTTATTTGACAGTCAAGCCCACTGCAACAAACTCTGATTTCTTGTCATACATATAAATTGTATGCAAATCAGTCTTTTGTATCTTTCTTCATTCTTTCTTCTGTGCTTATTATAGTTGTATAGATATAAAATGGATCCGTTTCGTTTTTCTGTTATCAACACCATGTGATTTGATTTGACGAAGTGTTTTCTTTCAGGGAAATACAGCAGGCACTTGTAGATATTGGCGATAAGGATCCTTCTTTTATTGGTTCACGTGAATGGATTGGTGCCATTGAGTTGAGCTTTGTTTTGGATAAACTTCTGGGTGTAAGTATGCAAATCCATTTCTGAAATCATATTGCACAGGGACTGGAGAATGAGGTGAAAAAGCGAAACATCAATTTATATCCGAAAATAATTTTAAGAGTTGCATGATCTTGCTGTAAAATGCTCTTGTGATTTAACAGGATTAAGTTGGTGCATTGAGCAGGTTAGTTGCAAAGTCTTAAATGTCAGATCTGGAGCTGAGCTTCCTGAAAAATGTCGAGAGCTGGCCTTGCACTTTGAGAGTCAAGGGACACCCATTATGATTGGTCAGTTAGACAAATAATATTTGTCTTCCTATTATTTGGCATGTATACAGCGTTCTCTAGTGCGGGCTCTCTCAATTTTTTTTTTTTTAATGCGGACACACTTTAAAATCGTGGGGTTACGAGAGTTAGTTCTTAACTCTTTAAAACTGCAGGGTATTATGGTTCAGTTAGAAGTTAACTCTTTAAAACCTCACGGTTTAAAAATATGTCCGTATTAAAAAAAAAATGCTAACATATGCACTTGAGAATGATTATATATATATTGTTATTTATTGTAGCAGTGGTGTTCGTAACTTAATAATGTTCATAACTCTTCTGAATAATATCTTGGTGAATGATTGCAGGTGGTGGTGTTCTTGCATACACACTTTTAGGAGTTGATTACAATGAAGCCAGCGGAGATTGTGCCTTTCTCATTCTTGATCCTCACTATACAGGCAGTGATGAGCACAAGAAAATTGTAAATGGAGGATGGTGTGGGTGGAAAAAAGCTGTTGACAGCAAGGGAAAGAATTTCTTTTTGCATGATAAATTTTATAACCTTCTGCTTCCACAGAGGCCCGGCATGGTGTAGTCGATGCTCAGATTATAATGAGGGTTGTGACTGTCTTTTCAATTCTTTCATTCAAATTGAAATTGTAGCTTTTTGGTTTGGAAACATGTGATGGAAAAAAGAAAACTGAAGAACAGCATACCGCTAGTAATATCAGTTTGCTTCTTTTATTTTTGGATGATGTCGGTGTTTGTTAATGACTGAGGGTGAGAATCCTCCTTGCCTTCGAGTGGAAGCAGATATGGAAGTTGCTAAATACCCTCATCAGCGATCCTTGATGAGATTAAATATTTCCATCATTTCAATATACTAACCACCGTCCAATGTCATGGAATTTCAATTTGCAAGATTTAAAAATACGCCGCAATTGTTCTTAGCAAACCAGTTAATGGCAGAACGATTGGGCAAGTCACGTGGGTCGGGGACTTTTGCCGTGCATTACTGAAACGCACCGTTTAAGTATATAATAACTTCCCATATATGCGTGCGCGTGTGTTTTGGCTTTTGGGGTCCTTTATCCATCGAGAATCAGCGCTTTATTACTTCGCTCTGTATTATGTTTTTATCCATTCATAAGCGACGCTATGTCTGCTTCCACTCATAGAAGCTTCGCATATTCAGTTCCTTTCATAGACAGCCATTGCCTAACTCACCACTTACCAAAACCTCACCTCTGCCAGTCCTTCCTCCACTCAAAACCCATTAGAACTTATTTAGCTCTCTCTGCAATCACACCACCCACTTCCTCCACCATTCACTCTTCCCGGCAAATTTTCCTTCCTTTCCTTCAACAACAACAACAAGACCCAAATCCTCAAAATGAAAATCAAGAAGAAGAAGGAGGAGGAGGAGGAGGAGAAGAAGAAGAAGAAGAAGAAGCATTAGACTCACTTCTCAAATTCTTCAAATCTCAAACCTCAACCCGGGACCCACCTGCCCTCGGCAAACTTTCTCTCCAGAAAAACCGCCGCTCTTCTTGGCACCTCTCTTCCCATATCAACTCCCCCAATCAATCAGAATCCGATATCAACGACATTTCCTCGGAAGATGAAGCGAAACAGCAAATGGGTTTTTTACCTGATGGCATCGTAGGAGAAATTTTACGAATTGCAAGGAATTTGCCGGAGAATTCAACGTTAGGTGAGATGCTGGAAGGAGGTTTCAAGGGAAGAGTTAGTAAAAGAGAATGCGTGCAAGTGTTGGAGTTGATGGCCAATGACGGTCTTTTAGGGGGCTGCTTGTATTTTTATGAGTGGATGAGATTGCAGGAGCCTTCTCTTGTTTCGCCACGTGCTTGTTCGATTTTGTTTCCGGTTTTGGGGAGGGCTAGAATGGGAGATGAGTTGATGGTCTTATTTAAGAATTTGCCTCAAAGCAAAGAGTATCGGGACGCTCATGTTTATAATGCTGCTATTTCCGGGCTTTTTTTATGTGGAAGGTATGGGACTATTGGTCTGTTTTGATTTAATGCTCATTATTTGCTGAGGTGGTACTGATGTTGCTTGAGAACCACTAAAAAATAAATTTGCGCATGGAACAACTATTAAAATTTCAAACTTTGCTTGCTTTTGCTTTAGTTTGGGTTCCATTATGTCAAATGGAAAAGTTATGTAAGAAATTCTTTTGGAGAACCTGCGATCATGATAGACATAGCTAAAAATTAAAGTGAGGTTGGATAATGTTTGTTCATAGATTTTTTTGCTACTTTGTACGGTGCTGAGAGTCTTTATATTTAATTCTGCTATGTCATTTGTGATGCTGGGGAGGGGATGAGTCTAGCACTATATCTTCAGCTTGATTCTTACTGAGTACAGCTTGCTACTTTTCATGATTTTACTTTCTGCCAATGTAAACGGAGATTTTTTTTATTTTTTGGTGGGGTGGTTTGGGAAATTAACTTGGAAATTATTTGAGATCTATTGTCAGGTTGCATTTTCAAGCAAAGGAAAAACGATCTTAACCATAAGCTATTTTTTTTCCAACACTTTGTAGGGCTTATTTTGAATTTCTAATAACTTATCAGGTATGATGATGCATGGAAGGCATATGAGGCAATGGAAGCAAATAATGTCTGTCCAGATCCCGTGACTTGTTCTATAATGATTACAGCCATGAGGAAAAACGGTCAGAGTGCAAAAGAAGCATGGGAGTTCTTTGAGAAAATGAACAGCAATGGCATCAAATTGAGTCAACAAGTTGTGGGTGCTCTAATAAAATCATTTTGTGATGAGGGGCTCAAGAATGAAGCCCTTATTATTCAAATGGAAATGGAGAAGAAAGGCATCCCTTCAAACGCCATTGTATATAACACTTTAATTAATGCTTATTGTAAGTCCAACCAACTTGAAGAAGCTGAAGGTCTTTTTCAAGAGATGAAAACAAAAGGCCTTAAGCCCACGACTGCCACCTTTAACATCCTTATGGATGCATACAGCAGAAGAATGCAGCCTGAGATTGTTGAGAAGCTTTTACTAGAATTGCAGGATATGGGATTGGAGCCAAATGCCAAATCTTATACATGTCTAATCAGTGCTTATGGGAGGCAGAGGAAGATGAGCGACATGGCTGCAGATGCATTCTTAAGGATGAAAAGAGTTGGTATAAAACCAACTTCACATTCTTATACTGCACTCATCCATGCTTATTCAATCAGTGGCTGGCATGAGAAAGCTTATGCGGCCTTTGAAAACATGCTAAGGGAAGAAATTAAACCTTCCATAGAGACCTATACAGCTCTACTGGATGCATTTAGGCGTTCTGGTGACACGGGAATGATGATGAAAATTTGGAAGTTGATGATGAGTGAAAAAGTTGAAGGCACGCGGGTGACATTTAACATTCTTCTTGATGGATTTGCTAAACAAGGTCAGTACCTTGAAGCTAGGGATGTAGTATCAGAGTTTGGGAAGATTGGTTTACAGCCAACATTAATGACGTATAATATGCTGATGAATGCATATGGACGGGGAGGACAAACATCAAAGTTGCCCCAGCTGTTGAAAGA
Source organism: Aegle marmelos (assembly GCA_030449875.1). Classification (NCBI taxonomy): domain Eukaryota; kingdom Viridiplantae; phylum Streptophyta; class Magnoliopsida; order Sapindales; family Rutaceae; genus Aegle; species Aegle marmelos. Next base: position 4,079,188 of record JASUUL010000093.1, read on the forward strand.
AATGGCAACTCTGAATATAAAACCTGATTCAGTTACTTATTCCACCATAATCTACGCATTTGTTCGTGTTCGAGATTTTAAAAGGGCCTTTTTCTATCACAAGCAGATGGTGAAAAGTGGGCAAGTCCCAGATGTCAAGTCGTATGAGAAGCTAAGGTCAATTTTGGATGTTAAAGTGGCAACAAAGAACAAAAGGGACAAGAGTGCCATACTTGGTATAATAAATAGCAAAATGGGAATGGTGAAGGCTAAGAAAAAGGGAAAGAAAGATGAATTCTGGAAGTATAGGAAAAGGCATCCAAGAACTCAAAACGACACTTGTAATTGACAGAATTCTTATTTGGTCTAATTGGCTTCTCACTGCTGGAAAGGTCTTTCTTCGGATAGTCTTGTGATGTTTGATCCTGCTTATTGTTTGACTTTATCTTTGAAATGGTTCATCTCTACCAAGACATATCTCTGCTGTTTAAAGGAAAACTATAACAACATTGGTGCACTTTAGAAAATTCTTGGTATCCTTTACAGACCAGAAGAGTGGGGGATAGTATATTCGTACAACTACTGAGATGTTTCTTAGGTAAATGTTTTGCTCATACTTTTTTTAAGTACATAGAAATACTGTTTTTGGTTTCAAACTTGCTGTACATCACAAACCCAACTTAGCTTTCCCTCTAATGTATCTCTTAGTTAAATTTCACACTCGAGTAAAATTGATTGGTCAGGTATTTTTGAACTTGTCCTCTTAATACTTTGTTATTTACAGTAATAATCCTCCAAACTCGAGATGCTTTTGAGTAATTGGAAGGATGGTTATGCCTGTTATTTTTCCCTCTTCCGATTAGTTTTTGTGAGTAAGAAATCACTTCTCTACTTTGTAGCATCTTCAATGCTTATCTCGGATCAGCAAGAATTGCAATTGAGAGATCCATGTCCCATGACGGTGCCGCTGCCACACCATCAAATGTTCATTAAGGCATCATCTTCATTGTCCATGAAGCCTTATCCTGCTTGACTACTTTTGACTCACATGACTTCTCTAAACCTTAGTATTTTGCAACTTACAAAATTCAATTTGCCGTTAAAAATTAGAGCTTGTTTTATCAGGTTTCCAAAACCGAAATGTTCCACAGATTTTTCTTTGCGAGAATAATCAGCATTAAGCACTAATGCCCGGTGAGGTGCGTTGTATCGTCATAAATTGTCTTGAAGAGATTTTTTAATCTAGTTGTTGGCATCCAAGGCAGTTAACAGAAATTATATTAAACAGTAATAAACACCTCAAAGGAAAATATTTCTGAAATTGGATATTCATTCATTAATTACTTCAATGTATTCAAGTGGACAAAAAGTTTGTCCAATCGAAGACCCTTCCGTCGAGGAGACCCCGCACCACTTGGAGTTGGGAAGCATTAACCAATTGAGCAATTTTCTTGACACGCAAGCATTTGGGCAAGCTAATTATGATTTCCTCATTGAACGTAATCTACTTTAAATAAGGATAATTCAGTAATTGATGGTGCCAAAAACCCTAAAACGAGGTACTTGGCGCGTAGCGAACGAGCCGGGTGGAAGCACGGGACAGGCAACAACAAATAAAAGTGGCTGTATCGGCAGCGCCACGTGGACATTCAAAAGTGTTTTTAATACCCAAAATCCCCTGTGATGACGTGTACCCGTAACCGTAGCCTCCCTATATAAACTCCCTGTCGCTCCCTCGCTCTCATTTTCATTCTTATCCATTTCTCTCTTCACTCCACAACGGATTGAGACACAACAAAGAGACACTCGGATTCGGATCCGCTGTTTAAGCGACCTGGAGCTTCGTTTGTGATCTAGGGTTTGTGACTCGGAGTTTCTTATCCCCTTTTTTTCTTTTTCCTTTTTCTTTTTGTTGGTTCTGTTTGCGTTTAGAATCGGATTTGGAGATCCGATTTGCTTCTCCTGTCTTGGCTCGAGATCCGGGCCAAGTACAGAAGAATCGGATTCGGGTTCTGGATTCATTCTTCTTCAAGTTTACGCACAAAGGTAAGCGAGCACACTCTTGCTGTCTACTATTTTTTGTGACTAAAAAAATAAGGAATGTTATTATTTTCTTTCATTTTCTCAGCTATCAAACATAGTAAAGTTCTATAGCATTTTTACGGTTATTGTGTTTCTTTTATATTCTTTATGAGTTATTTAGTCGTATTAAGTAGTAGGCTGAGGGCTATTTTTAAACGATGATGCCTCTAAGTTCTTGAATTAAAAGTGAAAAAAAAAATGGGAGTAGTGTTGGAAGTTGGAAGGAAAGGCTATGTTGTGACTGTTGTCGAATCTTTAGATGATGTGTATTATTAATGCTGTTCTTCCTTTTTTTTAATTGTTTATTTTATTTTTTAGATTTAAGCATTAGATATATTTGGTGAGTGTGAATGGCATCGACTGAGGGATTTCTGACGGAGGAGCAGAGGGAAACGTTGAAAATAGCTAGCCAAAATGCTGAAGTTTTGTCCTCGTCTCCAAAATCTCCAACATCTTTACTTTCTGAGCATTATTTGAAAGTTCCTGCTGGTGGCAAGGCACCGAATGCTGGAATTGCTGTAAGACATGTGCGTAGGTCACACTCTGGAAAGTTAGTGCGTGTGAAGAAGGGTAAGTTTAGCACTTATATGCAGTTTTTCTACATGGTAATTAGTTATTAAAGCTTTAGGAGATTGATAAAGTTTTTTTTCCTAATATTTATCCATTTTTTGTGCTTTTATCAGACCTTTTATATCTATTTTTTTTTGGGGGCCCCTCTTACTTCTGGAATGAGTTCCGTTTATTGTTTGTGTGCTGTTAGCTTTCAGATCTTGCTGTTCAATATATATTAGGTTTGCCATTGCCAAAATAGCCACTAGCTTTGAACAAAAAGGCTTGAAATTGTTATGAAGTTACCAAGTAACATGAGCTTTTAGATGTGGAACTTTATGATCACTTCATCGGAGAACTTACCATCCTGTAACACTGGTATAAGCTTGCTGGTTTCTGGCTTTACCAACACATGGTCAGGAATTGAAATTTTAACTGCTGTTGTCATTTTTATCTCTATTCTGTGTTATCTAAATATCTTAGAATAGATTTTTTTGTTCAATCTGCAATGATAATTTATGTCTTATTGTACTTTTGAATTTGTATAAGCTTCATGTCTCATCAGTGGTAAAAGCCATGAAATCTATCTATAGGTGAAATTCTTTTCAGATAGCTTGCATGGATGATTTGCACTTGCTTAGTGCCAACCAGTAAATATGGTTTTGTTTCTTTTCTGTTTTAAAGGGGACAAAGAATGCTGGGAGATCTGAAATTCATAAATAAAATGTAATGCATACCAGAAAAAACCTTATGGGGAGGGTTTTAGAGACTTGGAGCATAGTGGCATGCAATGAGGAGAATTTCCTATTCTCGTTGGAAGGCTGTTAAGGCTTAAACTGGGTCATCAGTTCATGCCTTAAGATTGGTCTCATGTATGGCGAGTTGAATAAGTGGATGAACTGAACTCGAATATATGCCATTTTTACAAACCTGTTCATGAAATAACTCGTGTATGCAAGGGATTATTATAACTTCATATGTCTTAATCTAAATTTGTGTATTTCTGCGTGGTTTGCAAGCTGTTCATGAAATAACTCATGTATGCAAGGGATTATGATACTTCATATGTCTTACTCGAAATTTGTGTATTTCTGCTTGAATTTGCGTAGGTTTTAAGCAGACACTTAAATTGCCAACTGAATTTGCAAAGAACTAGCACGTATTGTTTACAATCCCTGGGAAGTTGGTCTTCTTTGCATTATTGCTTATGAAAAAGAACTGTGTTATATATATATATATATATTTTTTTTTTAAAGAATGTATATCATGGTTGGTGGACTTGTTTTTCTGTGCACAACCTAGTTCTAAATGGGTGCCAGTGAATGGTGCTAGATTGCTTTTATACCTTATTATTTTAACTTGCGTTAGTTGTATTTCATGATTGTTTAAAGAAGCATTCTTCGTTCATCTGATGTTAATTTGCTACTGTACCCTTTGACAAATGGTTACAGATGGTGCTGGTGGCAAGGGCACATGGGGCAAACTGCTTGACACTGATGTTGAATCACATATTGATAGGAATGATCCTAACTATGACAGTGGAGAGGTAACCACACTTTCCTTTTTATGCTCAATAGTGTTTCTAATTAGGTAAAGGACTTTAGTCTCAGACTGCGGTTTTACTTGTAAATTGCTTTTACTGGTGATTTATAAGTAATTATAAATTGATCTTCTTGTATCCTCCTTTCGATAGGAACCTTATCAACTTGTGGGGGCTACTATCTCAGACCCCTTGGATGATTACAAGAAAGCTGTTGCTTCCATCATAGAGGAATACTTTAGCACTGGAGATGTGGAAGTGGCTGCATCAGACCTCAGGGAACTTGGCTTCAGTGAATATCATCCTTACTTTATCAAGAGGCTTGTTTCCATGGCCATGGATAGGCACGATAAGGAGAAGGAGATGGCTTCAGTTCTGCTTTCAGCACTCTATGCTGATGTCATTAGCCCAGATCAGATTAGGGATGGGTTTGTCATTCTTCTTGAGTCTGCTGATGATCTGGCAGTTGATATACTAGATACAGTTGATATTCTTGCTTTGTTTGTTGCTCGTGCTGTGGTTGATGACATACTTCCTCCTGCTTTTCTCACGAGGGCAAAGAAAACACTTCCAGCATCATCAAAAGGATTTCAGGTCACTCAAACTGCTGAGAAGAGCTATCTCTCAGCTCCACACCATGCAGAATTTGTGGAGAGGAGGTGGGGTGGTAGCACACACATCACTGTTGAGGAAGTGAAGAAAAAGATTGCTGATCTGTTGAGGGAATACGTCGAGAGTGGAGATGCTTTTGAGGCATGTAGGTGCATAAGGGAGCTAGGGGTTTCATTCTTCCATCATGAAGTGGTTAAGAGGGCTTTGGTTCTCGCAATGGAGATTCGAACAGCTGAACAACTTATATTAAAGCTGTTAAAGGAAGCAGCTGAGGAAGGCCTGATTAGTTCCAGTCAAATGGCAAAAGGATTTGCTAGGTTAGAAGAGAGCCTTGATGACCTTGCTCTTGATATTCCATCTGCAAGGAACTTATTCCTATCAATTGTCCCAGTGGCTATTTCTGAAGGGTGGCTAGATGCTTCATTCATGAAGTCTTTGGGAGAAGACGGAAGGGTACAAGAAGAAGATGAAAAGGTGAAGTGCTACAAGGAAGAGGTTGTGACCATAATTCATGAGTATTTTCTTTCAGATGACATTCCCGAACTCATCCGAAGTCTTGAAGATCTGGGGGCACCTGAATTTAATCCGATTTTCCTGAAGAAGTTGATCACCCTTGCTATGGACAGGAAGAATAGAGAGAAAGAAATGGCGTCTGTTTTGCTTTCTGCTCTTCACATTGAGATCTTCTCCACCGAAGATATTGTGAATGGTTTTGTCATGCTCCTGGAATCTGCTGAAGATACAGCATTGGACATCCTGGATGCTTCAAATGAGCTTGCTCTTTTTCTAGCTAGGGCTGTGATTGATGATGTCTTGGCTCCTCTGAATTTAGAAGAAATTAGTAGCAAATTGCCACCGAATTGTAGTGGGAGTGAGACTGTGCGTGTGGCTCGATCACTTATTGCTGCTCGTCATGCGGGTGAGAGGCTTCTTAGGTGCTGGGGAGGTGGGACTGGCTGGGCTGTGGAGGATGCAAAGGACAAGATAATGAAGCTCCTGGAAGAGTATGAAAGTGGAGGTGTTGTAAGTGAAGCTTGCCAGTGTATCCGTGATCTTGGAATGCCTTTCTTTAATCATGAAGTGGTGAAGAAGGCGTTAGTCATGGCTATGGAGAAGAAGAATGACAGGATGCTGGACCTACTGCAGGAATGCTTCAGTGAAGGGCTAATCACTACCAATCAGATGACCAAAGGGTTCACCAGGATCAAGGATGGGCTTGATGATCTGGCCCTGGACATCCCAAATGCAAAGGAGAAATTCACTTTCTATGTTGAGTATGCACGGAAGAAAGGCTGGCTCCTACCAGCCTTTGGAACATCTGTGGCTGATGCTTCATCTCTTCCGGCTATAACTACTTGAGAAGAATCTGCATCTTGCCATTTTCTCTCTTGTGTGTTGTTGCTTATTACCTCCTGTACTGCCCTGCGCTTCAAAGGTGGATGGATAGATGATATGGGATGTCTGGATTCCTTCTGTTTTCTTCTTTTCTTCTCTTGTGATCATCTGATGGAGATTTTTATGGTCCCATCCAATGTATAAAGTTGGTTCGTTGTTTCATCAACATAGCTTTAGGCTCATGTCAGGTTCAAGAATTACTTTAATTAGAAATTTAGATGCGATACTCTTGTTGCTCTTACAAGGTCTGGTGTTTTTTTTTTTTTCTTTTTTGAATTCCAAATCGCCCTTTCTGTTAAAGCTTTCGAGGTTGAATTTATTTCGATCAATTTAGAAACTTCGTTTTAAGATGACAAATTGCTATATAAATAAGAAATAATATGATTTTCGGAAAACGGATAATAATTAATTGTGTGTATAAAATGGGTTTCTGGACACTATTGTACACTGTTATTAATTTCAACAATACAATATTTTTAATTACGGGGAACTTTAATCTTAAGAAAAAGAGGAACAGCGGTCCTGAAGAGCAGTCGCAGTTGACTGTTCAAGTTTTCTCTTTCTAATTAATTTCATTTATTGTTATAATAATTATTTTAAGAAAACTTTTTAAGTACAATTATGGTTACTTTTCATCACCACTGTCACCACCTTAAGTCTAACCTTAATCATCAATCCACTCTACTAATAAATTTTTGAACTGCCGCCGACTAAATTCACTTTTATTCGAAGTAATTTCAGCGATGTGATAGTATTAAAATTTAAATAATATTAAATAAGGTTAGACAGAAAATAATTTTAGTATAAGAATTATGGAATTATGAAAGAATTGAAACTAATGATAAATAATGAAAATAGAATAATAATAAAGTAATAGGTTATATGATAAAATTAATGTAAATATTATTTTGTAACTTGTAGTAAATTGTAAGATAAGAGTTTTTAAAATTAATGGCATGAGGTAGCGATAATAATGATAGAAATATTAAATAAGGGTAAACAAAAAATAATTTCATTATAAGAATCATAGGATTATAAAATAATTAAAATCAATGATAAATAATAAAAATAGAATAATAATAAAGTGTTTGAGATTATACAATAAAATTAAGGTAAATATTACCTTATACTTTACAGTAAACTATAACATATGGGTTTCTAAAACTAATGGCACGAGGTAGCGAGAATAATGGTAGAAGTCGATTAGGATTTCTGGGACTATTTTAATTTTTTAATTAAAATTTTATCTATTAAATTGATAATTTTAGAAATAGGCGGAGTTTATTGAATTGAACAGTGGGAACTGGTGATAGAAATTGGTCCAAAAAGTAAAAGAACCTACCAGGTTTGTTGAGCTTTCTGCGACAACTAAAATGAAACCGAGCCCCAGGCCAAGCCCTAATCTGGGCAGGTTGGCAAATGGAGTCTGTTGAATACCGATCGTCTTTGTCCATACCGATCGTCTTTGTCCTCCTTCGTCTTCGTCCTCTTCATTTGAGGAGTTATGGAACGGAGAGTGTACCCAGTGCCGGTAAAATCCGAAGCTGGAACCGCAGAGAGCTCCACGGAAGACATCTCTAAGACTGGTCAGGCTTCAAGGCTCTTCATATTGGCAGACCTCAACAATAATCCTCCTGAAACCGATGCCGACGCCAACACCTCCCCCCACGTGTCAGCTCGCGAACTCAGTAGGTAAGTTACTTTCAAGTTTCATCGAGTAGGAAGTAAGAGATTTAGGGCTCTTAAAAGAACTAGACAGCTGAAACGCACAGTTTTTAGGTCGACGAATGAGGATAGCAATCATAGCAGCAGTAATCATGATAAAGGTGGTATTTTAACGTCTAAAGAGACGGATGTAGCTGAAGTAGAAGGTAAAAAGATTAACAAGTTGGGGAAATGCCGTCCAAGAATTAGCAGTAAGATGGATTCTGCTCTTGAGTTTGGAGTTGATGCTGATGGAGATCAGTCTGGTCTAGGCACTTCCTCCTCATGTCGTGAGGAAAAAGTCGGCAGCCTCAAGACCGTGAGTTCCCCCTTTCACTCTTTGCACAGACCTTTTAATTCCCATTTCATTTTATTCAATTCTGTATGTGATTGTAGGGCTTGGTTCATGTTGCAAGGAAGATGCCGAAAAATGCCCATGCTCATTTCCTGCTTGGTCTTATGTACCAGAGATTGGGCCAGCCTCTAAAGGTAGCTTTTGAATATCACCTATCTTAATCCTTTTTATTGATTGCTCGATGCTGTGTTGACATATGGGTTTGGGAATATTTTTAAGGCTGTTTCATCTTATGAGAAAGCAGAAGAGATTTTACTCCGTTGTGAGGCAGATATTGCTCGGCCAGAGTTGCTTTCATTGGTCCAAATTCACCACGCACAGGTGCACATGCTTTTGTTGTTTGTTTGTTTCTTCTCTATTATGAAATTTGCATCTTTTGTTGCTAATTTTTCTAACATGTTATATTGAATGTGTAGTGCCTACTACCTGAAAGTTCAGGGGATAATAGTTTGGATAAAGAACTTGAACCTGAAGAGCTTGAGGAAATCCTTTCAAAATTGAAGGAATCAACGCAATCAGATACCAGGCAGGCGGTTGTTTGGAATACTCTAGGATTGATGCTCCTTAAAAGTGGTCGTCTGCAGGTAATGTTATGTTGTAGTTGCTGCCCACAGTTACGCTTTTCACATCTCATGGTCTGCTGGGCTTTCTTATATTTTCCAGAGTTCTATTTCAGTCTTGTCGTCTTTACTGGCTGTTGACCCCAACAACTGTGACTGCATAGGAAACCTTGGGACTGCTTACTTTCAAAGGTATAATGTTCGTGCTGTTAATATATACACTTAAAAAAGTATTTTTACTTTAAATATCTTTATTATTGTAGAGTTGACAAGTAGTAAATAGAAAAAGTAGCAATTATGGTATGCCAAAGCAGTAAGTGACTAGGGAGGCCTTTAGCGTCTTATGACTACATTGTTTCTGGAAGTAAAAGAGTAACTGAGTTGGGAAATATCTGTGAGTATGTAGAAAGACAAATATGATAGTAGGTTTTAGATAATTGTTAGACCAGGAAAGGGGGGGGGGGGGCTCATAATCTTTTCAAATGATTAGTCTGATTCCTATTACTAGCAATGAATCATTAAACAATCTTATATCTTAGCTGTTTCTGTCTTCCAGCGGTGATATGGAGCAATCGGCGAAATGTTTTCAAGATCTGATCCTAAAAGATCAAAACCATCCTGCTGCATTAATCAACTATGCCGCCCTTCTTTTGTGTAAACATGGTTCTGTTCTAGCGGGTATACTTTCTATGAACTTGACCTAGTGTTTTCTATTCTCAGAGGAAAATGTTTAGGACAGTGGTGGAGGATGTAATTCAGTTTCTTCTGGACTGTTTCTTTTTCTTGGTGGTTAGAGTAGCCTTTTTTTACCATTCTTTCTTAATACATTGTCAGGTGCCGGTGCAAGTGCTGGTGAGCGTGCTTGTTTAGATCAGGCATCAGCTGTCAATGTTGCAAAGGAGTGCTTGTTAGCGGCATTAAAAGTAGATCCCAAAGCAGCACATATCTGGGCAAATCTTGCTAATGCATATTATTTGACTGGTGACCACAGGAGCTCTGGCAAGTGCTTGGAGAAGGTACTCATGGTTTATTGCTCCAGTCATTTATAGCCTCTTATTAGGTTGTTTGTCGATTCTTTGATCTTAATGAAATGATACCTTGGCTTTTTCAAAAGAATGTTAAAGTGATCCTGTTTTGAATATTGTCTATTTTTCAGTGTCAAAACTCATTGTTATTTTTGTTACTGATGCATGTGCTCTTTATGAAGGAATTCTATGCTCTATTTACTAGAAAGTTTTACTCAGCTTAGCCTGTTTTACTAACAATGATATTGCTCTCAGGCAGCAAGACTAGAGCCAAATTGTATGTCTACTCGATATGCCGTTGCAGTCTCCCGAATCAAGGATGCAGAAAGGTCTCAAGAACCTGCTGAACAGCTTTCATGGGCTGGAAATGAAATGGCTTCGATACTAAGAGAAGGAGATCCTGTTCAAATTGAACCTCCCATTGCATGGGCTGGATTTGCTGCAGTTCAGAAAACCCATCATGAGATTGCAGCTGCTTTTGAAACAGAGGAAAATGAGTTGTCCGAAATGGAAGAGTGTGCTGTTTACAGTTTAAAGCAGGTATTCTTTTAGAACTTCTGACAATTTTCTGAGCAGGTACAAAATTTTAGACTATTGTAGTATTTTCCTTTGGCCGGTTGAATATGCAAAGCTTCTGTTGCAACTTCAGGTGTGGGCATATATTTCTGTACTGTGGCCATTTTTGTAAATTTATAGTCTTCCATAAATATGTTTCACTATGGTTATGGATTTACTTCTGATTTTGGAATAACTGTAGTAGCAAATCCTTACTATGTATGATACTACATTAAACAAACTATGCTTCTAAGAAAAGAAAGGATGCTATTAAATTTTCATTGCTTTGTAATTGGCATCTTCATTAATTTTCTCCATATTGATCAGGCAGTAGCAGAGGATCCAGATGATGCTGTGCAGTGGCACCAACTTGGCCTGCATAGTCTTTGCTCCCAACAATTTAAAACAGCACAAAAGTATCTGAAAGCTGCAGTCGCCCATTCTAAAGGATGCAGCTATGCTTGGTCAAATCTTGGTATCTCACAAATTATGAACATTGTGTTGAAATCTTGTTATTCACATGGTTGTTATGTTTAATCGTTCAATTTTTCAATTCTAATATCAAGCTTCTGGTGATACATTTGCATGACTAGGCATCTCTCTTCAGTTATCTGATGAGCCATCACAGGCTGAAGATGTATACAAGAGAGCTTTGGCATTGGCAACACCTGACCAAGCACATGCAATATTTTCCAACCTTGGAAATCTATATCGGCAGCAGAAGCAATACGAATGTGCCAAGGCAATGTTCACAAAGTCACTTGAACTGCGGCCTGATTATGCTCCTGCATTTAACAATCTAGGACTTGTATTTGTTGCTGAGGGTCGATGGGAGGAAGCCCAATTCTGTTTCAACAAAGCTCTCCTAGCTGACCCATTGCTGGATGCAGCCAAGTCCAATATGGTCAAGGCAGTGGCCATGTCTAGACTGTGTGCAGAATTGACCACATGTTTTCTTCAAAAGTAATATCTAGTCAAGTAGGTATGCAGCTTTCCTAATCCTAAAATAAGGCGTAAAAAGATTTGTATCACATTCTCTTAGTAGAGATTAACAAGTGCCTTACTTGGTGTCTTCATGCTTCAATTGGAATTAAAAAATAAACTATTAAATAAAAAGATTAAAAAAAGAAACTCATTCTCCCGAAGAGATTATAACTCACAGTACCACTATTTTGGCCTATAGGATTGTTTATATGTGTCCAAAGATTTACTGCAGCTGGTCCCTTCTTAAGGCCTCGTATAGTAGACAAAATAAGGTCACCCTTGCATTTGACATGTTTTCTGTCAAACACCGTTCAGGACTTATTTCAGATCATCTGTATTCTGATTCTCATGGTTTTTTCAGGTTGCAATTTCTTGCGTCCATGCGCCGAACAGTCCAGAAGCTTAGTTAATTAACTCATTACTAATTAAGCTATGAGAATGCCCCTCGATGTGAAGTTTTTAGTTTCTGGACCTGTTGAGAAGAAAGTTGTGGGGCACATGAAGTTGTGTACTGTAATCTGACAAACCGCCTTGGATAATAGATGAATCTAGAAAGCAAATTTCTATTGGACAACTATTTCAGTTCACCTAGTTTTCCCTATTTTAATATATCACTAACAGTCCATGATAGAGCAGCCTTCCTAGCCTAATTCCTTTGGTCAAATGTACTCTCTTTTTGAGTTTCCTAACAACAAATCTTGCCTTCTTTCAAAGAAGAAACTGAAATGGCGGGAGCCTTAGCTACGACGATCGTGCTCAATCCCAAGTGTTTGAGTATTAACTCTCCCAAAAATAAATGCAAACCCACCAGAAAACCTACGTCGAATGTTAGTCTCTCCTTTCAGAATCTGCATCAAAATCCCACCATACGGGAGTCTTGTTGGAACCCGTACACGTCAAGCTCGCTGATGGCTGGCGCTATCTTTTCAACATTGGCTCATTGTGATGCTGCCTTGGCCGCTAAACAACTTGCTGACGCATCAGTGGGAGACAACCGCGGCCTAGCTTTATTACTGCCCATAATTCCAGCCATTCTCTGGGTGCTCTACAACATCCTTGGACCAGCTCTTAATCAGATAAACAGAATGCGCAATGATAAAGGGATCATCATAGGACTTGGCCTTGGTGGGTTAGCTGCCTCAAGCTTCTTCCCTCCGCCAAATGCAGCAGCAAGTGATATGGCCATGCTCGGTGAAGCTTCGAGCGACAACAGAGGTTTACTTTTGTTAGCCATTGTCGCTCCTGCTCTCCTTTGGGTCCTCTACAACATTCTTCAACCTGCGCTGAATCAAGTCAATAGGATGAGGTCTGGATAGGGATAGAAGCAACAGATCCTCCATGACGCGTGCATATATGGTAAAATTTGGTAGGATAAAGAACCAATAATATCTAATCTGATTGCATCCATGGGTTTCTTTCGTGAACAAATTTTGTGTAAAGTAAAAGAAACCCTACGGTAGAATATTAGTTTGAAGACATATATTTGAACTCCAGAATCTAACGCGGTTATGTCCGTGTAATGTTGTTGTGTTAATTGTTAATTTTTTTTTTAATTTTAACAGCGTGTCATTGTTGTTGTCGTTATCTTTGGGGGTCGGTATCATTTTTCTGAGAATTTTATCACTACCGGCCTAACAATCTTATACGGCTATCGCATCATCTAGGTTAGAGAGCCTTTTGGGTCTTGGAATTATAAACCGATTAGCCATAGTGGCAAAGGTATGGCATACATACGAGTAAGTGATCATTAATGATTCGTGATCTTGAGCTCGGGTCCTTCACAATCACCCCAGTAAGTCAGTGACGCCACGTTGGAGATTCTGAAACGCCTTGGCCAGAGGATCAAAAAGGAAAATGAGAATTCCCACCTTTTTCTTTTTCTTTTGTAAAATTTAGGAAATTTTTTTTCAAATTTTAAAATAGTTTTAAATTTATACCATTAATAATAGTATTAATTTTATATATTATTTTATTTTAAGTATCGATGTTAATCATAAAATTTAAAAATTTTCATAATATAAATAAAGTAGAATGACTCATTTATCGTTAGTGATTAAATAAATTTAATAAAAGATTATAAGTTATGAAAGATATTAATTGATCTGTAAATGGAGTTATTTTTTAATTTTTATAATAATTTGTAGTGTTAAAATATGCGCTTTTTTATTAAAAAAAATTAGTTGAGTCTGTTTGTGTTTTTAATGCAACCACAAACGATGAGGGATAGGGCGGTCAGAATAAGAATAAAAATAAATAAATAAATAAATGAGGCGAGTAAAACCCGGCGTGACCCCCAGAACGGGAACAGAGACTATAGAATATGATATGGAAGGAATTGAGTCAATCCTTCAAGGGCAGAAGCAAGAAGTAATTGGGACGAAATACAATATTCCTAAGGTCGTGGAGTTGAGGATTCCCAAACACGGTCAAAAATTGAGCAATCCCCTTGATGGCACCGCAGCAATGAGCACAAAATTTTTAGATTGCGGGAGCAGGTTACACATACACCCTTATTTTGTAAAATTGTTGGCTTCTGCAGGCTTAGCTTCTTGGCAACTGACATTAAATGGGTGGCGAATACTAGGGCATTGACATGTGATGCGGGCAAGAGCTGGTCTATCTGTACCCACATTACATTAACTCAAGGGATGTTTCAGGCTCGAGAATAACCCAGGAGATTATGAGGGCTGCTACTGCCTATCAACATGGCCACAAAGGAAGAGGCTAATCCAGATCTCAGGATGAGCAGTTCTAGATCTCAGTAGACGGGGGTCAATTTATTGCAGAAGATCAAATGTATGGAGTATATCAAATTATCTAGACAACTAGGTCTGATCTTAGTGAGTAGTTTTCAAAACATTTTTGAAAAGAAAGGTAGTAAATAATAATAACCTAGGTGCCTGTGCAGTTTCATGGGGTGAGCTCCATTACACCGTAGACCTTACACAGAACTCTTGAGGTTAGGAAGTTTCCAGGCGAATGGATTCGTTGCGTTACAGATTACTCAAAGGAAGAGAAAAGGTTTATAATCTTGCTAGTAGTTAGTATTTTCTAAGTAGTATTGAATTGTAGACAAATAATCGTGAAACGGGGCTTATGAACACGACTGATGACGACGGATCACACTTGTCGGTGGTTTTGTCATGCTCATTCTGTGTATGGTGTTTCTTCGCACGAAGTTAGTCTATAAGCCGACACGCGAGCTAACATTCGTCGGCAAGGTCACAATCAAACCATTCATGCCGGTACAAGTATCGTTGCTTAAGGAATTGGCTTGTTTCGGTTGTCTTGTTCTTTATACACCTCATTTTCAGGGCGGACTACACCAATGTCTTTCAGGGTTATCGAGGAGAGTTGGTTGATATGCCCCACAAAAAAAAAAAATTTCTTAACGAATTTAATTTACAGTCTTGTCGATCAAACTAGAAAGAGTTTTAAGGAAAATGAGTAGCTCCAACTATTACTATTATTATTATTATTATTATTTTTGAACCATAATACGTGACCTTGTAGGTAGGGTCCATTTTTATCGAGGTAATTTACGAAGTTCATGTTATATTTATATTTCTAGCGAGGACAGGGTATAAAGAATTCTCATTGTAGTCCAATATTATAGTAATTCATTATCGTATTTGATTTTAACTCTCCACTGACATGTTAGGTTAGCTAAAAATTAATAACGTGTAACAATATTTTTAGAAAAATTTCTTTCACTACTTTACTAACTTTAAGAATCTAACAAATTCCTCTGAAATTTATAATGCATTTATTAAATGAGAATCGAAATAAGATATAATTAAAATGATCGAAATAAAAATTTAAAATAAAAAAAGTTGAATACTTGAGTTATAAGAATCATAATTGGAATGAAATTTTATTTTTATTATTATATTTATTTTATCTTTGATCACTAAAATACCCTTAGTTAATTATTATCCTTAGTTTATTTATACTATTATAATAATAACAAAAATAAAAATAATACTAAAAATAAAAATAATGATAATAAAGACAATAATAATTAAAATAATCAAATAAATAATTTTTAATAATGATAATAAAAATAATTTTTAATAATGACCTGGTGATCAATTGCTAGTCCAAAGACGACGTACCCAAATGAAGATGACTAATGACGACATGTTGTGATGGTAGGCCAACATTTGATTTTTCTTTTTTTTATATTTTTTAATTTAAAAGGATATTTTTAAATTTTAAAAATTTTAACAAAGGCAAATGTGATAGTGATTAGAACAGAGACTAATTCCTAATTTCTATTGAGAATTAATTTTTTATTCTTCATTCTCTATTTAAAATAGGCCCTATAATCATGATTTAAATTGTCATTCTTATTTTATAAACCTATCAATAATTCTAATTTTTTTGTTGGAGAAATAAACACACTGTTAAAATTGAAATAATGCTTTTTTATCAATATAATTATTAGATTTTAAATCATTTCTTTATAGTTAATAACTGAGGATTTTGCTTCTGCTTAGCTTCGGCTTAAAGATTTGACTCCTGAGACCAATTTGAAAAAAGAAAAAAAATTTACAGTTTCTCGAGTCTCGACTACACTATTATGACTAATCTTTCAAAAAATCTTTTATTTTTTACAAGTGGTTATTCGTTAGGCTTAGGGAACTACATCCATAAGTAGTTAAATTATTATGTACACACACATATATATATAAAATAATGGTCGTAAAGAAATAGTTGTCAATTATGGAGCATGATTGCAAGTAAATTCCTTCAATCATAATTAAAGATGGCCCTTAATAAATGTCTTTTTTCATACCCTCCGCACAGGACACCACATGGGGTCGGCTTCCAACTGGTACCCAAAATTATTTATATTTCCATTAAAAATGGTCAACTCAATAAGTAACGGTACAAGAACGCGTAGGACAACCGTTGTATCCTGTTCTTCATGTGCATTATACTTTTCGGTGGCATTTTTTATTCAATTAGTATGAACATTTACAGTTTCACTAGATCAAAATAATAAAGAAAAATGATTGAGCAACTACGGATAAAGGACAAATAGAAACACATTTAAAATAACATTATTTTAAGTGTGTTTTTTTTAAATAAATTAAAAAAGAGTAAAATTTATCGATCGTTTTTACGGTAAGTTTGTGAGGATTTAGTTTCCATTTCAGTGCTAAATAAACATTAAATAGCCGAACCCCAAAATTGCATTGTGGGCATTCATGTGTTCAAAAGCTCGGATGCATTAAATATTACCATTTGTCAGTGAAAAAGCAAAAGCAGCTGGTCGATTTCTTTGGTAAACTTGTGTAAGTTCTCACACGAAACAAGCACACCCCTTGCTCTCTATATATTATATTCATTCCTTTCATTTGTTCTTCTACTCTCTTCTAAGTTCTAACATTTTGAGCAAAACCAAAAGCAAGCATTTTGCTCCCTTTCGCAATTCTAAGCTCAAACAAACTCTTCCAAAACGCATAAATTCTCTTTTTCTTTTTTTCTTTTTTTAAAACAAAAACGGAACTCCCTAAAACATTCATTTTAGAGACGCCACACCCCCTATATCTCCTTCTCTTTCTCTCTCTCGCTGAGCTCCCATGCATGCAGAAATGAAACCGACAATCCCCAAACTACCCCTCCTCCTCAAACCATTCTTCGTCTCTCTTTTCTTCTCTCTCTTCCTCCTCACATTCTTATGCCTCTCCCAGACTCCCCGCCATCGCAAACCCACCGCTGGAACTCCACCTCCGAACAAAAGATCCTCCGGCGGCGAGTCTAACGACCTCCGTATCCGACCTGGGTACCCCTCTTACGAGACATACATCCAGCGTCAGTTGAACAAAACCCTAAACCCCAAACTCCGGGCGGTATGGACCACGCGTGACTGGGAGCGCAAGGTCCGCGTGTTCTCGCGTTTCTTTCAAGACCTAAAGCAAAGGCACCTCCTGTTTAACGAATCAAAGGCATTGTCAATCGGGGCGCGTGTTGGCCAAGAAGTGGCCGCATTAAAGCTCGTCGGCGTGTCCGACTCCATTGGCATCGACTTGGTCCCCCGGCCGCCGCTTGTTATCAAAGGAGACTTTCATGCACAGCCGTTTGATAACGGAACCTTTGACTTTGAGTTCTCTAACGTGTTCGATCACGCTTTGTATCCGTGGAAGTTTGTCGGAGAGATTGAACGGACGTTGAAGCCCGCTGGGGTTTGTGTCTTACACGTGGCGTTATCCCGACGTGCGGATAAGTACTCGGCTAATGATTTGTTCAGCATTAAGCCGTTGGTAGAGTTGTTTAGGGAGTCGGAGTTGGTTGCGGTTAAGAAAGTTGACGGATTTGGCCTTGACACTGAGGTCGTTTTCAGAAAGAAAAAAAAGGTTTAATTCGTGGTTCTTTTTTTAAAATTCATTATTTGTAACAAGTCCATTTTATTGTACAATTTATCATTTTTTTCCCCCACACATATACGTATGTATAAAACAAAATTTCTGTATCCCGGTTTTCAATTTATCGAAGATGATGATTTTGAATCTAAAAAGTCACCGGATGTTAAGCCAACGAGCGCGTTTCTCCATCTCCATGGTCACGGGTCACTGACAACAGAGACGAACCAGGATGGAATCCCAAGTAACCATCCATCATGGGCTGATTCAAGCAGTTTTGTTGAATTTGAGTTGTTGCAACAAAGGTTTATTGAACCGAAGTTATAAATGATCGCAAGAGTCCGCAATGATAAAGAAAGAAGGGTGGTGAAATATGGGGTCCTTGAAGAAATAATGACAATGATTTTATTAGAGCAAGACAATTGGCATGGCTAAGCTTAAGCAATGTTCAGTGGACCAAAAATAACAAATTTTTTTTTAATAATGGCATCATAAATTCTAATGGTTGTTTTATTATTGTTGGTGTATTAGATGCCAGATTGCTGTGGGGCATTTACAATTCGGCGCTTGGAAGACAATTCTTGTCGTTGTGGGGGCAGATTGGCTTCTATTCTTTTCAGTCCTGGCTGACAGCCAATGTTTGGTTGTTTGGTTTGCTTTGGAGTTTGAATGCATGAATTGTGTTACTTAGCTTTTTGTTCCTACATTCGACAGGCTAGCTATCGATCGAGTTCTTGTTTAGAAAGCTCGAAACAAATGGGCTACTATTAAAATAAAATTAAAAAAATATAAATAAATAAATAAATATATATATATATATATATATATATGTTTGTTTCTTGATAATCAATGAGTGCTCATGAATTTTCAACGCTTTTTATATCTTCCAGTCTGGCATTCGTTCACTTCACACGCATAACACACTGCATTACAGCTCTGTTCTGTAGTCAATTGGATTACAGAGTTTGTTTGCTTGTTTTCTGGTTGCTCAAGTTAGCTATCTTTATTGGTTGTAATTGCTCGTGACTCTTTACAATTCCGTGAAATATTTGAAGCGTTTGTTGAGATTTAAAGCCGTCTGCTTTAACTACATTCTCTCTAGCTACGAAGGACCGCACCATGTTAAATGGGTGGCCGTAGCCGTCCCTACGAGACCATTCTCCCCATCAATTATCATCATCCCAACCGTACGTTGTGTCATTTTCTTGCCTTCTTTGTAGGTCTTAGCTCTCTACCCTTTTGGGCTCATTGGTTATACCTGTCTACTATCTGAAAATTAAAAGAGATATTGCTCTTAGCCGCTATATACCAACCTTGGAGTACTTTGTTTTGCATTAACTGGAATATTTTATGTTTCTTGTAAACTCAATGACTTGTTTGCTTTCTCTTTTGATTTCACATAACATATCCTACAGAAATAGACCTGATTTACCATTATTAATCATACCTTGGAAAAACCCAAAATCATTAGAAACCAAAATGGTTCTTTGTACTACCAAATGAACCTGCCAACCTGCCGTGATTTTGAGCATTTAACAGAGTTTTCAATAGAATTGTAATACTTTTTCGGGAAGTGATAAAACAAATTTTGCTTTCGGTGACTTGTCAGCCACGAGTAGAGCCACTGGCTTCTTAGAAATAGTCTGTTTGCAGCATTGCGCACAATTATCCTTACTCACTAGTGGTTAAACCTAATCCAGTGTCAAGAAATGTTGACTGCCTTTGGCGTATACATTAACTAATGTAGGTGAAAATATAATGGGAATTCGATTGAAGAAAGATTGATAAAATTAATTACAGGGGATTATTTGGCTTAACTAACGTATTGCTTCTCAAGTAGGCTTCCACAAAAAGCCAAGTCAAACCGCTCTTCTGGAGGATCTCCAATGCAGTCAAAGACAGCATCCGCATTTAAGAAATCCTCTTCCGCCGTGTAACTGCATTTTGAGATCAGCAGGAGCAAACATAACTAAGTTTGAAACTTTTCAGGATACTTTCATGATTTGCAAACCTACGAGAGTATCAGATTGCAAAAATTTCCATCAGTAGAAAATCAAGTTACCCGCTTTTTGTTACTATACACTTCATTCCAGCAGCTTCAGCAGCTGCGAGTCCAATGGTGCTGTCCTCAACCACAACACAGCTGTAGAAAGAGGGAAAGAGCATTATCATTGAGCAATAAACATCTTATAAAATAAAAGAGTATTGAAACAAAAATTTAGCATGTGTAAGTGAGAATGTGGAAACTGATTAGCAGTTGTTAAGTGATGACAACTAATTGTGATTTTAAATTGATGTTAGCAAATGAATCCAAACCAATGGTGCAAATTTTAGTCTTTCAACTTGATCCAAAGAGGTTTAAGCAAAAAAATCTTAAATAATTGATCATCGTAATATATATGATCGGCTAGGTCGTGATTATCATTCAATACCTTGAAGGATCGACACCCAGAGTGCTGGCGGCTAATGTATAAATGGCCTGTCAGGAAGAATGAATGGAATTCAGCAACAGAGAGGAGGTATAACAAAAAGGCACATAAAAGAGAGAATAACAGAATAGCTTTGAAAGTGAGTACTGTTCTAGAATCATATAATAAGGAAAAAGAACACATTAAGTTAAAAGAGTGTAATTTTTCTGTTCTTTAAATTATTCTTTTCATCCAGTTGGGGTTAGATGCCTAGCAGGAAGGATTTTAAGTGTGAGCAACGCCAAATATCCTATTAAAGCTGTGGCAACTCATATTGAAGAATGAAGGCTATGTTAGTACCATCAAAGGTTTGAAAGCTAAACCAGAACATTCTTATGTTCATGTGTTTTCAAGACATTGCCTGCTATATAATCAGTGAGAGAGAATATTTTTACCGGATCAGGCTTTTTGCGGGGAACCACGTCTCCGGCAAATATCTGAATTTTTTCAGCTCGCTTTGGTCCCAGCAAGAAAGAAACTATTGCAGTTACCTGAAATTAGTGCACATAATTGAGGCACTGAGAGAGGAGATTCCAGAATTCACCATTATCTTGACATTAGCACACTAATTACGAACTCTTGATTCTGACCTTCAATCTAAAGACATATTTATCTAAAATATGCATGGGGTTTGAGAATAATATGCTCAAATAATTCAATACTTAGTTACTTTTCATACTCTTCATTGATTATTCCTAAAGCTTCCATAAAACGATGTTGGCTTTACAGAAACATGAAACTCTACCTGTCAAAATGCTCTTTAAAATACTAGGATATATAATACGTGGATTTTCATTGCTGGACAGATTCTCTCAGCAGAGTAAACTAATCACACAAGCTATTACAGTTGTAGAACCTGACTGTCCATACCGCCTTCTCATTGGAGGTGCTACAGACAGCAACTTTGACTCCCTTCTCCAGAGCCTGATCAATTAGCCTGAAAAAATAATAAGAAAACTCATCAAGGCATGCATCTAGAATTTTAAAATTTATCTCAACGTAGAATTTGCTGATTTATCTTCAGAGAATCTTTCCTAATGATAACTGTTGAATAGAGTTATGAGGTAGTGGAAGAGTATGTGACTAACATCAAAGACAACCAACTCACATTGATAGTTTTAAAGCATACCATGAATGAAGAAGAACACAGAAATCTCAAGGCAATAAGTTATTGGGAATGTAGGCAATACAAGACATTCATCATGACAATAGGACACTGGTCTGAACCTGATCAAACGACCTATGAGTGTTACCAATTATTTGGCTTGCTAAGGCCTAAACTGTAGACTTATATGCAATAATTAAACCCAAATATCAATATTGCATAGAAAAAGAAGTTCAGATGATAACCAACTTTGCAACACCAGGCCGAAGAGGTAGCAACTTTTTTTCAATGAGGGCCATGAACAACTCTGTTTTCCGCTTGTGAAGAGAAGCAATGAATTGCTTTCTTTCTTCTTCATCGGATGGTGCCTTTTCTGGCCAACCCGTCTTGTTGAAGTAGGTTGTCATCCTACAAAAACCAGAATCAGTGGAGTTCTACAGGATCCATAATTTCTCTCTGCAGTTCTGTTACATTTACCAGGCATACTACACAAACATTGAAACCTTTCAAACTTGGACTAAAGGAAATACCTTTCTTTTCCACCACCAATTTTGAGCAACTCGCCGTACAAATCCACATCCCAGGTAACACCTAATTCTTTCTGCACAATTAATTAAATCAATACCGTCTTATCATCCATTTGCAAGTCATTTACCATTTATTATGCAACTTCTACCTAATTGGCTATCCTCCCATCACTCCCCCCCCCCCAAAAAAAAAAAAAAAAATTTCCCGTTTGGCACAAACAGTTCCCCAAAATATTAAAACTCAGATAATTCAACTGCAAATGCTTAATTATTATTATAGTTAATTTGAATGTAGGCATGGATGATAATCTCAGCAGAAAAACGGATCAAGTAGGAGCGAGGCGAGTGGGGTTACTTCTCTGAAAGTGTCGTTGAAAGAAATCCTGTGGCCATCCTTCTCGGTATCAACGAGCACGCCGTCGCAGTCAAATAAAAGGGCCGAGGGAAGAACAGATGCCAAGCACGTGATTCTAACATTTCCCATGGTCATTGGACTCGCACTACTTGTACGTCTGCTAACATTTAATTTTGATCCCAAAAAAGAAGATGATGATAAGCATAAGCTACTCTTCTCATTACTTTTGCAGCTAATAGTTGGAATGTGATTGCGAGAGTTATAAGCTGTTGAGGAAGCAAGTGTAGACAATGAAAGAGAGATAGCTGTTGTTGCCATTGGTTTTAGCAGAGCTCTATGGAATTTCTTGCTCGTGGTGAGATCGTGATGATGGTGTGGTCAGTGGCGCTTTGGGACGCTCTTTCTTTCATATCTCACGCTTTGCTTATCCAGCGTTAACGCCACAAAAATCTTTACCGTTTTACGGCCCCGTTGCATCTGCGCGCGCGTGCGATTTTTATCATTATTATTGGGCTTGCGGTAGAGTGTCAGTTAAATTGGATTGGGCTCAATTGTCAGGCCCTAGAACTGCCCGACTGCACCTGAAATGTACAGAGAAATTATTAGTCATCCATCCAAACATTACTCCATTCTCACGCATGCTACAGAACAAAAGCAAATCCAAAATGGTAGTTATGGTCATTTTGTAAGTAATTTTTTTTAATAGCTGGTTGATACATAATAATCATTTGGTAGATTGCTGATAATTTTTTTTTAAGTAAATAAAGTAATTCATTATTGAAAACACAATATCACCCCTCAGTAGTACATATGTTCTAAGTTTATATTTTTTAAAAAATAGTAAATACATAAACAAGGGAAATTTTTGCAAATTGCTTACATTTAGAACTAATTTACAAATGAATAAATGCCCGTTTAGTTTTTATATTTTAATTTAAGTGTCTATTTAGTCCCTTTATTTTTAAAAAATATCTTGAGATGACTCTGCTGTTAAGTGTTCTACACTCTTACTTTTGTTTTTTCTTTCCTTTTAGGATAATACACTTATAATAATAATAATAATAATAATAATAATATTCTTGCCTTCTTGAATATATTAATGAAAAGAAAAAATACTAATTTATTGAATCAGTCTTAAAAGTAACATAAAAATTTTCACAAACTTTAATGTTATTATTTTACTTTTATGATTAATTTGGTAAAAAACTATTAATAAGATTATTGCAAGTACATAAAACACTAATTTGAATTAACTTATATTAATTTATTTATACATGAACTATTAGTAAGATTGTTGGACGGTTACAAAAAATACTAGTTATTTCATACTAATATTTATTGGTTAATTTGATAATAAATTATTATTGGTTACTCTACTAATCAAATTTTTGTTAATAAATTAATTATTGCAAGTGTAATATTGTAAAAATTAAGAAAAATAAAGGCAAAAACAAGATTGTTTTGAGATATTTTTTAAAACACAAGAAGTAAATGAGTACTTAAGTCAAAATCTAGAAATTAAATTAGCATTTACTCTTTATAATTTTATTTAAGTTTATTAACAAGAAAATGTATTTTATATAATAATACCACTAATTAAACTTTATGCGAAAATATTGAAATATTGGTTTCTTTATCACAATATGATATTGTTGATCATGAAAGAGCATGATTCATAAATATTAATAGCTTAGTCATCTTGTTGATGCTAATTTTTATTGATCAACTTAGATAATTAAATACGAAAAAAATATAATAAATGGAACACAGAGAATTTAAGTGGTTCAACACTTGACCTACGTCTATAGGAGTCAAAAGGAGTAACTTTTTTACAATTTAATAAAGAATTATAACTAAGAAATTTCTTTTTTGTCTCTAATTTTACTTGTTCTTTCTATACTTCTAAAGTTTCCTATTTATAATATAATTTATTGAGTATTTAATTCGGTGTTAATTTCTTATTTAAATAGAATTATACTCAAAATCTATATTTGTTTTCTTCTCCAAAAAGGCTTTGGGAAGCTTTAGGACTAATTTTCATAGATTTTTTATTGTGCTTTACTTGCACGTTTCATTTTTTCTTGGGCCAATGTTTCTTGGGTCATACCTTTTTCTTTTTTTTTTTTATTTGAATTTAATCTTGATTCCTAGTTTTTGATTCTTTGTGGGCTTGTATTCCATGAACCAAAACTATGCAATGCTCTTTTATTCTCCATGTGCTCTTTGCATTCTATAAAACCAAGCCATGCATGTTTCTTTATTCTCCACATATTTTTTGCATTCTATAAAACCAAGCCATGCATGTTTCCTTATTCTCCACATATTTTTTGCACTCCATAAAACCAAGCCATGCATACTTCCTTATTCTCCACATGCTTTCTTTTTCTTTTCACAACATCTGCCCCCTAATTCTTTAAAATTTTTACTTTTAAAAACTGCAAAGGGATATCATTTGCTTATAAATATACTGAATATGGTTGAACATTTTCTTAACCAAATATCGTTTCCTTTTTCTTTATTTTTCCCCTTCACTACTTAAAATCTTTCTCTAACAACCAGCGTTATTCTTCTCCTTCTTTTCTTTTCCTTTTGGTGAGTATTATTTTCTTTTATTTTTTAATTTCTCTACTAATAAGCCTACAATATTTTTAGATTTTAAAGGCTTTTTCGATCATGTTTTTTGTGATTTCTCTATAGATGATGATGATATTTGCCAACCTGTGAGTGATCATCTGATCCTTATAAAATTTGTTCCTACTTCTTTTTTTCCTCCTTCTATCTCTAGGTTCACGGAGTGGAGTATTGATGAAGAGATTAATCACATGAGGAGAATGTCACTCGAGGTTCTTTGACTTTTTTATGGTATCTCTCGCTCTATTTCTTTAGAGCGGACTAAAGAAAATGAGAGACCTAATCACCCACCTCTTAGGGTTGCCATCATGCACCCAGACTTTTATAGTTATGAAGTTCGACTCACTTTTCATCCTTACTTTAGGTATATACTCAGTAATCTCAATTGTGCTCCTCCTTAGTTGAGTCCTTTTGTTTGATGTGCTTTTATAGGGATGTACGTTCTTTGAGAATAAAGGAATCTTTCTAGAATTGGGATGGCAAAATTTTTTAGACTTGGCCCAGACCTAGACAAGCCCAGATGATTCGGTTTGGGTTCAACCTAGCTTGAATGCATGAAAAATACAAATTTGGTATCATTTTTTAAACCCGAATATATATTGGTTCGATTGCATGCTCGGCTGAACCCAGATTCCCAGAACCCGAACCCAAATTATAATGTTTTTAATTAATTATTATTAAATATAAATATAAAAGCAAAAAGTAAAAAAAAAAACCCTTAAAGCCCTACCCAACTGCCACTACTTTTATTTTTCTCTTCTTTAACATTAATTTAATGATTCATCATCCACCATTGTCAGTTCATCATCAAGAACAATAACAATTGAAATCATCCTCAATATCCATTTAAATCATCATCAATTCATCATCGATCATGCCCAAAAGTAACAAACAAGCATTATCAAATTCGATTTATCTCTCATCTCCCATCAAATTCAATCTTATCTCTCTCTTGTTCATAGACATTAGATCTCAAATATTGCTCGCTACTCTCATGGCTACCGCCTTCTGGACTCGTCGATGCCTTGGTTGACATCTGAGAGAAATCTCTAATCCCTTCTTGTTGGTGCTTCAGTAATTATTAAATTTTTTATTGTTTTAAATAGCCAAATGCAATATTTTAACATATAATATGGATGTAATTGTAAATTTTATTATTGAAGTAGGCAAATTTAGTTTAGATCCCATGAATATGAATTTGTTCTTTCTTTTTATTGTTTCTGTAAATTTCAAAGAGTCAAAAGGGGCATGCACAGTAGGTTCATTATTCTAGCCTCCAGCCAACTTTTTGAATTTAAAACTTGCAATCTGGAAATTTACATTTTTTCAGGTTGAACCTATATCAGATGCAGAGTTAGAAAATCTAGGTTTTTATTCGAATCCGCTAAGGAGAATTACCATTCGAGTTTAAAATAAAAAAGGCTAAACCCGAACCCATATCGAAAATTTGGTATCCCTATTCCAGATCCACATTTTAACAATTCCAATTCTTTTATCAATTAATAAGCGTTTCATCTTCCAATAGGGGTCCTCCTACTAAAAACTGGTATTACATAAAATCTGGACAAAACTTCCTCTTCTGATTATTCAAAAAATGTCCTTTAGTGGGTCTTAAAACGAGTTATGGTTTTTTGCTAGTGAGAATTGGGAATTTGGGGATTTTGATGATAAAAATCCCAAGTACTGATTAGAACTCGTTTCTGTACCCCAGCTAACTGGCTTGGTACCGTTTTAATACTATTTTAAACATCATCATGTGACTTAATTCTTCCTTTCTTTTTCATATTTTTATAGCGATGTGGAGTGCTCCTTCTTCCTCTTTTGTTATACTAGATTATGAGAAAGCTCTATTGTTGAGTTTTCTTGATATTTTACCAGAGTATAGATCTTGGGAATGCCTATCCTAACTGAGTTTGTTATCTTCATTTGACTTTATCTCTCATGTTCATCTTTTAGATCTTGCTAAAAGTGAGCTTTTTATTTATATTTTTATCTTTTTATATTTTTTTTACACTTTTATAGTGATTTAATAAATGCATCTTCTTTGGTAGTAATGTCTTCTAGAAATGATGTGACCTGCAAGAAGAAGAAGATCGAGAAACAGCCTATGGCTAGGGTTAATAGGAAGCTAACTGATAAAAATGATTTTCATGCCGATAGATCATCTTCTCAAATGGCTATTGATACCATTTAATTTCAGTAGGAATCTGTATTTCTACCCCTTGCTGTTGCATGTCCGCCAACAATGGGCTCTCGTTCTACCTATGCCACTACTAATGTTTCAGCTTCTACTTTATTTCCCCTAGATTCCAGTCATAGGACATTACCTCTGCTTGAAGGCTTATCACATTCTACTTGGTAAGATTCTTCTCAATCATATCTTAACTCTCTTAACCAACTTTGACCTCAATATATTTCTTCTAATAATGTGTGGCATATTGAGAATTGTGATCCATCTAACTTTATACTGACTAATATTTTATAGGTATATTTTGTGATTTTTATGTATGGTATTTTAATAAAGTTATGTATAATTCACACAAAATCTTCTGTTTTATTTGATTACAGTTGACTCGCGCTATCCAAGCATCTAGAAAAAGATAAAAAATTTAATATTAGAGAAAAGTGCTTTACTTGAATTTGGTATAACTTTTATAGAGCAGATTGCTGAGTTAAAGAGGAATTTGAATGAGGAAAAAACTCATGTGGCTTAGCTTAAAGTCAATTAGATAACTTAAAAGTAGATTGATAATCTAAAGGCTTAGTCTCAATCTCATATTCAAGATTTATCGAACTCTCTCGATCGATTGAATCTTTAACTATCTACTGCAAAAGCTTCCGCTGTAGAGGAACATAAGTCTTCTGCCAAGATTGCTACTCTTATTGATGAAGAGTTTTTTTACGGGTGCTGGAAAAGTTAAGTCTTTTATAAAGAGTCATTATCCTTAGCTTGACTACTCTTTTCTAAAAGACAATAAAGATGAGGATTAATCATAATATGCAGATATTGTTTTGTTACTTATGTACTCGCCTTTTTTTTTAATAGTGAACTGCTTGCTTCTCAATGCATGTACTGGCCTTAGAGTGTCTCTTTAATTAAGAAACTAGTGCGTGCCTCCTTTTAGTTTTTTGTGTACTCTTACTTTTCTATTTTTTTCCTCAAAAACAAAGACTCATTGATAATTTTTTCTATCTCTAGCACCTTAACTTTGACTATTCTTGCTTCCAAGAATTTCTTTACTTGTTATAACACAAGAAATTATCTTTTCTGTACATTAAAAAACTTAGACTTTTATACACTAAGAATTACTTGGCCTTTACTTAACGAATTTACTTGAACCTTTCTTGCTTTTAGGAATTTATTTAAACTTTCCCTGCTTTCAAGAATTTATTTAAATTTTTTCTGCTTCCAGGAATTTACTTAAACTTTTCATATATTAGGAATTTACTTGAACCTTTCTTGCTTCTAGGAATTTACTTGAACTTTTCCCGCATTAGGAATTTTCTTGAACATTTTCTCCATCAAGAATTTACTTCAACCTTTCTTACTTCCAAGAATTTACTTTTAGTTTTTTGTACCCCTTAAGAGCAAAAACTAGACTTACTAAGGATGATATGCCAAACTAATTAAAGAAAATTGCTTTTTATTAATGAATGCCTAAGAAGTTTATTAAAACTACTTCTTCAAGTAATTAAATATTCTACTGACTTAAAGAAAGCCTTATTAAAATTTCTAAAAAAAATGGACAATTTTTCTACTAATAGTAAATTTTTAGATGCTCTGCATTCCAAGGACGTGGCTGCACGATTCCATTTATATCTTTAATCTTATATGTTCCTGGCGAATAATCTTTGTTATCTTATATAGGCTTTCTTAATTTGGACTGAGCACTCCAGCATACTGCTCTTTAGTGCTTTGAAATACTCTTCTAAGGACCAAGTCTCCTACTCAGAAGTTTCTCAAACTTACTTTTGAATTAAAATATTAGGCCATTTTTTACTTATATGTTGTTGCTAGTTGAGCTTGTTCTCTTCTTTCTTCTACTAAGTCTAGATTGAGGCTTAATTACTCATTATTTTGCTCTAGTTGGAAATGTTGCACTTTGTATTATGGCATCCCGATTTCAACTGGGACCACTATTTCTATCCCGAATACAAACGAATATCATGTTTCTCCAGTGTTGTGGTGTGTATCATTCTATAATACCATAGCATAAATGGTAGCTAATCTACCCAGTCCCCTTCATGCTTTGTCGCATAGCTTTTAAGGCTAATGACCTTGTTCTTGAGTGGTTGCCACAGATGCCTTTATAGATTTCTCTCATCACATAATTCATTTAACCATGTACTAGGGATCGTAGATACTATAGTGAGTACCCTTTTTTGTATAGTACATCCCCTACAATCACATATTGTGCTATTCTTAGCCTTATTTTTCTTGCTTTTTTCTTATCAACTGGTAGTTTTTCATCTTGTATATAGTTAATGATAGGGTCTATCCAGCTTCCAAGTGCATTCACGAAGTTCACTTTGTTGCTCTCCTCTTTATTGATGCTGGGTCTTGGCAAGAACTCTATAGAAATGAGTTTGGTGATGCTTATATCAGTGGCTAACGCTAGCCTAGCAAGTGCATCTGCTTTGTTATTTTCCTCCCTTGACATTTTTGTTAAGGTGTATCTTACAAAATTTTTTAATAATTCTTTCACTTTTCTAAGGTATCTTATTGTTGAGTGTTAGAAAGTGTATATTTATAAAGGAGAAAATCGTCATTTTACACTTTAAATCTCACTAACATTGCTATTTTTATTTATTTAAGAATTTTATTATTTAATTATATGTATTTTATTATAATTATGTATTTTATGTATTTTAGGGACATTATGATCGTTTCACAATGAACGAGTGATCAGACAGTAAAACGGACGTCATATTTGGACTCAGGACAGTCGAAAACCTTAAGAGGAGTATTAAAGAAAAAAGTCACTGTTCACATATACGGTACTGTTCATATATACGGACCGATGATGTGGCAACTATCTATGACGTGGCAGTATCTGATTGGATGAATTATGTGGTATTGACTGCTTATGTGGCGTTGACCGATGACGTGGCGTTGACCGATGATGTGTTACGATCTTATTGGACTAAATTTCTTATGTACTGTAGATCGATGACGTGGCAGCATCTCAATAGAGCAAAAATCGTGTGTACAGTACATGCGCTTACATGGGATTATTTACTATTCAGCCGGAGTTACTGTGCAAATATTGACTGTTGACTGTTGACTGATGACGTGGCGCAATCCTGAGCATCCGAACTGTTTTTAATCCGATGGTCACGATTCACTCAATGTATCTATAAAAAGGGGGCTCTCCCCCCTAATTTGATACCCCTGAATTCATTTCTAAGCTTAGATTTCTGAAATTCCTTCTCCTTCTTGTAGTTTCTTTGTATTTTAATAAAATTTCCTTTTTTATCCTTAGTTAAAATATGAGTGGCTAATTTTCTTTTGAGCTTGGGTTGAAGGTGAAGTCTCAACATGTTCCATGGGCTTAATTTGGTAAATTTACTTTCTCTTCTCCTCTAATATTTGTGGTTGTTTTGACTTTTCGTCGACAAATAATAATAGTCTTGTCTAGATACGATTAAGTTAAACCAAGACCCTAAGAGAGTACTGAGTTATTATTATTTTACGATAAAGTTCTCAAGACCATACTTATTGGAGAGTGGTTCATGAGGTGTGGAATCCCCCCTTATGATTTAATTGGTATTAATATGGAATATTTAGCTCATGGAGCATGTTAATGCGGATCCGGATACCCAAGTGCTTTATTATAACAGTTACATTTTTAATTATTCCCGCCATTTTAATTCATAATTTAGGATAAAATTACCATAATTTAATTATTTCCATTAAAAGAAAATTAATTTGGCATATAATTAAAATCAACCTCCTCGTGGGATTGACACTCGTCACCATTAATCTATTCTACAATAGATTCGTGTGCTTGCGAGTTCAATAAAATTTACACAACACTTATCATTCTTTCTTCTTTTGTTTGGTAGTCAGATATGACCTGATTTACAATTAACTGTTAATTTTTGTTGGTCAACTTAAATAACTAAATATGAAAAAATATAATAAATAAAACACAAAGAATTTATATGGTTCGATACTTGGCCTATGTCTATAGGAGTCAAAGGAGTAACCTTTTTACTATTCAATAAAGAATTACAACTAAGAGCATTTCTTTGTAACTTTTTTGCCTCTAGTTTTGCTTGTTATTTCTATGTCTCTAAAGTTCTCTATTTATAATACAATTTATTGAATATCTAAGTTAGTATTAATTCCTTATTTAATTAGAATTATACTCAAAATCTATATTTACTTCCTTTTTCAAGTAGATTTTGAGAAGCTTCTAGACTATTTTTTCTATATTTTTTATGATGCTTTCCTTAGTTTCCACGCTTGATTTTTTCCTAGGCCAATGTTTCTTAGGTCGTACCTTTTTTTTGTCTATTTAAATTTTGCTCTTGGCTCTTGGTTCCTAGTTCTTAGTTCTTAATCCTTGCAACTTTGTGCATTTATTTTCATGATTCAAGACATGGTTTCAAGTCAAGCTTCACACACACACACACACACACACACACACACATATACATAATATTTTTAATTGTATATTGTAATAATTTTAACCAAAATAAGATTTATATTATATTTATTTTAATTGTGTATTATAATAATTTAACTAAACATAAAATTTAGATTATATTATAATAAAGAACTTTTGATGTAATGTGAAATATAAAGAAAAAATAGAATAAACAAAATGAATGAGTGAATTATAATAAAAATTATTAAAATATTGATTTCATTTTCAATTTAAATAAGAATAATTTTAGGTTCAGATAATAATTCTAAGGATATTTATGAAATTATATTAAATGATAAAATTGATTCTTAAAATTAGAATTTAAAAGCTACTCATTTCCTCATTTTGAAAATTAATTGTAGGAAGAGCTGATTTTCGATAAAAATAATTTTGATTTTTTTATCCAAGTACCAAAAGTAATTTTTAAATTTTTAAAATCATTTTTAAACTTCTCAAAAGTAATACCTAAATGGGCCCTTAGACAGTACTTAATGATTAAAAAAAATTAATAAAAATAAGACCATCTAACGATGCTTAGACAAAAAGTACCTTACCTTCTAAGTATCTTAGTGGCAGTCTTATTTCTAAAATATTCTTTTTTTTAGGGATAATGTTATTTTTATTATTTTTATTCAGAGTTGACAAAATAGATCATTAAGTTATGTTTGTATCATGTCAAAATATTGAGACCAAACCCAACATGAAAAAATAATCAAGTTATTAAATAACTCGTTTAATATCTACATATTAAATAAAATTTACTTCAAATATTTACACACTATAGCTCTATTACACACTATCATACATATATATAGTTTTTTTATAGGTTATATATATAGTTTTTTTATAGGTTATATATATATATATATATAAAGTATACATTTACACAATTGAAACTCTAAATGCATTTAAATTTTGAAAGATAAAATACTATATTTATATTCATCCTTTTAAAAAATAAAAATAAAAGAAAAAATTATTTTTAATATTTGAATTTTAATGAAAAAACTATAAATTATTTTAAAATAAAAATATAATCGTATCGTTGATTAAGTAAACAATCAAAAACTTTAATTCTAACTATAATAATTTATATCTATTTATTTATATTATATTTATATTAAATAATCAAATTGTATCAAATTTTATCAGCTTAATTTTTGTTACTACCAGCAAAACTTGTTGAAGTGTCATTTTTTTTTTCGGGGGAGGGGGGAATTGATTCTAATTTTAAGGCAAGCCCTATTTGATTTGCTAAATAAAATTCCCAATAAACATGAAGGTGTAAATGAATAAAATGAAAAAAAGATTGTTTAAACCTACTCACAAACAAAAACGGAGAGTGGAGTGTGCAACGAGTGATGGTTTAATTTGTGCAGAGAAGCAAGAGAAGCAGCAGAAACAGTGATTTTCCCATTCCACTCGAAAGCAAAAAGCATCAACCATGAAGCGATTTTTTAAGCCGATAGAGAAGGAGTGCTCAGCAAAGAAACCCGCGCTTTCGCCTTTGAAAAAAGACGGCGAGACGACTGAAAATTCAAGCGAAGAAAACAACAAGAAAGATCCCCTCAAGTTCGTAACATGGAACGCCAATAGTTTGCTTCTTCGTGTCAAAAACAACTGGCCTGAGTTCTCCAACTTCATCACCACTTTCGACCCTGACGTCATTGCCTTACAGGTGATTTGATTTTCGGGGGACACTGATTGTGAAATGTAATTGAACTCGAGTGTTCTGATCAATATGTTTATTTCTTGTGATATCGTACTGAAATTTGATTGTTTCTGTCGCATTTTGCTTCTAATATTTTCTTTTATTTTATGCGAAATTGAAATTTGATGAATGTATGTGATTCTCTAGTCGCAGTTCAGTGTTTGCAATCTGATTGCTTGGGTAATTGTCTCCGAATTTGGTTGTTTTGCTTGCATGTAGCTTTTACTTTAGTTTGCTTTCCAAAGAAAAAAAATATACATTTGGCTGCATGCTGATCATTGAGCGATTACTTGGGCAAAAGTGTGGGCGAGAACCTCTCTAACTGCATGCTAATGGTAGGAAGTGAGGATGCCTGCTGCCGGTTCGAAGGATGCACCGAAAAACCATCAGGAGTTGAAAGATGATACAAAAGCTTCCCGTGAGGAAAAGCAGGTAACAGTTTTTTGTTTGCCACTTCTACTCTTGAATTTGTTTGTGTTTACGTACCTGAAGAATATCATGACTCATGAGTGATGTGTGCTTGGAGTTAGAATTTTGGTATCTGTAATAAATGATAGTTCTTGCATCTCTCATAATTCATGCAATGTGCTCAAGGCCTATTTCTAAAACTTTTAAACTGTATTATAGACTTTTCTATTTTCATGCAGATATTGATGCGTGCCCTTTCAAGTCCGCCATTTAAAAATTATCAGATTTGGTGGTCTCTAGCTGATTCAAAGTATGCGGGGACAGCATTGTTAGTCAAGAAGTGTTTTCAACCAAAAAAGATCTCTTTCTCTCTTGAGAAAACAGGTATTTTGATTTGCAGTCTGTCACTTTGTTACGTTTGCATTGTGAAAAATTCTGAATAGATTTTGCAGTTGTAATGTAAAGCTTACTGCTTTTCTTGTCCCGATAACTTTAATCTATCGCTGGAGTGCACTTTCTATCTTTCCACTTGGGTTGGGGGGAGTTCAGATATAGGGAAGTACCTTGCTTTTTCATTTATGTCTGAGTGGTTAGATGTGGTCTGATAGTGACAGCAGAGGGCTGAAACAATACATGGACGAACTTGTTTATCTCTTTTTTCTATGTTTGCTTTTGCAATAATAGTTCAGGTTTTCACTTGTTGTCAGCTTCGAAGCATGAGCCAGATGGCAGGGTCATTTTAGCTGAATTTGAGACTTTCTATTTATTGAATACCTATGCACCTAATAACGGTTGGAAAGAGGAGGAAAATTCATTTCAACGGAGAAGAAAATGGGATAAGAGAATGCAAGAGTTTGTTTTGCAATGTTCAGGGAAGCCTCTTATATGGTGTGGTGACCTTAATGTAAGGTGAGGATTTCTTCCTCTCAAAAGTGGTAGGTATTGGTTGAATATTTTGCATTTTTCTAGCTTTTGTCTGTTCATATTCTATTTGATGCTTGCTTTAGGTCATCCAGCCGTACCTGCTGCAGGATTGACTCCAGCCTAATATCAATTCCTCTAAACCTTTTTCTTCAGCTCAAATAAAAATTTTTTGTTTAAACACATTTTATTAGATGCTCATCATTCTTTGAAAGTTGGTGGTGATAGAACTGCACTATACACAACTTTTCTTTTGTAGAAGTGTTAAAATTTGACTCTTGTATAAACTAGAAAGTTTTGCCTAACAAGTAGAACAGTCTCTATGTCAAGTACTTAATTATTCTTAGAGCATTATTTCCACTTAATGGCAGTATTATTTCAACTCATGCTTATTTTTTACATTAATTTGTAGCCATGAAGAGATTGATGTGAGTCATCCTGAATTTTTCGCTGCTGCAAAGCTCAATGGCTATGTTCCTCCAAATAAAGAGGTGTTAGTCTTGTCTTCCTAGCTTATCTTGACATAATCTTTGTTTTAGTTCCACCTTCTCATCATTTAATTACATGGTCATGCAATACTGTTCCAAGCATTCCAATTGAAACCAGATGACTAGAAACATAAAAGACACAGAGCTGGTGAAACGAGTAGGGTCCTTTCCTTTCTGATGCATGTGCATTTATTTTTGAACTCTGATTTGGCTTGTTTGCTGAATTTACTCTGTTACACGTTACAGGCAACTGGGATGGAATGATAGTCCGTTATGTAATGTTAACTGAGTCTTCAAAATGTGTTAACAATTATTTTTTTTTTTTTGGGGTACCCGATTTCTTTCTGAGTCAGGATTGGGGGCAGCCTGGATTTACGATTGCTGAGAGGAAGCGATTTGGTGCCATATTGAAAGAGTATTTAATTTTTCTTCACTTCTATAAATTAGCAGTCATGAAACCATGATCAAAACTAATGTTTTCTCCATGATCCTCCTCCACATCTCATTTAAAAATATCTTGAATGGTCATGGATTCATAATTCTTCTAGTTATACATATGTTTTATTCCTTTTTGCCTTATTAAAAATTAAAAGAAAATAGCTTTTGAGAATTTTTATTGATTATGTTTCAGGGGAAAACTAATAGATGCATACAGATTCTTACACAAGGAAAAGGACATGGATTGTGGCTTCTCATGGTCTGGAAATCCCATTGGAAAGTAAGTGGGAAATTGAAGTCAAATTTAACACTCAATTTGGATCTAAATGTATAGGTTATGATATACTGAAAGTTATGTCTCAGGTATCGAGGAAAAAGGATGAGAATAGACTATTTCATTGTTTCACAGGAACTCAAAGATCGTATTATTGCGTGTGAAATGCAAGGGCACGGAATTGAGTTAGAAGGTACTATTTATTTTCTGATGCATATATTTGACGTTATCATACACACACCTGAAACTAGTTTTGGAATGCGTGATGAATGTGTAAAAATCTTATTACTGTCCAAGTAGCTAGTTGGGACTCGGGAACAAAAATAAAAATCTGAAGAGCTTGCTCTTGAACTGCATGATTTCATTAACAGTGTCTTTATGCTGATGTTAGATCAATGCCAATTCTTTGCGCATGGTATTATTCTTTGTTTGCAGGTTTTTATGGGAGTGACCACTGCCCTGTTTCACTTGAGCTTTCAGAAGCCAGTTCAGACTGAAAAGGGGAAAAAGGAAAAAAATCTCAATGTCCAAGTGAAGTTGATGTGTATGTTCTTAATGGTGTAATGATGTTAGTATAATCTTTCATCCACACTAATTCCTCAAATTTATTATTGGGAACTCGTGTCTGTATTAGCTAGTGGCTATGGCACTTATCCAATTTGACTACAATTGATTGTCCTCGTCTTTCAGTTGATGAATAACTTCACATTTGTGACATGTCTTAGCCAATGTCAAATTGGATTGATTGAGGCTAGATTCCCAACCAAAATTACATTGATACGGATTTTAAATAGAAACAGAAAAGAAAGAAAGAAAGAAAGAAAGAAAGAAAATAGCTATACTCTATCAGATGTTTTCACAAATTAACGAATCAAGTCTGTTTTTCATACGAGTAACAGACCGACGATCATAAGTCCATAAATTTAAGTACACGCAGAGCCAAAGTGAAAGAATGTGTCTTTCATTTTGGATAAACAAACAGAACGGACATTAAAACGCCCGTAGGATTCAACTTTTTTTGGATGGTGCCCTTTTTTTTTTGGGGGGGGGGTGTTGTGGGAAGCTATCATGAAAATTGTTTCAATTAACTTTGATAATGTTCTTTAAACCTTTTTTTTTTTTTCAACATTGTAAATTAAGGACGGCGCCCGCAGCTTTGAATGCAAGAATTCGAGTCATAATCTTGTATTAAAATTTTACGCACACAAACACACGTATATAAAACAAACGTACATGAGGTTCAAACAAAATTTCAGTAAATTTTGGTGATTAATTTTGGATATGCTCATTGTGGGCTAAACATTTGAATTATATCATAATAATAATAGCATCTAAACAGGGTATGAAAGACGTTGATTGAAAATAGTAATTGATTATAAATGTAATATAAAAACATTTAGAATGATTTTTTAAAAGAGATTTTTTTTTTTTAATAAGAAGCTGCTAATAACCTCCAAATTGACAAAGCCTTTCGTCTGTACTTTAAAACTGGTTTTAGAGCGATGCTGACTGATATTGACAATTCCCATGCACATTGACTGGATACAATTAAGGTCGTGCATGTGTGCATATTTTAGTATTTACTGCTTACCCGCATGGCTCACCATAAGAAGAGAAACTATCCAATAGAACTTGAACACGTGTCGCAGTCACTGCGAAGTACTCGTCCGGTGGGTCAGAATCAATCCCGTAGTTGGTTAAACGGCTCCCTTTCCTCCTTGTGGACTTGGTTTGACCGCGGTCGTGTCAAACCAGAGTAAAACGCAGGCCCCCTAAAAGAACGAAACTGTGAAATCGCGCAAGTAACGGGGCCATAAGTAAAACAAGTACAGAAATGAAGGACGAAATTGCAAAAGAAAATTTTAATTCATGTCCGTAGTTGACAACAGTTCATAGTTCACAGTCGACACCAAAGAAGAGTTGAATGCAAATTTTTATCCAGTAAAAGAAAGCGCCAAAAATATAATTTTTGCAGCATCGGAAAAACCCAAAATGGCAAAACCGCAAATAAGATGAAAAACCACAGTCATTTTCAGAAGCCAGACCAAAACCGAATAAAACCCCAACTACATGTCTGCTTTCAACTACTCTTAGCATTTTCACCATTTCCACTCCCACCCCTCTGTATTAACAGCTAAAAAAACAGAGAACGAAAAATACAACAAACCAACACTTAATATGTAAATAGAATAAAATAATAATCCAAAACAAAAAGGAACATGAAGCAGCAGCAGCAGCAGCGGCAAACAAGAATCTGAACAGCTTCTTTCTCTCTTTCTAGTCTCCATAATGGAGACTTTCTTATGATTAGTACCCCACTATTTTTTTATTTTTTCTTTTTTTTCTTTTTATTTGGTTTTAAATATCTACTAAACCTCTAATCAATGGCGGAGCCACTACAGCAACAAGATATATTGCCATGGCTGAAAACCCTACCTGTGGCTCCAGAATTTCGCCCGACTTTGGCCGAGTTTCAAGATCCAATTGCTTACATTTTCAAGATCGAAAAGGAAGCCTCTCAATACGGCATCTGCAAAATCGTTCCTCCGGTCCCACCACCTCCCAAAAAAACCGCCATCACGTTTCTCAATCGCTCCCTAGCTGAGCGCGCGGCAGCAGCTGGCGGTGCTAGTTCCAGCTCCGGTCCTACATTCACCACTCGGCAGCAGCAGATCGGCTTCTGTCCTCGAAAACCGCGGCCGGTTCAGAAACCGGTCTGGCAGAGTGGCGAGCACTACACTTTCCAGCAATTTGAAACCAAAGCCAAGAATTTCGAGAAGAGTTATTTGAAGAAATGCGGCTACAAGAAGGCTGCTCTTTCTGCTTTAGAAATCGAGAGCTTGTACTGGAAGGCCAGCGTGGACAAACCGTTTTCTGTTGAGTACGCTAACGACATGCCCGGCTCGGCGTTTGTGCCTGTGCGGAAAATCAGGGACGCGGTTGGGGAAGGGGTGACGGTGGGCGAGACGCCCTGGAATATGAGGGGAGTGTCGAGGGCTAAAGGGTCATTGTTGAGGTTTATGAAGGAGGAGATTCCGGGTGTGACTTCCCCCATGGTTTATATAGCCATGCTGTTTAGCTGGTTTGCTTGGCATGCCGAAGATCACGACTTGCATAGCTTGAATTACCTGCATATGGGGGCTAGTAAGACGTGGTATGGGGTGCCCATGGAAGCGGCCAATGCTTTTGAGGAGGTGGTTAGAGTTCATGGTTATGGGGAAGAGATTAATCCTTTGGGTGAGTAGTAATTCTGACTCCCCCTTTTTTAATATGTAATGTGGAAATTAGTTTCTTTGGTACATTGTGGAAGGTAGTGCGATTGTTGGTAGTTTAATTTGGAAATTGCTTGGAATACTAGTTCTGTGTGTGTGGAATTTGAAACATGAGGTCGAGGTTGGGTAGGGACTTTGGGTTGGTGGGTTTTAGAGGCTTGCAGGAGTGTATTTGAGGTATTATGATGGGTGCCGCAATTTGGGTTTCTAATTATATTAATATCTGATGAGAGCCAGGATCACATAATTGGACTAGCGGCTTTTAATTTCCCTGCGAGGTTCAACTTGTTTGATAAGCAATTGTTGGGTTTAGTTCAACTGAAAAGCAACTTAGCTAGTAATAATAATCAAGGGGTGATGCTTGAATTTTATCTTTATCTATTTGTCACTTCATGCTCATCTACTTAACTTTATTTATTTTGTTTTCTATCAGTTACATTTGCTACACTTGGTGAAAAAACAACAATGATATCACCTGAAGTGTTTGTTGGTGCGGGGGTTCCATGCTGCAGGCGAGTCTTTATCTCTGTTCTTTCGTACTTCTCAATGCTATCGTTTTACTCTGAACTAATTTAATGTTTTCGTTTAAGGCATGATGCATTTATTTATTCTTAACTCATCAGTTTCTTTAAATCAGGCTAGTGCAAAATGCTGGGGAGTTTGTTGTAACTTTCCCAAGAGCCTATCATATGGGATTCAGTCACGGTAAGGCCCTTTGAGTTTGAAGATGTTACTTTTAGGTCAAAGTAGTTGGTATTACTGTTATGTTCTGGAGAAACTTACTTCTTCTGTTTGAATTTTGTCCATTAGGATTTAATTGTGGGGAAGCAGCCAATATTGCAACCCCTGAATGGTTAAACATTGCTAAAGATGCTGCTATTCGAAGAGCTTCAATCAATTATCCTCCTATGGTTTCTCATTTCCAGTTACTCTATGATCTTGCAATAGCAATGCATTCAAGGTATTTGCTGTTATGTTCTTAGGCTTATCCTAGTTGTATGTATGATTTGATTGGCTTCATCATTTTGCTTATCAGCTGTTAAATCCCATTTGGTCTTTTTAAACTGAAATATATAGGACTTCCAGAGTCACCTGAGATTTCAAAATACTTTGCTACACACTTTGGAGCAGATTTTGCATTTATTTGAACTTACATTGGAAATTTAATTGTTCTGTTTCCTTCTCGTTGTCACCAACACTTTTTTCTTTAGTATTCGTTCAAACAAAAAATTCTACAAACACTGTCTTCTTTTTGTTGACAGTTGGAAGCACAGTAAATATGAGCACATCTTAGTTATTATTTGCAGTCTCTCTTAATTTTCTTGTTTTCTCAAATGCAGTATTCCTGTGGCTGTCAGTGCTAAACCACGGAGTTCTCGACTAAAGGATAGGAATAAAGATGAGGGAGAAACTTTGGTTAAAGAATTGTTTGTGCAGGATGTAGCACAGAATAATGAATTGCTACACATTCTTGGACAAGGATCTCCAATAGTACTTCTCCCTCAAAGTTCTTCAGGCGCTTTGGGAGCAAACCCCAGGATCCCCCTTGGTCTATGCAGTTATGGAGAAGCAATAAAATCCTCGGGTCATTTAGTTTCTAACGATATCATGGTTGGCAAGAATAATGGAATCAATCCTGTGAAGGGTTACTATCCTGTGAAAGGAAAATTTGCTTCTTTATATGCAAGAAATTCCCCATTCAGTGAAACTGATAACATAAGAACTTGGAATTATCAGATACTATCCACAGATACTGAAAGACAAAATACTGTTCAAGGTGATCGGTCATCAGATCAGAGGTTGTTTTCTTGTGTCACATGTGGGATCCTGAGCTTTGCTTGTGTAGCTGTCATTCAACCTAGAGAACCAACTGCTAGATATCTCATGTCGGCTGATTGTAGCTTCTTCAATGATTGGATTGTTGGCTCGGGAGTGAGTGGTGCATTTCATGCTGCTGGAGGGGATGTAATAACTTCAGAGCACAATTCTCGTTCAAGTAGGATATTGCCATTTTTCTTTTGTTTATTTGCCTCATTGAGTGATCTTATGTAGTGGTGGGCATAGATATTTGCTGTCCCCCGATTTCATATCTTATCAGTTATTAGATTGTGTCCACACCTGCATTCTACACAGGGCATGGTCTCTGCATGGATGAGTTTCTTGTGCTGAACTGGCAGGATCCCTTGGGTTTGATTCTGTTATTATTATGATGTTTATCTGCTTTGCAATAGCTACTTTGCATCTTCCAGGTGCATGGGTCCTTACCTGTTTCATGCTTGAGCTTTTAGGTCATGTGATAACTTTAACAAGAGGCAGACTAAGTTTTAGTGACTAGTGATTCCATGGTTGTGAGGGAGTTAAATCAGACCTTTGATGTTGATGACCTCCTTGTTTGGCATGATCAGAGCTGATCTTGTTTATGTCTCTTATTTTCTACTGATGGTTGTTCATCTGTTCCTCCGTCCACAGATGAAACTGTCTGTTTTCTCTTCTCTTTTGATCTTTCATATGGCTATAGCATGGATCCTTTAACTTTCCATACTGAAACATAGTGTATTATTTGTAATTCTGGTTTTGATTTGTTTAGATATTACTTAGATGACCTTATAGGTTTATTAGGCTAATGAAATTGCCTCTGTTTCATGGTGGAATATGACGATTCTAGGAGGAAGACCATTAAGGAAAGCACATGAGATGTAACTTAAGAAAAGGAAGGGTGGACTGGGATAAAGTGCCTACGAATATTGTTGTATCAACCAAAGTTATTTTTTAAAAAAATTGCTTCTTGGTAAACACAAAAGCTTTTTAGAGTGAGCAGAGTGGAGAGTATTTAACAGTCATGTGTACAAGGTAGTGGATATAACTTGATCCCCATATGAAGATTGCATACAATATCTCTTTTCAGCACTTGCTTATGTACTTATAATGATCTGTCATATTGGTGGAAATATAATGACTAATTTTTCTTTTAAAATTATATTTATTTATATCTCATGACAAGGTCTAGCTTTGCTGGTGATTTTTATGAGGCTTCAATATCCTATTAAAACATAGTACTCCTTGTGGTTGGCCGTTGTTGATGCAATTTTCCTCTTTTGCAAATGATGAATCACTACCTTGCACATTAAGTCTTTTAACTCTGGATCTGAGCTGCATGTTTTACAGTTAACCTAGATAATATTCAATTTTTTTCCCCTTATTGTGCTTTTCCTAAGTATGTTGAGCTACTGTTCCCGTTTCCAACATTTGGTTATTTTTGTACAAAAACACAGGATGGATTGGAAAGAGTGGTCGGAATAGTTTATATGACGTCCCTCTTCAATCAGCTAAGCAGATTCAAGGGGTGGATCAAAGTGATGAAAGAATTTCGGTTAGAGAAACAAAAGGAGATACCTCTGCTCTTAACTTACTAGCTATAACTTATGGCAATTCATCTGACTCCGAGGAAGAACAGGTTGAACCAAATGTTCCCATGTGTGATGATAAAGAAACTAAATTGACGGAGTGTCTGTTAGAAAGAAAATATCAGCGAGACTGTCATGCCACTGCTGCTGCTGCAGGGAGTCAAGACCTCTGCTTCGTAGGCTTTGATTGCGAGGATGAAGCTTCGCTCCAAATCAGTTATATGCAACCTGAACTTAGAAGAGATTACTGGAATGATAAAAAGCCTCAAATGTCTGAATGCTCCGCAGAGTTTGAAACTGATAAACATGATTGCTCTAAACCTAATGGCTTTAATGGTTGTTTTGGAGATCCAAAAGCAGCATCTTATGCTTCAAATTACTCTCCAGTCATCCATGGTGGTGAGAATGTGGAGTTTAGCAAGGCC
Source organism: Aegle marmelos (assembly GCA_030449875.1). Classification (NCBI taxonomy): domain Eukaryota; kingdom Viridiplantae; phylum Streptophyta; class Magnoliopsida; order Sapindales; family Rutaceae; genus Aegle; species Aegle marmelos. The sequence goes on from JASUUL010000093.1 coordinate 4,121,976, forward strand.
ATTGTACCAGTAACAAATGCTGACATGTCCTTTGCTCCAAGATCTGATGAAGATTCTTCTCGAATGCATGTCTTCTGTCTTGAACATGCTGTGGAAGTAGAGCAACAACTTCGTCCTATTGGAGGGGTGGATATATTTCTTCTTTGTCATCCGGGTATGTTGTCATTGAGCAATCATTCATGCCTATCATGGGCATCCCATTTTTTCCATCGTTTTATTGTTTTACTTATTACTACTGTCATTTTTCATTTATTCCTGAGCAAATAAATAACTATCATACATGAAGTCTTGGAAGTTGAATATTGTATATCAGTTCTTTCATAGTTTCATAGTGATACTGTAATCTGGCGATTACAGTCAATGTTATTTTCGCACTTATACCGGGGAAAAATTTGTATTTCTCATTGCATGACGTGGAGTGACCGAAGGCATGAATCTATACTGATATGTGGAATAGTAGCTATCGCATACCATTTGTAAATGCTGTGGATTGTGTATGAATAGTGCTGACCGAGGCAATAATTTTGGTGCTATTTACTAATACCATGTTTAGCTTTCCCAAATTTTTGTGGACTCTGAAATTTTGAGTGCTTTAAGGGAGAATGAGCATCGTGCCTGCTAAAGTGGAGATGGTGCTTTATGAAAAGATTCAGCATACTGTGCATGACTCTTAGCCGCCTAATGTAGTAATGTTTAGTTAGTATCGAGTGCTCTGCTGCAAATTATCTGCCGTCGAGTGCTCTGCTGCAAAATTGTCTGCTGTCGGCCATGCTCTTTACCTGAAATCTTTCCTCTTGTTAAGCAAAATTGCAGACGTGTTGAAACTAACATCTCAGGAAACCGTGATCATTTTATTTTTTTCAGTCTTTATATTACTCTCATTAGTAGTGAAGAGAGTTTCTTCTTCCTAACAAGCTTGTGTGCGTTTTCTGTGTTACACTCTTGCAAAAATATACTCCTATTGAGAGCAGTTGCAGCGCTCTTATAATTCATAGTTCTTTCTAAAAACGTGCAGATTATCCCAAGATGGTGGCTGAAGCAAAGTTAGTGGCTGAAGAATTGGGAATTGATTCTCTCTGTGATGAAATCTCATTCAGGATTGCTACCAAAGAGGATGAGAAGAGAATCCAGTTGTCTCTGGATAGTGAAGATGCAATACCAGGAAATGGGGACTGGGCTGTAAAGTTGGGAATCAATCTTTTCTACAGTGCCAACCTCAGCCGCTCTCCTCTCTACAGTAAGCAGATGCCATACAATTCTATTATATACAATGCTTTTGGCCGTAGTTCTCCTGCTAGCTCGCCCAACAAATGCGACAATGGGAGACGTCCTGCCAGGCAGAGGAAAGTAGTGGCGGGGAAATGGTGTGGGAGAGTTTGGATGTCAAATCAGGTTCATCCCTTTCTAGTGCAAAAGGATCCTGAGGAACAAGAGCTAGAAAGGAGCTTTCATGCTTGGACAACACCAGATGAAAATTTTGAGAGAAAACCAGAAAGTATTTGCCAAACTCACTCGACCTTGGTGACTAGAAAGTACAGTAGGAAGAGGAAAATGCTAGCAGAGAGTGTGTCAATCAAGAAAGCCAAGTGTATCGATACAGAAGATGCAGGTTCAAAATATTCACTGGAGGGTGATACTCATACCCAGCAAAGGAGGATTCTCGGACACAAGCCAGTAATGGAAAAAGAAGATGAGGACTTGCCCGATTCATCAGAAGTTAGTTCTTATCAACAGAAGAGGAGTGTTTCTAGAAGAAAACAAGCCCAATATATTCAGAGGGAAGTTGGAGATTTAAATGATGTACTGCCAGGCAATTCTCTTAAACAGTATAGGAGGATTGCTAAGAGGAAGCAAGCCAAATGTATTAGTAGGGAAGATGAAGTTTTGGATGATTTACCTGATGATAGCTCCCTTATGCAGTACAGGAGGATTCCTAGGAGCAAGCTAGCCAAACATGTTGCGAGAGAGGATGAAGTTTCAGATAATTCGCTGCGAGGTACTTCTGATAGGCAGCAGACAAGCATTCCAAAAGGCAAGGAATTCAAACGCATTGACAGAGACGATGCAGTTTCAGAGGATTCACTGCAGGATCATTCTCATCAGATGCAGTTTAAAAGGGTTCCAAAAAGCAAGCAAGCTGAATGGATTGAGAAAGAAGATGCAGCTTCTGATGATTCACTGGAGGATTATTCTCATCACTCGCAGCATAAAAAAACTCCAAATATCAAGCAACCCAAATGTATTGACAGTGAAGATCCGGTTTCAGATAATTTGCTGGAAAATACTCATCAGTTGCGTCATCAGAGGATTCTAAAAAGCAAGCGAGCGAAGCGTGTTGAGAGAGAAGATGCAGTTTCAGATGTTTTACTAGAGGATAGTTCTCATATGTTGCCTAGGAGAACTCAAAAAGGCAAGCAAGCCAAATGGATGGTGAGAGAGGATGCTGTTTCAGATGATTCACTGGAAGATAATTCTCATCAGTTGTATCAGAGGATTTCAAAAAGTAAGCCATCCAAGTGGATTGAGAGAGAAGATGTTGTTTCAGATGATTCACTGGAGGATAATTCTCATCAGCAACATAAGAGAATTCCTAGGGACAAGCAATCTAAATGCACCGAGACGGAAGATACTGTTTTCTATGATTCCGCTGAGGATAACATTCAGCAGTTTAGGAGAATTCATAGAAAGAGGTCCAATTTTACTGAAAGGGAGGATGCAGTCTTGTATGATCTACTAGAGGATAATTCTCATAAAAGACATTGTAGGACTCTCAGAAGCAAACAGCTGAGAACTGAAACCCTTCGGAAAATGAAACAGGAAACTCGTTCACATATGAAGCCCGGGAAAAGTAGATTAACAAAACAAGAGACCTCTCGGCTAGTGAAACAAGTGACTTCTCGGCAGCATAGTGTTAAAAGTGATCAGAATGCTAAACTGTTTGGTTCAGTTGTTGAACAGGAGCTAGAAGGCGGACCTAGCACTCGACTTAGGAAAAGAATCCCAAAGCCTCAGAAAGAGTTTAAAACCAAACCAAAGGAGAAAAACCAAGCCACCAAAAAGAAGGTAAAAAATGCTTCGGCGGTGAAGGCTACTGCTGGTTTGAATAATGCAAAAATTAAGGATGAGGAAGCAGGATACCATTGTGACATGGAGGGTTGCACGATGAGTTTCAGCTCAAAACAAGAGTTGGTTCTACACAAGAAAAACATCTGTCCAGTCAAGGGATGTGGGAAGAAGTTTTTCTCACACAAATACCTAGTGCAGCACCGTCGTGTTCATTTGGATGATCGCCCCCTTAAATGCCCGTGGAAGGGATGCAAGATGACATTCAAGTGGGCATGGGCACGCACTGAACACATAAGGGTTCACACAGGTGCTCGACCTTACGTGTGTGCTGAGCCAGGCTGTGGCCAGACATTCCGGTTTGTATCAGATTTCAGTCGTCACAAGCGGAAGACCGGACATTCTGCAAAGAAGAGCAGAGGGTAGTGAGTGTAAAGGAAGAAGATTGGTTGTTAACATTTGCCAGTGAAGCTGTTGTTGAACTTTTAGAGGGGTAGGGCTAATGTAGGTTTAGGATGTTCCTTGTCCTGTAACTGTCAATTGTTAATTAATTGTCATTCAGAGCAACTGTTAAATTTGTGTTGCCCTGGGGCGTCATTGGGCCAATTTATTTATGAATTGCTCGAATCTTGAAGCAGATTAACCTCTATTCAATTTCCTTTCAACATCTCCTTAATCTCTTTGAATGAAATTCTTTTCGATACTGAAGAGAATTTTTGCAGTATTTGAATTTACTCGCCGTAACAGATTCCATGCGTGTACTTATTTGATTTGTTTCTTGATTTTTTTAATTATTAGTATTATTATTATTATTATTTTACAGCTTGGTAGCAATAACCGTCTTGTGACTGCGTTATGAAAGAATTAGACACTTGTGCTGAAATTTGTATGGAGCAAAGAGCAATTCTATTTGCGTATTACATTACTTCCACATTTTTACCCAACGTTTGCCCCTTAAAAATTTTGAAATAGACAAAAATGCATTTGACACCACAATTTCTTTCAAACACATAAAATATCCTTTAATACATTTGACATACCACATTATATGAAATTATAATATTAATAAATTATATTAAATTACAGTTTTAAAAATAATTCAAGCCTAAAAAAATAGTTTTCACCACTAAAACTAAAGCTTAATTTAAATAATATTTTATATTTTTATATATACAATACAGTTTCTATCAAACAGAATATAAGCTGCTAAATGATATCTTTTTATAATTTTATTCACAAGAATATGGACCTTATTCAATTAAATTAAAAAATTTGCGATCCCTTCAAAAATATTAAATAATTAGGGACCCAAAAAATATATACAGAAAGAAGTAGCACTCATTTAGTCACGTTGAGCCTCCGTACCCATTTTTTCAGTTCACTTGGATTTCACATCTCACATCTTCATCAATCATCGTTTTCCTCTTTTGCAAAATTAGGGTTTGAAATGTGATAACAATATGGAACTGTCTGAGCTAGTTCCCGTACCAAATCTTAGTCATGAAAAAACAAAACTGGAACTAGGGTTGCAATCTTCCTCTCCGAAATCGGATCTCGATCCTCCACCGTCCGATCTTGATTACGCTGCAGGAATTGACGAAGCGCTGCCAAATCTGGATTTGGGAGAGGCGGAAGAGATTGATTTAACCAAAGAAGTGGAAATAGAAGAAGACGACGAGGAAGAGGAAGAGGAAGAAGAAGGAGAAAGCGGGAGTGATGAAAACCATAAAAGTAACATTAAAGTTCAGTTTGAGATTCAAAATGAGGATGAGAATCGAAATCAAATGAGAAAAAGGTATCCCTATCCAGTGAGACCCGAAGCTCAAGATTGTGCTTTTTATATGAAAACAGGTACCTGCAAGTTTGGGTCCAATTGTAAGTTCAATCATCCCGTTCGTAGAAAAAACCAGGTAATAAAAATTAAATTTTTAAATTTACCCGATTAGTTTTTTTGCTTTTGTTTGTTTATTTGTCATTGTTTCTGCTGAAAACAAGTTGAGTCTCTATGTTTGTGCGCATGTGAAGTTTGTGAGAAAAATTAAGTGATTTTGAAATTGGGAAAAATGGATAATTGATTTATCTATTCAGAAAGGTTAAGTTAGCTCTTTTTTTTTTTTTTTTCTTTTGTTGGTTTCAAGGTTTCCAAAGAGAACGTGAAGGAAAGAGAGGAACTGATTGAGAGGCCAGGCCAGAGCCAGAGCCAGAGCCAGAGCCAAGGCGAGAGTCAGAGTCAAGGCCAGATAGAATGCAAGGTTAGTATATAATTTTTGTTATATTTTATGGCAATGTGAGGTTAACTTTACTTGCCCATAATTTTTATATACCTGTTAACCACTAAATCCTGAGACTTTTACTTTGTTTTTTTTCTGTAAGTGGTTTTAACATCACCATCTTGTACTTGAATTTATTATTACCAATCATTTTATTTCTGTCAGCTTTGAAGTAATTCTTTATTCTTTCCTATTGGATTGATTATCGTTATTCAAATTGGAGTATGTTGTTTTCATGAGGGCTACTAATACCTAATTTTCTTTGGATGAGTGAATACCTGAAGAATATGTTATTAGCTTTTATTTTGTATCATCTCTTTGCATTATGTGCAGCATACTAGTAACATATTTTCTGCTATTATAATTCTCTTGAGCTATTTGCAGTATTACCTTAGGACAGGAGGATGTAAGTTCGGAAAGGCTTGCAGATTTAATCACACCAGAGCAAAATCAACAGTTGCCCCAGTTTTAGAGCTCAATTTTCTGGGTCTGCCTATTCGACCTGTATGATTTCTGTTTTGTATAAAGCAGTTAAAATGAACCTATGTTCACCTATCTATGCTTTTTCTGTAGCTGTTTCCAAATTTCATGAATCTACATGAGAGTTGGTCATTCTACGGTCTGCTGGAATGATCACCCTGATTTTGAAATTTTGATTCATGACAGAGTGAGAAGGAGTGCCCTTACTACATGCGTAATGGTTCCTGCAAGTATGGTGCTAACTGCAGGTTTAATCATCCTGATCCTACAGCTGTTGGCAGGTCTGACTCTCCTCCAGGATATGGTAATGGTGGATCTATCTCATCACAAGCTGCATCACAAGCAAGTATAGGATCCTGGTCATCACCTAGGGCTTTAAATGAACCTGCTCCCTTTGTGCCAATAATGTATTCACCAACTCACGGGGTTCCTTCTCAAAATTCAGAATGGAATGGGTATCAGGTAGTAGCATTGCTCTTATTGTGGTTAACTGAGCCATAAAAAGTTTCTGTGTTTATCATCATCTTTGTTGCATGACCAATTGAAGGAAAATAATGGCAGAATAATTGGCAATAAGAAAAATGTTTCTTAATACTCTTTTTTTGTTTCACCTGATGCTTAGTTTACCCTTGTCTAGACACTAATGTAGTATTTTAAATGGTTCTAGATAACATTCATTGTACTTTTCATCCAAAAAGTGCTTCTGCTTTGAATTACAGGATGTAACTTACCTCCCAAAACTTTGTGTTTTTCTTGCAAGTTTCTTTGTTTCTTAACAAAAGGAAAAAAAAAATTTACATCCCAAAAAATTAATAATAATAAATTTTAGATGTGAAGTGGTTTTGCTTGTCTGTAAAATTCATCTGATTACTTATCGATTCGTTTTCGGATTGGTTTGATCTGCTTATGGCATGTCAAGCCTCCTCTATATCCACCAGAAAGGAGTGTGCAGTCAGCCCCCACGTATGTCATAAGCAACAACCCAGTGATAGATAATGTCCAGATAAATCATCAGCCACAGATGCTATTGGGTGAATTCCCAGAAAGACCTGGCCAGCCTGAGTGCAGTTACTTCCTAAGAACCGGAGACTGTAAGTATAAGTCTAATTGCAAATATCATCATCCAAAAGATCGGATCTCTAAGTCAACACCATGCACTCTCAGCGACAAGGGTCTGCCACTGAGGCCTGTAAGTTCTGATTTTCAGCTGTGCTTTTGGATGATATACTTAATTGAAAATGACAATTTGAATTGCCACCAAATTCTCATTTACAGAGAGAAAACAAAAAGTGCAGTCTACTGTAAAACAAATCTATGCTCTTACGAGGGTGATGGATATTGACAATATGTTCCTCAATGGTTGTTTATCTTTTTTGCTGCTTTTAAAATCTTCTTTGCTGCTTTTAAAATTTTCTTTGCTGATGGTGTTAATGAGAGACTACTGTTTCTTTTTATCAGTTTTTGACTTTGGCATAAGAATCTGAACTTTGTTTGACCACATCGAGCCACCAAGTTTTCTATTTTGTGACCTCTAGTTCTTGGTTTTTGAAATACAGGGTCAAAATGTCTGTTCATATTATAGCCGCTATGGCATTTGCAAGTTTGGGCCGGCTTGTAAATATGATCATCCTATACACCCAGATGCTTCAGCTGAGTATAGGCTAGATCCACCTCCATCATTTGGCAACTCTACAACTAGGCAAGAGAGTGGAATGGCTGGAACTGGAAACGGAAATGGGAGTGATAAGAACATTCAGCAGCCTGTGTAAATTTTTTCTGCATCAAAGGCTCTCTACCTTTTAGGATTCAGACTGCTGAGGTTCTTTTATTTTCTTCTTTGGGCATGAAAATTCTATTTAGCAATTTTAGTTAAGCTGCCACAAGCTTTTCTAGGTTGGCACTAGATATAAGCTTATTTGTTGTGTTACTACAAGCCAAAGAGAAATCAGGATATGTAAGTCATCTCGGTTTCAGTTGTTTCTGTTCAATCCACAATACATACAAAATCAACTGCGAAGTGATGATTTGAGAATTAGTGCTTTTTCGCGCAATTTTCAATATATAATTTACAAGGGAAAGCCATTTACTCCCAGTTGCAGTTCAGCTGTGGCACTGAATTGAATGTAAACGGCCTAGCTAGTACGATTTGATGGTTTGATTTGAATTAGCTTGATGCAATTTGTTGCCATACGGCATTCGTAGAAACGGTGAAAGAAAATCAAATAAGTGCGTTTACGTGGAGAAAGAATCAAGCAAAATAGCACAGGGAAGTCGAAGTAGTTCCGAGGAACTAACATTGTGAGCATGAATTTGAAATTGGAATATCACAACATTTGTGCAAGCTTATCTGTATGTTCGATATAAATATATAACATAAGCAAGTTCATTGGTAACCTCATGTAACATGTTTGAAACGGAATAATGAAAAACGGCCACCGTGAAGAGACAGAAACAGAGTCTCCGTAGTGCCATTTGTAAACCTCTCCCCTACAGTTAACAACGTCAAAATTTGTGAAGTAGAAAAAACAAGTGGTGGAAAATGTGCAGAATAAACTAATATAACGCACAAACAAATGCAATAGACAAAGTTCGATATTATCACATGCAGTCAATGATAAGCCAGTGGGCCTGGCTAGCGTATTCATTGAAGACACCAGTTGTTAAGCGCCTACTACGTTCACAGACAACATACATTATTTCAATGCTCCCAAAGCAATGTGTATTCAACCACGCACAACCACTTGCTCTGCATATAAAATATAAGAAGAGAGTTGGTTACACGGTCAAAAAATTAAACCGCCATTACGAGTGAAGAGTTTTACAACCCCAGGAGATATTTACCTTTCCACCTCGAGGGTACCGAAAACTTTCGCTCTCCTCGTACACACTGTCACTCCTTCTGGGTGTATTAGGTTTCCCAACACTACTTCTGTTGGTCTTCTTCTCATCTCTGGCCTTGTTAAATATGACTGTGAATCCGTCAGCTGAGGCAGGGTTACTTACATCCCACTCTCCAAATTTAGGCAATGGCCGGCCTCTTTCCTGCTGAAAATGACAGAAAAACAAACCAAGATGTTAGTGAAGATCCCGTGAAAATACTCAGACTTACACACCAAAACTAAATGCTTCCAAGAAGAATCATTCATATCATCATTCATATCAGCCTATTATTGAGGAGTAGTTTTACATGAAACATTAATTATCCATCCCCCAGGGCCTTTTTTCTTTTTTTTTTTTTTTTTAATGGAAAAGAAAAAAGGAATTGCACCCCGAAACCATTGGCAGCCGGACTTCCGCCAAATCCATTTCTACGCATTGTTATAAAAGAAAATATATTGAGAAAAAGGTTCCCTTCCAGCGCATCTTGCATCTTACTGGCAGACATATTACTCACAGACACCATCTAGAAGCTGTTTCAATCTCATAGATTGTTGCTTGTCAAACATATTCATGTACAACTAAGCTTCATACTTCATACAAATACTTAATTATCAGTAAAAATTTTGTGATCCAGGAGAAGTCGGCACAACAATCTCTATATCCCTCCTTCTACTATCTCTTTGTCCATCAAGACTAAGGATTTCAGAACATATCTGAATTTTGGTATTAAGGCGAGAGAATTAATTTTAACATGAAGCCAAAACAGCAAAAGTAACATGAAACATTGAGTAGGAATTCCTGTCAATGCAACAAATGAAAGCCACTGAGTATAACCTCCACATTCATACTCAATTCTAGAGATAGAGACTATGAAATCGAACAGTACCAACTAAAAACATAATTATTCTTTTCTACAAGTGCTTCTTCTTACTTAGAGTAAACGTCCTGTAGTTGGCACCCTCTCCAGGAATTGGTGTATTTTAGACCACTAAGGTTCTTTGGCATCGTCATAAAGTAAACTTTCGCTGAGGAGATGAGTCCAACTTTCAACATAGATATAAAAGGGAAAACATCATATGTTATTATGATGTGGGAACCAGCAAGTCAATTGCAGAACATCCAAAATCTTTTACGTGCTTTGCAGAATTATGAATCTATAACATGACGATGACATTAAAAGACAATGCCTGCCCCAAAAAATTAGAACAAAAAGCATGAACAATCATTGAGAATATGAGAAACAAAGGGGAAGACAATAACAACTTGTAGCTCAAGGAAAACAACTCAATGTAAGAGTATCAGTAGTCATTTTGACATTGTAACAACACAAATCAATACAATACAATTACGTTATGCATACACAAAAATAATCATGAAAAATGCACGTCCAATTCATACATACTATTGAAGGATTAAAGAAATGGAAAAGCAGAAATGTGATGACCAAAATAAGATAAAGGGGAGAAGAATGAGCGTACAGATCCCATGAATGGAGGAGACGAAAGGAAGCAGCCCCAGCTTCTCGAAGATAGAGATGGAGATGGAGATGTCTGGAGAGTGACAGAGGGACAACGTGAGACATTTTTGGAGAGAGAGAGAGATAACCCCACCCCTCCTATTCCCTCATACTTGTTAGGCAGCGAGCAAATTGAGGGCAGCACACCGCACTCACAAGTTATATAACCGTTTTCCATTCATGGCCAGTTTGATTTATTGCCTTCACCTTACTGAAATTGCCATACTTATCTAGTTTCTGCTGTGTTTCTAAATAAGGCTCGGCTCCTTATTCAGATATTTACTGCAACCGTTTTCATAATTACACGTCAATTGGCGTTTACTCGTATTGTTTCAAAAATTAAGGAAAACATTTCACGTGATCCCTCCCCCTGCCATACTGACTTGCTAAAAAATTTCGATATCCATCCATGCGAAGTAGCATTGATCATAATTGTTTGTTCGCTAAATATTTATAATGATAAAAATTGGAAAACCTTGAATGGAACACTGTTTTTTTCTAAACTAAATATAAAATTTTGTAGCGTTAAGTTTACATGATGAACCCAATGCCATATACTCCGCAAAACTACACAAGAAACACAAGAAACAGGTAATTACACGTCAAATTAGTTTCAAAAGGAATGTAAAAAATTTCCGTTCATCCATCTCCTCCATTCCAAATTGCCACTCCGCAAAACTACACAAGAAACAGGTGGCCCCAAATTAGTCAAAAGGAATGTGCCACCGTTCATCTCCTCCATTCCAAATTGCACCAAAACATAACCAACTAGTATATCTAAACACTCCAATAAAATGGAGATAACTGAAGCAATATACAAAATTGAAAAAGGCTACGTCTTTATAACCATCTGTACATATAAAAAGCATGTCAGGATCCTCGCAACTAGGAAAGGGCATATGATATCATACAAAGGATCTACAACCTAAGGAGGTTAGACTGGCCGAGTGCGTTCTAATAGGAGACCACCAATCAATTATCAACATTAGCCTTGTTTCCAGCGAGGATAAGGGAGATCTCCAGTCCACGGCTAAATGCCTGATTAAAGAGAAGACGAGACTGGAAAGTAGAAACAAATGGAAACCAAGATAAGAATGCCACGGGGGCAAAAATAATCACACCCATCCCAGCGTCATACATTCTGGCAAACTCCCGCACTGATTCCCACAAGCCCAGGCTCCTGACTATGTTCTTCCATGTGACAGCTAGCTGTACCAGCAGAAAGTGAAAAGGTTTGAAGGCCAAAAAATAAAATTAAAATGATGACCAAAGTTTGTAGATTTTATTAAGGCTAATGATGCTGTCCTTTGGCCAAATTATTCTGGTCTATCGTGCAATTGTGCAGAATGGCACAGAAGCAGTTAAATTTGAAACTTACACATATAATAGCCCAACCAGTAGGAATAAATGCAAGGATGCTTGCAAAGATATCTGCAACTGACAAACGAGTGAAGATAATGACAAGGATGAGGGCAGCAACAAGTCCTATGGATGATGCTCCCTGTGTCAAGCGCATCAATAACTGGAAGTCGCTGGACCTTTTAGGACTAAAGGTAAATATCTGCAAACAAGCAGAAAATTAATCACAAAAACTACCATGTTTCATAGCAAAAATCAAGCAACAAAAAGTCAGGTGTGGACAAAAGGAACTAAAACAAAAAGGTACATACCTTAAAAATCATTACTATGCCAACTAACACAACCCAAGAGAAGCCATAAATCTGCCCACAAAAGCAATTGTCAAGACCAACATAACTAGAATAACTTTAAAATGAAAATATATTCCCATAAGATACATCATATTCACAAATTTGAAAATAAATTGTGTTATAATGTACCATGCAGCCTGTAAATAATCAAAATTTTGGAAGATATTAATAGTACTAATGATACTAATAATGACAAAAATAACCACTCTACCAGAACACATGCCTCAAACATACAAAGTAGCATATAATGAGTCTATCAAAACATTGGTAGACTAGCAGTAACATACATAGGAGAGGAGTGCCTCATGCAAAGCACAGGAAATTTTCTTTCCCCCCCCCCCCCCCTTAAGAGTACATGTTAGACACATGTCTAGAAAAGAAAAGTACCGCAAGTGATGTATCATCTCCAGTGAGATGGAGTTTGTATACAATGCCGTATTGAAATATGAAGAACCTCAAAGTCAGTATTGTTTCCAAAATACGACCTCTCAGAGTTTGGATGTGCATCTGCAAAGAAAAGCATACATTAATTAGTACATGAACAAGTTTAAGAAGAAAGGAAGCAAGAATAACATAGCTTTATGATGACAAGTATGTTTTACTTGTTACAATTTTGACATAAAATGTTTAAAAGATGAACAATAAGTAAAGAAGCAATGTTATAATTCTAACAAGGAATAATTATTCTCCTAAAATTAGGACCCAAAACACACAAAAAAAAAAAAAAATTGGAAAAAAAGGGACATGCAGAGTTTCAGAATACCATCCTACTTTTCCAACTGGCAAAAATACAAAAGTAGAATTTTAAAAGCTTACTCGACAGCTAACTATTTATTCAACAAGACCATATTAATACATATAACTGTCTCTCTGTTTCAATGCCATTTCTCATAACATTAACAATCCCGACTAAACAAATGGAGTCGAACAGTAATTACTTACAATGTGGAGGTCAAGCTATTGTCATAAATTTTCAGAATGGGAAGAATGTATATGATGTGTGAAGTGCTTCTGTCATTGGTATTGTAAAGTAAATTGGGAATAGCATTTTTGCTTATCTTTAAAATAAGATTTTATTTCAAAGATTTATGTGGATCACAGGTTTCCAGCTTCGGAGCTTCTAGATAAGAAAATACTGATTTTAGGATTCTCTTTTGGTAGTTTTCTCTTCTTCTATTAAACACAATGCAAGAATAAGAAAATGCCTGACTCGCCAAATTCAAATGGCAAATCACACAGAAACAAATCCCATATCCATTGATTCCCAAGTTATCAGTTCATAACACATAACCTGTTCTTCATCCCACCAAGCTTCCCAGCTGTTGTCTCCCTTGACACCTACTCCACCTTTGTATAGTAGCCAACTGGTCCAATCATCAAAATCCTCTACAGTCCTATTCATTGTACAATGAGATAATATGACTTGATGGTCAGCAGCAACAGAAGAATGGTCCCTGTGAGGTGACAAGCATACATATACAGACTTGGGCATGCTTTTAATAAAATGCAGACTGAGACAAAAGACAAAAAGAAATATGAACCCCAATGTGCTAAAAGACAAAAACACTGCATTGAAAATATACAGAACTTACTTTTGCCATTCAAAACCTGATGGATTGAAGATATAAGGAGCAAAGAGCCAAGAGATGACAAGGAACCAACTGCTGAGAGTTAGCAGAACATAGGAAACAGCGCCTCCCTGTGCATACCCATATGCGATGTAAACAATAAGCAGCAGCGCCACTTCAAGACTGTCAAAAACCAAGCTCTAAGATTTTAATTTACCAGCTCTTTTATCTGCTAAGAAATAGAGTAAATAACAAATAAAATCACCCACGCTTTGACGAAATGACTTCTTGAGTAAAGCCGGTAATTTTCAGCAAATTTTATGTGGTGGACAACAAAGCCTCTACCGGTTGCTCTATACTGTTAATTAAGTTTCAAATGCATAAAAGTTAGCTGACTGAAAAAGGGAAAAAAAAAAGGTTGAAATAAAGAAAGTGTGTAAAATTTTAAATGAACAAAATCAGAAATATGAGTACATACTTTTGCACCTCCATGTAGGATGGTACGTCCAAAGTAATGAGTTTTAGTTCCTAATGAGAATGTGAAGAAGACAGAACATAATTGTAGTTGCATCGTGATAAAGCTGAAAACAGCCTGCTTACAAGAGAATTAAAATCAATTGGACAGTTATTAGTGAAACAATTTAGTTGACAAATGAATATCAAAAGAAAACTCTTAACAAGCACAGCCTGCTACATTAACTTTCACGTTTGTCATTTATCACACTGCCGGCAAAGGGAAATAAATCCAATCATAAAAAATGGGAGTTAGATAAACTGACCTGCAATAAACCCAATTCAAGTATAAAACCCATTATCATAGGGACTGCAGTAAAAACACCAATCTGGAACAGAAACTGTGCATTCAAAACTGCATCCAATGATGTGTTCCCCGACAGCTCAGCTTCACGAGAGATTGCCCGATCAAGTCCAGAGAAAGCCTGAGAAGATAGGCAGCACATTGACAAAACGGCATTAACTGAAGCTGATCTTAATACAACTCTGAATAGATATACCAAACTAACTGCATTTTTATTCAAAATAATGGAAATTTGAAAAGGATGTCTAAGACATTCTAGATTTAATACTTGTCTACAGTATAGAAACAAAAAGATAAAGGAAAGAAAGACAAAAGTAATAAGAGCTGTGAGTCTCATTTAAATGCTTAATGCCGTGTAGTAATACACACAATAGCTCATCTCGGATGCCTTATTTAGCTAAACACAATATACAATGACCTTCCACATATCCACAAAGTTAAGAGCCTAGCCAAATTTCTTGAGTCTCCCAACCAACAAGATAGCCATCAATGAACTAATCCCCAATGCAAGTAATGTAGATAAATCACAAAACAAGAATAGGTTTTCATTTTGAAATAATTGACCCTGTTAGAAACAAAAGTCAAATCATTTTAGGAGATGGAAAAAGCTCAGGCTGTATCATACTGTTTCTTGATTTCCAATTTTCAAGTAGCCAGCCATCTAAATCTCATGATTGAAAATTTGAAATTCAAAGATATTGTTGGATCCCCAGCTACTTGTAGAAAGCAATTAAACCTAAGAAAAGGGGGTTCCAGAATTCCAGAAATATATAGTTCTAGTGAAAATTTACCTTTGCAATTTAATAACTGTCATAACTACTTATCTGCGGAAAGGTTAGATATATGTTTTAGACATTTCATCAAACATAATTAAAGCAACAAAACATCATGCTGGATTTCTTTATTCTCTCGACACCACCCCCCTCCCCCCGGGGGCACCAAAAAAAAAAAAGAGAGAAACTTCTACAGAATATTAGGAGGGGATAAGTATTACAAAAGTAAACCAGATGCCCACAAACTAAAATCTTCCCTTCAGGGTAGAACACCAGAAACTATACAAACTTTGGAACAAGAAGACCTTGAAACCCAAGACACAGGAGGAAAAATCCAGACCACAAAATGAACCCCAAACTGTCATATAAAGAGCAATTAAGAGAAATCTTCATTTGATTATTACCAGGTAAGCCCTTCCATATAGGAATATATATATAGTAAGGATGGTCATCTGCATAAAAAACAAGCTCTAATCAGCAAAAGTTCAAAACAAGCTACTTGTATGTAGTGCAATGACTAGACAAGGACACATGAGAATCACGGAAGTAAACGCACCATTGTGCAAAGATAGTAACCAACAGTCGTGAAATAGAAGGAGAGCATTCTAAAAAAATCAAAAAGTTGTCCAAGCCTGTACACATCCCTGCTAAGGACTTGTTCTCCATTTCCACCTGCAACTTTCCCTTCAAATAGGGCAATCTGGTTTAACCCTACATCTCTTCCCTTTCCAACCTACATTGAGAGGATCTATCAGGAAATTGGAGGGAAAAGTATATCTTCAGAGTCACAGTCAGCATAACTTCACCAAAATGTGCTAAGCACTATCAAACCTGAATATATTCGTGGTGGGTAACATTACCCTGCCTCAGAGTGGAGTTGAAACCTGCAGAAAATTTAATTTCAGATCACAAAATACAGTACATTGAAATTGCCATTACCATACCCAGTGAATGAAAAAAGACCAAAAAAATTATGTGCACAGAAGCATGCCAAATCAACATGAATCAGCTAGTCAGGAGAAGAAAGATAAAGAGGAGGAGAAAGGAGAGAATTACCAGCATATATGTCTTCACTGATATTAATTACACGTGATGCCTTACTAATACCACCTCGAGAAATATGAAATATGCGGTCAAATACATCTGGATGCCCATAGTGCATGCGGACTCTGCAAGAGTTTTTACATGGAAATTATTTAGCCAAGCAAATATTATTTTATGGTGATAGAAAATTCTGTTGCATCCTCACAATATGGCAGCACTAAAACCAAAATGCGCTAGAAATATCATCTAAACCACTATCCCCGTCTCCCCAACCCAAAAAGTTTAAACAGATTAAGAACAAAGAAAAAGAAAATGAAATCACAAGTTGCCATTTTGTATATATGGATTAAGTGTAGTGATGGAAAATTTTCTGTTGACTTGTGTCTCACATTGGCAAGTAAAGGAGAGATACTTCTGTTTGTAGGTAAGATAGGTCATTCCATCCAATAGGCTAGTCTTTTAGGTTGGATACCTAGAAATCCTAGGTTAAGCCCTCCAAACAATTGGTATTAGAGCTAGAGCCTAGCAGCTAGAATGTGGTGGTCAAACAACTCACGCGTGTTAGATGAAAGGACTGGAGTCCAAGGTGGTTTCGTCCTAGGAAGGGGAGGATTGCTGGGTTGTTTCCCACATTAGCTAGTAAAAGGGAAACACTTTGGTTTATAAATATGATAAGTCACTCCACCCATTAGGCTAGTTTTTTTATTTGGATGCCTAAAAATGCTAAGCTATGCACCCCTAACATCTTCTCATGGGGACCCACTTCATTTCAGGTGGAGATGGGCAAATTATTGTCCTTGAATTAAAATTTGGGGCGGAGACAGACAAATAATGTGCACAATTTGACTTTGAAATGTTTTTTGAATTTCATTCCCAATATTTCGACTACAATCACAATTCAAGTTCCCTCTTTACTTTCTTTCTATGTTAGATAAAATAAAGCAAGTGCTAGAAAAAAGAAGTCCTCCAGTGGAAATAAAACTTCTAGCAATAAGAAAAGAAAGATCGTACAGGAGAAGGTATCTAGGTTTTGGCCGCATCATTCCCACCCCATTTGAGACCACACGAACACCCCCAACAACCCAATCCCCACCCCCCCCCTTCCCTTCTTCTCTTCTCTCTCCATCTCCTTTCTCCCACCGAAAGAGGCCGGAGAAAAAAAATTGAAATAAGAATTTTAAAATTACACCACAGCAGATCATGAATAGGAAAATCTGAGTCAAACCAGAGCATTCTGCAAGAATGTTTCATGGTTATGAAAAATGCAGACAACTATAAATGCACTGAGAATAAATTGGATCAACTTCAGCCTCCAAGATCCCATTTAAGATCTACCAATATCCACCCGAAAAGTCACATCTCCAGTATCAGAAACAAAAAATAAGTCATGACAGAACCTGGTCAGCATGCTTTTCCTACACAACATGTATACAGGTAAAAGACCACTCACTTCAAAGGATTTGCTAACACACGTTGGCCCAATGTCACAAAGCTCGTTTCTTGATTGGACATGAACCAAGCCAGAGAGGAAACACTGCATGTTTAGTCCAAAAAAATTGGTAAGACAGATCAACAGAGTGACAAAATCGCATCAGCCAATAACTCGAGAAACATATTGCAAACCTTCCAGTAAAAACATGCTCTCTCACACCAAGAATAGTTGCAGGTCTAATGCCATGATCAGTTCGGAATTCCTCAAGTAGATTTCTCATTTTCATTGCCTCCTCCAGGTAATTATCCTATAGAAAAGGTAGAAGAAAAAGAGCCAATTCACTTCCTGTTAATTACTCAAAAATAACTTTTTGCAGCATATCATACTAAGATTCCAATACTTGTTCGAAGATTTTAGGTTTCCATGGTGAATGTGCCACGAATAACGCTAAATGACCCACAAAACCTAGGGCTGACTAGTTTTACATATGTAATTAATCCCACCATGTTTTCAACATCCACAAAATCATTTAATGTCAGCACCAGACCATTTGCATTCTTCAAGACATAAGTGCTTAGAAAATTTACTAGATATATCATAATGAACAAGATAGATAAGACAAAATATGGAAATCTAAACAAAAATAGCTCATACTCCTAGTTCCTGCAATTAGATTTACAAAATTACACAGAGACATGCAGAAGAGAGACATCTGAACACACAATTCTGCATATCCCATACACAAGCAATGACTAGCATCCAGAAAACATACATCAATAAAAGGCAACACCTGCTTCTTCCCAAAAAACAGACCATGTGAAAAAAACATAACCTCATTTTTTATTTTTTTTTGATAGAACATATCCTTCAAAATAACAGTGAATGTGCTGAGGCAAGAACGAGGTAATACTATCCTCAGAAAAAAGAAGCCAGGAGAATTCAAAATGCCACAGAAATAGAAAACATGAAATAAATCAACTTTCGTTTCAAAATTAAAAAAATAAGAAAAGAAGGCTCAGGAAAAGAATAGGTGGTAAACTACAAAAAATATTAAAAAAGAGAAAGAAAATACCTGATTCATGTCTATAGTTTGAATAGCTTCACCACGTGTGAAAATTATGGCATGATTTTGGTTTTCAGGCTTCCCTTCCCCAAGCTTTGGATCACCAGGAAGTTTGATGGAATATATCTCCTACAAGCAAATGAAAAATAACATTAAAAATCTTCAAAAAGAATCAGAAAAGTATTACAAAATATATATATCCTATGGTAACAGTACAATCAAGGCGGGGAAAAAGAAAGACATCAGAGAGGTTGTAAGCAAATGCCAAATTTCTCCAAGAAATTTCACTGAGTCAAAATTATCATGCTTTTGCTACCTTGGGTAAAATATGATACCGAATAACAGAAACAAGTAAATTCTTCAAATATACCTGATCTTTTCCATGGATGTCAGCTTTTACAAGCTTCGAAAAAAATTCCTTAGAAACTTTTCCATCAGCTGTGCTGCTATCCTCCACATGTATGAAGGCAACCCGAAGTGCCTCATTCCTATATCCAAAAAACAGAATGACAAAAGTTTGAAAAATGATTACTGAAGAAACCTAAAACAACAGATTCGATAGATAGAAAATTGCAATGGAAATTTATACCTCTGCAACAAAAGTGCAATATCAGCAGCTTCAGGCGCCTTTCGCTGCTTCTGTTGCCCATAAATTTGGCATGAGACAACATAAGTAAACTTTAAATCAGATTGTGCACGGGCATCATGTGACAACTCAAAGCCTTGAGTCGGGAGCAGGCCACTTCGAGAATAATCACTCACTACTGACAGAAAAGGACTAATATCAGTACATTCAATCCTTTTGCACACAGAGTATGTCGCAAAATAAATTCATAAGTAAATACCTCCTACTGGTCTCCTTTCCAAATAACTTTGAAGCATTAAAGCCCTTCTGTAATACATCATACCACGCACTGCATGATCACAGGAACCAAAATTTTCAGACAATCATTATGTACTAAAAGGAGTATCACAATGATGTTACTAGCACGATAATGCTAACCAGTCCTGGCCAAAGTCTGTCCTCTATAAGATGCCCAAAACCGAAGCTCCAAAGTATCAGTCAAATTTTCTTGAAGATCTGCTTCCCCAGCTGACTTGCCTTGACCAATCCGTTCCAAGAAATTTTCCCATTCATCTAAAATTGAAATCAAATGATCATTCAATGTATGGTTGTTGTTGTTGTTGTATAAAATAATAACAAAACAAAAGGAGCAAAACTTATTTTTCTAACCACATCATAATAATAATAATAATAATATAAAATAAGCTTTACAAATATGCATAACCAACACACCATGTGCGCACATGCACAAAACTTCAGAAGATTGTGCAGCTAAAGGCAAGAAAATGTAACGGTCACTTAAAATTGAAGACATTTACCAATACCACAGCTTCTCCAAAATACAAAATAGAGTGCATAATCCGTCATGCACACATGAGCACAAATTCAAGGTAAGTATTAAATGCTGGTACATTTAGAACAAGGTAATATGCCACAATGCAATACCAGTAAAATAAAGACAGAAGAAGAAGAATCACGTCAAGAAACAGTATTTTGGAATTCAAACGCAGACAAATTAAGTCACTAATCAAACGTATTTGGTAAGCATTCGTCACAGAAACCATTATTGGTAAAGTGTAACCTTACCGAAAAGGGTAAAAAAATCAGAATGATACCAGGATATATTTTCTGAAGATAGAAAAGGATTGATATTCCGTCCTCATTTTCTTTCTGCAACTCAGAGGCACTATAGAGTACAGTCTCACTGTAGTATGGGGTGAAGACACTAACAAACCAAAACAGTAAATAACAAATCAGATACATAAGAAAGCATTCAGTCTTTATGCCATCTACATGACATGAAAATTTTGGTCTACCTGAATGGTATCATTTCGCAAACAGGCTTTGCTGGTGGCATATCCATAAATAGAGAATTGGAAAAAAATTCTAATCTTCTCCTTGCTTCAAGATTCTTTGGAATATTAGCAGCAGAATCCTTAACAGTAAGAAGGAGGTGCAATCGCTTCACCTGTTCCTTCTGTGGAAACAAAGCAAACAAAACAAAACAAACAAACGTAAATGCAAATGCACACCAAGAGATAGTGATTTCCAGAGGAGTATGTTTCTTAGGAGCCCTTACAATCTCTGGATCTTTGGGCCATTCTATTCTAGAGAATAAGCGACCTTCATTTCTAGCTCTAGCCAAAATGTTCCATGTATCAAGCTGCTCCCTGCAAACAGAAGGATTCAACAAATCTTCAAGTCATGAAACATTAAACTAAATTAGTACTCCGCATGTGACAACCAGGTATATCCAACCACAAACCTTAAATCCGATGACAGCAAGTCATGTGTAACAACCTCGTATAGCTGAAATAAAGCGTTCGCAGCTCCTTTTGCGAGACCAGGAGTTTCATTCCGTATCTGACACAACTCACCCATTTTAATAAAGGCATAAATCTATAACAGCAGTTTATCAAAATGACAAATGATACACCAACAAAATATTTCAATTCTAAAATCTCACAAATTGTTTTTACATATCTATCACAAAAAGAATACTGATATAGTAGGGAATAAAATTAAATTTGTTACTATTATGCCAAGACAAAATCCCAATGATCTTATCATAAAGCATTTATTTTTTATTGTTAAATAACGATACCCTTGGATATCGTTTGTCCTGAATCTCTATTGTAAAAACAATGTAGTCTCTGTAATTCTCTTTCTGTTAGCAATCATGAAAAAACATGTCAAAGCTAATATCGTATATTAGCCAACTTAATTATATGTAAACCTTTTTAGGATTTTCTTTCTTCTTTTTTGTTTGGTTTTTTTTTTTTTTTGGGGGGGGGGGGGGACTTCCTAAAATCTACTGTATTCTAAAGAAAGGCACACTCAAGGAAAACCACCCCCCAAAAAAAATTGTTTAATTTAGGCAAATCCAGCAACAGAGAATCAACAAAATATTCTTCTCATGTGAACTACTCCTTAAGGAATTAATAACATAGATAAGAAAACAATGAAAATACTGTTTGTACCCCAAAAAAAAAAATTATTGCAAACAAATGCACAAAAATGCATTCAAATTTTAAAAAAAAAATGTGACTGTAAAGGAGTGAAAATAGAAATCATTAGCCAAATTTATATAAGCTCCAATTCTTTCAAAACATTTAAAATACACAGCAGAAAAATGAAAAACATTAAAAAAGGCTCAGATACTACAGTTCAGTTCTGGCAATGATTTCAGAAATATCATCCAAATAAAATAATGACAAAATTTGAGAATAACAGATACCAGAAGCCCAGTCAAAGCAGTAAATCTTGACAATACGAGTGGAAGCTTCTTAAGAGACAAGGTTATAACAAGTGAATTCTCCAGTATACTGTTGTTAATCTCTCGGAAGATTCTTTCAACCCTACCACAAAAATGTAAAATACATAAGGTAAAATCATATCACAACCCTCAACCAAGAGAAATTCATGACAAGAGTAATAAATGACACTAAATTTTTTAACTGAACTTATCAAATCAAAACCAAAGAGCACAGCAGCCTGAACAATTCATACCAAAGTCTCCCTTCACCATCCACAAGGGAATGTAATATTTTTTCAATGCTGTAGTAGCACTCCTGAACAGCATATGCCATGTATTCATCCCTACATATTCTACTCCAAAGATCAGCCTGTGTATCTTTGCAGTCCAAAGCCAAATCAATTGCCAAAAATATCTGGAAAAATATATCGACCAAAAAACTTGTGAACTTTAAGCATAGAGACTAAGGTTGTCTGATATTCTTAGTTCCCGTTAATGTTTGAAAGGTCTAACCTTACTGCTTAGAAGAAACAAAGGCCATTGGACCAGTCGGAGACTGCCTGTGTTGCTGGGAATGGAAAGCAAATCCATCTCCCTGGAACAGCATAAACTCATATATGAATACCAAGTGCTTTTACATCCCTAACTGCTTCGTTAAAACCAATGTAATAACAAAGCCCTAACTGTTAACAATAAAACATAAGCATGACTGCCTCCATAGTTTACCTGTTACTTATAAAATCCTCCTCACGCAAACTTTTAATTATGTCATTCCAAAATGGAGAAAAGATAGACGCATATTCCTTGTTCAGTTCTTGAGAAGCCTGCATGAACAGACCAAACTTTAAACATCCAAAGCAGAAATTCTCTCATATCAGAGTGATGTACATCTCATATTAACCAAAGAACAAATCATTGTCAGTAACCACAAAAAAGGCCCCTAAGGGCTTGGCCGAGTGGTTTTCAAGCAGGATTCTTTGACTGGCCACCCATATTCAAACCTTAGGGGAGATAAAAGGCTAAAAAGTCAATTTAAACTTTTCCCACCCGTCTTCCTTCCAAAATTAAAAAAAATATAAAACAAAAAATAAATAAAAAGAAAGAAAATAATTATAATTATAATAAAATATGCCTACAGCACCACAAGATCAAAGTTTCAAGAGGCAGAGTGGTTTAAAACAGATTTACAACCAGAGCCGATACAGAAGCAGCTGTTTACATGCAAACACACACCCTACATGGACCAATGGTACAATACACCCAACATAATCACAAACTTTCAGGTCCACACGCAAAATATACCCTCAGTTTTTCTCACAACCCTGCATCTGTATACAAATTTGAACAAATTAAAATAGCAATCTATCCAACTTAACAACTGAGCTTAATACAGAAGCAGAAGTTTACATGCAAACACCATACACGGACCAATGGTACAATCCACCCAACATAATCACAAACATTCAAGTCCACACACAAAAAATACTCTCAGTTTTGCCCACAACCCTGCATCTGTATAAAAATTTGAACAAATTAAAATAGGAATCCATCCTACTTAACAACTGAACTTAATCACACCATAAAACAAAAAAACATAACAGATTTAGCATAATTTAGCTCTTATCTGTTTCTGAATTGGGAGCAATGTGGTTTTAATATTTGGTATATGCGACCAGTAGCCAAATTAGTTTAGGCAATTGGCATTCTCAAAGGCTTACTATAAAAGCCTTCTTAAGAAAGGAATATTTGGGCAGCTAGAAAAAAAAAATTTTTTTTTTTTTTTTACATATTAGATTAAATTGTCTAGAAAGAAAATTCATGTAGCTTTCATTATTCGGCCAAGCATATCACTTGAAATTACCAGCTCCTGTTACCAAAAACTGGGCAGTTAACTATAATAATATTTCTGTGTAGAGTTTCAACTCAGTTTTGAGAAATTTAGGCAACCCCTACCTTAGAAAAGAGATTTTTTACAACTGAAGTTACCGAATCAGGCTTTTCTTTTTTCAAATTAACATGCAAAATCAATCAGCAGAATCTAAAATATTAAAATTCTTAACTTATAACTTCTACTAAAGTTGTAGTTATAAGGAAACAACAAAAAGATAACCACTAACCTGAGATGCTTGTCTGTCAAACGGCACCCTGTAAGAGCAGAATGATAGAAAAGTTAGTTATGTAACAGAAAAAATACAATTTCCATCTACAAGTTATTTTTATAACAAACACATGCTTGGCAGCGGGCAATAGAGCCAGGAAAGAATTCTCAGTTCTCAGCAATGGCCTTTCCTCTGTAAGGCTTGATAAGGCATCTTAGTATCACATTCAAGTACCTTTTTGCTTGCAAAGAAACAAGATTCTTAACAAAGGCTTCAGGGAAGCTCTCAAAACGTTTGTGCACCATTTCAATCGTACGTATCTATCACAAAAAAAAAAGGGGGAGTTGACTTATCAAAAATAGGAGAAAAAGAAAAGAAGCATGAACAGTATAGAAATACGGAAAAAACTCCAAAGAATAAGTATACTTCGCCTAGCCGAGCCCGCGCACCCATTACTCCACCAATAATTGCTGACAAGAGTGTGTACCATATGTGAAGGTCCATAAGGTAGATCTAGTAAATAAAAGAAACTATTAGAAAATTTTAAGAAAGCAAAGTTAGAATGATAAAATTCTGGCGAAAATAATGAGAATGTTGCATGGACTTTTTCTTCAATGCGTAGAGTATGATAAATCAGCGAGGAAATCTGATGCTGAATTATTTTCCAGAGGCATTGCATATTGTGCATACACAGAAAATTGAAAAATACTCACAGCAACAACAGGAGCCCAGAGGCTAACTATGGTCAAGGCATTTTTATTGTCTGCCCAAAAATCATAGCCAATAATTAGTAAAGATATCAACTTAGTACAAAAGAAAGAAGCCAAGGACAAGTATTATAAGTGATTCACACCAGGCGTACGAAGTTAAAAGAAAGTTCCTATCATGAGAAAACAGGTTTGAAAATGTCACACCAATATAGCAGCAAATACTTCAGCTAACTCCAAACATTGAATCGTTTTTAGTTCGTACGTTGACATTCGTGAAACAATCCATTTTTAGGATTTTAATAGAATTAAGAAAATGTCAAAGCAAGTTTCTCAAAATTTATCAAAACCAAACCAAATTTTGATCTAGGTACTACAATGCCCTGACAGACATATATGCTATCGCCTGTATTGGATTCCAAGCGACAACGATGATCTTTTAAAGTTCTACTTTCAAGGATAATTGAACAATCGCTTTTGCATCATATACATATTAAATACCTAGTTCGACTAACTATAACAGGATAATAAGCCCTGTTAGCATCCCAAACCTAAATAGAGCCACCTTTATTCAAGAAGAACACTAAAAAGAGGGTCCTACATTTTAATGGCCAAACAACAAATGCATTCTAGCCAATACTAAGGGAGAACTAGCAATAACTTCAATAAGGAGGGGCCAAAATAAAAAAATAAAAAAAACGTGGTGAGGAATGGTGATGGTATAAATCCTTCTCCTGTTTCTACAACATTCATAGCATAAATTTTAGAATGAAAAGAATATAGCCAAATTTAATGATGGGGCAAAAACATTATGCAATTCCATCACAAAAGCTTTCAAACTCCTAGAGGTATAGTACCAGAAAGATTAGCATTACATTAGTCATTGACCAAACCTATAAGTTATCGAGCTGCTACATAGGAAATTCCCATTTCAGAACAAACACAGTTCTCAGAGAATCAAGGCAGACAAATACTGATAGGCTTTCAGGCTTACATCCATTTCCAGGATTCAGGCAGCTTGCTTACAGTCAACAGAGTAGAATGGAGAGTAAGCATAAATGAAAGAAATATAGAAAGGATAGAGAAACAGAAGATGCTGCACAAGGTTTGATGGATGAAAAGCAGAAAAGAAAGGACATTGAGAATTAGTCTTGTTGCACTCAGAGTATATAAATTAGATTAACATCAGCAGAAGATCCACCAAAAACCAAAAAAAAAAATAATAATAACTCAATTACGCAACAATACATTGTCAGATTACTTTCTAACTTAATTCAGTCTGATCTTATAATGTTAGCCCTATAACAAAACAACCATGACTAGCAGGACTTTCACTAGAGATGGGATGTGATGTGCTACTTGGAGCTAGAAACTGAAGGAAAAAAAAAAAAAAAAAAACCCCAATCTTAATCGGTTTCCAATAACCGGGGTCAAAATACTTCAAAATTAAGCTGCATTGAAAAAAAGATGCATCAAGATAATGAGACTTTACTACAGCTTAATATCTCAATATGCCAAGAACACTGGACACTCGCAAATTTCCAAGTTAACATGACCAATGTAAACTTGCAAGATAAACAAGAATAGAAGATCAATTACCAAATTGTAATGAACTCACTCTTTGAGACGAGATCATGCCATGAGTATTGAAGAGATGGCAAGTCGATGATAACTTTGGTGGGCTCAACAAGAGGTTTGATCTGAATCAGGATAATGACAAATGTTAATAACATACAAAAAATGTTAACAAATTCCAAATGTTCCAAAGGTAAATTCATTCTAGTAGCTATTCTATTACTTAAGCAATGACTCACAAGAACACAAAGCACTACTTGCCTGGACAAAGTACGCAAATGTAAACTTGCAAATTAAGATCACCAACCAAAACAGCACATACCTGCAGAAAATTAAAACAGAAAGATCAGTCGATGAATGTTTAAGATAACTAGAGGCTTTCTAATGGTTCATTGCAGTGAGATAAAAATCCAGTAGCATGTCACCTACTCATGAATCACATTCTCAAACAGCAACTGTAAACCATGGAAGCATGAGGAGTTACTACGATTATGTATCCAACGCTATAGAAAACTAAGCCTTCTCTTTGCAAATATTGACTCATCTAAGAGTGAAACGCAAGTTTGAAAACTTCACAAAGCACAAACAAAAAAAACATAAAAGTTAACGTGCATTGTAAATTCACGTTTCAAATTTTATTCGCAATTGATCATACATCTCCCAGCAAAACACAAATTATCCTTGCAAAAGCAAAAACACCCATACAAGTTCTTTTAGGCCAAAGCAATGACACGTACATCTCCAGAAAACCAACAGAGAAGACTGAAAAATAACTATCATCCAAACTCCAAAGTGCATAATAATTAGAGAAGTCTAGGTTCAAAAACTTACCATACCATGCAACCATAGAAAAATATCAGTTCTAACAGAAATAATACAAACCTGCAGTAGTCACTAAATCTCTCAAAAAGACCTCTTCCAACATAATATCGCTCCTGAAATATGAAAGTAAATTTATAAGAACATATTGAAGATATCCATATCAAGAATACTTGGCTGTCTTCACATGAAAAGAGAGATTAAACAGAAAAATACCTGATAAATCCATTTGAAAAATTGAAAGAAGGATTGATCGGACATCTCTGACAGTGTATGGCATGCTTTACATTTAAGTAACAAAGCAAAAACCACACGGACAGCAGCATAAATGCCCAATGCAAGTATATATATCCGAAAATATTTTGAATTGGAGTTCCGCTGATTTTGTTCCTCCAGAACCTTTCTGAAATCAAAAATAAAAAAAATAAAA
The DNA here is from genome assembly GCA_030449875.1 of Aegle marmelos. NCBI lineage: Eukaryota > Viridiplantae > Streptophyta > Magnoliopsida > Sapindales > Rutaceae > Aegle > Aegle marmelos. The sequence continues at coordinate 4,149,541 of JASUUL010000093.1, forward strand.
AATAAAAGGGGGCCAAGAACAAAATATGAATATAAATTATAACAATACGAAGTCATAGCTCAGAAATCTAACAAAAGTACATTACAGGAATGAACAGCTAAGACTCACATGTAAACATATGTTACAAACACAGAGGCCAAGCCACACCAGAAAAACCTAATAACTAGCCTTGAGATAGCCATGCCTCTTGCTGTGGTGTAAGCCCCGAACATAAGCAATACATCTAAACAACCTACATGAGCAGTAAATGATTAACATTAACAAACAGTGAACTAAATAATAAAAAACCTAAAAGAAAAAAGTGACATCCGCCATTAGCAATGTCAAAAAGTAGATAGCTTACTCTCTATGAAGTTCATGATAGCAAATGTTGGCCCAATGCTAAGTATTGTCTTAAATGTTTTCAAATTGATTTTCTCTTTCCTGAAGGCTAGTATTGTCAAAGCCTGAAGGCAAAAGAAACAAATACGAACAAATGATTTAAAGTTTATCAAACCACATCAAAAACAATACAGAGTTCGTCTAGAAGGATGAAAATAACCTGAAACATCACAAACAAAAAGATCCAAAGTCGATGAAAGCTTCGATACAAGTGGAGAAATGTACGATGCTCAACAAAAGTGCTTTTTCCAGTCTGCCAATGCACATGAGAAGATAAAAGACATTGCTCAAAAGCGATGTTTCAACATAAAAAGAAAAGTAGAGACAACAACCATGAACCAAAAGCTGCTGGCAGCAAGAATCTGCAAACCCTAATTATTCCTCACACACCTTAACAAGCACTTTACAATAATACCAAAACTCATAAGCAACAAACTTATATTCTAGCTTTAGGCAATTACAATGCCAACCACCATTTACAGATCACCAACAGACCACCGACACACTAAAGACAGTGATCTAACTATCAAATTAATAATAAAACTAGAAGAAAATCAACATACGGTTAGAAATCCTCATTGCTTGTACAGCGACACAATAACTTGGTGAAAATAAAGATCTCCTCATGATTTATACTTTATATAATAACTAGTTGAAACAAAAATTTGATTTATATAGTACAAATACTTTATGGCATAAAAACAGGTAGGATACTGCTGGCTAATAGAGGATCCAGTAGATGTCTGTGGGTGAAAATAACAAAGGGAAGAGCTGGTTTTTTACCAAATCTTATGTTAGTTACTGGTAGTGGACAGAAAAGTAGATTCTGGAAGTATGTTTGGGTGGGAGAGAGGATGCTGAGCAAGTCCTTTCCTTGGCTGTATAGTCTATCTTTAGGTCATAATTGTTCTATAGCTAGTATGGCAAGGTTTTCATCAATGCAGTGCAGTTGTAGCTTCATATTCTTTAGAAATTTGGATGACAAAGCGCTTCTACACTGTTCTGACTTGCTTGGGACTTTAGAGGTTGTTCATATTGATAGCATAAAAGAAGATAAGAGAGCCTGGACTCTAGAAAAATCAGGGATCCCTCTACCAAAGGGTACTTTCGGTCTTATAGATTATTCTACCCCTACTTTGTCCCCCCCCCCCCCCCAAAAAGAAAAACCCCATAAAAAAACAAAAACAAAACAAAACAAAAATCTGATTTGTAAAGCTGAAGTTCCCTTAAAGGTGAAGATGACGGTGTAGGCTGTTGCTCAGCAGAAGATTAATACCAACAAGGTAATTCGGAAGAGAAGACCAAATATGGCCTTATCTTGAGAGTGGTGTGTCTTTTGTAATAATGCTTCAGAAAATATTAACTACTTATTTCTTCACTGCCCAGCTGCTTTCTTCTTATGGTCTGCATTGGTTAGGATTTTTAATTTGAGTTGGGCAGCATCTGCTACCAGCTTTTCTGTTCTCTTGGAATAAATTTTGAGACTTTAAAGGTAGGATTGAGGCTTCTGTCTTATCCGATTCCGCACAACTCCTACAGACTGAAAAGAACTTAAGAATTTTTTAGCACAAAGTGATGGAGAAATACATGTTTCTTTGGGACAGATTTAAATTCTGGGCTTCTATATGGGCTTATATCTCTACGGAGTTTAAAGATTTGCCTATTTTCTTTACTTTGATTAATTGGAAAGCAGTAATTGCATTAGTTAGAACTTTTTATCTTATAGGATATACAGATCTTGGGATTGGTGATTTTTGACTTTTGACTTATGGAATTCTTGTCCCTCCCCTATGTACATTTCTTCTATCTAATGTACTTATTTTGTTTCTGAGCAAAAAGAAAAAAATAGTAAAAATACAAATTTTCAATTCAAGTTCATCCTCATTAAACAACTCAGACTACCTTTTCTATACTTAATTCAGCAACAAGTGTCCCTAACCTTAATTATGAGGACACAACTTTAACTCCCATGCAAGACCTTTCCTAATAAATAAAGAAACCATTAAGCCAACCGCCACTGAGCTCTACAGTCGCACAGACCATAGCCAGGATTAAAAACCATATTTCAGACCAAGTCCTCAAGTAAAATTTTGAGAAGAATTGAATACCATAACCCAAAGACTAAATTTTAAGAAGAAAAATTCCCATACGTTTCGCATAACATTAAAACAAAAGTTAAAATGACATAAGAAGACAAAAATTCAAACTAACCCTTTTCCCCTTTTTAGGCTTCAATAGAAATGGTGACTCTTTCCTCATAGGCCATTTTAACTCAAAACAAGCAGGTGACCTGTATACATAACAAATGAGAATACAAATAAAATAATGCAGTAATCTGAAAATTTTGCATATTTAAGAGACAGACCAAAAATATTCATTGAAGTCATCATAATTCCGCCACGAAGAGTGTGAAGCTTTTCCATTGTTGTTTCTTGCAGCTTCCTGCAAATATCCACATAATCAGAAAGTAACTAACTAGACTGAAGAGTGTAAATATCACATTAAAATCAGTAAAAATAATATGGGATTCAAAACTTGATCTAATCAAATAGTTGCAGAAATCCAGAAACATTAAGTATCATATATCAAAAATGCAGAAGAATAGCAGCTACAGAATTTTCAAAAGTGGATCACTTTTTCTTGATAAGAAACTCAAAAATGTATTAATGAAAGAGATATAAAAACAGATGGTGGACCAGCCCTCTGCTCAGGAAAGAAAGACTAGCACTATTTATGCTATACAAAAGTACACCCAATCACCCCTATACAATGCTAGTAATCAGTTACAGCTCTATCTCAAAACCCGTTTACATATATGAAGAAAAAAGAATAATCTTGAAACCCCTTAGAAACTGAAGCACAAAGTGAGGCAATAAGAGAAGAGAATCACAAGAACCCAGAATGACCCACAAAAAATTAACTTCCTTGCACAACTTATACCACAACTTTGAAGCCACAAAACAATGAAGAGAAAGATGATAAATGATGATTTAAAATTCCTGCAACTCTCTCACAGATCACACACCAAGAAGGAGAGAAAAAAGTAGGAAACTTTCTTTGCATCACTTCTCTGAGGTTTAATTTTCCTTGTGCCAAGGTCCACAAGAAGACTTGAATTTAGTGGAGCTGCCAGCCTTCCAAATCATTTTGAAGGGTGAAAACTCTCCAGCAGAATCATCATTGCACAAAGCTTCTCAAAATATGACTTGCAAGTATATTGTCCTGAGGGTTCCAGCTTTTGCTTCCGCTTGTCTTCCTCTAATTCATCAATATTGATATTTTCAATGCCCAACATTAGCATTGCAAGTTCTTCAACCGCTCTATCATTCAAATTTCTTTGAAAATTGAACTTCCAATTCCAATTAATAGTGGGAGAGAAAGCCATGCTAGAGAAAATCAATATCTTCCTAGACAGGCATAACCTGAAAAAGGGGAGGAATTTCTCACACAACAACACATCACCCGTCCGTCTATCCTCCTAGAAACAAATAGCCTTCCGATTATCCACTTCTAAGGCAACTACGGGAAGTGGGGTACTCTTTAGCTATAGCTTATTTGCTTTCCAGGAGCCTCTTCTGGACCCATTCCTCACCATGTCTGAATCCCATCCATTTGGATGAATTCATACTTGCTGTGAATAACTAAGAGCCAAAGAGCGGTCCTCTCCAAGGGAAGCCTTCATAACCATTTAGCTAAGGGAGCTCTACTTTTCTTTTCCAATAGCCAATTCCTAAATCACTTGTTGTTTTAGGCCTTGCAACCTTATCCCACTTCAAAAAAGGCTCACTTAACATTTCAATTTGATGGCAGATCATTGCAATTACTTCACGAGTATCAGATCGTCTTTAATCACTATGGACAGCTAAGAATGTTTTACATAATGTGGAAAGAGAATTAAATAAAATAAAACAAAATTCAAGGGACAATGTAAATGCTTCATGGTAACCAAATTTTATTTGAAACAAATCCTTGAAAGATAAACTCTTAACGTAGGACCTTATAGAGGCAAAGACTGATGATGCAGAACCAATGGTAAAAAAGAATGGAAAAAATCTAGAGAGAAAATGGAGAATTAAAATAGTATCCACCCCCAATAAGTAGCACAAATCTAAATAAAACCTACTCGAATGAAGTTAGGAAATAATAAAATTAACTGATTAATTTTAATAAACCCTATATAGTCCTACATCTATCCATCTCCAGCTGATTAAAGGATCAGACCATAAAGTGTAGCCAGGTGTGCTGTAAACAGGGACTACCTAGCTCAAGATGAGTTGAACCACATTGCACAATTTTATATCAAGACAGAAATCAAAAGACTAGTAACTGAAAGAGTAGTTAGAGTAAAACCATTTCAGACTTTTAAATAGAACCATATTTTGTATTTTAGAACAATATAAGGGGTAATAAAAAGAAAGAGAGCAACATCCTCAGGCATAAACGTAACTAAGCAATGAACAAGTAGGAACTAATTTCGTCAAAAGATTTAATCTTGAATTTAGCTTAATATTACAAAATATTACCAATATTGAAACCATAATTAACTCTACTGCTACACCCACTTTCCTGAGCAGCCTAAACAATTCAGAAGCAATCACCAACAAGAAAAATACATCTTCAACAGACATGCAAGCTTTAATTAATTTTCATAGGAAACAAAGAACATTTTCTAAAAGATGGCATATACTATGCAGTGAACAAGATGTCCATGAAAACAGGGGCAACCTGAAACATCATCAGAATGATACATACAATTAATATATTAATAAGCAGTAAAAAATCATCTGAACATGGAAGCTCAAATTGATTAAAATATAGACTAAAGCGAACTTTTGCAAACAAAAGAATAAATTTAAATAAAATTCATAAAGAGCTTATAAATTATTGCTTACAACCAACCTCTGCCATTGTTTCATATATAGGATGGATGATTTTATCAAGAAAGGACACAGAACTGTCTTCAGTTATGCAGCTGGTAGCAGGATTGGCCTCTCCATGGTCCAATATTGCATCCAACTCTTTTGCCATCTGCAAAAGCCACAATCTCCATTGTGTTAATTAATAAATTAAGCTCAAATAAATAAATAAATTGTTAAGTTAAACTTCAGAGCAACCTATGGCTACTATTATATGTAAAACTAAAAGGCCAAGATGCTTGTGATACATGCAGAAAATGCCAGATTCAAGGCATAAGTTTTTGGATTATAAAGAATGGTTTAAACGCTGCCATAGGGGGTGTTGGGAAGTGGGGTGCACTGGAGTAGGAAATGGCAGGAAATCTAGCATCTCAGCTAGTAGTCTCTTTAGTAAGTAAACATGGGAGGTCAGGGTGTACTGGAGAAGGAAATGGCAGCAAATCTAGCATGCTAGTAGCCTCTTTACTCAGGAAGCTTCCTAATCATCAAGGATATATGTCAGTCAAAGGTGAACTCTTCAACTAGGATCTTTAAGGCTAATCTCATTCATGTTCATCTTCAAACAGTATAATATTGAAGGATTATCAACCACGTAAATGTAACCTGTTAGCACTATACAACTTCCATAATGCATTAGCAGTTTAGTACATGGAAGAAGATATGATCAAGAGTTTTCTAAATAATGTATGCACCTAGGATGGACAAATACCCAACAGACAACTGGTAAACATTAATAATAACAGGAAGCTTACATGGTGGAAAATGTAGCAAATACACTCTGGAAGAAAACGGACATTTGCAGCTTCACCCCATATAAGGAAGTACAATGAAACCAGAAAAAGCTTCCTGTCCCTATTGATCGCTTGGAAACTGTGGGAAACAAATTTAAGCTGAATATGCAGGATAAAAGCTAATCAAGTATCCAAAGACACCGGGTTGAAGAAATGACCTGTTCCAAGCAAGGCGTATCCGTAAATATTTACACCACTTGGTGTAGTTATCTAGCACTTTTAAAAAAACCTCATTGATTGCTTTCTCATCTATTTTCTGTACATAACCCAAAATATATATATATATCAAAGAGACTATCAGTTAATTTGAAGGAAAAAAAAAATCAACAACAACCAGTCAAACTTTTGATGAATATTCAGAATGACTAGCCCCAACAAATAAACAAAAATATACCAAGCAATAAGTTTGGAACTCTGAATAAGGAATAGTTCACATGCAAGAAGAGAATGAATTCTCATCCAATAGCTTATCAGGATGCCTTCTTATCAGTTCCTTAAAGATGCTTGAATTAGAAAACCATGAAGTAATAGATGATAGAACTTTCTAGAATTATGAGCAATATTATGACAGTTCTCTTAACCAAACCATCATGGTTTAACATCAAATCTTCTAGGTGAATATAAGCAACTAATCATAAATAATAAGAGCCACCCCCAGATTGTTAAAAATCACAATTTTCTCCATGTTTATTTATAGAAAATAAATAAAATTTGACTGAATCAATAAAGAAGAAGTGTTACAAAAGTGGATCAGAGGTCTATAAACTAAATTCTTTTGTACTGTGACGATACCCAAAACCTATATTATTAAATCTAGGATAGCTGTCAGAAATTATTGCCACGAAGATACTTATCTCATGGACATTTTAAAAAAAAAAAAAAAAAGCTTTGAAACTTGGGCAAAAATAAATGACCAAAAAAAAATGATACTTGGTTAAAAAATTTACATAACTTTTTTTCTAAGTACAGTACGATTAAATTGACAGGGGAAAACAAGTTGTCTGTTAATAAAAATTATAAAAAGATTTTAATAAATAACCTAACCAATTTAGATCTTAATACAATAAAGCAGAAAATATATGTCATAGCTCAATAACTAATTAGGATGAAGAGATAACAAATTATGGTGCTCAATAGTTTAACTAGGAAAACCTCTTTGGGCGGTACAAGAGGTCTAGGATTGAACCCACTTACATTAGCCGGGCGGGGATGGGGATGACAAAACTCCCCAAAGGGACAAACACCCTCAGGGCCTCCCTATTAGGGTGGAAAAATGAAAATTCCTTTTCTGTGAAAGGAATGGGGATTAGGTGCAAACCCCATCCCCTCTCTGTTTCCCCTTTCTAAAATTATTTGTATTCCAAAGTTTCCAATGAAAATATTTAAATGGCAATATTGCATCAATGTAAATAGAAGCATCCAAACATTTATAAAAGTAATATAAATAATAGACAATATTATGGATTGATGGATATTGATAAAGATATAAACGTCCTGTTCTTATTCTTACTCAAAGGTGTATCATAAAATCACAAATTAGGCACTATATATTTGCTCCTTCCAGAGATTATGTCCATGACATTGACTTAGTTTGACAGGGATGTTTTTAAATGAATTTAATTTATTTTCATGTTTTTGTGTTGGTAATTAGTTATTAAGCAATTTGTTTTAGCTTTTATCTTTTTTAAAACAATTACTTATTTTAGGGTGCACTTGATATACCCCACTAGACTGTGTAGAATTAGATTGGATTATATTTAATAACATGTAGTGTTTGGTATAGTTTAAGATTTTACTGGATTATTATAACAATTTTATTAAAAATAATTATTCTCTATTCATTCATTTAATAATTAATCAAATTAGAACTCATTAAATAAATAATAAAATTATAAATATTTAATTATATTCTTTTTATAACAATATATGAATAGTGATGGATGCACTGAAAATAGCACAAAATTTAGTATAAAAGGCACAAAAGACCCAAAAAAATTCAATTATAATTGCATAATTCATTTGTGATGTTATTATTTTAATGCTATAAAATTTAATCTATTACTTCAATATAATTTTAACTAATAAAAATTGTCGATGGCTTATCCTGCAAATTATCCCATGGAACTATCAGATAATTTTTCATTCATTTATAGGATTCATTGCTAGGTCTCATGTGGGATCCATAAGATCTGTCCACCCACCCAAAAAGCTTACCAAACATAGGCTAAACTTGGGATTGGACAAAAAGTTGTCTAACCCAAGAATTTTCCTACATCCAAACATGCCCTTATTGTAGTATGATTTTATTAAGTTTAGAACACAAAATCGTCAACTATTTGTTGATTGGGTACCCTCAGGAACCCTTCTACCCTCCCCTCAAATAATTATGAAAGGGATGGGGAAGGTAAATAAATGTAAGTAGAACATTGGGGATGAAAATGGAGATGTCAATCCCTCCCTTCAGCATTGTCATCCCTAGGTGGGGATTTCAACATTGTCAGTGCTAGATGGGGATTAAGTTTCCAGTCATGCTATACTCAACAAAAAATTAAGCGGTAACAACTCAGATAATCTGCAACACTTACAGGATCAGCATCTGCAGGTATGCCAAGTCGAGCCTGTGCATTTGCTATCGCAAGAACTATGTTCTCACGCTGGTTCCTAATGTTGTCTTTCTGAAAATAAAAGGATCAAATTGAAAACCAGTAAATTTGCCAGCAAGAAAAAAAAAGATATACATAAGATTGCATCACTACAAACAAACAAGGCAATCCACTCAAGTAAGATTGCAGTCCATAAGAAAAAATTCATAGATCCACTCACTGACACTATTACAACCCAAAACCATTTGCCAATCGGTAGGGGACTCAAAATGTCTCAGGCCAATAATAACATAATCATATGTCTAATGTACGACTATGCATATCACCATTCAATGATGACCCAGTTGAGTCAATCAATGACTGAACCCTTGAACCAGGTCAGTCACGAACAGAACTTGTTCCATTTTCTCCTTTGACACAGATTAATTATATGCAAAGTGGTACTTACCCCCCCCCCCCCCCCAAAAAAAAAACCCCACCCACAACAAGAGAGAGAGACGCAAAATGTGGTATGGATACCAGAACAACACAATTCTTCTCAAGTACCTCATCAAAAGAGTGAGCACAAGGTAATGAACACACCAACTCTACTAATTACAACAATCAAGATTCTTTCAAGAAGCTTATTAATTAACATGTAAAAAACAAAGAAATTATGAATGAGAGGTCATCACGCAACAGAATCTTGGAAAGCAGAGAATCCAACACATGGATGTATCCAAATCTCCTAAAACACAATATGATACAATTCACAGGCAAAATCTAATGTTATTGGAAAAGGTGTATGCTAACCTGGAAACCAAAGACATATTCCAAAAGGTCAAACATGTCTGCATCCCGCTGTCCAGAAATTTCAAAATCAGCAGGAAGTCTGGGAAACTGTTCGGTATACCTAATTGCAGCTATTGCACCTCTAACCTGCACAAATTACCCACTTTATAACAGAGCAATGAATATATTTAAAATAATATAGCCTAGAGAACATGTGCACTTTGCAGGTAAAACAATGCGATGATAACACTTAAGGCACGGTCAGGTGTCTAATTATGTTACATTTTAGAAGATCATTTTTAAAAGAAGAAGCAGAAAAACCTTTTAGGAGATCTTTTTTAGAAAGAGATGTAGTAAGAAACTATATATCCCTCCATTTAAGATTAAAAGAAGAGAAAAATATCTTCAAATCTTCAAATTGTCTTAGAACCGCACCCAACTAAAAGGGGAAAAAAAGGAAAAAAAAAATAACCAAGGAAAAAACAAGGGGGTTATCAGCAAAAACAAACTTTGTCCCACAAATGAGAGAACTTTTCCTCCCTCTAGTCATTGCTGAAGACTATTCAAAGTCAGCTAAAGTTTACAACGCTAAAGCAAAAAACCATGCCAGATGGTAGAGAATAAAATTTATCATAAATTAAGATTTATCTAACCTCTGGGAAAAATCCGATAGCATTGGTTAATGATGGTGCTTCCAAAGGAACAATATTGTACGGCATAAGTTCCCCAGACAAGGCTGCATCAGCCTTTTTGATTCTTCGTAGCTGAAAACCACAAAACAAAGGTTACTAAACGAACACTTTAACTCATAAGAGGTACAGACTCATTTTCTAGATTTCCAGAGATCTATGTTGTTGAGATACAACAAGCTGCTCTATAAGCCAAGACCAGAACACTCAAAATAGTAAGTAGCAGTTTTCTGAGGAAAAAAAATTTTTTGGTCATATCTACTGCTGTTCGGCTGAGAATGAATGTAAAGCAATTACAGTGATTCAAATTTCAATTCTATAATATGAACACATAGATTAGAGATTACTAGTAATGGATAAAATTAAGGATTCAAACTAAAATGCATTGTAAATTCCTTAGCCTCACATTTAAAGGCATACAGCAGAAAATTACCTCCTCGTTAATGCGTCTTCCAACGCCTTCAGGATCTGCATCTTTGCTAAGGGCCTCCAAAACGTCAACTAAGGCCCTCAAGGTAGCAATTACCTTTCTCATTTCCAAAGATCTTAATTCCAGCCTGGAAAAACAGCACTTACAGAAATTAGTTGTGAAAGAATAACACAAATACATTGAAGATCACAACATCTGTAATACTAGTGAGGTTTTAATGTGACTGAGAAAAGAGGTAGATCCAGGTTAAATTGTGACTCTAAAAGTAAGGTTATCTTCAGTTTTTCTTGGTCGCACTTCCAGGCAATAGGCACATGTAAAGCAATTGAAAATGCTTTTCTAAAAAGCATCTACCAGATACTTTGGAAAATAGCACCCCAAGTTCTTTACTGACACTTGAAGTCAATTTCAACTTTTTCCCAAATTAAAAAAAAAAAAAAGAAGCAAAAATTCTTTGGCATTTCTGAAAGCGGTTTTAAAAATTTTCAACAGCCCAAAAGCCCTCCCTCGCAGACTGTAAAATTAGCCCATGGAGACCACTTACACTAGCTTGTCATAACTAATAAACAAACAAGCCATCTAGCCAATGTCTAGAATCCTCAGTCATGGCTAGTATAGACAAACATTTTTCCCCCCATTTATCCGAAACAAGAAAAATGTCCCACCAAGAAAGAGCTTCCCAATCAATGAAGACGGTAAAGAAAATCCATGGACATGGTATGTTTACAGACCTATATTTATTAAAGACAACACGAATATTCCACAGATAGCTAGAATAAAACTGGGAATCCAGTCTTTACCGTTCTCCACCAAAGGATGAAAAGGAGAATGAATAAATAAATAAATAGATAGATAGATAGATAGATAAAGTATCCCACCCAATGGCCAATGCATTGGAAATTTATATGCCACAGACTGAAAAAGCACATTTCCAATGAGCAATATTTGGATAGATATGACTCCAAGTTTAGCATAAAAATATCCTAACATAGAATCAAAATTCATGCTATTGTTAAACAATAGCATTAAATTCTATAGTACTTATCTGCACAACTAATTTAACATTACAGAATTAACTGCACAAAAGACCTTTCAACCCTATATGTTTGCTAGTATAGTAATGAATAGCAATGGTTATTTGTTTGCACTGAGTGGGCAGTGAAATTCATAGATGTTTCATTAAGATACAAGCATCCCATACTTTATTGAATATGGTATTATATGTTAAAAGTACTCTGCAGTCTTACTTCGAAGATGCAATGCTTAGTATAAAGGTGAAGAAAATGAATCATAGTTAATTTGCTAGATCATGCCAAAAATATGATTGCACAAAAGCAAACAACTAAAATCACAAGGAAATTGATAAGCGATACAAGTTGGCCATACTCTGAAGAAAAAGTTCCGGACTCCCGCAAGTTCTGTTCCTGTCTTTGGATATCATCCACTCTATGCCGTCTCTTGTAGAGTTTGTAAAACTCCCACAATTGCTCGATGTCTTGATTACGATCTATCCGGACATTTTCCCTTTTGGCAAGCTTTTGCTGCAAAAAAAAAAAAAAAAAGAATTCAACTCCTTATTAGTGAAACTAGGTATTTGAAAATTATTGTTACAGAATTTACAGTTTTACACCTCAGTGCTAGGAAGAGAAGCTATTCAACCATACCTGACCACTGTATTCAAAGCTGCAAGACTGTAATTTCAAGCTAAATCTCAGGAAACACTGAATGTTTAATATTTACAAAACCTGCTATACCTTAATAATAGACATCAAACCAGTCTTGAACTGAAGAACGCCTCTACCGTCACTATTTGGATCCAAATTTTGAGCCATAGAATATGCCTGCTCACAAACTAAGATCAAAACAATAAGATTTGTATAAATAAGCCATCACATTTGTACTTGTTTACAAAGGGGGAAAAAAAGAAAAACAAATAACAGTAAACTCATAAATTCCAATGAAGAAATGAGTGAAATATCCACTTAGAGAGTAACTCATAAACTTCAACAAAGAAACAAGCGGAATATTCACTTAAAGAAATAACAAGTCACTGAAGTAATCTTCAGAAAATGTCATCAAGCTGTATGATAAATGATTGCTGAAAAGGACATCAGGGCAGGGATCTCTACTAGTTTTCGGGCTGAAACAGTGAACACTATAAGATGAACCCAGACAGATTGACAGACTTTATAAGTCACAATTCAGAGTAGAAGGAAACACTCAAGGGTGCTGTTAGTCCTTAGAAGTACAGACACAAATTCTGACCTTAAAATAACTAGAATCCCAGGTCAGTTGCAGGGGGCCATGGCTTGAGAGAAGAAAAGTACCCAGGCTAAGAAACAAGAGTAAAAAGCTCCTCCTGTGTCTTTCATATAACTCCTGCTGATCTGCATTAACTTAAATACTGACAGGGAAGCTAATTTACATCCACATAATCTTTTTCCCAGTTAAATAACTTTATTTTTCATAACAATCTGACTGGAAAAGTACCAAGTTATCAAACACTACAGCTAAAGTATAGACCATGATCTCCAATCAAACAGTCCAACACAAAAACACAGTTAATTTCTGCATGCCACTCACTCTCTGCCACTAGTCATCTCTAACAGTACCTGAGGCACTGAGCAAGCCAAAAACTAACACACTTATGTTTTGAACCGTACTTAAGATATGTTTTGGATTGAGGTATTGTGGCATTTAGTTCACATCTACCATGGAATGGAATCACTAGCTAACAAGTATGACTGGGTGGGTATTTGGTAAAAGTAGTTGTTTAGTAAACACTTTGGCTATTGTGCTTTCACAGTTAAACAAAAGCACAGCACTTGGAAATACACCTAAAAGTAACAAGGTTAGCAGATATCAAGATCCAACAGAACCTGAGTAATTTCCACAAAAAAAATCAATCATGTCCAATTGCTCCACTGTCAAAATCAGAATACTGATGCAGGTTTGAATTCATCATAAATCAAATTAATTGGTCGTCACCTTTTAACTTCAAAGGAAGGAGTATTAGGTTAGGTCGATTTTGTCTTTTGGGAAAGCTTTTGCCTTTGTTTTAGATGTTGGTACTGTTTATCCCTTTCAAGATAGAAACTTTGTTTTTTGAGATGCTCCCTTAATAGTAAATTCTCAAGGTATTTTTGGGGCTAGTGGACATCTTCTTCACCTTTACTAAATTTTTAACCTAATTGGAAAGCAAAGAATGCAAATCTAAAGCAGAAAATGCTCAAAAGGATATATTCTATGCAAAAACCTACTGCAGCATAAAGCAGGATAAAAAACATGAATCCAAATAATCAAAAAACTGAATTAAATTCTATAGAAAACTCCATTGACACCAGCTCAACTAGATGAGCTGTTTTTAATCTATGTTCAAATTCAGAATCCAGAGAACAATATTTGTTGAAGCCAGAACTAACTGCAATGAATCTGGAGACTTTAAATTCAAATGTAACTCAGGCATATTTTCCCCCACCCTATTTTTTACAATCTTATTGAAACTAAACCAGAAATTCAAATTGGAGCTAACACGATGCATAATGGGCCAAGAGCTTAAATTCAGCTGTTAGACATAAAAAAAGTTACATCAATCTAAAAGAAGCGTCCGCTGTTAGCTTCTCACAAAATATCCAACTAATTCTGGTATTTTCATGTTTTAGATAGTAATTTCAAGTAATACATAACTAACTATATGTCTCAGGGCTTAAGTGGCTCAACATGGCTGCATAAGCAAAACTAACACGAAAGAAATTTCAGGGAAAAAAATAATTAAGCACCATTCAAGAAAATACGAAACCTAAAGAAATCTTACGTATCCTCGCAACATTAGGGTTTTCATCTTGAATTTCATCTGCGGCCTGTAGAATTGCGTCGATGTTGGACGTGCGACCAAGCGACGGGGGGACTGCACCGGCAATGCCACTCCCGATTCTTTCGTGTCCTTGGCCAGCATTTCTCAGCTGCTCTCTGATCAACGTGGCTCGCACCAGCCGCTCCCAATTATCGTAAACCCTCGCCATCAGAATCAGACGACTCGAAACCCTAGGTTTCGTGCCAAGAAATAACCCGACCCGGTTCTCTTCGAGCCCGATCTATGGCTGTTCGGATTCTTCTTTCAAGCTAATTATGAGATGATGAACTGTGAGAGGTTTTCAAAATGAGGTTTAACACGAGGACGAGAGACTGGGACTTCAGAGAATGAATCTAGGAACGCGGAGATCGCGGGAAAAGTATTGAAGAAATGGACGACTTTGAATTGACATTTTTGACCTCGACTTGGAGCTGTTGATGAGATGCGGTTTAAGGTTTTAAAGACTGATTTTTCGTCGAATATTTTGGAAAATCCAAAATGCTTGGGTCGCGGTCGATTGTATGCCCTATGGGTGAAATGATAATGAGTGGATGCACTTTACTCGTTTAATCCGCGTGCGTCTTAGAAGACTACTTGCTCCCTAAGAATACGGAACTTAATTTACTTATTTGTCCCAAGAAAAATGAAATAGAACAAATTATGACGTGATATAATAAAAATCAACAAATATTAAAAATTCAATTTCATGTGTTTACATACAACAATTGAATCAAGGAACAAGAATAAAAAGTGTGGGATCCATAAAATTTAGTAATAAAATTCGTTTCTCTGGAATTGGGAATGAAATTTTGATTCTTCAAAGTGATTTTATTATTTTTAGTAAAGCACAAACTTTCTTTATATTCACAACATATAAATCCATACATGTATATACATGCATGCATGCATACATGGATCTATATGTGTGTGCAGTTTTGAGAAAGTCTTAATCGCCGCAGAGTAAAAAGTGGAATGAATGGAGTGTGTAAAGGTGGGTAGTAACATTTATTTTTTTATTATTATTATTATTGTTATTATTATTATTATTATTATTAAACAATAAATAATAATGTTAATAATTATAATTACAATAATAATAGTAATAATAATGATTATTATAATACTGTTATAATAATTATAATTACAAACTAATGTTGCCAAGGTATTTTATATATCAAGCCAAAATTATTATGATATTTACAATTTAACCAATAGATTGTTTTATGTAAAATGATCAATTAATAAAAGTATTATCCCTTTGTATATAATCATATTGTATTTTTTAAATAAAGAGGATTAAATTGTATTTACATTGTTTATGGGATAAAATATAATTTTATTATAATTTCAATTAAAAATTATATCAATTTTCAACCAATAACCAGTAAAATGATAAAAATTGAAAGATTAGATGAGAAAAAATAATGGTCAAAAGATTTCGATAATAAAGTGATATGTAGAAATAGTAGATGATAAAATGACAATATTTCTATAATTAAATTAGTTTAATAATTTTTTATTATTTGCGATTAATATTATTAAATTTTATTTTTTATTATATCAAGCAGAATTGAGATAGCAATTTAAATATTACATTCCAAAATCACAAGCTTGTCAATATTACTTTATTTTATATAAATTTTAGAATGAAAGATCTGAATACTTGAATTCTTAATAAGCTGTATTCACTTTTAAATATTCAGACCAAAATCTTTTGTCACCTATACGCACATGAGCTTAGCTAACTTTTCACATGTGTGAGAAAATACGTAGTTTATTATCTCTAGTTGATGGTTTTAGTAAGATGAAGTGTTATTATACAAATTACAAAACGTGGTGATATCACATATCACCCATGAGTATGCGTATTATATGCGATGAACAACAAAAGCCATGAAGCTGTAGACGATCCAATTCAAATGATATTCATGAGTTCGCCAAGAAGAAACGCGATGCCGTGAATAAAACTCAGATTTCCTCCCCGATGCCAAAGCTAAACGCAGTCGCTACAAGTACTAACCGCAGTTTCTCCCCCGATGCAACGTCACGTGATCAGTTACTTCTTTCAAAAATTTCGGCCCATCAGAACAAATTAAAATAACCATTTAGTAACACGTCAGTTCACCCTCTTACCTGTTAATTCAAAATTTGATAGCGTTGCTTTGCTTGTCGACGCTGCGGCTGCCTCTCCCTATTTAAAACCTCCTCTCAATCTCTCTACTCTCTAGGTCTAGGCTGCCTCCAAGCCAGCCATCGATAGTCGTCCACAGCCACATCCCGACGCCGCGTCACCGATTGTTGTCGCCCCTCTGCCGCGCCACTCGTCGATTGCTGTTCTACCACCGCCAGCCGCGCTGATCTGATTCATCTCATCTCATGGTTGGTAAGCTTCTAACGTTTGTTCATGAGCTTTACTTTTGTGAGGGCAGTGTTGTTGGCGGGATTTTTATGCTGTAGGACTGCTGCCCTTAGAATAGAAGAAAAATGCGCGAACTTGGCCTTCTTGAGGACTGATCACTGATACACACCGTCAACTCACATTCATAAGTTCTTCTTCTATTTTGTTTACGTGGGACAGCGTGAGGCAAGGCTCAATTGTCAGTTCATGGGATTGTTGTATGTGGGGAACTTTAATATTACAATTATTTTCCAAATCCATCTCTCTACACACTTATGTGTCGAATCAAAGTATTAGTTTAAAGAAGATGAAAAAAAAATAAAAAATCAAATGGGAAAAGAACAGCTCAGGCCCCGCGGAACTCAACCCGAATTCGAATCAAATCGTGTTCGGGTTGATTTTGGCTCTATTTTCTGCCGACTCGATCGATATTCGGATCCGATCGGTAATACCCGAACCCGATCCGAACTCGGTTTTGCCCACCCTGCTAGTCTTAAAATTTTTTATCGACAAAACATTTTCACACCCCCTTCAAAAGAGCTCAACTCAATTCTAGGTACGCCTTTCTTCCCAGCTTTTTAATTCTTCTATACCGATTTTGCTTAACTATAAACTATTTCTGCTAAATTCATGGAATTTTTTTTTTTATTTTTGGGGAATACGGAAATTTACGGAAGTTGAATTGGTTCAAACTATGGAGATTGTGTTGGTGCATGTAAAATGCTTGATTAATTGCTTGTGAGAGGTCTTTTGACGGAAACTGACAATTAGGGACTGTAATGTGAGGTACATTTTGCTAACATTAGCTGATGATGACAAAAGCGGGGAAAATGGAATTACCAACTATTTGCTTGATGTTTGCTTAATTCTATTGCTAACAAATCTTTTCCAAGTCATTTTTGCATATTTTGTGTTATTCTTGAGAGAGATTATCAAATTTCTGAAGATCTTTTAATTTATTGTAGGCTAATGTATTTGTGTGGTTAAGATCACCTAGCTTTAATGAACTTTAAAGACTATTGATTCCGTTTTTGAAATAGATTATGGCATACTCTGAACCTACAAGTACCGATAGGGAGGCGATGCAAGTCAATACTGGTCTGAGGAAACCCCGCATTTTACTTGCTGCAAGTGGAAGTGTAGCTGCAATAAAATTTGGAAATCTCTGTCATTGTTTTACTGAGTGGGCAGAAGTAAGAGCAGTGGCCACAAAGTCCTCTCTACACTTCATTGATAGAGCAGCGCTTCCTAAGGATATGATCTTTTACACAGATGAGGATGAATGGGCCACCTGGAATAAAATAGGTGATAGCGTTCTTCACATTGAGCTCCGCAGATGGGCTGATATTATGGTTATTGCTCCACTGTCAGCAAACACACTTGGCAAGGTGAGTATCTGAAAATTTATGCTGTCGATGTTGTGTACATTTTTTTAACTGACAGTAGGCCATTAGCATGTGCTAGAAATGCATGCTGCTACTAACAATATGTTACACTTAGATCACTATATACAGAGACAGTTTTAGTAAGGTATTGAGTAGGGACAGTAAAATGCTATAAGGTTTTCATTCTTAGTTTGTATTTCCTTTTTCTCCCCCACTCTTTTAATTTTAGATGCCTATTCAGGTTTGTCATTTTTGGTTCTTTTTTTAAAATTGGGGAAACCAGACAGAGCAATGCTATTATGGCTATGGAAACCTCATTGAAACCAAGCTTTATTTGTAAAATCCATTTCTGCAGCCCCCTCTAAATGGAACTCTGAAAAATATCATTAGAAACATAACATTATCATTCCCTGTGATTTCAAATTTTTATCTTTGATTAAGCACATGGATGGATAACAATTCACCAATATGTGGTGTATATATCTTATTTTTTAATGTGTGTTTATCTTTTTTTTTTAAAAAAAAAACACTATCTGTGGGATATTTCTGTTTTGTTAAGTCATCACATGCGCATGATGAATGTCCTGGTTTCCACAATCTCTTCTGACCTGCGTCAACAAGATGCCATAATGGTTTCATTTTATTAATCAAGTTTAAGTTACTAGTAAAATATGTCAAACAGCTATTGGTATTAGTGCATGTAACATGTAAATATTAATATTAACCTACCTTCCAAGATAGATAATTCTGGTCAGACTGTATGCTAATAGAAGAATAGTATCTTGTCTTTTGCTATGTACGCTGCTCATCATTGAGTTTGAAATGCATCCTGATTATTATGAATTTTTATTTCACTTCTGGTCTTTAAATTTCCTCAGTGAACTGAGAATGACTAACATCAGTACCACCCTGTTGTACATCATCTTGTTTAAGATGTATAATAAGATCCAGAAAGACTAGACTCTACTTATGCGGAGTAATAGACTAGTATTGTGTAAGCATGTCTGCGTTCTGAGCTGTACATTGTACGGTTCAAGCCCCTTTCCTGTATACTGATTTAGAAGGACTTATCTTGGCTGCCTCTGGCATCTCAACTTTCATATGATTCAGATTTGGCTCTCATAATTGCTAAATCTCTTTTGTAGATTGCAGGTGGATTGTGTGACAATCTGCTGACATGCATTGTGCGGGCATGGGACTACGATAAGCCACTGTTTGTTGCACCTGCTATGAACACTTTCATGTGGAATAATCCATTCACAGAGCGGCATCTTATGTCAATTGATGAGCTTGGAATTTCTCTCATTCCACCTGTCTCAAAAAGGCTGGCTTGCGGAGATTATGGCAATGGTGCCATGGCTGAACCTTCACTGATATACTCAACTGTGAGACTATTTGCAGAGTCAAGGAACCAGTCAGGCGATGGAAAAGTTGGTTGATCCAGTCCAGTTTTGCATGGAATGCTAAATTTCTTGTTGTAGCCCATTTATCTCCGGATTAAGTGACAGATGCTATATTCAAACTATATATGTCATCTGAGAGTGTTCTGATCTACCTTGTAATCATGTACGATATTGCACGTTATCTTTTGGAAATGAAATGTGAGGCCGTCTGAAATCTATTGGCATGCTGATGCAATTGAATATTTACTTACTGAATCTTTAGATCCATACCTACAAATTTGGTGTAATGTCATTTACTCTGTATTAAAAACCATACTTCTTTCTCTGAGCTTCTTTTATTGACATTCCAAGTTTTACGATAGTGCATATAACGCAATACAACAACGAGAATTTAACAGAGTTTACAATTAAAAACTCCAGACTCTTTCCCCTGTTACGGGAAGCACCGTGATTCTCAATTCTTCGTCTGCAGGCATATGTTTGTGCGGGTCTCATTTAATATATGTCGATGGGCAGGTAAGGCTTGAGAGGAGAAACCAGAGGGGTGGGTGTCGGTTGTCAAAACAGAGCTATTTTCTTCCAAACGCATTCATGCTGCAGGTCCAGATCGTGCTTTCTATTCCTCACAGCAAATACGTGTACTGTGTTTTGATGGTTGGAGTTCAGTTGTATCATAAATGGATCCATATCAAAGCATCACGGCATAGGAGAGAAAATTAGGATCCATTAATGAACCTAATTAAATAATGGATGCCGTGGCTACAAATTCTTGATTAAAACACGGATCAGATTTTATTATATACATCGCTAAAGTCACCATCAAAACAGTTGATGTGGGGGCCTGCATCATTTAAGCCTTCAACGAGTCATACTTTTCTGTCTTTCCAACAACCCCCGCAATCCTTTTTCCGCTGAATTTATTACTCATCGCCTGTTTAACGCCAGTCTCGTTATGGACCCAAATCCTCATTAATGGCCGGCACATGCCTGTTAGTACCAGTAGTTGTATTGCATTGGTATTCATCATATTCATCGGTTGTTGAATTTGCTATCGAGCGATTGGCTGTTTTATAATTGATATGGACGAATACCAGGCGATGATTTTTCACTAATTCGTTGTAAAGTTACTGATCCTAGATTCCATAGAGACTAGAGGTTGCTCAAAGCATGATCTCATATTAATTAAACTGTAATGATGCCCGTTTCTTTAAGAAAAAGCACCCTTAGTTGTGCCGGAAAAGTGGTTCAAATCCATTAATATTTTTTTTTCCTTTTAGTAATAACCAACATAATTTTGGATTCAAACTCTGCATGCAAAACACTAGTCAAATGTAGCCTAGTAAACTTCGGTTGAAACAGTAGGATGCGAGGACAAATTGGTCAATCAAAAGACACCAGAAATATATATCTGTCAAAGGAGAACAGGGAGCAGCCCAGGCTTAGTGAGACAATGGCCAGTTCCTTCGCAGTATTTTCCTCCCAAACTTTCCTCATCTTCGTACTCTTACCTTCCCTGTTTTCTGCCCCCACTGCTGCAACCGACACATTAACCGCACGTCCTTTTAATAAGATCTATGCCTTCGGTGACTCATTCACCGACACCGGCAACACCAAGACCGCCACTGGCCCTAGTGGCTTTGGCCATGTCTCCACCTCTCCATACGGCAGCACATACTTCCACCGGCCCACTAACCGATACTCCGACGGACGGCTGGTGATTGACTTTGTAACTCAATCCCTGTCGCTACCATTCTTGCCACCTTACCTTCACAACAAGGATAATGCAACGTATGGTGTCAACTTTGCTGTTGGTGGTGCCACTGCTATAAATCACGATTTCTTTGTCAAAAACAATCTCAGTCTTGACATTACACCTCAGTCAATCCAGACTCAGCTTATTTGGTTCGACAAGTTCTTGGAGAGCAAGGGATGTAAAGGAGCAGAGTCCCCAGGGCCTCAGTGCCAGGCAGCGTTGGAGGATGCATTGTTCTGGGTTGGTGAAATTGGAGTCAATGATTATGCATACACTCTAGGATCTTCTGTTACAAGTGACACAATCCGAGAACTCGCTATCTCTAGTTTCACAAACTTTCTGCAGGTAAGTATCCGAATGAGTATTCACTGCATATGTCTTTTTACTAGTCTAATGGATTCAATCCATCATGCAGGCGTTGCTTAAAAGAGGAGCAAAATATGTTGTTGTGCAAGGTCTGCCAACAACAGGATGCTTGCCACTGGCAATGTATTTGGCTCCCAAAGACGATAGAGATTATATAGGCTGCGTAAAGAGTGTGAACAATCAAAGCTACAGCCATAACGTTGTTCTTCAAGCCAAATTACAGGATCTTAGACAGCAGTTTGCCCAAGCTGTGATAGTGTATGCTGATTACTGGAATGCTTACCGCACGGTGATTAAAAATCCAGGGAAGTACGGGTTCAAGGAGCCCTTCAAGGCTTGCTGCGGATCCGGTGAACCTCCTTACAACTTTAATGTGTTTGCTACTTGTGGCTCGCCTTCTGCAAAAGCTTGTCCGAACCCTTATCAATACATCAACTGGGATGGAGTTCATCTCACTGAAGCCATGTATAAGGTGATGAGTGACATGTTTCTTAATGGAACATTTAGTAGCCCTCCGTTCAGCTACTTGCTGAGCAGAAAGCAGCGAGCCGGATGAGCCTCTCGCTATTGAAATTGGCTAAGCAACAACAATGATTGTCTCTGAGCTCTGTATTATTTTTTATTTTTTCCACTTCTCAAATTCTGAGCTGTTTATCAATGGTTTCAAATTTCCATGAACTTGTATCAGTATAAGTTAAGGCAAAAGCTCTGAATAAGTCAAGATCACCCTATGGGCCTAGTTTAGCACAAGACTGTTATCACCTTTAAGTTAGTAGTATGTCCATTACCATTCCATCAATTTGACAGTCATGAGTGAAAAGGCAATTGAAATAATAATAACAATAGCTCTTCGATTAATAAGCTGTAGATTAAATTTTAATACAGCACGAGGACTACTATTACGTCAATACAAAATTGCCTATATCTTGGTCGAATATTATATAACTTGCTACTTTCTGAGGCTATTGATTATATATTTAGACAACACTGTTGATAAACATCTTCTCAACAGACGTCTGACTTGATAAACTGGAAGCTCTAGAATTACTTTCGAACAATACTGACTCCATATATGCTCTCTGAATAGCTTTCGACTCCAAAAATACACTCATCCCCTGGTTGAATGTTATTCGCCTTGCTAAAAGCTTCCCAACCACTGGTCAATACTTTGAAACCAGATCTTTCGTGGTAGAGAACTGGCCACATCCTCATATCAGGATCCCGAAGGACCACCACCTTCCTTTGTGTGCGAGATCTTCCCCTGAAAGAAGAAGCTGGTAAGCCTGTTGTCAACTCCTGCAATAGTAAGGAGTACAGACAAATGTAATTAGTTCAATGGTTCAGAAGAAATACAAACAAGCTTTAGCTCACACACAGTATCATCTACACAAGAAATTGGAAGCATTGAAAAAGGAAATGCACGTACATTTGGATTCCATCATCAAGGAACTGTAGCTATATAAAGCCTGGTTACATACCAACCCTTCAGGCAACTAAGGAAATGACTTACAAATTCTCTTTACTACTGCTTCACTGGACATATAGTATTTCATTATTTCCAGTTCAATCTATCACTCATAATTGAGAATACAGGCATCATAAAACAGCTGACAAACTAAAAATTAGTGAATTATAGATCACAAAAAATCATGAGACAACTCTACAAAGTACCCAGTAAGCAACTATAGAAATTGTGCTTGCACATTTTCTCAAACAAATACTACTGATGCTATTGCAGCATATTATGCTAGATGCAACCAATCGTGAAAAGAAAGGACAATGATGTGGACCTTAGAAAACATAAGGACAGCAAAGACAAGTAGCAGGGGTCCTGGAGAACCACAAGAAAGCATAATATAATAATGTTGTCTTAGTAGAACAAATTTTGTGATCGATGATTGACCATATGATGTGTCACATGAGCAATCGGTATCAGCTGTATTGATCAGAAAAAGTACGAACCTAAAGTGCTAATAAAAAACTTACAAGAAAAGGTTGACCATCTGATGGTGTGTCACACAGGGAATATAGGAGGTAGGAACTAAATCCAGAGTTTCAGTTTTCACCACCTGAGGAATTCCATATTCTCTTCCTTTCATATCAGAACACTGGTCACCTTGAAACTTGATGAGCTGTGGCAAATTTCCTGCATTTTAATGCATGCAACAACATTCGTAGACAGAACACAATGTCAGTTGCAGGTTGCTCAAACTTTAAGAGAAAGGAACAGCAATTATCTTTCAGCTAAAAAAGCATGAAGTTGAGAAAAGCAAGACCAAATATGTCTTGAATCATCTCTTCAGGCTCCACAGGCTCTTTCTTAATGATCTTTACAGTCTCTTTTTTATCGACCTTTACAGGCTCTCTTTCAACAAACTTCTTGCTTTCCTCTGTTCAACATAGCACTTAATTTTCAGCTATATAGAGAAGCAAAAAAAGTTCTATCACAGGAGGGGCTAGTCATGAAATCCTGAATACAAAATGAAAATTTTGTGACAGCAGAAGCTTCATCGACAAGGATCAAAGGAAATCGGGAAACCAGGAACGCTTACCAAATTGGCATTTCTGCATTCCAGTAGTAATAGGAACACTGGAAACCCCAAACTCTCCAACAAACTTCAGTTGTGCACTTTGATTACTGTCACTGAGGGAAGTGCATCCCATTTGGGAAACCATACCCTGATGAACTTTTGTCAGTAGTTCTGCAAAAATTAAAAAGTAGATCCATAGATTATAATATTCTGATTAAAAAGGAATCAATGATATGATAAATATACAAAATTAGGAAAGAGCAACTAACTGGTTACTGCATTGCTCTCTTCCTCAGCACCAAAGCATTTTTCAGATACACCACTTGAACTATTAGAGTTGTTCCTTTCATTCTTTTGTGGCTCAACTGCAGTTGGGAAAATTTTATGACACCCGAAGCTCCATCAACAAGAATGAAGGGAAATAAAGCAACCAGGAAGACACGCTCACCAAAATGGCAATTCCGCATGCCAGAGGTCACTTGAACTGTAGAATCCCCAAACTGTCTGACAGCCGTCAGTTGGGCACTCCGATTACATTCCACTGGGGATACTGCTGCCCCATCAATTTCTGTCAGTGATTATACAAAATTTAAACAGTAAAGTCATATGCAATAATATTCTAATTAAAAGATAATCAATCATACGAAAAATATATGAAATCAAGAAAAAGTCACTGACTGGATACTGCTTTGTGCTCTTCCACAGCACCATGGCATTTTTTTGGTACTCCATTTGAACTACTAGAGCTGGTACCTCCATCTTTTTGCAGCTCAGCTGCAGTTGTGGAGATTTATGACAAGAGAAGCTTCATCAACAATGACGAAGGGGAATAAAACAACCATGAGACAGGCTTACCAAATTGGCAATTCTGCATCCCAGTGGTAACTTGATCACTGGACTCCCCGAACTTTCCAACAAATTTCAGATGCTCACTTTGATTGCATTCCACTGGGGATACCATTGCCTGACCAATTTTTGTCTGTGACTCTGCAGAAACTTAAACAATAAAGCCACAGGCAATAATATTCAGACTAAAAGGAAATCAATCGTGTGCTACATATATATAATCAGGGAAAAGCAACTAACTGGATGGTGCTTTGCTCTCTTCCTCAGCTCCATGGCATTTTTGGGACAGTCCACCTGAAACATTAGAGTTGTTCCCTCCATCTTTTTGAAGCTCAACTCCACTTATTATTTTCTCCGTCTTTTCAACACCATTATTCTTCATAATGTCCATGTCAGATGCATCAGAAGCTGCAACTCTGTTAGGTATCTCTTCATCCACTGGATATTTATTAACTAAAACATCTTCAAATTCAGATATCGGAGATGCATCAGCGTGATGAGAATAATCATCTCCAACCTTCATTTTGTCTATTATACCTGAGTCACAGTTGTTACCTGCCATTTCAAAGTGGGACAAATCGAACACAGAGCATCTGTCTTCTGTTTGCTGGTCTCCCAAATCTCTATCAATTAAATAGCATGGATCTTCAAGGAACTTTGCTCTCGATACAGATAGAGGCATTTTGCCAGAAATCTTGCAGTCTGAAGTAATGTTGGTACTTACCTTTTCGACATCATTCAATTCACCCTGGCTTACACTCATCTCTTCATTTGACACAGAAAACATAGAGCACCTTGATCTCCCCTTGCTCATTGAATCTCTATCAGCTGCATGGCACTGACCATCCCTGTCAGTAGAATTTGTAGTAGTTCTAGCATTTTTCCTCTCTTTGCTCATTGAACCTTTATCAGCTGTGTAGCATTGACCTTCCCTCTCAGTAAAATTTGTAGTAGTTCTATATCTTTTCCTCTTATTCATCATCAGCAAAGATTTTTGCTTCTCACACGCAGTTTTATCATAGATCTTTACAACAAAGCGTGATCCCATGATGTAATTGAATACAAGAAGATCTCCAATTTCTAGCCTGTGGTATGCTGAGAATGCATTCCATCCTTGTCGAAAAGCAGGAGAGCCGTCCACATTGGATACTGATACTTCCCAACAATCTCCGCTTGAATCCTCAATAACAACTTTTTTACCGATTACTTCAGACACCATTTCAGCAAATTCAGGAGGCAAGAACTGCAAAGGAATGGAATGATTAGATTTGTACATCGTTCAACTAGACAAAATCTAAGTTTCCAAACAGGTTGAATCATACTGTTATCACGTGAATATACTACTGCACACCAGGAGGAAAAAGTAAGGAAGTACGCCAAAGAAGCCCCTTTCCACCACAAATAAGAATCCATTGTCACAAATGTAACATTATCACAAGATATTAAGAAACAGCCATGCCACGTGCATAATCATACCCCATATGCATAAATGAATGCACATCCAACCAAAGTTGATATGCATTCAGCAGCTTTCCTAAAATTAACTAAACAGCTAATAAGCCTCTTTGCGGCCGGGGGGGGGGTGGTGTGGGTGAAGCATCGAGCAGCACTGATGGCAACATAGGGATTATTACCTATGCATTGAAGATATACAATTAGCACCTTCACCCTCCTCATGTATTATGTATAGCATAAGTATTGTAAGTAAGAAATAACAAGAAATTAACAGCAGCTTGGGCATTTAAAAATAAGGTACATTCAGTGTTTTCATCAATAAATTCACAATTTCATAAAAGCCAACAGGGTGATTAACTAAAAAATAAAATTACGGCTCTTGAGATACATAACGGGAAATGCGAAAGGCAAATCTATATATAGAACTTGAAGAAAATTCGCAAAGTAAACATACCAAAATTTCAGAGTATTCTTTTCCAATCATGATTTTAAAGAAAGAGTCGATGACAGGAGATAATCTTGCCTCGTTCCTGTGAACCTGTAGGCATTTTTTAGTGCACTCTGCACAGGCTTCTACCTTGCCGCCCATAATCACTTCTGGTTGATAGCTCACTGCAATATATTCATTTTTTTTTAAAAAAAAGAATATTATTAAAAAATAAGGAAACAGAATATATATATATATATATTATAGCTGAACAAACAGCCATGGTAATGAATGAAACACAACACAACACAATCCTAATGTACATTATGTACCAGCGAATAATAGTAAACCCAAAAACAAGAAAAAAAAAAAACAGTGAAACAAAGGGCAAGAAGATCATAACCCAGAAGGTCTTTTCTATTGAGGGAACCACTTTAATAGATGGCTTTTGCGGAAGCCTCCAGTCAAACGAAACAGCAGAGCAAACGTCTAGCAAGAGTGGAGCTGAGCTAATCAGTGATAGTGACAGGTCGACCTAATACAAAAAACTAGCTCCCGGAGAAATAAAAACAAAAGAAAGTAAAAGAGAGAGAAATCACACTAGTTTACGGGTGGTGGCAACAAAATGAAACCATTTGCTTCAGATTTTGCTTTTGCGCTTTCAACTCTTGGGTTTTCAGCTTCCTAAAGTAGCGGATTTCTTTATTGGTCGTCCCTTTGGGTTCAATTTCAGTCTTGTCGCTAGCGAGTTTCGAGTCAAACTCGTACATGCTGACTGTGATCTCCTGTCAGAGAACTGCAGAGATGTTATGGTAAAGTCAATCCGGCGTCGTTCGAGCATGAAAGACTAGAGATGGAGCCAACTCTGTTATTAAGTTTGGGCTAAAAAAAGCACATTTGTCACATGCTTTACGATTTTTGTAACGTACCAATTGTTTTACTTTTTTTTTGTTAAATACTGATATATATATTTTTTAAATACTGATAAACATAACAATTACAGATATTATGGTATATTACAATTAATATTTTCAATCAAATTTGAGGAATGTCTATTTTACTAATAGATTTTTTATTCTCATTAATTTGAGAGTATCTACTTTATTTATATTTTATAAAAAAATTATCTTTATTTAATTATAAAATAATTTAAAAAAATTATACCTAACACCTTGTAATGCTTTGGTAGCAGCTCGAATTGTGAGAGTAAGAACTCTCGCACTCGGACAAAGGCCAACGATAGCACATCAATTGTTTTTAATTAGTGTTTTTGGCAAACAAGAAAAAAAAAAACTTTTGATGGGATATTTTTATTTGATAGTTTGTTTCAATAGAGCATATTAAAAAAATAAAAAATAATAAAAATACATTTATTTGTTTGTTTGAAAATATAAAAATATAAAAATATATTTAATTATATTTTTAAAAAATTAATTTTTTAATTCACAATGCAATATTTATATATTCTGTCTTTTATTATTATAATTTTGATCGAAATGAAATCAAACTTCATACCATAATAATCAATTTCATCACGAGAACCCGCTCATAATTTAGTAAATTCCAAAAATGAAATAATTTAAAATAAAGAACCAATCAACATGATTCTTTCTCACTAGACAGCAGATGAAAAAGAAAAAAGGAGAGGTTTTCATTTTGATTTAGATTTAACAAAATATTATGCAAAATTTAACAAGACGGAGTGAAAAATATTACCAAACACAGTCAAATTGGGGAGAAAAACGAGTCATTTTACTAGCAAGAATATTACAAGCAAAATACTTTAAAAATGTGGACATTTTACAAGCCAAATTGGGGACCGAACCATCATTTATCTGGAGAAGCAAACGCTAGAGAAGACAAGTCATTCATGTGGGATTGAGATGGGAGGACGGGATCATGAGATGAAGTGTATAAAAGCCATTGGATTCCCGGACTGTAGACTGTGAAATCCATTTCAGCTTCAACTTTAGATATTTGGTACAGTGGCAGATTTTCATTAACGACAATCAACAGTGGAAAGAGACTCTGATTCACCGACATTTTAATCCTGAAGATGCGAAGAAGATACTGAGAATCCCACTTCCAACGAGTCCAAACCCAGAACAAATTCTGTGGCATTACAATAAGAAGGGTCGATATTTAGTAAAGAGTGGTTATCAAGTAGCTTTGAGAAATATCACACCCTAATTTCCCAAGCTGCTCGAGTAACATTCTCCGCCAATAGAATGTGATTTGGTCTCTTGAGATACCTGTGAAAATCAAGATTTTCACGTGAAGAACTACAAAGAATTTGCTTCCAACAGCAGAAAATTTAAGTAAAAGAGAAGTTTTGCAGGATCCAAAATGTCCAAGGTGTAAAGTGAAGGCTGAACGCATTACTAATTTTGTATTAGACCACAAAGGAGCAAAACAAACGTGGAAGTTGACTCCTCTTATTGAAGAAGTGCAGCTACTTGTTAATCAAGACTTGCTACGCATGATACAAGATATGACAAGAAGAAGAGGTGGAAAGGAGCTGAGATTGATACTTGCGTTATATTGGATAGCGTGCTATGCAAGAAATATTTTTGTTTTTGAGAATAAATGCGAGATTCCCACATGTCAGCAGCTAAAGCCAGAGCTTTGCTTGAGGAACGCGCTGGAGTTAAAATGTTTGGAGTGAAAGCAACAACGAGAGCAATATCAGAGAGAAGATTATGCTGGATTCCTCGTCCTGAGGGCTATTTCAAAGTGAATGCAGATGCAGTGGTTAGTGTAGATAAACATCAAAGAGGGCTCGGGGCAGTGATTAGAGATAGAGATGGAAGTGTGATCGCTGCAACTGTTCAACACATGATTTTTTTGGAGATGTAATACAGGTAGAAGCAGCAGCTGCTAATCCGGGTATTCATGTTGCAGAAGATACAGAGTTGATTCCTCTAATTATAGAAATTGATTGTAAAGATTAGTTGATTTTATTTTACACAAAAAGAGTAGCAGAACTTAAATTGTTTGGACCATTGTTTATATTTTAAAATAAGATGCAAATGGCAAACAAACATGTTCAAAATTTAGTATATTACAAGAAATAGTGATGTAATTGCTCATACTCTAGTTAAAATAGTTCTATCTAGTGGTGATAATTGTATTTGAAAAAGTTTATTTTCTTTTCAAATTGTGTCTGTATTTACTCAATTGATTTAAAGAAAGTAAACCTCTCTCTCTCTCTCTCTCTCTCTCTCTCTCTCTCTCTCTCTCTCTCTCTCTCTCTTTATAATGAAGAGACCCTTACTTTAATTTTGATATACAAAATATTATGCAGAATTTAAAAAAATTTTAAAAAACGTATCTATGATATGATTGAAAGATTTGACGTTAAAGTGAAAAATAATGCTCAAAATTGATTTAGTATTTAAAAAATTAATTGAGATGAATAAATTGAGAAACCTTAACACAATTAATATATACCTAAACCTTATCACAATTAACATATACATACAAACCCTAATATCAACAAAAGTACATGCACATCTTTTTTATTAAAAATAAAACACATACTTTTTTTATTAAAAATAAATCAAATGGGGTATTAATATTTTGTGTAGATATTTTTTCAAACATATTTTTGGTATTTTAATTTCATTTTTTGAATATTTGCTCCAATATTAATAACTGAAATTATTTTTTATATTAGTGTAAGTTATCTATACAATGTGTTAGTTTTCAATTAATAAGTTTAAACATTCAAGTGTATACCAAGTATTTAGGTGGGTTTATAGAATTAAATTTAAACTTTTAAGATGAGATTAGTAAATAGTTTTATGAGTTTAAAAGGTGGCACTATTATAGATCAGGCTAACCAAAGATGTTTTTTATTTGTTTTTTAATATTTATTTTATAAAAAATGGAAAACACCAAGTAAAAAACATTCTCATTTTCTAGCACAAACGTATACATATCTTCTTATATCTTACTCGTGATTAAAGAAGAAAATATGCTATTTTGAAAAGACTCATCGATTGGAGGGATTGAGTTGCAATTCTTCTTCTTCTTCTTCTTCTTCTTCTTCTTCTTTTAAATAAATACTTATTTATGGAGTTTCTACGAACTATAATCATTGGACTTTGGGTTATACTCTTTGTGTGATTCCGATAGTAATATAAATAGCATTATAATAAATTTTTTTTTAATAAAAAAGTGCATGCTCCTTACAAGTTTTCCAAATTCTATTTAATATTTTTCTAATTAATTACTTCAAGTACGCTTGAGCTTGAAATTTCATTTGATTAGATTAGATTCTCAATGAATTTCAAGAGGGAAGAAACTTCAGATCTTTTAAAATTAATATTATTTTCTGGCAATTAAAATTATTTTAGCTTCATTTTGTCAACGTTGGTTAACTTGCAATGCAAATAAACTATCCACGAGACCGGGCTGCAAGTTATACTGGCCACCTTTAGCACGTACATCCCAGCCATGACACATTGCTTCTAGCTGAAACACGAAATATTGCACAAAACTGGGGCTCTAAAACACTTTCTGAGAACCAAAAAAGAGAGGGAAAAAAGGAAAGTCTAAAACATTCAAATGAGCTCAAGGCTTGGATCAACAGCAGCAGCAGCAGATACTTGATTTTGTTCTTTAACAACCATTCTTCTAAGTTTCAGAAAGCATCTCACCAAGCCCACAGCACAATCATACAAACTAAGGGCAACATAAAGCCCAATGCCACCAATGATCCCGTATGCAATGGAGTAAGTGAGTGGCATGAGAAGAATGGTAACAAAAGCTGGCACTGCATGTTTTATGCTTCCCCAATCTATGTCCTTCACAACTTTCATCATCATCACTCCAACCATCGCCAATGAAGGACCAACTGCCCACGGAGGAACACTAGTTAATAGAGGAGTGAAAAACAATGAGAAAAAGAAATATAACCCGACAATCACGGCCGTTAATCCGGTCCGGCCGCCTTCTCTGATCCCCGCGGATGATTCCACGTATGTTGCAATTGGTGATACCCCTAATGCTGATCCCACGATTGTAGAGCTTGCATCAACCATATAAGCGATGTACTCCCCTTCAAATTTGCCTCGTTCATTAACAAAACCGCCAATTTCTGCCATAGTGTAAAGCGTGCCTGTGGTGGCAAGGACATCAACGTATAACAATGTGGCTAAAGCCACCCAAACTTCACTACGGTTGAAGTTAGTGAAGCTCATTACCCCGGCAGTGGATTGAATTTTGTGAAAATCTACTATCTGTCGGAAGTACTTGTAATTTGCGTCTCCCTGCGGAGAATGAGGAAAATATGTAACCGCAGTGCCTCTAATCCACGAAATCAATGTGACGAAGAGAATGCCGTAGATCATGCTACCCTTAATCTCCTTCATTAACCCATAACAAGTGATTAAGAAGCCCGCTAAGCCTAGCCAAAAAGTTGGGCTTCTCATTTTTCCACTAATGCAAGCACCAGTAACTGGGTCAGTTTCAGCACAAGCAGTGATGGTCACCAGTGTTGATGGGTCAGGCCCAACAAGGCCCACGCCCTGATGAAGCTGCAGCCCCACAAAAGCAATAAACAGCCCAATTCCCGCAGCACAAGCAAGCCTCACTGGCTGGGGGATAAGCCTGGCAAGCTGTGCCCGTAGCCCAAAAGCAGCTATTGCGAGAAACGCACAGCCTTCAACTAGCACAACTGCCATTGCCGTTTGATAGGAAATGGAGCCAGATCCGTGATACCCCACCAAGTTGTAGGCCAAGTAAGCATTTGCGCCCATGCCAGGAGCCAAGCCCAGAGGCAAGTTGGCTAAAATTCCCATGGCAAATGAACCGATCATTGCAGATAAAACGGTGGCAACAATAAGGTCACTTTTTGTTTTTGCAAGACAGTTTTCGTAGCCAACGTTAGGCTTCAACGTGCAGTCAGGGCTAGCCGTTTGGTTCACCGGAACTGAACAGTCAGGGACGGAGCACGTCCCGCCTGAGTCGGCGATGATTGTGGCATTAACGGTAATGATATACGCCATAGTTAAAAAGGTGGCAGTTCCGGCTCGCAGCTCTTTAGTGAAGCAACTTTTTCTGGCTTCTAGCTTGAAGTGCTTTCCAATAAAGCTCTTAGCAACTGCTTCATTTAGACCCTTCTCCATCTTTGTCCATGACTGCGACAATTTTTTGAATAACCCGGCACCCATTTTTGAACAAAGCTGGCCTCCACCCATGGTGAAAGTTATTTATATATGCATAAGGATTAACGGATAATGAAAGGAAAAGGAATCTTAAATGTTGAGGGTTTTAGATGGAAGCAGAGGCAGAAAACGGAAGCGCTTTTGACTGAATATTAATGGGTTGGTTTGGCAGGGACGTATGAGTAAGGCATGCTATTAAATGTTTAGCTATATAAAGGCAATTCATACCTGGCTTTGCCTTATATTTTATTCATACAAAACATAAATTTTATTCAATAAATAGTAATTGCCAAGAATGGTACATAAAATAAGATTCGATTTGACAATTTGACTTATATCCTGCGATAGTGAAGGCTAGTCTTATTTGGTTAATTTAGTGGGCCGTAGCAAGGGAAATGACAGAACTAGTGCTTTACTGCAATAACTATTTGTGTGATAATTTTAATCTGGCTACTAATTTTGTGTTCTGATACCATTGGTAACTTATCGCATATCAAAAGTCATTAAATTGGTCCAATCCAATTACTCCAGGTCCTTAGTCTAAATCGTAATTAGTTAGCAAGAATCACAGCGACCCTAATTCAATGAAAGATCCCACAAAACCGACAAAGTGAAAAGTAAAAAGAACTTAAAAAAAAAAAAACATATATAGTATTTACAATGGTTCAACCGAAGGTATATACATCTACTTAAGGATCAGAGCTTAGGTTTTTGTTGATTTGTAGAGAACAAATCACAGAGAAAAAGAATAAATGAAAAGCTTTTAATCATTAATTTCTCAGCCCTTGAGGCATTTTAACAATGTCGAGAATCAACTCTGGGCATCTTGTGTGTTGTTTTCCCTTAAATATATTGTGCGGAATTAATAATGCCACTACAGTTAGGCTCAAGTATAGAGGAATAGTTTACTTTAATGAGTTTCCAACGCACCCCTATATTGAGCATTTATTTCAGGGTTTGGTAACACATCATTCTCAAAATTTTGTGATTTTGGAACCTTTGACGCACGACCATGATCACGAGTCTAAATTGGATTCAGTAGGATCCAATTATCTGTGCGTTTAGTGTGAGAAAATTAAATAGTGAAAGAAGCATAATTTGGACTAATCAGTTTCTATGTGAAAGAAGTATAATTTAGACTAACCAGTTTTTATTAATTAACTCTCCTAGATTTCGCATGAAATTATTTCTTAAGTCAAGTAGCTCGAAAATTCCAAAATCAAAATCTTTGGACGATCCAGTATTATTTTTCTTTGTACAGCTCATTATACGAATGATTCTATTAAATCTTGTCGCCCCGTTAGATACTATTTGAGGATCAAAAACTAATCAATAGCTTTGTTTGACAATTCATAGTTGAATTATGCCCATTGCTATATGCGTCGACACTAAATGACACGAAAGCGCTCACAATCATAATTATTAACGTGCGCAAAGTTTAAAGCATAAAATGAATAAACCAGAAAGGAGATTAAATAAATTAAACACGAACCCTACCAGAAAAACTGTGAGCACATGCATTTTGATTTGTTCAAAGACTTTCGTTCTTCCTCGTTACTCGCAATTTTTACTGGAAAGAAAAGTTTTTTCGATTTATTTTACTGGGGTTAAATAAATGAAAAGGCGACAAGTCATGGAGAAACGCATGCCCAAACTTTCTGTTTCGCTTAAGTTTACAAGGTGCCGGCCTCCAGTTGCTTCTTGTAGCATCTACTTCATTAAAAATTAGTGATATTGTTACGCATCAAAATTTATGAACAAATTATCTTATGAGTAGTTGAATAACCTTTTAGGATCTTTTAGTGCATGCGTGAAATAGAGGCACTATTTTAATGCATGCTGAAACTTGTAAGGTGCTGTGGGTTCATCTTTTCAGAGACAATGGAAGTGCAGAGCGGAAAGCAAATTAAATAAAATATAAACAACTGGAAATAAGCGTTGCATTAGGGTTGGGTCTTGGCATTACTTAGGGACCGGCACGACCGGCAAGCTACAGAGACTCTTCTTTTAATTTGTGTTTTTCTCCATCATTTCACCCATGGCTCTAGGTGAGATTATGGTCACTGGTCAAGATCCTACCCTTCATAGCTTAGGCATATTAATTAATTGATTGGTTCTTTTTTTTTTTTAAAGGCCAATTTTTCGCCTACCAAAAAATTTCTACGATTGATCATGAATTGACTCCTAATTTGTTACCTGCAATACTATTATTTTCAGCGCTTCCCACAGGCCTATACAATCTGAAATTTAGCAAATGATGTTTGAGGCAAAGTGGAATTAAACTTATGTGCACTTTGAAATGTTTGAAATCAAAATCTAAGTCTAATACAACAAAGAAAAATCAATTCAATGATTCCCAGAGTAACAGTCACTTGAATGGTTTAATATGATTTGTCGCTGATCTTTTGAAGAATAAACGACCTGTCTTTCATGTCGGCAAAGGGCAAACGACACCTTCCATCTTACAAGGATTAGCATTCCGATATAACGTGTATGCAAGGCAACAAGCAACTTGAAGCAGTGGCATCAAGCTTTTCCAAAGAATCAGTTATTGGCGAACAATCTGTCATTTCAGATTCAGCTCTTGAGCTCTCATGGTCTTGGCTTTGACAAAGCACAAGGAATTTGAAGCAACTTGAAATCATTAGCCACACAATTATCATCAAGAAGAATATGATTACGGAATAAGCAAAGTGGGAACTAATCCGGAAACAATTTCACTTCACTCTATTTGCTCAAACTTATCAGCACACGATACCAAAAGTCACGTGGATAAGATAACGATTTAGCCACTAAAGCAATTTACCACCAAGCAAGGATAAGACAACTCACCTGCAATTTTTTCCCCCTCTTTCAGGCTTGGTTAAACAGTTTGTAGAATTGCTTTTAATTGTTAAAACATAACGGCACTTGCAATTGAACATATGAAACCATAAAACGACATCTATCAGAATCCTCATGCAAAATTCCCAGTGCAGCAAATCAGGCATGTGTGTGAGGGTATGCATGCACGCATGCAGATGTGAGTGTGAATGCAAAATAGAGGTTTAATAGTTCAATTAAAACCAACAAAAATATTATACATAATTTAATTTAAGAGGTTACAACTAGGGAAGCTTTGACCTATTTTATGGCTAAATTTTTATTTTTCTTCTTGCCTCTCTTTCTTGAACTAGTTTCAGGTCCTTCTGCCTCTTCAGCCTTCTGCTCTGCCTCTAATACGGCCAGCTGCAGAATGATAAATTAACAAAAAGAATTCCAGTTATGGGAGGATTGGAAGCAGCCTTCCATAAACCAAATAAGCAGACCTGCATAGTAAAGAACTTACCTCATCAAGAATTGGTTTAAGCTCCCTGTACCGAGCTTCAGCAAGATCAAAGCCATCTTTACGTAGCTCCTGCAATGCCAATATTACATCATGATCTAATCATTCATATTACTGCGACAGAGGGAAAGCGGAAGCTCAAGATATTGGAGGAATTTTCTTCTCATTTCAACAAAATGATTACTTGTTATTTTTGTTTCTCAGGCAAGTCTTGCAACCCTTATGTCCTGCAAGCCATTTTAGATCTTTACTACAGTGTCAAATCATCTTGGCTAACATGGTTAGCATGGTGAACCAATATTCTTGTATAAGTATGCCAAACTGGCAAAATTGGGTGAGCATATACAGCCTATTTATGCTGGTTTGTGAACTATAAACCCCATGGTGAACCAACATTCTAAGTAGCATACACAGCCTCTTTGGTTGTTGGACTAATTCTTCAGGCTGTCATAGAAAATTTGAAATCATTACAAGTGCAAAAGTGTTTAGGTAATGCAGCCTTTCTTTTTCAAGCAAACCCTTCCCAATAAAGTTCCAATTGGAGCACAAAGTGATAAAACATGGGGACGGAGATACTCCTTAAACGGAAAATGCTTTTATCCCCGTATATTTGACGTTAAGAACCCCACCCCCCCCCCCCCTCCCAAAAAAAAAAAAAAAAGGATTCAGAATACATAATACAAGTTGAGCATGATGATTAAGAGGCAAATGCTGCAGAAGTGAAAACCTGGGAGCACTCAGTGAGTCAGTGTTGGAAGAAAACATTGGATACATTGTTTTTAATTTAGTATCTTAATGTAACTCCAAGTATTAACTGAAACATGTTCAAATGAACTACAATTGAAGCAGAAAGTCCAATTGAGATGTAAGCCAGAATCAAGTTCACATTCAGTCCTTTCAGGCAGATAGGAAATCTACCTTATAGTTGACTAAAAGATCTGCTCATATTCATAATTTTGTTTAAGAAAAGGTCAAGATCGAAGAGTGAAAACAGACCTTTCCAGTGTGTTGAGTATGTTCATGGGCCGCCATTTGCCAGTACATACTTGTGCGTCTGTAGAAGTCTTTCAAGGATTCTCCTGGCTTCACAAAGAAACATGCACAAACAAACAGTTGATCAACAGGCAAAGTGATAGCGCAAATTAAAGAACTTCACAGAAGCCTGATGCTGCCATTGAAAATGCAAGCATACCATCAAAAGCAAGCGCATATCTTAGGAGAACATGTAAAGTACCATTGGGGTTCTCTGGGAATCTGAAAGGCCAAGATTGGCTCTAATCTGCTGTATCCTGGCCCGTTTCTCTTTCCTTCGAAGATTTTTGCCCTCACCCTTTATTATGGCAACAGCATCTCCCATTTGAAGTGAACCAGCATTACCACCCCTAACCTACAGACCCAAGATGATGAAGATAAAAGTCAAAAAATTGGCAAAGGTTCATAACATTATTAAATACAAAATACATGCTCAGCATCTGTAATTGTCTCCCTAACCCCAACCCCACTCTTCATATATTTAAGCTGAAGCAAGAAAGCAAGAAGAGGGACCTCTGCATCCTCCTCCTCCTCCTCATCATCATCAGCATCACCGGTTTCATCACTATTGCTACCACCGTTGCCGTCATCTTCACTATCATCTTCATCGTCATCGTCATCTTCACCCTCCGATGCCTCCACCCACTCAGATTCTGATGCCTGGGCAAAAAAGTAAAGAACAGTTCAGGCCAAACCAGATCGGACTCAAGCTCTTGGACTAAGAGGAAAAAAGAAATAGTTTAATTACAATGCTGAACATAATGAAAAAAAGAAAAGTTCCATTTAACTTCACAAGATTCACCTTTCTCCTAATATATACAATGTAAATCTGTTCAGGAGATTATTAATCAGATATGTTTATTTATGCTTTGCCTTTGCAGCTATGCAAAAAGTTTCAACCATGCAAGCAGGTGCCACCAAGTTGTCATGTAAAAACAAATTGAGCTCAATGCCAAACTCTGGTATTCAAACAATAATCTAGCTAGGTTTAGAACATTAGAACTTCGGCACCTGGTTCTGAATGAAAAGCGGATACAAAATTACAAATAACTTTCTACAGAGAAAAGGAGTCATAAATGGCAAATCCCATAAATATTTACGAGCAATAAGATGTTAAAGGAGATTTTAAGTAGGGAAGTAATGTGACCAACCGGAATGATGCACTTCCATTCGTCAAGTTTGCTGAGATTGAGAGAATACAAATCATCAAGCGTAATTTCTAGATCATTTATCTCCATCATTCCTCCATATATGTATAATGTATCTTTCCCAACAACCATGCAGGAATTTATTCTTCCACAAGGTTTCACAATCTAAAAGTTTACAGTGATTCATAAATCAATGATCGGGATAACCAATGTATAAGAAAACAATAATAATTTCAATACAGTACCAACTAACCTCTGGTAATAGAGATTTTTGCATATCAGATTTCTTCTTGGATTCATAAGGCTTTCCACCAGATTTTGCCACCAACGCACCATCATCAACAGTCACACTGGTTGGCACACACTCCGACAGATTGTCAATATTGCTTTCCATTTCATCTGCTTCTTCATAATACTCTGTATTTTCATCTTTTTCATTTGCATCCAACTCTTCTGCTTCAACTGGGGTTAATTTATCATAAAGAGCTGAAGAATTAGGTTTTTCTCCAGAACTCTTCTTTAACTGCAAAACACCCAATAAAAAAAGCTACCATAAATGAACAAGGTTACAATTTTAATTATAAAAAAAGAATTGTCTGGTGAAACAAAAACTGAAAAAGGACACTTTTTGGGAGGAATGTTACCAGTAAATACCTAGGTAAAAGGTTTATCCATGACTGTACCTTGTCTTTTGTTGACTTCTCCTTCCTCAGCTCCAATGGGTACCTATAATCCAAAAGTCACAAAAATTACAAAAAGACACTTCAAAATTCTGCTTCTGATGCTCAAACTCAGACTTATATGGACCGTGTTGTAGAATTATCATAACAAAGGACTGTATTTTAGGAATACAAAATCCGTTCTTTGTAAACCCAATATTCCTCTAAAATTGCAACATTTTTACAAATAGACAAGAACCTATCCCACAGCCCAAAGTGCCCATTAATTTTGTACTAAATGTCACCTTAGAGTCATTAACAAGAACAGAAATCACCTAAGCTGTTTTGTAAGGCGAATGGAGTTAAGGAAGTAGTACTTACCAGCGATGATTGTCCAATTGGAAACCATAAAGTTCATTCAAGAATAAGCTCATAATTACATCACCTGCACAGATTAATAAGGTCTCAAGCATAAATATGGAGAAACTCATTGAAAAAGAAAATTCCAAATTAAAGAGTTGTAAATGTTAAGCTCAAAAAATGATTAATGAAAAACTAAAGACAATTTAAACAAAGTGGTAAGTAATAAGCTAAAATCAAAACCCCAACTTAAAAATAGTGGCAACCAGAACTACACAGAAAACTAACCTTCCATTTCCATATCGACCACGCCCCCAAATAGCAAAGCACGCTTCTTATGAACACACATGGAAAACCCAGCACGAGGGCCTGGAGGCATCCCAATTTTCTTGACCTATCGTGAAGAACATGCAGCATGGACAGTGAAGCATACCCGTGGTAAAAGAAATCTGATAAAACCATAAGCTAGAAGGGGAAAACTCTTTTATGAAATGTAAGCTGCAAAAAAATTGTTCATTTGTAAATCTAAACACCAACCTTGCTCCATTCCCAAGTCCTAGGATCAAGAGACCACAAATCTGAATGAACAATTCCTTTCTCAGATTGGTTCTTATCAGTAGAAACTTCTTTTGAATAGCCACCATATAGAAAAACCTACAATATTGATGGAACTTGTAAGAGTACATGATTTTGATTTCTTAAAATCATCAGTTTCTGACTGGCCCAAAGAACTAGTAAACATTATGATAAATTATAATGATAATATTATACAAATAGATTCACGGTATGGAATAAACTAGGTGAGAATGCACCAATTTATTTTGCTTCTCTTCTACAACATTGCAAATTGTTAACACAAGCAAAAAACCAATTGAATGCCAGAAAACATGAGAAATTCTTTTGAGATAAAAATGCAGTTGATTCTTCTGAACTAGAGCAATTGGATAGTCAAATTGGTATCAAACCTATTCAGTATTGCAGTACATCTTAGGCAAGCATTTAGTTGATAAAATAATAACAAAGAAACATGTTCTGTTATAACCACATAAACCTAAGCACAAACAACCACACAATGATCCTAATGACGCATATTTTTCTCACTTACCTCATCCTGATAAGCAAAAAACTGAAAACCACTTCGGGGACTTGGCCACATGGATGCAAGCCTGGGCTTTATTTCTTGCCACTACAATACAAAATCAAATTATTTTAGCTAAGCTTGTGGTAGAACATGAAAAGATAGTAAAGTCATGATAGTGACCCCATCAATAAGTTTTAATATATTCACCTTGAACTGATCTAGGTCAAAGACATACAAATCATTATAATACCTGTACAAGGAAACAAAAGAATTAATTGCCACATAATGACACAATTGAAGATAAAAATCCATAATAAATCAACATTCAAAGCTCATCGACACTATTGCTGAAAGAAACAAAATGTTAAACTAAAGTATCTGCAATGGCCAGGGACAGAGCCTGTAACATTCAACCAGGCATAGACAAACTGACACGAATAGATGAGTTAACAAGTACAGAACTGTCATAGAATTTTATGAAGACCCATCAAACAACCTTACTTCTCTGAGAGTGTCATAGAAGCCACCAAAAACAATAATCTTGTGCTTGTATAAAACCTGTAATATAACAAGAAGGATTAAATAAACCAAAAAAAAAAAAGGAGAAAAAAAATGAACTAAGACAAAGGCTGGAGTCTTATGAATTTTAGGACTTTATATAGAGATTAAGCCTGAGCTGATG
The DNA here is from genome assembly GCA_030449875.1 of Aegle marmelos. Lineage (NCBI taxonomy): Eukaryota > Viridiplantae > Streptophyta > Magnoliopsida > Sapindales > Rutaceae > Aegle > Aegle marmelos. The sequence continues at coordinate 4,190,996 of JASUUL010000093.1, forward strand.
GCCATTATTTATGATTCAATGAAGGTACAAGTAAACTAGAGTTTTGGGATCTTTAACCTTTTATTCAAAACTGGCTTATACAAATAACAGCTCTAACAGAAAATTATAAACATATTTTTTGTGAAATAAGCTCAAGATAAAAGATTTACCATTCATCAATTTTGGATAAAAATTAAGCTAAATTCCTTACACATTTACCCACTAGGATTTGCACACTCAGCAGAGTAGCTTATACTTATCAAGAGTTTACATGTTTCTTGAGACTGTAGCATGGAATTGAGATGATACAAATTTACATCCACCTATCCTGACAATAATTATGTGATTTAAGTACTACTTCTCTATCTTTAATCCTATGTTACCTCAATAGTACACAAAACAAGTTATATTGATATTGACCAAGATGATCCACAAACACAATGTATAGGATCTTCTTTATAGAGTATTTTTATCTCAAGAAGAAACTTGTACAAGCACTAAGACCAAAATTTGACCGCCATTACATTTGGGATATGTAAAGTTGACATCCTTACTAATAATAACGAACATACTAATATAAAGAAACCTGGAAATACCATTCGATGACCTGATCGAGGACTAGGGCACCCCTTCAAATTCAATTGTTCCCACTGATTTGTCTTCAGGTCCAACATCCAAAAGTCCTATAGCCACAAAATTGAAAGGCAACATAAGACATAAGGAATTAAAATTAAAATTTCACATATAAAGCTGAAGCAGAAACGTGATGACGTAACTTTCACCTTGTAGTGGTGGAACCGTTCTTGATTTGGGGATGTGAATTCACCACCTAACAAAAACAAAATGCACTTATACAGCTAATACTAGTAAGGAAGACCATGCACTACCGCATGTACAAAGTTTCATTGATTTTACCAAAGATATACAGATAATTCTTCCAAGAAACTGCCTGATGAGCACTGCGAGGAGGTGGACTATTGGGGCTGGAAATCACCTTCCATTCCTGCTTCTCCACATCATACCGATAAAGATCACCATATACATATGTCTGCATCAAACCAAATTAACCATAATTACTTGCAAGAAACAAATAGCAACATCTATTTGCTTCAAATAACTATACAGCCTTATTTTATATACTATCAAAATTCAAAACTCTAACCTTGTTACCATTGTAGAATTCACCACCGTAAAGTATCAGCTCTGTCTCTTTCAATGGATTTATGTTTAGCTACAAAGTTATTCGATACATTCGTTTTAGAAAACTGAAGCGGGGGAAAAAAATCTAACGACAATGAGTAAATGTAATGCAATGGCATTACCGAACAGTTGGACCGAGGAGACGGCGCCGGCACATTATCCTCAACATGGACCTCTTTCTTCTTGGCTTCCTCCTTTTGAATACTCAGCTGTGAAAATTCAAATCAATGAGAAATTAAATCATTTGATATTTTTATAAATAAAAAAATAAATTGATTTTGAAGTTACCAGAATGGCATCAATGTCATCTTCAGGAGAGAGTTTTTTTGTCTCTCTACGAGCTCTTTTTTCCTCAGCCTTGGCTGTTTTTCTCTCTGTTTTTTCCTTGCCTTTCCCTGCTTTCTTATTTTTCTTCCCCATTTTATCACCTTTTGATCACTTCTTCGCAAGCCGAAGTGGATGCTTCACTTTCTGTCTGATGCTGAGCAGAAACCAACGCCGGTGGAAGCGAGCTTCAATTCATTTCAAAGGGTTTATTTTTCCAGCCTTTTTTTTTTATTTTTTTCCGCAAAAGTAGCTCTTACCAGAGATGATAATGATAAATGGCACTTTCAAGGACTAATTTATGATAAATAGCAGTTTCCGTAGTTTTCCTATAATTGCATCCTATGTAAGAAGCCTTGAAAATGACATTCATACCCTGATTTTTTATGATTTTTGAAGTTGAGATTGTTTTATAACTTGCATCCAGATGCGCCGTCTGTAGGGGTAGCAATTTGTGGGTTTAGGTTGAATTTTTTTAAAATCAGGCTTTTTAGAGTTTAGACCTAAATCTATATTATTGAAATGAAGTTTAAGTTTTTTAAAAATTTATTTAAATTTAGAAGGGTCGGGTTTAGACATGTCTGAATTGGGTTTGGGTTGAGTTTGAGCTTTTGTTAATTATAAAATAATTTTTTAAATTAAATAAAAAATACTTAAATTAAAGATAGTTATATAATACATAATAAAATAATAATTTAATATATAAAATATTAATAACACAACATGATCAATAACAAATAATAATATAAAAATTTATACTAATTTAATATTTTAATTTTTTTATTTAAATTAAATTTATTTTTATTTATAAAAAAATCTAAACTCTTTTACTAAGTTCTTACTCAAGTCCAACATTTGCCAGCTTTATATTTTTTATACCTATATCTAAACCCAACACATGCGGCTAAACTTAGGCCTACTTGGACTTTTTTACCACCTCTAGCCGTCTACTTAACAATTCCTGTCTCTTATGTCAAATAAATTAATTGATGTAGTATAGTTGAAATATCCTCTTAGCCTACTAACAAAGTTACTATCAATAAAAATAAGACATTTAATATTACGCAATGTGATTCTTACTAAAATGACTGAAGTACTCTTTACTGTTAAATTATATAATGTGGTTAATATTCATTTTGATATAAGTAAAAAGGTTACAAAAAACCTCAAGACAATTATTACGGTTTTGATCAGGGACTTATTTGATATCAAACGAAAAAAAAATTGTCATTACTTGGAGTTAATTAAAATAGTAGGAATACAGATGTTATTATCCCATTAAAATTCATAAGTAGAAAAATGATAAATCTAAAAATACAACCTCATTCCTAGTTTAATTTGTTTTGCTTTCCTTTCATCTAATCCCCGTGGCAAGGAAAACTAGCAGGAGATATGACTATAGTGTGCCTATTGAGCAACGGAAAGGAAAGAAAAAATGTAGTATTTATTTTTTGAATTGAAGTGGGAATTTTAAGATTAAAAGTATGGAGTGAGAGTAAAAGTAAGTTGTTTAGTTACATTAGAATAGAAATATAAAATTAAAACTATAATAAAATTTTGTGTTTACATTGTCTCAAATTGAGAGTAAATGGTTTTAAATTATAGATTTATCCTTATTTAAAGAATTATAGTTTTTAATTACAAAATTAATAAAAAGTTTATTTAAATTTTATTTTATTATATTTGTAAATTAATAATAATTATTAATATTCTTAATTATGTAAATCATAATTTTTTATTAATTTTAATTTTAATTATGTAAATAAAAATTATTAAGAGCAACATAAATTAAACATTATTACTAATAATATAGTACGAAATTAATATTTTTTTAGAATAAAATATATATTATTATTAATCACTAATATTAAATAAATGCAATACTATTATTTTTAAATAAGTATAATAATATTATATTTTTAAATAAAGGTAGCATATAGTAATATTATTAATTCTCCATCAGTATAATAATTTTTTAAGTAATTTTAACTTTGTATTAATGTAAATTATTATTTTTGACTAAATATAATATTATATTTAATAAATATTTAACATTATTATCTTAAATAAATGTAATTTATAAAACAAAATAATAAAATAATATTATTTATTTTTATTTTATTAATAAATATGATTAATAGTATTAAATATATTTAATAAAATTAAATTAATAATATTTAATAAAATTTTAATTTAATAAAATAAAAAATAATACCATATTTATTTAAATAATATAATAATATTATTTATAAATCGTTATGAAATATTAAATATTATATATATTTAATAAAATAAAAATATTAATATTTAATAAAATATTATCTTGTTTATTTTATCAATACTATTAAATATATAAGTTTCTCCATAAACAACTAAATTGTGATTCATCTCATTTGATTCAAAAGATGACTCTCAACGAGTTTTGTTGTTGAAGACATTCTCTCTACTAGTGCTGTGAAAATTAGAAAATTAATCATGCTTTTAGGAATATCAAAATATGTTGAGTAGTAGACTATTATTATTTTTAATTAGACTTTAATTATTCTTAATGGTTAAAATTTAAATTTTATGGGTTTTTAAATTTAGGTGGCTATGCTAATAGATTTAACAGGGGCTTAATTAGAAAACTAAACTGATTTTTTCTTTCATTCTTAAATTTTTATTTTATTTTTTTAACTAGTGAGGGCCCATTTGCATCTTCATATATTCTTATATCTAACTCATTTCAAGAGCTAATACATTTTTATTATATAAAATAGAGTGACGATAGAACTATAAATTCTTGTGAATGCTAATTTTATATAAATCAATATGACATAAATTTATTGATTAAATTAAATATTTCTTAGTTTACATGATATATTTTCATTATTTTTTTTCGTTAGCTGGATTAAACACATTTTGGCTTACATAATTTATTTTTATTATTTTATACAAAATATATTTATAAAAAAAAATTTGTATCTCTGTTATTACTTATTAACAAAAAAGTTTTTTCGACGAATTACATCTCTTGTGAATTAGTTAAATATAAGTATGTAGCTTATTTATAGTACAAATGATAGAAACTAATATTATGTCAATGTTTACTTTCTTAAACTACATCTTTATGACATCAAAAGGTCCAATATAGTGATTTTTGTTAAACATCTTTAGATTGATCTTATATAAACAAAAATAAAAAAAAAAATTGATTGTAGCGCAAACTCGTTTTTTAAATGAAAAATCAAATAAAAACTGGTGATACTTGACCTTGTATTTTATCTCATTGTTTTTCACTTTTCAGTTAGCTCCATATGGCCTCACCCATCTTTATCAGTGCATAAGATCCAGTTTTAGCAAAATATTGCATTATCAAAACACAAACTTAAGATTAACATTTTAATTTTCATTACAACTGAACTTTTTACGCTCATATGAAATACCCATTAGCATAGGCGATGGTGGGAAAGAGGTGGTAGAGCTGAGTGTTGCCACTTGCTTACACCTCATCTGGAGTACCTCTCCATTGAAACATTTGGGTCAGGAGAAAAAAAAAAGCAAACAAACAAAAAAAGAAAAAGGCTTGCCCTTTTGCGGATGGCTTCGACTCGTGGATAAAGGTGGCAAAAAAATCGGTTTGGTCCAGGTGATATTGACCGGATATTATTTGGTTTAGGTATGAAGTAAATTTAGTCTGGAGTATTATTTAATAAATTTAAAATTTAGTTTGAAGTTCGAATTTTTTAAAGAATATTATAGAATATAAATTATTTTAAATATTTATATTTTTTTAACTTATTTATTATATGTATGTAAAGTTTAAATGTTTAAATATTTATAATTTTATATCAAATTTTATTGAAATATATTTAAAAATTATGAAATTATAAAAAATTAAATAAATACATATATAATGTTTAAAAATCATAAAATTCGAATATCTCGAATGTGTAAAAATAATATCCGAATTGAGTCCGGGTGTCGAGTTTTTGCCATCCCTACTCGTGGACTGAAATTGATTTCCTTTATTCCTCTTAATGCTGATTCTGTCAATAGAAGATAAAATGCAGCAGTAATAATGTAAGAAACAATTACTGAGAAGCTTCCTAAGGTGTTGATGCCGATGTTGAACGTGAAGAATTAATGGAGTTTCTATTATTTTGAAAATAATAAGAGTTAATTAAAGTGGGAATTGAAGAGATAAATCAAGGGGTCAACAAATTCAATGAAGCTGCAAATTATATAACTTCAGAAAGTGTACTGTTTTACGACTATGATGAATAGTACATAACAATTAACCGTTAGGTGTCTTTTTAACTTACTGGAATATAGAGTTAATAAAATAATATATATACAATATAAATTTCTAATTTAATCAAGCATTTATTAACAAAAAATAAAATACTTTAGAAAGAAACAATTTTGATAATGCGTTGAATGAAACAATGCCTTCTAGACAACATTTGGAATCCAAAGGGTGATAGTAAAAAGATTTTAGTAGTCTTAAATGTATTAACATTTTCCCTTATATATGTATAAAAGGAGTTAATGGTCCCGTACTCGGTTTTAGTTACAGGAACATTTTTACCTTCGAGCAGGATACAAGACCTCTTGAGTCCAAACAGACCAATAAAGAATTCCAGGAAACCAGAGCAAATAGCACCGATTATCTCCGGACGATTTTTTTGCATGAGAAGCTCAAAACTCTAATCTCGCTAACCAAAAGACAAATAATGGGAAGAAACACTCAAATTTTGACTTCAATTTTCCTCTCGTTATTGCTTTCTTCACAGGAGATCTCAATTCAGGTATCAGTACTAGTGCTATCACAAACTTAGCTTTTTTTATTTTTTTTTCTTTTTTGTGTTTAGTGAATTTATATATTTCAAAAAGCTTATATTTTGATTACATGCGCCTTCTCGAGGTCGAATTGATGTTTGAATTTACTGTACGTATTGAAGTACTATTTTTGTAATTTTTTTTTGCCTAATTTCATGTACCAGGGTTTTGAAGATTCAGCTTCAAGGTGACACTGTCTATTGAGTTATCAACTTACTACTTCTATAAAATTTTATGACAAAAGTTGATTTTGCTGTTCTAATGAGTGATGATGATTGGATTATTGGAATCTAGTTATTGGTGTAGCATAATTGTTTACTGTGACTAAAATGGTCAGTTGTTGTGTGTAGAACTCTTAAGCAAGAGCCCGGACGGGCTCAGGAAGTACATTGTTCGAGAGAAAGAAGTAGGGCAGCATGGGGTGTTATAGAGGAGGTAACATTTAAACTTTAAAGACAATTATCTTTGTGTGATATGTTCTTAAAATTGAGTGGCGTGCATAAGTGTGGATGATTCTTCTTGTAGTATTTAATGCCGTTTGTGGAGCAAGAGCAGTATGAGATTTCAAGTAAGTGTAGGCTTCATCCCGACAATGATATGTTCAGGGATCAGGAGCAGCACAAGATTCATATGGACATAAACGAATGGAGGTGTGGATATTGTAAGAAAAGCTTTCGCGCTGAAAAATTTCTAGATCAGCATTTTGACAACAGACACAACAATCTTCTGAATGTTGTATGTGGTCCCTGGTTCCTTGGCTTGTCAAAAAGTGATTTATTCAATTTTCAGAAAATCTGTCATAAATTTTCTTTTTTATGTTGCTGGCCGGATGTCTGTAGATCATAATGTTTATGGTTGGTCTACCATGGATCCTCCTAAAATTAACTTCATTTTCAGTTCAACAGTTTCAAATGTTTTTCAATTTTGTGACGTTATAACTAGATTGATGAAAATAAGAAAGAGCATTATGTGCTCATCAAAATTCAAAGCATCTTTTATTGGATTGTTTACAAGATGCTGTTGTATAGTGAGTGAAAAAGAATGTGTATTTTGCATATTTTTACCTAGTAAGAGAACATTGATTTGTGTTAATATTGTGTGACAAATTTAAATCAATTCAGAGCCGTGGTAAGTGCTTGGCTGATTTATGTGGAGCATTGCATTGTGATTTCGTAATGAATTCCAAGACTTCCCGAAGCAAGTGCAATCCTGCAGCTGTTGCCAAGAATCGTCACCTCTGTGAGGTTGTGTCTACCACCATCATTGCTGGAATTTTGGATTCTCATGTTTTGTTTTGGTTTGTTATTGTCTGTTCTTGTTGGTACAGAGCCTTGCCAACAGTTGTTTTCCTATTAATCAGGGTCCCTCAGCAAGCCGTCTTCACGGTATTCTTCTATATCTTGCAAAAGTTATCTTCTTCATGTTATTTTGTTCTTTACTGATGGAAACATTTGATGATGCAATAAAACATTTTCTTTCACTTTCTAAGAAGGATAATTGATTATACAAATGCTAATTGATCTTGCTTATAGTACCATTTTCTTGTACTTGCAGAATATAATTTGACCGTACTTATAATATCATTCTCATGTAATTGCAGAATTGTTTTTGCACCAATTTTGTGATGCTCTCAAATGTCCTGGAAAAAGTAAACCCTTTCCTAAAGGAGGCAGAGTAAGATTTCAATCTTTGCTGCAATATTTTGGAATATAGGTTAGAGATCAGAGTTGCAGTTTATATTGGTTTACTTTTTCCACAGAGCTCAGCTTGTTTGCAATGCAAGAAGTCTCAAATTTTATAACTTTTAGGCTATTCTGTTTTTTGTTCAATTCAGTCCATCAATAAGAGAATCTAAAGTTGCTTTTAGCTTACTTGAAAGTAAAATTGAAGTTATGCTTCCTATTTAATATGCATTAATTCTTCTTTTCATCTGTGCAGAAGCAAACGAGTGTGTTCTATCTGGCTATTTCAATTTTGACTCTGATGCTTCTTCCTATATTCTATCTTATTGTTTATCTGTATCAAAGGTATGTTTCTAGTATGTCAATTTCAAATTTTCCAAGCTTTTGCAAAAACCTCATAATAATTTATGAATTTTCACAGAGAAATGAGAGGGGGAACTCAAGAGCTTAAGCGGATCCCTCGAGTTGGACAAAAAACAAAACCCTCATAAGGTAATTCACTTTTGACATCTTATTTCAAGATATTAGTTACAGGTTGCTGAGGTTGATAACTATTTGTTTATAAGCTTTTAATGACCAAGTTAATTTGCATTATAATAGTCCAAGGTTATCGATGTTGGATGTTAAGGATTTGCTTGTGATAATTGCTAGCTCATCTTTAACAGTGACAGTTTTGGTTGGCTTCATTTTTCTAATGCATGCTAGGTAATTAGGTGAAGGAAAGAGGATTACTACAAGATGAATGACAACTAATATTTGCATGTAAATGTGATCCCCATCCATTGATTTCTAGTTGCAACTTCATGTCAAAGAAAGGCCAGACAGTTTCAGAATGCCCGAGACATCTAATGTGCAACTCCATGAAATTCCTGGTCTTTCTCCTTCCCTCACTGGCAGCTGGGCAAATCAATGAATACAACAAAAATATGTCAATTCTATTTTATTTTATTTTTTTCAGATAAACGAACCTTGTATCTGCCATTGCCCGAGTGTGACCTTCCTGTTTGATATAGTCGGGTAAAAATGTCTTGTAGCAAGTTCTAGAACTGCTACAACAAATTTTAAATAGATGATGTTCCAGGATGAGGCTTCTACAAGAATAGGTCAATCCGTCTGATTAGCCTTGTCTGTAACGTTTTTTATTCTTTCCCGGTTTTTCCTCTTTTTCTTTTTTTTTTTTGGGTCTTTTTGCCGTTTTAAGTATTCTACTATTTTTCTCCTGTGGGAGCCTGTGAGGGGGAGGGTTTGGAGATCTCAAGCAGGGTTACGAGGCCTACTTTACACGAGTTAATTACCAACAAAAGCTTTCAGTACAGCTAGTGGACGACCAACTTTGATAGGTAGCAGTTTTTCTTGAAAATTAACATTTTAATGCCTCGCACCCGTCGGTTAAAAGCATGTTCAAATTTTCATTTTCTGCCAAATAGACCATTGGAAATTCAAATTCCTGAAAATAATATATAAATTTACAAAGTTCCAAATCAACGCACATATCATGAAAGACCATGTGTACGTGGCTTGACGTAAATCCAAATTTTAAATTTTTATTTTCATAAGCTAACCGGAGCTTATATTCGTCGACCGCTGGTCCAGAGCCCAGAGGTACTGCCCTGTGTACTTGCTAGTTGCAAAAATAATCGCAGTACATATGTGTTCAACAAATCGAAGCTGAGATTGTCACATTTACATTTGAGGTGGTAAAATTTTTCATATTAAAAACAAGAAGACAAGCGGTTGGATTAGCGTTAGGCTAAATAATAATAATTAAAAGACAATCAAAGCTGACAGTAATTAATAGGCTTAAGCACTAGGAATTCTTCTGTATTGACATTTCTCTGCAGAGATCAGATAATTTGTGACCCACTACGAAGAGTCTCTAAGCTTATTCCTCGCTTTTGCATTTTCGCCCCTCACACGAAGTAGGAGCTTTGCCGACAGGTTTTGCCCATCTATTTTCAGATTTGATCATTCATTCCCCAAACTCACCTCAATCTAGCCGTATACATACTAGATCTGTCTATGCCTTGGCTATGTTCTATTTGTCATGTCTTGGCTACTAGGAGTCCTATTCTCATTGTTAACACCATAATTGATAACAGATCAGCGTGACTACTGAATTTTTCTTCATAAGACCACCCTAAAATGAATCTTCAAATTCTTTTCAAATTATCTTCAGCCTCCACAGCTAGCTACCATGAGTTTCACTTCGAAATAGCATGACCTTTCGAGCAATTTCTTAAAAATCTATGACCGCAAATGCATGAGATATCAATTCATTAGATAAGAGGAAACCTTCTGGATCACTGAGCCGAAAGTAGGCCAGCCTATTCCCAATTTCGGTTTCATTTAATAGCTGCCTGTTGAATTCTTCTATATTTATGGCTCTCCTCTGCTCATCCAAGCAAATGACATGGCCACTTTCAATATATGGTTTATAAGCCCTGCAAAGAGTGTGAATAAGGGAGCAACCAAATGCTTCTCCAAATGACTTCAGATCTACACCCCTTGCAGTTCTAAAAGATAGCATCAAAACATCCATGGCCAAGTCCTTCGTGTCAATATGGTTATACCCCCAGCAATCCACCACCCCAGTCTCCAAATTGTGCACATAATCCACAAACTCTTTCATCCTTCTTGGCCTTGAAAACCTCAATCCACCAAGATAACTTGCAGAACCAAGGCCAAAACCATAGAACGGCTTGTTCTTCCAGTATGTAAGATTGTGCTTGCATTCATATCCATCTTCACTGTAGCTGCTTATTTCATAATGTCTGTAACCAGCACTGGCCAGCATACTTGATGCCATTCTATAGAAATTGGCGGACTGTGTTTCTGTAGGCAGAGGGAACTCCCCCGGCGTATACCTGTAAAACAAATCAATCTGAGTGACAAATACTTTGTAAACCTAAAAAAGTACAGATTTTACAAGAAAGACCTACAGAATCCCAAATTTTGTGCCCTGTTCAACTTGCAAATCATACACTGACACATGCTTAGGCTGAGCTCCAACAGTTAGCCTCAAACTCTCCTCCCACATTTGTGGGGTCTGATAAGGAAGAGAGGAAATGAGATCCAAACTCCAATTCTCGACACCACATAATTTAACAATCTCTATAGCTTCATAAACCTCCTTAAGACCATGTGCTCTCCCACAAGACTTCAACAATTCATCTTGAAATGCCTGGACTCCTAAAGACACTCTGTTCACACCCAAATCCATCAGCTCCTCCATTTTCTTAGCATCAAAGGTACCAGGATCCATTTCCATAGATATCTCAGCATCCAAACTCAAGCCAAACTTGTCTCCCAATGTATCCAAAATTGACGATACAAGCCTCGGGGGCACTAGGGACGGCGTGCCGCCCCCAAAGAATACAGTTTCAAGGGGTGAGCTGGTCTTATGCCCCGGCTTTGTTGCAATGATTTCTCTACAGAGTAGTTGTATGTAATTCGATACCCGTGGGTCATCGTCGTCGGTTTGGGTTGGGGAAGAACCGAGAGCCACGATAGGAAAGTCACAGTAGTGGCAGCGTTTTCTGCAGAAGGGAAGGTGGATGTAAGCTGAAGTTGGGGAGAGCTGTGGGGTGATGTTAGTTGAGGCATTCTGTCGAGCAGGTTGAGTGGCTTGAGAGGCACAGCGACTGATCCAGTGAAATCGCAAGAATTTTGGGGTTCTTGGTTTTAAATGGAAGATTAAGAGAATGGGAGTGAAACTTGACTTAAGCATGGGTGTGTTAAAATGACGGCACCAGTTGGCAAGAGACCGAGGAAAATAAACAAACCAAAACGGAGGGTAATCGAAGCAAGCACGCTCTTGAATGGCGCTAAAGACTTAACGCTTTTGATCGCTACTATCGAAGCAGATATTGCTGTCTATGCCTTGTTCTACATTATAGGTCATGTTCTTCTATTAACTACTGCACTGACGTCGGCACCATTGCATTTTGTAAGATTTATATTTTCAAACGAATCATATCAAGCCGCCAGGTCTTGACTGACTTAGGTGACGGTAATTTCAGTCGAAATGTATGTTTACTCAAACAAAGATTAATAAATAAAATAAAATAAAAGGGAAGAAGAATCAAGCCCACCTGCTTCTACCAGTCCCCAAAAGCAACCCTAAACTATAACATGTCTTGTAAGTATATAGTACATAGGCAAACTCACTCAACTTATACAGCTCAATCTAATAAAATTACAAAATTTGTGCTAATGCCGGTACAGAATTGCATTGAACTGTCATCGTCTGGTCAGTCAAGATATTTCACCATGTAAGGACCTTCAAGTTCGTATCCCAGTTTTCTATAGTAATGCCGAGTTCCTACACCTGAAATAACAGCTATCTTTCTTGATCTGTGCTCTCTGAGTGCAATCCGCTCTGCCTCTTCCATTAAGAGTGTACCGTAACCCTGTGATGTGATAAAAGAGAAAACTTCAGTGGGCAAATACCAATCTATCTAGCAGATATTTTTCTGGGTTTGCCTCCAACAAATTCATCTCAGTGTAGTTCCTCATTTTACATAATAATCCAGGTCATTACCTGGTGTTGCAGCTTGTCAGTTTCCCGTCCATGCACAGGAACAGCAGTTCCATACACATGGAGTTCACGAACAATAGAACACTTGCCCATGAGCTCTGGACAAGTAACATTCCGCCCACACTTCCTCAAGCGCAACAAGCCAACAAGAATATCCTGTTGAGGTATAAAACATAGTGAGCACATCATTCTGCCAGCACAAACTGCTCCAACAGAACATCAATTTACAAAGGAATTAAAACAGAAGGATCTAGACAAGTGATGCAGAGAAAAGATCATGATGTGGCTGTGAAATAAAGAGATCTTGAGCTAATATACAATTGTGAAAAGGGGAAATCAGATAGTTTCAGAAATTTCATTTCCTAGCACCTGTCAGGATTCACGATTTAAAAGCTCAGGCATGCAGATTAAGATTACAGACAGGACGGAGGAAGGTCTTCTCAATACCTGGCATGTGTCTTCATAGGAAAGAAATGTTTCCCAACCTTCATTTGCCACATAATCACGGCGGACAAGCTCTACTTCTTCTGGCTTTATTTGATGATGGATGTCCTAATTTTATCACAGAAACATTATCCGGATTGCAAATTTTTGGAGTATTAAGTGCATAACAAGTCCAAATAGACATGGTTGTCCTGTACCTGAATTCCAGCTTCACGTGTTCGAACATCACGGCATTTCAAACCCAAGTCATCCATCCGAGCTAAAGCTAGCTCCCGAAGGTTCCCTTTCTCAACCCCAGAAGTAACCAAAGGCATGGGAATATCACGCTGAACTCTATAAACACGAGTCCAAGGGGGTACCATGGCTAGAATCCTGGCGACAATGTCCACAAGTTGCTCAGGTGGGTAATTTCTATACCTACCAGTTTTCCAGAGCTCATAAAGCCCGGTCCCACGAATCACAAGCGTGGGATAAATTTTAAGCCCATCAGCTCTAAATAATGGGCTCTCAAAGAACTCCCGAAAACTTTCCAAGTCCCTCTCAACTCCAACATTGGGAAGATCAGGCATCATATGCGCAACAACCTACACATAGAATGAAACAAGAAAAATGATCAGCAAAATGCAAGAAAAGGTCTATCAATATGCAGGCTTCATTTGCTAAAAATGAAAAGACCATATTAGCATGAGAGCACGACTGCTCTTTAGAAATGGATTAAGATAAAACAATCTTGCTGATTCTGTGGATATCGCATCAGATCTGTATTAACATGACTGAGGTAAAACATGAATTCATTTGAGGTATACACAACATATGTGATAGAGCACTAGCACACCTTGAAACCAGCATCCTTTGCCAGGCAAAAACAATCAGCCACAGCGGCTACTGTATGCCCTCTATTCGTGTCACGAGCAACATCCTCATATGTGCTTTGAACTCCTATCTCCAATCGTGTACAACCATAAGAAAGCATTTGGCGCAAATGGGGTCCAAGGCAATAATCTGGCCTCCTAATTAATTACAAAGAAATAGACAATTATGCCATTTTCATATGTTATATACTACTACAAATCCAGTCTGATCATTTATATGGAAGATGGACATTAAACATCCAAATGGTAGATAGAGCATACTGCTTAGTGGTTCCTTGGAAAGCTGAAAGTAACTTAAAAACAAACTTCAGTATAGGGTTTAAACAAGGGTGAATTCCATAAAAAATGACAGTCACTCACGTTTCAATTGTCATGCCAATACATTTTGTAGCACCATGCTCAGAATAAGTGACTGCCTCTTCAACATTGGCAGAAGTATGTCCAGATAAAGCATCATGAAGATTCCTTATAAAGTAATCACGGTAATCTGCTGGCAGAGACATGAAGGTACCACCCATTAAGATGAACTCAACCTGAAAACATAACAGCATCACAAATAAGAGCCTGATCGGTGCTTATAAATAAACAATCACAAGCAAGACATCAATTGAAAATAGTGAATCAGCCAAACCTTGTCTACGCTATGACCCAAACGTTTTAGCTGATCAATCCTGCTTCTTGCCTGGACATATGGATTGTATCTGGACGCACAAAGCTGGTGAGTTGAAAAAAACCAATGCAATATATCACGTTAACCAAAACATAGCACAATTAAAATCTTTTAAAAGAATCATTATTTTTCATAATCCCAAACCTCTTAGTAATATTGTGATATCTAGTTATTCGTTTAGCACGATTACAACAAATAAAACAGCAATATCAACAATATTAACTACCTGGCTCTAATAGCGCGCATGCTAGTTGGCTCGTATCCAGTGTAACTCTGCGTACTGTACTCAAAATCAGAGTCTGGCCCACCTGGACAGTACACGCAAATGTTTCCAGTAGTCGCGATATGCGGGCACCTGTGCGGTTTTGACATGACGGCCACGACAGCAATACCAGAAGCCGTTCTGACAGGCTTGGCTCGAAGCTTGGGCAGCAAGGCTTCGCGGTCAGACTCGGGTAGCGCAGCGATCATCTCCACTAATTTAGGGGCACGTGCAAGACCGTACTTGCGGCACGCAGCCGATTTTATTGCGTTTAGGTCTACCGTTTCGTTTTTGCGTGATAGTTCAACCATTGAGTTGACGATTTCGCCGATCGCCCGGACTCGAGCTTCTTCTTCCGTAAGGCCGTGGGCCTGAAATCCGCCCCGCCCTGGACGGGGGAGCTTTTTGGTGTCTTGTGGTAGCACGGCGGTGGCCATATTGCGCAAGGAAAAAGGGGATGGAAACCTCCACTTTTGGGGGGGAAAAAAAAGGCAGCAGGCTGTGCCAGCGTGTGGAAATTATTAGCTTGCGTTATTCCGAGTGAAAACTGAAAACTATGTCGTTTCATGCGAGGGTAACTTACATTTGTTTCGTGAAAATTCAGAACAGCCTATAGTTGGCAAAATTAGGTAGCCAATATATATAAGTTCGATTATAAAATTACAATGACTTTTTCACTTAAAAATCTAAAAAAGATAAATATATGTTATATTATCGACTCTCTGTGTTAAAATTTATACTATTGTTTAAGTTGTATAATGTCTTATGTGACCTTACTCTAGCAGTGTATGCGACCTATCTTATAGAAGTTGTTAAAAATATATGGTATATTTTGAGATAAATATTACTTTAACCTATATTCAATTTTTTAACCTCTTGAGTTAAAATTAAAGTTGCTATTAATCAATATAGAGGTTGAAGATGACTAAATATATCTTTAGCTTTGTATTTTTAAAACAGAAAATGTTATTGATTTACTTTTCTACAAAAGCTTTTTTTTTTTCATTTTTAAGTTATTAACTTTTTATATTTCATCCACAATTTATAGTTTAGGTAAAAGCGTAACGCATCTTAAATCATATTAATTTTAGCCTTTCTTGTTAATAATCCAAATTTTTACAGTATAAAATAAAACTGAGAAAACAATGAGGATTAACACTCTATTTTCTTAATACACAAAGCAAAAGAGTAACACAAATCTTATTTATATTTAGGTAAAAAGTATTGGTATATATAAGACCAAAAAAGCCAATTAAAATAAAAATATATTAAAGTAGACTTATCTAAATTATACCATAAAATATAGGTGTACCTAAAATCACTTATAAATATAATGGTCATTACATAACAAATAATACTTACGGTCATGAATATTTAACATTGGTCAATATAATTTAATTAAGTTCAAAAACATGCAAATAATGATGTCAATCTAAAAAAATGTGAGACAAAAATACAACACTTATCATGCAACAAAAAAAAAATCATAATTCTTTTATTAAAAGAATACCATAATCCTATAAAACTGTGCAAGACACATTCGACTATGTACGTAATGGTGATGCAAAAAAAAAAGTATTATGTTTCTAATTTTCATTAAAGACTAATTTGGTAATGATGTAACTTTAAAATAATTGTTATTAATTTTGTTATAGAAATAATCAATTGCAAAATAAATAAATTAGATATTTGGTAAAATTTATTTAAAAAAATACTGTGAGTTTTAAAAATAGTTGTATGTATTTGATAAATCTTATTCATTTGTAAAAATATAAATATCTAAATTAAACATCATGTTTAATAACTTTTATTTATACATTTATAAATGTGTATATAAAATATTTTTTATTAAATATATAATAACTGATAATTAAAATAAATACTTTATATTAATAATTTTATTTGTTTATTTTGTTATCTCCATATAATTAGTAGTAATAATAATATTTAAAATTCATAATTTTTTTTAATTAATAATGATAATTTAGATTTTTATATTATATATGAGGGTATATATAAAATTATATTAGGCATAAAATTAATTTTCAAAGTTAAATTTTAAAAAATTACTCCTTTCCTAATTTTTAAAACCTATAAGGTGGAAAAATTTTATAAAAAATAAAATTTTTTAAAAATTATTAAATTAATTTAATTTTTTATAATTACTTTTAACCTTTAAAAACAACTTCAAATAGTCCTAATAGTGAATAGTCAATGACCATTTGAAGGAAAAAAAAAAAAGGACTTAAATGAATGGGTAACAAATAAGGGTTCCAGTGAAATTAACCAATACACTTATTTTCTCGAAGTACGTAGTGGCCGCCTGCGGAGTTTCCTTCGGCGTAGAGAGAAATTGTTTTGCCGCTCACAGCGCAAATTCGGCTTCTGCAGGCGAGCTTTGCGACATACAGTATATAAATACATCTGCTTCAGGAAACTGAATTTTGTTTCGAGAAAACAAAGATATTCGTTTCCGAAAAACGGGATAGCCGCAGGAATAAGGAAATAGAAGACACTAAAAACATGGAGAACGATTCAAAGAGAAGAAGGAGAGAACTGGAAACTAGAGTCATCGAAAATGTCGGAGAAGTTATCACATTTGTTAAAAGCGCCAACCACGTTGACCAAGTCATTTGCGCTCTTCATTCGATTGCTTCGCTTCTCTTCCCCATCGATTCCTGTCTTCTCTCAGGTCTGAGTCGCAAGCACTCCAAATATTTTTTGAAGTTTCAGTTATTTAATTCGTTGTTCGGTTGCCTAGAAAATTTAGGAAAGTGTTTAGTTTGAAGCGATATAGAAAATTTGATTTTGAAGTCAACAAAATCAGCAGTTGACTTGTCTTAGGGAATTGAGAACTTATTAATAGCTAAATTAAGTAGGCAGCTGAAAACTTAAGCTTACTCTTGTTGTTATTCTATTTTGCTTAAGAATGCTAGTGATTAGCTTATATATATTGGTGAACTGCAGGTGTTATTGATCAGCGTTACAGAGATCAGGTTTGTGCTATTCATTTCACTGGAGGGGAATTCTCACAGCCTGACAACAATAATGTTTCTAAAATTACTGTTTATTTATTTGATGCTTTCTGGTTTCGGAGTATGCAGGTCCTTAGTGCAAAGGTTCCTTGTGCAAATGAAAGGGATGATTGGTGGCAGGCATTCTACCAAGGGCCTGCATTTTCAACATTGGCTCGCTTTTTATTGCTTGGTAATTTTTTTCTTTTTTAGTTGCCTTTTTCTTATGCTTGAGTAGCATATTTTCACATTCGTAATATAAAGCTTCAGGGGAAGATGGATTTTTCACTCTACTGATTTATTATTTGCTTCTTTATATGATACTTGGTAGAGCATGCAAATTTATAACTTCTAAAGGTGTGACTAAGCCAAGTGAAAGGTGAATTTATGGTGAATTGAACTTGATTGAAAAATAATTAAAAAAAAATGATATGCAAAAGAAGATACATTTATAATGGTCGGATTCAAGGAAGTTTTGTCGAACATACATGATATTTTAGCTATTTTATAGAAGGTCGTATGTAAACTTAGATTTGTGGACAATTTGACAATTGAACAGAATCATCTGTCCATGAATGATGAGTGGATGACTTGTTCATATGGATGGAAGTTAGCATGGGGAAGAGGTGATGGCTGATGGTTTGATTTTTATGCTTGAGGAAGATTTAGCTCTTTTTGTACTATTTCATCCCCAGTGTTATTATGTCATATTTTGCATGTCCATTATTGCTTATAATATTGCTATTACATGCAGATGTGGCTTCAAATTGGCTTGCTTGTTTCCCCCTTTCAGCACGGAAACACGTCTATGACATTTTCTTTGTTAACGGGCTAGCTGTTGAGGTTGCTCAGACTCTGGTTCCTTGTCTGCAGCAGAGTAGAAGTGATGTTATTGACACTAATGCTATTCAGTCAAATGTGGAAAGGTATGAGTAAAAACTTTGCTCTGTTTGTTATTTAAATATATTTGCATGCATCTTGAGGATGCTAGATTGTTTCATCTGTTACATACTAGGGTATAGATGGTCTATTGTGGAATGTTAGGCTTTGCTGTAAGAATTGCAGTATGACCATCATATTTAATCGAATGGACACTCATGTAAGAAATTTCCTTTTTTTTTTTTAATTTAGTTTATGATGATGAAATAATGACAATCATACGAATTTCTAATGTTTCATCATAATTGATTGAGCACTCTAACAAGCTTCTAAGCTTTTATGACAGATTAGTCGTACTTTGCTTGCTTGAAAACAATGGAGTGCTCCAGATGGCTAGAGAATTTAGCGTAACTAGCATGTCAGAAGATTCTACTAATGGATGGTTGAGGCCAACTATTTCTAGGGTGGCACAGCTTGTAGCATCTGTTCCTGACAAAGCAGGGCTGAGGGCGCCAACTTCACTCTCATCACAGTATCCTTATGCTCTTATGTATTGGATGTTGTGCGGTTTGTCAGAGCATGCATTTATATCTACATGTTTATGTGTGTGCTTAGGCGCAAGTTATGTTCTATTCACCTATAGTTGATTTTCCTTATTCAATCTTAGTAACGGGCTAGGCAACACATTATTATTATTTCTTTATAGGTTGACCATTTCTTTATAACTATCATTGATCAATTGTTTAATCTTTACAAGTGTCTCGTAGTTTGTTCTTCAAGCAGCTAACCATTCAACTTCTATTGGGAGCAGAAGAAAGGGCTGTCACACTTTCAGACAGTGAAGCATCCTTCAGTATATCTGAAACAGATGGTACTTTGCTGTTTGTAGGGGAAACATTTTGTCGCATTTGTAGACGTGGTTCTTCAGGTAACTTCAATATATCATTCACAGTTATTCCCAAGTTATATTTTTTTGAAACAAGACAAGGATTTTGCACATACGTCTTATCATGTTGTAGTTGTGTGCTGACAACACATGGTCATACTGGTTACAGCCAGGGAAGGCTTCTAGTTTCCTGATGAATTTTCCTTGAGGATTTACTATTTCTGATTTTGCACATGCGCCTTATCATGTTGTAGTTGTTTCCTGACAACACTGGATGGTCATACTGGCTAAGGCTAGGGAGGCATCTAGTTTCCTGACGAATTTTCCTTCAGAATTTACTATTTCTGGATACATTTTCTTTATTTCTTTCTGCTGGATGGATGCTACTAGAGTTGGCACTGAAGTAACTAATTTTTCTATTTGCCAGAGGTACTGTTACGTGAAGTTATTTCTCGGGTTTTTAGACACGTTCAGCAAGTCTTATCATCCAACAGTGATGCAGATCTCCCAGAATTGTTTGGGTCAAACCATAGATCCCAGGTCTGGTTGAAGATAATGGGAACAATTAAAGACCCTTATACTGTAGAAAGAATGTCTGAACTGCTTCTGCATCAGCTGGCATCTGACCATGTCACTGATGTTGAAGCATATTACATTATATGGTTATTGTTTCATCAGATCTTTTACCAACAGACATCAGTCAGGTCAGTGGACAAACTTACCATTTATTTCCTTTTACCATGTGAAGATCTCTCTTTCTCTCTCTCTCTCCCTGCCTCTCTCTTGTTGCATTAGACCATTCAGAATTTAATAAAGTGACAATTGACAATTCATTTTATGTGAAATTAAAAGGTATGAAATTATGAAAAATTTGCAGTATATCGATTGTGTAACATGTAATCTTGAAAATTTGAAATCTTCCTGGAAACTGCAGTTTCCTGTGTGTGCCTTTGCTGCAGACCTTTTGCTTCTCCTCCCTCCTCTCTGCCTCGTTTTCCTTCAGATGTGCTTCCTTACTTTCTGTATGATTTCCTCAAGAGGAAGAGAAAAAAGGGGGGAGGGGGGGTTGAGCTGAGAGGAGGATGTTCTGGGATAGACAGTCCCTTCTTTATCTCTAATGAAGTGGGATTGATTGGCATTGTAGTTTGCGGAACATAAAGTAGGATTGGAATTTAAGAATTTTGCTTGAAAACTTTGATCCGGTATAATTAGAGAGATAAGACACACAGCAAGCAGATATTTAGGTGATTGTAATTTTTATATGGTGCAACTCAAACTTTCTGCCCAATTCTTCGTATGCATATGGAACGTATTTTTATTTATTTTTTCTTTTGCTGATAAATGCATTGAGCTTTTGCTTCCAATTATAGTGGATGTCAATTTTTTTTCCTTTTTGTTTCACAAGGTCTATGTTTGTGGATAAATTTTTACTCTGGAAAGTATTTCCTGTTTGTTGCCTTCGATGGATTCTCCAATTTGCTGTTCTTGGCTGCCCACCTGTTGCTGATCCACTATCAAAAGATCATGAAACCGTATGTCTTATAGACACTGTGCAGCGTCTAGTAGCAGTATGGTCGAAGAAGGAGTTTGTGCAGTCAGCCGCGATGGAGCAGCAAGCATGTATCCTCTCTCGTTCCTTTAATCCTCTGATTCAGATTTAATGATGTATGTTACACAACAAGTTCAAGTTGGCGAATATCTCTTAAGTAAATTTTTTATGTATGAGAAATCCTGCAGCATTAAAAGAAATGTTTTATAGTTCCAGTTTCCTGCTTAAAAATGTTCACAAGATTTTGTATTGAACTTCCATTCTTTTGTTGCATTTTATTCATTTCAGATCTTGTAACCCCTTAATTTCCAAAATAGATTTAACAGCTGCTGTAGGCCTTTGCCTGGAGAAGATGTCAAAAGAAGAACTGGATAAGACTAAGGATGTTTTGCGCTTGATCCTTCAAGGAGTTAGCTGTAGATTCTTGTTCCTTTGCGTTTGGTTGTCTCATACAAAGCTATTGGGTGTATATTTTCTTATATCATTTGTTTTTTTTTGGGTGGCTGCCAGGCAGGCTGGAAAGCCCTCTCCATCTTGTTCGGAAAATGGCTAGTGCTGTTGCGTTAACATTATCTAAAGTAATTGATCCAAAAAACCCTCTATATCTCGATGATAGCTTGACCGGGGACATCATTGACTGGGAGTTTGGATTCACGACCAAGAAGAATCTGCCAAACTCATATTTCACGGAAGAGAATCTTGATGATACAAAGATATCAGCAACCTCAATGCAAGAAGAGAAAGTCAAATGCAAAACCAATGCTGAGAATAATAAGAAAGGTAGAAAGAACAAATCATCTGAATATAAGTTGGTTGATCCAGATGAAATTGTTGATCCAGCAACACTAAATTATCAATCAGTCTCTGATCAAGATGACGAAAATGCAAGTGAGAAGTCTGATTCTTCGAGCGACTCATCTTTACAGCCATATGACTTGTCAGATAATGATGATGATTTAAAGAGAAACTTTTCACAGTTGGTTGATGTAGTTGGAGCTCTGCGGAAATCTGATGATGCCGATGGGGTGAGTCATTTCAATTTGTTGGTCTTTTTTTTGTCTCAAAATGTTTTTATGACATTAAGCTTTTCAAATTCAAGTATTAGTTGGGGTTTGTAGGAGCTCCGCATCTTAATGCAGTGAGACCTTTTTTCAGGAATATTGATGCTAGATGATTTATTATCATTCATTCAGTCTGTTGAACGAAATAATCTGGTGAAATATATGGTTGGCAATCTTCAAATTGTAGATTTCACTGGTCTGAAGATCTCACAAATTCAGTCATGCATGCTAGCTGTAAATCAACTTCATGTACAGCTTTCGTTGTTATCTTTTTGATACTTGTGTTTGCTCTTTCAGTTGGAGAGGGCTCTTGACGTCGCTGAAAAACTTGTTCGAGCATCACCTGATGAACTTAAACATTTAGCAGGTGATTTAGTTAGAAATCTTGTACTGGTTCGTTGCTCTGACTTGGCTGAAGAAGGTGAGGAAGAATCAGCTGAAGAGAAGAGGCAGAGAGCCTTGGTTGCCTCAGTTGTCACATGTCCATTTGAGTCCCTTGATACTCTGAACAAAATGTTATATTCTCCCAATGTAGATGTCAGCCAACGCATAATGATACTTGATGTCATGACAGAGGCAGCTCAGGAGCTTGCTAACTCCAAAACTACGAAACCTAAGCATCAGCCAAATGCCCTTATATCAACCATTTCGGAGTCTCAATCCTGGTTCTTGCCTAGTAGCATAGGACCCCCTGGGGCTGGTGCCTGGAAAGAGGTCTTAGGGACAGGAACCCTCCTAAACTGGTCAAACTGTTATGAGAGAGAACTTCCATCAAAGCGTGGTCAGATCAAGAAAGGGAAGACACGCAGATGGAGCCTCAGATCAGCTACTATGTCAGAAAACCATGTGGAATGGTCCCATAATAAATTTCCTCTACATGCAGCAGCTTTTATGCTTCCTGCCATGCAGGGATTTGATAGAAAAACACACGGTGTTGACTTACTTGGGATGGATTTTATCGTTTTGGGGAAACTCCTCCATATGCTTGGTGTCTGTATAAAATGTGCATCCATGCATCCAGAAGCATCTGCATTGGCTCCTGCTCTTCTAGATATGTTAAGATCTAGGTAAATAACAACCTTCCATTTATGGTTCAAATATTTACTGTCAGGGCAAAATGATCCTTTTACTGCAATCTGGTGCGGGAAGTGACATTTGGTGTATTTACAGTGGTTCATTTTGTGACCTGTAATAATTGTCATCTGCTTCTGTGCAGTCTGTTTACTTTGCAGTTCATTGGTAGTACATGTTTCTCTCTTGCTTAACCTCAATGTGCGAACTTGTTGCAGGGAGGTATGCCATCACAAAGAAGCTTATGTCAGAAGAGCTGTTCTTTTTGCTGCTTCATGTGTTTTAGTTGCGGTTCATCCTTCTTTTGTATCATCTGCCTTGGTTGAAGGAAATGGTGAACTTTGTAACGGGCTTGAATGGGTTCGGACTTGGGCCCTTTATGTAGCTGACTCGGATACAGATAAAGAATGTTACATGGTAAGCTAGGTATTTTAAAGCATTGTTTACACTCAAGCTTAATGACTGACCTTTTTTTTCCTTTACTTTTGATTTCTTCAAAGGCTATAATATATGCTTCAGAAAGTCTTGAAGCATGTGCTAAGATGTTATCATATGATGTCTCTTTCTTTAATAGAAACAGTCTGTTGGAGTTTATCTGGGACTGTTATTTGTATTTCTCTATTTCCCTCTGACCGTCAACTCACTACATCTAAATAATGTTCTAATATCTGCATTTCGTTTACATTTTTTCATTTGACTTTTGTTTATGTTACACATGCCCAAACGACTAACATTACATTATTGTGCAGTTGGCCATGTCATGTCTGCAACTCCATGCTGAAATGGCCCTCCAAGCTTCCCGAGCACTAGAGCATGCTGAAAATACATTCAGGTTAAAGAGTGTGGGTCCATCATCCAGTCTCTCTGAGGGAATGATCAAAATCCCCCACTCAAATTCGAAATACTAGACCTGCTGATCTTGCTGCTGAGCCCATCTTGTTTGTACAGTTCGATCATTCATTTTGCAGTAGTTTTGCTTGCGCCATTCTATTTCTTGTGGTTGGACCTCCAAGTTTTTGGAATACTACAAACTCTAATGCAATCCAAATCTGAGTCTATACCAGCAGAAACATCTCTGAAGATGACCAGCAAGGTAAATGAAGCGTGTCCAAAAGTAAACCTTCCCATTGAGCTGCTACCAAAAACACCATGGGGTTTAAGTTTAGCTAACGAGACAGTAATCAATCCAAGTCATCGGCTGTGGAGATACCGGCAAGAAGTGCAAATTTTCGGTGGCTTGACTCTACCCACTTTAAGTGAAATGGGAGGCCATTCAGAAATGTATATATATTACGAAGTATGGAAAACTGCAGTTTCAAGGTGGCTTCTTAATTTTTATTTTATTTTTATCCTTCGTATTGTAGAACCATTCTAATGGTGGGAGATTGGATGAGCTTCATAGAATGCACATTTACCCTTTGTTTAAATTTTATGAAATTAAATTAATTGTCACAATAATAATGAAAGCTCTTATTTATACATTTATTTTGTAGAACAATTGATTAGGTGTATTATAAGTTTAATCCCACTTCATAAAATTCAGCATCGAGTAAGACAACGGGAAACATGTTCATTTTTCATAGAAATGGTAAATAAGCTCGGCCTGGATCTGTGGGCTTTAAGCAGAGCCCGCGTTTTGAAATCATGGAGAAAAAGACTTGTAGTTTGTAAAGCTCAAACAAAGGTTTTAAAGTTCGGACTTAAGTCCGGACTTTATAAATCTAAAACTTTATAATATATTATATAATTCAAATAAAAAAATTAAAAACAAACAGAAACGAATCATTGTTAAACTCGAATCTAAAACCCTTAAACTAAATCCGTCGTTTCTAGTTTCCCTCACTCACTGTTACCATGCCTTTAGTCAGTTAGCCTCTCCTATTCTTGTTGCTGGCAGCCAACAGCGGTCAACAGCTTCCAAAAACCAGCATCCAGCAAACCAGACACCCACCATCTCTCGTGCGACGCAGCAGCGACCCCCAACACACCTGCGTAACGTTGTAGCAACCACTCCAACGCACGCAAGGCAGCAGCAGCAATCTGTCCCAACACGACCAAAACCAATGCCGATGCAATTCAAACTAGTAAGTCATCACCAACTCCGGTATTACACCTCAATTGAGCTTCAAAATTGTTTATTGTATAACATTAAGCCTAAATATATGTAATTGGTTAATCCGTTCAAGAGTATTACAACAAATATTTTGATTTTGAGCTGTGAAGAATATAGATTGATTGTTGGTATTTTGTGTGTTCGAATGATTATGTATTAAAACAGAGAGATAATATAATTATAAATTTTTATATAAAGTAAATATTATTTTTATAATTTATTGTAAGGTCTCACAGTTATAATGTTGTGACCTTGATCAAAGTACTTTAATTGTGAGAGATGTAATTTATAATAAACTATAAATATTGAGATTTTTATATAAATTTATTTTGTATAAATTAATGTGATATTCACTCATTAGTTGAATAAAAATATAAAATAATTAAAATAAATTATATGAGCCAACAAATATCTAATTCAACCAATTAAATTATATTATATTAATTTATACAAAAAATCATATAAAAATTTATACCAATATTATTACACATTAAAAAATTATCTTCAAATTTTTTAATTTATTATAATATTATGTATTAAAAAATATATTTTTAAAATTTATAATTTTATTTAAAAATTAATAAAAATCAGGCCCATTGAGGGCCAGGCCTGCCCAAGCCGTTAAATAACCAAACCTAAATTTTTTACTTGAGTCAGGCCAGGTAAGTCAGAGTCGGAGAGTCCAGAGGGCCACTAATGCCACATGGCAAAGAGCTACTAGCGTCATATGGTTGACGTAGCAGTCTACGTGGGACAAAACACACTCTTCGTAGCCAGGTCCTATGCAAAGTTGCAAAGTCAGACGTTGGGGAAAAAAATAACAATTAAAAGGGGGGGCACCAGGTATGAGCTATGTGAACGATCATGGCCGGGGCTCTGACCGTCGTCTCTAACTTCTTATACTCTCTTCTCCCGGAAAAATCACCGCCGCCATCGCGACAACCTAACGTTGTTTCTCTGTCGTCACCACAGTTACGCAAAACGAAATCAAATGGTCGGATCCCACTGGTGGCCAGTCGGGTTCCCGCAACAAATATTTCAAGTGACGATGACCTAAGCCTAACATCGGTGGCATGGCCTTCGCTGGCAAATGCAAACGTGTTATATTTCTTCAACGTGCAGATAGAAGTCGCCGACGACGAGCCTGAGGAGAAGATATTGAGGCGGTTTAGGAGTGCGGTGCTGAGAGCTGGCATTATACAAGAGTGCAAGAGAAGAAGATTTTTTGAGAGCAGTCAGGAGAAGAGGAAGCGTAAAGCGAGATCCGCTGCTCAAAGGAACCGAAAAAGGTATCAGTTTGGCTTCTATTGAAGAACAACTGCTGATGATTCAATTTCTTAATTTCTTTACTAGTGCATGATCACATTTAGTTTTTTCGCTAGGTTTTGATGCTGAATCAATAGAAATGCTGTCCTCTGGGATCTATTTGTATATCATCAAGTACCTTATGTTATGCTTCCCATTACAGTAACAACTTAGCAACCCATTGGTGAGATGTAGCTAAAGATGTGCAGATGATATTTGGCAGGATAGTTCAAATGGTTTGTTTCATGCTGTAGGAGTAGCTGAATTTTCATGTACTGATTGGAAGCAACGCTGAGTTTCAAACTTAAGATCTTTCTGGGAAAACGGTCAATGTGTGTTTTGCTGGCATCTGTTGGTTTCATTATACAATTTTAATATCTTTTATGCCAATACGTTTTCTCATTTTGAAGATTCCAAAAATTAATTTAATTATCCGTCTCGATACTTGGCCTATAAATCATGCCAATACCTTCAATTTTGCTTTGTTTAAATGTTGTTGATCATCTTTGTTGGCACTCTCATATGCTTTTTCGTTTTATGTTTTTTGTTCTTTTCAAAGAACTACATTCTTGCTATTGATTTATCTTGTTCATATCAGACGGCCAAAGCCAAAATCTCCAGTGAAGCAGGAAGCCCCTAAGAAGAAGAGGGACGATGATGAAGACGGCGATAACTGGGAAGTTCCAGATGGTGACATTCCCTATTGCTAACTCCTCATACAACACAATGAAAATACTTTTTTGAGTAATCAGCTTCTGATTACAGATTTAGGTGTAAAGAAAAGAATGTACTTTTGTTACTAAGAACACTTTGCTGACTTGCAGGGATATTGATATGCCAAGGAAATTAGCTTGGTTGTCATGTTTTGTTAGTGTACTTGATAGTTAACCGCACTAACAAGTTGAGCCATTTCTCCTAGCCTATGCGATCAAATGCACTTATGTGTATGGAATTTTAGCTGCTAGATTGTTTGCTACATTTTTTAGCAAAGCTTTGAGCATATGATGTATGAAATGATTGGCATGTTTTGCTTTATACAGCTTACACTTGTTGCTGGTAAATACTGCTATTGTTTGTTATTTTTTATTTCCAAGTTCTCTAAATTTACTCATTTCATCTCCTGATCTCCATGCTGGATTTTCACACCAAAAAAAAAAAAAAAAAATTACAAGCACACACAGAGGTGCAGAAGCTTCCGATTTCCATAACCCAAAAGAAAGCGGCCGGGAACCCCGGGGGGTGGGGTGGGGGAGGGGAGCGCTATGTCACAGGATGAGAGTTTTTGCGCAACAACCCCGTGCGGCACTTGGCGACTTCTAGCACTTAAGTCGCTAAATAAGTCTAGATCACTTCTCAAGCTAAACCAAGCTAGAATACTTGTTGGAAATGCAAGAGAAGCAAAAACAATATTGGCCAAAAATAGTTTATATTGCACACTAAGAAAATAAATTACAAGAGAACTATTTTACAAGGCTTTGAGAGCTTGTGTGTG
Source organism: Aegle marmelos (assembly GCA_030449875.1). Taxonomy (NCBI): domain Eukaryota; kingdom Viridiplantae; phylum Streptophyta; class Magnoliopsida; order Sapindales; family Rutaceae; genus Aegle; species Aegle marmelos. Next base: position 4,219,157 of record JASUUL010000093.1, read on the forward strand.
TGTTGTGTGTGTGCTGGAAAAATGGCAAGAGTAATGGAGTATTTATAGGCTTGGATGGTTAAGATTAGAACCTCCCATGCAACTTGCACAATTATCACATGGGTTTAAATGCAAGGTGCTGGAATTTTATAGCCCATTTACAATTAAAGAAAACTCTAGAATACGGGCCAGGCTTGTAGAGCGCTAAGCACACCACAATTGATCACTTGTACTAGGCAGTCCATTTCTAAGCGTAACCATTGTTAAGTGCATCCCGCCTTGAGCACTAAGTGCACCCGACTTCTAAGCACCTCTATTACTAAGTGCATCCCGCTTCTGAATACATCCAACATCGAGGCGGATTTTTACTAAGCGCATCCATGCGTGCGGAATTAGTCTCCAGTTCGAGAATAAACGCGCGGCCCGTGACAACCAGCTTCTCAGTACCTTGAAGGAAGGAGCACCTTGTGAAGCCCGGAACAAGATATCCTTAATATAAGTTAGTTTCAGCAATGCAGAAAATTCTACACGTGGTTTTACTACTTTTAACGTTTTTCTGTTTCCAATTTGCAGCATGTGAACCTAGTTCGATATTTCAGATCTGATTCTTTTATTTAGATCAATGTCTTGGATACAAGTAGACTTTTAAAGGCTTTGAACTGCAAAGCTCAATGAGTTATGAGCTCAAAGCAGACTTGTGGGAGCAACAGGTTCTCTGCAAGTCAAATTAGTTCAAATATTTAAGTATTGGGTGAAGACTAGAATATGCTGTTGTGAAGAGCTCCAGTAACTCAATAATGAGAAGCTTGCCCAACAACATAGTAGCAAGCCAAGACAGTAAAAAATGCCTTAAATTGATGAAGACATCGTCGTCTGCCATCCTAGAGATTGCAGCTAAAATTTGCTTAAGCTCCTTGCTATATCATTACTTTATAAATCATAATGTTTCAAAGTAAACCTCAGGGAACTAATCCCTACATATGCAACTATGTTAGAGAATTTACATATATTGCATCTAGCAAAACTAATGCAAATCAGTTTTAAAAGGAGTTGAGTCTCTCACAAGTCTCTCACAAAAGCAATCCAGGTCTTCTGCAGTAAACCAATTCTTTTCCATCTGCAGTGCATTAAAGAGAATTAAGACTCAGTCACTAATTCATATGAACAATCCTACAGATGACAAACATGACATAAATAAGAAAACTTACAAAGTACGGATACTCCTCGAGATTAAAATTCTCTGGAGCACCCTCTACAAACAGATTAATGAAGTAGAGAACAAAGTTTCCACATTCTTCACCATTTCTCTGCTGTGGCACCTGAAACAAGTATACTATTTACAGGTGCAAGTTCACAGGCTGTTATGTAAAACTAATTAACAGCTCTTATGATGGTTACCTTAGGCACCAATAATGGAATTTGAGATATCAACTCCTTGGTTTCAGGTCTATCCTCTGCTTCATATATGTCCATCACAAACCTTCCAAATCACGAACACAGGTTGAACACTCAATTTGCGCAATAAACAGATACAATAGTGCTAGTCCACAGACACACAAACAAACCGAAGAACATACTTTCTTATATCTGGTTCAAACCGCCTAGGATTCGACATTTCCAGTGAATCAAGCAAAACCATGCAGGGTGTTCTTGTTTTTGATTCGAAACTCCCACCAAAGTTGCATAGGATTAAGAGGTTCCAGTGCCTCCTAAAAATAGCATTTTTCATTATATAATTCCATGCACTGACAGGGAATCAGACAATCAGGTATGAAGGTAAAGTAAAATACACACCAGCAAACTATTGGAACAAGGACATATTTCTTCGAAAAAATGTGCTTCCTCTTGATCCATGTCAAAACCTTTGCTTTGCTGGATGGTTTCCTATACAAGTCAAACCATAAAGAGTCGAGATACGTAAAGCAAGTCTTCTTATCCTCAGAGAAGCTCCTCCACAAATTACTGCAAATTTGTACATGCATTCAGCATAAGGGCAAGTTACAGGCTACAAATGACATTGCAGAAACTACGGCTTACTCCAAATAGTCTTCGAATTTTCCAGAATCTAGCTTATTCTTCTTTTGTTTGGTGATCACCTCCTTGCACTTAACTGAACTTGAATTCTTGCCCTTAACTAGGCTTGTATTCCTGCACTTAACTCTTCTCTTTGATCTTCTACGACAAGAAAAGGTGCCTAGAAAACATGGGGCAGTCAATTCAAAGTTTCTTATCTTTTGTTTAGAGATCTTCATTTTTCGAGCATGCAAAAATGCTACTGTATGCAGCCAACATGTCCGATGCTTTGACAAATGACCAGGATCCACTGCAACAACATTAAACACTAGCCCATCAATCTTCTCTATCAATTACCTGATATAATTTCTAAACAATTCAAATATACATGCATGCATAAAATGAATTAAGTTGTTCTATTTGTTGTTCAGAATTTGCAGTACAGACGAACTCAACATAAGGAAACAGCGAGACTCTTCGAACAATTTTAGGAAACTTCAATGGGGCTGTACTACTATAAACATATTAATAAGTTGGGATGAAGGAGTTAGTGCAGTTAGCTTAGTCATTTGCTAACGAAACTATATGGAGCCATGAGCCATCGAACTTCTATCAAGTTCTGTGAAGTATAATGATTAACTCTAATGCTGGTCCAGGATCCCAATTCCATCTTGCAAAGCCAAATAGAGAAAGATTTTTATTTTTATTTTTATTTTCTAGGGTTAAAAAAAATGGGAAATGCATCTGTTTCTATCATTGTCACCTAAGATTGTCCACACGTATTGAAGTAAACAAACGAAAATTTGCATATCGTAAGCAAATGACAACCAGACGACCCTCATAAACAGCACTATCAACTGTCTAGACCAATCTACATTCTTAAATTCAAAACTTTCCACATTTTCTCCCGCGTTTTCTCAGCGACCAAACAGAGTGTCGTAAACCATGTTATGTACAATTTTTCCACCGACCAAACAAAAGAGAATTGAAGGAAGAATAAATCGAAACACACAAAAAAGAACGATTTACCAGGAGTTGAAGAGACAATATCGATCGGATTGTTAGCATCACCGAGCTTTCGTTTCCCCATTACTTAAAAAAAAGAAAATTATAATTATTTTCTTGGAAGAAAGTACTACTACCACATGAAGGAAAATTTTCAACACCCAGGCGGACTTAGAGCAAGAAACGCGACTCACGAGAGTGTTTCCCGCATTTTTCCTCTGTGACGACTCAAATTCGATGTGATTTATTTTGTATGCATTTAATTTACTAGATTATACTCACTGACTCACCATAGAATTGGAAGCCGAGAAGGCGTTCGTTCACCTCACATAACACGTGGATTCTACACACACATAAACATTAATCATTATTAAAGAAAACTCGATCATTCTTCAAATACATACGTTCATCAAAGAGTAATTTTATAATAACTCAATCAGTGATTTTAGGTCTTTTTTTAGATTGAGGCTGTGCAGTGTAATTTAAGAGTAGTAATATTAAATATTTAGTATATTTTATTTTATAATATATTAAAATATTAATTAATAATTTTGTTAAAATTATTATTTAAAAATTATATTTATTAAATAATATTAATTTTTATTTTATAATTATATTTTTTATTAAAATAATTATAATTTAAAAGATACAATAATTGAATTTCATATAAAATTTTGATAATTTTATAAATAAATAAAAATATAAAAATATACTTAAAAATCATAAATTTTATTTTATAATATATTTAAATATATATTTTTATCTCCGTGAAGTAAAATATTCTCTTATTATAATATTACCCACCATAAGTAGCTAAATCTTGGGGCGACTTCTAAATTTAACCAACTTATTATCTCCCTTAATCTCCAACATTTTTATTTCTCAATCACCAAACGCATGTTTGAGAGACGACAAACAGAAAGTGCTTGTTAAAATTTTAAGTTTACAGTTTTTTTTTTTTTGTACACTAAATTAAAAAATTAAAATAATATTATTATTTAAAATTTTTTTTAATCAACAATAGATGTCCTTGGTTATAAAGATAAGGATGATAGAAAAGTTGGTTAAATTTATATATAAATCTCAAATTTTGATTATTTCTTTAAAATTTCCTCATAAATTATTGGATTGATTTTCTGCTTCTAAAATAATTTTAAAAAACACAAAAAATGGACACTCGTCTACCTGCCCATAATTGTTCATGAGCCCAATGAGGGCCCATGTAAGAGCCTGCAAGGGGGATTAATCAGACTGCGAGCGGGTGCATGTGTCAACCATCGTATAAGAAGATGGCAGCCATGAATTATTTGTAAATCGTCACGACTACTCTGGTATACTGCGCTAGCTCCTTTCTCAAGCAAAGAACAAACTCGGGACGTTATTCAGTGAGTCATCGGCAGCCGAATTAACCATGGACAGCGAAGGAACTCAGCAGACGCATCTCGTACTCGCCCACAAGCGCTTCCTTCTTACGCACCCAGACGTTCAAGACATCGAGAAGGTCGCTCTCAAAGAGGAGGTCTTCTCAATGGTCAAAGCCCACGGTACCCAACTCGCCGGATTCGTATATTTATTTCTGCAGAATAATGCTCTATTTTTTTCAATTTTAATTGTTGCTCTGTTTTTGTAGACATGGCCTCGTTTTATGAAACCCTAGTGGCTGAGTCTGTGCTGGAGATGGATCAAAGCGTTCTTGATTCGATGCGTGCGAAGATCGAAGAGGAGCTTAAGAAACTTGATGATAAGTGAGTGCTATTATAAAATCTCTTTGGTTAGCAAGAAATCGTAGGAAATACAGTGATTGGGGCTTTTACTTTTTGAATCCCGTGTGTTGTTTGATCGCTTGATTGCCGAAAGTTTCAATTTCGTTTTCTAAGCTCAAATTAGTGCAGCTGTTAATATTTTTGGGTCCCAGTTTATTAATAATTATTAAATCATTGTTGAATAATGAGACAATATGCAGTGTTTGTTCTTGACCTGGCCATTGAACATTGTTTTTACGATTGATCTTTTAGTGGTTGTATAATCCATCTTAATATTAAACATAGAAACTCAAACTTGAAATTAAGTATGGGATGTGTGGTCTGATAAATGTCACAATGCTGCTTCTTTTACTTTTATTTTTTCTCAAATTTTGGGGGGAATGGACATGTAATTTTAAAATATGTAGTGGGTGGGAGATGTTGGCATGTTTCATCATTGTTACTGCTGACTGTGAACTTCACCTGTTTGTATTATTTGATAAAATTCAAGAATCAAAGTGGTTTTGGGTGATTACAAATTCAGAGAATTAAATGAGTCTTTTATATATTAATATGTTTCATTATGAAGTTTTGGGGGCCCATATCATACGTTCTTTATCATTCACTTGTATGAACAGTTGAGCTTTTAAGATGGACCATTTCTTGTTCACTAATATAAGAGCCTATTGTATGAAGTCAGTAAATAAGTACTGGGGCTGTTAGCAGGTAATGCTAGACAGCTAGGGATAACTTCTGTTTCTGCAAGATAAATTAATGGAGAAATGCTGGCCTTAGTTTTAGTTGTTGGATGAAGTATTAGGACTACTGCTTTATACAAATTATTTGGTTAGTAAAGATTACAACGACCATGATGCTCTAGTTTTCTTTTTTATTTATCAGTTAAATTTCTTAGAAGTATGCAAGATTCTCAAACTCCATTTGGTTGGTTCCATTTTCTTAGATCATGCTTCATACCATGTTGAGTTCTTTATATGCTTTTTACGAGCTTTCTTAGTTGATTGTATGTTCTATTTCTGTTTTAATAACTAATATAACACTGAGATTAACGGGTGGATTTAATTTTGTCATTGGGGTTGATTTTTAGGCATGAAATAGGTTTTTGGATAATGTGCTCCCCCCCCCACCCCAAAAACAACTTTTTTCTCATCTGTGTTTGCTGCTAAGTTATTTGGTAGTCATTTCTTTTATTATGCCTCTCTCTAGGATTGCTGATGCTGAAGAAAATTTGGGTGAAAGTGAAGTCCGTGAAGCACATCTAGCCAAATCCTTGTTTTACATTCAGATTGGTGACAAGGTTGATAAGTATTATGAATTTTTGTTTCCCTAGTTCTACCTTTTGCAATTATATCCTTTCCATGTGCACATAATTTTCACATCTGATTTCCTCGGTGAATTCAGGAGAAAGCACTGGAACAACTGAAGGTAACAGAAAGCAAAACAGTTGCAGTTGGGCAAAAGATGGACTTGGTGTTCTATACACTGCAGCTTGGATTTTTCTATATGGATTTTGACCTTATTTCCAAGAGTATTGATAAAGCAAAGAGGTAAGCATTCAGTGAATATCAACTACATTTTTCAGTTTATTTTTCCTAAAGCATAGCACTCGAAAGTCGATTCTGTGAATTTGACTGTGTCACTTGATGCCAGCCTGTTTGAAGAGGGAGGTGATTGGGAAAGGAAGAACCGTTTGAAGGTTTATGAGGGCTTGTATTGCATGTCCACTCGAAATTTTAAGAAGGCTGCCAATTTGTTTTTGGATTCCATTTCAACATTTACTACTTATGAACTATTCCCATATGACACCTTCATCTTTTACACTGTCCTTACAAGCATTATATCACTGGATAGAGTTTCCTTGAAGCAAAAGGTACATGGTGTTTCCACCTCATGATTGTGGTATGATTACTTTGTATCCCCCCAGCCCCTAAAAGGCCAATGGATTGCTTGATGCTTATTGTGTCAATCTTACTAATTGTATCTAATATTGCAGGTGGTGGATGCTCCTGAAATCTTGACAGTGATTGGGAAAATCCCTTATCTTTCTGAGTTTCTAAACTCTCTGTATGATTGCCAATACAAATCGTTTTTCTCAGCTTTTGGTGAGGAGAGATCTGATGCTTGTGCTGTCATTTAGAAAATGTATTCAGAAAAGTAGTTGTTTCTGCTGCCTTCCTTATTTGCTCCGCTGCTTTATCACCTTCATTTCTTGGTTTCGAATTGATTGACCATTTATATAATATCCAACTCTATGCCTCTTACATTAATTCGTTTTGCTGTGGGTTATTTTCAGCTGGCCTAACAGAGCAAATAAAATTAGACCGCTATTTATATCCCCACTTCCGATATTACATGAGGGAGGTCAGAACGGTGGTCTATTCTCAATTTTTGGAATCCTATAAGAGTGTTACTATTGAAGCAATGGCAAAGGCATTTGGGGTAACAGTGGAGTTCATTGATGTGTAAGTGTTTAATCAGATATAATTTGATTTTGTTCTCCTCAGATATGTCATATTGCATTAAGGCAGCGTTGTGATTGAGTATTGTTGTGGCCTTTGGTAAATACAATCCTTTATGGTTCCAGGGAGCTATCTCGTTTTATCGCAGCAGGGAAGCTTCATTGCAAGATTGACAAGGTTGCTGGTGTTCTTGAAACAAACCGTCCTGATGCGAAGAATGCTCTTTACCAAGCAACCATCAAGCAAGGGGATTTCTTACTGAACCGGATCCAGAAGCTTTCCCGTGTGATAGATCTATGAAATGGATGGTAATTGCTAGGCATGATGCACAATTGCAATCCACTAAGAAATATCCAGAGGAGGGACTCTTCTGTCTGATGACTTTAGCTGGATGAATGCAATACTTTGGTTGAGATGTTTCTCTCTTGTTCCAAGTTTTCTAAGAATTGTAGCTGATTCAATTGTCATCATTCATTGTTATATGCATTTCTTGGTTGCTTCTTGTTGTGCTAACTAGTAGCATGCATGAGATTCGGTGGTTACTCTTTAACAGGCTATATTTACAGGAGTAGAAGACTGAGTTAACATTTCCTTTCAGATAACTAAAAAATCACTGAAATCTTTATTGACGTGGAGTCTAAAATCAAGAATTGGAATGCAGTATAGCTGTACATTAGAAGTTGAGCCTGAGCTGTAAGCCTGGCCAGAAGCCCAAACGTGCCCTCAGTTCTAGCATCCAATGCTTTGGTCATAAGAGTGGGTGTGCTGTCCGTTGGTCGGTGCATGCCAGGGCAAAAAGGCGACTGAAATTGATCACTTTACCATGAGGTCACTTATTCGAAAATGGGTTTCGTAATGATTAAGCGATGCATTATTTTTATTTAGCTTGAGTCTTTGGAAGCACTCAACCGTGATGGTGAGATGGTACGTTCGATACGTGTGATTAAATGAATGGATTCTATGTAAGTAGGGGGTTGTCCAGAAGCTAATTAAAGAAAAAATATGACATCAATAGACGGAACCCCTTTCATTCCGAGGGGAAGGGTAAAGACTTGATCAAATGGACATGCTTTTCACCCAAAAGAGAAAAAAAAAAAAAAACAAATAGACATGCATCCCTCTACTCTATTGTGATTACCGCAGTTAGTTTTTGTTCATATATCCAGTATTCCTCGCATTCTTAAAAAAGTAATGATATAATTACAAATTCTTATATAAATTTATTTTGTAAAAATTAATGTGTCTAGAGTCAAATTCAAGAAAAAGGGTCGATTATCTGAGAAATATTGTATGAAGTTTTGCAAGGACATCCAGTATTGCTGAATAGAGCACCTACTCTGCATAGATTGGGTGTAGAGGCATTTCAGCCCATTTTAGTGGAAGGGCGCGCTATTTGTTTACATCCATTAGTTTGTAAGGGATTCAAGGCAGACTTTGATGGGGATCAAATGGCTGTTCATGTACCCTTATCTTTAGAGGCGGAGGCTCATTTACTTATGTTTTCTCATATGAATCTCTTGTCTCCTACTATTGGAGATCCCATTTCTGTACCGACTCAAGATATGCAGCTCTATGTATTAACGAGCGGGAATTGTCAAGGTATTTGTGCAAATAGGTCATGTAATCGAAGAAATTCTCCAGATGAAAGAATTGACGATAATAGCTATAAGTATACGAAAGAACCCCTTTTTTATAAATCCTATGATGCAATTGGAGCTTATCGGCAGAAAAGAATCAATTTAGATAGTCCGTTGTCATTTACTCATTGGTTAAATAAAAATATAAAATAATTAAAATAAATTATGTGAGTTAAGGGATATCTAGAAAAGATATCTAGTCTAACCAATTAAATCATAGTATATTAAGTTGTACAAAAAAAAATTTATATAAGAATTAATAACTACATCATTGCTCTTCCTAAAATGTCTGATTTTGTGTTTCTACTATTCATTTTACTACGGTGGCAGACGTCCGCCACGATCAGCTGGTGCATGCATAAACGTATCATAACAAAGTCATTTTTTTATTATTACTTTCCCTCTTTCTTAAAGTAAAGGTGAATGGTGGATGGTATTTCCAAAATATAATTTTAATAGCAAGAATGAAATAATTCTTCAGCTATATCTGTGAGTTAAATAACCTAAACTTTTAATTCACATTTATAATTTGTAATTAAAGCATAGCTGTTATCAACAAAACTATTTCTATTTTGTTAAGGTATTGATAAGCTTAGGGACTATTCTTTATATAATCAGATTTGGAGATTTACTAAAAGTAAAGAGTATTTTTAAAAGACTATAAATTTTGTGCTTCAAATATCTATTTACTTATTTATTTAATAAATAAAAAAATAAAAAATATATTATTTTCAAAAAAAATTTTCAAATAGAAATAAATTGATATTATTTTAATAAGATATTATTTTAAAAGAAAAATAATAATAATTAAAGTACTCTATTTTTTCTAATAAAAAATAATAAAATATAAATTAAAAATACTTCTCTAAATTTAAATAAAAAATTATTTTTTATTTAAAAAATTTTAATGAAAAAAATTTTTAAAATTTTAAATATTAATGTCATTCTTTAAATAAATAAAAAAGTTTTATAAAAAAAAATTTTTTGACGATGGTCTCCAATATGATTTAAATGCAACTCCATCTCAACCTTCGAAAAATATAAATAAGAGTTGCAATATTTTAATGCCATGCAGGCGTAATACTGGTTGCCCACAGTGACACACGTGTAATTCTATCGAGTATACTTTTATAATTATTTAGTGTTGACATATGGTACAGGTAACAATTCCCAAATGTCCATAAAAATTCGAAAGCCCAGCCTTCCAAGGCAAAGCGTGAGTCAATAATAAAATAAACGCACGCATTTCTCAGTGTCCATAGTTCATTGGTTTTCTCAGCCACAACTTCACTCCCACGTCTACACCGACAACACCGGGCAGAATTATCCGCCCACAAGGGTTTTGTACCATGAAATGTTAATCAAATAGTATAATCTGCATGACAGTCATAGCCTCACCTTAACAATAAAGCAAAGGCGGCCTCTTACTCTATTGCAGCAATTCTCAAACAGAGGCAATACTATGTCTCCTTTTAATTTCAAAGAGTTTCAAGACAAGCTGTCATATCACTTTAGACCTTGGCAACGCTCCTTTCAGTTCTGGGTTCGAGCTGCTGAAATCTACGCTGGCTACAAGGTTTCTTCTTTTCTTTTTCGTTTCTCTATGTTGTTCAGTTTAGTGTATTAAAATTTTAGTTTTTTTTTAAAGAATATATATTTGTTGGGATTTATTAGGCTTTTCAAGTGCGAGCGAGTTTTGTGAAAGATTTGCAAAAGCAGGAAGCAATGTGGGAGAGACAGCACGAGCTTGCTGCTGAGAAGATTTATGCAATGTGCTCTGACCTTGGTGGCTTCTTTCTTAAGGTTCTTTTTTAGACTTTTTAATTCTTTTAAGCTCAATTCAGTTGCTGCTTCTTGTTCTCTAATCTCAAACTGTGCATTGAAAATCGTTTAAACTTGAATGGGTTTTTGATCTTTTCCATTTTTTCACTGTTTAATCCATCTGTCGTCTGTTGTAAGCGATTTTCGCTGTTATTAGCATTGGGAAAATATTTTTGTGAAATATTCAATTTCAATTATTTATTAATAATTCTTAACGTTTTCTACTTTCCAAGCTGTATTAGGAGTCGAGGCTGAAACTATTGGGCTTATTATTATCATTTTCATTTTGATCTGTTTCCATACATTTTCTTTTATGCTGTTTATCTATTTTCTACTTCCGTTAGAGAAAACTGGAATTCCATGATGATTATATTTTGTATGGTATGCTTTAATGATTTATTTTTAAATTTTGTATGGGTTGAAATAGGTTGCTCAAGTTGTTGGGAAGCCTGACTTGGCCCCGGCTGCATGGGTGAGAAGGCTGGTTACACTATGTGATCAAGCTCCTGCGACTCCATATGACACAATTCAACTTGTAGTGGAGAATGAGTTGGGTCGAAGTGTTAGTGAAATGTTCGAAACATTTGACCCACATCCTCTTGGCTCTGCTTCTATTGCGCAGGTACCTTTCTTCTAGCTAAATGTATGATGCAATAAGGCATGGGCTTGAGGCATCCATAATGTTCATTTTCTACTTTTCAAGAACTTTAACTTGTTATGATGATGATGAAAACTGCTGAGCCATTTTGTGATCTTGGTTAACCTTCTGCACCAATAGTGTGGTTAAGGTTCTGTAATTTAAAGAAAGGTGATGTGAAAAAAAAAATGAACCGAGAAACAAAGTTGTGATTATCATTTGTACATCTAACATTTTGTCATTATGCCTGTGAATCTGTATCCCAAACTTTAGCCCAACAGGCATTACGTTTGAATTGACTTAGCTGTTTACCAGAGGTAAAACTTGTTCTGGAAACTGTAAACTTTGCTTACAGAAAGTTATGCATGTATAACTCAGATTTTATGCTCATATTAGGTTCATCGAGCAAGGTTGAGAGGTGATAAGGGTGATGTTGTTGTCAAGGTAAGGACCTCTGGTAATGATCTTTGGAAGTCTATAATATCCACAATATTCTGTTTATCCAGCGTGTTATAGGTACAACATCCTGGAGTTCGGGATCTGATGATGACGGACATCCGTAACTTGCAAGCATTTGCTCTGTACATGCAAAAGACTGATATTAAGTTTGATCTATTTTCTATAACAAAAGAAATGGAAAAACAGGTAAAATCTATTTTTGCTAGATTGCTGGTCTCTTGTCTGTAACGTTTATTTGTTTCATCTTGTATTCATGTTGGTTGATTTTCCCTCTTATTTTGAGAGTCGAAGCAAGCATAATCTTAACACCGTTGCATTTGCATTATTTGACAACGTAATCATGTCCTGGTGGAACTATGCCCTTAAATAATTTCTCTACTCTCAAATGAAAAGCTTCTTCCTGCATGCCTTGACATCAGACTGTATACGTCCGTATAATTTATATATTCTTTCTTATGCCATTCAAGATTGGATTTGAATTTGACTTTGCAAGAGAGGCAGATGCCATGGAGAGAATTCGGCATTTCCTTTACAAGAATAATGCAAAGTCTCCTGTTCTGGTGCCAAGATTGCTGCCAGATATGGTAACTAGGTACTCATTGCTGCACAATGTCCTTATCTTTTCTTGACTCCCAAATTCTATTTGTGGGTTGTTATTTTCTATGAATAGAAGCTTGGTATTTGTAGGGCTATTAAATGATAGCCCATAAAGAAGTTTCTTTGGTTCTGAAATGTTTTTTTGTCATTAAACTCTTTTGCTGGAACATTTGGGTGCTTTGAATATATATATATTTTAAGCTTGTAATTTAGAGTTTCTATGTGTGATCAGGAAGGTCTTAGTGATGGAATACATTGACGGAATCCCAATTCTTAATCTTGGAGATGAAATAGAAAAAAGAGGAATCAATCCTGGTGGTAAGATTGCAGCAGCAGCAAAGCAGTAAGCCTCTAGATTGTCTCAGAGAGTATGGAGCTCTTTTTTCATCTCCTTTTTTTTTTTTTTTTTAAATCATTGATTCCTATTGCTTTGCCTATAAGCTCATGATATGTTTTACCTTGCTCTGAAGATTATTATTATAATTCTTTGTTTTCATCGAATGTTGGAGCCTGCAAATGGTTCTCAACTTTGTGAGAATAATTGTCTTTGCTTCAAAAACATCTTTCACAATTAGACTTTGCTGGTTCTAAAACATTGTAGCAAACTAGTGATTTTCAATAGAAAGTGTGATGTGATTGTCAAAATTTCTGTGGATGCAGAAATATACTTAAGAGTTTGACTCTAGCATATGGACAAATGATACTGAAGAGCGGCTTCTTCCATGCAGATCCCCACCCAGGAAATATCCTGATCTGTAAAGGTTCAGAGGCAAGTAATAGGTGGACATTTGTTTATAATATTTCCTACAATTTTCGTCTTGCGTAATATTTGAAGTATGTTACCGGATAGATGATTAGGATAGTTGTAGCTCTCTGTGTGACATTTTTTAATCAAGTTATCTTAAATATGGAATGATAGAACAGCAAGTCTATTATTTTTCTCCGCATGTCGAATGTCAACTATTACTTATTGCTCTGCCTCTCTTTACTGAAATCAGGTTGCATTGTTAGATTATGGGCAAGCGAAGGATCTCCCAGATAATTTGAGGCTTGGATATGCTCGGTTGGTTCTTGCTATTGCTGATAATGACCCTATAGGAGCAGCAGAGAGCTACAGGTAAATTTGGCTTGGTACATTTTACTGCCTTCTAGCCTAGTTAATTGGTGTCATCAATGATGTTTGAGGATTTTTTTTTTTAATTTATTTATTGAACTTAATGATTTTTGAGTTTGTTTGCCCATATAGGAAGAGAAACTAAGACCTAGAATGGGCTGTACCATGTACCGCAGTTGCGTACTAGTTGTGAAGAACCAAACAAGAAATATTGATATGCTTCTTGTATGATCCTGATTTGTCTTGAAAGCTACGCTTCCACCGAATCTTTCATTGGGGTAGCTGATGATTTTAATATGTAACTATTTCGGGCTAGATGAAACATGGATGTAGTTAGATTTTTTATCAGTACCATTTGGTCAACAGTATTCCAAGATTGAGCAATTTCTCATTAGGACGAATGGACTGCTATATTTTACATATTTTTCTGTTTTTAGGGAACTCGGAATAGACACCTTAAGCAAATGTGAAGATGAACAAAGGGAATTGCTTAAATTGGCACAGACAATGTTTGATACTAAACTACCTCCTGGAGTAGTGATGCTTCAACCTTTCTCTGAGGATTCTTCAATTAAAAAGATTGCCGTTCAGGTAAGAATTTGATGCTTTACCTAAATGCAAGGGACCAATCTATTTGCGTGTGTTTCTGCTGTTGATTTTACTGCCTGAAGCACACGCTGGTTAATTCTTCATGTGTCGGATGCAGTTTTCGGACACTACGGGACCAAAATTAGTGATCATTGATGTATTTAGCTCAAGAAAGACCAAAATTAGTGATCATTGATGTATTTAGCTCAAGAAAGTAGTCTTTGATCCTCCCGCACCACCACTGGCCCTGCACCAACTCCCCCCCCCCCCCCCCCAACAGCCAAAAAAAAAAAAAAAAATTCTCTTTTTATGTAGAATAGAGGAAACAGGCATGTGAAAAAATTAAGTTGACTACTGTGGATGCTCGCAAGTTCTGGTCGTTCTGTTTGATGATGAGTCCTTTATGTTGTTATGTCTGACAGGCTTTTCCAGAGGAACTGTTTTCTGTCCTTCGCACGGTACATCTTTTGAGAGGACTCAGTGTTGGTCTAGGAATCAACTACTCATGTACAGAACAGTGGAGGCCCATTGCAGAAGAAGCTTTGTACGTTGCTGGAAGAATAAAGGGTGGGCTTTTTCAACTCATTGTTCTCTCAATTTCAATAGTAGTTGATATTGGTAACATATGAATTTTAGTATTTTTTTTTAGTTCTACCCAACTATTTCACTCTGTATTTGATATACTTCATGACACTTTCAGATAAGGATTGCAAGAATAAAGGTCGTAGGCAACGTTTCTTAAGAAGATTGTTTCGTAGAGAGTGATTATCTTGTCGCAAGGTAGGCAAAGGCACGGCACGAATTCATCCTGGAGCATATATTGATTGAATTCTTTCCATTTTGTACAAATTCTATTATGTCCAAACCCCCACGCCAGGGGGGGGGGGTGGCGCTTCTCTTTCAGCACCTCTTCTCGCTTTTTATTTTTTGATGCAGAATCAACTTTAACATTCAAAATTCTCCAATGACCTGTTATTAGTTCTTTGTGATAGCCGAAAGTATCAGCAGTCTTACATGTTTGGATTTCCTACATGTATAGATTGTTCTTATCTACTTGTTGAAGTATGTTAAATATATTAAAGCTATTGTCGAAATGGGATGGAAATTTTTGGGTTAAATCTTGTAACAAGATTCATCCTTGCTCGCACCTCTGCTTTACTCACTCCTTCAATCTTTAGTACAGCAAATAAACAGTCATTGGCTTTGGCTGGAGATGGAGATGGAAGCGTGGGTTTGCAATCAGAAGGATGATGGTGGTTAAGGAGGATAAGAGTTTCATTCTTTTGATACAATAACCTCAAGGCAATGACCAGGGGGGAGCGGCCTCCAGATAAGTACCCTAATTCAACACATGGTGCATTGGTGATGGTGATTTTCCAGTCTCATCTAAGATCACAATCACACCACCTTCTTTTTCAATCTTCAGAGCCTTGGCTATGACATCGCCAATCTCTTTGTGCCCATTTGCAGATAGATGTCCTAACCTCGGAAATTTCGTCCAATGTGCCTAATTATTTTCGGAGCCTTGTACCCTTCCTTGATTATACGTGGGTTCAGCCAGGACCGCCTTGTATTTATGTCTTTCCCGGTACGTGTATGGG
The DNA here is from genome assembly GCA_030449875.1 of Aegle marmelos. Lineage (NCBI taxonomy): Eukaryota > Viridiplantae > Streptophyta > Magnoliopsida > Sapindales > Rutaceae > Aegle > Aegle marmelos. The sequence continues at coordinate 4,234,827 of JASUUL010000093.1, forward strand.
AGCTTCTGCCCCCACTCAATCAGCCACCCATACCAATCGCCGTCGGCAAGGCTAACGCTATTAACTACCCAACCTCATTTTGGAGGCCAACTGGTGCCTATTTCTATTGGGCATGTATAATAAAAGTCTTTATGGAGTTTTTATTTCAGATTGGGACTCTCAGGTTTAACTGTATTTGCTGAATTGAATAATAAAATAATGAGATACTGAATTTATTTTTGACACATCATTTTAAATTTTAAAATCATTATCTAGTAAGGGTTTGTTTTACCTTAATATGGAGAGGGAAAAGTCAAATGTGAAAAAACACAAATTTTTATACCTTTTGCGATCAAATATACTGTATGTGTTTTTTTATTTCTTTTTCTAGCTTACTCCATATTTTAATAAAGGAATGAACTTCTCATTGAAAAATTACTCCTATCATTAAAGTTCTTTAACAATTTTTTTTTCACTTTGTATTTTTATTTTCTATTATTTTTCCACCAAAATTTTTAATTATGTTGATAAATTATTGATGTCATAAGCATATTTCAAGAATTTTAGTATATTAAGCCAAAACAATTATAATATTTACATAATTGATTATTTTAGATATTCAAGGTAATCAATGGATAAAAATATTATCTTTTGTAGATAAAATTTTTAATTTAGATGATTAAATTTTACTTACATAGTTTAAGGGTAGAATAAATTTTTGCTATAAATTCAATTAAAAATATTCCATATATTTGTTATTAACAATTCTTTACTTGAATCATTATGCTCAATTCTAGGATAATTTATAAATGAAGAATGCATTTATATTTATAGCTAAAATGGTTACACTGTTGCACCAAATTCTTTGTCAAATTGTCAATTAAATCGGGGAAATTTACAAAAATAACCAAAAAAATTTTGTATTTTTCAATTTTAATCACATAAACTTTTTTCTATCATAATTAGCCAAAGATCAATATTTTAGACGAAATTATTCTCATCAAATTCTTCAAATTTTCAAATAACACCACTCTTATAATATTCAAATCGGAAATTAAGGAAATCTCAACACACTCAATACAGTTAGAGATTTTTCATCACTCTCAACAATTTTTCAACACTCTCTGAGAAACATTACACAACTGAAGATATAATCATCAATTGGGGAGAACTTCTTAAGCTCAGTGTATGTTTCTACATAACATAAATTTTTAATAAATTGAGATTGAAAATTTAGTTTGAAATTAAAGTTATTTTTTTTGTAAATATTATTATTTTTCATCAATAAAATAGTGTACATTGTTTAAGTTGAGAAATTAAGAAAAATCATAAAAAAGACAAACAAACTCGAGCGAAAAGTAAAGCCTCGAACAAAATTTTACACCTGATCTCGCATGTGAAATATTATGTGCGACAGGCAAATGTCCCGCAGCCTGTCTCACATAAATTGGTGAGAGAGGTAGTGAAATGGGTGCCTGTTTTATATACGCACAGAACCATTATGTGCGTTATCCCACTGCCTGTCTCACTTAAGTTGGTGAGACAGGAAGTGGGACAGGTGCCTGTCGCACTTAAAAGTTCTGTGCTTATGTGAGACAGTGCCTATCCCACTTGTGCCCGTCTCACATAAGTAATGGCAAGGACGCACACCTCTAACTAAAGTTGGTGAGACAAGAAAAAATAATTATATCACTAATAATTATTAGAATATAATATTTGAGTAACCAAAACTTTACGTATCTTGGTATTCATGTAAATCCGCCAATATTTCCCAACAACCATCATAACACAATTGAAGTACAACTGAATCCATTAAACCTAAAAAAAATAAAAGAAATAAGATTACACATTGCAAAATATAAATAAGTGAATATGCATAACATGTATGTAGAGTACATAATGGTTTTTAAGTGCAATGGTTCTTATTGAAGTAAATTTATTGTTCAAACATATATTTGAAAAGAAATACCTCTCAAATACACTCACTCTCTCAACAATTCTTTACTTGAATCATTATGCTCAATTCTAGGATAATTTATAAATGAAGAATGCATTTATATTTATAGCTAAAATGGTTACACTGTTGCACCAAATTCTTTGTCAAATTGTCAATTAAATCGGCAACTAAATTCTTCACAATTGACAAATGCATGCATGCGGGTGTCGTAACTCCTTCAAATAGTCAAATTTTTTATTCCTACTTATGTCGGTAATTTGTATGTAAGCCACCTTTTTTATCTCGACTTTTCAACATGATTTAATGGTAAAATGATAAAAATTAAAATATTAGGAAGAAAAATGAAATTATTTAAAAAAAAAAGCTTCAAAGGTAAAATAATATGCGAAGAAAAGTTTGGTTCAAAGATGGAAATATTCCTAAAATAAACAAATTGAAAAGCGTGAATCGAAAAAAATAATAATTATTAAATAAATAAAGCGGGCTGGGCTGGATTGGGAGTTAAAGATGGGCCTGGCCCAATTAGGAGTTAAAAGCTTGAGATGAGCAGATGATATAATTATTTTTATTTCGAAAACAGGCGGTCAAACGTGGCGCCAAAGCTGTTATTAGAAGGAAAAATAAAAGGAAAAGAAAAACAAAAAAAAAAAGAAAGAAGAAAGAAGAAAGAGCAGATCCAGGCACCAGGGAGAGATGCTGGGAAGGGTGAGGGCAGCTTCATCAACACCCTACGATTTGGAGTTGGAGAGGATGCCGTCCAAGCTTATCAAAGACGATTCTCTCTCCATATACGGTACTCTCTTTTGTTTTATATTTTAGCATTATTTCTATTTTCTGCTTTGAAATCGCGTTCACCTGCCATAATCCCCGGCTTACTATTTGGCGGAACCCTCTTCAGCTGATATGGCTCACCGTTCCTTTTGATGTTCTGGTTATTTGATAATTTGCCTCAGTACTTGTAGTTTTTATTTTCACAAATGAACCTAGCAATTAATGCATTTGATTTTATTACGGTTGTTTCTATTTTAATTTTATATTAAGCTGCGAAGATTTAGCATAAACTATTATCATGAGAATAATTTTTGCTATAATTTGAGTTAAGATCCAAACTTAAATGGACTTCAAATGTTAACATCACTATCTATCACTTGTATTACGGGCAGATAGTTTTTTTTTTTTTTTCTAAACATTCACGGCAGTGTCGTGTATGTAAACCTCATTATTCATTGGATAGTAGTGGTTAATAAACTTCACTAGGTTCATTAGAAATCTCATTTTTGGATGCAGAGGCTACAATTATGAAGCTCAAGCGTGGTGCTCGGCGTGATTTGGGTCCACCTCCTGAGGTATCAATAGAAATAGAAACAGATTGTGCTTCTGCCATTGGTGCTAATTCTTGCAGTGATACTTTAAGCGCACGCTTAGCTGAGTCAGGCTGTAATTCTCATTCTGTGCTCAAGGGCTTTCAACGAGTCACATCCCACGAGGATGTGATGATGACAGATTCTGAATTTTCTTGTGTGTGTATTTCACCAAGTTCTAGTGACTGTCAAGCTATTGCTAGATTGCAGCAGCATCCAGGCAAGAATTTATCAGTTCTTTATTTGTTTTCTAAATATAGGAGCTCAAGACAAGCCATGAGCTCATCTCAAGAGGAGGTAATGATGACAGACAATGATGGGTCATCTGAAAGTATTTCACTTCATTCTAGCAATTGTCAATCATTGAAGAGCTCCAAAGAGCAAGTGGAACAGGATTGTGTCAGTCCTATTCGCTCCGATGTAAGAATAGAGCTTGGTTCTTGACTCTCAACTTCAGAATTATCAGCTATTTGGGTTATTCAACTTGGATATGTATGATGTCTGCTATGCAATTTCTAGACTCGGGCAGCAATAGGAAGTTGTGATGCTTCATCTTTGGAAGCTTGGATTGCAAACACTGAAAAGCTAAGTCTTCTTTTCCTGACAGCTGAAAATTGAAATTTGATTCTTAGGAATTAGTATTCGTATTCAATGACACAACTTTCTTTAAAACCAGACGTCATTTTTGGGATGGTCAAGACTCAAAGTTCCTGCAAATTGAGACTTCTGCTTACCAGTTGTGCAGGAAGGCTAAGGTTCTCTGCATTGTTTGCATGTTCCTTTCGTGGTTTGGGTTCAGGCATTGAGAAGGATGTTCAAGTTTGATCATCGTATTGACTATTGAGGTTTTATTTCTGCTTTAGCGTTAGTTTGCTTGTTTTGCTCGGTTGTTCCCGTTTGTTGCTTTCCAAGCAGCGGGAAAAATAATAAAAAACGAGCAACATGAGTCCGTATCCATTTTCATTTTTAATATATTTTTTTAGCGTCCGCTTGAAAGGGGATACGTAATGGTTACGCTCTTGAAGGAATATTCCACATCGAGCTGGAAATTTGAGGAAATGATAGAAGAGTATGGATGGTTAACATAGTTGAGTTGGCAAAACTCTGGCTTAAAAACTTAATTTGCAATACAACCACCATACAAAGAATGTTTATTAAGATCTTCTTCTTCTTCTTCTTCTTCTTCTTCTTGTGTTATTTTGATGCACAACCAGAAATTAAGAGAACAAAACTTCCAAATGTTTGTCTCCCAAAATAACGGTTCTTACATGCAGTTTAACCATTTAATTATTAGGATCACAAATCAATAAAATTCATCTGATGTTTCAATATAATCTCTCAGAAGAGAACTCTTAAAAATTGTGCCCACGGCATAGTTGAGTGTCTGATGAAGATTACTCCCTTAACCACTGTCCTTGTGCCGGTGTCCACTGACACAATTCACCTTCTTTGAACCACAGACCTGCCAAGCAACCAAATAGTGAGATTCTTCTGTTTCTCAGATCGAAAGGCATTATCATATTCTTTTCTTGCACTGATGGAGGAGGAGATTCTTCTTGTTCGATTAACTAGTTTCTACATCTTTGAATGTTTTGAAACAGAATGAAAGAACAATTTTGACACACACATCCAATAATAGCTTCCCCTTGCATTATTCCCTGATAATTTTCGGATTTGATATCCTTCAAAGAAAATCCCCTATTATACACATCAAAATTCCTATTGCTTGAAAGATATCACGAAAGCATTGATTAACAACAGCAATTGTGCTGCTATAAATCCAATATGTGCCATAAAAAAAAGGTTCTTAGGTTCTTATGATTACCTATTTCACGCTTGCCATTCTCAGGGCTGTCACTCCCATGGACCACATTCCTGCCAAAATGCTCATCATGAGACCAAGTCTCTGGATAATGTAATTGGTATCAAGGGGATAAAAGAAAGTTTTTGTAACCTCAAACAAAATTTTAATACACAATGCAAGGCCCAAATTCTAAAGAGGACTAACCTTCCAGTTTGAACGGCAAGATCCCCTCTTATGGTGCCTGGTTCCGCTTGAAGAGGATCCGTTGACCCTATTAACTTACGTGCAGATGCCACCACGCCAGCACCCTCCCATGCCTTGATAACATAAATCACCATCATTTCCTTGAAAACGTGATACGCTATGCACACATAGAGTGTAATGAAGTGGCGCATACCATGCATACAACTGGTCCTGAAGTAATGTACTCAACCAGTTTAGGAAAAAATGGTCTGGAACTGAGATCCTTATAGTGCTCCTGTAACCATTGAAGATATATACATACATAACAAATTAAAATCATCAATCAATCTAAAAGAGAATATGAGTAAACATTGAGTAGCCACAATAGGACAAACATTTCAAAGACGAAAGTATCTGCAACAATTGTCCAAAAGCAAGCATAACTAAAGCAAGCTTATAATCTTATAAACCAGATGGCATACTCTGTTGTGGGATTCTCAAGTTCTTTTCTTTTTCTTTTTTCCAGTAGGAAATAATTCTTAAGTTCTATTTCATCAACAATAAAATAGAGCGTCATGCTTTATTTTCGTGAAATGAAGGAGTTTAGTGCACTTATATAACAGGTGAAAAACTTCTGGTTTGTTTTGAATTATAAACACAGGAATAACCATTATCTAACTTATGAAATATGTGAAAAAATTTGGTTGCACATTTCGTCACAAATAACAAAAACTTGAATATAAATACTCTGAACAACAGGCCTCAGCTAAATCTTTTGAGCATTGAAAAAGCTTCAAGCCAGTCAGTTTGAATCCCTTCCTCTCAAACCTCGAAATAATTTCGCCAACCTAAAATAACATAACATAATCAGCAAACTCCATACTCAAGATTAAAAGGTAAAGTTAACAATCCAATTGACGCCCATTTCGCTGCTGAGAAAGCTGAAGCCTGGATTACGCATCTTATTACACTGTTTTATCATCCAAAAATGAAGTAGTTGCATGAAATTGAGCAAGAAAAAGGTGTGCATAGGTTCCAAATGATTAAAGCTATGACGTTCCAGAGTAACACATGGCTATAAATCCAAGTTTCAAAATTGTAATTTCTTTCTTTTGCTTTGAGCCTTCTCAGCAACCAAACCAAGAATAATTTTTTACGAACTAAGTTATGCAAAATGGAGAAAAACTTACCAGGCCACGTTGAACACCATCTGGTTTCACCATAATGTACGTCTCCTCAACTTGTTCCTACGCGCCAAAGGGAGAAAAGAAAAAAAATCTCAAATGGGGTACTGTAAAATCATGCAAAAATCAACAATTTAAAGGACATAAAAAAATTCATCAATTTAACCGGAAAGGCAAAAGAAAGGAAAACGTCATTCCTTTTGTCCCCCTCCCCCCCCCCCCCAACATAACACTGTTTGTGGTCAACACTTTGTTATCAAACTAAAAGTTAATAAAAGCAAAATAAATAAATAAATGGGTTCCAATTAATTTTGTGCGAAAATTAAGAAACGGAGAGATTGAGAAGCATACGATGGAAGCGACCAAGTGGGGAAGGAAGATGCCGGTTTTGCTGGATTTGCGAGCAACTGCTTTGCGCTGAGGACATGGTGAGGATATTACGAAAAGAGGGGACTGTGAGTGGAACGCTGCAAGGTGGCTGGTGGTGCATAGGGTAAGCTTGTTGCAAATGTAGGATAAGCGGCTGCTGCAACTTATCTTACCAACAAGACTTGGTGATGATGACACACCTAACGCACCTACACCCTCCATCTTTCTCTCTTTCTCTGTCTCTCTCACTCCCAGTCTACCCGAGCAAATATGCGTATTGGATGATTACATTTGGATCCATCATTTTTAACTATTCTTCAACAAGGAGATGGTTTGTCCATTTGTATCAAATATGTCTTTGACCCAGCCCGTAACCCTAGCGGGCGCAATTTGAATTGCCCCAACTCCGTGTCGTCTCTGCGTGGGTCAAATTTGAGCAACATGAACTTCGGCATGTATTTATTTATAATGCAGAGAATCTCAAATATTTCGTTTACAATTAGTTAATTACGTTAATTTTTGTCAAAACGAGGGCTGGGGAAATAATTCTGGTGTCTGGATTTTGTCAAAATTTGACACCCCCGCCCCCTAACCACCATCTTTAATAAACGAGGTTATCCCTTGCAGTGTTGAATTTTGATACTCACAGACGGACCCTGCCATGTTACAAATTTTGATACTCGTACGCGTATAAAATTCCATTGTAGTTTGTAGGCGCTATTTTCCAATCGAAAAATTCCACCGTGCTTTGATTAACGGCATCAGTGAATCACTTCTGTTTCTAATTTCTTTTAAAAACGCATTGATAAATACGACTGCAGGGATCTTTTAACAGATATTCCAAGCTAGTAATGACAGCGTCCGAACTGTTAGTGCACTCCAAATGTCTCCAAACTAGAGAATTGGGTGACAGCGAGGGGAGTGGAACTATTGAACAAGTCAAAAGATTATTGTATTAGCTAATGCAATCTATGCACGGCCGCTTTGCCTGTGTATCATAAACATATAGATAAAAATATCCTCAAGAGCTTTAACACCCATCGAATTGCTGCATGATGGAGAAAGGGATCTGGCCGCTTTGCCTATGCACCATAATAAGCATATCAAAATATCATCAAGAGTTTATCTCATCGGTTGCCGCATGATGGAGAAGGGGATCAGGTTAAATGACTGGATGACAACTCACAAGAGACGGAGACAATTCTGTACATTTGCCAGCCTTCAGAGAAAGTTGATACTTGAAAATGAAATAACAGTTGATCGAATTTTGTCATTAAAGAATCAATGGAATGTGAATAATACATATATATGCAAAACAAGGAAACCCAGGCAAAAACCAACAATACACAAATCTTTATTTCATCTGTTCGAGCACCCGAACAGCTAGCTCACACCGAATATCAAAACAACATGCATCACTCCAGACTCCGGAGTCGCAACACAGTAATGCAAATGGGATGAAAGTACCTAATTAAATAGCTGCCTGCTAACTTTATTGGTAAAACTTTATTTGTAGAACTGTGAATCAGGCAGCTATGGTGTTTAGCATTTCCAGCAGGAAGTAGCAATAATAGGCTTGGATTTCCAGCCAAGAACCAAGCACCCTTTCTCCTCAACAACCGTGTAACCTTCACAGACCTTGTTGTTCTTGAGCCATTTCTGTGCCTGATTTATCATCTTAATGGGTGCGGCCTGGAACCCGGCACGGCTCATTCTCCGACGCCACTGGTCCACCCTTTCATGCCTCTCTACCCTAGCAGGGCCCTCACAGCTCACAATGTTCTTTATCTCCTCCGCAAAGTAAAACTGTTCTATTTTGGCGCGCTTTGTGTCATACTTGGGCAGCGTGGCATCAAGGGAGTCAAATATTGCTGAGTAGTAGTGCAATGCTTCCATAAATCTCCCAAGAAAAAATGGCCCATTATGGCTTGAGTCCTGCTCAACAAGCACCAGTATTTTTGGTGACAGCTCATGGATTATTTGCAACACTGAATTTAGAGCTCCTCTGCTTTCTTTGACCACACAATGCAGCTGAAGTATGCTGTTGACAACAAGCACTTCGTTTTCAAGTACTTTGATGTCTTCAGTCTGCAAATTTTCCAAGTTGCTTTCCACCACAGAGAACTCCAAATTGATGCCATAGGTTTTCGCATAATCTTCAAGCTCATCACCAATGCTTTGGAACTTCTCAACACAAAGGCCAACGGCAGTTATTCGAAGGCGGCGTGGTGGTTGGCCAGCGCGGTTGGCGAGGCTTTCGATCAGCCGGCACCATTGCTGACCACGTGGCAGACCTAGGGTCATGCCTAAGTCCACAACATGGACAAAACTCTCTCCCTCAAAGGCTTCCAATATGGATGAGTTGGCCACAAAGTGACCAAACTGAATATGTGGGCAAATTTCATAGACAAGGTGAAGAGCTTCTTCCCTCTCACACGAGCCAGCAATGTCCATTATGTTCATTGATGGCGCGGAGAAGCCAACCGCTCCAAGAGGCTGAACCGATGCAAGACGGTCAGCAAGGCCTTGGACAAAGCAAGAAGCGACGCGCTGGAAGGAAGAGCCAAAGACCAAAGCATTGGCACGAAGTTCGGATAACAAAGCTGAGGCATGAGACTTGTCACGACAAGCGACAGCTTCAGCACAAGCAATTAGAAGCTGAACAAGCCTCATCCCATCCGCAGTTCCATCTTCTTGATCACCGCCGCAGCCATCCTCTGCTTTGGTCATAGCTGCCGCTGCTTCTTCGACAGCCTCAGCAGCAAGGTATCTTTGAGTATAAGTCCAAATATGGTCCCTGAATTGAAGCCTTGCCAAATTACTCAAGCTGCTACTGCGGCTAAGAGTGCTGCTTAGGTTACCATCACCAGCAATAGAATCAGCAACACTGATTGTCCGCTTAAGCCTCTTTTGTCCTCTGTGCTGAAGAATCATGGAGGAAGCAGCAGAGCTATCCAACATCATGGGCAAGTAAGGACAGCAATCAACGGTCGAAAGGCCTAGTTGAAGGCCAATCACTTGATTACTCGTTTGATCATTATAGAGCTTATTAGTATTAAACAAAAAATCATAAACCATGTTTGATCTCCTTCCAATTTGGCTAAATAATTTCAACAAAGCTCTGAAAGAACCTATTGCCATCGGAAGATGATTTTATAGCATACTTGCCTTGTTACGCGGAGCTTTCAAGATACTATGATAGCTATTGCCTGATGGGGGAAAAAGAAAGGGTCTCATCGGGTGTCTCCTTGGAAACTAACATACAATATTAATATACTTTATATAAGCTCAGCATCGCATAGACCAGTGAGAATGAATCATGTCCGTCCTAATGAATCATGTGCGTCCTTTTCCGAGAGTTTTGGATTCTCTAAACTTGGCTAGGCTTGCAGCCTAGGAGCTATAATTTTATTTCAAATTACATGCCGTAATTGATTATCTTAATTCCAAGCTCTGGGTAAATGTCATTTCTGCATTTTTTTAAAATAATTCGAATTACATAATTTTTTAAAACCTTTTCTTTGTCTATACTCGGCGGCATGGATAAGTTTCATTTACCATGTTGTATTCATGATCAAACGCTGTGAAAATCCTCGGCACCTACTTATACACCATTGTTTAGTAATTATACATGGGTTAAATCAAAATTTTATATCGTGTCAATGTCCATACTCTAGAAAATTAATATTTTAGGAATATTTTATGTGTGCGTCTGTATGTCTGTATATAGTCTTGTTTTGTTTTAATGAAGGCATCCTCACTTTAATATATATATATATATATATATATATATAAAGTTTAATATATATTAGCGACTGTATTTTTATTTATTAATATGTTTAAATTTGTGTTTTATATCTATTAGTGTCAAAATAAAGATGTCCTCACTAATAATAATAATAATAATAATAATTATTATTATTATATACAATCATTTTCAAGTGTGGGTACCATTATTTTTTTTTTGTATATTATTAAATTATGTAGTTAACTACAATGATTCTATTAAATTATGTATTTTAATAACATATCTGCATTAAAAAAAAAAAGAACACTTTTACGTATAAACGTACAGAGAGATTAAAAAATATAAAAGTAACTCAACTGATTAGAAAGCAATGATTCATTCCATATATCCAAATGTACGAGTAGAGTTAGGAGGCATAGTGTTTAAGAAAGAAAATTTTATTTAATATCAAGAAATTTGGTAAACAAAGCGGATGGCACGAACTATGAAGGAAAGAAGAAAAAGAAAAGGGAAATCTCGCGCGAGCACAATTCATATGTTGGCAGTAAATTGATGAACTAATTAATAAGCATCGTCTAGTATCCAATTACTAGTTAGGAGATAGCTCGTGCAAGAAATTATGAATTCTAATTTCCTCATTTAGAAAGAGGGGGAAAAAATAAAGTAAAAAAGATAAGCCTTCTGTCGCCGGCCGGGCTATTTGAGTGCATAAAGAAAATGCAACGGACATATGATTGTGAGGAGCAATGAGATGTTTCTCGCCTCAATGCGTTACTAAATATGGAGATGCATATTTTGAAATTTATTATTATAATATGTACACACACATACACGAAATGCAATATCTAACTTTTATGCATGGAATATCGATACTCCATCGTCTTCCCTTTTGACATGTTCAGTGCAGCATATTCTCAGGGCACCCGGACCTTGCAATATAAATTCAAATATGCCCACGTTTATTCTATCTGCTTCTTGTTTAATTTAGTTCCAGCCAATGAAGGGCGATGGGTAAAGGCTGGTTAATTAAATTAAAAATATGCCCAACAAAAAAAATTGGTAGGATCGTGTTGGGCTCGACTCAACAGTGACTCGATTTGGGTCGAACCCAACCCGACCAAAATTACAAATGGTTGGATTTATTTAGGGTCGGGTTTTAAATTTTTGGTTCGAGTCGGTGAAGCCCGAGCCCAACGCACAGGCATCAAAGCACAGCCGCAATTGAACGTCTACGGTAGAGGAGACCAAACGGCACGTTTCCAGCTCAGTTTGAGGAGCTGACCTCTTTGTTTAATTACCACTGGCATTTCTATCGTTAAAACCAAAGTGTGTTACAGGAGATTAGTTAATGCTCATTATAAACTATTGCTCCGCATTGTATTTGTATTGGATTGTACTGATTTATAATGGATTATATTATACTGAAATGTATTAAATAATACGTTAATCCACTGTAATGTATTATTTATTTTAATATTTTGTAATATTCTATTATTTTAAATTACAAATTTTTAAATTTAATAATAGAAAATATATTAATCACCTACAGCTACCGTTAGCCGCCGCCACCCACCACCGAAAATTTTTAAAATTATTCGCTTAAATTATATTTAGTATTATTGGAATTTTCTTATCGAGCTCTACACAATAGTACTAATATTACTAAAAATATATTTTTCATCCAACGTAGATCTACAATTAAAGTTTAAAATCTAAAACTTTGACTTAATATTTATCGCAAACGGGAGGTCTGTTACCAAAAGATATTAATACGGTTGGATAGAACTCATGACGAAAATTCTATTGGTACTAATATTAATACCAAAATATATTAAAAAGAACAATATATGTACTTTTACTTCCGCGCAATCCGTATCAAAATATTGATTCTATTGATAATTATATGTATACGGTAGTTGTTGATGTCTCTTGGGCTCCTTTTCTCTACAGGTCATTACATATACGAACAAAGACCATGTCATTACCAAGCATCGTGACCAAAAGAATCTTCTTTGGTGGCTCTATAAAACAATTGATGAGGCAGTGTATAACCATTTATATACAGCTCAAGAAAATAATAATAATCCACCAGGGATTTTCGTGTAGCCGTAACAACTAACAATGGTAGATTTGCCTAAGGTTATGAACCCGCGCGGCTACCCAAAGACTGTCTAGTTTCGAGTGGGGAAAGCCAATTTGGCTATTCTTGTTGATACCAAGTGAACAGTAGCTTGTGTGGTGATGCGTGTCCAAGGAAGCTAGGCAGTGGCAAAATTTAGTCCGGACAACCTTGCTTATGCATCATTTCCATTGCCCAATACTCCATTGTGTATTTGGTTGAAATCCATTTAAAGTCCGTTTGAGATTGGTTTTAAAAAATTTAAAAGTGATTTTAAAAATTTAAAAGTTAATTTTAGTATTTGGTAAAAAAAATTCAAAATCATTTTTGTCAAAATCAGTTCTTCTACAACTGATTTTGAAAAGTAGAGAATGAATGACTTTTAGATTTTGATTTTGATAATTGATTTTATTTTTAATTCAATTCCATAGATATCCTCAAAATTATTGTCTAAGCCAAAAATTATTCTTATTCAAATTGGAGCCAAAATCATTACTTCAATAAAAAAATTTTTTTATCATAATTCATCAATATCAATTTGTTAATATCAATTTGTTGTTCACATTATTATTAAATTTGTTTCACTGTATTATAAATTTAATTATCAATTGTTTTAAGATAAAAAATAAAATAAAATCAATATATTATAAATGTTATTTTTACTAAAAATTATTATAATACACAAGTAAAATGATTATATGTACATGCTTTTATATGTGTAAGTAAATTTTATTTACATTATGTACATTTTAATTATTTAATTTCTATCAGTAGTTTAACGTTAAAATTTACTAAATATTTGAAACTGTTTTCAAAACTTAGAATACTTTTGAAAAGAAAATTTACTAAACACTTAATTAATTCTTTTCAAAACTGATTATTTTTACAATACAACTAACTGTAATTATTTTAAAAGTTATAATATTTCTAAATTGGCCCTTAGTCTAAGAGAGCCATAAAAGCAAATGTGTTCTGAATTTATTTTTTTATTTTTTATAACGTCAATATAGTAACTAGATACTATAAAAACTCACAAAAAGACTAGTTGTAAAAGCAAAAAAAAAAAAAAAAAAATCATCTCTTAATTTACACTCTCCTAAAGTTCTAAAAATCTTATATTTTCACGTCTCACGTTTATTATTAATATTATACACACACACACACGTATATGTGCATGCATGTATGTACGTATAACATTTAACTACTCCTACATTCTTACAAACGATATTGTTATGTTGTTTCGTTGAGTGAAAATAAATATATGCTTTTGGACTTATTTTACTTTAATATGCATACGGCTGTAATATAGATCGCCGCCATTTGTGTGTTGCAGCAAATTAAATAGCATGTGATTCATTCTGCCACTAAATAATAGATTTAAAAATATGCAATATAGATCCATTCTTGTCATGCATTAACATTGACTGTTAGCTGCTATAGGCAATGGCTTCTTTTGTTAACAAAGCGGCGATGCTAGTGTGAGAAATTAATTCAACACCTCAGCACTTATGACGATCAGTCCCCCATTCTTCCTCTAGTCAGGGGTAATAAGCTTTAATCCGAAGTTGTCACGCCTTCTTGATAATTACAATTACTAATTAATAGTTTTTTTTTCCCTAACTTCAAGTTGAGAATACGAGTTGAAAAGAAAAAGAATGGGTATAATCTGAGCCTCTCCGTGATTTGGACAGTCTCACTCAAAAATTTGTCAAATTACGAATAATTAATATTTCCTCGGCAGTCACTTTAGGCTAGGCTTGTTAATTAAGCTGCAGGTCCGTGCAGATATGCATACGTGAGGGCTAGCATCAAGCCCTTCAACTTTGGCAAAAGGCAATGAGATTGTTCTTTTTACACGGATCAAGATCAGCTTATTATTGATACACCTTAACAATCTAATTAATACAACAATATATGATTAATTAAAGATGGAGAATGGTGCCTGCAGATATAGAGAAAGAATACATATTAACTTGATTAAAGCCTAGAATTAACTTTATAATTAACGAAGAGTACTAATTAAAATAGTAATAATGAAATATTCGGCTACCCACATATATATATGTGTGTGTGTGTGTGTGTGTGTGTGTGTGGGTGTGATGATGATGATCAGTGAGAAGGAGGAGTGCAGGCAATACAGGCAAGCAAGAGGATGGCAGAGGAAACACCATCTTCTTCAACATTGGAGCTGCTCCTTTTGAACTTGCTGGCCTTGCCTTTGTTGCATTGAATTATCTGCTTCTGCTGCTTCTGATGCTGGTCCTGTTGCTGTTGCTTTCCCTTCATCGCTTCTTCCACTCTCGACACCATTTTTAATTAGTAATGGGTACTATTATATAATGTGAGCTTGTGCATGGGGAAGAGGCAGATATGTACCCTCAATTTATAGTCCTCAATCGTACCAAAATACCCTCGGTTTCTGCCCGTTTTCACATCTCAGTACTTAACTAGACTTTGGCACTTTATGATGCCCGCTTCATTATCCTTCCAAGGAATTCTTAATAATTATACATTGATGTTTACAACTATTATGCCATTATATGACTATATTAACGGGCGTTTGGCATTATTTGGTGAATCTTTTAAATTATTGCCCCCAATACTATTCAAAGACATATACTTGTAAGAACCCTTGTCTGTCCTCCAACAAAAATTCATTTAAGAGTGATTTTGACATTATTATTAACAGATTTTTTAAGTATCAATTTTGTCATATATATAATTCACATTCTTTAAATTAATACATACTTCCAAACCAAAAAAAACAAAAACCTATAAACTCGTAAATCATCATTCCAGCTGGAAATTCGGCAAATTTTGCATTGGATACTCTCACAATGATCAATCATTAAGATAACTAAGCAAGTAATGATTTGTATGAATAGCTGGGGTGTTGAATTAAATAATCAATATTCAAAACACATCGTCCAGTTAGTTAAATATTGAATTGCATGAAAGTAAAGAATTGGAAAAAAAAAAAAAAGAATAATCTCATACCGGACCAACCAACACATTATATTAACAAAAGAATGCTCGAAAACAATCATTTTGATGATTGGATCTGTATGCTAAGGAGGATATATTATATGTCAAAATATTAAGTAAAAGATAATAAGATAAATGAATAAATGAATAAATACACTTATAATAAATAGGTCAAATTGTAGTATAATAAAAGAAAATGCACTTGCCAGTCCTCGTCGCGACCTTAGACAAAGAAGAGGTCTTCATGTGCGAAGCCATGTGAGCATGTTCTCGGCATCGGACCCAGATGTCATCGTCAAATTTAAAATCATTCTGCACAAATTTTCTCGTCCAATTAACTACTTTCGGTTCACCGTACAAAGATCCAATCTCACTAGCCTTAGTAATTGTTGAAGTGCATGTTCATCGCTCTTTTGCTTCAAAGCTCATTAACGTTTGAATCTGGTGCATGAATTTTCATTGTTATTGCAAAAAGCTGAGGCAGCAACTAGCAAGAACAAGTCAGTATGGTCTCGGTAGAAGCACACGCACTTTCTAACAATTTGTTCCATTTAATGGGATTCATTCAATTGTTTCATTGTATTTGGATACCTTTCGAATTAATCTCCACAAACACATTAAAAATTTTTTAAAAAAATTACCGAGCATAAACGTAAATTGAAGTAATGAAAATAAGTTCTCACTCAAGTGATAGTAAATTATTGAGTTTTGTAATTTCAAATGTACGTATGCAGTTTGATGTGTGTGTGTGTGTGTATATATATATATTTTGGGCAAAAGTCAGATCCAATTAGTTTAAAGAATTTTGAACTTATTCTCTCAAACCAAACCAAATTGATTGATCTTTTTCATTAGTTTTCTTTTGCATTTTTGGATTTTAGTTTTTTTTTTTTTTAAGATACGGGCCAATCCTTGAAGCCTTTGAACCAAACAGATTTGAACAAAAATGCCCACTCTTATATAACTCCTATTTTGGCATATAATTGAAGAAACAATAGAGAAAGCTGGGCAATAACATATGCCTGGAGTCCGGTTATAAGTTCATGCATGAACAACGAGGGGGCCAAGGCTGCATAAGTAATGCTTTGTTGTGATTGTAAGGGACAAGCAATTGAGGGTGGTGAAGTCATGAGCCCATAATTCTAAGCATGCAGTAGCATGGCTTTAGAAAATGGGATGTTGGCCATTCCCGAACATCCCATTCTGGTTTGCTTTTGACCCATGAGAAATTTAATGGAGAACTCCATTGACCCATTGTTATTAGTGAATCAAGCAAAAAATAATATTTATTTATTTCTTTAAGGCTATTTTCGTACTTTGAATCTTCTTCCTCTCGGATAGGGAACCTCTAGAAGAATAAGCATTACGGGTTGGATGCATATACCAAGGCGTAGTATGTATTCAAATCAAATACCTAAAACCTACAAAAATAAAAAGACTTTCTAGCTTGTCTTCATTCTGTTTTCAAATTAAAATAATACACACACACACACACAAATTAGCTGGCTCAAAATATTAGAAAGAAGAATGCTTACGTACTTTCTTGGATTTTTTAAAATTTTGTAGTACAAATTCCAAACACAATTAACTCATTTTTTAGAGTGGAAAATTTAGATTATTTCAATCTTTTTATTATTTATTTGTTGTATTAAAAAAAAACCTTTAAATTCCTAGAGCAAGGGATTTCGCTAGTTATAAAGCCAGCACCATTGATGTTGGTCTCAAGTATATATTTGATTACATACGAGTCCTAGGTTCATGCATCTTAGCTAGACATGATTCTGAACTAATTAAATGTTCATCACTAAAACTCCTTGAAGATGTTGAATCGAAGCTGACTAATTAAATGCTATGAAAACTTGAAATAAAATACAGCAAAGAGAGAGGAAAAAAAATTGTAAATATTACATAACAGGATCGTAAAACAAACTAGAAATTTAACTTAATTTAGTTTTAATTGTTGTTAAATATTCCATTGTATTGAGTTAATTTGTTGAGATTAAGGCCTCATTTAGGATTGAAGTTGTATGACTGTAACAGTAATTAAAGTATTTGGCAAACACTAGGTGTTATAGTTTGAAAGTTAAATTAATTTGATTTTACACTTGTATGATAAAAAATAGATTACATCTTTACTGCTATTGTCAAAAATATTATTTAAAAATTATATTTACTACCTAATATTAATTTTTATTTTAATCATTATTGTTTGTCTTTTACAACCATTACAGTTTAAGAAATATAACACCTCAATACCAAACAGAGCTTGGGTAGATTGAATGTGCGTTTGCTAGGCGAGTGACAGTGATCATGTATAGATAGGTTTGAGTTGGGTTTAATAGACGTTGCTTGTATGTGAGGGAAGGAAATTAATCGGATTTTCCCAGCAGGGAGAGTGGGTGGCAGGCAGGAATTTGGATCCCTAATGCGTCAACTGAAAATATTCATGCAAATCTCGTGAAGGTTATTGATACTTCAACTGTTTTAACTTCTGCAACGTACGAGCAAATAGTTTGTTATAATTTCACAAACTCAGCAATAAAAAATAAATAAATTAAATATCTGAGATAATTTTTAAAAAATAATTTTGTTAAGTTATAAGAACTCTAAATTACAGTAGCCGTAAATTAAAAGCCCCTTAAAAAGTAGAAGGAAAAGAACGTTGTCTTGTAATAAAAAATAATCTTGAGAATTCAGAGGATATGCATTGGAAAAAGGAATATAAGCAAATGCAGTAATATTTGTTGAAGGGCTGCTGAGAATTTTGATTTGTACTGGGGCTGCAGCTATGTTGACAGCGGTAGCAGATGAAAACTTTTTGACTCTAAATCGTTGCGGTGAATGATGAGTAAAAATTAATCAAGAGTAAAGAATGCAGCATAAGCAGTTTTTTTTTTTTTTTTTTACCAATAATATTATACAAATTAATACTACATATATCATTAGTTGAACAAAAATAAGATAGCGCACATGATTTATTTTTATCTTTTATATATCAAATCAACTCTTCCAGAATTTTTGTTTGTGGAAGGGGATCACTGTACTTGTTTGTTATATATTTAAAGTATAAAAATTTATTAATTTTAATTTTTTTAAAAAATTTACTCATATGTTTTTATAACCTATGTCTGATGTTTTAGACATGTATATTTAAATAAAAAAATTAACTTTCGTTACTTTAATTTGAATGAGAAAAAGTTCTGAAAAGAAAATAAATATTGTATCAAAAAATGTATCTATCTATTAAGAATACTCATTTCCTAATTTATAAAATATAATTCATTTATTTATTTTAACTTAGAAGGATTAAATATCAAATACCATGTTTAAAATTTTTTTCATTATAAAAATAAACAAGCTCCCACTTATATTCAAATGTCAAAAGAAAAAAAAAGTGATTTAGATACTTTAATTTTGACACATTTAGACTTAATCAAATTTAGACCTATTTAGATATTAAAAAAATATCACTTAAATATTTATATTCTATCACTTTCATAGTTTTATCAAATTCAAATTTATTCAAACTTCAAATTAAAAAGAAAAAAGAATAATGTAACTGTAAATTTAATAAATATTGGTTATTATGGGGTCACAGTGGTTGTGGTTGAAGTTAGAGTAATAGGCACATTCAACCGTTAGTAACTTTTAGTAACTCATTGATTACTTACGAATACATGTAAATTTTAATATTAAAAGTAATTTATAAATTTCATATGTTGTGTGTGTATAACATATATTATACGGAAATGGTGATTAAACCAAATAACATAATCTAAACACATACTCTAATAGTAATTATAAATGAAAATACGAAGCGGTTTTTATGTTGGATACTGCTGTGACTTAAAATAATAAATTGATGAAAACTGGTGCCGTGTTTTAAATAAAACAATATTCTTTCGTAACTTAGCTAAGTGATTTTTAAATAGATTAATTATTCTCTTTTTGCATACATATGAAACTCAAGAAACTGCAATGTAGAATTTTCAAGGAGACTCAAATTACAGTACTTTTTAATAAACTTTCGTCCATCGCCGAGGATATGCTAGGCTTTGTCTCTTAATCATCATTAGACTTTTATCTTGTGAGCCTGGGCCCATATCTGTGTCACGTCTAGTTTATATGGGCAAAATAGCAATGTCCACGGGTGGTCGATCCTCGCCACAAATTAGCAATGTTTATCAAAAGAGTGCCCATGTTTACAATTAATTGTTCAGAAATAATACGTGATATGATGATTTAAAAGGTCGTTGAAATCAATCCGAATTTTATATATAACATATATAGAGTCATATATATATATATATGTTATTTTTTCTGGTTTTAGATCCCAATAATTTTTATAGTGCATTTTCTTGAAATTACTTGCAATTTCCAACCAACCGCCATCTGTCAATCAACAACATCAGCCCTGGCCAACATCGACCACTGCTATTTTGTCTCACCGTGTTGACTAATGGATTGTTTCACTTATCGACCCACCACTATACAAATATTATTGTGAAATTCACTTAAAAATAAGTTGGTCCGGTAAAGAATACAGATGCAGAGATGATATTAAAATGATATTTGAGGTGTGTGGACAACATTTTGGGTGACAAAGGGCCTTCCTCGAACCAATGGCGTCACCGCCCCTTTTTTTTTTGTTGTCAATTACAAATGTGTAATAAATATATAGTTGTGGTGTTAAAAAAAAAAACAATTTCTCTAGATAATCATAAATTTTATGATTTATTGTTTGTGGTGATCGTGTTAAACTTCTTTTGCCCCCCAACTATTTTTGACAAACTTCAAAACCTCTTCCCATGTTTTGAAAAGTCACTAACTCGCCCCCCAAAAAATTTAAACCTTCCATTAACTTGAACCATTAACCAATGCAAGTACATTCGTTGCCCTGTTTGGTTGTTCGGTCATTGGCCACAACACTGGTACCGTTATTAATATCAAATTAACAATTTAAAAATACTTTTCATGTGAAACTAGACAGATATATGTTAATGTAATATATAAAAATATATCATCTTATTGTTTGAGGGTAGTTAATATAATTTAAAGAAATTCCTTAATAAACTTACACCCCTCGAATCAATAAAAATTATTTTTAAAATAATACTTTTAGAGACACTTTTAAATACTATTGACTTTGTGCTCTTAAATTGCTTTTACCAACTCAAGAACTTAGACTTTGGGCCAATGAAATTATGTTTCGAAATAGAATATGGAAAATAGCAATATGTTTTTAGAAAAACACATATCGAACATTCCTGACTCATGCCCTTAAATCCCTTTTACAATATAAAAATTTAGGCACCATGCCAATAGAGTTGTGTTTTAAAACCTATTTAATCGTACATCCATCTATGTTATTCCATCATTCTCATATAAGTCACTATTAGTTGGAAAAATTAAAAATTAAAAATTTAGCCACCACATAATCTTGTAATCATACGATTAAATTTGATGTGGTATATTGATAGTTTCCTACATAAATTATATTTAGGGAGCTGCTACCTTACGTTCAACGCAATGTATAATCTATATAAAATTATTAGTGAATTTTATTTAGAATTTACCACTAGTAGAAAGACTGCACCTTACGTTGAACGTAAGGTAGCCAATTCTTTATATTTAGTATCAATTGATTTATGCAATAATAATTACGTACCCCTTATTTATCATCTCTTAATAGTAACTTTAATTGGTGGTGGTAAACTTTCAAATTTTATATAAAAAAAAAGATGTTCAAATTACATTGATGATGAATTAACAACAGTTGAGGAGGCCAAAAAACAAAAAAGTTGATAGATTCACTTAATCGGTGGAGTAAACGGTTGGTTGATGACTAACAAATGATTAGGGGATAATTTGAAATTTGAAAAACAAAGTGGGGAGGAACGAATTTAACCAAAAAGCAATTAACATATTCATTTTTTCCTTTTCATTAAAGGCTTGGCGTTCCATACCCGAGTAAGTGGTCCGGGTTGATAGAGGAGACAAAATAAATAAATGCATTAAACTGCAAATGAATTAAGTTAAAATTTATTAATTCACACTTAATTTGTCTATTAAACAAATTAAAATCTCATGAATTAGATTTAATTTAATTATTAAATAAATGTTTAGTTCCATACATTTAATTGGTTTACTTGAGTTAATATACGAATCAAATCGAATATGAATTTTGTTTATCCTATGACTAGGGGTGGTAATTTGAGTTTGAATTTATTTATTTGATTCAATTTGATGCTAATTAAATAAGTTTAAATTTAAAAAAATTAATTCATTTAATAAATAGATGAATTCGATTATATTTATTAATTAAATGAACTGAATCCGAGTTTAAACATATTGATTCATTTATTCGTTTAAGATTCGTTTAATAAATGAGTCATAAACGAATTGAATATACTGCATTCGTTTAAAATTTTATTTGTTATTTATTTAATTAAATTACTTTTTTCTTAAATTTATTTAAAAAATTTGAATTTAAAATTTAATATTATAATTATAAGAATTTTAAATTTAGAATATGGTTTGGATTATTTGTATTTTGTAGGATATTAAAATTTGTAGTTTTTTTTATTTTTTGATTATTTTTATTTATTAATCATATTTTTATAAATATATTGTAAACGAAATTATATTCGATTCATTATGGTTTTGTAAGCATAAATATATAATAAATAAATCAAAATTCGATTCGATTTGTTTATTAATTCTATTAAACGAGTTAAACAAGAATCGAATATTCATTTAATAAATAATTCAAATCTGAATCAGTAAAATTTTAACTCAATTTATTTATAATTCTATTCAAATTTGATTCATTTATTCTCTTTCCTATAACTGATTCACTATGAGTTAAATTGAATATGAATTTGTTAGTAAAAATATAATAAAAAATAGAAATAAAATAAAATAAAATATAAAAAATACAAATTTAATTTTTATTATCGTTGATAATCACTATATTAGCTTTTAAATTTTAAAATATTTTCTTATAAAAAAATTAAAATTTTTTATACATGTTTAAGGACAAATAAATAATATAACTAAATAGATAATAGACATATTTTAAATAAATAAATTGTATTTATTTTGGTTATAATTAATTTATTAAATGAATTTTAAATAAATAAATAAAATAATATCTTTTACCTTTAATTCAACTTATTTAATTAGTGATTCGAAACAATTTGTTAATTTTAAAATTAATTATTTTTTTCAAATTTAAACTTGTTTTATTCTCGGTGAATTAAATCAAATAAACGAATCGAGTAAGTTGTCAGGATTCGAAGATAATTCTGGAACCTGAGGTAATACGCTCCCACTTGTCAACCGAATAATTGCACAGTGTCAACAAATAGTGACGTGGCCACGATACAGACCTTCAACTTTTTCTAAACGAGAAGATTATGAAAAGCCGTTTCCTAGAGAACACTACTTGGCTTTCGTTGTTTTGACAACGATCGCACGGACCACACGTTATCACGACAGCTCACGGGCCAAGATCTGACGGCTTCCGCTAATAAGCGCACCATGATGCCTTTTTACACCTCAGCTAACGTGAAGGTGCTATCTTGGCAACCGGTTTTTCCTGTATCCGGTTCATTCCTTTAAATTGTTAAACCCTATTTTCTCATTTTTCCACCCGATTGCTGTCTCTACTACTCTACAACTTTCTTCACTACTCTTCAACAGCTCAATTTTATCTCTCGAGAATCATGGGTACTTCTAATTTATTTCCACTGATTTTTGGAGATTTAATTTTCGTCTTACGTTTCATTTTATTTATTTATCTTTTTTTTTTTGTGTGTGACGATGTGCAGGGAAGGTCAAGATCGGAATAAACGGTAATAGATCTTAACTTTGTACGATCTTGTGAAGTTTAAATTTCAATGTGATGTTACAAGGAAGGATCTGATGTTTGTGCACGTTTACTCGATGAAATAACACAGGATTCGGAAGAATTGGTAGGTTGGTGGCAAGAGTTATCTTGCAGAGGGAAGATGTTGAACTTGTTGCTGTTAATGATCCCTTTATCACAACCGATTACATGGTAATTTTTGTTTGGATGAGTTTTTTTTTTGAATTACTGTTTATTAATAAGTGATTTAATTGAATTTTTCTCTTTCTTTCTTGCAGACATACATGTTTAAGTACGACAGTGTTCACGGTCAATGGAAGCATCATGAATTGAAGGTTAAGGACGATAAGACCCTTCTCTTTGGCGAGAAGCCTGTCACTGTTTTCGGTATAAGGTGAGCGTGTTTTTTAAGCAGCGTTTTACTAATTATGGCTTTGAGGATGGATTGTAGTTAAGATGGTTAACTTTCACATGACTGTAATAATATTAGGAACCCAGAGGAGATCCCATGGGCTGAGACTGGAGCCGAGTATGTTGTGGAGTCAACTGGAGTCTTTACTGATAAGGATAAGGCTGCTGCCCATTTGAAGGTTTGACCTTCGTAATCTAATGAGTCTTACAATTACTTGTTATGTAGTAGTTTCCATCATGTATTTTTGAATACTTGTTTTCTGTATGTAATTACTTGATCGTGTTTTTCATGGTTATGGCTTTTTTGAGTTTTATCCATAAATAAAAGGAATCTTTGCTGATGGTCAATATGGCATAATTGAAATGTTTGAATATGCTAAGTGTATTTTTTGTGAACTGACTACATCCGGCTAATGTTTCATAAATTCCAATTATTATTGTTTGTAATTGCCTCTTTGATCTATGCTTTTGTGAAATGGCATAGTGTGCTAAGGTGTGAAGAAGTAAAAGGCAAATAATAAAGGGATAATACATATAAATTGTGGACTTCTTTTAGCTGTATCTGATTACATTTTGAATGGTTTCTGTGTTTTGATTTTATGTGTATCATCCATGTTCATGCAAGTAATCTCAATAAACTTTGGTTTTTCTTTCAGGGTGGTGCTAAGAAAGTTATCATCTCAGCCCCCAGCAAGGATGCTCCTATGTTTGTTGTGGGTGTCAATGAGCACGAGTACAAACCAGAGCTCAACATTGTGTCCAATGCTAGCTGCACCACCAACTGCCTTGCTCCCCTTGCTAAGGTTCTTTTGTTTTTTGTCTTCTTGTTTCTAGTGTTTAGGTGTACTGACTATAAAAGTTGGAGGTGATAAGTTTTCTTGCTTGTGGTTGTTTGCAGGTCATTCATGACAAGTTTGGCATTGTTGAGGGTTTGATGACCACTGTTCACTCTATCACTGGTATTGTCAATTAAATTTGCTTTCTAACTGCTTTCTCTTCTGACTAGTTGAAAGTGGTTATGTAACTGTATATTTATTATGCTTTTCATTATGCTTTTTTAGCGACACAAAAAACTGTTGATGGGCCCTCATCAAAGGATTGGAGAGGGGGCAGGGCTGCTTCATTCAACATCATTCCTAGCAGTACCGGAGCTGCTAAGGTATTCCTCCCCACACCCCCTAAAAAAAAAAAAAAAAAAGAACCTACAACAGAAATTTTCTGTGTGCCTCTGTGGTCTTTGGCAGACAGGTCATTCCTTTCAACAGTGATTAGATCAATGAATGTGAAGTTACATTGTTGATTTGTCTTATGGACTTTTAATGATCAGTGATCAAGGCATTGTTGCAAATTGGAATTATGTTGATGCCTTCTTATTCATTTATGATGGAATGGTGTTTGTCTTAGATTACTCAGTTGACTATTGGTAACTTGTTCTATTTTTCCAATCCACTTGTTAAAATTCAGGCTGTTGGAAAGGTCTTGCCTTCTTTGAATGGAAAACTGACTGGCATGGCTTTCCGTGTACCCACTGTTGATGTCTCAGTGGTTGACCTCACAGTGAGGCTGGAGAAGGATGCTTCTTATGATGAAATTAAAGCTGCCATCAAGTAAGGAGTATTTATATGTAAAATTTCTCCTATTATTTATGTATTACATGTAGGTTATTAATATATATTAGGTGCTCAAAAGTCATCAGTAACAATTAGTTGTGATTCTCAGTGTTGGAGTCATTTGGATTTTACTATCATCTTGAATATAATTTATTGTGTGTTTCTCAGGTCGGAGTCTGAGGGGAAACTAAAGGGTATCTTGGGATACACCGAGGATGATGTGGTATCCACTGACTTTGTTGGTGACAGTAGGTAAGTAATTGATACTGTTAGAAATGATTCGCAAGATATGTAGCTTTTTTTTTTTCTCTTTTTTCTTATCATTTGTAGGAGACAGTGAGTGAGTCGTTTATGGGGTTAGAGTCTCTGATGGGATTTTATCCTCTGTTTTCCATGGGCCTACCTTTGGATGATAGATATGCATAATCTTATCTGTATATTTTCCTTTTTTTCAACTGGCGTTGAAGATGACTAAATGAATTAATTTGCTATCTGTTTGATTTTGCAGGTCAAGTATCTTTGATGCCAAGGCTGGTATTGCTTTGAGTAAGAATTTTGTGAAACTTGTCTCTTGGTATGACAACGAGTGGGGCTACAGGTAAAGTTCCGAACTTTCTTATGTTTGTTATGTTCTTTGCTGGCCTTGGTGCAAAAATACAGTTTAAAATTGTTTACAGATGCTTTTGAGCTGATGCAACGTTAAGCTTCAACACTAATGGAATTTTTGTGGTTTTATGGTTCTGCAGTACTCGTGTGGTTGATCTGATTGTCCACATGTCGAAGACCCAGTAAGTTACTTGGCATGGCTTGAGTATGTAACAAGCTTGGTTGTGCCAAGCGTGGTGTATGTTTGTGTTTTAGGATCTGAGTTAAAATAAAATTGTTTCCATGACATTATCCAGAGGTTTACCTGCTCAGCAGGGTAATGCCTAGATTTTCCCTTTGTATGAAAGAAAAGTTGGTGAACCAACTTATGTCCTGTTGGCGAGAACACAATTGTCTTTTGGAAACTTGCTTTTGTAATTTTCATTCTAGTTAGTTTTAAAGACCTGTTCTTCAGCTGTTATCTTCACTCTCTTTATTCCAGCTCGTAAAAGAAACGAACTTAAAATCAAAGTACTTAATAGCATGGCAATACATTTGGACAGCCTTGTTGTGGCAAAGGATGTACTGCCAGAGGAATCACTGCCGATGGGCGTGGAGGGGCGGTCATCAGGGTCTATACTGTAAAATCCCGCAAAATCGATTTTCGATAATAAACGCTTTCAATAACGCTCCTAAACTACCGTCCTCCCAGCGCCGCAAACCCCCCCCCCCCCTCCTTTTCCCTCCACACCAAAAAAAAAAAAACCCAAGAGAAAAAGAAAAAAACCGAAAAAGTAATTCTGCATTTCCAAATCACGGGTCCTGGGATTATAAGTGTGCTGGTGTACCGGACATAGCTGGTTTGATAACAGGCAGTTCTTTCCTTGCTCAGTTCTTATGGAGCACAACTTGTGTCCATGAAAACGGTGAGAGTGTCTGCGTTTAAAAACCTCAATACTGTCAAAGTGTATGTATTTGAGCTACCCAAAAAGGGTCTGCCTGAAGTTAATGCAAGTTACAGCTGTCCTGTAAAATTTGGTTCAGTCCCTTATACTCTATATTATTTATAATTTATTTAAGGAGATTATATACTTTTCTATATTATAAAATTTTATTTAGCCCTTTTAATTTAATTTAATTTTATTAAAATCTTTAAAATATTAATTCACCCTTTATAATTTTAAATTCCTAATGCACCCTCCATTTAATTAAAAAATATAATAATTATTAAATAAATTATAATAATTATAATTATTTTATTATAGTTATAAGTATAATTATAATTTTTAAATAGATTATTATTATTATTATTAACAAGAATAAAAAGTATTAACATTAATTAATGGTAATTTTTAGTTGAATTGCTAATAATAGTAATAATTAATAATAATTATAATAAAATTAATTAAGAATTTTATAATAATTTATTACTATTTAACTCACTTCAGCTACTTCTGATTCCTAAAAACACAATAAATTATAATCGGAATTAACTAGAATAAAAATGAGAAATTAAAATCAGAATAATTTATTTACTTAAATTAAAAAATCATCATTATAATGAGTTGTATTAATATTTAGATGTTTACTTTCTCCTAATATCAGAGTTGAAAGGAGTTAAATTATAATAAATTATTATAAAATTCTTAATTAATTTTGATCATAATTATTATTTTATATTTTAATTATTGTAATAATTATTATTTTTATTATAACAACTACAAAAATATTATTAATTATAATACTTTTCATTCTTGTTGTTAATAGTAATATAATAATAGTAATAATCACCATCATCATCTATTTAAAAATTATAATTGCACTTATAACTATAATAAAATAATAATAATAATAATTTATTTAATAATTATTATATTTTTTAATTAAATAGAAGATATTTTTAAAATTTAAAATTATAAGGAATGAATTGGTATTTTAAAAATTTTGATGAAATAAAATAAAGTTAAAGGAGTTAAATAAAATTTTATAATACAAAAAAATTTATAATATTTTTAAATAAATTATAAATAATATAGAATATAAAAGACTGAAAGAAATTTTATAGGATAATTGTAACTCGGCAGACCTCAAGAAAAAAAAAAAAAAAAAAAACACCATGCGAATGGTTACTTGCAACTAAAAATGTGTCGATTTCAATTTTTGGCTGTTCAAAAGAACTAGAAAGCAAAATGTACGTAGTCTACACACGTAATCTCGAATTTGAATTTACAAATGGACCCTGGATAATCATCTACGTTTTTCTTGCCATATCCTTACCGACGAAACACGAGGGTAATGAAATCAATCAATCAATCATCATAATATTTGATGAATTCAATCAGAAGAATAGCTGTTTTTGTTCGTCCCATTCGAGGTCCAAGCGGTGGAACGAAACCAGAACCTCGACTGGAAGTGGAGACTTTCGGGTCTTGAGCAATTAACAAAGCAAACAAACAGGGAATGGTAGAGTCGAAATTTCCAACCAAAGTGCAGGGCTAAAACCGCCCTAGCACTAGCATTAAAATTAAAACAGCCCCGATTTTCAAATTTCCCCAAATTTCGATCACTCCGCCAACCCCCTCTTCAAAGCATCTTTCTCTTTCTCACGTCCTGCTTTATTCTACATTTAATTCACTTCTTCAAACTAAATCCCGGAAACCCTCACATTAAATTCTATCCTTTTTAATTGGTTTCATATTAGCATTTCATTATTCAAATTCATGACTAATAGCCAATAATATCTACTGACTTGGTCTCTGCTGTACATGGCGACGTCCGCTTTTAAATCCACGACGAAGAGAACGCCTATCGCGACGTCATCGAACTCGACGACTGATGACTCTTCGTCCTCGTCCAATCGGAACGCCGCCGCTCACCGTCGCTCCAGAAGCCTCAGCCGATTCTCTAGGCGGCTGCCGGCGCACGATGTGTTTTCCGAGGATGCTCCGAGAGGGAAGTTCGTGAACACGGTGAGAGGATCGGGTTTCCCGGAAATCAGCCTCGACGATCTGGCGATTGAGTTCTTTGGCTCTTCCGCCGATAGAGGAAGGTCGGTTTCTTCGAGTAACTGCGACGTCAGAGGTAGAAAAGATGGTAGGGATAATGGTAGCGGTTGCGGAGGGAGTGTGAGACGAGGGAGGTCGGTTTCGAGGCAGGGAACCAAGGGCAACGGCGGTGATTCCTCTGGTGGAGGAAAGGTCGTTTCGGGAAGTAATAATAATACCAGCAATAATAATTCGAGGAGGAGAAGGTCCGTCTCGGTGGTTCGGTATCAGATTAGCGATTCTGAGGTGAACTCAGCATGCCTTTTTTTTTTTTTTTAAAAAAATCGTCTAAATATTTCATTTTTTTACTGTTTGATTAGTTCGATTTGTAGTTACTTTTTTATTGATTAATTTTGTTTCAGAGGTGGTTAAGTTGTTGAAGTTTCTTAAATGCTCTTAGCTTTTCAAATAGAGAAGTTTTTAGTTCTTTTAATATGCATTCAAATTCTTGGTGATTATATTAAGCCATTTTTTGTTTTGAGTGCGTCAATGTGAATCAGAAGATGTTCACGTAACAAATAGCATATATGTATAATATGAATTTGAACATGTTTTTTTTTTTCTCTATGTATAGAGAGAGCTACACTGAATCAATTCAATGTATTGTTTTAGGCCCTATCCAGAAAAAGAAAAACAGTGTCTTGGATGCTTTAATTACAGTAGGTCACAAATAGTGAATGCGAATGATGAGACAGCCGCCAG
This sequence comes from Aegle marmelos, assembly GCA_030449875.1. Classification (NCBI taxonomy): domain Eukaryota; kingdom Viridiplantae; phylum Streptophyta; class Magnoliopsida; order Sapindales; family Rutaceae; genus Aegle; species Aegle marmelos. The sequence goes on from JASUUL010000093.1 coordinate 4,264,738, forward strand.
TCTATGAATTTGCACTACTTACATGTGTATGTGAATGTTTTAAGTAAAATTATCAAATTTTGACTGAAAGGAGACTTTAGATTCTTCTCTATTTATCGATTAATGGCTGTGCATGTCTGATCACGAATTATTGTTGTTATCATCTTTTCTTCCCCCACCACCACCCCCCTCCCAAAAACCCTTCTGTTGAAGGATTCGTAGTTGCATCCATGTGTTCTGATCAGCTTGACTGTAAATCTGATAAGTCTTTTATGATGCGGTAGCATGGCTCTTTCTTGCTGGCTAAAGTGAATTGGAGATTTTATTTTGTTTGTTTTAATCTGTATACATCTGTTATTCTTGTGATGGCAGAGTGATTTAGATCATTCTCGGAATTCAAGCAATCGTTCTAGTCTGAAGAATAACAGTAGTAGCCATGATCTGACGGCCTTAGCACAGAGGCCTACAGCTGCAAATCATAGACCAGCATTGAGAAGGTCTCTTAGCCATAAAGATTTGAAGTACAATGATGGCTATTCTGTAAGCAACTCCAGCCCTTTGAAAATTCTGTTGTAAAAACTACAGTTGATCGTGGTTCAGTGGACAAATGGCAATTGGGCTTTTCCCACCCTATTGATTTTTTATATTTGCTTTTTAAATTTAATTTTGTAAATAGAATCTCATCTGTTAAGAGATTGTCATCAGATCTGATTTTGGTATTGAACCAAATTTTAAATGTTTAATGGACCATCCAGAGCCAGTCTTCAGCCCTGACTGATGATGAAGTGAGGGATTCTCATCGTGCCAAAAATGGAATTGAGAGGACCATACAAGCAGTTTATGCACAGAAGAAGGTTGGAGATTTTGTAAACAAATGAAATTATGCCATGAGCACTGACTCAATTCATTTTATTTGTGAATTTCACTTGTTGCTTTTCTTACCCCTCAGCTTGAGCATCCCACTGGGGATGATTTGAATGGTGGGCTGTATGATGTCATGCGGAAAGAACTTAGACATGCTGTGGAAGAGATCAAGTTGGAGCTCGAACAGGTTTGTCATTTACACCCGCTTTTCATTACCCTTGCAGTCCATCCTCTTTTTCTGCTAAAATTGTTAGGGTTCTTTCTTGTGCAGGGAATGACCAAAACAAAAACGAACGATAAATGTTTGCAGTCCAAAAACATTGATGCTCTTCAGACTGCTTCTACCATCAGAAGCAATTATGCAGCAAAACTAGAACAGGTGTCAGATCTCATAATTTAATATGACTAACTTATGGTTGGTGAGAGAACACCATTTATAAGCACTTTTAATGTCACTCCATTTTTTGGGGTACCTAGCAAATACTGACGATTGTTAATTTATGCATTCATTGTGGAGTTTCATGCAATAAAGTTTTTTTTTTTGGGGTTTGTTGACATTGTGCCTTTCAATATAGCCCTTTGAGGTGACGGATCTTACTTCTTGAACTGCAGTCTGAGAAGCGTAAACAAGAACTATTAGCTGAAATACTGTTGGAGGAACAACGTGGTAGGGAACTTTCTAAGCTTGTACAGGAATTACTTCCAGATCCAAAAGTCTCAGTTGTTGGGAAACCGTCTCGTGCAAGAAAGGTAACATCTCTTTTCTGCTCTCTGCTAGATTTGCAGGATAATGGATCGGCTTTCCTGTGATCGTAATTGATGAGGGTAATTTGTTATCCAGAGGAGTAATGACAGAAGTAGGGTGTCTAAGCGATTGACAGAAGAGGCGGAAAAATACTTTGAGGACTTCATTTCCAATGTAGAAGATACTGATATTTCATCATTAGATGGAGAGAGGAGTGATACAAGTTCAACTCTTGGAGGAATAACAAAGTCGGAAACATTTCAGAGTCCAGCAATGTCTAAGCCTCTTCCCGCCGAAATGGATGGGGTTGTTCTGCCTTGGTTGCAGTGGGAGACTACCAATGATGATTCTTCCCAATCTTGCAAGACCAAGACCCAAGTGCTTGCAGCTCCAAAAGCTAAATTTTTGGATGGATGTCTGGTAATCTTAATGAAATAAATCTATGCTGTATTATTATTATTTTAATTTGTCTCATTCTCTCACACTTGCCTTCCCTTGTTGTCCACCTAATGTAATAGGAATCAACTTCACAGGATTTAAGTTATCACTCCAACAGCAGCCATGGGAGCTGGAGTCCGGTAGTTTTGGATGGATCTTCCATAAAGTTCGGAGAAGAGAAAGGGAGTAAAGATCGAGAACGTGAAAGTCGCCTAAGCCAGTTCATGCCAAATGGAAGAACAAGGTTCCGCTGTGATGTAGATGAGTATCTCAAACTTCAGAAAGATGAGGATTTTCTCCTCGAAAGATGGAGGCAAAAGCAGAGAATCCATTCTGGCGGGTTTCTTCTGTGCAACCAAATGTTCTTTTAGCTGCAACCTTTTCTGAAACATGGTTAACCCGTTGGTAACTACTTTGTATAAATTTTAGATTTTAGTATTCTCAAGTAGCCATTGACGCTAGCTGGTCTCATCGGATTTGCATGTCAAGTAAACTAGTTGAACATACTTCCTGTGTTTTGGCATCACCGGTGATTTCCATCGGGGTTCAAAATTCTAACTTGATGATGAGATTAAAATATAAAGAATATTGCAAATTGTTGTCGTACTTGGCGGAGCCAGTGATCGTACTCGGGGGTGTAAAAAAAAAAATTCTTTACATGGTCTAGAATAATTAATGACCAAAGCAACCGTAAGACTTTTTTCATAATGGCCTATGGGCTTTAGTAATGTTGTTGATCAGATTCAATAATGAGTATTGTTTTATCAAGCCAGCACTCCCAGGTAGTTCGATTTTTCTTCTAAACTATTGGATATTTGCTTCATCGCTATTAACTAGAGAAATTTTATCCTTACCTAATCATCTTGGGAAGAAGTTGGGAATCAAACTCGTGGACTCAAGATTTTTTAAATGTATGGATAATGCTCAGAATTTTTTGAATATGTTGGTAGTACTAATAGGCTAAGAGGGAATATATATTTAATGATGATTAACTATTAGAAAACATATTATTTTTAGATTTTAAAATTAGTTTCCGACAATGAAGATTTCAGATCTTTCTCCTTCAAATACGATGTCAGTTTTTATTTTTCCTTTTGAGGGCACACGCACAACTAATATGACTATTTATTAGTTGTTTTTACACTTGAAAGATCATTTGTTGCGTCAAATCTAAAGATAAAAATGGATTTATTGAATCTCATAAGAGGTTATGTTAATATTTCGTATGATTCTTTCAATATTTACCGATTAACACGAGATCTCTCAAATGAGAACCATGGAAAATTACTTTTCACCTTACACGAACTGAAGCATAATATAAAAATGATCAATAATAATGGATTTAACAGTTGGAAAAAATAATAATAGTAATAAATAAAGAAAAAAAATAAAGAAGACAATTTCAGTTTGAACGAGAAACAAACTCCACTTCATGCACTTCCTATTTCCGAAAAACTTCTCTTCCCGTTATCAGAAATCGTCGCACACTCGCACGTATCAGCATAAAAGAAGCACTCAATCCTCGGTTAGTTGGCTTCATTAACTAACACTTCACGTTGTGAAACCGAAAGAAAAGAAATGGCGGAAGCTCAGCGGCGGAAAGAAGCAGCAACAAAGAACGAAAAGGAACTGAACGATTGGCTTCCCATCACAAACTCTCGTGATGCAAAGTGGTGGTACTCTGCTTTTCACAATGTCACCGCCATGGTTGGTATTGGAGTTTTGGACCTCCCGTATGCCATGTCGAAAATTGGATGGTAAGGTTATAATAATAATAATCATAATAATAATTTTATAATTATGCTCTCATGCAAGATAGATTAGATGTTAAAAAAATATATCAATAATAGCTCAACAATTTTACTTAATTTGTTTTTTCATTTTTTGAGACCCCAAAGGAAGATTAATGAAAAAGTTTGTTTGAATTTTTTTTTTCTTTAATCAATAGTAACTATTGATATATTTATGCATATTAACATTCTCAATTTTGAATTTTTTATTATTATTATTATTATTTCAAGCAGAGGGGAAGTTTTTATTCTTTTTAAAATTTTTTCACAAGTTAATTATCATGAATTTCCATTTGGGTCTCAGATGTAAAAGATGAGATCTTTTTCTTATCTACATCCGTAAAATCTGAGCTTGTACAAGTGCATTTGTAGCAATAGATTTAGTTCCTTTCGGAAAGAAAAAAGGAAGATTTATTTACTTTAACACCATCAATCAAATTAATTCTTATATTTTACTAAGAAGAAAATAATATACATTTTTCTCTTGCTCTTACTTTTTTTTCCCCATTGGAAATTAACAAATTTTAAACCAAAAAAAAAAAATTAATAAAAAACTAGCTACATAGTATCTTAGATATTGGAAATGAACAAAAAGACCTCTAGTTCGTCGTGCACTCCAGATCTGTACAAGGCTTAATGCAAGGCCATGCAGAATATAAAAAATTGTTAACATGCAATCATACAATTAGTACATGCAACATTGAAATCAGAAATGCAAGTTTGCTGGTTAAATTTTTGGTGTGGTCTCTTATTATAGGGGTCCTGGGATTGCCATATTAGTTATGTCCTGGATCATCACTCTATATACGTTATGGCAAATGGTGGAGATGCATGAGATCGTGCCTGGTAAAAGATTCGACAGGTATCACGAGATGGGGCAGCATGCATTTGGTGAAAAGCTGGGGCTTTGGATCATAGTGCCCCAGCAACTGTTGGTCGAAGTTAGTGTGGCCATTATGTTTATGCTCACCGGCGGCCAATGTTTGAAGAAATTCCATGATACCGTTTGCCCTAGCTGCAAAGATATCCGACTCACCTACTTCATCATGATTTTTGCTTCTATCCACTTTGTTCTTTCTCATCTCCCCAGCTTCAATTCCGTCGCTGCAGTGTCACTAGCAGCTGCTGTTATGTCCATAAGGTATATGCGAACAATGGGTGTAAAATAAACTCAAGAGTCATATCATTTATATGCTGATAAAATTAGTTTGCTAACATGTGAAATTTTGTCGTTCAAATTGCAGTTACTCTGTTATAGCTTGGGTAGCTTGTCTTCATAAAGGGGCTCAACCAAATGTCGATTATGGACGCAGGGCATCAACAACAACAGGAAATGTGTTCAATATCCTCAGTGCTTTGGGCGATGTGGCTTTTGCCTTTGCTGGGCACAATGTGGTCTTGGAGATTCAGGCATCAATCCCTTCTACGCCTGAGAAACCATCTAAGAAGCCCATGTGGAAAGGCGTTGTTATCGCTTACCTCGTTGTTGCCTTCTGCTATTTCCCGGTTGCTATGGCTGGTTATTGGGCGTTTGGCAACCAAGTTGAGGATAACATACTTATATCCCTCGAGAAGCCTCGTTGGCTAATTGCAGCCGCTAATATGTTTGTTGTTGTTCATGTCATTGGAAGCTACCAGGTTTATGCCATGCCGGTGTTTGATATGTTGGAAGCATTTCTGGTGAAGAAGCTGCATTTCAAACCAACCAGGATTCTTCGCTTCCTCGCACGAACCATATATGTTGGTGGGCAAATATTGCACCCTCCTCCTAACTTTAGCTTCATGCACTCATGTTGATGTTACAGTAATTTAAATGAAATTGCAATCGCTTTATTTTCTTTAATCGAATGCAGGATTTACAATGTTCATAGCAATGACATTTCCCTTCTTTGGTGGGCTGCTCAGTTTCTTCGGAGGATTAGCTTTTGCACCAACTACATACTATGTAAAGTGATCTCTTAATCTGTCCAGTTTCTCTGCATCATTCAAACAACTACAAGCTTATCATATGTGTCTTTATTGGCATACTGCAGATCCCTTGCATCATTTGGCTAGCCATCAAGAAGCCAAGAAGATTCAGCTTATCATGGATCACAAATTGGGTATGTTTGAGAATTCTTTAGAGGAAACGATCTCCGATTTTGGGTTTAGGCAGCAAATTTAATGTTAATGTTTTGTTCTCTTTATATATGTATATTTGCAGTTCTGCATAATAGTTGGCGTCACTCTGATGATTGTATCCCCGATTGGTGGATTGAGGGCGCTCATACTAGAAGCCAAGAACTTCAAATTTTACTCTTAGCCATATCTATCGTGATCACCTAAAGCTGAAGGGGGAACTGCAGACATCAACAATGTGGCTGGCTGGCTGCTTTTTTCAAGCCAGACATCTCGTTTGAGTTCATAAAACCTCCCCTGTTTGTTGAGTTAATTTGTGCACAAAGTATATTTTAGCTTTGTTAGTGAAGAAAACGGACATGGGTAAGACAGAATCATACATATCCCATATCAGCATTCTCCAAAGTTAATTTTCTTGATAATTTAGATTTGATAACTAATGTTTAATTCAAGGACACGTTGTTCCTTTTTTTTTTTTCGTTTTTAAATTTACATCTTACCTGTCATTTGAAGTACCTAATACAACAAATCAATCTTCAACGAATTGGATAATACTCTGTTTGGGAACTTGCTTATTAGGATAAAGCTAAGGTCCTTCCTGAATGTTATAACGTTAGGTTGATTTGAAGTGGAGGTGACATACAAATTTTCCAGTAAATAGTTAATGAACATTCTCTGTGTTTAGAATAATAATAAAAAAAAAAGAAAAAGAAAAAGAGGTGCTGCCTAATTACGATTAATGTAACTTTTAATCCACTTAAAACATTACAAAAAATTAGGGGGATCGCCCTCAGTAAAAGGAAAATATTTGAACTTCAACTATTTTATCCACGCTCTTACGGCTCACTGTCTCACTCGATTCTGAAAATGCAAATCCTCCAAAGCTCTCACCTTTTCACCTTCCCTAAACCCTCACACCGCAACCGTGCCCTCCTCCACAACAACAACAACCGCCGCCACGTCACCTTTCCCTCCACAGCCACTACCAAGTCCTTCCCGCCAAAATGCTTCAGCTCGGACGAGTTCCCCGTGGACGAGACCTTCCTCGAACAATTCGGTCCCAAGGACAAAGAAACCGAGGACGAAGCCCGCCGGCGCAACTGGATCGAGAGGGGATGGGCCCCATGGGAGGAAATCCTCACTCCGGAAGCCGATTTCGCCCGCAAATCCCTTAACGAAGGCGAGGAGGTGGCGCTCCAGAGCCCCGAAGCCATCGAAGCCTTCAAGATGCTGAAGCCTTCTTACAGAACGAAGAAGATTAAAGAGATGGGGATTACGGAAGACGAGTGGTACAGGAAGCAGTTCGAAATCAAGGGCGAGATTCCGGAGAAGCTGGAGACGGTGTGGGCTGCGCCCCTGTTGGTCACACACGTGGCGCCGAGGGATTGGCCGCCCCGGGGGTGGGAGGTGGACAGAAAGGAGCTTGAGTATATAAGGGAAGCGCATAAGTTGCAGAATGTGAGAGTGGAGATTGGGGAGCTTGAGAGAAAGGCGAAATTCGAAAGAGAAGGGTTTAACTTCGATAGGTATCGAGTTTTTTTGAAGCAGTATAGTCAGTGGGTTGCTGCTAATAAAGATAGATTGGAAGAAGAATCTTACAAGGTACTATAACAATTTCTTTTTGTTTTCTTAAATAAAAAATAAAAAAATGTATTTGGTTTGCAGTTTGAGAACATATTTTGAAGAGCACGAAGTAACCTAGAGTTGTTCGGGGAAACATTTGGATTTGACTTTACAGAAAATTATAAGGATCATTTTTTTTGTAATTATTTGTTGCTTTTGCTCTATTTTATCGGCAGTCTATAAAAAATTCAAATTAAGGTGCAAGTTTAATTGTGTTGTGGCAGTATGATCAAGATTACTATCCTGGTCGGAGAAAAAGAGGCAAAGATTACGAAGAGGGCATGGTAGGACGAATTTCTAGTACTCGATTGCAAATTTTAATAGTTGTTTGAAGTGGTAGGATGATGATATACTGATTGACCCTTTTTTACATTGCTGCAGTATGAGCTTCCATTTTACTATCCTGGACAGGTAAACTTTTTTAGCTATGTTAGTGTTTGCTTTTAGTAAGTCACGTGTGAAATACATAAAGTGGTCGCGTAATCTCCTTAAACTTGATGTTCATTTCTTCAGATTAATGTATAAAAAATTGATTGATGGGTAATGTGTACGCAGATTTGTGAAGGCAAAGTGACTACTGTACACTTATATCAAGGAGCATTTGTAGATATTGGAGGTGTATATGATGGGTAATTATTCTTTCATATTCTGATAATTCCTATTAATGAAATTTTGTAAGTTTGTTTGTTTCCAAGTTGATATAAGCATTTGTATCTGTGTCAACATGTTTATGCTATGGATAGTGTGCATCTGTAAAGGTGGGTACCCCTTTCATTATTTTTTTAATTTCCCAGTATCTTCGGTTATCATTATAGTTAGTGAAGATGTGGCTAATTCAAAACATAGATTTTTGTCATCGATTAATCTAGGAAAGGAAAATGTTGTCTAAACAAAGCTAGTAATGGATAATCAAGAGTTGCCTGCAACTCCTTTTGGTGCCTCTTTGAATGTAAATGCATAATTCAGATAAAATACCTTCAGAAGCTGAGTCGTCTCACCCTATGGTAGCTTCTCCCTCTCTCCTTTTTTTTTTTTTTTTTTGGTCAATCCTAATATTACATAAATGTGAATGGGGTATCTCCTAAACCTTGGCGTAAGCATGATTCGAATCCTCAGACCTCATGTGCCACACCAAGAAGGTTTGGACAATTGAACCTACCAAATCATTCAACATAATCAGATAGCCTTAAATAGACATGTTATTTTGCTCCAAATTTTTTTCTTTAAAAATCCTAATATCCACATTCTATTCTTTGTGCTTCAGGTGGGTCCCTATTAAAGGCAATGACTGGTACTGGATCCGTCATCACATAAAAGTTGGCATGCATGTCATTGTTGAAATTCTGGTGAGCATTGTCTCTTGTTGTTCTTATTTTCTTCTCACTTGGTAGAATGTTGCTTAACATAGTTATTGACCTTTATTTTTATCATTTTTCTTCTCAACAAGACGGTGCTATTGAGATAATGCTACTATTACCCCATTTCTTTTTGTTATCTCGTTTGATTGCAAGAGTTAACAGTGCTTTGCACTTTCTGTTATTTTTAACTTTGTTTCTGCACTTCTTTCTGGCAATATCTGTTTGCTAAGGTCGTCGAATATGCGAGTGTGATAGTTTTATCATCAGTCTAACTGATAGATTTTTTTTTTTTTTAAATTTTTTCACAGGCAAAAAGAGATCCTTATCGGTTTCGATTTCCTATCGAAATGCGTTTTGTTCAGCCGAACATAGATCACCTGATGTATGTCAACTTTTCCATCTGATTATTTTTCTCTTCATTGGCAATGCTTGTCTATGACTGAGGTCAAACGCTATTGAACCTCATGATCAGTCAGTGAAGCTGTTTGGAAATTATTACTCATTGGTGTTTGACATTTCTATGCACAGATTTAACAGATTTGACTTCTCACCAATATTTCACCGTGATGAAGATAAAAATCCAGATGAGTTACGGGTGTGTTGTGCTCCTCTTATTACATCTAAGCGAATTTATTACATGTGTTAGATCAAGCATGCTGTATCATTCTTTGATTATTATTTTTTTTCTGGTGGGGTTTTTTATTTTTTTTCCCCCAGGGGGGGGGGTGGTGTGTGGGCGTGGGCTGGTTGTACATAGAAGGTTATATAGTGATCTATTTGGGATTACTTTCACCATTTTACAAGGGCAATAAGGTTGTGTTCTATTTTCAGAACTGATCTTCCTTGTACTCATCAGATACTTGACTGATGAGCTAGTACTGTATGGGTGCATTAACGATTAGTTGGTGGGTTACCCCTTGCTTTTTTGGTTTGATTAGAAGGTAAAAATATGTAGCTTTTGACTTAAAGGAGGTGCTTATGATTACATGCTCTGCAGAAAACATATTAATTTTCTGACACATTTTGTTTCTTCTGGATTGTGCTTATGTAATGTAATATTTGGCATGCTTTTAAGATCTGAAGTTTTGAATCTTGAATATGTTTTTTATTTGTCTTACTTATCTTCACAGCGAGATTGTGGACGACCTCCTGTTCCTAGGAAATATCCTGGAGTCAAACCAGAAGAGGAAGGGTTGTTATCAACTCACCCTTATGTTGATAAGGTACTAAAAGCAGAGGGGGGAAAAAATCTTTATGAATAGTTAGCATTCTAGATTTTAAGTTGTGAATGGTACATGGAACATTTTTTCTGATATGAATCTCAGGAGCAGTTTACTATTATATAAAAACACAGAGACGTGTCTGTCTGTAGAGTTTGCAGAACCTGAAATGGCTAACATTGCTGGAATGTATGATTTGTGAACAACTTAAATCGTTTTTATCGTATGTACCTAATATGTATTTAAAGTTTTAGATGCAAAATTGAATTTGCTATATAAGTGATTATTTACTATACCCCTGTCTCCATCGCATTTGAGTTTCTTTGGTTGGGGAGTTAGGTACCTGATTACTATTAGATCAAGCTTTTTTACTTCCTATTAGTTTGTTATTCCTCACTGATGCAGATAAAAATGTACTATACCCATGTCTCCATCACATTCGAGGTTCTTTGGTTGGGGAGTTAGGTACATGATTACTGTTAGATCAAGCTTTTTACTTCTATCTATTAGTTTGTTATTCCTCACTGGTGCAGATAAAAATGTACTTCAACAGTTGGTGAGGTAAGAATAGCTTCTTTTAGCTTGATAATACCACATATGTGCACCAGGAAATGGAATGAACTTACTATGATTTTAGCATTTATAAATTCAGGATCCCTTTTATTTATAATTCTCTGCTGTGGTTACATAAATATTTGAGCATTAAACTGTTTATATGTTGCTTTTTAGCCCCGATTGAATGCTTGCTTTTTCATTTTTTTTTTTTCCTGCTAAGTGGCATCTTTTCTGTCACAGTTCTTCTTCTTCTTCTTCAAGCTACGATGATCATTCTTTGTCTTGCTTTTATGCCTGTAATTCAGTTGTGGCAGATCCATAATGCTGAGCAGCTGATTCTGGATGATATGGAGGCCAATCCCAATAAATACAAAGGCAAAAAGTTATCAGAGTTAACTGATGATGAGGAGTTTGATGATGAACACAGTGTTGAATATACAAAAGTTAATTATAAGAAAGCGTTACTGCCAAAAATCATACTGGTGAGCACTTTTCTATTATATTTTGTAATATTATTTTCTTTTGCATCTGGGTGATGTTTGCTGTATTTTTTTGGCAGAAAACTAGTGTTAAAGAACTTGATTTGGAAGCTGCCTTGGCTGAGCGTGAGGTGAACTATCCCCTTAATTTTCTATAGCACATGTTCTGGTTACTTGAAAGCAATGCTAGAGCATTATTGGATTTATTTTTCCTTTTAAAAAGTTGCTCCTTCATGTGAGCCATCTTCCATTTAATATATTTTTCTGCAGTTATGATCCTACACAATTTCATTTGGTTCTTATTTTGCATTCTGATGCTTATTTTCTCATGTTTTTACCTTTGATTTTGCTGTACTGAACTTGAGAGGTATCCATTTGTCAGGATAATCAAATGAAATCTCATATCCTTTTGATTTGAATATTTTTTGTTATGCAATTTTTGTATTTTACATTTGTCATGTCTTTCTTCTGATAGTCATCAAGTACCCATAAACAATTTGTGTTTCTGAACGTGGTTTTTGTTTGATGTCATTTGATCAAATCTCCATGTATCGATTAATTGGTACTGTGAGCAGATTGGACAAGGTTTATACATTTTATTATTTGAAATTGACAAGGTTGGTTGCATTGATTCTTAGAGAAACTTTAGCAATTGTTTGTTACCGTGAGATGGGAACAATTTTCTGCAGACATGTTAGAACTTTTCCTTTTTAAGTTCTACTGATGAGGATTATGCATCTTCTTTAGAAGCTGACTTTGGGTTTCCTGTCTTTCAGCATCATAATAAACTACAAAGGGAAGCCAAGGAGAGAGGAGAGCAATATAAAGTCTATAAGCTGAGACGAAATTTTGAAATGGATGAGTATAATTTCATTCATTGGCGGCGCTCTTTAGAGGAAAGAGAAGCACTAATCAGAGATATCAGCTGGTATTCATATTACTGCCTTTTGTTTCCTTCGGCAATTGTGTACTTGATTCTCTGTAGTGCCATTGACCTATGCTATCATAAATTGGTCTTCAACTGTGTAAACCTGGGTCATCTAAATTAATCATTAAGCAAATAACTTGTATAATTCAGGAAATCCTCTTGCATAATTACTACTGTAGCTCGCAGTTCTTTACGTAAACTCTGTTGTTGTGTCATTGTTTTGACTAATTTGGACTGTTGTTTATTGTTTCTTCTTTGGAACTTAGTTTAGCTACCCAGGCTTCATTTTGAACCAAACAAGAGGCTACTTGTGATTAATATTGAAACAAACAAGTATGCTGATATGCTGTTTTGACTTGATTGACAAAGTTGAACTTTTCAAGGCAATAGTAATGCTTCTGGTTAGGTGGTTTGAGTTGAATCCTAACCATGGAGGACTGTCATTATCTGTGAGTTCACTCTTTCTTACTCGTAAGTACTTTGGTATTTTACAGCCGGCAAGCTCTTGGACTGCCATTGGAGGAGCCAGGGAGGTATAAAGAAGACAGTTTCTTTGGGAAGGATGAATATGATCCTTCAAATCCTTTATACCGCTATGACTACTGGGGAGAACCAAAAAACTCCGAGAAAAGTTTGCAAGAGCGCATGACGGATGCTCACAATAAATCTATTGTGGGCAAAGGCATGGTTTGGTATGAAATGTCTTATGATGATGTCATCAAGCAGAAGATGCAGAGAGAGGCACGTTCCAAAGGTGTTACTCCAGAAGAAGTTGAGGAAGAAGATTCAACCAGTAGTCACAGCAGTGGGGTTGATGACGACGACGACTTTGATTACAGCATTCTAAGTGACTCCTCCAGCCTTAGTTTCTCTAATCAGCCTGTAGTTAATGGGACGGAATCATCTAGCATATCAGATGAAGGCATGTTTGAGGACTGATGTAAAAAGTCTGTATAGATGGCAAAAGTTGGATGTTTGTATCTGTACAGCTGGTAAGTTTCGTAAATGAGAGGGACAACGTACAGGGCAAACTCTTTTTTTTAACATTCTGATTTAACCCATTCTTCTGCATCCGTCTGTCGCACACAGAAAGAATTTGTGATAATCTGCGAATGGGAGCATGTTCCTTGATACAGTCAATAACGTGATTCAGTGACCCTCACGTTTAAAAACTCACAGGGTCAAATATAAAGGCACCAAAACCGAAACCTTTCCTTGTCCTTGGGTTTAGCACCTAATTGATAAGGCCATTTTATGGGGGCGGCTTGTTTCAATGGCACGTCTCGGTTTAAATAGATTTTAAGATGGATAATTTCCTTCATCTACAAGGCTATCATTATTATTTATCCTCATCATCAAGTTTCAAGCCTAAACAAAGAAACCAAGGTTTCTGATTAGAATAAACTCCCTACATAGGCGTGATATAGCGAAAGAAGCTGTCTCCTAAGGAGAACATGAAGGAACCTGCTGCTTAAAACAGAGAAACAAGTCGAGGCGAGCATCAACCACCGTCTCGTCTCAAAATATAACACGCCAAACAACAAAACTAAACGGGTAAAAGCAAACTAATCCGAACAGCAGATCAGAGAAACTCAAGTCCAGAACAAAACCTCCGCATTCCGATTTTGTATTTTCAAACCGCCCCAGCCCACTTTTTCAGCTACAACTCAACAGTCATCACAGAAGTTACAAAATCATTTTCAATAAAATATACTCGAGACTTTAAAAGTTGACTATTAACAAAAGTAAGAACCCAAAAGATCAAACAAAGGGAGAGGAAAAAAAAAAAAACAAAAAACAAAAAACAAAAAACAAAGAAAACCCCTTCCCAGATAACACTTCAATTTGTCTCTACTCTTTCGACTTTTTACATTTAGTAAAAGATCCATCTTGTTTAACATTTTCATTTCTCTTTCCTTCTTTTCTGGTTTGAATCCCACCAACGATCGAATGAATACATGGCCCAATGACGACGCGAAGGCAAGGCCAGAAACCAACAAAAACTCGTACCCTCAATTCTATTGCAGAGAAAAGTGGGGAAAAAATCCAAATACATCTTCTACCCAAACCCCACAGCATCAACTGCACAAGTACACCCAATTTTCACTGCAGATCCCAGTCCAAGAACCAACATCATCCGAAGGATCACAGACCCAAACCCATTAGAGGTCAATCTTTCCTCATTCTTCAGCTGTGTGCACATTGTTATTTATGTTAAAAGATATTGCAACACACATACATCGCTGAAACATGATGCAAACAACAAAATATCCAGAGTTCCCCCATGAAACTCAGAATCATCCTTCTGATTTTGCTCCTCAAAATGGTAGAAAAGGAAAATCAGATTAATCAATTTCTCCTTCCTCTACATCTTTAACTGGCTCTTTAGCAGTTAGAGGTGGTTCGACTTCTTCCTCATCATCATCATCCATCTTAATGTATAATCCTAATTGTTCTAAGGGGTTAGTACTCCCCTGGAATTTAAAACTACCTAACCTGTCCTGCAAATGATGTGGACTTGTCTCCGCCATAAAACTTGGCAACTGTTCATCATCTTGTGAAATCCTAAGCATTTCCAAATCTTCCATGAACTGACTGTTCTCATTGATATCTACGGTCTTTTCCATCTGCAAACAATTTTTTATACAGGTAAAACAAAGTGTATAGCTAGTTTAGGTCATTACCAAAACTTAAAATATGTCATTTTACCATTTGCAGTGCCTGGCGTGCAGCTTCTCTCTCAAGTTCCCTCTTCCTTTTGGCTTCAGCTGCAGCTTCAGCTTCAGCTTTTCTTCGAGCCTCTTCAGCTGCCTTGGCCTCAGCTCGCAGCCGAGCTTTTTCTAATAATAAATTAAAAAGGATAGCTTTCAAGAATCTCTAACAAAAAAATGTGCATCCAACTAAGATTAGAGATAACATTACAAAACCAAACCTTCTCTATGCTGCCTTTCAAGCTCCTCTCTTTCAATACGTAGCTTCTCAGGGTCACGCTTTTCACCCTGAATTCAATATATCACAATGTAAATGGCCACAGTTGAATGAAGTACACTGAAAATATAAACTGCCAGACATTCACAATATTTATATCAAATAAACCTTTTCAAGTGCTTTCTCCCGGGCTTTAAGTATAGTGTCAGCAAAACGATTCCTCAATAAAGCTGCACGATAGAGCTTATCGGGGGAGACTTGCCTCTCAGATGGAGCACTCTCCCCTGTATTGAATAGCATGATAGGAGTGAGATGACGTCCAAAGATATCACAAGGGAGTCTTCTTAATTATTATGCTTACCCTCATGATGGCCATCTGCCACAATTGCAGCTGGCTTACCCTGGGAATTCAGCTCTGCTTGATCCAAACTGTTTACAGATGCTGTACAAGACATGAATGCAGACTTTCAGCAGAACATTAGGGAACAACAAAGATTCCTTGGAATATACAAAGAAATCATGCAAAACATATATTCAAGCCTTGAAACTCACAATCTCCAATGTCTGGAACACCATCGCTTTTCTTTTCATCTAGATTTGCTCCTGAAACTAAATTTTCCTAAGATAGGAAAAGGTCAAATAAAAACTATGTACCTCAACAAACTGAAAACATACAGTAACTAACAATTAAGAGAGAGACAGACAGAGACAGAGGAAGCCACAATATTTTCAATCAATATTGAACTTCTAAAGTAGCAGAATTTGTTTGATTTGTCATAAAATTAAAATATACCTCCGCTGCCTTAGCAGGAACCAAAGCTTTAGCAGCAGCAGGTTCACTGCCAGATGAACTACCTGAATCTGAATCTGAAAATAGAAAAATGCAAATTAAATTTATAAATAACTACTATAAATGCAAAAACAAAAAACTATTTTCCGGGACAAAACCAAGCTATCAATTAGTTTAGCAGTTTGACCAACACTTCAACTATTGACCACATTTTACAATCAACAAGTTGAAAATGCAGAGATATATTTTGTCAAGCGCAAAAAGAAAGAAAAGAATCAAGCCATCTTTTCTATTGTATACCAATAGATAAAATATAAAACTACTCGAGCCCAATCCAAAATGAGGGAGTTTAGGCACTCAACAAGTGAACCAAAAGGTGATTAATTTCTAGAAGTCTTAAGCATTGCTAGAAACTTAATAAACAATTGTCTTTTCTTTTACCTTTTCTGATAAAAACATATTAACAAAACCAAGTATACATCACTATCATCTGCAAACCCTCCAATCCACCTACCATATTTACTTTTGAAGGTAATTTAAGTGAGGGAATATGTCCAAGAAGGATGGGAGCAACAGTCTCACACTTGACCTACTTCAGACAACAACCCCCGCCCCTCCTCTCGGGGGGAGTTGGCAAAATGATGAAGTAAAAATTTAAATGAATGTAATTTTTAATCATTTTAAGCACTTAAATTCAATAAAGATGACTAATATTTCAAGCAACATGTTATCTGTATAATAAGGGAAGAAATAAGGCAATGTTCCAGTTTCCTTTTAATAACAGAAAAAATAACATCATAACTAAAGCCTGAAAGAAAAAAGATGTCAGGAAACACCAAAAAGATGACATTGTAACATTTGGAATATGTTCCCAAGCTTAAAAGAAAGGTGAAGGAAAAATAAAAAGTAAAACTTCACATTCAACACGAAAGAATGTCCATAATTAAATATTAAATTTGTCAGGATTTATGTGACACTTAAATTTTGTATGTCATAGAAGATAGCAAAATAAACTAGTGCTGCATCTTATAACTTTTCTTAATAAAAAGAGAAGCTACACATATAAATAAGTCGAACCACTTGATGAAGACCCTGATTCACTACTGGAGCTACTTGAACTACTGCATTTACTGTTTCTATTAGCAGCATCCTTCTCTCTCGCTGCAGGAGGGATGTTAGTAACAGGAGGATCATTACCACCAACAATATCCACATCTTCATCAACCAGGTCATTGCCTGGAAAACAGATAACACGTAAATTTTTAACTAGCAAAGAAACTTAGTTGTGGTGTGCACAACTTTTGGCAATCATCAATCTGCCATGATATCAGACATGAGCATAAACCTTTGCATAATTGCATTGAGGAATTGCTGAGCCCAGACTCATTACGGATCTGCAGCATGAAAGTCCACAGTGTCAGTTAAAGAAAAAATCACATAAGCTTTATTCAGAGGGGGGAAATGTCAACCAATAGAAAGCAAACAAGCACGACAAAGAGTGAGAAGAGCTACCTCCATTTCACAGGGACCAGGATTTGCCTGTTTTTGTTGTTTCTCCAGAATATAATCATCTAAAAGCTTCCGCAACGCAAACAATGTATCATCGCTGAGAGCATCAATATCAATCTCCAGTTCATCCTCACCAGTTTCACCTGCACTATGCTCTTTTAAGAAATCAATGATGCTTTCAGGCAACTCTTCAAGTAAATCCTCCAATTCAGTGCTCAAAATACGCTTTTCCTCATTCGTCATGACTCGTCTAACAGGTTCTGATTGTATCTTAGCATCCTTAGGGGAAACTTTTTTCTTCTTCATGTTTGGCAATCCCATCCTAGTTTCAGTTTCCATAATATCATCTGCTCTTGAAGGCACTGCTGTCATATCCATTGTCATGGGCAGCTTCTTCTCCATAGCTTTCCATCTCACTTCAAAGTACTTTCTAAGAGTGTCAGCCATGATATGGACATCATTTTGAGGTGGATTGTAGGTCACTGCATTTGAAAAAGTAAGACGCACATCTGCAGCAAACTCCAATGGATTTGAATATTGGCCTGAAATTATCTTGCTCTTTATGGTGCCCAAATCCATCGGATGCTTGATGACAGTGAAGTAATCAGGAATGTTCAACTTCACCACATCAACTGGAGTGTTGAAGACCCAACCAAACTGATGTGACATCAAACGGTTGAGCAAATTCTCACACTGCTTCATCAACACTGCATTTGAAGTACTTGCTGCTCCAGTCAGCTTCTTTGGTTCAAGACGCCCAGAATTACTCTTCTTACTTTGGGACCCATTGCGCCCATTGGGGACCCGTTTCTTACCCTTTGGAGCCACTACTACAGATGGACCACCAACACTCTCTAACAGAGGCCTCTTTTGCCCATCATTACAACTCCAAATATCACTAGAAGGTGACAGAACAACATTGGAACTGAGAGAAGCAACTTTCTTCTGAAGCACTCGGACCTGTTCAAGTTCCATTTTCAACTTAAGTTCTAAACTCCTCCTTTCACTTTGTGACATTTTTGACAGAGTTAATACCTGTAGAGGTACACCAAAATTATCATAACCATCCATATTCAAACTAATGCACTTCCTTTTGGGAGCACACGAATCCTCCGAAGCCGTCATTTCAGTGTCAACTCTTCCCAAGCTCCCCAACCCTTCGGATTCAGCCATGGTCTCAACAGCATGCCGATAGTCCGGAACAAAACCAGAAGAATGCCCTTTAGAATACTTTCTTGATTTCCCCATCATTTGTGAAATCAAACACTTTTTCGATTGCTTTTGTCCGATAAAGTCTATGGGAACAGTTGGTGCCATAAGATTACTAGCTTCCAATAACTGCACATATCAACCTTGACCATCAAATTCAAAATTATTTCTTGACTTTTAAAAAAGCAGCTACTATGAAATCCAGAAAAATCATTCCCATAAACCAATAGAAAAATTCAAAAGGCTCCACCGCTCCCACTTTGTCAAACTATTCACAATATTCACAGATGAGGTCAAAACAACACTTGGCCAAGCAGCGTCAGCAATTCCTTAATCCACGAAGATATACAGGGTTTTACTTCAATGCCAAAATTTTAAATTTTCACTACTAAATCTCTCTTGATTCAGGAACAAGTCCACATCACCATTCGAATAATGATATATTTGATGATTGAATATTTGATAAAACCCTAACTTTGTTACTGTTACAGACTGAATCCAACCAATGTACGCTCCGAACAATGAAAAAAAATATATATATATATATATTCTTTTTGTCGCTAAAATATGGAATCACTCTCCTCCCACACAATTCGAATCAAATAATTAAATAATTGTCCTAAGAACTGAGGAATAAAGAAATGATTGAGGAAAAAAATTATACTTACAAGAAAAAACCTATACTCTTATAAGCATAAACCCTAGATCGAGTCGAAGCTAAACAATATATCGCATCGACAAGAACGAATCCAATCCAAACGCTTCGGGAAAAAAAATAAAAACCCCAGAAAGAACCCCAAAACGGAACCTGCTTCACAAGGATCCAATTCAAAACCTGGATCTCGCGAATAGCCGTTGATTCGAAGAAACCCTAAAATGCGCCAATCATCTCAGAGAGAGAGAGAGAAACAAGCGAAAGAGAGAAAAAGAGAAGAAGAGAACAACTCGAAGAGAGAGGACTGTGTGATCGATTCTGGGCTCGTTTATCCTCTACTTAAAAGCCCGGCTTGGTTTCTTTGCCCGCCGCGAGAAGACGAATCGTAGCCGTAGATTAACTTCACCGTCAATTTTCCAAATCCAACGGCTGTTCTGTGAAGTCCAAATCTTACGGCTGTGGTGTGAATTCTCTTGTGTGGTCTGCGTAGATCGGGTGGATTCAATTAATCTTTATTCTAGATGTTTGATACATAACGTAATCCATTTATTGAAAATTGTAGTGGCACATGCGACGCTCCCGAGTATGTCAGTTTCATACTCGCCTTGTTTCGAACCAGCGTGTTACTGTATGACACGTGTTCTTCAGACTTGAGTGAATGAAAATCAGAGGGCGGATAATTTGATGAGGCGAAGCTCACTAGCTGACCACGTGTCACTTTCTTTGACTTTTTACCGCCATGCGACGCGGCAAGTGAACCACTACACGTGCTCGATTGGACCTGCATGCTATCGTAACTTTTTGTTGATTTTTTATTTTTTTTCCAATAATCAATAATGGGTCTTTTAAAAAATAGGCGATCAGTAATGGGTAAAATCATTTGACGCCTCAATTTTAACGTTAATTATCAATAATGCCCTAAATCTCAAAGCTAATTAAATATTACTTGTGTGAGTAATGGGTAAAATCATTTGACGCCTCAATTTTAACGTTAATTATCAATAATGCCCTAAATCTCAAAACTAGTTAAATATTACTTGTATGAGTAAAACAAAGGATTATAGATTCCCCTCAACTATGGATAAGAAAATTGGTCTTTATATATATTAAAAAAAACAATAATGGTTAAAGCCATTTAATGCCTCGGTCTGAATGTTAACTATCAATAATGCCGATAATCACAAAACTAA
Source organism: Aegle marmelos (assembly GCA_030449875.1). Classification (NCBI taxonomy): domain Eukaryota; kingdom Viridiplantae; phylum Streptophyta; class Magnoliopsida; order Sapindales; family Rutaceae; genus Aegle; species Aegle marmelos. The sequence goes on from JASUUL010000093.1 coordinate 4,285,116, forward strand.
TTAAATATTTTCTTGTACGAACATCAAGCTATTAAACAAAAGAAAAATTATAGATCCTCTTTTAAATATAGGTGAGAAATGTTTGCGCTCAAACTTAAATGGATTAGGGCACCTATTCCTTCAATTTAAAAACATCACACTTAACCCCTTTATACTAACATAAATTGATATATTATGCTAAACTATAATAAAAATCCATATTATCCCATTCAATTTAAATTAGTTTACATGCCATAAACATCTATTGAATTGAAATATTTTTAGTAATATGACAATATTATAATACATTCTTTGTTTTAATTTAGAATTTTGGAATAAACATAAGCTATTTTTATATTGAATTTTCTTATAAAGTACTCATTTTATTTTGTTTTCTTCACATCACGTCATTGATTATATATTAATTTTATTTCTTACATAAAATGATACATTCTCTTATTGATAACATGTGAAATAAGTTTTACCGAACCTTTAAATATTGCATTTCCTAATTTATTTATATTTTTTCATTTTTAACCAAGAAAATATGGAAATAAACAAAATTTAAAAAATACATAAATTAGGGGATTAACTCCACTAATTAAGGATGTTAATGTCATAACACATATACAACAATTTATCTTCATGGATGTCTATAACTTAAATTAATTAGGAACGATATAGAAATTTTATTATAATTTAATATAACATATTAACTATTATTAACATAAGGGGATTAAGTGTGACAGTTTCCAACTTTTAAGGGAAGAAGTGACATAATCTATGTGAATTGGGGTGTAAGTGTTTCTTAACTATATTGAAGAGAAATATGTAATTTTTTCTTTAAAAAGAAAAAAGAAAAAAACTATCGTGGTCTATCAATTCTTGTACAAAGTCTAAGAAAAAGTCCATCCATAGGCCTCATGCAAGACAGTCACCAATCAATGGCGAAGTGAATAGATTTTTTTTTTTTTGGGCTGGACCGAATTTTTTAGTTAATTTTTTTCATTATATAAGATAATTTTATTAATGAGTCCTACCAAAAAAGATATCAACTAACCCAATTAAGAAATTATTTGTGAAATGTAAACATTTTTTTTTTAAATTACTCACATAACAATTTACAAAAGAAAATAAAAAGGAGTTTTTTTAACTGTGACACATTCACTAAAAAGAAATTTTTTTTGTAGGGAATCACTTATTAATAAAAATCAATAAGCTTAATACAAATGCAGAAAAGAAATAATAATAACTCAATCCGAGGCATCTACCATTATACTCATAATAGTCAGTCATACTATTGCTATCCATAATGAAAAAGAGTATTTACTTATTTATATAACAAATCGTATGGTAGAATATAAATTGGGAGAATTTGCACCCCTGTCAATTTTGGTGGACATGCAAAAAATGAAAATGTATCAATCATTTCAATTAATTTTAACCTTAGTTATGGCATAAATATGTGTTTATGCTTTTTTTTTTAATCTAACATACGGGACGGCATTAACTATTTTTCAATCATGATACCAAGTTAGACATTAAGGGTTAAAGATGATTTTATCCTTTTTCATTCAAATACTCTTTTGTGCCTTAGCAGTACTATACATATCAAATTTTTTATTCCAAATAATTATCCCAAATGATGTAGTATTTATCAATTGTTTGATGAGATAATATAAATAATTCACTTAGTTTTGTAAAAAAAAAATCAATGAGTTAATGAGTACCATATAATTTGGAATAAAAATTTTGGGATATTTATCATTATTCTTTGCACCTATTGAACCTTTTGGTTTGTAATTTCAAAAGATTGTACCAGAAACAAGTTCTTTAAAACATGAATATAAATTTATTACAAATATATTCAAATTTCTTAAATGATGTGGTATTTATCAATTAATTGGTAAAATAATATAATTAATTCACTTAAATTTTGTAAAGAATTACTAAACATCTCAATAAATGACACATTGTTTGAAACAAAATTTTAGATAAAAAAATTTGGAATGTCTATCATATTACTCTTTGAGAAGAATATATAAACTTTTATCAGAGAATTTTTTTTAACTTAATTGTTTCAGAATTTTTGTGAAGTTGTTTTTTGATATCTCCTAGAAGCATTGCTCGAAATTGTTCTGTTCCTAACCATATCTTTGGGTTGTGCGCTAATGGACTGACAAATGTCCACACAATAGTGGGCTTAAGTCATATATGTTGGCCCAATACCACTTAAAGGCGTCGCGTAGAGCTATTAGCAACCTGAAAAAAAAAATCTTATAAAACCCTTGTATCTTTAACTAACTCCACCCCTTCTCATAGGTAAGATAATTGTTTTCGGTTCATCTTCTATTCTTCATTACTCCCCTAGAGTTTTCATTTTTGTTAAATAAAAAATATTTTTTATTTTTTATACTAAATAAGAACTTCCAATAAAAAAGAAAAAAATACAGAAAAAAATAAAAGATGCAGGTTGCATTAAATCAGAACTAACTACAAAGAAAGAAAACCCTCTGCAGAGTGTGTTTGGAATTGAAATTATGTTTGATAAATATCAGCTATTGTAACTTTTAAGCTATACTGATATGATTTTTCATTTATGTAATAGTAAATCTATTATATCTTTAGTAATTTAATCAAAATTATTACTTAAAATTTATATTTACTACATATTATTAGCTTTTATTTTATAATTACAATTTTTTTTCACGGTAGCTATAGCTTTTAAGCTACGATACCTCAATTCCAAATTCCCCCGTAATCAACTTGCACAACTTATAATAACTAAAAATTTCAGAGGCTAAAAGGTACTAATGGTCATATCTTGAATAACAAAATTGTGAAAGATTGTTTCTTAAGAGTCTAAGTTCCATTCTTTCCCTGAGAAAGATAAGGACATTTGGAGAATTAAAAAGGATGTAATTAGTAAGAAAAAGATTATAACTAATTTTTCATTGGGTTTATTTAAAACAAAAGTTTTACAAGAATAATAGAGGGGTGTTGATAGATCAGATCAAAAGAATTTGACAACGTATTCAATATCCAACAACTTTTCAAGATTAAAAAATAAATGGTTCATTAATTTTTGACTTAGACCATTAGTGCCCCCTAATAAACATCGTAAAACTCCATTGTATAATTTTACAATTTTGACCTAAATTGTAAAATTACCTAAAAGGATAAAAATGTATCTAATTAATTCCACACATTAATCACAACTAATTTTCTTTTTGTTGAAAACTCTCCACACACATGCATATACTTAGTTTCCTTTATGTTTGTGTGTTTGTGTTTCAATTATAAATTTCTAATTATATTAAATTTAAAGATAAGTCAAAACAAAAAAATAATTAAAAAAAAACACACACACACACACACACATTTTGCAATGTATTTTGTTTTATAGTGTACGAAAATTTATGTTTTTTTTAAAATCTTTTTAACTTATAACTGATTTTAATATACTTAGAGATCCTTGATTGTAAATCTACTAATATAATTATACTTTTAGCTAACCTGACCCGATGACATAAATAAATGAACTTTCAAACCCACCTCCAATAACATATTCTAATCTTATATGATAAAATAATTAAAAATCCTAATCCTCATTAAACTAAAGTACTACAAGATAAGTTATAAGCTTTCTTAGCTCAATTATATTTATGATTATTTTTTTTTATATAAAGAGGCTGCCACTTAATGGTATAAAGGATCTAAGAAATAGACACATTGGAGGAGAGGTTACAATATCCTCTAAACTTTTCTTTTATTTTTTTCTAATTATTTATTTCTTATTATGTCATTTTGAATTTCTGGCTTAAGTGTCAAAGGATTTATATGGACAACACACTTGGCGAGCTTTGACGAGTTATTATTTTTCAGAATTCTAGCCACCGAATTCTTTACTCTTAATAGCAATTCTAAAGACACTAAGCTCTCTCACAACCTATTTACTATGTAGAATTGTTAGAAAAAGGATGACAAAAAACAAGCAGAAATTGGACAAATATAGCAAACACGCCAAGGTGTGGATGAACACTATCCTTAAGACCAATTTTTAGTTCTTAATATTCTGTATATTAGTGCAAGAAGGACAAACAAATATAGTTTGATCTCTAAAATACAATGGCTACTATAGTAATGCTGCACTCAATATGATAGTTTAGAATAGTAAAAGAGACAACGATGAAGAAGAGGCAAAACAACACAAAAAAGAGAGCAAATACTTTTTCGATAACAATTATGTAATGTAATTAACTCTTTAAATATATACATTTTAACCCGTACAAAATTTGAATTATAATTATAGAAGGATTTAAAAATAAACCTCAATTTGATTATGAATCAAATTCTCAATATAATTTGAATTAAAAATAATTAAAGTAAGCGGCAAAATCATAAAAAGTTGGCCAAACCCGTGCATATACATGTCCGGCTAATAGATTCTTGAAATGAAATCCCCTTTTAGGCTTGGTCTCATGTGCATAGACCTTTTTTTTATGGGCTTGTTAACACACTATATTTGATTTCTATACATAAGTCAACTAAAACTCTCATATTTAAGTAATGTGAGATATTGATATTTTGAAATACCATCTTAATCTTTAGTAAGAATAACTTTTTTCCAACTTTTGTTGTTAGCCCAAATTTTGGTATCAGTAGACATCTACTCAATATCAATTTTCTTCTCTTTTTTATACTGGAACATAATTATATTTATCTTTTTGACAAGTTTTTTATTGACGAGATGAGAGATAATTTTTTTTGATAAAATGGTAAAAACAAGAATGGTAGCCTCTGATGAATTGTATTGAAGCTTTTATATTCGTATTTTTATTTGTTTTTACATCTCTCAATTCTAAATCGCAAAGTGAAAGCCAAATCGATTCTTGTGGCCAATAAAATGTAATAGTTAACGCCTTTGCTTTCATTTAAAAGTGTATGAAGAGGAGAAAAACAATAAACATGAAATACCAAGTACATCAATTTTCAGCAAGCTTTTAGTATTAATTTTTTTTCCAGTTACCTGTAAATTTAAAATAAGGTTTAATTCGCTTTATCATCATAAGGTAGTGGTTAATATAGAGAAAGGGAAAGTATAATATAAGAGAAAAATTTAAAGAAAGACAACAAAAATGGACGAAGCGAGAGGGAAAATGAGTGTCATTTAACTATTTAAGGGTTTATTTAAAAAGAAATAAAGATTTATTTTTGAAGAATTAAAGGGATTTCGTAAGAAACTTTATAAATCTTTATGAAATTTTAATGAGGTAAATAGGAAAGGTATTTAAGGTGTTGCCAATAGATCAGCTCTTAATTTTTATGATTATTATTTTCATAGATATTACAAAACGAAATAAAAGAAATATTAAGTATAGAAATACATATTAACAAGCTTGATAACTTCTGAAATTTTTAATTATCGACTTACAAGAGCTAAGTTATATTTTATATGGTAAAGCTTTAGTAAGATTGAATTCAATTATTGAAAAAGAATCAATATATAATTAAATTTTAATTAAATATTTTAATAAGTACACATTTAATACAATTTTGGTAACAATCAACAAAAATTGACATTAGCATTTGGTTCTAAAGCTAAGAATCATCTTGTTAGAAACATTGCTCATGCTTTGATGATCATGGTACTAAGTATAACATTAAAGCCCTATTTTGTACTTAGATTAGACAACTATATGCCACGAGCCACTTAATTATACTAAAATTAGAGATTAATTTTGCATGCATGGCTGCACTTAACAAAAGTTTGCCTAGACACAGAGTACACTCAAAAGCAGGTTACATTTAGCACTAAAGGGGACATAGAAGGAGATACATTTAGAAACGTGCTGCCTTATACAACAAGCTTCCCATGGTACGCTTAGCAACCAACCAAGCTCGGCCTAAAATCTCTACAATTACCAATTACCTACAATTTTCTACAGCTAGAGATTTAAGTCCCCAAGATATTTATGCAAGTTGCTAGGCAACTTCATGAACTTGGCACCCACACATATAAATAAGGGTAAACCCTCACCATTTTTGCTTACTACCACCACACTTCTACATCACACACATAAGCACTTAGCATGCTGACACTCAAGCTGTCTTGTAATTTTCTCATTTGTGTATAATATAGTTATATTTGATCATTAGGCTCTTATTTTTTGCTACCATTTCCACAAGTGTCTGTGCTTGGCTAGTTTGAGAATTGTTCAAAGCTTCTTAGTGACTTGCGTGCTAGAAGTCGTTTAAGTATTGAATGGAATTGCTATGCAAAATACTCATCTTATAATATAAAGTTTTTAAATTATAATGTAAAGTATTTAGTAAAATACTAATTGCTGTAACTTTAAAGCTAAGTTGATTTAATCTTATAATTGTATAATAAAAAATATAATTTTTTACTATTTTGTTATCAAAATTATAAGTCATATTTACCATATATTACTAGCTTTTATTTAATAATTTAATATTTTTCCACAATCGCTGTGACTAAAAATCTATAATACTATAAAAATAAATACATCTAAAGACTCTCTAATTGAAAGTTTGACATTAGGCTAATTTATATAGTTACATGCAGAATTAGTTTTCAAATTCCTTTATGTGCTTGAAATTAGTGGGATAATGAAGCTTTCAAGAAAACCTTTGCCTATCAAAATGCAAAATCAACTTAAGGCATCTAAAATTGTCAATGGGCTTTGTTGCCTGCTCCTACATCATATTTTTCACAAGTAGGCTAACAACTTCATTTTTTAATAACTCCACGTCATAATCTCTTAAATTTGTTTCATGTGCACATAGCTTATATATGCTAAATCATAATAGTAGTTTTGGTAGAACCATGGCAATGTATAAATATGATTTATTAGCCTGGGTTAATTAACAAGGATGCATAGGTGAAATGAATATACATAATCCACAGTTATGATGATTAAATAAACTAAATACATCCAATATATCTTTATTAATTACATCTATGTATAACCCTTATCTTTAACTACTCTGACCAAATGATGTAAACGAATGCCCCTGAGCCTGAGGTCCTACATCCAATAACATGTCCTAATCAAAATGGGATAAAATAATGAAAGTCCCAATCTTCGTGAAACTTAAATCCTATAAGATACAAGATAAGTTTTCCTAATTAAATTATATTTATGATAATTTCTCTTATATAAAGAAGCAATCACTTAAAAGTAAGTGGAGAAAAATGGCATATTAGAAGAGGGGTATAATATCCTCCAACTCTTTCTCTTACTCTCTCCTCTTTCTTTAATTATTTATTTTTTATTGTGCTATTTCCAATCTCTGACTTAAGCATCAATGGTATACATCAGTAACAGCTATAAAGACCCCCGATAGGTTGTTATTTTATAGAATTCTGACCACTGAGTTCTTCACTTTTAATAATAATAATTTCGAAGATATCAAGCTCTTTCATAGTTTGTTCATTAAAAAAAAAATAACTTTTTCTTAACTCTTATTATTAACCTAAATTGTGACAGTTTAAGCCTAACAACCACATAAATATTATCTATTTTAAGCGTATAGCCTATTATAATTTTATTATTCAGCTTTGCAACCTAAAATCCCTTTGTGATATGAGGTGTTACATACTTCCACCTTGAAGACCTCATATCCTTATGAGGGTCACTAGAAACAAAACAAAACAAAATCATACAATTAGCTATTGTAACAACTTGAACCTAATAACTAAGCACATCCAATTAGAGCACATAGCCTATCACAGTTTTCTTCTTATTAGCTTTGCAATCCAAACCATATCTACAATATAAGATGTTACACAAATTTTGGTGTTAGCAAGAATTTGAAGCCAATTATTGTCAAGTTTTATTATATTCGCAAGGGTATGAATCTATTGTAATATAGATTTATAGAGACTAATGTTGATCCCACTCAGAGAAAGATTTAATTATCAGTGTAGTTTAATTTTTCAAGTTTGAATGGAAGTTGATTAAATGTGATTTATTTTATTCAAAGATTTAAAATAAAATTGCATGAAAGAGTTAAAGATGAAATAATGTAAATGAAGCACTTGAGGATATAAACACTTAACATTTTACCATGATCTTAATGTTCTTTTTTTAATCCAATTATTTTATGGGAGGGTATCTCCACTCCTCGTGGTCCTCATTCTGATAAATATGGTTCAAATACTTATTATGCTTGAGGAAGATAATCTTCTGTTTAATAGTATCAAGTATATGTTGTGTCAAATGATAATAATCTTATTGTTGATAATGTGGTAAGACTTTCCACTAATAACTTAGATTTATTATTTGTCAACATTAAATCAACATAAGACATTGATATTAGAGGGGGCTTTTCTCATATAATTATAATATAAAGTGCTGATTGTCCTAAACAGTAACAATTTGCACTAAATAAAATTTAGACAAGATTATAATTGTCTATCAATAATAAGTCAAAAAAATCCAATCAAATTACAAAAAAAGTGAATAAACTTACTAAGTTAAGCCCTGGGATCATATTGAGGCTTCACTTTCAACCTAAATTTGAAATTAAATTAACTACTCATTTTGAACTAGGGGTAAAATGATATTTTTATAAAAATGCATAGCTAATTACAATATATAGCAAGATTTAGTTAAAATAGAGTTTAAATTTGGATTTAGAGCTGTTGAATTTAAGGGCAATCCCCTATTTATAAATACAATAAGTAAACTATAATTATCAGATGAAAATAATTTAGACGCTTGTGCCACATGACAAGCTTTTATTGGACGGAATACATCACCAAGGCTATCATTTCGTATTTATGCATGTATCGTATACTTTTTTTTTTTTTTTTGTCCACTAATATGTTGCTACGTCAACAACCCACACAAAAGTCAACTTTCAGGAATAATTATATGTTGTCAGATAATCAGTTAATATCACATCATTACTTAATACCATATCAATTGGGCGCCATTAAAATCTTATAATTATAATTTTACCCTTTACGTCATTCCTAAAGTTTTCAGTTGTTCTCAAATAAAAAATATTATGTGTTTGATGTTTGATTTTTCATTAATTATAAAATAATCAAAATATATCTAAAATATATAAAATACTCAAATTATAACAAAACACACAATTAAAGTTTAAAAAACTTAAATACATAAAAGTAAAAATATTAAAAAGACTTGAAATGCAAAATAATAATTTTATCCTTCATAAGTATATTTTCTACAACACTCAACACCAACCTCATTACTAACAAAAACTCGTATTTTTTTTTAATCTTAAAAGCACATAAAACTACATAAAGTTAAAAAAATTAATTAAATAATATCTAATAAACTTTATAATATATTACATAAATTATAATAAAAATTCATACTGACATATAAGGCAAACAAAATAGAAACTAATATATATCATATTCACATTAAACTTATTATGGTAATAATCCTCAAATTTTCCATTCTTACATCAAAGCCATTAATATTGTAACATCTATTATTGTCTCTTTCCATTCCATTATGAAAATATGAACTAGAAGTATTTTTAATATTATCAAAATGAAGATCACGTTGTACATACTTCCTCATATAATTGTGCAATATTATGATTACAATGACACAACTATTATTAGCGTAATTTAATTGTGCTAGTAATCTAATATCTAATAATTCATATATTAAGATTTGTGAAAAAAATAAACATAATTATTTTTCTTAAAATATTAAAATTATAATAGAAATCTTAGAATGGTATAATTGTTTGTTTAATAATTTGCTTTTTTTTAAAAAAAACTTATATATTTTTAGAAACTATTATCAAAATAGAAAAAATTATAAAAAGATAGAACTTTTACAAAATGTCAAAAATTATAAATAAATGATTTATTAAATTTTAATCACAATGTCAAATTAAAGCCTAATTCATAGGTGCTGGCATACATGCAGGAAAAAAACATCTATTGATTCGCAAATCTCGATTATTTAATAACTGGAGAATCCAACCACATGCTTTGGGTTGAGTTCGGTCACGAAATGGGCACCGGGGGACCCGACCCAATCACGACAATAATCTGATTCCGTCCATTTTCTGAAATTTTTTACAGACTAACCACTTACAGAATCAAAGACAATAGCCAAAGACCCGTTAAAATTTAACATAATTAAAACTCATAAAAACGTACCGTCAACCTAACAATTTAGAATTGAATACAACTAGAATCAGAATTATAAAAAATATTCAACATAATTGAAACTCACTAAAACACATCATCAACCCAACGTATTAAAATTCAATACGATTTGTGTAATATATTATTGATCATATACTGCCAGGATATTTTTCTTTCATGGGACGTAAATCCTTAGCCAATTGAATAATTATTCACACAAAGATAAAAAAAAATCTTTAGGACTTGGATTCCCACATATTGCACTGCCAATATAATTGGTCCACAACACGAGGCTTGTCCCTTCCTTTCTTTTCAATCACCGAGCTGAAAACCAATAAGCCTTTGGCCATTAAAGAACACTTATTCTGACAAACGTGGATTTTAATTTGCTTCCGCAATTACGAAATAATTGACTATAAATATTTTTTTAATAAAATATGAGTTGAATGAGAATCTTTAAAATATTAAAAAATAAAATAAATATTTCTTATATATTAAAAAAATAAAATCACAAAATAAGTATTTTAAAAATATTAGGGACATCTTAATGTCAATAATTATTTAATTAAAAATATTAATTATGGTCTTTAAAAAATAAAAATAAATATTTCTCAAATATTAAAAAAATAAAATCAAAAAAATAATATACAAATATTCCTTAAATAGTAAAAAAAATCTTAATCCCAATTATTATTTAAATATAAATATCAATAATAATTTTATACAATATAAATTATAATTTAAATAATAACCTCCTATAATTGATAAGAAAGGAAAAGAAAATAATAATAATAATAATAAAACATCAGTAAGCTCGATGGACAAGTACGTGGGACTGCTCTCGGCAAACTAACAGCTATCCTCCCCGGTTTTCTCCTTTTTCTTTCTGGGTGTCGTTAAAGAATAAGCATGCACAGGAAATTCAAATTAAATCAACAGGTAATTTTGACATCTCCTTGAAAAAAAATCCATCTCAAGGTACGGTCCACATATACACCACCACGAGTAAGCACGTGACATGTACGCCGCACGCTGGAGGAAACACGTGCCAGCAAAAACGAGACGGCATGGGCAGATAAAGCAAAAGAAACCAGTACAGAACATGCAGCAGAAACAGAACAGGCGGTTAAAAGCGAAAAAGGCCAAAAAAAAAAAAAAAAAAAAAAACAGGAGAGGGGCCAACGGACAAATAACCAAAGCAAAGAGATAAACTCAAGTGTGCTCAGTCTACAACCACATGTCCAGACGCATGTTTCTGAATTCTCACACATCAATGGCTCTCCCTCTCGTAAGTCACAAAGCATGGAGAGCGCACCGCGCACCCGCAAATACTGCTATTGCTGTTCTTAACGGAAACAGGAAAAAAAGAGGTGGCTTTATTAACTCCGAAACAGCCTCTGAAACCAAACGACAGCTCTTCAAAATCCCAAAAATCCGCTTAATCACCACTCAATACGTGTTGTGTAGTTTGTTGCATGTTAAAGCAATAATAACCGAACAAAAACTCAATAATATAATAATAATAATAATAAAGGAGGAGAAAAAACTGGTGCACAACTGCATATATAAATAGCAATCACATGACATGATCAGAACCATAATATAAAACCAAGTTTAGTTAATCATACAGAAAATATCTTAACTCTTTTAACTTCGCTTCTCAACATATGCCTTAAACCGAATACTGGGTAATATCTTAAGTGGCGTACTGATGCAGACTGCTGCAACAGTGAAAAGGTCCATAAGCTTGGCATACACAAACCCTCCGAAGCAGGGATGGGGGGAAAAAAAAGGAAAAAGATATTTACAATTCTAAAGGTAAACTAAAAAGCTCTGAAAGTTGGCTGCGTTAATGTTAATGATCCCTTGGTTTTAAGTTTTGAGATTTTTGGGTAAGTTGAGATGAAATCACATCAGAAATAAAAACATTTCATCAAGTCCAGAACAGATCAGACGGCTATCGTTCAGTTACCGACCCAAAGAGAGAGCAGCCTTGAGGTCGAGTCTCCACGCAAAACCACCGCCGTCCATTCTCCACACATCACACGGCAAAGTGAGCGAGTTCTTTTCCTTACCATACGAGTACTGCAGCCTCACGCTGCACGTGAAAGCCGGGTATGTTAGCGCGACAGTCACCGGCACTTTCATCACCAACCAGACCACCATCTCTTCACCCTCTTCTTGGCCTACCATCTTATTGTATGCCTCATTTGTCCACGTGACTCTACCGAATTCATCAGAGATGAACCCGGGACACGTGTCTCTCCCCAGATTCATCTTCCTCTGCCCGTCCGTACGCCCTAAACCACCTACATCCACCCACGTGTCAGTCACACATTCCACCGTAACAGACGACCCCACCACCCTCACCGCCTGAGGCATCATCACCTCCGTCCGATCTGCTGAACCTCCTGAGAAAACCTCCTGATTCTTGCCCTTGCCACTCTTATCAAAACTAAGCCACTTAGGCAACTTCGTGTTATGTACTTCCTTACCCTGCGAGCCTGGCTGTGACGATCTCGCAGGAGAATCCGGCAACAGCGGCAGCGTAACAACAGATTCTGTTTTGTCTTCATTAGAAGCCTTTCTTTTTCTGCTGTTATTACAGCGCTTATTAACGCTGCCGTTTTCTCTCAAGTACTTCCTTTTGCCTTTACCGCCCCTAGTGAAAGGCTCACCACTACTCTCAGTTGGAGAAACTGAACCGCCGGTGAACGGTTTAGGTGCGATCGGTCTGAACCGGAGCATTATCCGATCCACCTTTGACATATCGTACACACCACCACCAGCGTACCTCGCTATGCAACAACCTCCTCTACCATCCATCTTATACATTTTCTTTCTCGATAAAGCTCGGTACGTCTCTCCCTCTCTCTCGAACTCAGTTCGTGCGCTATCTTATCTGTGTTGAGGGCGTTACGCTGTGTCTAGCACTAAATGCAAAGGTGAAAGCCGTGCTGGAGTAAAATTATGACTGAAGGCATTTATAAAGGATAATACGTCGACACGTGTGAGGACGGACACGTGTATCAACATTAGGTTTAACAGCAGCATTGAGAGGAGATTGGTTGAAAAGCGATACGTGGCTGTCGCAGCGAGTAGGACCCAGGTGAAGAGAGAGCGAATGCGGAGTTGTGATTGGGCCCCACATTGCAGCCAATAGAAATCGAAGAAGTGTTAGGTACTGGCCCCCCGATAGGGCACGTAGGCCTGAGCCTCGCGGACTGCGTACCGAGCTGCTGTTTTTTCCAGAAGGAGGACACGTGGGCCAATGTATATGGGTAGAAATTCAAATCAAAAATCGTTTAGTGGGTTTCCATAATTAGTAGGGGACGATTGCGCCACGTGGACGGTCAGATAACGACGCGTATCCATGTTTAGATTGAGACTATGACGTCGGCGTCTTGGGGGAAAATGACTTTACTCTTGTCTCCGTGATTGGAGAATGGGAAAGGACCGTTTCATTCTACAATTAGTTATTTAAAAGTACATAATTGCCCATTGGAGTTCATTGCAGTTCTCTCAAGGGAATAAAAAATTCGACCGCTTCGTTGAAAAATGAAAATAGCAAAACGTAAGTCCAACGACATCTCGCCGTTTTCTGGTTGAGTATCTCATATCTGCCACCGGAAGCAGAGTCCATCCCCCCGCTGAAACGGATCCGTAGTTTTCAGGCGAAGCATGGGCAATTTAGAGATTTACTATCGGATTGTCTCAGTGGCATGCGCCTATATCAATTAAATAAGTTCATGTCTTCCCATGTTATTTTTTAGTGTAACTTACAGCCAGCAAAAACCAGACGCTATCGTACCTAATCCATTTGCTAGTATCCTTTTTTAACTTATTTTTATTGGGTGTAAGTTACACCCAAATTTAACTTAGAGATTGTCATAATTTGAGAACTAATGATAAATATATACGTTACTTCTAAGTAAATATTTAATACGATACGACAGATTGAGATTAAGTATTCATAAATATTAAATTAATCTTAATTAAAATTTTAGTAGAATATGCGTATAAAAATTTAATGATTGGTATGAAAAGGGACGTAATTCAAATTTGAGACCAACAAATAAGATTGAGTTTTTTTTTTTCTCTTTCCTTTTTTTAACCGTTCGCATATGCCATGGTCGAGTGAAAATATTTTGTGATATCCATTGACAAGCTGGGCGGCAGTGATACTTAAAAGAGTGGAGAATATTAGGTCTACTTAAGTGCCACTGCTTTGAGCTATTGGCTTTATGGTTATATATGTATATATAGGACATTGAGTTGAGTAGCTCGTGTTCTTCATTGGTCTATGAATGTGTATGCTGGTCCATTCTCCTTGGCTGAATTATTATATGTAATGATAGCTCGGCCCCAAATGGTATGGAAAAGTGACTACATCTATCTAAATAAAGGAAACTGGGATCATTCACCTTAGGGAAGAGAAAATAACCAAATTTATATTATTGTTTTTTTTTTTAAGGAAACCGCAATTTGGATATATCATATTAAATAGAAAAGAAGGTACAAATTTATATTACTTATAACATATATAACGTGTCATCCACTGCTCTCAATAGTTCAATTTTCAATTAAATTCTACTTCCATTTTGTGCTTTAGATCATTGAGTCCCTTCACGAACCAATAGACAAACGAGATTGAAAAGAAAAAAGCAAAAAAAAAAAAAAAGAGGATAATCACACTCCTATAGTTGACTGATTATGTATAGTGATATAAGATCGGAATGGATGTATTTAATAGAAATTCTTTATGTAAAGTGAAACTATTAATAATCGCTTCCATAGCTGCCAGAGAATCTAGTACCAAAAGGAGAAGGTGAGAGAAATGATCATCAATATATATATTTTGTTTAATCTAATATGGCACATATTATAAAATTGTTACATGTTATAAAATCGATGTGCTCTCTCGCTAGTGACTTAGCTAAATACTTAAAAATTATTAACAATTGTACCAAATAGTTACGATAATATATGTTTATTAGTAGATATGACACCGTTACAAAACGTTTGACTGGAACGGCCATATTGCATCGTGCATCCTTTATGACCAAGTTACCGGGGCTGTTGTCCCCAGTCACTAAATGTGCGTGTATCGGCAACTTCGGAGGGGCGCTCAAGGGAGATTTTCTCTCCCGCCAAACAGAAAAAGTAGGGGATTCCTCCATTTTGCTATGATCACCGAAGAGCGATAAATAAAGAAACACAAGTAGTCACGTCAAATTACTATTTATTAGAACGTTAAAAATGTGGCCGTCTAAGGCATTGACAAGTGCCTCTCCTAGAGCACTGTGTAAATATACACATATTGATAACTGAAAACAACCTTTTTTGTTTTTTTTTTTATTTTTGCCTTTTTCCCCCTGAAAGGGGGAATTGAAAACAACTTAAACCTTACACTGCCTCATATTCAGTGGATGGACGTTGATCATTTAGTATTGTTCGATTTTGAAAATTCAGGAGGCGTAGCATTCTGGCACAGGGCGTTGGGGGTGGACCCCAGTTGGACCATATGGGACAATCAAAGCGATCCAATGCTTGACACCGAGGATGAGGTCCACAAATCGGACGGAAGATATGGAGCGTATGATTAATCGAATGGTACGGTTGTTAACGATTGATTGAGATTAACTGACTGGTTGGTACAAAAATTGATAATGCAGCTTCGTTGTCTGGGTGGCAGATCTTTGACAGCAATTATATAATTATGTCTCTGTGTGTGTGTCCCAACTCCGGACCAATAGGTGGCAATTAGAGTGACGTCATTAGTGGTATACGTTTCGATTGTTGAAACATGCAGCGACATGTCACATGTAATTATATATGGAGTGTGGATGTGAATGCCATGACACTCACGCCACCAAATCATTCTATCATTCGGATATTACCGCTAAATCACCAAATAATTTCGGGGTTTCCTCCTGTTACGTCATGTCAAAGTCCGATATTATCATCGAATCTTTGTTATTTAAGGTTTTAAGCTCGAGAATATTATTGCGTACAGTGAAATATTGGTGCCATATGTTACTATCACCATGATATGGTCACAAGAGCATCATGCATACATGTTTCAATCCAGAGATCCATTCTGAAACATCTATTATCCTTAAAGCTGCAAACCAATTTATACTTATCGCAAGAAAGATTGTGAGTTTCTTTACTGAAATCACTGGATATTACTCACTCCCTCGTTATTTTTATAATAATTAATAATTATTTTAATATCATAATTTTATTATATGATTTTATTTTTAAAAATACTTTTATTCATATTTTTTATAAATTATATAATTTATATAATGAAAATTAAACTAAAAAATTATGTATTAAAATAAGAAAGTATGTGTTTTTAGTATGAATAAAAAATTAATACTAAGACTTTTTTTTTTATCCTTGTTGTTATTTTACAAACACTTTTCCTATTGTGTGTGTATATTCTTATGATAAAATATCAAATAAATGACCCATTTACCTCTCTTTTCATTTAAATTTTTTATGCCTTCAGGATTTCGGATATTATAAAAATTATAGGGAAGCAAGTGGTATGCACTGATTTCCATAGGGAGAAATTAAAAATTTTCTTTATTAAAATTTGATTAGTTTTTATCTAATGGTACTCTTTATTGACCTTGTTTTAAGAAAAATAACTAAAAATTAAAGTTGGGTTTATAATATTGGTGAACTTTCTCATCTTCATTACTTTTATAATAGGACAAAAATGCCCATAAATAGCTTTGTTATAGATTTTATTAATGACCCATAATTTGGTTAATTTTGTAATGTTCATTGCTTTCATTGTGCCCTTAGAGCCCTGGCTTTGCTCCTTCATTCTCGGTTGTTGCCATGTAAAACACTCATCGCGCTAGATGTTTTCGCTAATCGGTAGAATGAACATATATACTCGGTGCATTTAATTATTAAACTAAGGACGATGCAATCTAGAATCCAAAACCGCACTCACTATCTATCTCTCATATCGCTATCATTGGTGATTCATGATCACAGCCTCAACGCCGTTAGCTAAACAATCAGCAAAGCTACCACCACCAAGATCTACATCGATGTGACCCCCGCCAAGCCTCGGAGCTCCCATCGGTTGGCACGTTTACTCCAGACGAAATTTGTTGGTTGAGTGGAAAGACTTGTTAAGTTACAATGACATTTTTTAATTAATCAGACAATTTAAGCAGCTGTATACTTATTATTAATTTTTCCCATATGAGGTGAAAATATTGATCCCTCTTTGCTAATTATGGCATCCCTGAAAATATAAAAATAAAAATAAACTGGTAACAAGCAATCAGTTGAATACAGAAAGCTTGTTAAACTTTTGCACTGGTGTTTTTAGGTTGAATTATACAATTGGAGTTGTTGGTCATTGAAAGACGGATTTGATTGACTAGTTAAGTGGCATCATTAAAGTGATTAAGACTTGTGTAGATCTTAAGCAGACAAGATCAGGAAAATGTGTCTGTTCTTTAGAATTTGTACTAATAGAGTTAGGTTACCTTTCTAATAAACGGTCATTACTTATTTTATCTCTCATGACCAGAGGGGAAGAGAAAGACGATAAATTATTAATAAAGCGCTGGTATTCCTTTTCTCTAATTCTTACGGCAGAAGCAAGGGGTATCAATCGCTTTAGCCATGCAATAAACTTAAGCCAACTGTTGCCTTATCTCTTCCTTTTATATCATATTTCTTGTCATTCTCTACAGGATGACTCATTAGTGGAGTGCCAGTCTGCTTCATCGCACATGTGCTCACTTGTTATGCATTTATATATGTCAAAACAAAAAATACTCATGCATGCATGTAATATACACACATGCATTATTTTAACTGAAGCATAGTGTTAAATAAAATAAATAGAAGAACAAATGAGCTAGAGACATAGTGAGCTTTACTCTTCAATAAAGACATAACTAAAACTGAAAATAAAACATAGAATAAAGAAAATACTGAAACATATCTCAGATAAAGGATAATTGGAAAAATCATTTGCCACTTTAATTAAAGAGAACGATAGGAGGCAAAGATTCCCATCAATGTAGAGAAGTACGCTGCAACTAGGGGCAACCCAAGCTGAATCCTTTTTTTTTAATAAGGGAAAAAATAAGGGCTTGAATTGAAATTTTACTATGTCTACGTGAAGTCTATATTTTCACCTTCAGTTTCATCTAATTCTGTTATAGTGTACTATATTTTATATTTTCTCTTCTATATAAGGCCTACTCAATTTTAGTATAATAATTTTACGACCTAACTTAATTTATGTTTTCTCCATTATAGCCCTATTTGAACCAAATTCTGGTTCGGCCGCCGGCGGCAACCCCATATTAGCAATAGTGTCAACTATTCGGCTATTCCATTTGTTTCTTGAAGAAACATATTAACACAAAGCTCATAGATCACACAAAAATCATGCATGAACGCATTCGCACACTTGCATCACACATATATGTGCTCAGATGCGGATGTCATTATGAAAAATTCACGCGGACGGAGATAAAAGATAAAAAAATATGAACTCCAATGCACTAAATATAAAAGAATAATCCATTGGAATCACCAACAAACAGAAGAAATACAATTTGTAATAAATTATTTTTTTGTATTTTAATGCGACCCTCGCTTATTATATCCTCATTTTAGAAGAGTGTGTGTATGTATATGATAAACAAATGTAGATTTTAATATACTATAGAATAAAATATATTGATTAGAGTCAGTTTTTTTTAATATTATAGCTTTTACTTGATTTTAACATGCTCAGAGATTCCTAATTGGATAATTTTCTTATATATTATTTCTCATACATAGATATCTAAATATAGATTTTGTATGGATTCACTATTATAGCCTATGCCATTAAATATTTATGTTCAACTAACTTCTATTCGATATGGTGGAATAGCAAATCTGTGTCAATATGATGTTTTACTTTTTGACAAATCATCATGCCACGGCCTGCATCGCTCTTGCGTATACATGCACTTCCTCATGTACTTGCACACAATTACAAATAATTTAGACAAATAGCATATATCAATGCAGGCCCTTTGATTATTTATGTGAAAGTTGAAGAAGTTTAATTGATAAGGATGGAGTTGGAATATTATTGCGCATTTGGTATTTCTTTATATCTGGGGCAACCAATGTTCCTGATTTTCATCATCCAGATGGCACTCTGCCCAGCCGTTTGGACTATTCATTGTCGCATCAACTTTCGAATTGGCCCCGCTAATCTCTATTTCTTAGATTTTCGTTATCACAAAGCTAATGCATGTGTGCATGCATAAATGTATATATTTCACCAGCTGCATATGTGATAAACATGCTCAATTTACTTTCAGAAGACCCAGAAACCTCCATTCATTTGCTTTTCTTTTCATCCTTATATGACTTAATTTGTGGGTTCTTTTTTCATTTTAAGTGTTTTCATCTCTGACCAATCAAATTGTCTATATTTGACTTTTTTATAATGGTTGTTTGGTTATAAATATTTGACTTTTTTATAATGGTTTTTTGGTTATAAATATTTGACATATATTGGTGATTTGGTTCTTCTCTAGCCATTCCTGAAATTGATAAGAAGCACGCATTAATCATCCTAGCTATCTTATCAAAAAAGTGATCTTGAAACTGAGCACGCGATTTCTTGACTTGACAATTTTGAAACCTGAAACTAGCACCGTGTTTGCTTCATGTAATTGAATTTGTTAGACAATAATTTAATCATATTTATACAGGATAATTAATAATTGAATTATTTTTATATTGATAGTATACGTTCTAGATTGTACTCAGTAGTCACGGTGGAGTATACATCTTTCTATTATTAGAAGGTATTAGTCTATTCAAAATAATTTTAATATCATACTCTGGCTGGACATTGATTATGTCCCTTAACCCTTTATTTATTTATTTAGGCGAACGAGACACAAAGGCACATTTCCCACCTTAAGTTTATGCTTTCCACATTTAGGTAGATTAATGCCGGGCCATTCAACATGATTTGAGCATCTGCAACCAATGATGATCCAACACATCAATTCAATCATGAAATATTAAATTGAGATAGATAACGAAGAATTCAAAACCCTAATCTCAATGCTCTCTCTAAATAATTTGATCTAATTAGCCTAACGGTTGGGAACGGAAACAAGTGTTGGGTTTGACACGTGTTGATGTGGTCTCCATGCTATATTACGTGCTAAAGTCTTTAGCCCCCTATAGCTTTTCTCATCCAAGAAAGCACCAGAACACTGCTTTTAGCACAAACTCAAATGAATTTAAGCTGCCTCTTTGGATTATTTATTATCTTTTAAATTATGCTCATTATTCTACATTGAGTAAGAAATGAATTTGAAAACCAAAGGTGGTTCTTTTCAAAGGAAACCCTAATCCTAAGGAAACCACTTTGTACAGAAGCAATTTTCTATTCTCAAAAAAATATGGTACCAATTAAGAAAGCTACAACCCAGCATGCATATTAACACGAATTTCTAAATGGGTCATTGGAGCACCGATCGAGAAGTGAGGACCATTCCATTTTTGTGAGGTGGATAGTGTAACTGTTTGATTACATATTGTCACCACTGAACTTGTCATGCAATTTGGACGGGCTTTGTTTGGTTAGCTGTTTTCAAATTAGCCACGAAAAGCCGTTCATTTTTTATATGCTTTCAAAATTATTCTTTACGTTGCTAGCAAGAGAAGCGTAGAAGAAGGATGCATGTTCAGCAACGCAATTGAATGAGAAAATGACAACATGGAATGCATGTATACAACTGAAATAAAGAAGAAATTCAGGAGCTATTTCGTTTCATGTACGATATTATATTGTATATAATAAGAGGACAAGATCATCTCAAACTATACAAAAGATGAGTTACGCAAGTATTGTTCAAATGTCAGAAACCCATCACTTGAACTTATCTATATAACTACAAATCATCACTTGGCGCTGGCAACCGACAGCGAAGCCGGAAGGAGCTGAACAATAATGCCATATGTTCTTGTTTGTTCTAAGACTTTGTCATATCCATTCACCAAAAGGAAAAGGGCCGAAAAAAAGAAAAGAAAGGCAACTATCGATCATTTGGTAAATAAAACAAAAAGTTGCGGTGGTTTATGGAGTCGTATCAATCTTCTGCATCCGTAATGGAGTTAAATCTATATAAGTTCTCGGGATTAAATCATTGCATTGTAAACTACAAAATAATGAGCACATAAACAACCTAATGTTCTTCTCTAAAAGAAAAAAAAGAAAAAAGAAAAAAATTTAATAATAAAATTTACTGATGCAATTGCTAATAAATTAAAAAAATAGTTAAATCTTAATCATACCCTAACAATAAAAGATATGTGACATAAATCTTTAAGTGCTTATTTGGTATAACTTATCTAATAGATATAAGTATTTATTTAATCTCGTAAGCTCTTTTCAATTTTTTTGTTATTATTTAGTTATTTTTTAGTAGAATTTTTGAAGATCAAATAAATTATTTTGCCTTTACTAGCAAAAACTTAAATTTTGAGTTTTTGAAAATAAAAGATAAATTTATTTTGAAACATATTAACAAGTCTAAAATATTCTTTCTTTCTTTCATAATCTTATTTCATTTTTTATAACATAATTTTAAATAGCTTACTTATTAAAGTAATTTTGTAATTTTTAATAAAAATTCTTATTAATAATCAAATAACTAAATTTTTTTAATAAAACCTCTACTTATAAAAATAATTACTACTTAAATAAAATTTTATTTGAAAAGTTATACCAATCATAACCTAAAAACTTAAGGGAACTCTGATAAGATCCTAATCCTAACAAGTTATTGGTGACGAATACTATCTGGAATTAATAAAATGATAAAGTCTTGCTCATAGAACTACAGTGGCATTGAAAGGAAGAGTGGGTTTGAATAGTAACTCTCATAAGCAAAATTATCACAGCCCTATTGTTTTGGGGGAAATTTACGAAAACAACCAAAAAACTTTTGTATTTTTCACTTATAGTCCCTGGAACTTTTTTCTATCATAACTAGCCAAAGATGAAATTTTAAAACGAAATTACCCTCGTCACGTTCTTCAAATTTTTAAATAACGCGACTCTTATAATATTCAAAACGGAAACTAAAGAAATCTCAACACAGTCAATACACTTACAGATTTTTCATTACTCTCAAAATATTTTCAACATTCTCCAAGAAACATTACATAACTGAAGATATAATCATCAATTGGGGAGAACTTGTTAAGGTCAGTATATGTTTCTACATAACATAAATTTTTAATATATTGAAATTGAAAATTTAGTTTGAAATTAAAATTATTCTTTTTGTAAATATTATTATTTTTCATCAATAAAATAGTGTACATTGTTTAAGTTGAGCAATTAAGAGAAATAAAAAAAATTGACAAACAAACTCGAGCGAAAAACAGAGCCTAGAACAAGTGAGACAGACACCTGTCTCACTTAAGTACAGAAACATTATATGCGACAGGCAGATGTCTTACAACTTGTTTTACATAAGTTGGTGAGACAGGTAGTGGGATAGGTGCCAATCTAGTATAACTCAGAACGGTTATGTGAGACAGACACCTATCTCACTTAAGTTGGTGAGACAGGAAGTGAGACAGGTGCCTGTCGCACTTAAACGTTCTGTGCTTATGTGAGACAGACTGTGAGACATGTGCCTGTCGCACATTTTGGTTTTGTGTTTATGTGAGACAGGCGCCTGTCCCACTGCCTGTCTCATATTAATGTTCTGTATTTATGTGAGACTGGTGCCTATCCCACAACTGGTGCCTGTCGCCCTGCCTGTCTCACAAACTTATGTGAAACAAGTACCTGTTGCACATAATCGTTTTGTATTTATGTGAGACAGGTGCCTAACCCACTGCCTGTCTCACATAGTGGTTCTGTGTTTATGTGAGACAGGCGCCTGTCCCACTACATGTCTCACATAATTGTTCTGTATTTATGTGAGACAGGCACCTGTCCCACTGCCTGTCTCACATTAATATTCTGTATTTATGTGAGACAGGCGCCTGTCCCACTGCCTGTCTCACATAGTGGTTTTGTGTTTATGTGAGACAGGTGCCTGTCCCACTGCCTGTCTCACTGAATTTATGATATTTTTATAGGTCATAACCTGAGCTATATATGTTTGTTTTAGGCGTATGATATACCGTTTCGAAGCTTACGACGAGACGAATCATATCTAACATTATATACTTCATCCTATGATATGTTTGAACAAGAAATTAACTTCAATAAGAACCATTACAATTAAGAACCATTATATACTCCACATACATGTTATGCATATTAACTTTTTTATATTTTACAATGTGTAATCTTATTTCTTATTTTTATTTTTTTAGGTTTAATGGCTTCAGTTGTGCTTCAATTGTGTTATGATGGTTGTTGGGAGATATTGGCAGATGGGCATATGGAGTACGTGAATGCCAAGAATACAGCTTTTTTGGTTCGAAAAGATTGTACATTTGATCAATTTTTGACAAGAGTGCATGAGGTTTTACAGATAAATCCTCACGAATATAGTCTTGAGATGAAGACAACTTTGAGGTCTAGTAACACCGTATATCGTGCATGTTCACTGCCTATGGACATATTGAATGATGAAATGGTTAAGGTTGTACTGCACATGGCGTCTGATGTGATCAATTATGGATGCATCCCTATATTTGTCACCACATCTCCTCGAGTTCCAGTAGAAAATCCTGAGCAATTTGTAGAAACTGAAACTTCATTTAGAGCAAATAACTCTTTTCCTGATACTGAAGAAGAGATGGTACCACCATTGTTAGAACGACATTGTTCTCCATACCACAACAATGATTTTCACATCAATGATAGTCTTGTTCACGACACCATCAATGCAGAAGTTGATAATGCTGGTTTGGAGCCATATAATAGCATGCACGATGTTAACTCCAATAGTGAATTTAATGATGGGGGCATTAGTCATTCTGATATTCCTATCAATAATGAGAATGAGCACCAGTATGATATTCCTACCAATAACAGTGAAAACCAACCTATTCCTCCAATCTGTCGTTCTAGGACGAGGAGATCAGTTGATCCCTTTGTGACTCTTGCTCCAGTTTTGCCTTCAAGCCTGGTTACTCCAGATTTATTTAGAAATTACAATTCTTTTGGTATTAGTGTGGGCATGTTGTTCGCTGAAAAGAATGAGTTAATAATAGAATTGCGCAAAGTTGCCCTACGCAATAAGTTTGATTTCAAGATTTCACGGTCTACAACAACACGTTTTGAGGCTCACTGTTCTTTAGAATCATGTAAATGGCGTATTCGAGCAACGAGAGCTTCAGATGAGCAAAATGTGCCTTGGGTTGTTAAAAGAATTGACAATATACACACTTGTTCTAATGACGTATTGCCTAGTGGTGTCCGTCAAGTACGGAGTCGAGTTATTGGTCATCTTATTGCAGATAAATTTATTCAAGATAAACGAATATATACTCCTAATGACATTAGAGCAGACATGCAGCAGGAATACGGTGTCCAATTAACATATCAGCAAGCCTATCGGGCTAAAGAAGTTGGTCTTGAAATAATACGAGGGAACCCTGCAGAGTCATACAACTTACTTCCTAAATACTCTCATGTCTTATCCAAAGTCAATGAGGGTACAGTTACTCATCTCAAGGTTGATGGAAATAACAATTTTTTGTACTACTTTGTAGCGCTTGGATCATCAATCAAGGGTTTCATGCAGTACATCAGGCCTGTGATTGCAGTAGATGGCACTCATTTAAAGGGGCTATATCGCGGAAGCATGTTCGTGGCAACATGTCTAGACGGTAATAATCAACTATATCCATTAGCCATTGGAGTCATGGATTCCGAAAACAATGCGGCTTGGGAATGGTTTATGACGAAGTTACATGGAGTGATTGGCGATAAGTCAGAGTTAGTAATTATCTCTGATCGATGCACTGCCATAAAGAGAGCCGTTTTAAAAGTATTTTGTAATGCAGCTCATGGTGTATGCTTCTACCATGTCAAAGGCAATATTAAGTCAAAATTTCGGATGTCCAAATCTCTCTGGGATGAATTTGAGCCTGCCTTTATTAATGCAGCAAAAGCATATGGACATGAAGAATTCAAAAAACAGCTTGAAGGGTTGTGGATGCTCCACTCGCGTGCGGCTGATTACTTAGAAAATGTTGTGGGAACATGTAATTGGGCAAGGTCTGAGTTTGAAGGTAGGAGATACAGTATACTTACTACTAATATCGCAGAAAGTGTGAATTCATTTATGAGGGAGCCCCGCAAATTTCCTATAACTCATCTTATTGATCACTTTAGACAAACTATGCAGCAATGGTTTTATGATAGGAAAATTATTGCTGAATCGATGAGTACTCGTTTAACGACATGGGCTGATGAGATAGTAGCTGAGAGAAGAATTTTAGCCGAAAGAATGACTGTCCGTCCTGTGTCTCAGCATCGATTTCATGTTTTAGGTGGCGGTGTTAAGGAAGGGATAGTTGACATACATAATAAGACATGCTCCTGTAGAGTATTCCAACTCGATCAACTTATTTGTGCACATGCAATTGCTGCTTGTCTGATAACTCGAGTGGATTACATAAGGCTTTGCTCGCATTTTTATTCGAAGGAATCATTGGTTATGGCATATGCACAACCAGTGGAGCCGGTTGGCAACATGGTAGAATGGGAAGTTCCACTAGAAATCTGAGAAATTAAGGTTAACCCGCCACTCGAAATGCCACCACCTGGTCGTCGTCGCCCGAGCTTAGAATACCTTCTATTGGTGAGGATGTAAACAGGAGGACTGTGAAATGCGGGCGGTGTCATCAACCAGGTCATAACCGCAAGCGATGTAAGAACCCCATTACTCCAAATCAAAACTAGTTGTATTGTTACATTTAGCATATTTATCTAATTTTTTAGACTATTAATTTTTGTTTAATGAACGATTTTATGTAATCAAGTATTGTATTTTGCATAAAAATTATAGAGAATATTGTCTTGATTTCTCCATTTATTTGATAAACGCGAACAATTTAAATTATTATATTAAATAATTATTAGACAATAATTTCACATATTTAAAAATAATAAAATTATTTATCTAAATTATTAGACTATTAATTTTCTTTTAGAACAAAAAGAAAAAATTGGACACGAGAATATCCGCGCGAGGCCAGCCCGCGAGGCCAGCGAGCGACAGGCCAGCGCGCGAGGCCAGGCCTGTCGCTCGCGGCCAGCGCGCGAGGCCAGGCCTGTCGCTCGCGGCGGCCAGGCGAGGGCCGAACTGTCGGGCCGCGGCGAGGCAGGCGAGGCCGGAGGCGAGCCGGCAGTTTGGCGTCGCACTGTGAGCCCCACTGGCTCCTGGTGCGACGGCCTATCCTGTCGCGCGAGCAGACGCTGTCTTCTCGTGCGACAGGCCTCGGCCGCGAGCGCAACTTTTTTTTTCCTCCAAATTTAAAATAATTTTTTTCTTTTTTAATTTTATTATTTTTAAAGATGTGAAAAATTGATGCCAAATTAGATTCCATTTTCGAAAAATTTAAATCATTTATGTCCGCTTGTGCCACAGGCCTCGCCCTCAATCGCAACACTTTTTGTCGCCAAATTTAAATAAATTTTTTTCTTATTTAAATTTATTATTTTTTTAAAGATGTGAAAAATTGATGCCAAATTAGTTTTCATTTCTGAAAAATTTAAATCATTTCCGAAAAATTTAAATAATTTCTGAAAATATGATTTTCGTCTCCAACTATAAATAAAGCTCATCCATCATTTTTTATACAACTATTATGACTTATAGTCTAATATCATCATTAAATATATCTAAAGCAATTTTCTTCCTAAAGTATTGCACGTGACTACTATCAAAATCAAATTTGAGTCCGAACATTAAATACATCACAAACATCAACAAAAAAATGCCGCAATCACCAGTTCCAGCTGCTTGTTGTGGAACGTCTTTTACTATCCTGATTTTCCAAGAATCCGTAGTTTGCAACTCAGGCCGCATGTTGTAAAATCCAATATCTTCTAGCCATTGAGGAAAAATGACTTTAAGTGGCTGAAATTGAGTTAAGTATGATTTTTCGTTGCGAAATGCCACCAATGAGTCATAAATCGACACCCTCTTATTGCGAAGATCAGCTTTGGCTAACACCCAATGATCACCGCCAATATGCACAGGAATCAAGACCTGCATATAACAAATATCATGACTTTTTTTAAAAAAAAAGAAATATGAAATATGAAAAAAAAGAAATCTCGTTGCATTATGAAGTAATACTTACCACATCGACGTCCGTGAACCGCTTCGACATGATATCTTCCCGGCCGTGAAGATAGGTGTTGAAGTTACTGCTAAACTCTAATGAATGGATATCACAGTCACCATTGTTCCATAATTGTGTCAAGAATACCTAGTACATATATTAACCAATTAGTGAGACTCCGAGATATTTTAAGTAACCAAATGTAATGTTGATTATTAATTCTCTATTCACTCATTACCCAAAAAAATGTGTCTGTATGCGTGACCCGCTGAGGTAAGGCATTCGGATACTCCTGTTGCTTCTTGCTCACCAAGCGAAAATATGCATGAATATGCTGTGGAATTATAGAAAGATGTTAACGGAAGAATCGAGTAAAATATAAAAGAAAAATCAACAATGCATCATTAACAAACGAAAAAATTTAATAAAAATACTTACTTCATCGTCAAGCCAACCCATTGAAGTATTTCCCAAAAGTACATCAAAAAACAAGTGTGACTGCTGGATGGTGCGGTCTACTGTAATTTTACCGGTAAACCACTGATTAAACTCCGCAAAAATGCTTGGATCATCGAAGCCTCTAAGCGGATTTATGTCTATACTCTGGCTTTCAGCGATCTCATGCTCCGTTATTTCAAGCGTCGTGTGTGGTTTGCCGTTTTTTATTTATACCTTCCTAACTTGGATTTCGCCATTTATCTGATAAACAATAGAAAATTAAATTGTTATATTAAATAATTATTTCATAAATAATTCACAATTTAAAAATTAATAAATTTAAAATTTATTTAATATTAAATAATAATTTCATAAAAAATTCACAATTTAAAAATTAATAAAATTAAAAATGTTATTTAATATTAAATAATAATTTCATAAAAAATGTAAATTTTAAATAATTATTAAATTAAAAATTTAATTTAATATTAAACAATTATTTCAGAAATATTTAACATTTTAAAAAAAATCGAAAAAAAAATTTGGAAAATTTTTGCGCGAGGGGACACTGACACTGACTGTCGCAACCCCGCGTCGCGGGGGTGCGTGGCGACAGAGTATGTCGCAGCAGATCGCGCTTGATGGGCGCAGAGTCTGCGCGAGTCCCGATGACCCCAAACTGTCGTGACGAGGGCGAGAGGCCCCAGTGCGACAGCGGTGTCGCACTGCACACGCAGACCCCGAGAGGGGTCGCGAGGGGACACGCGCCTGTCGCACAAAGCCGCGGTACTGCGCGCGGGTGCAGTGCGAGACCCGCGCCTGTCGCACCAGGGGCCTCTGGCCCCTCGTGCGACGTGGCGACTCGGGACGCCGCAGACAGACTCTGCCGCCCTTCGCTGATCTGCGCGCGACGACATGTACCTGTCGCACGCAGCCCGCGCGCGCGAGGGCAGCGTGCGGCAGGCCGTGTCCCCTCGCGCAAAAATTTTTGAAATTTTTTTTTCACTTCATCCATAAAAAAATACACACACCTCACCCATCACACTTCCATTGTGCAAGAACTAATCATGATTTTTCTAAGAGGAATTTTATCGAGTACCTAATATGCGATATTTGTTACACATCATTCTCACTAGATTTCGTTTTATTATGCAAGCTTAACAACCTATATCTAAAGTTTAATTTTATCATACAATTTTTAAAACATATAATGATTAAAATGTCAATAAAATTTACTAAAATCATTAAGAAATTCCATCCCATTCGACAAAATTTCACCACCTCCATTAACAAACAACCAACAAACATAACAACAATAGCAACTATTAAACTCAAAAATACCCGAACATTATAACACAAATCAGTGAAGAAGTAATAGCTCACCTAGGATTTGGTGATTGGGGCACTATGAAATCGAACTACGCCTCCGACAATGTATATTAGGTTTTGGTTCGTTGAGAGAGAGAGAGAGAGAATTTGGGTGAGAGGGAATGGTGAGAATGACAAGGATAATTTAGTCCTCAAAAAATTATTTTGGCTAATGTTGATTGAAAAAATTTACAGGGGCTAGAATTAAAAAATATAAAATTTTATTGGTTATTTTCGTAAATTTCCCTTGTTTTGGTCCTTGTTGGGCATGTTGGTCCGAATTGTGCCATGAGACCGGATAAGATAAAGAAACTCAAGAATAGTCGCACAGAAGTCAACAGCAGCAAAGGGCATATCTGGAATTTAGAGCAAGTAAACGACAGCGCCTAATTTACTAATGTTAATGACACATCATCATCGTAACTGAGCCATCAAACTCAAATCGATAACATTCGTAGAAATGTTTGTTAACGGGGCTGCTTTCGTTTCTATGCTCGAGTTAAAATTAAATGTCTAATATTTGGTGGGAGGTGGTACTTGCTCGGCAGGATTGAAATTGCTCCTTTAAAATGTATATTATGCAACTGACCTGAGTCGTATAAATGTGTCTCACCAAAGAATTGTGGCATTGGGTGTGTTTTAATAATTTCGTTGCCGATTTAGATCGACCATGTAGGATCCGTGCATTTGGAATTACTCAAATTTACTCTTAGCTGTTTCGTTGGTGGATGATTCAGTCATATAAATTGATATGGACATCGTGCTTGGTGTTCAAATACTGATAATAATTTATATTATTGACGAAGCTAGCTAGCATCCGATTCTTATAAGCAGGTCTTGTTGCAATGGAAAAGCTTATACATATGGTAGCAAATTCATAAATGAAATGTTGCTCATCCAGAACAATGCAAGTTATTTCAAACAAGGGATTGTTCTTTTATTATGTAGTAGTATTGGATAATTGGCCATTCATTCAGAGTCTGGATGATCCCTTCGGATGATGCATGACTATGTTGTTATAGGCATCAAGAGTGAGGAAATCGTCAAGTGTAGAGGCTGTGCATTGTCGGGCGAACATCTTGCAAGCTTCCTTGTACATCCCCTTTCTGAATTTTTCTTTGCCAACCTCTCTTTCAATCCTTGCCATCTCTTCATCCACCACTCTTCCAAAGAGTTCTCGGCTCACTTTCACTCCAAGACCATCTCCATCCAACTCCACTTCATATTTCAGCCACTGCCAGTTCTGAACTCTGCTAATCTCTGCTGTGGCAGCGTCTTCCATGAGGTTATAAAGAGGCACCGAGCCAGAGCCAGTGAGCCATGCCGCCAAGTACTGAATACCCACTCGGGTATTCAGGCGGAGTCCTTCCAAGGTACGGACTCCTCTGGGCTTCTGTAAGAGGTCTTCTTCTGTTATGTTCCCTGCATCTTCTCGCTTCATGGTTTGGATCTGGTTAGGTGCATTCCCCATGTTGTTGTTGAAGGCTTCCATGCAGGTTGGGATCAACCCTGGATGAGCAGCCCAAGTTCCATCATGTCCTGCCCTGACCTCTCTTAGCTTGTCCTTCCTTACAAGTTCTAGTGCTGCCTCGTTGGCTGCTGGGTCATCTCTAATAGGAATCTGAGCTGCCTGTTTACAGGCATAGAAAGAAATAAGCATGTCGAAATAATGGAGAAAACTAAGTTGAAAAGAAAATTGGATCCCGTACCATTCCTCCCATGGCATGCACACCACGCCTATGGCATGTCTTGATAAGGAAATCAGAATAGCACTTCATAAAGTGCTGAGTCATGCCCACCTGGACCCTGTCTGGTAGTAGCCTATCTGGGTGAGCTTGGAATGTCTTTACATAGCTGAAGATATAATCCCATCGTCCACAATTCAAACCAACAGAATGATCTCTAAGCTCATAGAGGATTTCATCCATTTGAAAGACTGCTGGAAGAGTTTCGATTAGAACCGTGGCTCTGATGCTGCCTCTTTCAATTCCTGCCATCTTCTCAGCCTTTTCAAACACACAATTCCATATTTTGGCTTCCCTGTTAACAATAACAATTAACATAGACTTTTATATCAATAGAACATCCACAAAAGTGTAGTTCCATCATCAATTGGTTTTATTTCTGACTATTAGTGTTTGCCTAAGCAACACCATAACAGGAAGACTCATAATGATTACTAGCGAAAAGAAAGTCCAAGGAAGTGCACATTTAGGAAAGCATTTGACTTTCTTACCTTGAGTGCTCCATTTTAGGCAGATAGAAGAAAGGTCCAAATCCTTCACCTTGGTTTCTTCTGAATGCAGCATAATTGTGGTAAAAATAGAGGCTGAAATCCACTAGGCAGCCAGTTGCTGGCTCACCATCTATGAGGATATGTGCCTCAGGTAGGTGCCAGCCTCGTGGGCGGACAAATAACTTAGCAGTTTGTTCGTTGAGCTTGTAAACCCTGTTCCTGGCCTTATCATGGAAGCTTATGGTCCCATTAACGGCATCCTTTAAGTTCACTTGACCACTCATGAGGTTCTCCCAACTAGGCGAGAGCGCATCTTCAAAGTCAGCCTATGCATTAACAAATGAAATCTCAGATTCGACTATTGCTTGGAAGAAGAACGCATTCATGATTAATTGTTCAATATCTTGGATGGTACCATCCTAATTACTATTAGAGGGATGGACAAATTAATTTGATTTATCTGTTCCTCTTACACTAGAGTAATTAACTTGTCAGTTTTCAAAACGGTACAATATAAGGATTCAAAACTTATTTGTGGAATTTCAAAGTACGACTTTTGTGACAACAAAAAGACTATTTCAAATTGGTGGCTTCGGATTTATTTATTTTTATGAGAGGCAGGGTTTGATTAAAGCTACTGAGTCAAGTAAGAAAAAAGTAAGCTTTCGTGCAGTTGTACTCTTATGATCTTATCATACTCAACTGCTTGATGCATATCCATTAACTCCTGTCATGCAGATGCAAGAGGATGATCATGGAGAATTAATGCATTCGGAGAGCGAACAGCAGAGGAATGAAAGTAGAACTCACCATGAACACTTTAGCTCCAGAGTTAAGTGCATTGATGATCATCTTCCTCTCAACAGGACCCGTAATCTCTACCCTCCGATCAGCAACAGGTGGAGGAACTAGCGCACACGCCCACTCCCCTTCCCTTATGTACCTCGTCGCAGGATCAAAACCAGGCAAGGCTCCCTCATTGTACCTCCTTTTCGCCTCCTTACGACACTCCATTGCATATTTGATATGGTTCCTGAACTCCCTTTGCAAATCCGCAACAAAATGCAAAGCATCCTTGTTAAGAATCTTTGCAAACTCTTCACTGTATCGGCCCCTAATCTCCACTCCCTCAGGCACATCATAGTCGGCACTAATTTTTTTGGCAATAGTTGGTGCAGCGTAACCGTATGTGCCAAGGCCAACCATCGTGCTTTGCTATGATAGATAAAACTGCTGTTTCTTGTGCGTTACTTTAGAGTAGGAAAAATGCGTGACGTTAAGACGAAGACGTAGTACAAATATAGAAGGGAAAGGGCGGCAAGTGGATAGCTACACAGCATCATCGTTATGGGTAGATTTTCAAGATAAGGAGGTGGCTTTGAACCTTGTGCCTGCCTCGGGTGTTGAAAATTGATATAAAAAATGCAAAAAACTTAGCCTTCAAATTTGGTGCGGTGGCCATTTCGAATGTTGAATGGCGGCTCGTAGCTATCAACCATAATTGGTGAAGAAGAAAGGGTAGCCACTTTATTGGAATTTTTAGGCAAAATTTTATCAACGAAAAGAGCTCCCATTCAATAGCTTGGCAACCAATTAAGAGCATTCAATTGGTAAATGTAAGGGAAGTATGGAGAACTTTCAATATGGGAAAGAAATATTTATAAATATGTAAATATATTATTGGAGCTTTTGCGTTCTCAATATAAGTATTACAAGTTTTCTTTTTCAATGAGTATTTATTGAGATCATGTATTAGAGACTTGAGTGAGAGAAAATTATTTTTAAGAATATAGTTATAATAATTTTTTATATAATAAATATTTTTTTCTGGTTATCTTTTGAAAATAATTGTAATTTTTCTATAGATTTAAAGTTTTCCACGTAAATTTCATGTTTTATGATTGATGTATTCTCTATTTAATTTTTCTATTGATTTGTTACTTGACAAATTGCTTGGAGTGATATTTGAAGGAAGTTTAATTTCTTAACAATGGTAGTAGAGCCATTAGTTAAAGTTTTGACATCGGAATACTATTAATGTAGTACTATTAACATATATAGTACTGTTCACATGAGAATTAATGGGAGAATAATTTTTGGCATGTGGAGAATTTAAGTCAAAGGTGTGTCTAATCAGTATGTGTAGGATTTGAAAGTGTGGGCGATTTTGGCACCTTAAGGAATTTGTCAAGAAGATTGAGTGGATTTGGGAAATTGCTCCTGAATCAATAACGAAGATACTAATATTATCACAAATGGTAAGTTTTATTTTATAAAAAACTAAATAAGTTATTTTGGTATTTAGATCTCTAAGTTGTCATGAAAGAGAATATGTTACTATTAATGGAGTCCACAAGTTTGCACACAAGCATAGTCTTGGTACAAGTGCAAGGTATGTGGTAGAAAAGTTATGTCATTGCTGAAGAATTCTTAGGAAAATCAAGTATGAGAAATGCACCATAATTTTCAATAGATATATTCGACATGTGTTGAGAAAAATTTTAGAAAGATTGATTTTAAGTGGCATACTTTTATGTGGAATATGATAATTTTTTATGTTAAGAATTATTACTATTGGTGAAGAAAATACTTTGTAGCAATAATTATGATTTTTTAATTAAGTGGAGATTGTTGAAAATTAATTTAAAAAAAGATTAAAAATTGTGTCTTCAAATTTAGTAGTTATTTTGAATGTTGAATGATAGCTAGTGGCTGTCAACTACAATTGTTGGAAAAGAAAAGGAAATCACAATATTAAAATTTTTAGGCAAAATTTTACCTACAAAAGGAGCTCTCATTTGAGAGCTTGGCATCTAATTAAGAGCATTTAGTTGATGAATGCAAGAGAAGCATGGAAATTGGAAAGCTTCCAACATGGAAGAAAAATGTTCTTAAGCATGCTAGGAGCATGTAACCCCTCAATATAAGTATTACGAGTTTGCTTTATTAAGAAATATTTTTTGAGATCATATATTTGAGATTTGAGTAAGATAAAATTATTTTTAAGAATATAGTTGTAATAATTTTTCACATAGTAAATATTTTTCTCTAGTTATCTTTTAAAAGCAATCATGATTTTTTTTCAGATTTAAATTTTCCATGTAAATCTTGTACTATATAATTAATGTATTCTTCATTTAATTTTTCTATTAATTTGTTGCTTGACAAATTACTTGGATTGATCTTGAGAGGAATTTTAGGTTCTTAATATCAAGAACTACAGTTTGTTAGGAAATGATCTTGGAAGCAAGCTCAGTTTATTAACATTAGGGAATAGTACTTTGTTAGGGTATGGGGAATCAACGATAAAAGTGCCAAAATAGCTGACATCAATATGTTCGTCATGTAATAGAAAAATAAAAAGTATTATGAAGAAAATTTGAGCCACCACTTGTGAATCGACATCAAATATACGCACTGATGCATGTATAGAAAACCTCAAGAGATCACCAAGAAGCTTCCTAACTGTTCGGTATTGTTTTTTAGGGCAAGAGTTGGGATTTTAGGTTGAATTTATTTTTCCTAGCAATATTGTGTGTTTTGCTTAAGTTTAAATGTTGATTGATAAGAGTTCTTATTGTTAATAATATGGAAGTAGAGCCACTTGATGTTTCAAAAAGAAATGAGTATTATGGTTAGTATTGAAAAAAATAAAGAGTTCATTATAAAATAGGTTATCGTTATGATGAATTGGCTTATCATGGTGATGATCACAAGTAGAGAAATAAGTATTTTTTTTTGGTCAAATTAGTACAAGAAGCATAGTGAACCTCGGTTATTTTTTTTCTCTTTTTCTGATCTTTGTTAGGAATATTGAATTTTGTACTAATGTTTTGTCAATCCTGATAGTATACATAGAGATGTAAGAGCCACATATTCTATATGAAGAGACTAAAAGGAAAAGGAATGGGAATTCCTTTAGGTTTTTGACTTTAATCTCTGAGTCTGAATGTCAATAAAGCTTGTCTCTTTGCTTGAGTCATGGTTTCCCCTTGGTTTGATGGTTAGTTTTACTAAATCATTTCTTTATATGCAATTAAGTTAGATAATTGAAAGGTAGAAAAACTGAATACTAAATAGTGTTTGATCAAAATGTTATTCATTAGTGACTAACAGAGAATTGATGTATTTAGTAGAGAACATGTTACAAACGTCAACATATCCGAAGTAACGAAAGTGCTATATTCTTCCTAGTGTTTGATAATGCATTTCAACAAAATATGTATCATTATAATAAATTCCATGTATCTCTCATTTCTTACTAGCAATAGGATATATCTTAACAGACTACATTGATACATCTAAAGTGGTTGCTCTTAAGTTGTGGTTGGGATTGAAATTAGACAGTTATACCTTAAAACTTACAGCTGTAAAGTGTTTAGTAAATACTAACTGCTATAACTTAAAAGTTATATTAATATGATTTTTTATTTATATAATAAAAATATATTATATTTTTAATAATTTTATCAAAATTATTATTTAAATTTTATATTTACTATATATTATTAGCTTTTGTTTCATAATTACAATTTTTTTTCCACAATAACTATAACCTAAAAGTTACAATATCTCAATTCCAATCACACCTTTAGCCTTAACTTTGTTACTGAGGAAGCAGGTGTTAAAGACATAAAAAGAAGAGGAAAAACAACATGTAATTTTTTTTTTTTTTGAGTGGGTTTTTTGAATGATCTTGTATAAATGTCATTTGGTAGTAAAGCTTATGGTATTTCCAGTCACAAAACGAAAAAGAAAAAAGAGGCAGCAGGATAAAGAATATTGTATTGATAAGAGTTTGATCAATTGTTTATACAAATATAGTGTCTCTACTAGGACTGGATTACAAATATACTGCTGTAGAATCAAACAAATGAGTTCAAGTAAACATCAAATCTTGACACATAATAGAAAACTATTTAAAGTTGCAAAGAAAATCATCATGATTACGAAAGTAAGATGATTAATGACTCACCATACTATTCATGAGGCATTTTAATAACATATAGTGATTAAAGAGAAAATTGTAACTTTAACTTTTCTTTTATCCAGTAAATATTTCACTAACATTTTGTGATGTGTATCAAATGAATTAAAATGAGAAGGAAATTTTTTATGAAAAAGCATGAGAAGATATTGCAAGACTTTTGTCCAGATCTATATGTCAATATTAGGCACCTATAAAATTTCTTTTGTATTACTTGATTTCGAGAGAAATATGTGTAATCCCTATTTGTTTTTCCATACAATGAGAATGTACACAAAAAAAAAAATTAAATCCCTTACTAGTAAGGTTGACACTTGGCAGGGTTTAAAGGCCACTCTCAATAGGTAGCTAAGATCACAAGTTTTAGAATGTGAAATTATTATAGCAAAGCCACAACCAGGACAAAGCTAGAGGCTCATTTAATAATAATCTAACAAAAGTTTTTTGGATCTCTGATCAAATATTCAAGGCATAAGGATTTATTCAAGTCATAGGTAACTAAATTTAGAAAAACTAAAATCACATTCTTAATGTTCAACTGTAGTTAGGAAAATATCAAGACAAAATTATTTTAAAGAAAGGTAGGTATATGTACCAAAACTTTACCGCTTGTGATACATGGACATGTATAAAGCCAATTGTACATTCGTCTACATTGGCACATAATCAGCTGACTCTAGATCACTATTAGAATAATATCTAAGTACTAAAATTGATGGCTGGGCAGTCTCTAAGCTATCACTATTATTTGTCATTCCCAAATAAAAAGCATTATAGGAGTTGTATATGACTAAAGCAAGCCATCTGCTAGCAACTGATCTACGACCCTGAGCTCTATGTGAGATTTTTATAGTTGTATTTAGGCAAATTACTATTCCAACAAGTTCAAAAATAGAGGAAACTTGCAAAAATCAAAATTAAGAGGTATGAATTTGGATAGTTTATATGGATTTCTAAGTGTTTAAAATTTAAAGTATTATTGTAAATTCTATTTGGCAGTTAAGAAAATGAAATGGAATGATCTGGAAACTTTTCTGTTTTATTTATTTCATATATATCTAAAACTGATTACAATCAATGCTATTTATACTAAGCTGAGTTACATAGAAATAGAATGAAAAACATGCTTAACAAACTTTGCTGAGTTGGATTATTCTCCTAACCAACTACTGACTTCATATAAACACACACATGCTGAAGGTACAGTTCCCTTAAATACATAATGAGTTTCCTTAACATTGAGAACTTAATTTATGGGCAAAATTTAACCAAACTTTTATTGACAATAATATCATTTAAATTTAATCTATCTGTATCTTGCAAGTTTACAAAGTGTTTGAGCACTTACTGCAAAATCACCATCATTAACAAAATTGACAATTCCACTTCGCCCCGTGGTTTCCAACAAAGCCACTAGTTGAGTTGCTGTTGCAACAAAGAACTCTAGAAGCAGAAATATTCGGAATCTGTGGCTTATCTTAGAGAGATTGTATTTTAAATGCGTGTATTCCTCAACATATACCGAAACATCTAAATCCCTTTCCAAAAGCTTGCCATAATTTTCAAAGTGAATCACCTGCAAATTGCACACAAGATGGAACAAAGCAGTGCCTGATAGATAGATTACAGTCAAGTAAGTCCATAATACAAGGGATGCAACCACTACACCAACAGATTGCCACCGAGAACTATGCATATATACAACATGAATGACCTCACGGGCAGCCTTCAAAAGGAAGCATGGTAAGATCGAAAGTGCCAACAATTGAAAGAAACCCTGAACAACAAGAAAAGTTGCATTACGATATAAAGTAGGAGCAGATCACGCATAATTAAAATGCACAAGCAACAGAAATGTAGTGATGAAGCTTTACTACAATTAAGTTCATCTTTGAAAACACTGGACCAAGATTAATAAATACATAATTATACATTTGAAACAAAAAATAAATTATTTCTATTACTTCTCTTCACTAAGAAACCTTGAAAGAACAAGGCGAGAAATACTCACTCACATGAATCTTGTGTAGATATCTTTGAGAAACAGAGTCATGCGACCATGATGGCAATCCATAAAGAGAAATTTAAGCGCACCATACTTGCGGAGATTGTGAAAGATGCATAAGAGAGAAATGGCAACAATAACAAGAGATTGAGAGCAAAAATTTCAAGCTCAAAGACTCTTAACTTCATACATGATAAAAAACTATTTATTCTGCCATCTTTTCCATCTTGACAGTAATTTTTAAAAGGTTTGTTCAGATTACTATTTATAGATAGCTAATTAAATAAATTATCATATTTTAAAAAAAGATTTTTATTATAATTTTAAATTAAAAATAATAATTATATCTTATTTTTTCTTGCATCTAAACTCTTAAGTATCATATTACCACCACAACTACTATACATTCTCTCTAATACCATAGTTTTGATCCAATATGTTCATACTTTTTATATTTTATTTTTATTTTCTATTATATGGCAATAAAAAATCTTACATATGATTATGTATATGTTTTTGTTTAAATTATGAATAATTTCACATGAAAATAAACCATGACTTTTAAAATCAATTTCATAAATGACTTTTAACACTAACTCTATTTATATATTTTTTTCTATAGTCATGTTGTTTATTATAACAAGTTCAATGTGAATATAATGTATATTACTTTTTTATTTTATCTTGGCAAGTGAACATCTAGCAAGCCTCCTTGCACATCCTTATGTAGACCCACAAATCTGGGTGTCTTTAGAAATTTTTGCGATATAAAAGGCATAAGTTGCTCCCCGCGTTACTAGATCCAACTTATATGGGCTTCAAATTCAATTCAAGCCTCAAGTGCAGCAAGTAAATCGAGCCAACCAATCAGTAGGTCATGGGATAACAATTATAATCTCAGCATTAGAATTAAAATACTTTTTTTTTATTTCCTAATTATAATAAGGACTCAATAATCTCCTTTTCAAAGCAAAAGATTGATACCTTTTTTTTTTAAGGCCAATTTAAATTGATAAGCCACTTGGCTAAACCTTGAAAAAAAAAAGAATAATTTTGATGACTATACAATTATATATCATTATTATTTCTCTTAAAAGAAAAAAAGAAATACCTATAATGTTATATAAAATTTAATTATTATGATTTTTGGTGCCTGAAACAAATAAAGCAAAGACTAACTGGGCCAGGAACAGAAAAACAGAAAGTATTGTCAAAATAAAAAAAAAAATTTCACAACAAATTCGGGCCACCAGTTGTAAACCGACATAAAAAATCCGCGCCCATGCGCGTATAAATAACCTCGAGAGATCCCACGAGCGCAAACGCGTTGACGCTGAAGCTTCGTTGCTGTACGATATCGTTTCGATTGGTTCTTGATATCGTTGATCCGTGCCTTGTCTCTCCATCAATCTCCGGTAAGATCTTCATTACCTGTGAATTTCGAAGGAGAGACAGCCGTAAGCGCCAAAATTCATCTTCTAGGGTTTTGTTTGTGCTTTGATTCGCATCTCAATTTTTTTTTTTTGAATTTTTATCTTCATTCATCATCATAATTTGTTTGGCTCCTATAACTGATTTCTATTCTTGATCTGATTTTCGTTTTTTTGACTTTAGAAGTATTTTTGTATACTTTATTAGGGTTTTGTGGGAGGAAAAAGGGGAAATTTTAATTCGCTTTGAAATTTGTGAAACTGTTGAAGTTCTGAGGGTCAGGATTGG
Source organism: Aegle marmelos (assembly GCA_030449875.1). Lineage (NCBI taxonomy): Eukaryota > Viridiplantae > Streptophyta > Magnoliopsida > Sapindales > Rutaceae > Aegle > Aegle marmelos. The sequence goes on from JASUUL010000093.1 coordinate 4,325,353, forward strand.
GATTTTGGGTTGAATTGGGTTTCGTTTGCCTTACAATACCAATATTGTATTCTTTTTTTTTTTTTTTGAGTTTGATTTTTGATTGAGAAGAGTTGTGGTTGTTAATAATATGGCGGCAGGGCGACCTGATGTTTCAAAGAGAAGGGAGTATTACAGTTACTACAAAAAAGATGAAGAAGTTGTTCGTTACAAAAATGGTTCTGGTCATGATGAATTGGGTCATCATGCTGGTGATCACAGGCGGAGAATTGGGTACCTTTGTTTGTCAAATGGGTACAAGAAACGTGGTGAAGCCGGGTTAGATGATGCATCATGTATTAGTAATGTTGAAGTGTCGAAGTGTGATGATGGTGTTCAGTTACCTCCAAAGAAGAAATTCAAGTTTACACCCATTATATGGGACTTGGAAGAGAAGGAGGTGAGCATTGCATCTAAGAACAGGACTGTGCCTGCAAGTGCTGCTTTATCTTGTCCTAAATCTCCTGCAAGCTCGGTTAGTGAGATTTTAGATGTTGGTTCTGATGGAACATTTGCAAAAAGTCCAATCTCGGAGAACGTGGTTAAAGAGTTGGACTTCTCCTCAGATAAGCTTCTTGTGGCTGGTGGGTCGGCGGAATCCACTGTATCTGATTCTCGAGTGGCTATGCCTTCTCCATTCCCTGAAGAAGTGCAGATTGGGACTGATGATCTGGATAAGATTCAGTTGGAGAAGGAGTTTGTTCTGGCAAAGCATATATCAACATCACGGTGGGCCTCTGATAGTGACAGTCCGATGGTCAGGTCTTTGTCTGATAGGGAAGACACACCTAACAGGGAGAAACAGGCTTCAAAAGGGTCTACTCCTGAGAGTGGTGAGATTTTTAGAGAAAGCTCAGAAGATGAGGCCAGGCTGTGGGGATCCGATAGCGAAGTTCGGGTCCATTCAAGTAAATATGATTATTTTGGAAATGAGTTGGAGGATAATGATGTCATGGCTATTGATAAGACACTTGATGAGGATACTGGTGTTGACCAATTAGAGCATGAAGAGCCTGTTGTATCCTTACCAAGAAGCATGAACGTGCTTCAGGGGTGTAGAAGTGTGTTTGAATTTGAAAGACTCAACAAGATAAGTGAAGGAACTTATGGTATTGTGTATAGAGCCAGGGATAAGAAGTCAGGGGAAATTGTGGCATTGAAGAAAGTGAAGATGAATGTAGGAAGAAAAGAAGATTGTTCAGAATATGGTTTCCCTATTTCGTCTTTGAGGGAGATCAATATTCTCTTGTCATTTGATCATCCTTCGATTGTGAATGTAAAGGAAGTTGTTATGGATGACCATGATAATGTTTATATGGTTATGGAGTACATGGAACACGACCTAAAGTGGTTAATGGAATCAATGAAGCAGCCTTTCAGTACGAGTGAAGTCAAATGCTTGATGCTACAGCTTTTAGAGGGTGTCAAGTGTCTTCATGATAACTGGGTGCTTCACAGGGATCTGAAAACATCAAATCTTCTTTTGAATAACCAAGGTGTGTTAAAGATTTGTGACTTTGGGATGTCACGCCAGTATGGAAGTCCGTTGAAGCCATATACATCACTGGTTGTTACATTATGGTATAGGTAAGATGCATGTTTTTGTTATTCTTCCAATACATTATTTAAGCAATTAATGTCTGGGAATTGGTTCATAATAACCATGTGTTATCAAATGAGTCTAATGGGCCAAAGTTAGTTTATGAATGCTTCAGTTTGCATCATCATTAGACGGTTCTGGTTGTATTGGCAGTCTTGTGAGTTAATTTTCTGTGCTATGAACTTTATTTGTCGTCATTGTTTTGGGAGTCCTAAGCATTCTGATTCAGAGGCTCTCCAGCTTGTGCACTTCTCTGACGTTATTTTTACTCTTTTTCTGGTTTGACTTGATATGACACCTGGTTTTTAGTGGTTAGTGGTTGAGCCACGTAGTATGCTGGTTACTCTGAAGTAACCTTTCCTTTCTGTAGACCTTTCTCTTAACATTATGAACCCCCCCCCCCCCCCCAAAAAAAAAAAAAAAAATGTGCAGCACAGTTCTTGGATATTTGAGCAACTTTGATTGATAACTTCTCCCTGATGTTTGTTGTTTTCCAATGGAACCATGTAATGTGGTGGTGTAAGCATCTAGTGATTTCCTTGCTTACTATTTGTAGCCGTATAAGAATATAATATGTGTGTTTCCCTTTTTTTCTTTTTCCCGGATTAATAAAATGTTATGGCTGTGCTAATTTTTAGTTGGCTGCTTGATTTTAATGTTGCAGAGCTCCGGAACTTCTACTTGGAGCAAAGAAGTATTCGACTGCAGTGGACATGTGGTCGGTTGGTTGTATAATGGCTGAACTTTTGGCCAAAAAACCATTGTTCAGTGGGACAACTGAGGTTGACCAAATTGACAAGGTAACATTTTTTTCATAAAGCCTTTTGTATTCTTGTTTCTCTGGAATTTCTCAGTAATTAATGTCTTCGAAATAATTGCAGATTTTCAAAACACTAGGCACTCCAACTGAGACAATTTGGCCTGGGTTATCTGAACTACGAGGAGCCAAAGCAAATTTTGCTAAACAACCGTATGTCTATTTGTGCTGTTTTCATCTTTTACCCAGTTAGTTTTCTGTTTCCTATTTTCAAGGCCAAACACAAGCTTTTCTGGATTATTTGGTCCCATCTATTTTACTTGAACTCTTCACAAGATCAAACTCTGTAAATGGTAACAACTGCTTTCTTTTTACAGGTATAATCTGTTGCGGAAAAGGTTTCCTGCCGCTTCTTTTACAGGATCTCCAGTTCTCTCAGAGTCTGGATTTGATTTGTTAAACAAACTTTTGACTTACGACCCTGAGAAGGTATGGTCTGTTTTGACATAGTTCTAAATTTGATTTCTGATTGTTGGCTTGATATTTAAATCTGTAAAGGCATTACAGTTGCAATATATTTTATTGTTGTATGCAGCGAATAACAGTAGATGACGCCCTTAATCATTATTGGTTCCGTGAGGTTCCTCTTCCCAAATCCAAGGACTTCATGCCTACTTTTCCCCCCCAGCATGTGAGGAACAAGTAACTGATGATATGACTGGACGTGGCATTATATAATCCAGATAAACTCTGAGATCAAGAATGTTGTGGAAGAGGTGGATTAAGAGATTGCACATTAATGATGGTTGAGATACCAGTGCATGTCTTCTGTGGCAAGCCATTGAAGAGGCACTTCTATTAATTGCACGGATGTGAACCCGCTACAGAGAAGCCTGATTAGGACTCAAAAATAGATTACTATGACTTACTTTTTTTTCCTTTCCTGATCTTTGTTAGGAATATTGAATTTTGTACTAATGTTTTACGACTCCTGATGTACATAGAAATGTAACAGCTACCTGTTTGGTGTGAAGAGAGAAAAAGGAAAAGAAATGGGCATTCCTTTGGAATTCTGACTTTGATCTCCAAATCTGTATGTCAATGGAGCTCCCTTTTGCTTGAGTCATGGTCTCCCCAAAGTTTTACTAAATTATCTCTTTGGCATTCTGGTCAGATCATTGAGAGGGAGAAAAACTGAACACTGAGCAGAGTTATGATCAAAATGTTATTCGTTAGTGACTAACAGAGGAATTGATGGATTTAGCAGTGAGCGTGTTACAGACATAGTACTTACTGAGGTTATGAAAATGTAATATTCTTTGCCGTGTTTGGTAAGGCACTTCAACATAATATGTGTTACTATAATATATTCACTGTATCAGTCATTTTCGACTAACAAGAGGATATATATTAATTGACGACATTGATACATCTGACTGACTACCGTTAACGCTCTTATAGTCGAAGCAGGTGTTGGACAAGAGGAGAAGAGGAAAACCAGCGTGCAAAAGTTTTTTTTTTTTTTTCTCCCCCTCCTTTTGGGTGGGTTTTCTGGAAGATCTTGTATAAATATCATTTGGTAGTAAAGCTGATGGTTTTTCCAAGCACAAAAAGAACGAGTGACATTTCAATGAAGAATATTGTATTGATGAGAGTCCGATCAATTGTCCATCCGAATACAGTGGCTCCACCAGGACTGGATTGCAAATATGTCACTGCAGAATCCAAAGAAATGAGCTCGAATAAACATCATATGGAGATAAGAATAAGAACTACATCATATGTAGATACATAACAGAGAGAAGAACTACCTAAAGCTACAAAGAAAATCATCACTACTATGTGAGCAATATAGATTGATGATACAAGGCATTTTAATAGCGGACACAGATTGAACAGGGAATGGTAACCCAAGTTTTTCTTTCACCCAGTAAATCTCACTGTTTTTTGCAGTGTGCATCAGATGAATCAAAACAAGAAAATCTTTATGAAAGGCCATGAAAGGACATTGGAAAGACTTTTAGCCAGATCTATATGTCAATGTTAGGACTGAGAAAATTTCTTTTGAATCAGGTGATTCAAAAGAAATTTTCTATGGGGTTGATCAGGCCTCCTGCTCATATCAAAATGGGTTTCTTTAGATCACAAGAGGAGTAAGAGAGCACTTATATCAGTCACTAAACTAAGATAAAGTCTGTATGCAGGCAAACGTGAGAGTTCTGATGCAAATAAGAGACTAAAATGTTGAAATAATGCATAAAACCTCCGCACCATGTTGAATTTTCCACTTCCATGCGATGGAGATGTATTGAAGAAGAAAATCAAGTCTTTTGCCTTACATGTTGGCACCTAGCAGTGTCTAAAGGCTACCCGTTGGCACCTAGCAGTGTCTAAAGGCTAACCTCAACGGGTAGCCGAGATTACAAGTTCTACAAAGCGAAATAATTGTTGCACTTGCAAGGTTATGACAAGGACATTTTGTTATAACAATCTAATGAGACGTTCAGCAAGCACATTTTGTTACAACTTTAATCTTGGTTACATGTGTATCTACCATGCTAGGGTAGACCAGAAGATGAATTGATGTTTTCAATTACTAATAAAATATTTAAGTCATAGATAACTAAATCTGGAAAAACTAAAATCACATTCTTAATGTTCAACTGCAGTTATATCTTTAAGAAGGTAGGTATACATACCAAAAGCTTGCCGCTTGTGATACATGGACATGTATGAAGCCAGTTGTGCATTCGTCAGCATTGGCACATACTCAGCTGACTCCAGATCACTATCAGAATAGCATCTAGGTACTGAAATTGACGGATGGGCAGTCTCTAAGCTATCACGGTTATTCGTCATTCCCAAATGAGAAGCATCATAGGGGCTGCATGTGACTGAAGCATGCCATCTGCTAGCAACTGATCCAAGACCCTGAGCTCTATGTGAGATCTTTGCAGCTGCATTCAGGCAAATTATTATTCCAACAGGTTCAACAATAGAGGTAACCTGCAAAAATCAAAATTAAGAGGCATGAGTTTGGACAGCTAATACAAATTTCTAAGAACTGAATTTCTGGGCAGAATTTAACCAAACTTTCATTGACAATAATATCATCCAAATTTAATCTATTTGTGTCTTGCAAGTTTACGAAGTGTTTGAGAACTTACTGCAAAATCACCACCATTAACAAAATTGACAATTCCACTTCGCCCCGTGGTTTCCAACAAAGCCACTAATTGAGTTGCTGTTGCAACAAAGAACTCTAGAAGCAGAAATATTCGGAATCTGTGGCTTATCTTAGAGAGATTGTATTTTAAATGCGTGTATTCCTCAACATATACCGAAACATCTAAATCCCTTTCCAAAAGCTTGCCATAATTTTCAAAGTGAATCACCTGCAAATTGCACACAAGATGGAACAAAGCAGTGCCTGATAGATAGATTACAGTCAAGTAAGTCCATGATACAAGGGATGCAACCACTACACCAACAGATTGCCACCAAGAACTATGCATATATACAACATGAATGACCTCACGGGCAGCCTTCAAAAGGAAGCATGGTAAGACCGAAAGTGCCAACAATTGAAAGAAACCCTGAACAACAAGAAAAGTTGCATTACGATATAAAGTAGGAGCAGATCACGCATAATTAAAATGCACGAGCAACAGAAATGTAGTGATGAAGCTTTACTACAATTAAGTTCATATTTGAAAACACTGGACCAAGATTAATAAATACGTCATCATACATTTCAAATAAAAAATAAATAGGTAATTTCACATATCAGAACGGCCTAAACTAGAATCTCTCAAGTCCAAAGTAAGAATTACTACTTCTAAGGAACAAAAGTATTAAATTTTTAATACCTCTCTTCACCGGAAAACCTTGAAAGAAAAGCTGGGTAATACTCACTCACATGGATCTTGTGTAAATACTCTTCAAGAAATAGAGTCATGTGACCATGCTGGCGATCCACGAAGAGAAATTTACGCGCGCCATACTTGCGGAGATTGTGAGAGATGCATATGAGAGAAATGGCGGCAACAAGAGACTGAGACGCAAGAATTTCAAGCTCAAAGACTCTAATTTCGTACTTGTCACAGTTGGAACGGTAAAAGAAATTGATTATGATGAGAGGAAGAGAAACACCCAGAAGCAGAAAGCAGAGCCATGAGAGAATGAAGCTCAAAACAGAGCACTGGCAAAACCCAAGGAGTTTTAGAAAGCATTCTAAACGGTGTAGAGATTTGGACAGCTGGGGCTGGGTGTCCTTTAGCTCTTCTTCTTCTTTTTCCTGTTCTGGTTGCTGGGATTGTGTAATAAGTGGGGTTTCGATCGTTGATGCATTGTGTTCTGTTTCTGTGTCTGTGACTGGAACTGCCATTGTTTTTGAAGTGAGAAAGAGAAGAAGTGAACTGGCTTTTTATGTTCCATTGAGAGACAATTGCCAGTTTGAAGTTAGTTTATTTGGCCGAACCAAAACTAGAAGTTACGTTCATTCATAAAAGGTGAGTGTAGAGGAGCCGAGAGAGAACCGTGCGGACTGGAGACAATTGCTAATCGTGTACTTGCGATTCATTTTATTGGTTAAAAACATTTGCTTGATTACTTAAAAAATATTTTCTCGGTCACTACTCACTGGGATAGCCATTGATTGACAGCTGAAAGTAGTTCCCTTACCAAGCATTTGTATTTTCTTAAAAAAATTCGGCCTCAAGCTTCATCAAGATCAAATCATGATGCTTCAACGGGCTGAAGTGGAAACGCCTGTCAGCCTTAGTTTAGGGGAAGCTCGATCCGATGCCTTGCCTGCCATTAGTAATTAATTTATTTTATTCTTTATACTGGAAACTGAAAATTATAAAATTGATTATTGGTAAACAAACTCACATTAATTATTTGTAGCTTTTAAAACCATTATTAATTAATTATTATTATTATTTTATAGGTATTAATTATTAGTTTCGAGATATTGAACTCGAAAATGATTAGTTATTAGTATCCAAAAAGTTCACACTCAAGAGAAGGTGGAGGCGGTGGATTCGTAGATTGATTAGACTGTTGGGGAGTTTTGCGCAGTGAATCGCATGGACATATAATATAATTATCGTTGGCTTTTCGAGAATTTTTCTATTTTTGGTAATTAGTTCTAACATTGATAATGACTTGTTGATATTGAAAACTAGGAGTGTTACTTGGGTTAGATTTTTCAAATAACATCAAGAAATACAATTGAGCCTAATTCGCTCATAACCTATTACTGTTAAGCGAATCTTACAAATACAACTTAGAATTTATGTTGGCAACTTATTTTATAAGTATAATATAAACAGTATGTGGACGACTTGATTTATAAATATTATTTTATCTATTCGAGTAACCTAAAAATCGACCAAACTGATTTGGAAGTTAAGTAGTTCAACTTGAAAATTTAATTGTTCGACCTTAAAAATGTACTAGCTTGACATGAAAAATTATTTTTTTAGTATATAGTGGTCTATTTCTAAGAAAAGTCATGTGCCACAACTTTTTGAATTGCTCTTAATTGAGAATTACTTGCAACTGTTGAAGATAATGAGTTAAAAAGAAGAAGGTAACCATCCATAATAAAGAGTCTATTTAAACTCAAGAGAATACTAGAGATGGAGGTTAGAAAAATTAATTAAAAAACTCTACAAGATATCAATCTTAAAATCTTTCTATTTCCTCCAAGATTTACAACACCACTAGAGAATTCTTGGGTTGTAATTTATTTTTAGTTCCTCCTTTTCATCTTCTTTTCTTAATATACAAAATATCTAACTTATGCATTGGAGAATTTATGCTGAAACACCCCCACCAGTGTATTCTAACCATGTTCTTTAGTTGGCAGGTATAGAAAGTTGCGGTTGGATTGATATTGAGTTTAGACTCGTGTTGTTATTCCCTAAAAAATAAATACATTTATTGAGGTTGTTTTTTAACATAAACAATTATAAACGAGCAAACAAAGTGGTTAGTTAGAGTTAACACATAAAAATTGATGCATAATATTGTATTGAATCGAATATTTTTTTTAATTCCCTTAAAAATTAGCCCACAAGGCTAAATTGAGATTCAAATCTAACGACAGATAAAATTGTACGTAGGCTCTTATTAGTAGAGAATGTTAGGTTTTAAGAAGAAAGATTACGTGATGGATTAATTTTCATTTTTCTTTAAATAAATTATTCCCAATTAGTAAGTTAACATGTTATTGTTAAAATAATACGTATTGTAATGCTCGTTGACTCCTAGGGTCACGTTCTTTAAGGATAACAAAAAGCCCTAGCTGGCCTAAGCCCAAGTCGCCCCACCCATTCTCACAAGTAGTAGCCTGAGCTTTCTATATAAAGACCTAGAAAAGAGCTTAAGAAAAAAAGCATGAGTCAAGCCTAAATTTTTTTTTTAAAGGAAATAAATGTATAAATTATAATAAAAAATTAAAATTTTAAAAATAATAGAAAAATAAGAAAGAAAACTTAATTCCCTAATTCATATATCAATATTGAATAAAAAAACTTAAAATTATAATATCAAATTCTTTTTTAAGTGCTAATTGATAATAAATACTTGAATTAGAGAATTTAGTACAAAAAAAATTAAATCTCTAAATTTTATTTGCTTTTTTTTATTATTTGATTTTAAAATATTTATTATCTTTAATTCAATATTGATTATAACAACTTTTTTATTTACCAACCTTTTTTATAATCGACCACCTTACTTTACACTTTCCTTGTTTACCTTGTTTAAAAAAAAAAAAAAAACCGAACAAGCAATCAAAACAAAACAGAAAAAGGGGAGGGATTAAATTAGATTATTATTAACTCATTTCAAATTCATGACAATTAAAAAAAAACCTAAAAAAATAAATTGAAAACCTAAGTCTAGCTCAAGCCCAACCTCCAGTCTAATAGGCTTGGGTTTAAGTATGAAAAAGTCCAGTCGAAGCCTGAGTTTTGCCATCCCTTCTTGGCATTTACTTCTAGGCATTGAAAGTTGTATTAATATATTTAATTAGACAATTATCACATTATTATTACATTTCTAACAAATTTGTGAACATTAATTCTAAGATGTATTTGTGAGTAATTTGTAAGAGTGATTAAAATTATAGGCTGCGTTTAATTTTGATTGTAAATATATTATCTCATTTGAAAAAAAATAAAATGTCATCGGGACTTATTTTATATAGATATAAAATGCCCATATGATTATAAGTTTCACTTATTTGATCACCAACATTATGTGACTGAATGATAAACAATATTCTAAAAAATTTATTGACATTCAAAAATGTAATTTTATTGTCGAGATATATATTACAGGTATATTAATAATAGGAGCTGAGGGATGAGGGAACCTGGATTCTGGATGGTAATATAATAATCCCTGGTGCCATCAATTGAAACCGTTATCAGTCATCTCTCATGCCACTTCTCAGCATCCTTGTTGCCTGACTAAATACATCATAATTTAGACAAATTGCCAGAAAGAGCGCGATTGACCAGTTCTCTCCTCAATATTTTTCCAGCCTCTGATTTTGGAATAGAATTGACAAAAGCAACGCGTCTTATCTTCTTGTACGGTGCAACCTGCGATAACAAATCAATCAACTCTGGTGTATGACCAAGAACCTGAATCTGGCAGTAGAACTGCATCCTGAAATGATACTGAAAAAGCAGACGTATGGTATGAAACAGAGCAATTCACATAATAGAGGCAGAGATATTTTTTTTTCCCCCCAGTATAAAGTGATATTTCTGACTGGGGTTTATGGCTATGAAAGTAATATTCATAGAATGCAGTTCTTGCTTTTCTAATCATTCTTCAGTTACAGTCAATCACAACGACTAAGACTTCATACCTATTTTTCTATTTCACAGGCAGATGAGTTCAATGCAAAAAATTAGCTAGTCTGCTCCGTCTAGATAACGTAAAGCGTCAATCCAAAAAAACTGCTTAGTTATATAACGTCGATATTCATAAACATGCCTGTTTTGCTATGAAATCTATTAATTGAGCCTCATTGATACTGCTTCCAGGTTTTCTCACCACAAAAGCCATGGGAATCTGCCCTGCTTCTTCATCAGGGTACCTGCTTGAGAATAAGCCATATGGATGAGAGATAGGCACTGCCTAAACCATCATGACAGATGAACTTAATTCTACTTGAAATTGGTGAGGCACGCTGGTCCATTTGAAGAACAATGACACCAAAAAAGCATACTATAAAAAAAAAAAAAAGATTACATCTATTATTTCTTAACTGACATATGCAAGTTAAAAAAAAAAAAAAAAAAAAAAGAAAGAGAGCACTCAGCATTATGATATTTTTGCTAAGATAGTCTATTTTCTACATCACCCATCTGATACAGTAAATTAAGTGAAAATGGAAAAGAAAATATAGTATCGTTGATGTTGTAATTGTGCGGATAAACCAATCAGAAATTCTGATAAAATTTTGGACTTTAAAGAGCATAAGGTTATCAAGGTAATTTGTCACTCAGGATCTACATGCACTCTTCTTCTACCTAGCATTTCATAAGATTTTGAACTGAGATTCGGAAATATAAAACAAGCAAATGCTTTGCAGATGTATATGGCCAAGAAGACTCTTTACAAATGTACGCGAAATGATGAGCAAGTTAGCAGTATTCAGCAACTGTTTTAAATGGACGGCAAAACAAATTTACCATTAAGAGACATTACCCTCCTTAACCCCCCTTGCGGGGGACTTATGACGGCAGGAGTGGGAAACAAAGTATATATGCAGCGGGTAAATAAAATGACACAATTACATACGGAATCACAGCAGCATCAGCAATTTCGGGACTAGATTGAAGTAAATGTTCCAACTCAGCAGGGGGAACCTGAAAGAATATTCCAGATAAAATAAGATGAGATTATTCACCCACATGCATGCATGTCTCTCATTATAGGACTGCTGGTAAAGAATCAGAGCTACAAATCACCTGATATGCCTTATATTTTATCAATTCCTTTAACCTATCAACAATGAAGAGGAAACCCTTGGAGTCAAAATAACAAAGATCCCCAGTCCTTAACCAGCCCTCTGAATCCAAGGTTTCAGAGGTTGCTTTGATGTCCCCTACATATCCTGCATATTAAGACAGTCGTATTACTAATAGAAGCAAGAAAATTGAAAATTGTGTTGTATTACTAACAGAACCAAGAAGATTGACAATTGTGATATTTCTTTTCAAAGTTGAAATGAACTTGAATGAAAAAGATAATGCCATTATTCCTTTATGACTAAAGAACACGACTATAATAAGCTGATGCCATACATACGGTCTTGTTATTTGTATATTATTACCTTTCATGATTGTTGGGCCCCGCAACCACAACTCCCCTTTCTGTCCCGGAGATAAAGCATCTCCAGTTACAGGATCAACAATCTTGGCTTCCATCAGTTCATGCAACCGGCCAACAGATCCATGCCGTTTTGTCTCCTCAGAATCTCTCATACTCGAAGCTAGTCCTCCACACTCAGTCAAACCGTAGCCCTAAGATAAAAGAAAGGGAAAAAATAAATAAATAAAAATCAGCACTCACCAAGCAGCAGCAAATCATACATTCATAGTAATAGCCATTGGCCAGCCGTCTCATGTGATCTGGTTCAAGTAATTATTTCAATACAATGATAACGAACAGGAAGGAAGATTAGAAAAATAGGAATAGTTAATGAATTAACTAAATTATTCCCTACCTGAATAATCTCGACAGAGGGAAATTTCTCCTTGAACTTGTCGGTGACCTCCTTTCCGAGCGGTGCGCCGCCACAACTAAGATACAGAAGCGAGCTGAGGTCATACTTTTTGGTCAACTCCGATTTAGTTAGAGCCACAATTAATGGCGGGGAGACCGGCATGCTGGTAAGTTTATACTTATCCACAGTCCTCAACATCGTCTCAAAATCAAATCTCTCCATAAAGACCAAAGTCTCACTGACAGCGACCACCCTCACTAATGCTAGGAAGCCAAAAACGTGAAACAGAGGCAGCGTTATTAACGAAACCTCACCCGACGGCTGTGATTGTTCACTTGGATTTGTCCCGTACTCCACATGATGGAACGACGCTACTAAGGAGATTATGTTTCGGTGAGTCAACTGCACGCCTTTGACTTTCCCGGTGGTCCCGGAAGAGTAAAGAATGACCGCAGCGTCTGACTGGTTTACAACTGCTGGTGGAGAAATCACGACGTCGTTTTGGTGTTGAGTTGATAATAACGAGAGGAACTCCGGGGAGTCGACGAGGACTGTGCGGACGTTTGGCGGGAGCTTGTGGGAGGTGCGTGACGTAGCGAAGGCGATTGAAGGTTTGCTCAGGTGGAGTTGGTGAGATATTTCTGAGGTGGACCCCAGCGGGCTGGCGGGAGAGACGACCACGCCGAGGGAGAGGAGGGAGAAGTAGAGGACGGGGATTTCGAAAGAGGAAGGGGAGAGGATGAACGCGACGTCGTTTTTGGAGAGAGAGTAATGCTTCTGGAGGGAGAGCGCCAGGGAGTTGGTCTGGCGGAGCAAGTCAGGGTAAGTAAGGCGTCGACCGGTGGCGGCGTTTATTAGAAATGGCGCGTCGGTCGTTGTGGTTGATTTGTGGAGGAGAGAGAAAGTGAATTGTGTGACGGAGAGAGGCTGAGACGATGGCGGCAGAGGAGTTTTTGGCCTTACGCTGTGGAATGTTTTCGTCTGTGAACAAAAGCCGCTATTTGGATCAACCAGAACGTCGCCGGTTGTCCTCGCCATTTGAGATTCAAAACGAACTGAGAGACAATAGCAGAGAAGATCTTAAGTCAAAAGGATGATGATTAAACGATGATCATGAGACTAGGACTGCCGCTACAAATTTTTCCTTTTCATTGCATGGTATAAATTATTGGCTTTTATTTTAATCTAATAAAGTATTATTATTTTCATTATTATTCTTACTAACCTTTGGTCATACTCACAACTATTAAATTCAAATTGTTGACCTAATTTCAATATTTTTTTTAAATAACAAATATAATAGGTTTTGTAAAATGCGGCCAGGTCCGAGGCGGCGTGCTGCCAGCTGCTTGTCGGGTGTGGCCAGATCAGATGACTAGATGAGGCCCCCGCAGCCAACTACTCTCCTTCCACAACTATGAATCCACAAACCAAGTGTTACCGTTTGGTCGTTTTATCATTCATGTACATGGATTAACAGCCACGTAGGTCAATTAGCAAAAATTTCTTGGCGGACTTCCATGAAGCTTGTCAAAGAATTTCGGAGATATTGAGCATGTAATCTGGGATCGTCATTCAGTCATTTTGGTCAACCGGCTGTGGAAGCTTTCTCTCGAGACGCTACTGGCCCGGTTAATATTGCTTACTCTTGTCGGTATTTCACATTATTTATTCATTTAGATAAAATTTTTTTATTTTGATTTCTTTCTTTCCTGCGTAGACTTAAAAAGCTATTCAAAATAAATAAACAAACAAACAAATAAATAAATAAATAAATAAATATGATTTTGTCATTGACGTAATTTTCATTTGGAGTAAAATATGCGATTTAGACACCAGCGAGTGACGGCTAAGGAAAACGAAGACGAGTGAATTTTTTGTCCAAAACGTCTCTAGAAGGAAAGAGCTCTGGCGCCTTCAGGATAGCCGGTTCTTTTTGACTCGTTAGATAAACAGAGCCCAGCAGTTTTTTGCACGTGAGGTAATACAAGAAACGGTCCACGTTTGATTCTTCAACTTGAGCCCACGCAGCAGAAAATAACTGGAGAAAAGTACTAAAACTAGTTGTTCTGGAAAAGCATAAATAAATATAAATACACATCTTCGGAAAACTAGAAGATTCAAATACAAATACGTTTGATTATTCAACTTGAGTCTGAGTGAAGTTGCTTCCTGGTTTTCTAGCCGCAAAAGCCTTCTTCTTCAGGGATATCTGCCTAATTGAAAGGAAAACTAGAAAATGATAGAAGGAACCGCTTAACCATCACAGATTGATACGAAATCACAGCAGCATCTGATTGAAGTAACTGTTCCAACTCAGATGGTGGAACCTGAAAGATTGAAATTAAATGAATATTCAGATAAAAAATTAGATGACAAATTCACTTATTAGGATGAACAGCACTGTTTTTTTATTACTAGTAATTACTGAAGATTCAACGTCTAAAAAACTGACCTGCTAAATTAACGGTGAAGAGGAAACCTGAAAGAAAATAAGAGGCGAAGGCATGTATGCATTTGAAAATAACAAGCAATTTCTCCGCGGGTGGGCAGGAGAAATGTCAACGCGGAGTTGTGGGCGATGATGAAGGCGACGTCAATCTTGGAGGGAGAAGTCGAAGGAGAGGGAGTTGACTCGACGGAGGAAGTAAGCGTACTTGAGGCGTTGATGCGAAATGTTGCGGCGGGGGTTGGGGGGGGGGGGTGGAAGAGAAATGGGTGATGGAGAGAAATTGAGATGGGGGCTGCAGAGGGATTTTTTGTCTCAATCTGTGCAATGCTTTTGTTCTCAAACAAAAGCCGCTGTCTGGATCGATCAGACCGTTGGCGTTTGTTCCCGCCACAATCCAAAATCAAACGCCTGCTGACGAAAGAACCACCCGTAATAGCTGCTAGCGACGACAACAACTTAAGAACTCAAAAGTCTGTTCGGTCGTGGAAGATGAATTACGTCCTTTGCTTATCTATAAGACGGGAAGGAATGGGTGATCGTTTTAAATGAATTATAATTTGATCTGTAAATTTGCTTCGTCTTCTTTTTCCTTTTTTTTTCTTTTTCTTTTTCTTTTTCCAAATAAATTATTCCTTGGATTCGCAGTCGTTGGTATACATGTCGCATGTTTCCATACGGTGCTCCAAGATCGTGATCTGAAAAATAGCAATCATCGTGTCTCGACTAGAATAAGTCTCAAGTCAGAGTGAAAATATGCAAACAATCTGTCCCAAGAGAAACCGACACAATTTGACCAGACTACATAGATAGAACACTCCCCTTGTTAAAAATGTATTCTTCTTGAATACTGCTAATGCAATACATTGACTTTCACTTTCTTTTGACAAAAAGAAGAAAAAAATATGGGATAAAAAATAGGATGGAATTTAGGAAAAATCCACTTGCCAATGTTGCATCGGATGCATTTCTCACAATGGCCTTCCTCTCTTCTTTGAGAAGATGGATCATAATTTAGACAAATTGCCAGAAATAGCATGAGCGACTAGCTCCCTCCTCAGAATTTTTCCAGCAGTGGATTTTGGGATTGAATTGATAAAAGCAACACGTCTTATCTTTTTGTATGGCGCAACCTAACACGAGGAAAACGTCAAGTCTAGATTAAAAACAGTACTCATTCTGCACATAAACTAGAACATACATTAGATGATAAAGGCGCATCATGAAATAACACACAAGAATCAAACATTAGTATGAAACCAGTGAGTACATAGAAAAACATTTCCAATTATGAATCACAGGCTTCAAATGAAGGCATATTCATACAAATGGTTTCTTTTAAAAAAAAAATTATTTTTTCCTGTTTCTCATCTGTAGTCAATCAACCACATAGGCATACACAATTAAAGCCTCACAGTGATATATGCCATTTTGATGAAACGACAGCCAGCCATATGCCATGATGCTATGCTGTGAATGTCGACCGTCAAACTTTGTCTTTGTGCAACATGAAATTGCCATATTACAGCATAAGATGTGGGGGGAAAAAGGGGAAATGCAAACATCAATACATGTAGCTACAATAAATTTCTTTACTTTAATATAGATACTAAGGAGCATGCCTGTTTTGCAATGAAATCCATTACTTCAGCATCAGTGATGTTGCTACCAGGTTTTCTCACTACAAAAGCCATGGGAATCTGCCCTGCTTCTTCATCCGGATACCTGCTTGAGAATAAACCAAATTGCTGAGAATTTCACATTGCTGAACAACCATGACTGATAAACCTCATTCCGACTAAAGCACAGCTAGCCCGCTATAAGCACCATGAAAAACTATAAAAAATGAAAAATTAGAAAATTGTACAATCAACCCTTCGGCAACTGTACCAACAAGAGTTCCCATCTGATGTACATCAACTTTCCAATATTCATTCTAAGGAAAGAGATATGTAAGAGAAAAGGAAATTGTTACTGTGACTTTCTTGTAGTACACCATCTCTTATACAGTAAATCAAGTGAAAATGTAAACAACCCTTCAAGATTTTTATGTAAAAGCTAGAGCACTACTAGACATCCCAAAATTTTATCCTAAAATTTCATCTCAAATGACGTGACATTAATCAAGTGGATGGTAATATAATGTAATTAATTCACTTGGAACTTGTGAGATTATTAACCGCTTGATAAATGTCACATCACATGCCATATCATTTGATATGCAAATGGGATAAAGTTTTAGGATGTCTATCATTACTCAAAAGTCAGTTGTTATCAGCAATTGTTATAATGTCATCCATCAAGAATGATAAATAAAGTCAGACATGAAGATGCATACAAAGTGAGAAATAAAATGACATTAACTACATACGGAATTACAGCAGCATCAGCAATTTCAGGATTGGAGTGAAGTAAATGTTCCAATTCAACTGGGGGAACCTGAAATAATATTCCAGATTAAATGCGAAGACATTATTGACAATGATCATCTGGTGATTATGAACAAGACAGTAAATATCAAGTCGTTAGCTCACCTGGTATGCCTTGTATTTTATTAATTCCTTTAGCCTATCAACGATGAAGAGGAAACCATTGGAGTCAAAATAACAAAGGTCCCCAGTCTTCAACCAGCCCTCTGAATGAAAGGTTTCAGAAGTTGCCTTCTCATCTCCAACATAACCTGCATTAATGCCATCATTATGGTAATCAAACAACAAGCTTTGTTATTGTTTGGTTTTTCAAAAAACCAAACCGAATTAATACAGAAACATGAGATGGAAATATTCAGACATCAATATTGTTAAATGCCTTGTTTTCTGACTGCATAGAGATAAGAAACCGGGGAAGAAAGTGTCATGGAATCTATGAGAAAATAGGAAATATAAAACAGAGAGGATGTTTCCATATGACAGATCCCTATTATTTCATCTGAAACTATTTTAATCAATCAATCTCTCTCCACGATCAACAACTTTTGAGAACTGGACTTATGAGATAACTTATCCTTGACAAAAGAACACTAATATGTAATCCAATTGTTTACATGGGCTATCCCCATGAATATGAGCATTTGAGGGTGTATCTTAGTTGACCAAATGCAAGAGCAGTAAGGCTTGAGTGGAATTAAATCAAGTTCTAAAAATGATTATTATAAAATATAAAAGGAGAGATGCCATGTCCTAACAATAACATCCATAAACTACTTATCGACCACTTGTTGCAGCTAATTACATAGAGAAGGCTCGTGTGTCAACCGGCAGAGGAACTTTAGACATGAAAGCCAATTACAGGCACAATATGATAAATGGTTAGAGATCAAGGGATAAGAAACTGAGGTAACACATGGTAAAAGAAGCCTAAAAGATTAGAAAGCATCCTTCATAATGCCATCAACAATTGATAGTTTGCTATGCTGAACAAGCCCTCTAGACACAATAGAATAACCCTGTCTATTGAGTTCTGTGCAATTAGACATGCATCTTCTAGTGCTTTGGTTCTACAGTGCTGTATTAAGGAATGAATGAACATTGTACTAATAGCCTTTACAACAAATGGCTCACACAAACCCCTTTATGTAAAGAAGCAGGGCTTCTAAAACTAGCCTGTACAGCCATCTAGTTGTCAGTCCAAAAGGAAGAGAGTTTTCACACTGTTTTTCCAACAACAAAGAAGGTAGCATGTCTGATTTGCAGGGCATCTATTGCACGGACTCGTCTTCATTTGCTTAAACGCATGGGCGGATCTAGGGCGAAACAGGTGATCAATTTTGCTTAGAAAATTTGTGTGGTTGCTATTTTTTATTAATTGATCTTATTGAAATGAAAATCTTCATCTTCCCACTCCATTACCTGTCATGATCGTCGGCCCTCGCAACCACAATTCCCCTTTCTCACCAGGAGGTAAAGCTTCCCCAGTTACTGGATCAACAATCTTTGCCTCCATTAATTCAGCAAGATGACCAACAGAACCATGTCGCTCTGCCTCATCAGGCCCTATCGCCCTTGAGCCTGCTCCTCCAGTCTCAGTTAAACCATATCCCTGAGGCAAAGAAGAAAATACCAACACTAACAACCAGCAGGACTTCATACTTCCATTTTGCTGATTAATTACAGTAACAACCAGCCATTACACTATAAAACGGAAAGCATTGGAAACACAAAAGTAAGTCTGCAGTCCATTATAAGGCAAAACTTCTAGTCGTTGGATTCCAATAGAGTTTTTGTAGATATTTCAATAACATAGCACCAAACAACACATAGATAATTGCAAGTGAAAACTATGTACATAACTATGCAAAACAAAGATTGATGAATATATGAACAAATCACATAATTCAATCATCATATTCCCACTTCAAAAGGATACGGTAAATAAATAATAAGAAGACCTCATCTAGCTTTATTAAGATAACAGTTTAAGATGTCCCCATTCCCAAAAACTAATTTATTTCAATATCAAAATTAATTGATTTTGCGACCAATATAGTTCAAGTAGGTGACAGCATCGTAGCGCAATATAAGGAGGACACAAACATTAAAAATACGGCAAAAGTAGAATATCCTTGAAGTGGTTCATGTAATAGCAATAAAAAATAATAACGAACTATCCCACATAAGAAAATGATTCCCATACACATAAGGGTTGCCGTACCTGCCTAATCTCCACGTTTGGGAACTTCTCCTTGAACTTCAGAGTGACCTCCTTCCCCAGTGGTGCGCCGCCGCAGCCAAGCAACCGAAGCGAGCTAAGATCGTACTTGTCAGTCAACTTCGAATTTATAAACGCGACGATTAACGGCGGCGAAACCGGCATGTAAGTAGCTCTATACTTCTCCACAGCTTTCAGCATTTTCTCGAAATCGAATCTCTCCATGAAAACCAAAGTCTCCCCTTTCGAAACCGCCCTTACTAACATGAAGAAACCGAACACGTGAAACATAGGCAATGTATAGAACGAAACCGGATGCGGAGGCGGCGCTTCTCTCGGATCGGTTTCCTCCGTGACGTAGTAGAATCCCGCGATTACGGCGATCACGTTGAGGTGACTTAACAGTACGCCTTTGACTTTTCCGGTCGTTCCGGACGAGTAAAGAATGGCTGCAGGGTCGGACTGGTAAACGGTCATATTAGAATTGGCGAAGTCAGCGACGTCTTCGTTTTGGTTTAATAAGGAGATGAACTCAGGCGAGTCGATGAGGATTGTGCGAAGATTGGAGGGGAGTTTGTGCGAAGTGTGCGACGTGGCAAAGGCTATGGAAGGTTTGCTGAGTTGGATTTGGTGAAAAACTTCTGCGGTGGAGCTGAGAGGGTTGGTGGGGGAGATTACGACGCCGAGTGATAACAGAGAGAAGTAGAGGACGGGGACGTGGAGGGAGGGAAGGGAGAGGATGTAAGCGACGTCGTTTTTCGATAAAGAGCATCGCGTTTTGAGAGAGCGTGAGAGAGAGTGAACCTGGAGGAGGAATTCGCCGTAGCTGAGGCTTTCACCGGTGGTTGCATTGACGAGAAACGTGGTGGAGGAAGTGGTGGTGTCCGAAGAGCGGAGTTTAGAGAGAGCGTCTTGTGTGATGGAAAGTGGCTCCGACGGCGGCGGAAGAGGAACGTTCGGTCTCAGGCTGCAGTAAGTTTTCGTTTCTGAACAGTATCCCGTGTTTGGGTCAATCGAACGGTTCGGATTTATCTCGGCCATGAACCGCAGATTCAGATGGGAGAGAGGGGGTACCTGATATTAGTGTCTCGTCAGTCAATTTGTGGTCACCGTGCTACTTGCAGACGCAGAAACTGCCAAATACTAGACGAAGAGTTCTGACTCTTCCGAAGCTTCCATATGGCTCGTGCCCAAGTTTTGAGTGGATAATTCACTTCTAATAATTGAAAACGAGTATTTGTCCTTGTGGTCCTTTTTTTTCTGAAATAAACTAAAATATAAAAAATTATTAATCATTCGGCAATAAAGTCCTTCCCTGTTGCATCTTTTTTGAGTCTTTTCACTGCCTGGCCTGGAGAATTAATAAAAAGTGTTAAATAAAACCAAAGTAATTTTATTAGGTTTACGATGCTTTTCTAACTTTAAGACGTAGTCAATGACTAATAAAAAAAGAAATTGAAAATCAGGGGTACTTAAGTAATACAATTTTCAAATTTATGTTCTCTGAGTAATTTTATCCAAACAACAAGACTCAAATGCTGAACACGAAAACACAAAACATAAAAATAGAAAAAGGGGCTTTCTGGATATGCTGGACCACGCGAGGGACGCTTCGGATTTTTCTGACATATAAAATTAGATCATGGCTTTTCCACGTCGTCATCGATTTCATTATGTTTATTTGATTGGCCTACGTCTAAAAGTTAGTGAAAAGTCTAGATCATCAATACGCACATACCATAACACAGGAGCCGGCCAAAGTTACAGCATCATTAATACATGTTAGCAAATACCTACTGGCAAACGATCAATTTCCACCTTAAGATTGACAAAAGTATAAAAGTACCTATAAAGTTTAAAGTTTCTCATTTTTCCATCCAGAATTAAAAAAAAAAATTATCATTTTTATATTTTGCACTTAAAATCTATTAGGTAACCTTTACAAAATGTCAATTTTTTTCTTTTTAATATAATTTAATGATATGAGAATATTATTTCATATCGACTAATATTAAATAGCACAAATCACTTGGTGAGGCCTACTCCCTCATAAGTATGAGGTAAGGTTCGAATTCTCACAAAAGTATTATAGAGATTTAATTTAAATGTTATTTTTCAAAAATTTGAGTGAAAGTAACCTCTTTTAATGGGTAGAATTGACATCTCTAAAATATTAGAGAATGTTAATATTTAGATAATATTATATAAGATTTAAAATAAATTAGTCTCAGTATTTATATAATTATAAATATCATGTAATATGTTATAATATTAACAATAGTCTCATTAAAAAATTAAATAGCACAAATTATTTTAAATTTAAAAATTTTGTCATTTAATGCTTTAAAAAGTTGTTTGAAGTCTTTTTTTTCTTTTAAATATTCAAATAACTTTTCTAAGGTAAGAATGACAAAGTTTAGCAAGAAAATTTCCCATAACTTTTGTTCTCTCAACGAGAACTTCAAAAAATATATATTGTATGCCCAATTCAACATTATTTACGCTCTAGCTAGCCCTCTCTAAAAATATCATTCATCGTGATGTTAAATTATATTACAATGATGGCATCTTATTTTTCTAAAGCATTGACTAAAGCTTTCTCTCTCTTTACGCCACCTGTTCGGCCACCCCACCATATTAAACTAATATTATAGAATTAATTTTAACTAGAAGAATTTATCTTCTACTTCTCAAACCTATTGGTAACCTTTATGAATATTCATATATGTATTAAAATAGCAAAAAAAATCAGTGCAAGAGAATTATATATATAAAAAAAAGGTTCGGCTACCGTGGAGTTGCTCTACGAGTGCTGCTACTAATCATGCAATCATGATAATAATTTCTTTTTTATTATTTATTATTTTAGTTATGTGGTTAATATGTAATCCTCTATGGTAGAGCAACTCTATTGTCTTGCATTTTCTTCGTAAAAAATTAATTTGTTTTAATTTTTTATAGTGATAGTGTGTTTTTTTTTTTTATACATATCACTTTAGAATTTTTATTCTTCATCATCGAACTTTTATTTTTGCAGTCTTCTAAGAGCGGCATTCACATAATAAAAGTAAAAAGTTTATGCTCTATGTGTCAATCACTATTGTTCTTATGCCAAATTTAGCTCTTCTCTATCATTTAAGATCGAGGCATATGATAAAACTATTTATGAAGGATCCTACCTTGAAACATATTAACCATGGTTTTGAATTCCAAAGGCAAGTCTAAACGATTAAAATCAACTAATACTCATATAATAATAATAGTGAAGATCTTGAGGGACCAATAATGAGATTGTATGAGAGATTATATAGTAATTAATAGAATTATTATCTTTTTCACATCTGTAATTTAATTATAATTATTGTGAAATAACAAGTCACCGTATAAATTATTAAAAGATAACACTTCATTATATTAATTTTTTTAAAATAATAGTTTATTACATTTTTGGCAAGGATAGAAATGTAACAAATATTATTTTTAAAAAATTAATATAGCAAAATATTATGTTTTAATGATTCATGTAGTGATATAGATTGCGTTTGACCGTTTTACATCTATCATTTCTCATTTTACAAAAACACAAAATAAGAAAATACGATTGGTTAGGACTTAAACGAGACCAGTTTCTACTTTTCAAATAAAATGAAACTATGTTATCATACAATTAACAAGGAAAAGTAAAAAAAAAAAAATTCATATTTTTCTTTTTTTATGTTAATGGTTATAAATACTTATTTAATTTGATAAATTTTTATAATAATTTTTATTGTTATTTAATTATTTTTCTAATAAAACTTTTAAAGTTTAAATAAATTATTTTGCCTTTACTTATAAAAGTTAAAATTTTGAGCTTTTAAGAATAGAGGTTGAAAAGTTTTTTTTAAATATTAAAATATCTAAAATATTATTTATTTATTTAACAATCTTATTTTATTTTTTTATAATATAATTTTAAAAGTTTACCTATTAAAGTAATTTCATAAAATTTTAATGAAAGTTTTTATTGACAACCAACTAACTAAATTTTTTTTAGCAAAAATTTTATTTATAAAAGTTCTACTAATAAAAACTCTATTTAAATAAACTCTACTTAAAAAGCTGTATTAAATGGAATTTAACTATGCAACCTCCATGTTTTGCTTGTGAGTTGTGACAATATTACACGAATCCCACAATCCCCCCACGTTGTTAATATTATATTATTTAATATTTATTTTTAGGCTCTTTTATGATGCCATTATTTTTTGTCTTAATTATTAATATAAGTAATATACAGCACTAGATCTAATCAACAATATATTATTTCTATCTAACAAAAAATTTTAATTATTTTTAAAACAATATAACCAGTTTTATATATATATATATATACACACACACACATATATATATATATACACATACATAAAATATGTTATCTCAATTTTTTTTTATTTGAGATTGAATTCTCAACAAGTATGGCTTATTTCATAACATTTTAGTGCAAAAAAAAAAAAGAATTGCTGTTATTATTCTAATTGATTTGATGGTGGATCCTTGTCAAATTAAGTCCTATTGTCAAACTGAATTACTTTCCAAGAATTGGACTAAGGTTGCTAGAAAGGGCTGATTGACGTAAGTAACTTTTACAAACATTTTGCATCTTCTGTTCATTAGTATATACTTGGCAGTTGTCATGTGGTTATTTGAACATTACCAAAAAAACAAATTTGTTAGGTTATGCCAATTATGGTCAACTTTGCTAGATTTAGTTATCAGTTATATTTTAATTAATTATTCTTTATATTAAATTATATTAATCGAATAGTTGAGATTAAAACACTTAAACCTAAGGATCTACAATAATTGCATTATTAATATTGTAAAAATATGTACAACATAATAGAGACATCCTTACCCTTATGCTATAATTTAGCTTTTTCTTTTTTATCATATGATAATAATTTCTAAAAATAGTACTCCAATATGATTTTAATTTTTTTTATCATTAATTAGTGTTTTAATGAATATAATATTACTATAATTATATGTCCTCTATAATTTATGAGTATGAATAATCTAATAATATAATTAAGGTCGTAAATGATATAAAATTTTTTATTATAAATTATGTCATTTTATAACCGTTTTAGTCATTTATGTTATTTGTTAAAGTTACCATCTATAATAATAATAATGAAAGACCATTTAAAATAATTAGATGCTGAAAATGATTTCGTTAAATTATTTTATTATTCTCTTTCGTTGTCTGTAGCTGTTCAGATAAACAACTAAATACATTTTTATTGTTTTCATTTTTATACCTTAGTTTCAAACAATCAATTAAATGCATTTTCAAATTCATCAAAAAATAATCATTAATATTTTATAAAATAAATTCAAAAACATCATTTGGAAAAAGAATGTTTGAGTTAATGAAATAATTATGACCCTTCCCCGTCCCATCCCAGTGCCAGTCATCTTGTTTCGTTTCCGGACGATACTTCAGGGTGGGGCCTCAATGGTTACTGTTGGCCGCCACATTGACCCGTTCGCACAGACAAAGCATTATGTTGGTCCGTCGCTCTAAATTCCAATGCAGCAATGCGCATGCGGTATGCCATCCCGCATTCCAGTAGTGCGCTAGGGTTGGGGGAATTAGTTATACCACTAAAATTGTTGGGGCTCAATATAAATAACAAAATGTTAAGGGGACCCAAAGATATATTTTTAAATCAAGGGTTTAAGGGGTTCCTTTTCCACCCTCGCAAAACCAGCACCGGAGAGAAGACTATTAAACCGCCCGTTTCTCAGAGAAGAAACGAGCACGCCGTATAAGAAGATGCCAAGAACCACAAAATTAGAGTGCCCTGGTTGCCCTCCGCTTCGAGCCCTAACTTTCGATTCGCTTGGTCTAATCAAAGGTGATTATAATATAAATTAGACCAAAATCAAAGCTGCTGAAATTGTATAAAGTTATCATTACATAATTTTGCATATTATATTTTATTTTATTTATCAAATTTTTGATTGGTGAATATAATAGTTATTGAAGCTCGTGGTGAACATGGAGGGGTTCCTAAGGTAGTGGAGAGATGGGGCGACCCCAGTTCTTCCAAATGCGTGCGTGCGGCTTCTATTGACGACAGCCAAAACGACCCCGTATTTATCCACTTTTACGTTTTATGAATTCAAACTGCAAATTTTTGTTTCAATGTTTATTTTTTCTCGTTGGATTTTGCCTTTTACTGGCTTGTGAACCAGTGTTATATTCTTACTTTTTGGTTAAATTTGATTTTCTTCATCTTTTGGGTTGCAGTTATTAGCGGTTGCAAGGAAAAATGGTTTGGTAAGTTGCTTTCGAAATTTGTGACCATGTTTGTTGGTTTCAGTGTGAATTCTTTGCTAATAGTTTGAAATTTACTGAAGCTTCTCTTGAATAAATTGTGCCAAATATTTTCTGTAGACTGATATTCTTAATCCTCTTAATGGGAATCTCCGAGTAACGATTTCTAATGCTGGTGATGCTGGTACCCAACCTGAAGATGATGGTATTGTTGGTTTGCATTTGTTTAGAAGACAGAGAGATGAGTCATCATACAGGTATCACTTTTGCTTTATGGTTTATGCGATACAAAAAATATAAAATATTGCGAGCTGCATTTCTTTTTCATTATCTGGAACTGGTTGTGGTGGTACCATGTTGGGCTATGTGGTTCTGAGTGACTACTCTGTCCCCATTCTGGATTTTGATGTGGATCTCAGTTGAACTGGTTATTCTCAGGTCACGCACTTTGCTTACATGTACTGCAAAAGGAAAAGCTAGCATGAGGTCTGTTGAGCTCACCAAAGTATCGGCCGAGTCTTCCTGTAGTACTGCTGTCAAATCCTGGAATGTGTGTGCATCTGGTACCATTGCGTTTTCGAAAGTGGATATAAGTGAAAATTTTGCCTTATTTGGAGGGTGAGTGATTCCATGTTGGATAATTTTACAATCTGCTTTAAACTTCTTCCTTTTTATTCTGTATTGCCATGTAATAGTTTCTAAAAATTTACTGGCATAGTAAAAATGGTGGATATTCTAACTCAGGAAGGGTGTTGAAGTTAACGTGTGGGATCTTGACAAGTGTGTCAAGTTTTGGACTGCAAAACCTGTGAGCCGTTTCATCATCTTTGAACATTTCTTTTCAGAGAAGAATGATTATTGTTTATACTTTTTGAAGTGTTTTCTTGTACCTCCAATTTACTTTCTTTTAATTTTATCTTTGCAGCCTCCCAAGAACAGCCTTGGTATATTTACCCCTACTTGGTTTACATCAGTGGCATTTTTGAGTATTGATGATCACCGGAAGTTTGTAGCTGGCACTAACAACCATCAGGTAATTTCATTTACCATAGTGGATAATTTGATTTAAAATCATCTGGGAAGTTGACGTGCTTACGAGCAGCTTCTATGAACAATAATAAAAATTCCCTTAAATATTGGGATATTACTCCTGTTTTCTTAGTTAAAAGGGTGATTAATGGTGCTGGTGCAAATTTTATGATTGTGGCTATGAGCATGGTAACCAAAGAAGAGAAATTTCAAGTTATATTTTAATGGCATATATTTTATTAAAGAGTAATAATACAGCCACAAACACTTTTGTACAAACAATGTTGTGCAAACTATTGTGGCATATTACCACTGATTGAATGAGAAACAAGATAGGACCCGCATGATTTTGTCATGATTGTGTTCCTTTTACCATTTTTCTAATGATAACTACTCAAAACAATGACAAAACCATAACAAAAGTTTTTTCCCTTTAGTGAATTTTGAGAATTCTTTTAATAAGGGGGAAAAAAATAAAATCATTGGAGACAAATTTGTAAATTCACTAAAAGACAAATTTTTTTCTCATATTTGTGGTTCTTTACCATCTTTCTTATTGTTATTTTTATATTTTTAATCAACTAATCATATCTTGCCGCATTAGTTGTACAAGATTATATGTACAAGTACTTGTGGCTCTCTAATTATTCGTTATTAAATAGACACTTTGCTGTAGTCATCTTACTAAGTAGGTGAAAAAGCTGTTTTATGGATGGTCACAATATAGACCTTTTTTTTCTAAACTTTAATCAAAAGTTCTGTTTTATAATTTTGAAATTTTTACTTTACCAAGTTTTCCCAAATTTTTTATTCCATTTTTATTTCTCAATGTGATTTATAATTAGATATCATCTTCAGGCTGTAAAATCAACAGGATCTGTTTCCACTCTGTTAGTTAGTATTCATTTGGCATTTTCTCACTTCTTTGTGACTTATTTTCCTGGTCCTGCATTAGGTTCGCCTCTATGATACTTCTGCTCAGAGGAGACCGGTTATGTCATTTGATTTCCGGGAGACGCCTATAAAAGCAGTTGCTGAAGAACCAGATAGCTTTAATATCTATATAGGGAATGGTTCTGGTGACCTTGCTTCTGTGGATATACGTACTGGTATGTGCACTTCTGTGAACACTTTAGAAATGTATGGTTCTCCATCTATGATTCTCATATCTGCATCAACTTGGTTGGGTGTTATGGTGACATGAGTGGTGAATTTCAAATTTCAGTTAACAGGTTTGAGTTTTTCCTCGTGAATACTGCTTACTGTATTCTGGGGGTGACTGTATTTAGGTTTAAATTTTGGAGCTTGGAAGCGGGACTTTTGAGCTCATAGGGCTGTGTTTGTCGGTGCTGCATCATGTGTGATAATATGTATTGCAAATTATTCTTTGGAAGAGTGACACAAGAATCACCTAATTTAATTATTTAGAGTGACCTGTTAGTTCAGTCGGTCTCCAATCTAGTTTTCAGTTCACCTCATACAACAGAGTAAACCTGGGTTAGTCCGGGCCTTAAAATTCCATCATGGTTATTCTGCTAATTGTACCACAACACAGGTTACTCAAATGTATTAATGCTAATATCGAGTGAAAATTTTAAGTTCTGGAATGAACGAGTTGGTGCTGTTCGCTCTTATGAAGATATGAACCTCCGAACAGGACAATTGCTTATTGTATTGCCTAGCATTAATTAACCAATTTCTTTGAATGATGTAAAATGCTTTCTATCCAGTGATTGTGCTGAAGTGAAACCATCCTTACAGGAAAACTGCTAGGATGTTTTATTGGGAAGTGTTCTGGAAGTATCAGATCCATAGCTAGGCATCCCACGCTTCCAGTACTAGCATCATGTGGTGAGCATATTGCAAGGTCTTCTGCATTAGTACTACAATCTGTCTCACCGTTGGAATGACAGTTTTGGCACCAAGATTATTTCTTTTTCTATACAGCTCAAGTAATAAACTGACTTGCTTTTAGGGTTGGATAGCTATTTGCGCCTGTGGGATATAAAGACACGGCAACTTCTTTCCACTGTATGTTCCTGAATTGCATTTTACAAATTGTTGGCATTCACTAGTTTACAGATCTTATATTATCTTTCATGATGGTCCTGCTAGTAGTCTACCATTTGTATTTCTAGAAGAGAATATAAAATTATTTTTGGTTACTATTGTTTGTTATCCCTACATTTTTGTTCCTGATTGAATAACATCTAAGAAGTGTACATTTTGAGTGAAAATCAATAAAAATTTGTTCATATGTAAGATATTACTACTATGAAAAGATGAAAAATATTGAAATTGAAATTTTGCAGAGCTTAAAAAAAAAAAAACTATTATTTTTTGTGTGCAGGTTTTCTTGAAGCAGCATCTTAACGAGGTTGTTTTTGATTCAGCTTTTGCTGATAAAGGTTAGTCCTTGCTGTTCCCTGCTAGGCATGGCTTCTTGTAGTACTTCCAAAACTGTTACATGTTTACTAGGGGTAGGGAAGATTTGTGCACTCGGTAATTATTATGTTCAGTTATGTTTTAAAACAGTTACAGGTGTGTCTTCCTTTTTATTGTTTCTTCAAAGGCATTTTTTATGTTACCTAAGTGTTACTTCAATGTGTACATCTGATTCTAGTTTAGCTGACTGTAATTTTGCACCCACTTTGTACAAGCAGAAGTTGCCAATGTTGCAGCAGATGCGCCATTGCTGGAAGTACAGAATGGGAATGATACTCAAGAAAATGCAACAGAAACGTTGCCTGTTAAAAGAAAGAAGGCACCTGATGAAAAGGATAGAAACAAAAACAAGAAATCTAAAGAAAATGAAGAAAGCAAGAAATTAAAAATCAAGAAAAAAAGGAGAGCAAAAGGTGATATTCATGATGATGCATCATGACTTGCGAAGAAATACATACTCATGCTTATAGAGTGTGCACCACTGAAGGCCAGAATTAAATCTGGTCTCCATTGTGATTGAAATGTCATGACAAGTACAGTTCCTTGAACTTCAGAGGGAGAACTTCTAGAATATAGGAGATTTTGATTTTTCACTCAACATAGGTTGGTTCTAGACTCATAATCCATGTGTGGGTAAAAGCTGGTTCTGGCATATTTATATACAGATATATATTGAAATTCTGACTCTAGCAAACCTAGATCGGTCATCAAATTTTGATCATTCTGATACATTGTTGTGGCAGTTGTTGACTTCAATTATAGCTTCGGAAGCTGATTCTGTAGTACATTTGGTTATTTGTCGAATTATATATTTGCAAACATAGATCATGCAACAGAAGCATGGAGGCCTCTGTCAATGCTACATATGATCAACATAATCTCACAATTTTTCAAACGCCGGGGCCGTCCCCAACTCTTCGTACGTCTAGTTTCTGCCATTTCCATTTCTGCCTTTCTTTGACTTAAATTGAAGCATTCATTATGAGAAATTGTTTCAACATAATGCTTTTGATCTTAATTAGTCAAAATTCCCCAATTTTTCATACGTATAGTTACTGCCATTTCCATTTCTGCCTTCTTCAACTTAAATCAAAGCATTTGCTATGAGAAATTCTTTCAAGATAATGCTTTTGATCTAAAAAGTTTCAGTCACAGAAGGCCCGAAGGAAATTTTCTTAAAATAGTCTAAATAGTCTCTCATAAGTTGTCGTTTTCCTGTTACTCCTGTAATCCAAATGGGAGAGAATAAAGGGTGAAAATCATGAAAAACGTTGCCTTTCAATACGATGCAGACTGTTACTACAACTTCCAATCAAATTTTGGTCCTAGATCGATGTTGTTGAACGGAGATAATTGAAGCCCATGTAAAGTTACGGCTCTCCAGGTCTCCACTGACCAACAATAAGTTAAATAAAGCATGTCTCTTCTTCTGCTGAATAGCATGTAGTAAAAAGAAGTTAATTTTTTAAATTCATCATCATTTTCCAATTTGGCACTCATACAAATACCCTGATGACAGATCAGATTCAATTGGTAGTGATCTGCTGAGTTATCCTTGAAGTAGAATGGAATACAAAGTATCACAAGAAGTTGGATTTATGAAACGCTAACAATACTTTGTGCTTAAATCACAGCAAAAATAAAATGAAAATGGACAGGAAAGAAAGCTGCAAGGAATTACTGAGACGAGGCCTCATCCTTCTTCTTCTCAGACAAATACCTACAATGAAGAAAATATGATACAATTCGTTACAAGTGGCTGCTTAAATTGCCAAAGCAAGAAGCGAAGGCTGGAGGGAGTCAACAAATTAAAGGATCAATTCCAATTGATATGCCCTTGGACGGAAAACAAATAAAAGTTGCGGAAAAGAAACTGGTGCAATTCCAATGTATCAGTTTTGATATGGAGAATTCTCAGAATCAGTCAAGTAGATTTCTTCTTTTTATATCTTTTTTACCTTCTTCAGATCGTCCAATAAAGATGTACTAAATTGTCCATGAGACCAATCTTTTACTCAGATTCTACAAAATAGATGATGGGCTCAAATATAAACCTACTTTGTAGGTTTTAACATGAAAACAAAGTAGTCTTTTTGTCCCTAACAAAGTGCGACTTTGATGACAACAGGTCAAAATGAAACCTTGAACAGTCCTCTTACTAGTTTGAACCTCACTTTAAAATCAACTTGGTTTACATGAGGGGTACCTTCTCAGGATGAAATCCACCCACACAAAAACTTATAATCCAGGACTAAAACCTTGGACAGGTTGCCTTTTACAACATCATCAAATAGTTACAACAATGCAAAAGTATATTCACGCTGTTGTCAATTTGTTCTGGACTTTAATAAAGTCTAAAATCCCAAACCAAGCCACCACTCATATATATATATATAGTCATTATCTAATAAAGCTAAAAGATTAAAAAAAAAAAGATTCCAATACTCTGCATTGAAGAGTGTGCTTTTCTTGTCCTTTAGTTTTTACAGTAAAGGACCCCTGGGCCCTGGTTAGAAAATTATATATATTGCAGAACTTGTAAATTTTGGCATGATAAAAGATGATGAATAGAAAATTAATCGTCTGAGAAAGCAATGTCTAATTGCAACTCAAGTGATTTCAAAAAGTCAACAAATGCAGATGCTTACCCCTGAGACCTTGCCCAACGGGAAAGGTGATATAGCTGTACAGTCTCATTTGAAGCATGGCATGCCAAAAGTAAATAATTGCGTGGCTGTACCATCCATGCAAACCTCATGAACAATCCTGAATAGATACACATAGCTGCACATATGGAACTTATGTTTAGGTCCAAGCCATGTAATACAACAAATAATTGAAATAATAAAACACAATTTCTTCAAACACACAATTTTTTTTTTTTTTTTACCTGTTGTCATGTTACCGGAAATCATTTCTGGAGGTTTCTTTAGGTCCACCAAACCCTGTAAAATTCCGAGTTTCATAAAGTCAAGACTTTGCGAAAATCTGGCGTAATAGGTTACACCACATCTGAACACAACAAAACCGTTATAGATTACTTATATAATAAAAAAAACTCAAGGTCAAGAGATGTACTGCAAGAACAAATCCCCAGTTGGCAACAGGTCCCCAAAAGTGAGTTGTTTTTGGACCAACCGGACTGTTCCAAAGTGCGCGTAATGAAGCCATTTACAAATACTTATGACTTTGATAAACTTTGATACTTCTGCAAAACTTGCAATTTCATATTCAGACAATCCATCATATACCAAATACAAACATTATAATCACAGATGACGCAATGTATGCAATTCTTCAAAGCATCATTAACCAGCATTCGTGTTGGCCAAAACAATCACTGTCTCATTAAAAAACTTGCACTGGAAAGCAGAAATTAGACCAAAATTTCCAACAAACCAGCTAATAAATGGTGCATCTTGGGCTCAATCAATGGGAAAATATATATATATTCGCTATAACCATACGATCAACATAACCCAGTGCCCGCTTTTTTGACTGATTAAACAATCCTAATAAAGGAAATTCCAATGAGATTTTAATCCAACATTGAAAAAAATAAAATCTTTATGAATCTTGACGATCTAATTAAAAATAAATAAATTGAAATAGGGTTAAATTGACAAAAGCTATGAGACGAGTAGATGATATGAGTTTGTGCGATTTGACTAATTTGGGAAATAATAGACTAAATTTTACATAATATCGTCATAACAAGAGGATTTAATCTGAAGCTTACCGGAAACGATGCCGTATCAGGGGACCTAGGAGAGTACCGGCTGACTTTCGATGACACAGCGACAGAAAGGCAATGCGTGGTCTGAGATGGGCAGCCAGGGGAGAACGAGTTTGTTCCAAGACTGTAGAACTTGTGTGAAGGTCAAGAGTAGTGCAGAAAGTTATGTTGGCGAATTGGTTCAAAACACGTGGATACGCCACCAATTTTCCCAGTGGCATTAGTTCTTAAATTGCGCTCGTCTACCGGTGATTATGATTTTCCTTTTATTATTATTATTATTATTGTTTTTGGCAGACTAGTTTTGACTGGTTAGGTTTAGGTATTTAATGGCAGGGAATTCGAAAATAAAATTTATTTAGAATTTTTTATTACTTAATTAGAATTTTTTTTTGGAGTGAATATTTTAGAAATCAATTCTATTGACACTGAGGAAAACCTTTTTTTTCTTATTATTAGATGTAAAAATAAAATATACTTAAAAGTTTCTTTTGAAAATGTCTTTGTCTTTCTTTTTATTTAAGAATTTATTCAAAATTATCATTTACCTTAAGAATTTATTCATTAGATATTATTTAATTATGAGATTTACAGGCTATATTGTTGGAGATCAATAGGGTATGAAAAGGCTTCAGTCATTTATTGGATTAAAAATAGAGCATTGCTATTCGGACCAAAAAAATTTGATGAATTGCTGACAAAATTAGTGTGTAATCTCTCTTGTGAGTCTTTAGGTTATTTTTGTTAATATTTAGTTCACTGGACATTTTCTTTCAAAACAAGTTTGATGCCATTTTACCCGGAAAATAATTAAAGAAAAAGATTGTTATATAAGAAGTTTCATAGTAGACATAAGAAAAATTTAGGTTTGTGACTATGTTGATAGGTTGAGTCATATGAGAAGAAAATATAATATAATATTAAAAAAATCCCTAAATATAAGACTATGTTGATAGGTTGAGTCATATGAGAAGAAAATATAATATAATATTAAAAAAAATCCCTAAATATAAAAAGATCCCTATTTTGGGTTATCGACTATAAGTCATTTGAGATAAAATACTTCTTACAATTGTCCACCATAATTCATTTGAAATATGAGTCTCTAATTGACATGTCATCTATATAATAACTTTATAAACCACATTACATATAATTTTCACTCTGTGGTACACATCATACAAATTTGGTAAATTTCCGCGACATATCACTTATGTGGTAATTTTTTAAGTAATAGATCATATAAGTTACTCTAGAGCAATGACATGTCATATGTGTGATCTTTCGTAATCTTTTATGAGATGTTATCTATGTAATAAAATTTAATAAAGGAAAGGCATACGGGTTTTGGTACTCCAGAGTAACGTAGTTATGAAAATTTCATCTATGTGCTAAAGTTAAATATATTATGAACCGCACGCCGTACAAGTTTTTATTTAAAGGACAAATTCTTCGATTTTTATTTTTATAAAAAATAGATTATACTTTGTTTTCCAAAAATTGATTAATTCATTCTTTAATTGAGCGCTCATATAGTGTACATTAAAAAGCAGGAGTTGAAAATTAGAAATGAAGATTTGAAGGATCAATAACGATGAAAATTGAAGTTTTCCAATTTCGATCACGGAAAATTAGACATTGGAGGGGTTATACAAGCAGCTGCAGCGCTAAATATCATAGACATGTGATATGTCCTGCAAAGAATTAAGAATACCATTATGAAGAATGATCATGATATTATACACTCTTATGACTTACAAAAGCCAAGTTCAAATTATTAACAATCAAAATGAGAGGAAGCAAAATTGTTAAAAAACCATTTAAAAAAAAAATTGGAGAAATAGACGAAAAGAAATGTTAACAGAGCAGGGAACTGATTGCGGCAGACTCGCGGTTAAAAAAGAATCCGAGTCCTGATCCTCAGGGCGAAATTGATACCATCTTTTGACCGCCACAAAAATGCTTTGTGTGTGTGTGTGTGAATGTATTGCGTGGTTCGGGTTTCATTAATGGATCGTAAGACTTCCTTAAGTGCTCCAAAATCACAGACAAATTGAAATCAGCTCAGTTTTATTCAATCCGCGGATAGATTAAACCAAACTTGATTACTCATCAGAAAGAATTTATTATCTTCAAATTTATAAGTTATAATTGCTCTAATTATTATTAGTATAAATTAAAGTCCATGGCCTTTTCAGCGCCTTCATCATCACGCGTTACAAGGAACTCATCACGAGCTTTACTTTCGATCTTTGCCACTGTTTATGTTTTGCTTTCCTGCAGCTTCTCTGCGCAGTGTTGTGGTATGTATTACTTACATTAATTAATGTATTTATTATGTTTTATTAATGGTTTAATTAATTAATTAATTAAGTCCTTATAATCAAATTTAAATTCGCTAACATTTTTTTTCTTTTCCTTTCCATCTTCATTCTATTATATTGTCAAAAGAGTTCAGATCAGTGTCGAAGTCGGTAGCACACAACGGCCTCAACTCCAATGTATTGAATATCAAGAGATCCAATTTTCCACCTAGTTTCTCGTTTGGAGTCTCAACTTCTGCTGCACAGGTGCGTGTGTGTGTGTTGATATCGCATGCAAATAATTAACGTGGAGATTCTCAGATACAGACGTCCGCACATCATATACAAAATATAAGAACCATAATTAAGTTAATTAATTTATTAAAAAAAAATTAGTATATGTGTCGCATTCATGTAGATTGAAGGTGCAACGACAGAAGATGGGAGAGGACCAAGCATTTGGGATGAGTTCATTGAAAGATATCCAGGTTAAACAATCTCAATTAGCCTCTTCAATATGAAAAATAATAATTCCCATCATTATTGATGCCTCTGATTTGTTTTTATATTTTAAGGGAAAGTTGCGAACGGAAATGACATGATCACAGCAATAGA
This sequence comes from Aegle marmelos, assembly GCA_030449875.1. Taxonomy (NCBI): domain Eukaryota; kingdom Viridiplantae; phylum Streptophyta; class Magnoliopsida; order Sapindales; family Rutaceae; genus Aegle; species Aegle marmelos. The sequence continues at coordinate 4,361,037 of JASUUL010000093.1, forward strand.
TTCATATAGGCGCTACAAGGTGAGTAACATTATATTTATATTGATTCGTATATATGTTTCGGATTAGTTTACGATTTTGATTTTCTGATGAATGCTAAATTGTGATATCGATTGTAGGAAGATGTGAAAGCTGTGAAAGAACTTGGAGTGGATTCTTACCGATTTTCCATTTCCTGGACAAGGATTCTACCCAGTTAAATTTGATTTCATTTCTTTCAATTTATTGTTAGCCTTCTGCCCACACAAAAATAAAAATAAAAATAAAAATAAGCATCGAATTATTTTTAATGTTATTAGATGGCTCATTAAGTGGTGGGGTGAATCAGAAGGGTATCGATCACTACAATAATCTCATCGACGAACTAATTAAATATGGTAACCATTTAGAAGCCTCTCTCTCTCTCTCTCTCTCTCTCTCCATATATATATATATATTGAAAAATTAATTTAGTTTAATAAAAAAATTATTAATATACTTAACTTCTTTGTTGTAATCTAGGCATCAAACCGTTTGTTACAATCTTTCACTTTGATTCACCGCAAGGCTTGCAAGAAAAATACGGTGGCCCCTTGAATCGATCTTTTGTGTAAGTAAATCTTCTACGACAACGCTTCTCACTTCTCAGGAGTAGAGCTCCACGTTTGGTATATTGTCGATTTAAGCTTTCTGACAAGTGATAATTTTCTCCATCATTATACAATTAAAATTCTTCAACTCCATATGCCCTACAAGCATAAATATTATATTGGAGTTCGTATTCATTTTTTTTTTCTAGTATTAATAAAACATGGACGTTGGTAACTAATAATTTATAATCTTGCACATATGTAATCGTACGTTTGTGTGTGTGTGTGTGTGTGTGTATATATATATATATATATATAAATATAAAATTGGTTTTTGATTTCAGGGATGATTTCAAGGACTACGCGGAAATTTGTTTTGAATCATTTGGGGATAGGGTTAAGAATTGGATGACAATAAACGAGCCATTAATTGTATCAAAATATGGGTATGAATCGGGAACAGCTCCGCCAGGGAGATGTTCGGATAGGACAAATTGTCCGGCTGGGAATTCATCAACCGAACCTTACATCGCCTCTCACAATTTTCTACTTGCCCACGCCACTGCTTTTAGACTCTACAAACAAAAGTTCCAAGCAAAACAAGGTGGCCAGATTGGACTCTCCCTTGTGTCTCAATTTTTTGAGCCCCTTTCAAATTCTTCCGATGATAAAGCTGCTGCAGAGAGAGCTTTGGACTTCCAGTTAGGATGGTCAGTTAATTTTCATCTTCTCTTTATGTGTGTTTATATGACGAACTCTCGAGTGCTGATTTTTTCTGGAAAAATTAGAAAAAAGCAATTTTATAATTTTATTAAGATTACTTTCTTCCAATTTGAGCAACAACTTGTTTTGCTATGTTGTGTTTTAAATAATGTTGTATTACGTTTTAATAGTACAGACGGCTTCGTGGGATAGGATATATATAAAAAATAAGTTTGTCCACCATAATTTAATTAACTGTACACTTGATATAATTATTGACACTATTGCTTATTATAAGACGAATGATGTGTGTACTAAACTAAACAATGTTGATGAAAGCAATGTTGGTTTTGCAATCGCTTTTCGCTTTCATATTTATTGTTTTTATCTGGGAATTATGTGAAGTGGCTTGTTGATTAATTAGGTATTTAAATCCATTGGTGTATGGAGATTATCCAAAAAACATGAGAAAGTTGGTGAAGAATAGGCTACCAACTTTTACAGCTGAAGAGAAGCAGCTGGTCAAGGGAGCTTTTGATTTTATTGGTCTCAACTATTACACCACCAATTATGCTAAGAGCATCCCGATCAATTCAAATGCCGAACCAGTCAGTGTCACTGCCGATCAATTTTTAAATCTCACAGGTAATTAAACTATATATAACTTGTCAAATAAATTAACTCACTTTGATTTAGTTAAAAAGAAAAAAAAAACTACAAATATATTTTAGAAGAGCGCAAGCCATGCAGCAATTAATGATTATTTACTGTGTATTGCAAATGTTGCAGTGGAAAGAGATGGAGTACTTATTGGTCCAGAGGTCTGATTTTTTTTTTATTTTTAATTATTATTATATAAGAAGACTACAAGAGATTGTATAACTTACTAGTTTTTCTGATATAATTCTTGCTTGCTGCATGAATAGGCTGAAGGGAGCGGGTACATTTACATTTATCCAAAAGGGATGCAAGAAGTTTTGGAGTATGTGAAGGACAATTATCAAAATCCTGCAATCTACATTACTGAGAATGGTTTGAAATTTGTTGTTAAAATTTCTTTAATTGTTTTAGAAGGACATTTGATGGCATACAAATTAAGCATATATATATATATATATGATTTTTGCTCTAGGGGTTACTGAAAAACGAAACGACAATGTTGCCCTTGACGTGGCATTAAAGGATCAACATCGGGTAGATTTTGTTCTCGGGCACTTGTATTATGTCCATGAGGCAATCAAGTGAGTAAATTAATTTTAATTATGTAAATATTGTTTCACCAAATTAGCACGGAAAGCGAATTTATATATATTTAGGTAATTTATTGGCTGTGAATACAATTACATGTTGCAGGAATGGAGTGAATGTGAAAGGATACTTTTATTGGAGTGCATTTGATGATTTTGAATGGGGCGTAGGCTACCTTCCCAGATTTGGATTTTATTTCATTGATTACCATAACAATTCCACTCGAATTCCTAAAGAATCTGCCAAGTGGTTCCACGATTTCCTCAAAGGTATATAAAAGCCTGGAGCAAAATAATTGTAGTATTTTCCATTCTTTGAAGGATGTATGGAGTGAAACAATGGAAAAAACTTAATCATTATTCACGTACGTGCGTGAATGTATATTCGAAGGAAATATTTTTGCTAATGCATGAGCTTATATGTTGGTTGCCGCATCCTGAGATTCCATTGATGGGATTCTCCTATAAATTATATGAGATTGGATACATGCATGCATGCTGAGTTTTATGACTTTTTTTTTTTTAACACATGGAGATTGCCTTGCCATCGTTTTTGACGACTTTTTTAATATTTGGCTAGCATACTAGCTACCTGTTTTATTTTTAGTTTTCACAATGTTTCCTTTGTATTTATGGGAAATTATAAGAAGTAAGGTTCATTTTGTCTTCCAATTTTGTAATAATGTCACTTTTAAAATCAATGCCATCATACCTTGGGCGAGAGGTCAATATCCTAAGGAACTGGTTTGACGGATTGTTTGTAGGTCTCTAGAATCGACTGCTGATTGGTATAGATTAACTGTTAAATGACGCATTATTATCATCATAGCCCCTATCAAACCAGAATCCTGGTAAAACCACTGACTAGGAACGAAATGTGTGATTAAGTATTCATCTTATACCTAAATGGTAATAAAAGTGTTAGTACCTCATCTATAAAGATGTATGTTTCACGAAATGGAAGCCTTGGACGAGTTTGTTTATTTGATTATTGGTTGTAAATTATGTTACTTGCTGGAATGGAGTGAATGTGAAACGGTACTCGTATTGGAGTGCATTTGATGATTATGAGTGGGTATTAGGCTACACTCCAGGATTTGGATTTTATTTCATTGATTACAGTAATCTCACTCGTATTCCTAAAGAATCTGCTAAATGGATTCATTATTTTCTCAAAGCTGGTACAACAAACCACGCATCACAGGAAGTATTTTCGTTAATGATTATTGTTTTCTTGAAAAAGAATGAACTTAATTCATTTACTTTTCCTTGTATTTTCTTTAATTTTCTGAAGGAAATCGTGTTGCTGAGATTTGAGCTTATGTTGGTTGCAGCATCCTCGGTTTCGTCGTTGGCACTCTCTTTCTCGTGAGATTAGATTCTTAGCCCTTTCTGAATTATAAAGATGGCCTTGCTATCATTTTTCTTGAGGAGCTCTTGGTTATGACCTTTTCACTTTTTTGTATCTTGATAGGGTACTGTTCTTTTCAAAGCTTTGTTGTTGCTACTGTTGTATTTGAGTGGAAACCCTACACAAGTAACGCAAGAATGGGTAAGATCCGCTATGTTTCTCTTAACATATACACGCTGGAAACTTGAAGATATGTAAATTTTAAGTTGTTAGAACCTTTTAGGTATAAATTGATATGCATACGATATAACTTTAGGTCAAAGTGGCTTGTAGTCTCTAAGAGAATTGTCCATCTGTGAGCCTTTGTAATAATCAAATACAGTTAATAATTCTTATTACAATAATGATATTTGCATAAAATCATTAAATTCAAATTTTTTTTCTTAAGCGATAATATAGTATATCTAATAGAAGAGAAAATTTGAGACATATGACATAATTTTATTGGATAATTCTATTAAGATGATTTTATCTAAGGAGGATTCTATGATATATTAAAGTTAATATAACTAATTAATACATACATGATGTGTATAGTTGAATTTTTTACAACTATCATTTGTATGATGATTTTTTAAAAAATAAATGTGTGATGATATCGTTTTTAAGGTTGTTCTATGGTTGACATAATCGAAGACTTTCTTATTTAAACATGTAACTAAGACAAATTTTATTTGTAGTTCTCTATGTGGGAAAAAAAATAGTGAAATATTAACTTAATTTATTCACATATATTTTATAAAAAGATCAAAGGCTTCCCTCTTGTTTGTCGAAATTAACTATTTTTGGCTATAAATCATTAAAACTCATGCGACTTTAATAAAATTCCATTATTTATCCATTGCCTTAAAAAAATTACGTGAATCTAAATGTTTGGCGTTATATTGTAATGCAATGGCGTTCTAGTGAATTTTAATTAAAACATAAGGGTTGACTTAGGGAGCGGTTTGATGGTTACATTTCATCAAGAGACTGAAAAAAGAGAACTTACGAAGCCCAAAAGTAATTTATTTACACTTTTAAGTTGTTGTTATCCAATAGTGATAGTGAAAAGTGGGCTTAAGTCAGGTTTTTTCAAGCCTAAATCCAAGTCGACTTTAAGATAAAGATGAGGGTTGGGTTTGAGTTGGGCTTGGCTGTATTTAGATTTTTATTTTTTTAAATTATTATAAATTTGAAATAAATTAATAATTAATAAGTTATTATAATTATACATAAATTAAAAAAATAAATATTTCAAAGTAAAAATAGATAAGGTAAATAAAAGTTTAGAAATATAATTCTTTTAATATTAGATTCTTAAGTTCAAGCGTTCTGTTAATTAATTAAAACCTATCAAAGAGTTTAGTATTATAATTTTAACTTTTTTGAATCATTATTGATTTATAAATTGAGAATTTAAGTTTTATTAAGTTTTATTTAATTTTAATTATATTATTATAATTTATTAATATATTTTTTTAGAAAATAGTGGGCTTGAGCCTGGGCTTTTTTGCCCTCCATAATATCCAAATAATTTAATGGTTGAGAAAAATTAGATTTAGGTCAGATGTAGTAGCTGTCGTTATATGATGGAGGTTCTATTAGACGCGGCTACTCTTGTTTTAACACAGATAAGAGAAATTATTGTTATACTAATTAGGAATATTCATAACAAAACCATTAATTTTTCTATTTGGACAATTAATGCCAATTGGCATAATGAGGAATGGTCATCATACAACATATAAATTGATCTTAATGATGAGTCAAAATTTAATTAGAAAATTCTTATAATTATTTCATGTTATTGAATGTAACTACTAAGTTAACACGAAAGTCTTTGGTATTCTTAGAATATTTGCTTCCTATTCATTCACTATTTAACACACACACACATATATCGTTATAATTGGTTTGTATACATCACAAAGAGTGAATAAAAAAAGAGCAGTATTCTGGGTTAACCAAAAATTTTCTATAAGTTATAATATCATAATGATGAATCCTATTTATTTGGAAATTAATATAACAATATAACGTAACATTCACAGATAAGCAACGCACAAAACAAAAACTCAACTGAAGACCTTTACGTATCGAACGGATGATGATACAAGGTTAAAAAAGGGGGAAAAAAAAAACAAAAAGACAAAAACTCAGTTGTTGTATCAATGTGTCTCAGTTTATAATCAGCTGCTTATTAACTAAGCAACCCAATGGCACCGATTACTTATGAAAAGAAGTTGAATTAATTAACTTGTTGTCTCGAGTTTATTCATTGAAGATATCAGCGGCCATATTACCATTTTCATCATCAACAAGCAATTTACAGGCTTTACGGTTAAGGATCTTTGCTATTTCCTACGCTCTGCTTGCATGCTGATGCTTGTCTGTGCAGGATCCAGGCCACGTTTTGTTAATTAATTAATCGCCTTTCATTTATTTTATTTCTTAAATTCACATGATATGTATAAGCTTTTGTGAAAACGATTTTCTCTACATCTTCAACTATAAATTCTGTGGGACTTGAAGGGATCCGATATAATTGGGACTTCAGATCCCTTTGACAGCAAGGGAAAAGAAGAGTGATGATATGATTACAAACTCTTATATAAATTTATTTTATATAAACTGATGTGATATTCACTCATTGATTGAATAAAAATATAAAATAATTAAAACAAATTACGTAGGCCAAGAGATATCTAGTTCAATCAATTAAATTATGCTACATTAGCTTGTATAAAAAAAAATTTATACAAAATTTTGTAACTATATCATTACTGAAAAAAGAATATTAAGAGATCCAGATTTATAAATGATTTTGTGTTTGGAGTCTCAACTGCAGTCGCCCAGGTATATATAGAAATTTTATAATCTCGGATTTTAAAGTATAGGAAAGTTTGAAAAACTTTAAAACCATATAATTTTAAAGGTTAATTTCATAATACTATGAAACCATAATTTTATAGTTTTTTCAGACTTTCCTACATTTCTCTAATACCAGCATTCTTTTTTTTTTTCTTTATGCAAACGTATTTTTAAGTCGTTCATTTAATAGAGTCATATTTTTATATTATTAAATCACATGACTTCATAAAACATTAAAAAAAAATAACTATTAAATTGTGCAACTTAATGGCATGTCTACATTTAAAAAAATGAGGACAACCACACATGAGAATGAGAATGAGAATGATAATGATTTAATTTATACGCCTGTGTGTGTGTGTGTGTGTGATTTTTGAACATTAAATCTTCAAAATTATATACGTATGTTCATATAATGATTATTAGACTAAAGGATCAGCAGAACAAGGAGGAAGAGGACCAAGTTTTTGGGATGAGTTCATTCAGAAATTTCCAGGTTCATCTTATGTAGACCATTTATCATCGATTTTAGACTTTTAGCTCCAGCCAGGTCCTTAGTTAATGAAAGGATGAAATCATAAATCTCATTTTTGTTCTTACTTTTTTAAAATAATATTTACAGAGAAAATTGAGGACGGAAGTAACATGGATACAGCCATCGATTCATACAGACGCTACAAAGTGAGTTACATTAGTTAAATAAAATTTTTCATTAAAATTAAATTTTCAAGTGATATACTACGTTCGAGTAATCAGTTACTGAATTACTGCTAACTGGATTTGCAGGAAGATCTGAAGGCCATCAAGGATGTCGGGTTTGATGCTTACAGATTTTCCATTGCCTAGACCAGGATCCTACCTCGTAATTTAATAAGCCTTATATCCAATAAGCATTTTGTTCTTCTGTACCAGCAGCAAGCTAACAGATTAATTTGACTGTGTAGATGGATCATTGAGTGGTGGCATAAACCAAGAGGGCATTGATCACTACAATAATATCATTGATAAATTAATAAAAAACGGTGAGTCCTAACTACACATTATTAGTTTTTTTTTGTTTCTGACACACTTTTGTAACTATATATGTGTTAAATTTATTGAACACGTACACGGGCATATGATCAATGCAGGCATCAAACCTTATGATTCACCTACAAGTCCTGCAAGATAAGTATGGTGGTCCCTTAAGTCGCTCCTTCGTGTAAGTTTATTACGTCTATGAAAATTTTCATTTCTCTAGCTAATTACTTAGGTTGTGGTCATCGGTCGTGTAATTAAATATCGATTAGGTTTATCTTAATATGTAATTAAATAATCTCAGGGATGATTTCAAGCACTGTCCAGGAATTTGTTTAAAAACATTCGGAGATAGGGTTAAGAAATGGATTACAATAAACGAGCCACTAATAATAGCAAAATTTGGACACGCCATAGGAATAGCTCCACCGGGAAAATGTTCAGATAGGAAAAAATGCCCATCAGGAAACTCATCAACTGAACCATACATTGTGTCCCACAACCTTATACTTGCTCACAGCCGCTGCTCGCCTCTACAAGGGGGACTTCCAACCAAAGCAAGGGGGACAAATCGGGCTAAGCCTTGTGGGGCAATATTACGAGCCATATTCAAATTCACCTCATGGCACAGCTGCAGCCGAGAGAGCAATGGAATTTGAATTGGGCTGGTTGTTGTGATTTTTTAATCTAATATTGTTAGATTCTTAATTTAATGTTAGGCTTATATGTGATAATTATGTGTTGCAGACTGTCATATAGAGTGAACCCTAATAAAAGTGATCAATTAAGATTTTCTATACTATAAACTTTAATGTATCTAATAGGGTATGCATCTTTAGTGTATAGAAATCTAATGGTATTATAATTCTATGATGGACAGAACTAGCAATACCCAGTAACAACAGGAAAATGTTCTCTATATAAATAGTTATAGTCCCCGGATCACATGTTTTCTTTCCATCTTTCTAATATCCCATAATCAGAGAGAGATAGCATAGAGAGAATTAAAGGACTCTCTAGGAGAACGTGTAGATTTTGAAGATCAACCACACGATCTTAGAGATTAATTCAATGTTATAGATGCAGGTACACTTCTATATAATTTTGTTATTAATTCTTGATGATATAATATGATATTCTTGGGTTACAAGTGATGATTTTTCACTAAAGATTTTATTTATCCCAACATTAGTTAGTAAATTGAGAAATAATAAGACAATAATTGTTCTAAAAATAATATATTCTTTTTTCAGGCCTTTGATATGTCGTACCACCTCAATTGTATGAATTACACCATCAAATATTTTGATTTTAATAGTACCAATACTAGCGATCTCCAAGGCATGATCATCTCTCATATATACAGATTCTCCTAAGATTGGTTTATATGTGTGAAACAATTCTCTCCGAGAGGTCATATGTCAAGTAGCCCCTGAGTCTATGAGCCAGACATCAGATAACTGTTTTCTACCTTCTGTAATTGTTGTTGATTTATTGGGATTAATTAATATAATTCTGCAAAATCTAATGTAATGTTGTCATTTAATGAATGAATGAATGAATGATTTATATATTAATTAGGTTTATGGAGCCACTCGTATATGGAGATTATCCAAAAACCATGGGGCAAATAGTGAAGGACAGGCTACCGAGTTGGAGTGATGAAGAGAAAAATTTGGTGAAGGGATGTTTTGATTTCATTGGTGTCAATTATTATACTACAACGTATGCCAAGAACATACCGATTGATTTTCGTGCTCCGCCCATCAGCTATCTTGTCGACCAATTTGTCAATGCCACAAGTAATTTTTCACTAATTGATTCTAGCTTCAATTCCCATTAATTTCTCATAATAATAAAATTAATTAATTAAACTAATTATGAAATTGATTGTGGCAGCTAAAAAAGATGGATATTAACAAATAAATATAATTGGGTGAATTTTAATTGTGCGTAGGTGTTTCTGAGAAACGAAACGACACACTTACAATTGACGCTGCCTTCAAGGATCAACATCGGATTAACTTTATTCTAAAGCATTTGCATAGGATCCGTAGAGCCATTAAGTGATCATCATCATGGATAAAATATATAAAAAATGTACCCTAATGAACGAATGAATTAATTAATTTGCTGGAGCAAGCTGGAGAGAATATTATATGTTGGTTATTGTGAAAAGTCATGGCTGGCCATGCCATTCAACACGGCCTGCTATTTTTTGGTGGTGTTGTGTTGATTTGAAGAAAGAAAACAAAAGAGGAAGAAGAAAAAAATGAAAAAGGAAAGAGGAGAAAGAAAAAGAGTGCACGCCAAAGAAGAAAAAGAAAGAATTATTATTATTATTATTTTAATTGAAAAGGAGAGAGTAAATGAAATTATAAATAGAGGGTTTCATTTTAATTAAAAAGTCGAATCATGTAATTTTTAGTGTCCTGATTTTATTGCCTCATTATTTTTTATTTTATTTTAGTTGGATGTGCTTCACCCAATAATTCCTCAACAGTTATTATTATTAATCATTGCCAGTAATTTAGTATTAATAGATATAAAATTGATGCATGGCGGTGGTGTTGCAAGAAAGGAGTGAATGTGAAAGGATACTTCTATTGGACTTTATTCGATGACATTGAGTGGTCGGAGGGATTTACACTGATTACAAAAGCAATCTCAGCCACATCCCCAAAGATTCTGCTAAATGGTTCCACGCTTTCATCAAAGGGCAGGGCCAGGCTTCAGAGCTTCACAATACTACACGACATAATTGAACTTTGCTAATTTATATATTTATGGTTTCAATATATTTTGTTGTCGCACACTTATTGATTCATTGCACCTTAATTATGTTGCTTGAAATTATACATGTAGTTTTACCTTCTGCATGCTGATAGTTGAATAAAAATGTAAAAATTAGTAAGTCTTAGATTGCGCACTTGATTCATAGATTTTTAAAAATGGAGCTCATATTAGCATTGATGAAAATGGGATCCAAAGTTTACTGAATTGGATGTGGGATTACGACAGTGCTAACTTGTTGCCTTCGGAAAAGAAACCACTTCTAATAAGCGTTGACGAAGAGCGCCGGTGGGTAGGGGAGGGGAGGACACTGACCCAGAATATTCCAGATCCTATCTTGGTTTCAGCTCATGGAATTTGATGGGGACGCATACACATGCATGAACCGCATGCAAGAATTAATAAGTAATTAAGAATAAATAATCAAGAAGACTAATTTTCTGGCATAGCTCAAATAAATATGCCGCCATGTGAGCTGTGTTACGTTTCAGTCCCCATTGATGAACAAAGATAAGTCAAGGGCTTAGCGTTCATCGGTGATATTTCTTGGCCCATATGGACATAAAATGGGTAGCAAAACCAAGAATCCTAAACCTGCTACTGATCCCTGCCTTGCCCCTCATCATATCATACTAGCCCATTCTGCTGCTGCTGCGAAGCATTACAAGGAAAATTATCAGGTGAAATTTAAATTGCCTTTTCAAATCCTCAAAAGTGCATAAAATTATAAACATAGATTTTTTAGGTAATTAGGTTTAATAGTTATCTTTTAAAGCCTATTCAAGAAGGAGAAATTGGAATTTCACTGGTACGCTAATGGTTTTGAGCCTCACTCACAGCTTCCCCGCGACAAGGAGGCAGCAGAAAGAGCCACAGACTTTCTCCTGGATGATTAGTTTGATTACTGTCATAGATAATTAAAACATTTAGAATTCTTTTTCAGGTATATAGATTCATTTGTTTATGGAGATTATCCATTCCTTTTTTATGAAGGCCTTGGTGAGGGATGGACTTCCAAGACTCTCAGAAGAGAAGAAAGATTTGGTTAAAGGAGTCTATGATTTAGAGGGGTTAATTACTATACTTTGCAGAGTGCAACAACAACTCCAACTAACATCAGAGATTTGCATCAACTCCATGACCAATTCCAATAGGTTGATCTTAAAGGCATTTTCTGCATATGGTTAAGCTTGCAAAGACCTGTCGCATTCTGTACTGAGAAAATCTTTCTTGAAGAGATGAGATTTCAAAGCGCTGTTGGCACTTCGAATTTTCCTTAATAAGAATGACGGATAATCTAGCCTGGTTCTTTTGTCTTTGAATTTTCCTTTTTATGAATGAACTCTGTTGCATTTTCTCGAATAATTGCCATGGTCACCGAGACTACCATTGATAACAGACTATTGCTATCTGATTTGTATGGAAGAAAATTTACAAATCAGTCTCAGTCTCTCAGATGAGACAAAAATATTGAATACACTAATTGAGTTGCTTAAAAAACACCAGTGTTGTGTTTACACATGCACTCGGGAACTGGATATGCCGTCACATCCCGGTCTCTCTTGCTAGACCTTCGCTCAGGCTGCCCCTGAGATTTCTTGTGCACCTTTCTTATAATGCTTCCAAATTCTTTATCAGAAATTGAGGAGTCGTCAAAGAAAGGAAGCATGGCTCGCTTGTTAGGCTTTATATACTTCCGATGACCCACGTAGGCACGGTGACCCTGTCAATTCAATCGACAATTACCTTAAATGAACAGACACAATATTCCTCTGTGGAAACACCAGCGTTAAATCACACAAACCTGCATAGCTCGGCCCATGTTTCCACCGTGGGAAGGCACAAACACATTGCTGTTCAACGAGATAATGTAGTCAATTGCAGCAAGAGAAGAGGACCTGTTGACATACGGAGAGAGTTCACCTTCTTGAGCCAACTTCTCCTTGGTCACCAATTTTGGAAATTCTGCAGCAAGTGGCTGCAGCGCCGGCTGACCCCCAAATGGCTCTCCTCCAGCAATGTATAATCTTGCACTACCTGGTGCTCCCAAAGCCTTCAAAAACCTAAACCAATTACCATGTTCAAGTGTAATAACCAAAGCCTGAAACTTCGAACCAAATCAAACCCACTCTTCTGTTTTTGGTTTCTGATTTAATTTACCTTGCCATCTCTGAAGCAGTAAGAGGACAGAGTCCAGCTAGTCTTCGCTGAATGTGGCTCATGTTCAATTTTCCTGTGAGGTATTCAGGCTGAGATTCGCGAATCTTGGCAATAGTTTCATCATATTCCAAGCCTAAACCAGTGAGACATCCGGTTCTGACCCACACATCCTTCTCCATCCGGAGATGGAGGGCAATATATGGACCTTCAATCCACATTCTCCTTGCAAGTCGATTTCCAAGTTCCTGAATTGGAGCTGCAAATCTTAAAGCATGGAAGGCTACCTGCATATACAGAAGAGTTTTAAGGAATCAACGCATGATGGCAATATTTTGCTCAGTAAATCTGTTCATGACTTTCCAATCTAACTTTCATGTGAAATACTTTAGAATGCACCTTGCACCGAAGCTTCTGCAGATCAGGTGGAAGATTCTTGGAGAGCTTAGAATCTAACCCTTTTAGTACAAGAAAACCTTCTTCATTTAGCTACAAGAAGAAACAATAAATGTCTATATTTTAAGCACGCTTCCATAGGCATCACAATTTCACTTTAATTAGCATAAAAAAGGGGTAAAGTTTCATGCGTAAGAGTTTATGTCAGTATATCAAGATATCGGGGTGGGATTTTTCTGCCATACTTGTTTGAAGAACCTGGCACGGATCCAAAATGGAGAAATATTGTAAGGAAGCTGATTTTCAATGGACTGTCTTGACATCAAATGTGTTGAGGGAAGGGATGATACAACTCTTACGTCTGCTTGTAAAGTCCTCTTGAAGTGTTTGACATTGAAAATGTCCGAGAATTCACTGCAATTATCATTAAACAAGTGAGAGTTTAACAAAACTTCACAGGGGACCGGGTCGTCAAAAGTACTGGTATGCATTGAAAGACACTGTTTGCTCTGCACCGACGAGAAGCTGAAGTGTTTCTCCAGGTAACACACATAGGGGCAAGATGATGAATCCAAAAAATTTTACAAGTAACAATCCTCACAGAAAATGAAAAAACGAGACTTTAGTCAGGCCGCATAATCATCCAAGAAAATACATAATTTGCAATTTTAATCACCACAAAATGAACTGACAGGAAATGGGCTAAATAAAGACAAAAAATTGACTAAAATTCCCTTTACCTCTCATCTCCCCAGATCAGATTAACCTGCAAGACGGGCACAACCAAGGCCGCTTCAAGAATCCTTGCAATAACAACAGCATCAACAATCTGATTCCTCTGCTGATTCAATCCTCCTGAAGCCACCACCACCAAGAACTTCCTCTTCTCCTTGGAAATCTTGGCCGACTTTCTTCTATACGCAAGACTGAAATCCAAACAAGGCTTGTAACCTTCACCATCAGGCTGCTGCCAAAACTCCCTCTCCTCCTCGGACAAGTTCCCAGCCACTAGCTGTGCCGGTAAAGGCACCAGTACGCTATTAGCCAATCCTGCAGGCTCGTGATCAACCTCACTGTAAGCGTTTGGCGAACCAAGCGAAGCAAAGAGCATAGCAGAGTTTGACGAGAGCGAATTTTGTGAAGAGGGTGAGATGAGAGAGCAAGGGGGTGGATCTTGGTAACTTTGTATGAAGTTAAGAACGGAAACTCCCAAGAAAGTGAAAGTAAGCAAGAGTGAAAGAAAAAAGATTGTGAAGTTTTGCGATGTGAAGGGCTTTTGGTGGCTTCTTGGGCTCTTCTTCGGAGACAAGAAAAGAAAAGTGAATGGAGAGATTGAGAAAAGGTGAAACAACGGTGACGGTGTCAGTGTGATGAACGAGTTCTTGATGTTTCTTGCTCTCGCCATGAAAGCTCTCTCGCTGTAATTTCTTGAAAAATGAAATGAAATTCTTATAATCACGGGTCTTTGTATTATTTTGGTATAATCCTGAGCTAAGAAACGGAGATTTGTGATCGGGATTTGAGGTCAAAAGTCCAAAATGCCCTCAGTTTCTTGGGGATTAATAAGGTTGTTTTGGCCTAAAGAAACGGTTATAATACAGTTATAAAATCGTTTCATTTTCCCGGGAAAAGGCCGTTACGTCACATGACACTATCTAACTATAAAGTAGCTAAATACCGAAACTATCCTTCAATAAGCTAGTTTCGGTTGGCGGTCGCTTGATTTCTGAATTCTTCCCTTCTTCTGTAAAACGACGTGTCGTGTATTTGTGAGGAATCCGTCGATATAACTTGCAAGAGCCGAGAAGAGCCAAAAGAACCAATCCCTGCATCCATTGTGTTCAAATGGAATGAGCCAAGAAAGTACGGTCCATTTTACATGGTGAGAAAGATTAACAATATGTGCTTCTGTTGTTGGACAAATCTTAGCCCCCTTGCCATCCCTCGATATTATTCGATTAAGCATGGTCTGTTCATCGCGGAATAGGATCGTAAGAGTGTACTACTATAAATCATCAGCTTCGGCTCCATGGATACTATAGCCTTATTACAAAACTGCAGAATCTGATGAAGATATCGACGGTTGCGTCTTTTATAGAAGAGAACAACATCTGCAAGCAGAATAATAGAATATACAAAGAGTTCGGGAAGCAGCGTTGCATCGGATGATCCCATGGATGGCTCATATACTCCAAGATCATGAAAGGACCTGTCCTTTTCTTTTGAATCCCTTTTCAGGTATCCGGATTCTCCTTCCTCCTCCGGAATATATTGTAGGATATTATTCGGATGGGGGCGAAGGAGGAAGTTTATCATGTCTTGAACCGCTGGAATTTAAAAGTACGTTTTATTTCAATCAAGGGATTGAGAGCGGATGGTTTTTTTCTTTAATACTGCATTTATTAAATTACAATCAGAATGAATTGGAATGGAGACGAGCAGAATTGAGAATGAGTTAGATTAGGAAAAGAGAATTAGAATCAGAATAAATTATTTATTTGAATTGTACGAATCGGAATCTAAGGAGCTAAATTACCAAATATATGTTTATTTTATATTAGAATCGAATAAATAGTAATAAATTACTAAAAAGTATTAATAAATTATTGTCATAATATAAAAATTATTAATTAATTAATTATAATAATTATATTAATAAATATTATAAAATATATTAATTAATAATATTAATATTTCTTTTTATTATAATAATATATTAACTATTGTGATTATTTATTCAAAAACTGTAATTATTAATATATTATTCTTAGTAATGTATTAATATATAATTATAATTATATTACAATTAATTAAGATATTAATACACTAATAATAATAATATATTAATTAATTATAATAAAAAATATCTTAATTATTACAATTATTTATTCAAAAAATATAATTATTAATATATTATTGTTAATAATGTATCAATATATTAATTAATAGTAATAATTATATTAATTAATAATAATAATATATGAATTAATTATACTAATTGTATTAATGATTATTATAATAGTATGTTAATTTATTAATAATAATAATATTATTATTATTAATTATTGTCATTATTTATTGAAAAATTACAATTATTAATAATTATTGTTAATAATCTATCAATATATTAATTATCTATAATATGCTAATTAATTAATTAAAATAATATATTAATTAATTATATATATATTTAGATTTTTATTTTTAACTTAAAAGATGGACATTTTAAGAATATTTAAATATTAATAGAGATTGATTCTCACTTCTTTCTATTAGAATCAAGTCATTAATATCCGATTTTCTATTCCCAAATAATGAATCTCACAATTCCGATTTTACTTTCTCAGTTTGGGAAGTGAGCGCGGCATAAGGCCATTCTGTCAGCAAATCCGTACTTTGAGAGTAAATATGGTGCAATTGTAATCTACAATGATAAATCCAAACTTGGTTTCTGAAAGCATGGAGGAGGATGAGAATTTGTACGGAGGAACTTTAACGGAGCTTGCCGGGGCGGTTACGGTGATATTACATGCGCTGCTGACATTCACGATTATGCATTATCAACGTCGGTTAATGATAATACAGGAGGATGGGATTTTAAGCACCAACTCCGTCAAAATTGATGCAAGTCACAGCTCCTTTACCGCGACAATTGATTTTACGTTCCATGCTTATGGCCTCGTACTTCGGTCGAATCTTTCGGGGATATTTGGCTCGTTGTGAGGAAAATTTGGATACCCAGCAAACGGATACGTTTCACGACTCAGTTCTCAGTTTTTAAGATGGATTTCTAATTCACATTTTGTTTAATATAATTTTTTAAGTAAATTTTATTTAAATAGAATTTTTATTAATAGAATTTTTATTAAAAAAATTTTAGTTGTTTGATTATCAATAAGAGTTTTCATTATAAATTTATGAAATTACTTTAACAGGTAAATTTTTTAAAATTATGTTATAAAAAAATAAAATAAAATTATCGACTAAGTTCAGAATATTTTAAATATTTTAATATTTAAAAAAAATTTCAATCTCTACTCCTAAAAATTTAAAATTTTAACTTTTGTTAGTAGAGGAAAAATATCTTATTTAAGTTTTAAAAACTCTACTAGAAAAATAATCAAACAACAACAAAAATTATAATAAGAGTTTATCGAGTTAAATAAACACTTATAACCATTAAATAAGCTATACTAAACAAGCACTCAATGGAATATCCCAAATCAACGTAGGAAGCACATGAAGAAAGAAGTTACTAACCAATTAAAATCCTTAGATATAAACTTTTAAAACTGAAATACCTCAAATTTTTATTCAAGTAAAACCACAAATTCATGTCCAATACTAAATAATATCTTCTAAAGATATAACTATATCAAAAGTCTCAAATCTCCTAAATTACAAGTTCGTAACAAAATTACACTTAAAAGAATCATGAATTTATTCCTTCTCTTATTCAACTAGCAAAATAAATAGATATCTAACTCTATTGCTAAGCATACCTCTCAATATTAAACTTAATCTGCAGAAGGTAATGACGAGAGGTGAGTTGTCAACTTGGTAAGTAAAATCATTCTTAACAAACTAAGCTTATCGTTATCAAAAATATTACAAGCCTTCCATTTTAGTAAAACATATATTATAATTCGTAACTTTGCTTAAAACAACATATTACGATAATGAATTTATAATAACTTCAGAATATCGAAAGCACATAAATCATGAAATCAAATCATATAACTCTTCCACAAATAATAAAAAGTTAGCTCATATCACATAATATCTCCTATAGTCTCGGTGACTCGACCCAGACAGAATCAAAATCAGAATCGAAATATTGTACACACACTTATAACTTAGACTTAGTACTGGTCCAGAACTTATATGTATCGTATGATACAATCAGAATCAGAATCAGAATAGCTATGGATAATGAGTCAAAACATAATTTAAAATTATATATGGGATAAAACTTTTATATTATATTCATAAATATTCATAATATTAATTTAGGCTTACAACATAAAATATATTATAATATTTTATAAAAAAAATTCATAAAAGATAATTTTGTAACAAAATAATTTATACTTTTAAAAGCATTGATAATACTTTTTTTAAAATCATAAAAATAAGATAATTTTCAGATTTCAGAATATTTACATAAACTAATTTTATAATAAAAACCACTAATTTTGGAAAAATTATAAAAACACTTGTACTTATAGTAATAACAAAATAAGCTTATTTATCCAATACATTAGAAATGAAGTTATTTACCTCAATAATAAAATCAATCTAACTCATTGTAGCCTCTAAGAGCCTCAAATATCTCTAATACCTTAAACAAAATACGAGATACAACTATTAATAACATAGTCTAAGAATATGATTTTCTATGCATACTCGTGTTAATCTGATTCTCAAAATTTTAGCTTTTAATTTAGAAGTTAGAATGATATAAGATTAGAGACGGCTATTCTGGACATCTATGGGTATCTCTTGTAAAATTTTCAAGAAGATCCAAAACCAAAACCATTTTTGAAACTATTTATTTCTTGACAAATTCAAAACTATTTCACAGTATCTTTAATTAAACAGAGTGGGTTCAGAGAATTTTATAAAATAAGAAACAAATCAGAAAATTGTGAAATTAAAACAATAGATACTAGACACAGATAAAGTCTCTGTTTAAAATTTTAGAATTTTTAGACTTCGTTTGGTAGTGCAAATAATTTTGTGAATCCAGTTGTTTCATTGGAATTATAATTTTCTAGTGTCGTAGTATCTATTTTGAAATTACATATAAAATTAAAAATTAAATCAAATTTGATGAAACCAAATTTATTCATGAAGCCCTACATGTCTAGTTTTAGAAATATAAATTTCTTAGAAAATCATTGAGAAAATCAGTGTCTAAAATTTGAGATACCCATACTATCTGAAATTATCCAATGTGCTTAATGCATTAGAAATTAATTATCACGACTCAATAATAATTAAAAACCTTAAATAGATTCTAAACATATCCTAAATAATGTATTATGATCTGTAACAATTTATAATCATATTAATTTAAAACCTTAAATAGAGTAATAGGAAAAAATTATAGAGAATAGGGAGAGAAACTTACAAAAATTACTTTGATTCTCTTTTTAAATTAATATTTAAATACTAGAGTTTGGTAAAAGCACTATAAGCAAGAGAGAGAGAGAGAGAAAAAAGCATTGTATGCTTAGGGTTATGAAAGAGAAAAAAAATATATACTTATAGGAGTCTTAATAAAATCCTATCAAATTTGAAAAAATAACCCTATTTATAATTCCAATTATAATTTTTATACTCATATTAATAAAGGTTATGGAGCCTTATGTGTATCCTAATTAGAGTCTAATTTCTATAATTTTTTTTAAAAAATGGAATGTAACGTTACACTCAAACAATAGATAGAGGCTACTTATAACCATTAAATATGTCATAACAAATACGCTCAAACAATAGATAGAGGTGCATAGTCGGAGTGATTTCTAGAGTAATCGCTCGCTATTTTTGGGTAGAAATCACTCCCTATTACTCTCGGCCAAAGATTTTCCCAAATTGATGAATCCTGGTAAAGGTTCCGTTTACCATACCGACGATACATGGGATTTCAAATATGTGGATAATCCCTGTTTTGTCGGTCATGATTTCGGTATTTTGGGAAAGAACGGACATCGAGATAGTATACTTGCACAATTCTACACCCCATACGATTGTGCTATTGCTGAGACGCTGAAGATTGAAACCCCCTCCTATTTGGGTTGCTCTAAACATTTAATTGATCCGGACAAATTTTTCCCTCTTTTCTTTTCGTTTGTAGTAAGTAAATATAATCCGTATTGCATTCTTGTAATTTGATTTTTGCCCCCCTGTTTTACGTAATTAATGACCTTTAAGGTCAATCAAGGGAGATAATACTAGAAAGAAAAATGATTAGTGAAACAATACTTTGGAGCTCTATTAATTTCTTCAGTTCATCGGGAGAATAATGAGCTCATAGAGTTATCCCGTAATAGTTAAGCCTCATATAAGCAAGTGTGCCCGTCGCTACTTTCCTTCGCAGTCGATGTATTTGGAAATAAAAACGACGTCATTTTCTGTTCGGACTTAATTTCGGATAAATTTTTCGGGCTAATGAAAGTGACGCTGCCATGAAAATTTATATAAAAGCCTAAAAATTAATATAAGTACATTATACATATACATAAATTTGGTGCACTTACTTTTCAAGTTTAATATCCTATAAAAAAAAGTGTTTCATTAAAGTACATATAACATAAACGCTATACATACATCGGCATTTCTGGTTTCAAATCATTTGATGCATATTTTGGAAAGGGTTAAAAGTTGTGTGAAAAAATCTTAAATATATTATGAATTTTATATGTTATTTTTTATTAATTTTTTTTGTATTGGACTAATTATTAATTTATTTTTTAGTGGGCCCTAAATGATTTGAAAAAAAAAATCTTATAAATTTATCAAGATTATTAATTTAGTACACTGGCCCAAATCAGGCTTAAAAAAATTATATTATTTAATCAACATTATTAATTTATCAAACATTCATTAATCAATGTTTTATTAACTTAATAAACACATATATTTAATACTATATTATCAAGAAATTCCCTAAATTATGCATTCTCTTTTAAGATTGAGGTATTAGTTGGTTATATAAGAAATTTGAATGTTTTCCCATATAAATTTTCCTAATTTATTTTCTTTAATATAACTTTTAAAAGTAAATTACTAAATACATGTTAGAAAAAGCCAACTCTAAATTTTAAGTCAACCGATCATATATTCTAGATTTGAAGTTATGAAGCAATTTACCAACTAATTTGTAATTATCGAAGTAATTGTATAGATTTAACAGAAGAAGTCGTGCAATTTCAGATTAAAGCTACCACTAACAGCAATACCAACAACATAATAATTATAATGGCTATTTGCCGATAATATAAAATTATAAGTACATGAATTTTGTAGGGATCAAATGCAAAAAGGATAGAACTTGATTGAGGACAATTTAAAAATTATGAAAATTTAATGGGTTAAAATGAGTAGTTCTGGCATCTGGGAATTGAAATTTAATTCCTGTCTCCCTTGGAATGAAATCAATGGGAATATTTTCCAAATTAGTATTAGCTCCACAATTTTTAATTTGACTTTGTGAAGTAAATATTGGCAATAATTCTGATTCTCCAGTTCGTCGAGTAAGCAAATCATAAATATAGTTTTGGAAGTGGAAGAGAGGGAAAGTGACTGTCCCGAGTTGCTGCTAACTAAGGTGCTGAATTCGTGGAGAATTCAGACCCAAAACCAGGACCAGCGTAGCGTATTCTCTGGGCTCTGCTTAATGATCCAATCTTGCTTCCAACGAATTGGCAAGAGGAATAGTAGGCCTTTACCACCCCCTCAAAATTCCGGAAAAAACTTCCATGGATCTGTCCCAGTATCTCGTTACGTTGAAGTGGTAGAACAGCTAAATAATGTTCTATTATATGGCGGCGGAAGAGTGAGTCTCACAACTTATTCATTGATATTTTTTATTAGGAGTTACAGTCAGCATAATTTACAATTTCTCTAGTTATAGCGTAACTTACAGTTTTTCTGATTATACAGTAATTTTACTGTATAACTAAAAAAATTATAAATTACACTGATTGTAAATTAGTATTTTCTTTTTTATTAACGTACAATGTAACGTGCCAAACAAAGTTTAAAGATACTTATCAAATTAGACGGCTTTATGGGATAGGGTGGCCCAAAGGCTGATACTCATATCACTATTCCTTAAATCTAACGCCCAGCTGGCATCCTTGCACAGGGCAGAGATAATGTGTAAAATAACATTGGAATCCCGCCTGATATTCCGCGTTTTCATTTTGTACTTTAAATCAAACAAGTTATAATTCGAATGACCATATTACCCTTGCCCAATTGAATTTTGAGTTTTCGACCTTTGATGTTGCCGTCATGCCGTGTACATTATAACTTAACACTAAAGATTATTTTAGTCATTTTAATTGGGTTAGGAAATATTTATTAGTGGATAACGATATAATGATAAATTTTGATATAAATTTATTTTTATATAAATTAAAATAAAATAATATAATTAATTAAATTATATATTTATTTATTTATTTATATAATTTAATTTTATTATTTTATATTTTTATTTAATTAATAAATTAATATTAATTAATTTACATAAAATAAATTTATATAAAAATTTATAGAATAATATAATCACCCTTCAATAACTGAGATGGAAAAACTGTCTCTTATCTGACGTATCGAAAAAATTTTGGGGTTGAATGAGTCATTGCGTTATCATATTATATATTTCAATGAGAGGTGAGAGCCTCTGAAGAAGAGAGTGAGACTGAACTGAACCAAAGTGAAGCAGGGGCAATGGCGAAGGCAAAGGCAGAAGCAAACGGTGAAGATGTGGACTCGATCGTCTCTGATTTTCTTCATTTCTTGAACGCTTCACCCACAGCTTTTCACGCCGTCGGTAATCAATCACCATTCACCTTCGTTCAGTTTCGTTTTCAAATTCGAGATTTGGATTCGATGTTGCGTGTTTTCATTCTTGAATAACCAATTAATTTTTATTTTTGTTTTTATTTTTTTGAAATTGTTTCAGATGAGGCGAAGAGGCGTTTGCAAAAAGTGGGGTATCAGCAGATTTCAGAGAGAGAAGATTGGAAATTGGAAGCTGGCAAGAGATATTTTTTCACTAGAAATCATTCGACGATTATCGCTTTCGCCGTTGGTAAAAAGTAATATTTTTGTTTATTTTTAATATAATATGGACTTTTTTTTTCTATTCACAAATTTTAAGAAAAGTAGCATAAAAGGCTGTAATATTTGGATTTTTAAATTGAGGTACATTACTTGTGATGCTGATGTGGTAAAATTTATGCTTTAGATATGTTGCTGGGAATGGATTCCATGTAGTTGGTGCTCATACTGACAGTCCTTGCCTAAAGCTGAAGCCTGTTTCTAAGGTGATTTTCTACTTGCATAGCTACAATTTTATTTCCATGTTGTGCTTTATTTTGGAAATGACTCAATTAGTTTGTAAAAATATGGGTGGGTTTATTAGGTATCAAAAGGTGGGTATTTGGAGGTTGGCGTCCAAACATATGGAGGTGGTTTGTGGCACACGTGGTTCGACCGTGACTTGACAGTTGCAGGAAGGGTGATAATTAGAGAAGGGAAAGATGGTTCCGGTCCCTATTCTCATAAACTAGTTAGAATCGAGGAGCCAATAATGCGAATTCCTACACTGGCAATACACTTGGACAGGTTCTCAACTTAGACGAGTCTCTTTGTTACTAGGTGATTTCACCTTCGCATCTTTTGGGTTTAAGGAAATATAAATTTCTCTGTTTCGATAATAGGAACGTTAATTCTGATGGATTTAAGGTGAACACCCAGAGTCATCTCGTTCCCATATTGGCAACATCAATAAAGGTATTCTTCATACACCATATTTGTTTTGTGTTTAATATATTTAATTCATAACTTTGCCTCTCTTTTTTTCTTTTTTCTTTTTTTTTTTTTGTGATAAGACATATATTTGCCTCTGATTATTACTATTTGTTGAATTGGAGTAATAGGCTCTCATCTTATAGACTCAGTCTTCCTGGATATTTTGTAGTGTTCCTATTAGAATTTAAAATTTGAATAAATGGTTAGCAAGTTTCTCTTGGTTTAAGGTTCTGCTATATTGCAATGTTTATCTGTTTGAAGCTGGAATGAGCTTCAGTTGAGTGGTCATGGACAAGATTGCTTCAGATATTAATAAAAGCATACAATTAATTTATTGCTTCAGTTGCAAGAGAGTGCTATTGTGGTTATTTGGTTCGATAACCTTATGTGGGAGTGTGTTTTATTTGCTGTTATCTTCAACTTGCTATTTAATAATAAAAAAAGGAGAGTAAAACTCCTTTGTAATTTATATATTCAGAATGACAGATTCTCTGCACTCATCAAGCATTGCCTATTCTTATCCAAATAATGATTTTTTTTACAGGGGGAGCTTAATAAAGTAGTCACAGACAGCCCCAATGAAAGAACAGACACTTGCAGCTCAAAGCATCATTCGCTTCTGCTACAGGTTTCTTTTTCCTCCCCCCCCCCCCCAAAAAAAATTTTCCATCACCATTTTTTCAGTGGGTGGATGATACAAGCAATTTCTATTTAAGTTGTTTGAAGTTTAAAAATTTTGGACAGTAATAGAAATGACATTATTTTATTTTTTCTTCCTTTACCTTTAGACGATTGCAAGTCAGATAGGCTGCAGACCAGATGATATATGTGATTTTGAATTGCAAGCATGCGATACTCAGCCAAGTATAGTGGCTGGTATTAAGAAGGAATTCATTTTCTCAGGAAGGCTTGACAATCTCTGCATGTCATTCTGCTCTCTGAAGGTATGAGTAGTTCTTTGGCTTGCATCTTCCTTTCCTAAGATGCAAAGGGTATATGTAAATGGAAGAGTTAGTGAAAAGTTTTGTGAAATGTGGTGCACTATCCTCATGTTAACTTGTAGATGTTTTTAAGCCTGATATGAACATCTCTTTTTGTCAATTATCAAACTCTGAACATCTGTGATGTATTGGTTATTGTCATTGATTTAGGAGATATAAATAGTTCTAATCACCTTTCTTATGGCCTTGTTATTGTCAATTATCAAACTCTGTATCATCCTCTCATCATTTATAAGTTTACTCCAATATGATATACCGTGGCTTCATCCTTCATCCTTCTCTTATATTGTTGTAGTGTCCATGAGTGTTCTTTTTTATTATTTCAGGCATTGATAGATTCTACATCTTGTGAAAGCGACCTTGAGGATGAGACTGGTGTTAGAATGGTGGCATTGTTTGATCATGAGGAAGTTGGATCAGATTCAGCTCAGGGAGCTGGATCACCTGCCATGCTAGATGCTCTGTCACGAATCACAAATTCCTTCTGCTCAAATGCCAAGGTGGGGACAGCTTCATGCCCATTTTGTATTTCTCGGTTTTGCTAATATATATGATGTTTTGAGGCTTCAGAGGGCCAGTTACAAATGAATAAAGCTGCTCTACGGTGTAATCTGATTTTAAATGAGTTCGTGATCCATGAGATTCTGATACAGCATGTCATGACAGTAAATCCTAGTTGATTGGAGGTTTTTCTGATCTGATTATGATGAAACTAAGAAACATAGCTACGATTGGAATGAGATTGCTTACGCTCTTTTTGGCTACTTTTTATGTTTTTCTTCAATGTCATCTACTAACATGTTCCCTTAGATAAGGGCTATTAGAAACATCTTATTGCGTTGTCCTGCTGTTAACAATAATGGTAGTATGATTAAAACAGGCAGGGTTGCCACCCTCCATATATTATGCTCTAAATATTGTTGCGCATGTTCGCTTGCCAGCTGATTGAGAAGGCAACCCAGAGGAGTTTCCTTGTTTCTGCTGATATGGCACATGCCCTACACCCTAATTACATGGTATGTTGTTACCTGGGCCAAGGATTTGTTATTCCAGGTTTCATTTTATTTTAGTTTTTGTGGGTAACATGGATTATTTATTTCTCAGGACAAACATGAAGAGAATCATCAGCCAAAGTTGCATGGAGGACTTGTCCTCAAGCACAATGCAAATCAACGCTATGCAACCAATGCCGTGACATCATTCATTTTTAGGGAGATAGCCTCAAAGCATAACCTTCCCGTCCAGGTGGGTTCCTCCTAATAATAATTTTATGGTTGCCAAAAATTTACAATTTTTTTTTTATTACATGAGACTAATGTTTAGGATTAAAACTTGTATTACATAAGAGTATTTACTGATATATTTACAATCAAATAATTACTAGGACAAAAGCCCAAATTTTAACCCTCCTAAATATTTGAGGGATGTTGACTCCACTCTTATTGAGAGAGAGAGAAGACCGCCTTCACACAATTAACATTGTAATTGGAAAGGAAATTTTAGCAGCTGCTCTCACAAAGTGTGAGGGCAGCGGCTTTGGCCGAGTAATAAATTGGAAATTATCATTATGTTGGTCCTATTACCCCTTTGCTTCATGTACACGAGTGTGGCACAATTCCTATCCATTTGTTGTTGTTATCCTTCGGAGACACTTCTGAATTTTTTGAATTGAGGCTCTTGGACATTAGCTCAAGTTGCCAAGGGATCAACAAAATTGAGGGTTGATCTTGGGCTTACATCTCAAAGTTTGAGAAAGAAAATGAGGGTAGAGTGAAGCGGTTAGGTGTTGGAACAGAATTATCACCAAAACAGGGAATCAGTACTTCATTCTACTTGAGTCCTAAAACTCATCCTATGTAGGGAATGATGAGCGTAGGCTGTACCATTGACATGGGAGCACAATCTTGTTAATTTCCTGCTGTGCCTTAATTCGTTGTTCTAGAAATTAAGAGTTTGGGAGCATGATGTGCTTAAAAGAACTAGAATACTGCTTGTTACAAATTCATCTTGTGGATGAACTGATCATCTACAAGAAACTTGTATGAATGCAGGATTTTGTAGTCCGCAATGACATGCCTTGTGGTTCAACTATCGGCCCCATCTTAGCAAGTGGCGTTGGAATTCGAACAGTTGATGTGGGTGCCCCGCAGTTATCAATGCACAGTGTAAGAGAAATGTGTGCTGTTGATGATGTGAAGCATTCATATGAGCATTTCAAGGCCTTCTTCCAAGATTTCTCTGAGCTTGATGCCAAGATCAAGGTTGACATGTAGATCTCCATCGCTTATTACTTAGCAGACTCTTCGACAGCTGCTCATGATGAGCTATTAGTTTACGCTGAATGCTACGCAAGTACTGTTATGATGTAATAATACATGCTATATTACTGAGTAATCGTGCTGTATAAAATCAAATATCATGACGACTGTAGAATTATTGGATCAGTGGATCCTTTGTTTCCCATGCTAATTAGTATTATATCAAAATGCTTGTTACGTGTTTATTGCCACTTAAATCAATCATTTGGGTGCTAATATTGTATTCTGTGCCTATGTTACGCTTCTGCGTCAAAACCATGTGAGTTCTATAGCCATTACTGTTAGGTTATATGTCGATGGCAAGCATCGAATTCTAATGGAATTCTACTGCTAGTGGTGGCAAGTTGCTGTTGGAATCATCGGGAGGCTAGATGAATGACCGTCATGCAAACTTTTGCTAATCAACCTCTGCACGCACATATTTAGAATCAGTATCAACCTGAATTAGTTGATAAATTTTGATGAAATTCATACAGATGACTAAATGAAAATACATCAAGAGCAGGTATGGATGCATAATCTGTAATACAACCATGTGCATTGGGCAGTAATATATAAAGCACCCACAGCTTTGACAAACAGAAGAGGTGAGTGGCAGAAATAAATAAAGCAATTGAGATTCAACTCTAAAACCTTTGATGTTCTTATTTGAAGGTAAATCAGTTGTTTATCAACTCAAGAAAGGACAGCCGCAATATCCAAAGTCAAAATAGCAATGGACATCAATGGATCAGCATGTTCAACGGTATATCAAG
This sequence comes from Aegle marmelos, assembly GCA_030449875.1. Classification (NCBI taxonomy): domain Eukaryota; kingdom Viridiplantae; phylum Streptophyta; class Magnoliopsida; order Sapindales; family Rutaceae; genus Aegle; species Aegle marmelos. The sequence continues at coordinate 4,388,802 of JASUUL010000093.1, forward strand.
TACATGTGAGCAAAAAAATAAAATAAAATAAGAAAGTTCTCAGATGTTTCATCCGCTGATAAATTTAAATGAACCACATAAGGAACCTCAGTTGTAGCCCACATCATGTGGAAAGTGCTTTCTGCATCTCAGATGTAACTTCTTGAGGTGGCTTCTCAGCATGTAGTTGTGCAACAATGCTCTTCTTGGAGTAATAATCAATTACCTGAAAGTATATTAAAAAAAAAGGAAAGGATAAATAAATAAATCTCAAAAAGCGGGCACAATTAGTTACATTAACTAGTGACACCATGAAAACATGCGTTCGACTGAACTGTAAGGGTCCTAGGGGAAATTAAATGTGGGAATAGTGAAGAGGAAACTGCTATTTATGATTTCACAGAAACCACCAAAGATTTTTGACATGGTAAAATAAACTGCATCTAATGGGTAAGCAGCATAGAAGGATTAAAGCAACAATTGAATCACCAACTATGGTACATAATAGGAATTTATACCAAAAGGAAAATAACAAAGCAGCCAAAAAGTGTACCGGTTCAGTTTGCTTGTGGAAAGCCTCCAGCCTTGACTTGAGAACAGCTGCAGTGTCATCTTTACGTTGAATCAAAGGTTCTCCAGTTACCTGAAAAGGGAAGAGTAGTCAAGAGTCGGTCAACAAAACTACAAAGCCTCATAGAAGCCACTAGGGGGATGCATATATGAGCAGCACATTCACTTGAACCAAATTGCCACGAAATCAACAAGTTTCATTATAAATTACATGTGCTTGAGCTATACAACCAATTGATTAGAAAAACAGACGAATTATGGGAGAATAATTTATATCGACTCACATCGTCAGCACCAGGAACCTTAGGAGGTGCAAATTTTGTGTGGTAGGTCCTGCCACTAGAAGGGTGGATCCAGCGACCAGTGATCCTCTCTTCCAAAATCGCATCATCAATTGCAAAGTTGAGAACCTTATCAACTTTTTTCCCCTGCTTCTCAAGCATCTCATCCAGCTGCATATAGATGGTAAATTGACAGCATAGTTAGAAGCTCATACAACTTAACAAACATAGATGCACACTCAAGGACATTTAGATGCTAATCGACATGTGAAAGAAAGTGACACCTTCTGAGCTTGGACCACAGTTCTGGGAAACCCATCAAGAATGAAACCTTTCTGACATGAAGGTTTCTTCATTGCTTCATCTATGATACCAACAACCAAGTCATCAGAAACAAGTTCTCCCTGCAGAACCATTATAAAAGATCCTCTCAGCATCAAAAACAAGAACCGTGTTACTGAACATAATAAGAGGCATACAATAAAAAAGAATCCGACCTTGTCCATGGCCTCCTTAGCCTTGATCCCAAGAGGAGTTTTAGCAGCAACAGCAGCTCTCAACATATCACCAGTAGCCAAGTGACACAAGCAATATTCATCTTTAATGATGGGCGATTGAGTACCCTTTCCTGATCCGGGTGGGCCTGCCAACCACACAACAATCTAATGGATACAAACAAAAAAAAAAAAAAAAAGGAAGTAATGACTTAATCATTAGTCAAACTCATCTCTACATTTGCATTCAATCACCAGCAATTTGAAAATTGTCCTTTTGGTTCTTCAATTGCATTTATTACTTTCAGGGGGAAAATCTAAGTTGCTAAAATACAGCAAACAGAAAATCAAAGAGCAACAAGCCCCAATCTAAACAGACCTGCCAGAGTTTACAGTTTCATTTCAATCAGTCATTCACATATTGAAACCATAGAACTCTTCGACTAAACAGAAACAGAAAATACACCTTCCGACATGGATATCAACTCAAGCAGCAGTCTTCGTAAACTACAAATACCTATACACCTTAAATAAGTAACGATGTTCATTACCTTCATGTTTAACTTAGCATGCTATACTAAATAAACAATGTGAATAATAACCATTAAGAGAAAAAAAAAAACAACTCACGAGCCACCAGGACCAAACAGGACTTGAACTTTTGAAAATTCTCTTTCTTTTTGTTTTGGTTGAAATATCAAACTTCGGTTTTAAATCATATAAAGAGAATCAAATTTCGAACTTTTTGACAGAAACTACAATTCGATTGCGGATCTGAAAGTTTCGAAGAAAATAGGAATGGAAAAATATTATCTGCATGAATTGCAGGGAGAGAAGTAAGAGTACCAACGAGAATGAGGCGCTTGTCTGGCTTGGAGGCGCACTTCATGCGACGGAGGAGCTCAGTCATGAGATCCACCGACGGCACATCTTCCAGGTTCGGCGCTGAACTGCTCGCCATTTTAATAGACGGTGCCGTTTAGGGTTTTCCTCTCTCTTTGGACGGATATTACAGAGAGAGAGAGATTCTGATTTTAATTTTGCGTGTGAATGGAAAAGGGTTGGTGCTTGCTTCGCAGCCTCCGGACCTCCCAATGCTTCAGATTCAAGCTGCGTGTGGTTGGTCTTACCGGCTTCTGTCATTTGACTGTTCTGTCCTCGGACTTTGGCCAGTGTTCCCTCTTAATTGACTTGACAGTTCGTGACCATTTGTGGTATTTTGGGTGTTATAGACGCTAGATTTTGACATTGAATCTATTATTTACTAAAACGCAATTTTTGACTCAAATAAAATAATGGACTGAAAATTTTATAACTATGTTTAATTTTCCAAGTTATCACTTCATTCTATATAATAAACTCCGTGAAAAAAACGAGATTAGGTAAGGTGGCTCTTTTCCCTTGATTTAATAATGAGTTTTTCAACAATTCCCTAATATATATAATATAATTTTAGCTTAATCTTAGTTGGAAAATACATGTTTCGATAATTATAATTATTAAAAAAGTGATACATGTTTTAAAAATAGGCAAACAAATGATAAATTGTTAACTTTTGTTATTAATTATAATGAGATTAGTTGTCTTACGACAAAATAAAGTTTTTATTTTATTTTATTTAGATGTGAGTTAATATCACGTAGATAGTATTTATTTTTATATTTATAAAAAAAGTAATAAATATTTAAAAAAAAACACACAAGTAATGCTCCGATAAATTTAAAATTAATATTAACAAATTTAGATATTGAAAATTAAAATGATGCATTGCCTCCATTTATAATTTTTATAGAGAAATAATCTTTAGGGTTAGAAATAGAGAAGAATAAAAAACAGAGAAGACGAAGAAGAAGAAGAGGGGAAAAGGATAAAAAAAAAGAAAAAAGGAAAAGAAAAGAGAGAGAAACAGAGGAGGCAAGGAAGAGGAGAGTAGAAGGAAAAAAAATTAAAAGAAAAAAAAAACTGAGGAGTTTTCTTTTTTATTCTTTAGTCTTTTGGACAAACATTGTTGAAATAAACTTTCATATAAAAATTATTTCTCTATAGAAATTATAAATCAGTTAATGAGGACAAAATCATCAATTTAGTTTCTATTATCACAATATATTAATTTTAACAAATTTAACGGAGTGTCACTTGTGTGATTATTTTTAAAACAGTTATAACTTTTTTCTTTTAATAAATACTGTGACATTATCCTTGTTTTTAATTATTTGTATCAATTATTTTGATTTTACCTTTACTTGGTCCATGGTAAAAGTTAATAGTTTATTACTTGTATGGCTATTTTTGAAACATAGATAACTTTTTTTTATAGTTGTTGAATGATGTGTAACCTAGATAACATTAATTTTATTATCTTTCTCAATAAATCTCATGATTCCAACCGATGTCATAGATATCAAGGAGTTCATTCTGAGTATAAAGTATCATAAGAATTAAGGTAAGATTATTTTAACTAATCAAAATATTGATTATGTCTATTTTTTAATTTATTTTTTTATTACAAAAATACCCTTAGTTAAAATTACTATTATAAATAAACAAATGATTATATGAAAAAAAAAATTATTATTTACTCCCGTCTCCAAACCAAATTTGGATGTTTTATTCCCCAACTTACGGGACTTATCTTTCTCTAAATTTTACACTTGCCCCATCTACGCCTCCGTTAATTGACATAAAGATTCACCTCACTTGTTCAGTAATTGAATTTGGCAAAAAGTTTCTAGCTGCGGGAGGACTCTCGATTTTCATTCAATTTTTTCTCCAAATACCTTTTGATTTAACAATAAATTGCTGCCTCCTCGGCAGGAATTAGGAATTCTACATATGAAAATTAAAATCCATGCAAAAATTGGTAAACTGTGAAGTACTTGAATATTTGGTATGATAACAAATTTACTAGTTAGTGTTTCTTTAATCTTACACATATTTTGAAATAAATTACGTTTAAAATTCAGGCCCAAAAAAAAAAAGGCAAAAATTGAGAATTTAGATTTAAAAAAAATGACCGATAAAAGGCAAGAGATTGTGGAAAGAAGAGATGTAGAAAAGGCTCAAATTATGAAAATATAATATAAATTAAGGATATTTTAGGTATTTAAAATAGATTTATTTAAGTAAACTTTTAAATTTTTAGTATTCTTAAGTAAATGGGTATCACGACTATTTTGATGACTTTAAATCGTCTCACCTAAGAATTAAGGCAAATGAAAACAAAGACGACCAAAGAGTTTGCCTGTGCAACTTATAAACATGCAAAGTGGACTGATATGTCAAAAGACAGGCAAAAATGCCCATAGGCAATTCGCTTGATTAAAAATACCAGTTTTTGCTACCACAATCAAAAAACCTAACTGGAACATGATGGAAACTGACAGAAACTAAGATAGCAGTTGAACATTTGGATAAAATATCTCCAAACTCAGAGCCCAATTTCTACTGGGCTCTCTATAGGGTACAAAAAGATCCCATCTCTACAACTAACATCTTGTAGACATCACAACCCAAAAGAAAAATTCAGTAGATATCAACACTGAAAACAGGATTTTACTCCTCCCCGTCTTCGCTTTTTGACTTCTTCTTCTTTTTCTTCTCACCTTTGGCTTGCACATCCACTTCACTATCCTTAGCCTTTTTCTTCTTCTTCTTCTTGGCTGTTCCATCTTCATGAGCATCAACACCACTGACTCCATTCAAATCCTCTGCTGGCTCCTCATCTAATTTTCGCTTATCCTTCTTTTTCTTCTTTTTCTCAGATTTAGGTTCCTCTGAAGCATCTCCATCTGTAGTAGCAACTGCATCGACAGACATAGGTTCACCATCCACTGCAATCTCAGATTTCGATTTCTTTTTCTTGCTTTTCTTCCCCGAAGCATCAGTTGCTGCTTCTTTCATCTCTGTATCTGCAATTGAGAAAGTAGTTATAACTGCATTAAGATAAGATAATTAGCTAAATACCATGAAGCTGAAAAGAATTTTGCAGAATGTCAGCGTGCTAACAATAATTAAAAAGCTTCCATTTAAGCCGAAGGGCCAGAAAGTTTTTGAAGGCCAAATGGGCGAGAAGCTAAGCATGAAGCATCCAGACTGTATCCCATCCGTACATCTTTTCAATGACCAACCACACATTTCAATTGAATTTGTAAGGGGAAAAAAAATGAACAGTTTAAGTCTACGCCCACCATTGGTTACAGTGCTTTCAATTGCAGCTTTCATCACATCAATGTTTTTACGAGGTGCAACTCCCTTATCGTAAAAGTCCAGCCGCTCTTCAACTTGTTCACGGAGTTTCTCCCCAAAAGTGGTAGTGCTTTTTTCTGAAGCAAAAGAAGATGAAACAAGGTGAATTTAAAAGGAAAACAGTGAAGTACTCAACAGAATAGTTTATCATAATATCAGAAGTCACCTGCAAAACAGTCGATGCGAGATGCAATAGAACACTTGTTTGCAAGGTATCGAGCCATTCGGCCCTTGTTCCGGGCAGAGGCTCGACCAATGAAAGATGAGTGGAAAATCAGCCCATACTTTGGTGTGTTTCCTCGAGTCTTTAATGCTCTGAAAATAAAATTTCATGAATCATATGAGAACTTAAAAGCAATTAGGAAATCTCTTAATGGCAAATACATCAGCTCATATTCAAAGTAACAATATAAATAATTGCTTTCGAAAATGCAAAATCAACTGGAAACAGGTTCTTGAAATTCAAAGCTATTTCAATTCCAATTTTAACTTTCACAAAAATTTACAAGCAACCCAATTGATAGAGTAAAACACCTGAAGAGTGCTTTCTCAGCACCAAGGATCTGAAGGGTAGAAGATGGACACTTAGCCAGATTTGTCAGGCTACCAGCATGAGAAATCAATCGAGCCCCAACAACTTCACCAATCAAGGAGGCCAAGTTGGGTGCAATGTCATTCATTTTAGTAACCAGATACTCATAAAGTTTCTTTCTGTACTCAGAGAGGTCCATCACCCTCTGAGCAAACATCTGGACATTAACTAAGTCAACTGCAGACAAATCCTGTCCTGCAAGTGGGGAAAAAAGTGAATGCTATAAATGCTAAGTTCCACATGCAGTATCAAGAGTATTTTAACTTTGACATGAAATATAAAAAAGTTTAATTACCCATTGATGCTTTGCCAGCCTCCACAATCTCCCTGGCCTTGTCTTCATCCCCAACTATGTCTGTTAAAGCTGGGACCATGTCATCCGTCAACTTTGACTTGTCGTCTATAAGTTTTACAACTCGGGCATAGAGATAGTTGTCATTGATGATCTTGACTAATTCAGGGAAATGCCATGAGTACCACTCCCTGCAGGAGTTGTAAAGCAGAGAACAAGTTTTCAGTAAGGAAAATTGAAAAACCAGAATCTTTTGTAAACAACAGCAAACTCCAAATTCTTTAAAGATAATAGATAAAGTTGACAATGTTTAGTTACAAGAGAAAGCCTACAATTTTGTTTCCAAAGGTAATGATGGATTAACCTTAGTTTCCAAGGCATATAACTTTGAATTAAAATAATGATTATGGATGGTTGTCACAAACCTCACACGCATGGAGAAGGAATTGATATCCTTGTCAAGGGTATCCAGAAGAAAAATTGCTTGGATAACCATATTGTCAACTCGGTTGACATTGAATTTCACCTTTGCTCTGCTGTAACTGTGGCCCAAACCAAGCTGAGCTTTTTCTAAGTCACCAGGCTATGAAGTTGAGAGATAGATAGACAGTGTCTTTATGAGAAAACCAACTTCATTCCTTCAAAAATTAACAAATAAAAATACATCAAAGGGGAAGGGCAAACCTTTAAGTCTTTAATGAACCTATCAAAATGTAGACGCACCCCACGAAGAAGTTCAAGAACAAACTCATTGCTTTGACAAGGAATCTTAGTCTCCTCAAATATATGGGACCCGATCTTAGGCTCGGATACTCCCAAACTAAATTTTGCCTTCTTTCCTTCCTTAACTTTGGGGAGATTAAGCTCCAAAAAATTCCTCAATTCATTGGTCATAAGCCCTGCAAACCCACACCATTAGATGCTTTGCTAGGCCAAGGTTGAACACACAAGTTGAATCAAAGTGAGTATAACATTGAGATAACTTTGACAAAATCCAAAGAAATTACTAAAACAAAATATCAGAAAAAATGTGCCGCATGAAAATCTTCATCTAGTGAATTTTTTTTTAAACCACATGCAAATGAGCACAACATGAATCAGGCAAGGCAAACTCATACTTTGCACAAGAAAAAGCAATTTAACTGCCATACTAGATCTACCTGGGTGACCAATTATTAGAAGCTAAGAGCCTGAAAGAACTAGACAAAAGCAAAACCAAGCCACACAAGCAGCTTCAGTGAAACTGGAACATAAAGAGACAGAAAACAACAACCTCAAAAGAATGCCTTGCGAAGTGGAAAACAAATACATGCCAACGAACAGTGTATTCTATTAACCTAACACAATAAATGGAACATCCGCTAACAATAATTTAAACAGAAGAAGAATCAAAATGAGTAAGAATAAGGCATGCTACTCAACTAAAAGAGAGACTCTGAAGCTAAGAGGTGTTGAGAAAAGTCACCTTCAGAAACAGAGTTGCACTGATTAAGAGCATCTAGAGAGGACTCGAATGGGTGAAAGGCTGTGAGCTGAACGACTTTACCGAAGCGGTTCATATCGGAAATGGAGCTTCGAACAGCCTCAGTGTTTTGCCCGATTTGGTCGAGACCATGAGCCAAAAACAATGAGTAACCAGAAGCCGTCTCGTACAACAAATACAGAGCCATTGAAGCGGCTCGAAATATGAAACACACAAACGAATAACGAAAACGAAAGCAATATATCCGCCAGGTGTTGCAGTTACGCCGGTGAGTGAAAGCCTCTGTTTTTCTTTCTCTAGAGGTGTAGCGGGAGAGCGAGACTCACAGCGGATTTAGGGTTTTAAGATATCAGAATTTTTATAGCTTGTTTTGCTGTTCTCCTCAACGGGTTGACCCGTATTCATTCACCCGCATTTCAGCCCAAATTTTAAGGGCTGGTGTTTCAGTCCTAGTTTAGCACAAGTTTAGATTTAAAAATATATTTTAATTTTTTTAATAATTTTATATATTTACTTTGTTGTGTTTGTTATACTCCCATTAAAGTGCTCCTAGTAAATGTAGCTTTATTTTATTTTATTTTATTTTTTGGGTGTGTGTGTGTGTTTGTTTGTTTGTTTATAAGTTAAAAACACTCAGGAATTGCTATTTTGACTGGTTGTTTGATATGATAAATTTTTTTTTGGTGATAGAAAATAGATGAATGGTGTTAAACTTATTGAGATCCAAATGTTCATTGGTGATCAAAAGAAAATTAGTTCAGAGCAAAACGTTAACGGCAACTCAAATTTTTAAAATTACGTCATAAAAAGAAGGAATGAAATAAATCATGAGCATTTTAAATAATTTAATTTTTTTAAAAAATCCTCTAATTTCTACTCTTTAAATTCTGAAATTTAAATTTTTATTAATAGATATAAATTAACTTATCTGATTTCTTAAAAATCTACTTAAAATAAAATTAAACAATAAAAATAATATAAAAAAATTATAATTAAATTAATATTTATAATTATTAAATAATTCATATCAAATTAGAACATGGAGCTAAAACCTTGAGTAAAAAAGTTTTTTTGTTCCAAACAAATGGGCTTGGGCTCCTTCGCCCTCAACCTCTCACCGTCAAAATGCTTTACTTCACAAATTCAGGCAATTCTGGTAGGGCACGCACAAAGTTTTGAAATAAGTGCATAGACGATGGAGAAAAGAAGGCATTGCTTCAACTAAATTCCCTGTCACAATCATCAGCAAACTGGTAATTATTCTTTACATAATTAGTAACTCTTTACTTTTGTTACAATGATTCGCTTGATTTGCCCAGAATTGTTAAATGCTAAGCCAATTGCTTCGCCACTTAGCTATGGTAATTCGTTTTCGACATTTGCTCACAGACCCGTTTCGGAACTTGATAAAATCATTCGTACACAACCTCTCACTGTCTCTTACCTCCAAAAATCATGTGGGTTTTCATCAGAATCAGCTATTTCAGCTTCCGAGGAGCTTCGTGTTGACACCACGGACAAGATTGACTCAGTTTTGAAGTTACTGAGAACTCAGGGGTTGACTCGGACTCAAATCAACAACTTGATAACAAAACGCCTTTCGGTTGATTTGGGCGATAGCCTTGAGCCCAACTTGAAGTTGTTCAAGTCCTTGGGAATTACTGGTGCTAATCTAGCTGAAATGCTCAATAAAGACCACAGGGTTCTTGAAAGTGATGCATATGCAACAGTTGAGTTCTTTAGGACTAATGGTTTTAGCGACAGCCAGATTAAAAGTATCACCGTGAAACGTCCTACATTTTATGCGTACAATCTCGAAAAATGTATGAAGCCAAAGTTGGAGTTTTTCAAGTCCCTGGGCTTTGCAGAGCTTCAAATGGCAAAATTTTTGTCTTCAGAGCCATATATTTTAGAGAGGAGTCTGGAAAATCACATCATTCCTTGTATTGAGGTCCTCAGGCGTGTTGTTGACACTGATGAGAATGTCCTAAAAGCAATAAGGGCTGGCTGTCTCGTACTTGAATGCAATCTTGAAAGAGTGCTTGAGCCTAACATTGCAATCTTGGTGAATCATGGTGTACCAAAATCATTAGTTGTGAAATTGATGGTAATCCAACCAAGGACACTGCTTCAAAGTACTGCCCGTCTTAATAAGATCATTGATGAAGTTAAAAAATTGGGTTTTGACCCAACTAAAGTGTTATTTGTATTAGCCATCCGTTCTATGGCTGTAATGAGTAAAGCACTTTGGGAGAAAAAGTTGGAAGCTTATATGAATTTTGGTTTGACTAAGGATGAAATTTATTCAGCATTTAGAAGGCAACCTATGTTTATGATCGTATCTGAGCAGAAGATAAGAAAGTTGATGGATTTCTATGTGAACAAATTGGGCATGGAGCCTTTAATTGTTTCCAAGAACCCATATCTCTTACTTCTTAGCTTGGAGAAGAGGATTTTGCCGAGGTGTTCTGTTCTGCAACTTTTGATGTCAAACAAGGTGATAACAGAAGATATTAGCCTCCCATATATGTTCAAAATGACTGAAAAACAGTTTATAAAGAGGGTTGTGAAAAAATATGAGCATAAGGTTCCTAAAGTTGTTAAGGCACACCAAGGCAAGATAGAATTTCAAGGATTTCTCAAATGACAAAGCTAGATCACTTTTGAGTTGAGTTTCCGGTTGTTAAATATAGGTTACCAGAACAACTTGCTTTTTGTTCATTTTCTTGTATCACCAGGAAGCTAAAAATGAATGGCCACTAAAAGGATTCTGCAACTTTTCTCTGCATTATAAATCATGCTTAGCCTGCATTGTGTTCATTATGGCTGTATTTTGTAACATTTTGCCATTTGGTGATGGCTGTATTCAGTGGGTTGGGGACAATAGTCTCTCGAAATACACACCATAATTAGCCTCTCCTCCTCTATCTATTTGTAAGTCCTTTCTTTTTAGAACATGATTGAATTGAAATTGTTGATCTAAAAACAACTTCAACTCCAAAATTCTGTCCCCAAGTACAACTGTCGGGATTTGGGCTTAGAGATGATGACTATCCAGTTAGTTATGAATGTCATCAATTGATGTTCGAGTATATTATTATCCGTATCCATAGATAATTTTTATAATATTAATGCCTTTGATCCATAGTATTTTGGATGGAGATGGATGGATTCGATCGTCGTCCCTTAATTGGGCTGGATTGCATGAATAACCCAATCAAAAAAACTTTGTCTATGTACGACCGATCATAAAAATTTCACGCAGATTTAATATTATATTTATTAAATTAGAATTGGAATTGACAAAAATAAGAATAAACTGTAATGGAAATAAAAAATTAAAATTATAATAAGTTATTTACTTCAATTGTAAAAATTGAAATTGGACTGAGTTGAATTGTCATTAGTGTGTTTATTTTATCTTGAAATTAAAATCATAATTAGTTAAATTATAACAAATTACTAAAAAGTATTTAATAAATTATTATCATAATTATTATTTTATATTTTAATTATAGTGATTATTTATTCAAAAATTATTATTATTATTAATTATTGTTAATAACATATCAATATATTAATTAATTATAATATATTAATTAATTATAAATGAGGATAAAATGAGCATTTTTTATTTTGGGAAGGGGCAAAATGGTTAGTCTAAGGAATGAATCTCTCATTCTTCATTCCCAAATTGTAGTGGGTTCACGATTTTGATTTTGATTTTGGACTCAATTTTACGAAGTAAATGCTATTAATAATTTGATTATGGATTCCGATTTCCTAATTAGGAAAATAAATGTACCATCAAATTTTTATGGTGCGCTAGTTTTTCATTTCCGGCAATTGTCAAAGAATATACATACATTCAAAAAAAAAAAAAAATTGCATCACAATTGAGTTATGGGTGAACATAGCTCAGTTTAGCTTGGGTTGTATACTCGCATATAGTTCGAATTGAAACAATTCCAACCCAATCCAACACATAGAGCCACATATTGAGTCGGATTTTGAAAAAGGTCTATTTTTACAGTCTGATTTAAAATTATACAGAATTAAAAATTAAAAAATTAATTAATTAATTGAGAAAAACAAAAAAGCACAAATATTATTATACAAAAAATTCAACATTTTAAACTCTAACAATCAAATTATCAGTTCATACTTAATGAAGAATTCAAAGTTTGATAAAAAAATAAATAAATAATTCAATTTTTTTTTTTAAACACAAAACACTAAAGTCTAAACAATAGCAACCAGCAGGAGTTTGATAAAGATTAATCTAGATTAATGGTATCAAATTCCAACGCCAGTCTTGACTCTACAAAACAATAAAAATGAAAATATTAGGTATGTATGTTATAACAAATAAATACTAGGAAAAACAAACAGAATAAAAATAAAAATCACAATACAAATATTTATCTAACCTAATGAATTTGTAAAATTTCACATATCCTCTTCTATAGAAATAGGAGAAGAATGAAGCCAATTTTGCACACATTTCAAGCCAATTTTGCACACATTTTTAATAATTAGTTGTTATACAAAACCCTATACATATCTGAGGCCAACACAATTTTCAAGTGCAATTGATACTTACACATCCTTAACAACATTTCGCTTGAAAAAAGTACTAAGTTTGGACAAGCTTGCTCGTTAGTTTCGAAACCCTTCTTTCTTAACAAATCTAAAGGCCAATTCATCAATAATTATCATCTCAATGCCTTCTTTTCTAAGTTCCTCTTTTCCACAAGACATAGCTACCAGACTTCCACTACCACCAATTACCTTAGCCTCTAACACTAAGATTTTTTTTTTTTTTCAAATCAATTTTCTTCTCAGCATAGATTATGCATAATTACGAGTGATTCCATAAAGTATAAGTCTCGGTAAGTCGAGAATGACACGCATATAAGTCTAGAATAAAATGCATGTACTTTAAAATTACAATTAAATTTAGTATCATTCTCGAATTTTGTGTGACGTTGCCATACTTCTGAAACTTTTCCACCTTTTCTCTTGCCCATTTGTGCAGTGGTAGTACATTATGAGTAGTAGAAGATGCACGGGTATCACGCTCTCCTGCATTACGAGACGGATTTGCTTACGTCTACAAGAAAAAAAAAATTCCAAGACATACGGACATTGTCATTATATTATTAATAATTAACAAACAAAGACGACGACGATGATGATTTTGATTCCAATTTGATTGAGCTTTACGCCTTCACAACCAAAAGTCGACCGACTCGTTTCATAGAAAATATTATAGAGCATCGAACGATTGTATCCAAATCCATTGGGCTTGATCCCTTAACAACAAAAAATTGACCAATTTGTTTCATAATAATAATCAATTATTAAATTAGAAATAGTTAATAGCCTATGTAGGTGGGCTGCCATTCGGAATGGAGTACGGGTTATGATGCTGTGTAATGTCCTGTGTACGAGCGGCTGTGTTCTGAGTTTGAAAATGTTTTTGCTTCGGCCAGAGCCACTGCTTCTAAGAACCTATCGTTTTAGCCATCCGTTCTATGGCAGTAATGAGTGAAGAACTTTGGGAATAGAATTTGGAAGCTTATATGAGTTTTAATTTGACAAAGGATGGTGTTTTTCTGCATTTAAAAAGCAACCTATCCATATGCTTTTTTCTGTGCAGAAGACAAGAAAGTTGATGTGTTTCTTTCTGAACAAATTGAGCATGAAACCTTCTTTTATTTGTAAGAATCCAAATCTGTTAAATGTTAAGCTCGGAGAAGATTATTGCACAAAGGTCTTCAGTTTTGCAACTTTTGATTTAGGAGAATTTGATAAAAGAAGATGGAAGCCTTGTTAACATGTTCAGAATTAATTAAAAGATGTTCTTGGAGAAGTTTGCGGAAAAGTTTCGGCATAAACTTCCTGAAGCTGTCGAGGCATACCTAGGGCAGATAAGATTTCGAGGATTTTTGTTCGAGTTGAAAATGTGAGTGGCTGTTATATGGGCAAATGATCTAGCTAGAGCCATCTGATTTCGAGTTCTAGTTTACTTTATTGCAGTGACAATGGAGGTCACTGGATCAAATGCCACCAGCTTGCAGCAGGAAATAGTTTCTAGGGATCTGCAACTACTTTCTTCTGTAAAATACGTCACAAATAACTTAAGAGTGAATTAATCTTAGCTTCCATAACCATGAATTCACAAACGGAAACTATAAAGGCCTATTTGATGATGGCATGGTGCAACAAATTGGCGGCAGAACTATGCTTTCCTAGTTTCCTATTTGGTGCGCCCACTGTAGAACTGACATAATTTAAGAGTCACGAAGTTATTTGCCTGGTTATTTTTAAATATTTCATGATATCTGAGGAATTTCAAGTTGTGAGGTCTTTCAGATGTTATTTAAATTTTGAACCATGCCCATTCAGCAAATTTTGTTATTTCCCGAAGGTTGTTCACTGAAATGATTTGATATTGTTCATTTAAAGTGGCTGTTTATTTCCTTGAAAAGCACTAGATGAATGAGCAGACGTATGTTTTGAGTTCTTTTTTTATTTTTCCTTTCTGTTTCCCTGTTAAATATTTTGCATTTTTAGCATTGGAGAATTTCTTGAAGATAAGTTCTCAGTATTTCAGCGTAATGTTAAGAAATGTGGGCTCAAATAATGAAAGATATAATCTTTGGCTTGGATGTGGGGCTAAACTGATACCAGTCTTGATTGATTTCAGTAGATTATTTGATCTACTGAATAACCTAGTTGTATGAAATACTGTAAATGTATCATGGCTTTGTTAAGTCAGCTTGTAAATTATGCCCTCGCCTTGATTGTCCCCACCATCTCCTCTCTGGTTGCTCTCACTGGGTTACTCCCGGCCCAATCAGAACCATTATTTGATGCTGCCAGCCAAGTTATTATTTGTGAAGATATATCTGTATCTTAATCATTTACATTTTGTGCAATGCTACACTGTGGATAGGGGCAATAATTGCCACTTTCTACTTGTATCAGTTGCAATGATAATTGCCCAACAAATGGATATCGATGAAGAAATTTTTGGATTATGTCTTGGTTTCCATTCGAAGAAGATTCCTTCCTTTCTCCTGGCAGTGTGAAAAGAATCGGATTTGAAATGGGACTGTGTTTGGGTTCTTCTATGCTTGTATTCCAGTGAACAGTACGTTTGGTGATCTTCAAAGAACAGTACGTTTGATCCATATCTCTGTGTATTGTTTTCGGGGAAACTCTCTTTGATCCTTGGTCATCAAGACATCGACTCCAAACCAAAACCATCAGTAATGTACTGTTTTCGGGGAAACTCTCTTTGATCCTCGGTCATCAAGACATCGACTCCAAACCAAACCCATCTGTATGATTTCTGCTGCAAAATTTACTATTCCCAAGGAAAGGGTACATGTTTTACACATTTCTCTTAGGGTCTCTGTGTGTTTTAAACCTTATAAGTTTCTGCAACTTGAGACAAGTGAATATCTACATATATCATCATTGCTATGAGCGGTGGAATTATTCAAGGCTGAGGCCCCTGGGGTCCCCTGATAGATCTCTCTTTGAAAATGGATTGCCATGCTGAATTTCATCTCTTTATTTTTTAATGTTCATTCGAGAAAAGCCAAGGGATACTGTCATGCTTCAATTATCATGTGGTTATAATGTCTTCATTGATTGAATTATTTGATAAAGACCTGCCCTGCTACTAAAGGTGAAAGCACTGCCATTGTAGGCCCCTGCTTTATGTACAAGAGATTGGGATCTCTTCGAGCCATTTTGTTATTGAGTCATGACACCTGGCGTCTCAGCGAGCTCTCAATTGTTAAAAGCTTCTCAATTCTCGTTCCTCATTTATTATATGTTGAATGCTCATCATTATGAGTAACCTAACCTTGGCCCTGTAGTTAAAAAAATTGCCCTGAATTTAGGGTTACACATTAAAATAGTTGGGGTTTTTAAACAATATGAGATTGATATTTAATAGAGAGTAATGTCTCGAGTCCACTGACTACGGCACTTAAACAGCTTGAGCCCTCGGCCTACCTAATTACTCCCTTTATGTGTGGGGTGCTTACTTTCTCGTCTCCAGCTACTATCAACTTTCTCCAAAGCTCCGCAAAAGAAAGTGAATGAAATGCAAAGCCTTTTTTTTTTTTTTTTTTTTTTTGTCTAACAAAAATCCATATTGAAGACAGAAATGAATGGATAAAACTCACTTTTGTGCTAGATTTTGATGACGTCGCATAGTTAAACTGTTAAATATTGCATAAACTAGTTCGTTAGATAATTGCAGAGATTGTCGAGTTGCCAAACAGTAACCCTCATCCTTCTACCCCAAGAATGTAATGGTTTTCAAGATTTTAGAGAGTGGTCAGACAGGATCTTCACAATTAAATATCTGCAATTTTCTATGCTGCCAAACAGAAATGCATGGGCAAAATGCAACTTGCCAATTTCAAATTGGAGACAGCCTGTCCTGTTACAGGTAACCACTAACCACCAGTTCCAGAAACCTGCACTAGTAGTTTTCTAGCCACCCTTCAATTGGTTATAATTACATTAAAAATAGGGAATATGTTACACGAACAAAGGGGTACCTTCAAAAATTAGAAAGAAAATACATTTTGTATGAAAGTGACGGCAATTCTGACGCCTTTATCAAGGAGCTGAAGACCATAGATTACAGGGTTATGAGTTTCAGAATCAGAACTATCCATAGGGCTTGCTATAAAGAAAAGACCGACAAAAACCTTAAAGAGGTCAAATATATTGGACTATCATAAAATTCCTGGACCCCTAAAACTTTCTGAAGAGGTATTTACTAATTGCTGGTAGGCATTGTGAAATGACAGATTCCTTTGCTTCTTTGCTCATCACATTGCACATCAAAGCTAAATATCCACTCCATTTATTTGGAAAGAGCTCGCAATCTTCAACGGAACCACCATGTAGAAGCACTAAATGCATTAACTTCAGGTACCCCACCCAGAAATTCCTAAGAATTTCAGTAAAAAAACACTAGTCCTTTTTTATTTTTATTGCTGGCTATTACTCTCTGGTAGGACTTCAGAACTTAAATGAATAAAATAATAATAATAATAATGATACTTTCATAAAGCATGTACAATATAATGAAACTTCTGCTCAGTGCTTCTGTTTCTCCTTCATTTGGATCACTCAACATATCTACTGAAGCATGTTCTGTTGATAAATTCTCTCTCCAGTCACTGCATTTTCTATGTTTCTGCTCAATATATGCCTTACTCTAAAACTTTGAGACCACTACAAAATTTCACTTTTCAACTTCTGACGTAAAGTTCTCTCAGTCTACGCATTCCTTTTATTGGGTTGCTGTAAATCAGGCAAACTCCCATTTTCAATCTGAACTTTAAACAACCTGGTTCTGACTCTTTTATTACTGTTTTGCTAATACTTTCGTGTCTCTTTTTTCATTGTTAAAAGAGTTTATACTGAATTTTCTTATCGGTTTGTTCTCAGGTTCTTGAGAGCTCACATGGGGCACTGTAACTTGTTACTGTTGTTGTGTCTTGCCTGGAGTTTGTTCCCGCTAGGAACCCATCAACTGCAATCCTCACAAACACAAGTGCTTCTTCAGTTAAGGAAGCATTTGGAGTACCCGAAACAGCTCGATATTTGGATCAATCACCGCACTGATTTTTGTTACATATCTTCATCTACACGAGTAAACATCACATGTCAAGACAACTTCATCACTGAGCTCAAAATTATTGGTGACAAGCCATCAGACGTTGGTAATTTTGATGGATTTGCATCAGCTAATGCAACTTTATCAGAGAACTTCTCTATGGATTCTTTTGTCACAACTCTGGCAAGGTTAACAAGCTTGAGAGTTCTTAGTCTGGTGTCTTTGGGCATCTGGGGTCCACTTCCAGACAAAATTCATCGATTGTCGTCACTTGAGTACTTGGATTTGAGCTCCAATTTTCTCTATGGTTCAGTTCCTCCCAAGATTTCTACAATGGTGAAGCTGCAAACTCTTCTACTGGATGACAACTTTTTCAACAATACAATTCCCAATTGGTTTGATTCTTTACCTAATCTCACATTCCTTAGCCTGCGAAACAATAAGTTAGCTGGTCCATTTCCATCTTCGATACGAAGAATCAGCACTCTCTCTGATCTTGATTTGTCTAAGAATGCAATATCTGGGAGCTTACCAGATCTTACGAGTTTAGGTAGCCTTAATGTGCTGAATTTGAGTGACAACAAATTGGATTCTAATCTACCTAAATTACCAAAAGGGCTGGTCATGGCTTTTCTCAGCAACAACTCCTTCTCAGGTGAGATTCCAAAGCAATATAGTCAGCTGAACCAGCTACAACAACTAGATATATCATTCAATGCAATAAGAGGAATACCTCCTCCTGCAATCTTCTCATTGCCAAGTATCAGTGATTTGAATTTGGCATCAAATATGTTCAGTGGTTCACTTCCGAAAAATCTAAATTGTGGAGGCAAACTTGTTTTTTTTGATATATCTAATAATAAATTGACGGGAGATATACCTTCTTGTTTGAGCAACGAATCAGACAAAAGAGTTGTTAAATTCAGGGGAAATTGCTTATCCTCTAACCTACAGAACCAGCATGCAGAATCATATTGCTTGGAAGCCCGCACGGAAAGGGACCAAGATGGAGGCAAAAATGTTGGAAAACTAGTTGAAATTATTGTCGGTGTACTTTTCATAACGGTGCTCCTGACTTTTGGATTCCTCATTGTATGTAGAAGATATTGCCCTCGAGGTACATCAGAGCAGCATCTACTGCATAAATCTGTGCAAGATAACTCAGCAGCAGGGTTTTCCTCTGAGGTCTTGACAAATGCGAGTATGTCATCCCAAACTTTAACACAATTACAAGCACAAAATGGCAAAAGCAAGAGCTGAAGTTGAAACGAGTCGCTTTAGTTCGTAGTATTCTAGAATCAGTGAATATAAACAAGCAACCTTATTTTTAATCCTCTACTTTTCAGGGTATATTTCTGAAGCAGCAAAGTTGGGTTCAGAAGGTCTCCCAGCTTGCCGGTCATTTACTTTAGAAGAGTTGAAAGAAGCTACAAACAACTTTGATATCTCTGCAATTATGGGAGAGGGTTCAAATGGAAAGGTAATGTCATCATTAACATCCAATGGAAATTCTTAATATCACAATGTAGTTTTAACTCTTACCATTTGATTTGCCAGCTTTACAAAGGAAGATTAGAGAATGGGACCACAGTTGCCATAAGATGCTTACCTTCATCAAAGAAATATACAGTTCGAAATCTTAAACTCAGGCTGGATTTGCTAGCAAAGCTTCGCCATCCACATTTGGTTTGCCTTTTGGGGCACTGCATTGATGGAGGAGGACGAGATGATTACACTGTGAACAAAGTCTTTCTTGTCTATGAATTTGTGTCCAACGGTGATTTTCTTACTCATCTCTCTGGTAAGTTTAGAACACTCATTAACCAATCTTCAAGGAAGTGATACTTTCTAACTGCAGTTGCATATCGTGTGTATAGAGAACACTCCAGGAAAGGTACTCAATTGGTCGGAGAGGTTGGCTGTTCTAATTGGAGTTGCAAGGGCTGTGCAGTTCCTGCATACCGGAGTTATTCCCGGTTTCTTCAATAACCGGGTAAAGACAAACAATATCTTGCTCAATGAGCATAGGATTGCAAAGTTGAGTGATTATGGACTCTCTATTGTCTCAGAAGATATCAACAGCATTGGTGTAAGGCTCCTCATTTTGATGTTTTTTTTTTTTTTTTTTTGGTTTGGTTCAATGACTTTTGTTTCCAATTGCTTTTTGACTGCGTTCTTGGCTTCTAGGGAAAGCAACAAGATCCCAAATCATGGTAAGTATCTAATTTTATCAAAACCTAAACTTTTCATGTGATCCACTTTATCAAAAGAGTTAAATTTTCACATGTATAGAAGAAGAAGAGTATTTTATTTATTGAATCTATGTTTTCAGGCAAATGACAAAGCTAGAGGATGATGTTTTCAGCTTTGGATTCATGTTACTTGAGTCAGTTGTAGGACCTTCGGTGTCTGCTAGAAAGGGGCAATTTCTACGAGAAGAATTGGTAAGTACTGAAAGATGCTAGTGTAACCTATTTGACGTTCTCTCGGCTATCTTCTACAATCTTCTTGATGGCTTTTAGGCTGTTCATTCAACAAAGATAAAATACTGAAACTAGATTCTGCATTTAACAGGATTCTTTAAACAGCCAAGAAGGCCGCCAAAGGATAGTGGACCCAGTTGTTATGGCCACTAGCTCTCTAGAATCCCTCTCAATTGTGATTTCCATTGCAAACAAATGCATTTGCTATGAATCATGGAGCCGTCCATCTTTGGAGGACATTCTTTGGAACTTACAGTATGCAGCTCAAGTCCAGGAAACAGCCGATAATGAACAGAGATTTGGAATCCGTTTCACATGAATTGGTTGTTCATGCCTGGAGCAGCTCCAAAACTTTTCATTCCATCCTCGTAATCCTTGGAACATTTCTCAATTAGGTAGCTGATTCCACATTGAAACGAACGTATGTTTTGTTATGACCATGCCACGAACTGGGTAGACATCAGATTTCCAGCTTTTTTTTTTCCTCTCTCTCTCTCTTCTCTCTGAAACTACAGCAACTGAAAATAATAAGAGTTAGATGTGCTCCACTACCAGCCGACAGGCGGTTACAACATGTCGTTCAGACCAAGAAAATAAAAGAAGAGCAAATGAAAAGAGAAAATAATAAAGTAGATCTCCTTCGTATTAGCTGTAGCTTTAGCAGTGTCTGCTTTCAATATTTGAACCTAAAAATTTTGGTAGCCTTCAACTTACAAGACAAAATGAGCTACAATAAAAATTGAATGTTTGCACTGAAGAAAAAAGAAAAAAAAAAAAAAAACAAATGAAAAAGCTCTAATATCTTTGATTCTTAGCAATGCCAAAGCTATATTAAAGATTTTCGTATTACTTTACCACTGGAACTACATATAACACATATTTACAGAAAAACGCTGGCCGAGGACTTTCAATTGTTTTATTTACAGTGATGTTAATACTAGAATGAAAAATTGATAACACTAAGTCTAAAGCAAATGGGATCTTTTCATTAGTTCTTGTGAAGAATAGGCAGCATTTATATGCTGTAGATGCAATGCAGCCAGAAGCCCTTGCCAAGTCTCTACAGGTGCACTGCCAACTTGAAACTCAAGAAGTTTTTTCTGTTTCTGGTAATAATCTTCCAGTGGCTTGCTCTGATGAAAGAAACAGTACATAAAAATTCAATTGAATTTGGTAAAACTCAGAAAGTTGCACAATATACAATGTTTTCGGCAAATTGTCATAATAACTTAGATAAGATCAAACCTTAGTGAAACAAATCTAGATTAATGAACTCTCTCAGCAAATTACTGCTATAAGAAAGAAAAAGATCTGGAGTCTGCAAATCTGGGAGCTGGTTTCACTTAGAATACTGAACCTACTATAAGTAAAAGTACCGCCTTTAGTAACTCATTAGCATTTTGCTGAAAAAAAAAAAAAAAATATATATATATATATATATATATATAAACAAATCTAGATTAATGAACTCTCTCAGCAAATTACTGCTATAAGAAAGAAAATGATCTGGAGTCTGCAAATCTGGGAGCTGGTTTCACTTAGAATACTGAACCTACTATAAGTAAAAGTACCGCCTTTAGTAACTCATTAGCATTTTGCTGAAAAAAAAAAAAAAAAAAAATATATATATATATATATATATATGGCTTTAAGCCTGAGAGTTGCACATCTGCAAGGCTGCGACAAACAGCAAGAAACAAGATGCAAGGATATGGTCAATTCAACAATTTCTTTATTCTCCAAACTTCTGTGTTGTTTTCTTGCTATCTAAGCCAAAAATCTGTTTTCTTTCCAGATTAAAAAACAAGTATGCAGGATATCTGCAATTGAATTCATTAATTCAAGAAGCTAATAAGGAATGCAACATCGATAATTATGAAGCAAAGAAAAAGTGAATTGATGACTACCAGTTCAGCGTATGCTTGAAGTTTTCCCTTCAAGGAGCCTTCTGCAATAGTCAACAGAAGTGCAGGGCGGTAAAAGAAAAGGTAACAAGGAGTTGCTCATATCTTAATATTCTGGGAAAAGGAGGAAAAGATAATACCTCGATTTTTCACAATAAAATTGTCTGCGCATTTGAAGTTGACAACCAAATCAATCTCAGCAACTTGGTCAAGAATCTCCTATAGTCGATACAAGATATGAAAAGAAAGACGAGACTTGACATAAGCACCAAGCAGTCCTCGCAGCATAATCATCAAGATTATGAGAAAACAATATGCACTTGACTATCTGGAACCTTTAAATTTGACAACAACACAACATTTTCAATCACTGAAGCGCGTGCATTTATTTTAAAACCCAGCCAAAATTTAGTAAAGGACTTACAGCTTGGATCTGCGAACGAGGTATTCCATCCAGAATAAAACCAATCTCACCCCTGTAGTAACCATCTTCCAACCTCTTTGATAACAGTCCAAATATTATATCCTCCGGAACAACTTCCCCTCTATTCACTGCATTTGCAATCTGAATTACATTTTTAAGGACAAATGACTATAAGCGAGTGCACTGCACGTTAGTTACATAAAAAGAATAGCAGATTATAGATAAACTAAGGAAAGCCTTTCGGGAGTGATTGTGTAGCAAGCATCACTTCCGGGGACAAATAAAATGCGTTAAGGCGTTAAAAAGCACCGTTGCAAATGTATGTACAAAAATAAAAGCAATTTTGTTTCAGTGGATTGTGCGAGAAAGGTACCTGCTTGTGTAGAGAAGAGCGAGGACTGAGGTCCTGGCGGACGAGACTGGACATAGAAATGTGAGGAACTTCTAGAAGCTTCGAGAGCATTGCAGCGTACACGTGCTTCTTGGCGCGTGGGCTTCCAATGAAAGCCCACTGCACTCCTCTTCCTCGTTCCCGGCCTTCCGTGTCAGGTAATGAAACGGAGCGAGGCCAGCGGCGGTTCTGGTCCGAGTACGACTCGGCTTGGTAATAGCTGTAGTAATTATCAGGATCGAATAGCGGCTCAGCTGCTGCGACGATGCCGTAGAATCGGCTCGTAGTGAGCTGGAAAAGCCGATATAAGAGAGGCGCAGCCGTCACTGCCGTGGCTCCGAAGCAGCTCAGTGGCGTCATGGCAGTGCCAAGTGTTCATTTCAGACCTTGAGACCAACTTTAAACGAGTAGATCTATTTGCAGGATCGGTGTGAGGGTGCCTGCCAGATTACCTGCCACGTCACGATGGATCTCGTACAGTTTTAATCAAAATGCATTTATTTTTTAATCAGCACACTTTAAACTAATAATAAATATTTTAAATTTTTTTATTTCAATATGACGTTAAATAATTTATAATTAATCAAGTACTTTATAATTTTTTATAAATTATAATAAATTAACTGTATTATCTCACTAATTAATTAATAAATATTCATCATTTAAAACAATTTCTTAAAATAAATAATTTATAATATATACCAAGTCAATTTAAGAATAATAATAAATACAATAAATTTTTTTAAAATATAATTTTAAATAATTTATAATTAATTACGTAATTAAAAAATTTTATAAAATTTTTAATAAATAAATTATATCATCTTACTAATTAATTAATAAATATCACATTTTTTAAAATAAAAAATTTATAATACATATCTGTACTCACAATTTAAATATCTTTTAAAATATAAAAAATTCATGTGTTGATTGTTAAACATCAAAATTGGGTTTAATATTAATCAAAGCCACAATGCTAAGCAAAAGTATACTCATGTTTGGCTAAACACCTTAATCAAAAGGCAGAGCTAACTCACGGCAAACTTTCATGACAAGCCAAGCTAAATTTTCCATAAATAATATCCAAAAGATGATAAGTATGAGCTTAGCTCCAGAGCCTCAATGTAATAGTACAAAAGTAACCAACATGTAATCAGATACCCCTCTCAAGCATTGCCCTAACCCTAATTGGAAGGCCGTAGAGCCGAATAAACCCGGCAGCATCAGCCTGATCATATATCTGCCCGCTCTCAAATGAAGAGATATCTTGCCTGTACAGGCTCTTGGGGCTTGTCCGCCCTGTTACAGAAATGGATCCTTTATACAACTTGAGTCTGACAGAACCAGTAGTCGTCTTAGTGATGTTCTCCATAAATGCATCTAATGATTCACGAAGTGGGTCAAACCATCTTCCAGCATAAACCAGCTCAGCATACTTGAGAGCCAAGGAATCTTTAACTTGCATTGTTTCTCGGTCAAGTGTTAAAGACTCAAGCTCCTGCACAGCAGTGAAGAGGATGGTGCCGCCAGGAGTTTCATAGACTCCACGACTTTTCATGCCAACAAGCCTGTTTTCGACCAAGTCGATACGCCCTATTCCATGTCTTCCTCCAATTAGATTGAGTTCAGCCAGAAGGGATGCTGGAGATAGCTTCTTCCCATTGACTGAATCAGGGATTCCTGAGACTATACCAATTTCAACGTATCTACAAAAGTAGAGTACATGCAAGAGAAAGTAAATAGAAATTCAAAACTACAGAATGAACCAGAGCTTTTGAATTGAAAAACAGGACATGCAAACTTACTCAGGTTGTTCAGGTGCATCTTCTGGATCAACAGACATCATATACATATCTTTATTCGGCTCATTTTCTGGATCTTCCAAGATGTCCCCCTTCAATGCCACATGTATAAAATAATTAGAGAGATTGAAGACAAGATGAAAAGACTGCACAATGGTTTTCAATCAATGACATTATGAACAAAGATCTATCATAAGATAGTCACCTCATGGCTCAAGTGCCATAAGTTCCGGTCTCTACTGTATATGGATTTTTTCGTTACAGGAACAGGCACGTTGTGCTTCTTGGCATATTCAATAGCATCTTCTCTTCCTTGAATATCCCATTCCCTCCAAGGAGCCACAACATTCAGCTCAGGATTTAAAGCAAAGAATGTAAGCTCAAAACGGACCTGAAGATGAATTAGGTAAACAAGGTTAGCTAAAAGTAAAGCAGGAGGTCCTGAAAAATTTCAAAACTTAAAGGTTTGAGGCATGCCTGGTCATTTCCTTTTCCTGTGCACCCATGAGCGACAGCATCAGCTCCAACTTCTCTGGCAACATCCACCATTGCCTACCATTATTGGTACCACATGATAAGGTTTAACGAATGTGTCATATAAAATGAAATTAACTAATATGCTAATGTGATAAAATATGCATAGACCATGACCAACAAATCGACAAGTATAGTAATATCTTTTATAGAAAAAAAAAAAAAAGGAGAGAGGGGGGGGTGAGGAACCCCTATTACATTTAGTTATATATCCAAGAAGCGGAAAGGTACCATGAGAATGGCCAGATCTTCTCCTCAATAAATAAGAAATGAAAATCAAGGCTTTCATGGACCCTCTGGATTTAGAATTGGAAATTACTTGCTCATTATGACTTTCAGAAGAGGATATTCACCTTGGCAATAACGGGGCGGGCCATTGATGTTCCCAGCAGATACTTTCTCTCATAAATTGCACCAGCTCGCAAGCAAGGAAATATGTACTCTTTAACAAATTCCTCCTTCAAATCCTTCACTACTAACTGACAAGCTCCACTAGCCTTGGCCTTCTCTTCCAATCCATCCAATTCCTTGATTCCCTACAAAATCAGCACTTTGTACTAAGCAAAAACATCGACCAAATAAGCAATCATTGAATGAGAGAAGATAGAGTCAAGCAGGGTAGAAGGGCACAAGATTGGCTCAAGGATCATATGTTGACATAGTTGACATACTTGACCAACATCTGCAGTGAAACAAACAACCTCACAACCATAATTCTCCCTGCGGAAGCAAAATAATTAGAAAACACATATGGATAGAAAAAGATAAGTAATAAACAAATAATAGGCAGATGGACTCTGAATTCTGAAGCAAATTAAGCACATATGTCAAGGGACATGAACATTAAAAAGAATGCAACTGTCTGTGCCAAAGAGAACAGAATGTGTGGTCTGTGGAGAGAACTTACTCAACCATAAGACTGTACAGATATATGATTAAGTCAAGCAAACATACAGTTCTTTGTCAACACCACTAGGATTTGCCAGAATATTACTTTTATCAAACAGCAAATGCACAAACGTGTGCAGCTACCACTTGCCATTAGACAATGTTTGCAAACTTCCAGAAGTCAAGTATTTCAAAGAAAATAAATTATCATATAATTTGCATACACTCACCCCAAATGTAAGAACCTCTCATTCAAAGTAAGAACAGCCCTTCTTGACTTGTGAACCATGGGCCAAGTTCCAGACATAAATTATTGTGAAAACACAAAACAAGGGGTATTACCTTAGCCATGGCACAATGACTGAAGTGTCTAAGCCACCGCTATAAGCTAAAACAACCTTATTCAACTTGCCACGTGGCCCTCCACCACTTTTAGGTGCAGATCCCTCACTTGAGAGAACTGCTTCAATGGCTGCAGCTCAGGCAGAAACCACCAATTGCCAAACATTAGTAATGAAAAATGGCTTGGAAAAAAATACACTACTGAGTTGAGTGTACTGGGTTTCAGTATTGCAGTCCACATTCTGACTTTTCAGTATTTTAAACAAAAATGCATAAAACGAAATTATATTCAAGTTAAGAATACATCAAACAAAACTAATTCTCCCATTAACCACACCTTTTGGCTTCCAGGCTCGGACGACATTGCAAGTGCTGCTAACAACTGCACGACCATTAAGCTCGCTTGCTCCCGACCCAAACTGAATTACAGATGTTCAAGGTTACCCCATTAAAGCACACACAGAAAAAACAGCCATGAAACATAAATCTAACTACCTCTTGGAATGAATGCAACTTCCTTGGGAATGACACTTCATCATGATACAACAAGGAACCTGTAAAAAAAAAAAATCAAGTCCTCATAACTCACATAGTGGATGATCTCATTAAATACAACAGCATTTTAAAAAGAAAAAAGAAATATGCATATAAAGATTCAGGGAAAAGAAAAGAAAAAGAAAAAAATGATATGAAGCAAATGCAGGGATTAAACTGTAGAGAAAGAGAAAAAGAACCTCTTTTGCGGCCATGAAAAGCGAGATTGATCGATGAAGACGGCGACACTGCCTTCAATTGAGCCATGTCTCGGTGATTCTGATAACTTCACTCAATGTACTCGATCCTTTCTGTCTAGGTTATGGAGAGAGAAATCTGGCAACGACAAGTTTTTAAGTGGGCAGATGTAGGGTTTTAGATTGTGAAAAGGGTTTTTGTGTAAAACGGTCAAATTGTCCAATGGAGGACAGTAAACGAGGGTCAATTTTTTTTTTTTCTTCTTGTTCTTCCTATTCTGTTCTGATTCTAACTCTCGTTCCTAAGATTGTATCAAGATTGTCGATGTGTGCTGACGAAAATATCCCTAACGCCAAGGTTAATTGCATTCCTAAAATTTCTCCCAAACACGCGCAATATTGGTAAATTCCTTTACAAAATTAGAGATTCTCATCAGTCTCTCTTTTATATATTCTTTATATTATGAAGTAAATTAATAGAATGATAACCTAGTTTAAAGGTATCTTGATTCTCACTTAATGATAATCTAATTTAATGGTATACTAATTTTCACTTAAAATTTAAAATAAGATCAACTCATAATATTATAATAAAATATTATTGAGAGACTCTTTTATATTATAGTGATATTTTGAAAAATCTAAGGTGAGGTCCTCTCATATTTTTTATAAAAAAAATAAAAATATCAACCTATTATAGTATTGAACTTAATTAAAATTTTATTTAGACATAAATTTATCATTTAACTAAAAATATTACTTATTCTAATATTATGTGTCACTTATTTATTAAATAATAAATATAAAATTATTCATCATTCTAATATTATGTGTCACTTATTTATTAAATAATAAATATAAAATTATTCATCACTTGAGTCTTCCATAATTGGTGATGTCATTTATAAAAAAAAAATAGAAAAACGGGTTATTCATTGTCAATGGTTATCGATTTGGTTACTTTGCCAAAAATTAAAGTTACCAAAAGATCCCAAAAGATAATGAAATTTACCGTGTTTTGGCAGATTGGTCGGAAGTAGTTGCCACCCGTGGGCCGAATCTCCTGACAGATTCTCTCTATGTACTATCTTTTTAGCGGTACCATTTTACCGCTTGAAATTTTAGATTCAAAATTTCGAATTCGCATAGGTACTGAAAAAGAAAATAGGGCTTTCTCTAAAATTCAACTAATTTTATATACGGTTTACGCCTTGAGTTCTCGACTTCTTGCGTTATGGCCTTTCCAAGATTGAGTTTCCTCCATAACCAAAATCCTGAGATCCACCACTACACTGATTACCATGTTATCACTTTCAAAATCAGCTGTTCCATTTTATAATCTGTAGCTTTTTTCTTCATCAGAAGTAAATTATTACCTATTAAAAATCTAAAATGGGACGGATATTGTAACAACATATTTTGATTGATCATATATCTTTTCAAAGATAAAAAGAGAGCAGCAAAGTTTCCTTTGAACCACGATTTAACCTCCAAAGTTGTAATGATAAACGATGGAACTGAGTTTTAAATGGGAAAATCATCCTCAGGACTCCGCTTGTTGCAGTGCTGCAGTCTCAACCTTGCGCTTCTTTCTGCGTTTGGTTGAGACCGAGTCAATTTTATTGTACCATAGAATTCGGCACTGCATCAGGTCTAACAAACGAGATTGCAAATGCTTGTTAATTTCCATGACATGCTTTGTCATTTGTGATGCCCATGTTCGTTGACTCATGGTTACATCTGCTTTCATTTGCATTGCTGCTGGTGTTCCTTCTTGCTGCCCACACATCAAGACAAGAGAGAAAAAAAAACAAAGAAAAAAAAGTAAGTACTTTAGGTGTGCTAACAAGCAACAGATGCAGGACGCGATGGACAGGGAGAAACCTGCAATTCAGACACATGCTGAAATAGCGACTTGGTTCTGCGGACGTTGATGGAGCATTGATCATCTTTGTTGAAAAAACATGACTGAAGAAGAGTAACCATTTCCATGGACAAGTTATTTAGTTGAGGATACTTTTCAAGCGAAGACATGCGGTCCTTTCTCAGCTCTTTCTGACATTTTGGCACTTCTGAAAGCAGAGAAGACTGCCTGATTACTACCAGATTGGTTACTACTCCTGCTTGTACATGAACACAAGTACACAACATTAATTTTGGTAAAATCCCATTAGATTATAGCAAAAAATGGAGCAAAACTCGGAAATATTCAATTGTTTTTGGATACTACGTATTCAAAAATTCAAAGTCACTGTTACCTTTCGTATGGTTGAATATTCGAATGCTCACCCTTCTAGTGATGTCCCAGAGGCAGACAGTTTTATCTTCTGATGCAGATATCAGATGGGATGCACTAACGGCCAATGCAGTTATTGATCCACTGCAAATAGATAAAATTTAAAGTCACATGAGTATTTGGGTGGACAAAATGTTCGGGTGAGAATTGAGCTATTCATAATCAAACACAGGAAGGAAAGTGTTAAATCTGTATTTTAATTGGGAAGCAAGATGGAAAATAAAATAGAAGGGGAACAGAAATTAGCTTAATGGCTTCAAAGTATGAATACTCTGGTTGGGAAACCAAGCACACAAATTTTTGAAGTTGAATAGATTTGAGAACTTAAGTTCAACACTTAAAATGCTATGAGATCACATGTATTTCTAATTTATTGCAGAAATGATAAATTATCAATAGAGGCCAGAAATTTCCTAATCAAGAAAAGTATAGCAGAAAAAATCTTCTTCAGCCCTGTTCCTAAGGATTCCTGTCTTAGGATTTACCTCTAAGTGATTTCAAAAAACTTAAAGCATCACACATTAAACATTACTTGTGTCCTTCAAGCATGCTGTGTTGATCTTCTCCAACAATGAAATGATCCTCCAGTAACAAGAATTTAAGTGGACTAACAAATATTCTTCCATCTACACTTCCAGTAAACAAAAGCTGCTCTCCTGGATGAAAAGCAATTGCAGTTACTGCTTGTGGATAGACTTGTGTTTGTATGAGAATTCCTGAGCTTAGGTCCCAAACCTGCAAAATTTGAAACAGCATTCCTTTTTAAGAGGAGATTTCAGCTTTGAAAAAATGTATAACCACTAAGTGTTCAAAACACAATGCATTATTTACAGACCATGCATGTTGCATCCAGTGAGCTAGATACAAAAAATGTTGTGCCACCTGAAATATTTAGCAAGCCAGTCACAGAGGACTTATGCTCCTGTGAGTAATATAACAGAGAACATAAGCTTCCCAGCTCCATTTCTACCAACCTTTGGTCTAACTGATCAGAATGATGCATCAACTCGGAAGTTTGCTTCAATAATCTGAATTTTTACCATGTTGTCAGTCGTAGACCAAGAGACTGAAGGAATAAAGAGAAAAGAGTTGGGTGTATACCTAGTCATAGACCAAACACAGATCATACCATCATCTGATCCAGAAATAAGAAGAAAGCCATCATCAGAAAACACCATGCACTTAATAGATTTATAATGAGCATGCCACCTCTTGAGCATTCTTCCACTTCTGACCTACATATATCTTAATCAAAATAGAGTTAAGGTTGTGGTAATGAATAATCATGCGACCTACACAAATGGCACAGAATTCTGTAGTCCTAGAAAACATGTCCAATGCCATAGTCACTGACGTAAATGTCTCCTTGAAAGAACTCATCTAAGGGTATTGACTTGGCAGAAGAAAATTTTTTAGTTGCAGGAAAAGCTTTCTCTGTTTCTGGACAGTAAAAAAGTGCCTTACTAACCTCCCAAAGATAAGCATTCCCTGATGGGGCACCACCAGCAAGATATGTACCATCCTTTGTGCAAGAAATTGGCCCCATGACTTCCATCGTGTAGCTTCGACGTGGTGCATGAGGCTGAAAAATATGAGCATAGAAGTGAAGTGAACTTTGAGTATACAGAGGTTTGTAGGCAACAAATTCAAAATCTCTAACTTAGTTTCATTTAATTCTTTGTTTTAATTTTTACAATGCATAATAACGTTATACACAAGGCAAGAAGGGGAAAGTAGAAGCAAAAAAGTACTGGAATCTTTGTCATCTCACTTCAGTTCCTTATCTACTAGCAAATTATACAAAGAAACCATTCACATTGGTGTATTTCTCTTGTTTTGCTTCCACTCTTAAAAGTCTTAGAATTTGCATCAACAAGAAGTTGTTTAACACAAACAGTTACTCTCTGAGAGATACTTATGCCTAAATCAGTTTATCATTGCCCCTTTTCTGGCCACAATATCCTGTTTTTTCATACAAACAAACAGCCCATTTGTAGCCAGACAGAGCAACATTCTTCAGCATTGACTCAAGCATCTACGTTTTTTAAATCAAATTATATAAAACTTTTGCTGATTTGAGATTAGGTTTTTCAAATTTGTACGTACTCTTGATTATGTACAAATTTTTGCATAAACGATCAATCATCTACCTCAAATAGGTCCATTGTGATCAACGAGCTCCTTATTTCAACTCCTCTGTGGAGCCTAAAGCATAATGGATTAGCGAAAACTTTGCATAGCTTTATTTACAATAAGAATTTTGACAAATTCGTTAGTCTCAACGTTGAATAATTAACAAATGCATAGTGAAAAGTTAATGAAAAGATTCTACCCGATCAAAAAGTTCTTAAGGAAAGATCAAACTTGACAGAGAAACAGACAAACCACATGACTCCTCATCACGTGATGCGTTGGCTTGCCTTGTCAATACAATCAATGATGATCAAAACTATCCTTAACCAAAAATGAAGATGATACAAATAACCTCCGTGAAGTATGAGAAAAAAGAAAAATGCACTACAAGAATCAAAAATCGAAACCAGGTAACTCAAAGAGAGAATCTGAGGCTGTTACCTTATTCAATGCCCACATGAAAATAGTCCCACCACCAACAGAGCCATGCCTGTTGACCAGAGAAGCAGCAAGACATTGGTTTCTCAAGCACAGAAATCCATAAGGAGAAGCAGCACAGTTTGGTATTTTCAAAATCTCATCTCCTGTATCAACATCCCAAACCGTTATCCCAATTTTCATGCTCTCATCACTGCACACTACCAGCGCCTCTCTTCCCGGCTGACCCATCTTCTTTTTTTATTTAATCTCTGTCCGCAAATGTATCCTCTGTAAAATGCAAATTCATAATTAATACAACTGTGTTTCTGAAGCCTTTAATTGCATGCATAGGCTGCTTTGGGGAAGTTAATGGGATAGTTGACGCATAGCAAGCAAATTTGAGAAAGAGACAAAGTTGGTTGAGAATTTTAGCAACCTTTACACCATCCGCATAATGATAGGGTCGGCTTCTAGAAAATTTCTACAAATGTTATACATGCAACAGCTCCGCTGTCAACTGATGCCCAGTGGTGAATTCCCACTTCGCGGTGTAATTCTCGGTGTGCATGAACTCACATTAAATGAGGCGTGAGTTGATGCTACTTTCGACTTCTAAAAGAATTTTTGACGCCTGTTTATGAAATTTTAAAATAATTTAATAATTTGATTACGATTATGTTGGAATCATTGCGCGTAACGCTTTCTATTTTATCGAATAACTAAACTGAATTTTTCAAATAGTCTACAATTCTTTAGTATAATGCATTTTTAATCAAAGAGTTGATAAAAAATTTTGATGTTATTGCCTTATCTATAAACATAGATTTTTAACGGTGGGTAAACACATCAACGACGACTACATAGTGATTTATCCGGTGTATTTTTCTGATTAAAAAAAAAATTATTCGGTTGGTCAATTATGGTCAACAATACAAATTGACAGTCACCTGTTATCTATGACAGTGATCAACAGACAGGCCGGGCGAACTCAGAGCGTTGGGTTTTTATCTTTCATCCAAGTTCGGGTGCCGGGTTTGGGCCACTTAATTTCAAGCTGGGCCTAAATGATACGCCTGTACAAACTTTGAAGAGGAATGATATTCAAGCCCCTCAAAGTATTTCAATAGTCCCTATTTCTCAATTATTTCTATTTATTCCGAAAAAAATGCCCATAATTCATATTTCTTTTAGCTCAGCAACTCCTATTCAGGTTGGATTCAGTGGTGAGATGATCTTTTTATTAGTTTTTTTTTTTAGAAATATACAATCAATAATTATTGAATGATAATATAAAATTAATTAAATTTTAATCACATATTACTAGACGTGCACATGCGACAAAAGGTTACGAAGAAGAGTTGAACATAGATTAGCACAGCATTGGATCAAATTTCCTATTCAATCTCATCTTTTTATGCAGTTATTCTCACGAGCAATTCCAAAAATTTCCCACTTGGATGCTCACCCTTCGTTGGAATTGTTCACGTTCACGCAATGTCTAAAAGCAATGATTCACTGAAGTAAATAAACTAAATTACTACAAATTGTTTTTTTTTTTTAAGGTTAAAATCTTAGAATATATTAGAAACTTTGAAGGAAAGTGTTCTATTCTTCTGTTTTTAATTTAAAAAATATATTGTTGTGATAGGTGTTTGTAAAGGAGATAATGAAGGAAAGCAGGGGAGAATGAGAGAGGAGTGAGAAAAGGAAGATAAAATTTTAAAATATTAATTTATTATTGCAGATGTTTTTAAATATACTAAATGGTATGTGAGTCGTTAATTGTTAGATAAATCCAAACATAAGATTGACAAAGTAAGATTTATTGTCTATTCATCTAATATTTTGACACTTACATGCTATAAAATAAACTTTTGCATTACTAAACAAGTTATGAATGAAATGCCAACGACTTCTTAGTTATATAAAAATTATTTTATCTCTCTTGGAAAGTCAAGGGTTCAAATCTCCTCCTCAATGTGAAAATATTTATTATTTTTATTTAATTTCAAAATTTTGGAATGGATATAATTGGAATATGTCAGGATAGGTCTCAGGAGCTATTCGGGTGGGCTTCAGATTCTAATAGTACCATTGAGCTTTCCTTATCCGCATTCGTATTGGAATATTTCATGTAATATTGAAAAAAAAGGTTAATTTCAAATTAATATGTTGGTGAATTTGATTATTTTCTAAAATCTCAATCTATCCCTCGTTTTTATTAAGAAGAGAAAAAAAATATTCATCAGTCTACCCCATTTCTCCCTTATCTTTTGACCAAATATGAAGGTAGTTTGAATTTTTTAGAAGAAAGACGAATTGTAAATAATTAATTCATAAGGAGTAACAAAAATTTACCTTATTAGAAAGAGTTAAAAAAAATTACAAATTAATTCGGCAGTTTGGATAGCTTTTGGTGGTCTAAAAATGAGTTTAAAAAGTTCTAAAGCTAATTTGTTGTTTAGTAAATTTCTTTTTTTAAAAAAAAAATACTTTATTCTACAGTAAATTTTTTTTAAAAAAATAAACACTTTTTAAAATATAATTTTAAAAATTATTATTATACTTAACATAATTTTATATATGTTCTCATATATATTATTAAAATTCAAAATTATCCTTATTAATTAAAAAATAAAATGACTAATTTTAAAGAGATTATTACTATTACCAATTACTTAAGATAATAAAATAAAATAATAAAATAATACTATAACCTATTTATTTTAGTTATTAATTATTATATTTACACAATAAAAAAATTTATATACATATTTATACATGTGTAAATAAATTTTATTTAATATTATATCTAATTCAGTCATTTATATACCCATAACAATTTAACAATAAAATTTAACAAACATATACTACTGTTTGTAAAATTCACAAGACCTTTAAAAATAAATTTTACTAAACATTCAACTAATTTTCTTCACAGTTAATTATTTGTACAATATAATAATTAACAATTATTATAAGAGTTATGGTAATACTAAACTGGTGTTTAGGCTATATTTAGAAGACTAGATTGAATTTAATTAACTTTTAGGATTAAATTGGATCAAACTTGATTATATGTAGTGTTTTCTTTTATTTGGTACAATGTCAATAGGACTATAATAGTATTGTCTTATGTTTGGTAGCTTACAAGAGTGGATAATAAAAATAGTAATAATTAGTATGAAAATTAAGTAAAATGAACTATGTTTAAATTTTGACAATAACTTTTGATCAGGATTTGTCTTCTATGAATGACATCAATTTCTTTTTTTTTTTCAAAAAGAAAAGGCACTTGATTGGATAATATTCCACATCTCAATATGTGAACACCTCCATCAAAAAATATAAATTCCATCAAATTATAGAGCAACAATTCATATAAACAAAATATAGTTTCTCATATAATATATTTAATAACATAAGACAACCACAAAACAACTATTTATAAAGTACTAGATATATTGTATACGTCTACCATTAAGCCACTCAAAGTGGTTAAATAATTACAAAAAGATGGTGGGTACCATTTTGTTGCAAATGGATCACAAATTAAAAATCTAATTCATATGATTAGCTTTATCATCAGCTTCGTAAACAATTATAACGCGATACCAATTTGTCTCATCAAGCAAGTTGATACCCAGGCCCCCACAACTTCAGCTTCAAGATTAAAATTCAAAAAAAAAAAATGTAAACTCAATTTTCACCTCCCAACATGAACAACGCAGAAGATTGACACCACATACACCATCATCTTCTTAAGATTACGCTTTCCAATCAATAATCATAAACACACACAAAGACAAAAAAATAAATAACCAAATAACCTTAAAAATAATAAAAGAACCGAACAACCTGGCCTTTGGAGTCATAAGGTCAAGGATTTATAGTGATCGTGTTAAAAAGGCAAATTTTGAAGAGGGCCAACTGGACATCATCATAGTGATCGTGTTACTAAGTAAATTATTCACGAACAGTCACCGCAATTTCTTAATTCTCAGGCAACCGTTCGAGATCACAGTCCTTAAAAAGATGGAAAAGGTAAGCAAAATAATTGCGACTTGACTGGGGAAAGCATGCAGATTCACTTACCGATCGAATAAGAAAGGTGAGTTTTCAGTTCTTGGAACCAAACCCACCAAAAAGAAAAAAAGAAAAACAATGAATTTGAAAATCCATAATGGAAGCCTCAATTTAATTAGAAGATGAAGATCGACTTGGAAAATAAATTTGAACGCCTTTGATTGTTGTTCAGAGCATCTAAAGCAGTGGTGATTCTAATTGGATTTTAGTTTTGGGTCGATTAAAGAGAAGATAGGATTATAGTTTCACTAGATATCTTATTCAAGATAAATCCACGTGAAAAGAGGTGAAATAATCCAATGATTCTAGGATAAAAAAATGGGGCTTACTTTTTTAATTCATGCAGCTAAACATAACTTTAGACAGGATTAATATTTGTAGTCATAAAAGTTAGTCTCATCGTGCCTTTATCACTCCAGCCAAACATGGCCTTAGTTTAGAAAAGAGTCGGGTTAGCTTCAGCCACATGCATTCGGTCAGCCTGTATGTAGGTTAGCTTAGTGTCACAGGCCGCCAAGGTTTCTCTTGACCGGAGGCTAATTTTGTATATATATGATTATTTGGCAAAAATTCATTAAGGATTGGAGTGCACTGCGAATATGGGATGCGTTTAGCACTCAACGTGGGGTGCAATTAGAAAGCGGATTCGCTTAGTGCAAGAGGCGAATGTACTTAGAAATGAGTTGCACTTAGCAATTAGTCGCCCACACAACTAAGCCAAACGTGGTGCGCTTAGTAACCAGCCTGACCCGAGTTTTACATTTTTCCATAATTACTCAAGTGTTGGAATTCTCAAGAAAGTCTCACTTACACCTCTAGTCAGCAAGCCTATAAATAAGGAAAGATCTCTTATTTTGTGCAACACTTCCACACACACGCTCACACACTAGCGCACAAGCTCTCGGGCTCTCTTGAATATTGTGTAATTACGCATCTAAGTGTAATAAAAATAAAATTAACAATTTAACTCGTTTTTCTCTAAGCTCTTTCGGCAAAATTCTTCACTTAGGTTAGATCGAAAAATGGTTAGTCTTACTTAGCGACTTAGAGTGGTACAAAGTCATTTAAGTACCATACATAAATGCTGCGACAAACTCTCATCCCATGATATTAGTGTCACATGCTGCTTAAATCCTCTGCAAACAGAGGCTAATTTAGCCTTATGCGGTTGCATTCAGTAAAAGTTTACCTAACAGCTGAATGCGCTTAGAAGTGGGGTATGCCCCGCTCAACAGCAAGATGTACTTAGCAGCGTGGGCTCTTCCGGTTCAAGCTCGGCGCTTAGGCCTAATTCGATTCATCTGCCATTATTACCGCAGTGATACAATGTATACCCGACAGGAGAAAATTTTCATTATTTTCTCAACAACAAACCGTCGTCTGCGCAGCGAAGTAACGGTATTAGCTATTATTTATTTCCAATGGGGCCAAACATGTTACTTGATGACGTGGCAAGAATCTAACGACATGAAATATAACGAACTGACGAGATAATCATACTCGCGAATTGTAGACACGAGCCTGAAGCTCGGTCGTGCTCGTCAGCAGTCACTTCACTTGACTTTGAGAAAGATCACAGTGAAATCAACACTCCTCAATCTGTAATCCGAAATGGGCGGTACTGTCGCATATCATCCTTTAATTATATTTTCCAAAAAATTATTTCCAGTTTAAAGTTAAAACGAATTGATGAATCCGTTTTTGAAAAAAATGAACAGTTAGAGAATTGGATGGTTCTAGTTCTACTTCCAGTTTGTGGTTGGCTCCGAACCCGAGCAAGCGATGGGCCGAGCTCTTCTTTCTTGGCTACACACCGTTTTGGCTCACCCTCTGTCTCGGAATCATTGTTCCCTACAAGCTCTACGAGGTAATTCTTTATCAATTTTTTTTTCAAAATGTATGATTTGACTGAAGTCTTTGTAAACACCCCCCCCCCCAAAAAATAAAGACATAAGAGCAATTATGTGGAAACAAGTTTAAGTTAAGTTTGCTATTGAAAGCATCGCGGTTGTGAACTGACAGAGTTTTACGGAGTTAGAGTATTTGCTGGTGGGTTTGGCTTCAGCAGTTCCTTCTTTCTTGATACCGCTGCTATTTGTTGGAAAGGTAAAAACTTCACTCGGTTGTTTACAGGATACGCCTATTAATTTTAGTTTTAGCGTCTTTATTATTTGGTGTTTAAAGTTCTATCTTCTGCAGGCTGACAGCTGCCTGTGTTTGAAGGATCGTTTTTGGATCAAGGCAAGTGTTGTGTTTTTCCTGGGTAACTTTTTACATCTTTTTTTTTTTTTTTT
Source organism: Aegle marmelos (assembly GCA_030449875.1). Classification (NCBI taxonomy): domain Eukaryota; kingdom Viridiplantae; phylum Streptophyta; class Magnoliopsida; order Sapindales; family Rutaceae; genus Aegle; species Aegle marmelos. The sequence continues at coordinate 4,427,127 of JASUUL010000093.1, forward strand.
AACAAAAGAAAAGCTAGAGTTTTGTGGACGTATTTCGGTTGTTGTTGTAGGCAAATCTGTGGATAACTATTTTCATTTACGTTGGCAATTACTTCTGGACCCATTATTTCTTCACAGTTCTAGGGGCTTCCTATACATTTCCATCATGGAAGATGAACAATGCAAGCCTCCAAACAGGAAACACTTATGGTGCGTTTAGGTGGAATCCCATTCGAAATGGTGGCAATCTCCTCAATTTAGGAATGGATAATGGGAGATTGATTATTAAAAATATAAAAATGAATCTCGCATTTTGAGTAATGATCATTTTATAACTGAAGTAAAAAATACTTGTTTTATTTTGAGTTCAATAAAAAATTATTATAATTAATTAAAATGTATAATTATAATCATAATTATTAATTAATTAAAAATTTTAAATTAATTAATATATCAATATATTATTAATAATAATTAATATTAATAATAATAACTTTTAAATAAATAATCACAATAATTTTAATATATTATTATAGTTAATTAATTAATATGTTATAATTAATTAATTTAATAATGATAATAGTTATGATTAGTTAATACATAATATATTATTAACAATTAATTAATTAAAAATTTTACAATTAATTGATTTATTAATATATTATTGATAATAATTATTAATACTAATAAATTTTGAATAAAAAATTACAATAATTAAAATACAAAATAATGATTATGAGTTAATAGATTTTTTTAATAATTTTTAATTATCTAACTTATTGCAATTCTAATTTTAAAATAAAATAAACATATTAATAATAATCTAGTATATTCCGATTCTAATTTGTATGATTTAAGTAAATAATTTTTTCTAATTTCTATTTTTTATTTCCCTTCTGGATAACTCCAATTTTGGCTTATTTTGATTTCTGATAATTTTAATTCTTATGTAGTACAGTATCGTTAATACTATAGGCGCGCAGATAGTCCGAGTATAATTTTTTTTCCGCTGTCCTTTTACTGATATCTGCTACACTTTGTAGGTACCTCACACAACTTTCCTTCTCACACGTCTGCTTCCTGTTTTACCATGTTACGTCAAATTTGACACTTCGGAGAATGCGGCATTCTGCTGCTGACTTGCCCGATAAACTTCAGCGGGCTGTTGTGGCTGGATGGATTTTGGCTCTTTCTTATTTTATAGCATACCTGGAAACGTTAGCCATTTCCAATGTATGTTTCATCATAGTTCAGCATGTTTTTTTCCTTAGCATCCTTACCCTTCTCTCACAATAATAAAGACTTAACAAATTTTCGATGATGGATCACAGAAGAAACTTTCCATGATGGAATCACAGGAGATAAACCCTAAGTAATTTAGATCAATAGATTGGTGTATTTTATATTTCTGATGGTTTGCAGATTCTAGATCTTTACAATTCCGTAGTGTACCCTGCCTCGGGTCTTATCTTAAATATGACAACTCAACTCATTTAATGATACTCAAATTAAATTTACTCTAAGAAGCTATTTTCTCTGCGTACGGGGAAAAATATTCAGTCCCAATGAATTTTTTGACTCTTAGTGTGATTACTCTTGTACATTGCAACTAACTGTCATTGATATTAACAAAATGGCTAACAGAACTGAAGATTTTGTTTTATGGGTTTTGGATGGATGGATGGATGTTTTGTAGTTTTATCGATGTAATAATGTTATGAGCTTTCAAGGATCTGTCCCCAAATTTTATGTTTTGCATATTTGTGGATTTTTTCTGACACTTTTCTTTGGAGCTCATGCAGTTCCCGTATTGTGAATTTGTGGACCGAGCATCCATGTATAAAGTTGGGTCTTTGTTTTATGCCCTCATCTTCATTATAAGCTTCCCAATGTTCCTAAGGTAAGAACTCAGTCCAGCTGTTAAATGTGAACCGTGTTTGTGTGGAATAATATGAGACCATTCAAGATGGCGTACACAATGCAAATTATGCACTGCTTTTATGCTATTCCTGCTATATTGTCGCTCGTACTCTGTTTTCTTCTGTCCTCATCTTTCAATCTGACAACGATTTCTCATATGCGTTCTCAGAATTGATGAGAAACCTGGTAACCTGTGAGACTTACCCCGAGTGGCTGTTGATGCTCTGGGAGCTGCGGTGCTTGTCGCAATAATACTTGATTTGTGGCGAATCTTTCTGGGACCTATTGTTCCGCTTCCAGAGACGAAGCAATGTCCACAACCGGGACTCCCATGGCTTTCGGGACGCGCCAGTAAAACTTAAAAAGTATGCAGGTGTGGAAAACAGGAAGTTTCTACTCAACTGAGAAAACACGCACTGTATCTCCTTCCAATTACAATGAGCTAATGTTGTGGGATTGAATGTCTGCACCATCTTATCTAGATTAATATTTGGGTGATTTGAAGAAACATCGTTATGTGAGATTCTTCTTAGCCCTAGCCATTTCCTAAGAACGGAGGCGGCTTTCAACAATAACAGAAGTGGTGTTTAGTTTTAATGTAATGTAATAAGTAGCATCTGAAATTGATGTGATTTATAATTGTAATTGGATTCAAAATTGCTTTTGAGAACTTGAGAAACAGAACGAGATTTCGGATTCGACGCATTTAGAATTTGCGGACGTGTTAGTCTTCTCCTCTAGTTTAATTGATATTTTGAAAGCAAAACCAACTAAAATGTGTCAAACATAACAACATTTTGTAAATCAAGATTAGAAATTTTTTTTTTTTGAGGTAAAGACTTTTTTAGAGTCATTTTTAGAAACAAACACCAAATATCGCACACTGACACTCTCTATATTTTCCCACTCCCAAACCTGAATCAGTCACTCTTTCCTTGTCCTTTAAAAGACTAAAACCCTACACGCCAAAGATAAATGACACAGTTTTTATCTTTTTTTTTTCCCCCTTATTCACAAATTTGAATCTGACAAATCTTCTTTAACGCATTCAGTTAGGTTTATTTCGACATAATTGCTTTAGATGTGCTATCCCTCTCTCCACATAATTTTTTGAGAGAGCGAATTCCTCTAAGAAAGGCATTCCATTTCTTGCTCTATTGATACTCCAACAACTATCGGTATATAGTATTTTTTTATTTTTAATTTTAATGTCATTGTACTATTCTATGATCAAGGTATTTGTGCTGATCGCATAAAACACTAGAACTGTTACTTTATAAGTTATTATTGTACTCATTATTGCTTTTATTTGATATTTAATAATTTATAGCTTAAATTGATATATCAATATGAGATTTGGAATTGGAACCCACAAAATAAAATCAATTACCTATAACTCAAATAGATCAAACGAGAATCAGCTATTAAGATTGCATTTACTTGCTAGATTTAGAAATGAGAATAAAAATCCAGAATAAAATACATGTTTACTTGGTGAAATAAGGGGAGGAAATGAATTTATTTTGATGGGACCCACAACAATTTGGGAATCAAGAATGAAAATATAATTCCCAACATTTTTAATTTTGTCCCCACTAATTTTTTTATTATTTCAAAAATACCCTCACTTCAAATAAAAGATATGAAAAATGAAATTTTTTTAAAAAATTCTTAAAAACTAAACTTTCTCACATGAGCCTCTGAATCAAACGCCATAGAAGCTGCTTCCATTAATTTTGTCTATAATGGCCACAGTTTCGATCTAATGATACTATTGCTGCTAATAATGATGACCTGTTGTTACAGTTATTGTTATGATGATGACAGTTACGATTTTTATTATTGCAGTTATTTTTTTAGGAAATGGATTATTTTGTTGATGACAATGAATCCGATTATGATTATTATTATTTTTGAAATGAATTATTATTTTGTTGATGATTATATTTTTTATTTTGATTATTATTATTAATTTTATTATTATTAATGATAAATGATAATTAATTAATATACTAACAATATTTGAAAATAATAATAATAATATTTTAGTAATTTAGGACTATTTAATTCATTCCAATTTCAATTTTAAGAAAAATAAACACATGAATAGAATCCAACTAATTCTAATTCTGTTTTTTATAGTTTAAATAAATAATTTATTTTAATTCTTATTCCCCATTTCCATTCTAGTCTATTCTTAATATTGCTCATTCCTATTCTAACATATTACGATTCTTATTTAGTAAATGCATTATGAATATAAAATAATTGTACTGAAGTAATGTTTTGCTTGAATAACAACTCAAAAAAAAAAAAACTTTTTGCCAAAATAAAACACGCCCAAAAAGAGAGAAAGAGAAAGACTTTAAGGCTTAATGTATCATCTCATTAAATACAACAGCATTTTCTTTTTTAAGAATATGCATATAAAGATTCGGGGGTGAAAAAAGACCAAGGAAAAAAAAAGTACATAGGAAGCAAATGTAGGGATTGAACTATAGAAGTAGAAAAAAACAATCTCTTTTGGCGATATGAAAAGTGAGATTGATCAATAAACAAGGTGACGCTGTTTAGTTGAGCCATGTCTCAGTATCCTAAAAACGCTATTTAGTGTACTTGACACTTTCTGCCTTAATTATAAAGAGAGAAATCTGACAAAATAAGTTTTTAATGAAAAAATTTAGGGTTTTGGATTTGAAAAATGGTTTTTTATCTAGTTATCTAAATGAGGAAAGTAAACGAGGATAATTTTTTTTTAATAAATAACACGTTCTTTCTGGTCTAATTCTTATTCTTAGAATTGTGTCAATATTATCCATATGTACTGACGAAAATATCCCTAATGCCAATATAGTTGCTCGCCTAAAATTACTCTCATAAACACACAATAACAATAAATTCAAACACAAAATTAGAGATTACCAACAGTTTCCATTTTATATATTCTTAATATTATAAATAGGCAAATTCATAGAATGATAACCTGGTCTAAAAGTGTAATAATTTCACTGGAGCTTTTAAAGTAAGATCAACTCACAATATTACATGAGATTATTATCCAAAACCTCCTTTATATTATAATGATAGTTCATAAAATCTAAGGTAAGAAGATCTCACATTTCTTTTTATAAGAATTAAAAACATTAACTTAGTATACTATTGAACTTAAATAAGACTCTATTTAGATTTAGATGTGAATTTATCATTTGATTAAAAATATTATTTGAGTCTCAACTTGAGTTTTAATTATGTGTCACTCATTTATTGTATGATAAATAAAATGTTATTCATTACTCTATTTTTTTCATAAATTGATGAAGGCTATTTATAAAAATTAGAAATACGACTTATTCCTTCTTAATGGTTCTCTATTTGGTTACTTTGCCAAAAAGAAAAAGGTTTTTTTTTTTTAAATTCAGGGAAAAAAAAGAGTTATATATAAAAAAAAGGATCATTTAAGAGAAGTTACTAAAAGATCTTAAAAGATACAGACAAGTTGTCGTGCTTTGGCAGATCGATCGGAAGTGGCTGTTGTGACTCCAAACTGCTGACAGATTCTCTATGCTTACTATTTTTAAGATTCGAAATTTAGAATTCGCATAGGGGCTGAAAGCAGGGTTTTATCTGAAATTCAACTAATTATGTATAAAGTTTACATGTTGGGTTCTTGTGTTATGTTCCCCAGATCGAGTTTCCTCCGTTACCAGAATCCTGAAATCCTGAAATCCACAAACACGCCGATTACCCTCTAAGCACTTCCAAAATCAGCTGTCCCATGTCATGAACTTTAGCTTTTCCTTCGTCAGAAGTAAATTATTACACATTGTATCTCTAAAACGGGACGAATTATCCGTAGTGGAAGTTTTCGGTAAATAAAATTTCTAATGTGTTGTATGATGACAGATAATGTTCCATTTTTGATGAAATTTCGCAAAGCTAGCAAAAAAACCTTCACATGCTTCAAATTAAGATGTTGCAATTTCCTCTTGAAAACCATAACAAACACCACTGAGTTTGTTATTCGTGTAAACTCTCTTCCTTTGAACCACCCATTAACCCCCAAATTCGTTGTAGTAAACTGTGGATCTGAATTTTATGTGGGAAAATTAACCTGAGGTCTGTGCTTGTTTCTTCATATGCGGTGCTAGAGTTTCAATCTTGTGCTTCTTTCTGCATTTGTTTGAGATCGAGTCAATTTCTTTGTACCATAAAATTTGACACTGCATCAGGTCTAGCAAACGAGATTGCAGATGCTTGTTAATTTCCATGACATGCTTTGTCATTTGTGATGCCCATGCTTGTTGGTTCATGTTTACATCTGCTTGCATTTGCATTGCTGCCGATGTTCCTTCTTGCTGCCCACAAATCAGATGTTAATGGAACATTGATCATCTTTGTTGAAAAACACATGACTGAAGGAGACTAACCATTTCCATTGTCAAGTTATTTAGTTGAGGATACTTTTCAAGCGAAGACATTCAGTCCTTTTTCAACTTTCTCCGACAGTTTGACCGTTCTGAAAGCTCCCAAGACTGTCCGATTACTACCAGATTCGTAACTAGTCCTACTAGAATATGAACACAAAGTACACAAAATTGATTTTGGTAAAATCCCATTTGATTATAGCAAAAAAGGCGTGAAAATCACAATTATTCAAATATTTTTGAATAGTACATATTCAAAACGTCGAAGTTATGGTTACCTTTCTTATGGTTGAATCTTCGAATGCTCACCCTTCTAGTGACATCACAGAGGCAGACAGTCTTATCTTCTGATGCAGGTATCAGATGGGATAGCACTAAAGGCTAATGCAGTTATTGATCCACTCACTGCAAATAGATAAAATTTAAAGCCACGTGAGTATTTGGATAGGCAAAATGTCTGGGTGAGGTATGAACTATTCATAATCAAACACAGGAAGGAAAGTGTTAAGTCTGTATTTTAAGTAAGAAGCAAAATGGAAATTAAAACAGAAGGGGAACAGAAATTAGCTTAATGGCTTCAAAGTAGAAATATTCTGGTTGGGAAGCCAAGCACTCAAATATTTAAAGTTGAATCAATTTGAGAATTCAGTTCAACACTTAAAATGCTATCAGAACATTTGTATTTCTAGTTTCTTGCCGAAATGATAAATTATTACTAGAGACCATAAATTTCCTCATCAAGAAAAGTAAAGCAGAAAAAATCTTCCTCGGCCCAGTTCCTAAGGATTCCTGTCATCGGATCTATCTCCAATTGATTTCAAGAAACCTAAGGCATCATACGTTAAACATTACTGGTGTCCTTTAAGCACGCTGTGTTGATCGTCTCCAACAACGAAATGATCCTTCAGCAACAAGAATTTAAGTGGACTAACAAATATTCTTCCATCTACACTTCCAGCAACAAAAGCTGCTCTCCTGGATGACAAGCAATAGCAGTTACTGCTTGTCGATAGACTTGTGTTTGTCTGAGCATTCCTGAGGTTAGGTCCCAAACCTGCAAAATTTGAAATAGCATCCCTTGGTAAGAGGAGATTTCAACTTTGAAAGAATTTATAAGGTCACAAATGAGATTTTTTTTTTTAAATACTGATTACATGTCATATTAGAGCATTTTTACAATCAGATGGATATAGAAAGTATATCTTTACTCAACTTACACTTACATTTCGCCAGAGAAAAAAAAAAACTTATAAATTTACTACATATAATTATTTACATAATTGAGGAATGTTGAATTTATAGAAATTCAAACTCTTATCCTCATAGTCCTTCTTAATTTTAAGAATAATAATTCACCAATAGGTTAAAACTCATGTGGCTACAAATGAGAAGTTATAAACTAATTTAAGTGTTTGATAAATTTTAAAAAAAATTATTTTTCATAAAATCACCTTATTTTACAATAGATTTTTTTTGGAAAACAAGGAATAAGTAACTTTTAAAAATCACATTTATACTTAAAAACTTTATATGTATCCTTATATAAATTATAAAAATTTAAAATTATTCTTATTAATTAGAAAACAAAACTATTAACTTTACAGAAATTATTATTATTACCAATTATATTGAGATAATAACTAAAAAAAATTATTAGTATGAAATATTTATTTTGGTTATTGCTTATTATATATACACAACAAAAAAAATATTATACATATGTGTTTATAAATGTGTAAATAAATTTTATTCAATATTATGTTTAATCAGTCATTTATATTTTCTCGGTAGTTTAATAATAAAATTTATTAAATACATATGACTTCTTTAAAACTTAAAGTATTTTCATAATAAAATTTTATTAAATATTTAACTAATTTCTTTACTGTTTATAATTTTTACAATATAATTAACAATAATTTATAATTATTTTAAAAGATGTAATATTCTACAGTGACGCTTAGTTTAGAATAATTTCCGTGGCGCCGGGTCAGCCTAGCTTCGGCGAAGCGCGGCTTCGGGCAGCACGTATGCAGGTCAGCTTAAGGCCCTTCTAGTTCGGCCTAGGCCGAATTCGTTCATTATTTTCTCAACGACCGACCACCGTCTGCGAAGTAAGGGTATTACCTTCTGTTTATTTTCAACAGGGTCAAACATGTTACTGGATGACGTGGCAAGATAATCATATAACGACGACGCGTGATAATCATACCTGGCAGTAACACTTCCGGCGCATCGTAGACACGAGCCTGGAGCTCCCTCGTACTCGTCAGCAGTCACTTCACTTGACTTTGAGAAAGATCACAGTGAAATCAACACCCCTCAATCTGTAATCCGAAATGGGCGGTACTGTTGCAGATCATCCTTTAATTGTATTTTCCAAAAAATTATTTCCAGTTTAAAGTTAAAGCGAATTGATGAATCCGATTTTGAAAAATGAACAGTTGCAGAATTGGATGGTTCTAGTTCTACTTCCAGTTTGTGGTTGGCTCCGAACCCGAGCAAGCGATGGGCCGAGCTCTTCTTTCTTGGCTACACACCGTTTTGGCTCACCCTCTGTCTCGGAATCATTGTTCCCTACAAGCTCTACGAAGTAATTCTTTTTTTATTTTTATCTTTTTTGGTTTATTTACATCAATTTTTTTTGGGTAAATTTATTTGCATGAAGTGAATCAAATTTTTGTTTAAAATGTATGATTTGATTGAAGTTTTCGTAAACCCTGCCCCCCGGGCCCCCACCGAAAAAAAAAATTGCATGAGAGCAATTACGTGAGATCAAGTTTAAGTTAATTTTGATATTGAAAGTATAGTTACGGTGACTGACAGAGCTTCACGGAACTGGAGTATTTGCTGCTGGGTTTGGTTTCAGCAGTTCCTTCTTTCTTGATACCGTTGCTATTTGTTGGAAAGGTAAATTCTTCACTTGGTTGTTTCAGAGTGTCCAGTTTAGAGAATGCGCCTATTAGTCTTAGCTTCTTTATTATTTGGTGTTCTAAAGTTCTATCTTCTGCAGGCTGACAGTTGCCTGTGTTTGAAGGATCGTTTTTGGATCAAGGCAAGTATTGTGTTCTTCCTGGGTAATTTTTTTGCACCTGTTTTTTAACGAAAGAAAAGCTAGAGTTTTATGGATGGATTTCGATTGTTGCTGCAGGCTAATCTGTGGATAATTATTTTTAGTTACGTTGGCAATTACTTTTGGACTCACTATTTCTTCACGGTTTTGGGGGCTTCCTACACATTTCCATCATGGAAGATGAACAATGTAAGCAACAAAACAAGAAACACTTATACTATATGCAGATAAGCCGAGTCCCCCTATTCTGTACAAAGACAGATGGGCCAAGTCCTCCTATTCTGTATAATCGCTTCGATTTTTTCCACTGCCCTTCTGCTGATATCTGCTATTCTCTGTAGGTACCTCACACAACTTTCCTTCTCACACATGTCTGCTTTCTGTTTTACCATGTTTCATCAAATTTGACAATTCGGAGAATACGGCATTCTGTTGCTGACTTGCCAGATAAAATTCAGTTGGCTGTTGAGGCTGGATGGATTCTGGCTCTTTCTTATTTTATAGCATACCTGGAGACGTTAGCTATTTCCAATGTATGTTTCATCATATTTCAGCATATTCTTTTATTTAGCATCCTTGCCCTTCTCTGACAGTAATTAAGATTTAAGAAATTTTTGGTGATGGAATCATAGGAGATAAACCCTACGTAATTTAGATTGGTGTATTTTATATTTATGATGGTTTATGGCTTCTAGATCTTTAAGATTCCTGAGTGTACTCTATCTCAGGCCTTATTAAGTATAAATATGACAACTCAACTCTTTTAATGATACTCAAATTAAATTTACCCTAGGAAGCTATTCCCTACGAGGGGAAAAATATTCGGTCCCAGTGAATTTTTTGACACTTCAACCATGATTACTCTCTGACATTGCAAATAAATGTCATTGCTATTAACAAAATGGCTAAAGGAATTGAGGATTTTTTTTCAGGGGTTTTGGATGGATAAATATATTGTAGTTTTATCAATGTAATAGTCTCATGAGCTTTTTAGGATCTGTCCCTAAATTTTATGATCTGTATATTTGTGGATTTTTTTTTTTTTTGGGTGTACTTATTAAAAATATAGCACATATGGTTCACCATGCAGCTGGGATGATAACTAAGTAAACAAGCCAATGTTTCTGACATTTTTCTTTGGAGCACATGCAGTTCCCCTATTATGAATTTGTGGACCGAGCATTGATGTATAAAGTTGGGTCTTTGTTTTATGCCATCTACTTCATTATAAGCTTCCCAATGTTTCTAAGGTAAGAACTCAATCCAACTGCTAAATGTGAACTGTGCTTGTGTAGAATAATATGAGATCATTTGCTAGTTCGCAAGATGCTGTACTCAATGTAAATCATGCACTGCTTTTATGCTATTCCTGCTATAATGTGACTCCTATTTTGTTTTCTTTTGTTCTCATCTTTCAATCCAACAATGACTTCTCACTTGTGTTCTCAGAATTGATGAGAAACCTGGTGACCTGTGGGACTTACCCCGAGTGGCTGTTGATGCTCTGGGAGCTGCAATGCTTGTCACAATAATACTTGATTTGTGGCGAATCTTTCTGGGACCTATTGTTCCGCTTCCAGAGACAAAGCAGTGTCGACAACCAGGACTCCCATGGTTTCCAGGACACACCAATCAAACTTGAAAGTACGCACGCGTGGAAAACTGGAAGTTTTTATTCAACTGAGAAAACACGCACTGTATCTCTTTCCAATGACACTGAGCTCATAGTTGTAGTTGTGCTCTATTAGGTCTCTTTCGCACTTGCTTTTTCCTGGACATAATGTGAGAAGTATCTTATTGACACTTATCTTTACTTGATGTTGTGGGATTGAGTGTCTGCACCAGCTCCTGTAGATTAATATTTGGATGATTTTAAGAAGCATCACGTGAGATTCTTCTTAGCTCTTGCCATTTCCAAAGAACAGAGGCGATTTTCAACAGTAACAGAAATTGTCTTTAGTTTTAGTATAATGTAACAAGCAGCATAGGAAATTACTGTGTTTTGTTTTTTCAATTGAATTAAAAGGGCTCTTGAGAACTTAATAAACAAAACAAGATTTTGGATTAAATGTTCTTAGAATATGCGGACATGTCAGACTTTTACTCTGGTTTAATTGATACTTTGAAAGTACGACCACCTAAAATGAGTCAAACGTAACAACATTTATGAAAATCAAGATTAGAATTGTGTGTTTTTTTCCCCCTTTTAGGTAAAGATTTTTAGAGTCATTTTTGAGGAGAAAAATTCATTTTTTTGGGAAAAAACAATAAGTATCTCACGCGTGTTAGAACAAATAGCCAAGGAAGAGTGGCATTGGTGGGTACGTGCAAGCGTTTATCAAATGCTCCGAAATGATAAGAAAGATATTTTAATTTCTTCTCAACCTCTAATTCATAAGTATCCCACACTGACACTCTCTCCATTTCCCGCTCCCAAAGCTGAATCAATAACCCTCTCCTCGTCTTTTAAAAGACAGAAACCCTACGCCAACGATAAAGAACACAAAGTTTTTAGTTTTTTTTTCCCCTAATTTCACAAATTTGAATCTAACAAATCTTTCTTTAACACATGCAGTTAGGTTTGCTACGAAGTTACTCTTTCTCTTACTCCCTATATTCTTCTTATTCTTCTTCTTCTTCTTCTTCTTCTACTCTAAATAAAGTACCAGCAAACATGGCTGCTCTGAGTGCGTTCTCTCTCTCTCCGTACAATTTTTTATGCAAGCCATTACTCAGAAGAAGGCGTTCCATTTCTTGCTCTATTGATGCTCCAACAACTTTAGGTGTATTGTAATTTTTTTTTAAAAAAAATTATTTTAATTCCATTGTACCATTCATACTTATGCTGATTGTCTACAATACTGGAACTGTTATTTCATAAGTTATTAATGTACTCACTACTGCTCTTGTTTGATATTAAATAACTTCCAGCTTAAATTAGATGTTTTGATGTCAGAGTTTATGTGCTTTTTAATCAAACTTATTCATAACTTCTTATGAGTGTCCCTGAATTTTTAAGTGTTACAATTTCTCATTATTTGTAAATTATGATGGTGACTAAGTTGTTTCTCTCTTATTTTAGGCGCACGTGAATCTAAAGTTCGACATAGAAGAACAGGAAGAACAGAAGGGCCTAGGAAAAGTATGGAAGATTCTGTCCAACGCAAGATGGAACAGTTTTATGAAGGGTCTAATGGCCCGCCACTGCGTGTCCTTCCAATAGGTGGCCTTGGTGAAATTGGGATGAATTGCATGCTTGTTGGAAATTATGACCGATATATTTTAATTGATGCTGGCGTCATGTTTCCTGAGTAAGTTGCCCACAATTGTCACTCCAGGAAAAAAAAAAAAATTATATCTTGATTGCATGCCATTCTGCATGTGGGTTCTACATATACTGTAAAAAAGATGGGTGCCTTTTGAAGCTGTCTCTTTTCAATTGTTAATGAAAGTTGACTACGCGATGATTAATGTGTTTACTAGATTTAATACCCTTTCTATGATCATTTTGGTCAAGGGTAAACATGTTTGAAAATTATTGGTGTTGCAGCAGTAGCATTTCTTCCTTTGCATTCTCCATAATGAAATCTGCAAATGAAAAATACTACAAACTTAGGTTCTCCTTCCTTTGGTCTTTTTGCTCACTTTGTGCCATGTGCTTGACACGAAATCAGCTATGATGAACTTGGTGTCCAAAAAATCACACCTGATACCACATTTATCAAAAGATGGAGCCACAAAATTGAAGCAGTTGTCATAACTCATGGCCACGAAGATCACATAGGTGCATTGCCCTGGGTAAAGTTTCCTACTACTTGGAATTTCATTTGATTGAAAACAGACAGGTTAATTTCTATTCTAGTATGCTACATGACTTTTCAGGTCTTAACTATTGACAAACCAAAATGATGCCTTTTTTTTTTGGGGGGAGGGGGGGGGGGTGAAGAAGTTTGTTTTGATTTACTTATCAGAGATTACTCAATTTTCTAATGTTCTAATCTTTTAAGGAAAGGTGAACTGAAAATTGATGTGTCTTGTTGTTCAGGGGCTTATTGTAATGTTTGATTGTGCCGTGATTGAAGCAGAGATTTCACCTGTTAAACATACACGCACTGTATCTGTGTTAAATGTCAACAAACATTTAGTAGGCCCTCTATGTTAATGCATACCTAGGTGACTGTGTTAACAACAATAAAACAAAAATGTTTTGATTTCATTTGATACCTAAACAACCATCCCTAGAAATCCATAGACAAGATGCTGGATCGCAGCTGCTAGTAGACTTGAATCGGTTATTATCAGTTTATTGAAGATGAGAAATTAGACTGGGTGACAATTACAAACTCTTAAAGCCACATTAATTCTGATTTTTAGTAGTATGCTTTGCACTAGTTTTGATTTCTAGTAATATGCATTCAATTGATTAAGGTTTTTTAGGTGAAACTTGACTATCTAAATTTCAAGTAAATGTATGAACATAAAAAATGGTACTGCCTTTAGGCTGAAGGTGCACTCACCTTAATGAGGCTAATGCTTGTGGAGATATATAGAAGCTGTATAAATATGCAGCCAGGTCAGCTGCATTCATTCATTAAAATGTAAACTTAGTGTATTAGCTGCATTCTTTCAATAAATTCTCTTTCAGTCTTTTTTTTTTTTTTTTTGGGCTTGAATTTCTTTTGACTGTTTTTCTTGATGCTAACCAGGTGATCCCAGCTTTGGATTCCAATACACCAATATTTGCATCTTCATTTACAATGGAGGTACTCGTCTTGGGTTTTACTTACACAGATTGCCAGACACACACGCACATGCTCACTCTGTCACAGATCCTGCTTTATAAAATAATGTTTACTCCTGACAGGTGCTAATAAAAATTACTTCTTGAATTCATTTAATGTTGACCTGAAACTTTAAGTTCTCTCACGGATTTAATTTGAATGTTCCAAACTATCAACACTGGGTTGGTAGCTTGTAAGATTGTTTCTTTCATCACCATGACTTAATATTACTTATCATTCTATTTTTTCATTATCCTGCATAACTATTTGTGGTATCATGATGACTTGGTTGTGCATTTTCATCCTCATTTTGCTGTCTATGATGGTCTAGAAAGTTGATTCTCTATTTCTTGTTTCATCAGCTTATTAGAAAGCGCTTGAAGGAGAATGGGATATTTGTTCCGTCTAGACTCAAAACATTTAAAACAAGGAGGAAATTTATGGCTGGACCATTTGAAATAGAGCCCATCAGAGTGACACATTCTATTCCTGATTGTTGTGGATTAGTTCTTCGTTGTGCTGATGGTACAATACTTCATACTGGTGACTGGAAGGTAGGTTTTTCTCAATCCGTTCGTTTTCTTCTGTTTTTTTGTCTACCTCTACACTGCATAAGAATTTAACATTCAACAGATTGATGAATCACCTTTGGATGGGAAAGTTTTTGACCGTGAAGCTTTAGAAGAACTCTCAAAAGAAGGAGTGACATTGGTAAGTCTCCTTGATTCACATGTTGGATGTTATGTTGACCTGATTAAACGAGCAAGTGTTTCTGGCAAACTATGGGAGAGATGTAGTGGTTTCGGTGTGAGCTTAGAAAGAAAAATGTGGGTTCTGTTTGTTTTTATTTCTACGGGATTGAATATAGATATACATTTAGTACTTTTGACTGAAGCATGCAAAGAATTTGCTATCTTCATTGTGGAGCGGTAAATATATGGAATAAAAGAACGATCCTTGGTCTGCCATCATTAGGGAAAAGATTTATGCATAAAAAGAATGGGGGAAATTCTTTAAGTTTTGTGAAATGATTTTCCCATTGTTGGATACTCTAAATATAGTTCTGTTCAAGTTGCTTGATTCCAGAAATTTAATAATTTGTCTTGAGAAACTGAAATTTAAAATTTTCAGGTTGACTGAACCCTGATGATTGAATTGCGTTCTCTCATCTCAGTGCTTTTAGGGGGTTATTGTATACCTGGCCTTGTCATTTGTCTCTTTGCAATAGATTGTGGTCACATCAAAACTAAGTTTGTCATTTGTTTGTGTGTGTGGGTCTATTGTATATCTAGGAGGTATAGGTTGGTCCTATAGCTTCCAGTAATCTTAATCAAAGGTGCAATTTTAAATTTATAACTTCATTTATCTGTTCACAATGATTAGTAGCAAGCTTGTTATTGCCCAATCCTTTACAGATGATGAGCGACTCAACAAATGTACTGTCACCTGGAAGGACAACTAGTGAAAGTGTGGTAAAGGATGCATTGATGAGGCATGTCTCGGCTGCTAAAGGGAGAGTTATAACTACTCAGTTTGCATCAAATATACACCGCCTTGGAAGTGTAAAAGCTGCTGCTGATTTAACTGGTAGAAAATTGGTATTTGTTGGCATGTCCTTAAGGACATATCTTGATGCTGCTTGGAAGGATGGAAAGGCACCACTTGATCCATCCACTCTGGTAATAATACTTAAGACTCTGTATTTTGCCTCTATCTATTAACTTGACAGTTACTAATACTTCATCAAGTTATGTGTTTAATCTGTGATGGATTGAGATTCTATGCTTTTAGCCATGTTGACAAAAATTATTTCAGCTCAACTAAATCTTAAATCCACTTCCTGCTGGGGAATGTTTGGATATACTGAATAAAGGCTTTATAGATTGGAATTCATGTTGACAGAAAATTATTTCAGCTCAACTAAATCTTAAATCCACTTCGTGCTGGGGAATGTTTGGATCTGCTGAATAAAGGGTTTATAGATTGGAATTCTTTTGCTATTTGTCTAACATATTCTTCTTTTTTGGGTTAATGTTTATCATAATAAGCTGTGATATCATCTTCTCATCTTGTTCCTTTTATTGTGAAAATTTAGCTTCCTGACATCTTCCTTGCCTGTTTTAATAATATTGTAGGTGAAAGTGGAAGATATTGATGCCTATGCTCCAAAAGATTTGCTTATTGTTACAACTGGTTCACAAGTAAGTTAATCTTTATGACTCCAGTGATTCCTAGATGTGTTGACCATAATAGTTTATTGCACTGTACCATCTTGCTGGTATGTGACTCTACATGCTGTTGTGTCAGGCAGAACCACGTGCTGCCCTTAATCTTGCGTCGTATGGAGGTAGTCATTCTCTCAAATTGACCAACGAAGATGTAATTCTGTATTCAGCTAAGGTAATAAGATGTATAGTATGCAGTTGGTTTATAGGCAAATTCTACCTTAAAAATTTATTCTTTAAGTACTTAGTTCAACAGGGTACATGTTATTGAATTGAAATTGAGTGGTCAATTGCTGTATTTTTTATTCAATTTCAAGACTTCTTTAGTTAAATGAAAATTTCATAGAAAATTTTGCATATGCAGAATTTGCACATTGATATGACTTGCTTTTTGTTCTTCCTTTCCTATTTCTTTTTCAGCAAAGGAAGAATCCATTTTCCTTTTTTAGTTTCAATAAACTGGTGTTTTTGAAAAAAATAATAATTTTAGGCTCAAATATTTATTCTCGACTATTTTTTTAATAATAAATACAATTGATTTTTTGGATCATTCACAACCTTGTTGCTAGGGATTTTGAAGTCTGAAGTTATGGGGATCATGCTGACATCTTAAATGTTTAGCATTGTGATTGATTGTGCATTTTACCTGCAGGTGATCCCTGGTAATGAATCTCGTGTAATGAAAATGCTAAACCGCATATCAGAGATTGGATCAACTATTGTAATGGGTAGAAATGAAGGGCTGCACACATCTGGACATGGTTATCGTGGAGAACTGGTAAGATTTCTTAATGTTCCTTCTCAAAATTTCTCCTGTTGCATTATTTGGGCTTTTGTAATTCATTAGTCTTTGTGGAAATCAAATTTGAAGTAGATACCATGAGGCTGATGTGATAATCCAGAACACTAGCTGGTGAGCTGATGTAGCTTGAAACTTAAAATTTATAAAATCAGAAAATTGCGAGGAAAATCTATTTTATTTTAAAAAATAAAAATAAAAATAAAATTGTTAGGTATTTAGATGGGCATTAATTAATGTCTGCTTTTTTTTATTAAAATTCTGACAATGGATGATCTGGTCTTGCAATTTTATTCCAAAGGAGGAAGTTCTTAAACTGGTGAAGCCACAACACTTTTTGCCCATACATGGAGAACTATTGTTTCTGAAAGAGCATGAGTTGCTGGGGAGATCAACTGGCATTCGGCATAGTACTGTGAGTCTGTTTTGCTTTTTTCTTTTTTTCTTTTTGCATTGTTAAAATGTAAGATAGGCCCAGGAAAAGATTATCAGCATTGTATAATGATGACACTGGTGAAGTAACATTTATTCGGACAGAATACAGTGCGTAGTGTGAAGTAGGCAGAAGAAGGATTAATCAAGTAGAATAGTGTTGAGTTTTTTATGGAGCTGCAAATGTTGAGGTTTGCCAAATTGGGAAACATGTGTTATATCATTTTATTATATCTTAATGATGGTCATCGTTATAATTTATTCTAGAAGAATCATTAACAGAAAGGAAGCTCTGGTAGAGGTATTAGCATTGTCAAGCAAGATGAGAAGCTTTGATGTGTTTGCCTAATCCATTCACCCTTTCATTGTTTCAGTGCCTAAAGATCCACCATTTGGATAATAGAAGACTCCTTTTCCTACCTTTTCCCCCCTTTACCTGTGTAATATGATTAAAGTCTCATCTAGATGAGAAATTCTATGAAAACCTAACACATATTGACGATGAAGCTATAGGATATTAGAGGGTTTTCCTTTTGGAGCATGCTAAAAGGATCGCTTGTCTTTACAAATATTGGTCGTGGTGGGACAAAACATGCTTTGCCTAATTGCCTGGTGCATGATATGCGTACTAGGATTTTTGTATGCTTGACTTCAGATGTATTCTACTTTGACATTTTGACACCAACTATTTAGAATTTAAATGCAAGTATAAAATAAAACTTAAATAAGTAACTCTTTGCAACTATATCAGGTCATAAAGAATGGAGAGATGCTTGGGGTTTCTCACTTGAGAAATAGGAGAGTTCTATCTAATGGTTTTGTTTCTCTTGGGAAGGAGAATTTGCAGGTAGTTCTTTGAAAATGTCTATTATGAGATGGTAGTTGAGAAATTTACTAATAAATTTAATCTTATATTGCAGTTGATGTATAGTGATGGTGATAAAGCATTTGGCACATCAACTGAACTGTGTGTTGATGAGAGACTAAGAATTGCATCAGATGGTATCATTGTGGTCAGGTAAATATATTATCTCTGTAAATCAACTACTTGTCTTCGTTATGTGTGCAATGATGGCATCTTGACATTTGGCATTGCAGCTTGGAAATTTTACGCCCTCAACATACAGATGGTCAAAGTGGAAACAGCTTAAAAGGTAAAATAAGAATCACCACTCGTTGCCTGTGGCTTGATAAGGGAAAGCTTTTAGATGCTCTCCACAAGGCTGCCCATGCTGCACTTTCAAGCTGCCCGGTAAATTGTCCTTTAGCTCACATGGAAAAAACCGTCGCTGAGGTACTAAGGAAGATAGTGAGGAAGTACAGTGGCAAAAGACCTGAAGTTATTGCGGTTGCTATGGAAAATCCAGCAGCAGTTCTATCGGACGAGCTTAATGCTAGGCTGTCTGGTAATTCTCATGTGGGATTTGGGATGCCAGCACTTAGAAAAATGGTTGACACACATCCAAAAAGAAGTCAATTGAACAAAACACAAGCTGAAGATGATGGCCATCAACAAAATTTGCAAGGTCAGGTCTCATCTCTCTCTCTCGCCATGTGTCCCAGTGTCCAAGTGTGTGAGGTTGGGAGACATCTCTACACTTTCTATTCTGCCATAGAGCTCTTCTGATCTGGCATAAAGTGGGAAATCAAAGATTTTTCACATTTTCATGTTGCAGATTTTATGCTTGCTGGTCAAGGGAAAACACTAGAAAATGTTTTGAGGTCCATCCCATGAAATTAAAATTTTAAATCCAATAAACATATCAGATATTAAAGTTTAAGAACTAGCTTCCTTTGCATTTGAATTATGAAATAAGGAATAAGTAACTAGCCGTGGCAGCAAAGTACAATACCTACCGTATGCATTGGAAATGCTTAATCTTCAAGCAGTCTTCATGTGAAAATTCATTAATGCATTGTTTGTGTTGGAGATCTATTTGAATTGCAGGAACTTTCCTTTCTGACCCATGACTTATCTTTTAAATCCTTATGTGATGATATATTTACTGAGCTTTTTATTCAAAGCAAATGTTCTAATGACATGTTCCTTTCCCATTATTATTTATTTTTACAGTTGATGGAATTGACGTTGAAGAACTACCAGGAGAAGAAACCACTACTTCAAGTTCAGACTATGGTGAAAGACTTTCCCTTGATTCTGAGGATTCAGATGAGTTTTGGAAATCATTCGTCACTCCAGCTTCACCTATTAATAATCTGGAAAAAGGTAACAATGTTTTGATGCCGCAAGAGGAACAACGGATGTCGGAGCTTGAGGAAGACGGTACTGAGATCAGCGACGATGACTCCTCGGAGAGGTCAAGTTCTCGAGCAAAGCCTTCAAAGGGTGTCAGACGGAATAAATGGAGACCAGAGGAGGTGAAGAAACTCATTAACATGCGTTGGGAGCTGCATAGCAAATTCCAAATTGTAAAGGGAAGAATGGCCCTCTGGAAAGAAATATCAACACATTTAGCAAATGAGGGATTTAATCGAAGTCCAAGCCAGTGCAAATCCCTGTGGTCATCTTTGCTTCAGAAATATGAGGTTTGTTCTTCCAGTCTTCCCTTGACAAGAATTTCAGTTATAAATTCTGGAAACCATAACTCATATGACGAAGAAAGGAAAAATTGTCTCATGGTATGAAGATTTCAAACTCTGAAAAAGAAATTTACAGACATGCTTTTATTCACATGATTAATTTATGAAACAGGAAAGCAAGAGTGGGAATAGCCAAACAAGTTGGCCATACTTTGAGGAAATGAATAAAATTTTCTCTGACTCCGACTCAGAAGCCATGGCAACGAAATGATTGAAGAAGGTAAGAACAGTGAGCATTGAATTCGTGGAAAGAGTGTCCAAGGGCGCACTTACTGCAAATTAAAAAGGCTGCGTTTGTGACATATTTATCACATAATGGCTTCATCATAAGGAAGCTCCATGATAAAAGAGAGCAGAATGACTGATGAAAAATGATTCTAGGTTCAAAAAGCCGAAGGCCCCTGTGATTTGGCCAAATCTGATGGCAGACAAGAGATGGATTAAGTTAAATTTTGTAGTTAAGTGCCCTTGTGTAAATTGGAAACTAGGCCAGCAAAAGAAAAGCAGAGAGTGCGAAGCAAACCCCACGAGTGGAGTTTAATTTTAATTTTAATTTTCTATTTTCCTCTATTATTAGATCACCCTTAAATTATAGCAGCAAATCCAGTTTTCCTTCGCTCTGACCGTGTCGGCTGATGGGAAAAGGAAAATAAATTGCTGCATGCTTTCGAGGCAACTTTTAAAAAGTGTGCGCTAAATGGTAGAAATTGACGGGAAGAGGCCGGATGCCTTGGAGAAATCAACTTCTATTTTCTTATTATTATTATTATTATTATTTTGTTAGATTATTTTTAATTTCCAATTTCAGCTGTGTTGCCCAAGCCAGTTTATAGATTAATAAAAGAATCACTTTGGATCACTGGGAAGTTGTGAAGGCATTAACCGCTGTGAACGTAGCAGATTATGCGACGTGATTCATTTTTTTGTCCGTCGTGTCACGCCACTTAATATTCTCATCAACTTTGGGGACCCGTTCTTTATATATTATGATGGAAGCCCAAAGCAAAGAAACATGACGTCAATTTTGCTACGAACATCTAGAAATCAGAGTCGTGATCCGCGCAGTAAACTCGCGTCCAATGACAAATGTACGCAGTACACGTGTGATGTTATTTTATCTAAAAAGAAGAAACATAACGTATCGTCTTATTCTGCATTTTTTGACCGTTACATTAATTTCATCACAGGACCGTTGAAATGTTCGCTAAGCTCGCGGCTGGTTCTTCCTCGTTTCCTCAGAAATGCCCAGGTACACGGTTGATCCTCGTCTTTATCATTTTTATTAAGGTTGAAGCCGAAGCCTTGAAGGCGACGAACGCTTCTTTGATTCTTCTGAAATTTCACAGCAGTTTCTTTCAAATATCACGGACCGTTTGTGACCGACTCAGCCAAGCTACCCGGCATATAAGTGCCAACTCTTGCCAACTTTTATAGTTGCCTATCAAAGGCTGAAGCTACCTAGGCTAGCCTATCTATCATTGTTCCTTTTGCAAAAAGGAGGGAAAAACATATATCTTTCTTTTTTTCCTTTGCAATATTTGCAGTGGTGTAAGAATTAAGATGGTAAAGGGAAGGGAGTACGAGCGTGTATTCGTTTACTTTGATGAAAACGGAGATGGGAAAGTTTCGCCGTCCGAGATAAAGAATCGGATGGGCATGATAGTTGGAGGAGGGGATGTGTTGCTGAAAGAAGTGGAAGTAGCCATCGAGTCTTTGGACAAAGATGGTGATGGGTGCTTGGATTTGGAGGATCTTGTTGGGTTGATTGAAGGGGCAAGCGCAGAAGAGAAGTTGAAGGATTTAAGGGAGGCTTTTGGCTTGTATGATTTCGATAACCGTGGGTTTATCTCACCTAATGATTTGAAGAGAATGCTCGCTAAACTTGGGGAGTCCAAGTCTATTGATGAATGTAAGACGATGATTGATCGGTTTGATTTGAATGGTGATGGAGTGCTGAGCTTTGAGGAATTTAGGGTCATGATGCAGTGACGATTGATCTGCAAGTGTGTGACTTTGCTATTCATGTAATTCTCTTATGCGATATGTTGTAATTATTACAATGTTCTAATGATTCTTTTTAAACATAAGAAATTTTCTCTGACTAGTAACCGGGCTGTATGCAAGCTCAGAATTGAACACTCCACAAATCGGGGAAAAAAAAAAAAAACTAATATTGTGTCGAGATTAGAGTTATGTTAAGGTTGATTTATGGTGGAAGTTTTTATGGTTGTCCAAGTGACCACTTACACAAGGTAGATTAAAATAATATATGCTACGACTTTGGTTTCAATCTCATTGTCTCAATCTCAACCTCTTGTTTTGTTGTTTTGTTTTCAGTTTTCAGTTTTTAGTTTTTTTTTTCCCCTCTCTATTTCCAAAGCTCCTTGGATAACAGAAGGTGAAATGTTCACCCTCTTCTTTCTTCTCTTCTTTAGTTCTACTGATATAAGTTTGGTGAAAAAAGTATGACGAAGCTGAAGCTTTGGTAGACGATCTCGTGGCCATGAGTTCCAAGATTCAGTTATTATGCGTTCTAAGATGGAGTCATTATCAGTATCAAGGCTCATCTTCGCACCACACGGCAGGCCACAGTTAGGTCTCCTGACTTTAGTACAGAAAATAAATTTTATGTATATATATATTTTGCAATTGATAATACAATAGTGAATGTGTAAAATGGACAAGACAAGCTTGCGAAAATGAGGGGCCTCCTTTCAAATTTCCAATAGTTATTTGCCTTTTTGAAATATGTTTTCAAGACATGTTGATTTCTTCTGGAAAACCAGTCGTCTTGAAATCTATTAATGAATTCCGTATTTTACGAGTTAATGCCAATTCTCACATCATTTCGGTTTCAATATTATTGACTTGCTTTTGCATCTGCGTAAACGTAAGGTCTTTCCATGCAGATATTGAAGAAGAGGAGACATTTTTTTATCGTCAAGATCAGTTAGCATCATACTCTAAAGATGATTTTCATAGCTTCAACCAGTGGTGGACTCAGAAATTTAAATTAAATTAGGGGCTTAGTCTAAGAAAAGTTTAATTTAATTTAAGATATTTAATTTTTTTACTGTTCACTCAAACACAGTTAAAGTCTCAAAAACACAAATTATGTTATTTGCTTTTAAATTTTAAAAATAATAACAATAAATTATTTATTTTCAATGTTAGAACTCGGTCATATCTGTTAAAATTTCTTTATGTAAATAATCTCCACAATATCTAAAAATTAAGATTATATGACTGTTGGGATTTGAACCAAATCTGCAAAATTACTAAAGATCCTATTACGATTTTACTTGCAATAACGTACCACGCAGCACTGTTCCTATCTCTAAAAATAATAAGGTAGGCTTTGCCAATTACTAAATAACACTCTTATCACTAAACTACAAATATCTTATTATAAAAAATTGTGTCCAAATTGTTTTAAAAATATTTTAACTCTTCATAAGAGGCTTAAGATACATTAAAGGAAAAAAAAAAAAAATAATGGCCCACAGGGGCTGAAGTCACTCCCGCACCTTAACTAGATCCGCCCAAGGCATCAAGGGCAGTTAGAATGCTAAATAAAACATTTACTCAAAACTCGATTTTGTTATCGTGTGAGCAAAATGATCACCCCAGACGATAAGAATTTTCTCGGTTTTTGACTGACTTCATGAGCCCCACCGCTACTCCTAATATAGAGCTCCTTCAACAAATCAAACTTGCTATTCGGAGCCGAAATTTTCTCCTGCAAAGGAAGAGATTGAACTTCGTGACCTCGTGAAGTTGAAGGACCCCTCCTGAAGTAACCCAGCTGTCAACGTCGATGGCCATGATGAGGTTCTAACATTTTATAAAGAGATAAAACTGGCTCAATTATCACCCCAGTTTCATGATCGATTGAAGGAGTGATTACTAATTTATCACAGTGCACTTCGCTGATGAGTTGAATTAACAAAATTTGCCTCATTATACAACAGCTTCGAATGAGCGTCCGATAAGACCTAATTACTACCGTAAAGGAAACAAATGAAAAAAAAAATGGATGTCAAAATGAAATAAACTTTTACAACGGTATACTTAAGAATCCAACATAAAATACTAAATCCTCAATTTGCCCAGAGCCAAAACTCTCTCAGAACTTGATCAGGCTTTGCCTATCGGAAGGCGCAACACAATGCCACAAGGAACAGTATGGGGGAATATCAGCTGCTTGAACCCCAAGAGCAGCAAGGTTTCGGCCATACTCCTGATAAATAATGCAGACTCAAATGACATGAGATCTGATTCACTTGAATAAATATCCAGAATAAAATGAAATGCAGGGAGAAGTGGGGGTGTGGAGGTGAAGGAAAGCAATAAAACTTAACAGTTGCTCGCAAGAACCATGTTTACCTGAATATCAAGAAACAGTTGCGTACAAATCTTGTCAGTGTCAGATACATTGTGGTCTGAGACATCTGAGCTTGCTCCAGCTCGCCTTTGTGCACCCTGCCGTATCTTCAGCAGCGAAGACTCAGTTTTCTTAGCCTGGGCATCAAACCGAGAGCCAGTCCATGAACATTTGTCAAAAGGGAATTCTCTTCAAGAAAAAATTTTCACTTAATAAACTAACCACACTGATAAGTTCAGCAGCTAATTCATGATAGCGACTGGTTATCTGAGTTACAGCACTGAGCAGTAGTTCATTCTTAGCCTCTGGTGTCAAGTATGTCATGGCTGGCTCTCCTTCCAATAGAGTCTGCACACATTGGAATAGTCTAATAAAAATTTTGTGATTCGTGTTACTCATTTTTATTCAATTTACTATCCATTAATAGCTCAAAGATCTGGAAATAATAAAATTGTACACAAAGAAAAAGTTTATCGAGCCACACCCCATAGCCTTAGAATTGATTTTCCCAATCTAACACCTGTCTAGACACTAACCCCAGTGCATGTCAAAAGGCATTAATTGAATTTGCACTTTCATTCATTAGCTTTTCCTCCTGTTCAAAACTCAAATATTTCATATATCTAAAAGCATAGGAAGGTAAGAAATCATGGCTGAATATCAAAGTTCTACATTGATCCACTAACAAAAGATGGTGGATTCAAGACAATGGTCTATAGTATCAATACTGATCCCAAATTGAGAATCATCAACCAGATAATTGAGAAGCTGTTAAGAATATCTACTCTGTTCACTTTCTTATTAATCAAAGCATGTTTTGGCAAACATCAGTAGTTGCATAAACCTAAGATATCTCATGTTATTGGATGCATTATTTATGAAAACCTGTCCTTTACAACTTATATATACCGTTATGTAAGAAGGGTGAGAATAAACAAACAATCCTGCAAACAGCATAAGAAAACAATTTATGATGATTACAAAAGAATGGTATAAGCTATAAACTAATAAGATAGCATACCTTCAAGGGACGCAACACTCCAGACACATAAGGGGAGTGCCTGACAGGAAGGGGTTTATTAGTCATCCTATAAGTTGCAGTTATTCCCTTGAGTTGCCTCAAATCCTACAGCAGATAAACAAAAAACTTCAAATGAAAAAAGATTCACAATTAAATAGATTTTCGGGGTCATAACAGAAATAACCAACTCAATCACCTGAATTTCATCAAAATAAATCACAGTAATTGTCTTTACAGAAATCAAAAGAACACAAAACCAGGCATCCCCTAAATCATTGCATTATAAATTGATACAAATTCCTATACAAATAAGCTTTACCTCAACAGCCTTCTCAACAAGTGCATCAACTATTGTGTTGATAACTATGGGTAGCATTGAACTCAATGACTTTCCCCCCTCTACAATACTCTGTTTTACAAGATCAAGAACTTCACTGGAGCATGAAGACAGGAGC
Source organism: Aegle marmelos (assembly GCA_030449875.1). Lineage (NCBI taxonomy): Eukaryota > Viridiplantae > Streptophyta > Magnoliopsida > Sapindales > Rutaceae > Aegle > Aegle marmelos. The sequence goes on from JASUUL010000093.1 coordinate 4,453,221, forward strand.
TGAAGTACATAAGCCAGATAGTCACCAGAAACTTCCGTTGCCAAACAATTAATGTCATGAATAATCTGCAAGCCAGAGAACCTACATTAATATGCAAGTTAACTACGACTATTTTCAAGCATCTGGCATTGATGAGTTAAAATCTACAGTATGTTGTTGCAGCATGTGTGAGTTCATTTCAAATGCCAAATGCAGGTCAGGTCTTAACATAGAAATCATAATTATGGAACAAAATAGAGTACTAAAAGTACTTCAATAAGCCTTTTGTCACTGGAATCAATTCAGTAGCATGTACACAATTTAAAAGCGGAAGGTAAATGCTGCTAGTATTGGACAGGGCGCAAGAGCGCAAGACATACATAAATAAAATCATCTGGGGCAGCTGAAATAGCCCATTCATGTCCAGGATTGGAGCTTGTATGACTGGTGCTCCGAGCAGCCAGTCCAGATGACAACCAATTTGAGTATCTATCAGAAATTTATCAGTGGGAAGTCAAAGAATGATTCACATAAGCTGAATAAGAAGTCAAGTGGTGATAATTATAGCAGAACAAATTATTATTTGCTCTCCAAGCTGACCTTGAAACAAGCTGCATGGACAGACGAAGAAATTTGTCAGAGCAAGGGAGGAGAAAAACATCCTCTCTCCAGCAGGATTTCATGCTGTCCAAAAGAGTAACACTTTGTTTTAATGTTAACGCCCGAGAATTCCCTTGATCGGAATTTGAATTCTGGACAGGAGCCAGACTAGCTGCCATGAGAGCAGAATCCAGAGCCCCTGCTATTTCCTGAAACCTGAAGGAATTAGAGAATAAGATCAGCCCACATCACAACAAAAATAAAGGAAGTATACAACTGCGAAACGTCTGCACTGACTACCTCAAAGAGAAATAAACTCCAACATTCCATTGCTTCATAAACTCAACATAGATGGCTTCCGCTCGGAATTTGGCAACAGCCGATCTGGATGGACAATAACCTTGCATGACAATTGGATGTCATAACTACAACGAACAACATTTACAGAGTACTATAATCCTGAGACAACACTTAAAAATCCATAGATAAATAACACTGCCCTTTTTTTTTTAATATCATTAACTGTGTCCCTCCTTAAAAAAAAAACCGACAGAATAACATTTTCTGAGTGAGGAAAAATATTTTTTAGCAAAAGGAAAAATTAAAAAAATTACAGTTACTACCTTCAAGATAAGCCAAGAAATCCAAGCTTGATCTGTAATTTCTCAAGAACTGTGTAGGTCTTCCTGGAGAAAATGCCCCTGGTTTTCCCTTCTGAATTGCGGAGAGAACCTCCTTCAGGATGGAATTGGCCAAGAAGTCAAATACATGCAAACCAGAATTTTCTGGAGGAACAAAAGGAACAAATAGTAGAACAATAAAATGTCAATAAGAGATAACATGAACATAATTCATAATTTAAATTACAAACAAGCTACGATATGAGACTCCCTGACCAGCTTAGTAATAATAACTGGGGCACAAGAGAATAGATGATAGAAAAGCATTGATTTAGGTACAAAAATATCGCAGATATAAAAGGTAATGGACAATCTTTTCACAGCAGGTCAAAAGCAGAACACAGTAATCAAATAACTTCACTAGCAAACCAAATATATGAAGCATTTTTCAGTAGTTAAGAAAGCAAATGGTGCTTAGTACCTGCAGAAGATATATCCAACAAAAATTTACAGTCTTTTTCAACACATTGCTTGATTTGTTCATAATCATTCTCAAGTTCATCTCCAGATGCCCCAGCCAGTGCCTCTGATGGCCCATGCAGGATAATTTTCTGCATCAACGGAGCCACAACAGTATTGCAAAAAATTTGTTCTGCATTCCTGGTGTTGTCGATGGCAGCATAGGCACGCAAACAGTTGTATATTACATTTGCATCCCGGTGTTCAAGACCATGGACAAAACAATGTCCCAAGCTAGCATCCAGTAGTAGGCTAGCACTTTTAATCCTCTTCTCCATATTCTCAATGAAAGGCAGGTTCTGTACTGGCAAAATAGAAAAAGGAGATGGGCACATAATGTATGAGCTCCAAATGATTGAGTTTAAGCTCATTAATTCTCCGTTACTCTCCTTTAGTGCCATATATTTTTATCTTATTTTACATAAATAAAGTATGATACACAGCAAAAAAAGAAAAATTATGATCAAGAAAGAAGGAGACCTGTGCATGAGCAATATAGAACTTTAACCGATTCATTTCACTGGCAATTCTTTCCAAAAGCATGCTCTGAGTCTCTCTGACATTTGTTCCATTCTCAGCAGGTTGCAAGGTAGTGGCACCACTCGTTGACTTCCTTTCTTCCAAATTCACGTCAACATCTGACCCATCAGCAGGCACACTAGGTAGCTCCTTTATAAGTTTTTCAACCTGCATGCATCAAGAAAGTTAAAAAGAAAAGGAAGAAGACAACAGTTATTGCACAATAAATGCTGCAAATGAATTCCCAAAGAGGAGAAAGGAAAAAGACAGTCCACACAGTGAAGACAACCTTATACACACATACCTTTTCCAAATACGAAGCAACTTCAACATTTCATTCACAGTTAGATTTTTAACTCTTATTACAACCTTTAATTTGAATGCAAAACCTGATCTTGCAACCAGGACTCACCCCACACAAATTTATAAAAGCAAAATTGACAGTCCAAAGTTAGATTGATAGAGAAATAAAAGCTAGTGCACTCTTTCTAGAATTGCTACTTTAAGCACCTGCGGTGTACGAAATTCTAGACTCAATCCCATTCCAACGTCCTAGCACAGTTTTGAACTTATTAATTATTTAACCGTTTGATTCTTCGAATGCCTACTGCTAGATCCAATACCGGATTCATCAAATACAAATGCTAGAGTAATATTGAAAGGCAATATTAATTTCCATTCAAATAGAATTATCAAAGCGACATGGTAATTTACCTTAGAAACAACATGAAATGTGTCAAGCAACAATTCGAGAACCTCTCGAGCCGAAGCAGCCTCGGATCTCTGCTTCAGACCGTTCTGCAAAGCCACGAGGGAGCCTTCGAGAGCTCCTCTAAACCCGTCGATCTTCTCTCTGAGCTCCAAAAGCGGGGCCCGCATACGAACCACGGCGGCGTCGACATCAACGAGCTTGGTGCTCAAGTTGACGAAATCGGCGTAGTCGCGGTTGATTAAGTCGATGAGTTCGTGGTTGAGGGAGGACAAGTGGGCCTGGAGCTCGGATCGGAGGGTTTCGAAGGGGACGAATGTTCGGAGCTCCGAGATGTATGATTCGGAGTCGAAGTTCGAGGAGAGGAAGAGATTGGATTTGAACCAAAGCGGGTGAGAGTCGGCCGGGTCCGAGAAGAGGTCCGTCGCGGATCGGGGCGGTGGTGCCGTTCGAATCGGATCCATCATTTTTGGAATTCGTTTGTGTTGCGTTGAGTTGATGGGAAAATTTGAGAAGTGAGTTTGCTTAACGAGTCGGGGTAGTGGAGTCAGGGTGAAGCCGAGGCAAAGTCGTTAACAAATTGCGTAACGTATTTCATCAATGTACATGCGAATTCTAGTTTACGAGTGAACCTCTTTTTAAAAATAATAATAATAATAGTAATAATTAATCTATTAAAATATTAATTTAATTTAATTTACTTTTACTGATTTTTTTTAATTGTCTTTGGGGAATAGTGATTCATACATGAGACCAGTAAAGTCACAGAGAAAAAGCCATTTCACAAACTCACGAGCGAAACCTCAAATTTTGAAGCTAGGTTCGAGAGTCATAAGCATACTTCACCAAATTGGCGAAAATCAATATTCACAAAGTGATGTGTAATGTTGGTAAAAATTATGGTGACTTGGTAACCCAGAGTCATCGCGCATGCATCAAATACATGGGTTAAGACATAATTTGAGATTCTTTTAACATGAAATAATCGGATTGTTCATTAACAAATACCAGTACCAATTTATTGAAAATGAACATTCAAACATCTACATTGCCGGTACCAATTTCAATACCAATATAAGCACCAATACTAATACCAAACAATACCAAGAAGACATAAGAACAGAATACCAATTCATTTCATTCTTGTTTCACCAAATGTCACAGCAAATTCCGGCTTTAAAAGGCTTCATTCACATTTTTGAAACATGACATTGCATCATGGTATGGTCTAAGTCAACAGAATTTATTGTTAAATTCTACAAACTCCTTAAGAGTAATTACATTTGAATGATATCTTACACGGGCTTCTTCTCCTTGATGTTGATAACTTACATATAAAATACTCTCCTGATGTTGGGTACAAAACAAAAGCAGTGCAGCCATCACAACTTCCGAAGGCCTCACATCCTTTATACCAAACATTCCAAACTATCATAATTATATCAAATTTAACTTAAGACCCTATAATTCATTTTACACAAAATGGCTCTCCTGTAAGAATGTCGCAAAATTACCTGAGCACCGGATTCAGGAGAACCGGGGAATTAAAAAAAGAAAAGGAAAAAAAAAAGTAAAGAACCATTTGTACAGTGAACTTCACATGAAATAGCTAAGAGCCTTCTTTCTTCTTGAACCCCCTTCGCCGTACAGTTCATTCCATTGCAAAAGCTCACTCATGTTTACAGACTCCGATGAAACACTTGCGCATACCTATTTCCATATGAGAAGATGCACAACAGTTTAAAAAGCAATAGAGCAAAGACAAAAGGTTGAAATCGTGTTAAGTTTCATCTTCACTTTACCCGCTCATGAGCATACTTAAAGTCATCCATGTTTAGAGGCCGTATATCAGCACACCCACTCAAAGCTGGAGCTGGCTTACCTTCTGCCATTGCAGCAGCTCTTTCCTGATATGAGTTGAACATGTTAGATTCAGGAAGATAAGCTTCTATAGAAAGTAATCTGATCTTGAGAACTATGATAGCTTGAAGTATATGTGTAGATTTCAATCATATCTGATTCTTTTTGACAGATGGTTGAAATTATTACAAAAGCACATTCAATTATACAAAGCACATTCAGTTAAAGAGACAGGAAATAGGGGGAAAAAAACTCCTATTGGATTTTAGCAAATACTTGGCGCCTTTTGATAGTTGTTTTTATGTGATAAGTTCATAATAAGCTCTCCCATCCTCGCAGAATGGATGCGACCATGAGCTTTAAATATCCTCGTCTTTTAATCAGCACATACAGTACTAGTATAATCATCGTTGCTGATGGTTATATGACTGCACCGACTAGCCCTCAAGAATCAAACCATATTACACATTCACCGCATGCGATAAATGTACCTTTTTTTCTTTTTCCAATATCTCTTTAATCGGACGGTGTGCAGCAGTCACACAGAGATTCTGCAATACAATTAAGTAAACAAGAAGCTAGTCACTTCACAAATTCAACAATCATACATCACATATCAGAGAATGAATAAAAAATATAACCTTAAGGTCACTTCCAGAATATCCATCTGTCATGTTTGCAATTGCTTCAAAATCAACATCAGGAGACAAATCCTCCTTTGCCAATATAACCTTTAGTATCTTCGCTCTATTAGGAGCATCTGGCAAATTTACCATCAACCTGTGGAAGAACCCACACCATAAGAACACTCAACAATGTATCCCAGATGTGAAAATGAACTAAGTTATGGAAAGACATCAGAGTATGCTTGCAGATATAATGTGTCTGTAGCTGCATGTAATAGGCCCTTCCAAAGTGATACCATACCTGCGTGGAAGCCTTCTAATGACAGCTTCATCAAGGTCAAAAGGTCTGTTTGTGGCTGCAAGCACCAGAATTCGTTCTGTATCCTTGGTCCGCAGGCCATCCCAGTTCACCATAAATTCATTTTTCATCTTCCGCATGGCCTCATGCTCCCCTGGATTTTCTCTCCGGCCCAACATGCTATCAACCTATAACAGAAGAAAGATGAAAGGAGAAAAGATGGAGAACAGTGATGTTGTGCATGAAATAAACCCAAATACAAAATACTAAAGAAATGGCCCAAGCAGCTTACCTCATCAACAAATATAACACTAGGTGCAATTTTACTTGCTAGTGAGAAGACAGCTTTCACATACTTCTCCCCCTCACCAAACCACTGCAATAAAATAAATACACAAGTTTTCAATGATCAAATAAAATAAAGAGTAAATCTCGATTGCAAAATCAAATAAGTTTTAGATGCTTCAAAGAATATAGACCTTAGATGTAATACTTGACATTGAAATGTTGATAAAATTTGCACCAGCTTCAGTTGCAACAGCCTTTGCAAGCATGGTCTTCCCTGTTCCAGGAGGTCCAAACAAAAGTATGCCCTTACAAGGCTGCACCAAGAAGAATTAAAGTGAGACCAGTCCCCCAAAAGCTCATAAACCAAAATCAGAATGCAATCAAACAATAGAATGAATACAACAATATTGAACAAATATTGTAAAAGATGATGTTACATTGTAAAAGATGCATTATCTTATATTATTTACATAAGGATATGTAAGCAAAAGCCTCGTATGCCTTGATCATAAACCGTTAGCCAAACAAAACTCAGGCAATTTGCCTTTGTTTGTGACTGGCCATATTACCAAACTACCAAGTGGTGGTTTAACTGGCGAGCGGACATTTAGATGGAAGAGAATTATGCCATTCTGTAGATCACCACTGCTATCTCAATTTGAAAGAAATCAGAAACTGTTAGCCAAACACAACTCAGGCAATTTGCCCTTTTTTGTGACTGCCCATATTACCAATTACCAAGTGGTAGTTTAACTTATGAGTACCACTTGTTATTTCATTCTTAAAAAAAGGGATCCTTAGTCAAAATACATTGAATTTGTAGATTTCATGTCTAATTAGAGTGGACAGCAATAAAAAAATAGGATAAACTTGCGAAGCCATGACCTAAGTCAAGAAAAGGAATCTATGAATAGAGGGATATTTTCAGCAAATTAATTGAGGTTAACAGCCTTCCTTTGCCAGAATCCAGAGCATGAATGCAGTGTGAAGTTTAAATAAATAAAATCTTCGAAAACATATTATCAATGGTGATATTTGGAAAATATTAATAAGTATTGACATAATAAAACCGATTGGCTATTAGAGGATCATAAGGAGAAGAGACAATCCAATCATCAACCTCATTCAAAGCTAAATGTGCATAATCATGACAATGTGAAATTACACAATAAAAATCTTATCAGGATGTAGGAAAAGTTATAACCTTGGTCAATTGCCCTTTGCAGAATAGTTCAGGCCTCTGTAAAGGAAGCATCACCAACTCCTTCAATGTATCCTTAACATTCTCAAGTGCTCCAATATCATCAAATGTAACTCCAATATCACTGGGTGGAATAACATCAGCTAAAAGTCTTTTCTCAAATTCATTCTCTGTTACAACATCCTGTTTTTAACCAAAACATTCACCATGAAGATTAAGACATTGTTCCTTTCTAAAAAGCTGAGAATAGCATGACTTCATTCCAAAAAAGTCTGCATGCATAATGCTTGAAAGATTATCAATAAATTACGAAAAAACACAATAATCACCTTAAGAGACTTCTTCAAACTCTTAGATTCATTCTGTATAGCCTGAAAGATTCCAATCCCATAATGGATGCTGTCAGAATTGCAAAATCACATTACAATTGTGTGATTACCATCCGAAAGCCAATAATTCAGCTGACAATTGTTGGAATAGATTTTGGACCATCACTTACCTCTCACAAGATAAAACAAGCCTACCATCTGGATCTGCTTCAGGGTTCTGCATCAGATGGTGGCTTAAGGCCCATCCAATAATCTTTTCTGCACCTGTAGTGCCACATCATAATTTCACTGGTGAACTGAAAATAAAGGAAGATCAAAGAATGACTACTCTCATGAAACATCAAAGTGAAACATACTTTCATTCGTAAGTGATTGGTCCCTGATGCACAATGTCTCCAGTCCTTCACATTCCAATCCACTCCGACCCAAAACCTATAAATGGCGGTTGCAAATTATATAAGAATTATCATTTCTCAAATTAACATCCTTGACCATACACAAATAAGAAAGTTCAATAGGCAATGCTATGAAGCACAGCACTTTTGAACATTTAATGTCCACAATGTTAAACGAGGTCAACCATATACAAAAACGAGCAGGGAAGACTCTAAATCCCCAAAACTCCCCTCCGATTAAGATGCATGCAGAAAAATGAAGTGTCTTGGAAATCCTTAGTCATTGGCACCCAAAACAAAGCTAAAAGGTGAACTCTATCCCGCAAGCTATCAAAATTGACCCTCTTGACTCTGAAGATTCGAATGTTTCTTTCATTCCAAATCACCAAAAGATAACTGAAACTGCACTTCTCCAACGAATCTTAGCTGTCCTCCCTTTCCCAAAAGCAACAATACTCTCTATGATTTCTTTGGGAGTCATGATTTCTTTGTCTTTACAGTTTTATGTGCAATTTAATTGGGAGTCATGGTTTCTTTGTCTTTACTAAGGGTTATAACTCCATCAGAATATACAAGAGCACCATCATAAAGCCTAAGATAAATAAACAATAAGAACAATAAGAGAGAAAAGAAACACTGAATCTAAGCCAAAAATAGAGTGGGACTCCCGAGCAGAAACTCAGGACTTCAATATAGATAGCACCATGAAAATATTTTACAGTACTGGCACCCATAAATTAGTAAAGCACCAAATACTCACAGTGCGCAGGTGATTCAAATTTCCCTTCATTTTCAGGGTTTCAGCATCTCGATCCAGTTGATGTTTCCAAGACGCAAGAAGTGTCTCATCCTACAATCATTTATACACTTTCATAAACTGCTGTAATACGAAATAACTAAACTAACAATAAAGTAATAAAGATTACAGTATCGAACCCATGTACAAACCTGTGGCATGTGAATGGTTACTTTATTGGGGAAAAGCTTAGTCAGAAGTTTTGTAGCTTTCGGAATTTCCTTTCCTCGGTCATGCAGTCTCCCAAAACTATCCTGAAAAAAATCAAAAGAAAACAATATCTAGTCTGAATATGGTGGTCCCACAATTTACTTTTCGTATGAATATAATAGAATAGCAGGTAAAGTAAGATAGAGAGAAAACCAGAAGCATGATTAATAAAATACAATAACATCATATAAAACACATAGATAAAAATGAAGAAAGAGGGAGCTATAATATAATATATTTAAGAATAGCTTAGAATATGACTAGACACTTGAAAGAGAGAGAATCAGAAGCATAATTAATAGACTATAATAACATCATATAAATACATAGATCAAAATGAACGGGGGGATACAATATAATCAATTTACTATTAGCTCAGAATATGACAACACACTTGAAACTACAGTAAAAGTTGGAGATGAGAAGAGGCATATATTCTGTTGAGAGAAGGAGAGGAAAAGTGTGAAGCAAAGAAGAAAAAATTTACTATTCCAGTATAAATACTGAAGGGTTCAAAGGAAGGAAATTCTCAGCAAATATACTGGGAAGGGGAGGGAACAAAGGAAAGCAAAAACCAAAATTCACGCTTCCCCTGAACCCATGATGGGCCAAAATTCCTTCTCTATTTTTGGCTCAATATCTAAGAAGCTGTAGTGCTGGGGTTCCAAATTGAAGTCCCTACAAGAAAGCTAACTTTTTCAAGACAGAATGTGAATAACTTAAAACACCTTAAACGTAAAATGGCAGAACTCTCAATTAAAATTTTGATTTATTTTCTTTTTCATTTTAAGTTTGCAATAATGGAAAGCCACACCCCCTCCCCTCATGTTGAGTGTGGTTCAAAACCCACACCTCTTGTACCACCTCAAGGGGTTTTCACTAGTTGAACCAACTAGCACCCCCTCATAGAACTTTCTCTAAGGAAAAGATCCCTACTAATGAAATGAGGGATATACAAAAGAGAAAAGCTGCAGTCCAAAGTAACCAGGAACAGCTCGAGACAGATCCGGATCTATACAATGTAAAAGAACCCCCAATACCCAAGTCCAACAACAACAGGAACCATAAACAATCACCTGCATATTTCACTAAAGGAACTTTATATGCATTCGAGTGTCTGTTTCACAAATCACAATGGATCTTCACAAAGTGAAGCAAACGAGCACTACACTATTCTGAACAAAACAGAGCACCATGTATTCGTCATCAAAGCAACGGTGAAGCATCTAGTCTACTAAAAGAGAGGACAGGGAGGATTTTTTTTTTTTTTTTTGGGTCTTGGGGGTGGGAGGCACGAATGAAGGGTGAAGAGGGCATAGGAACAAGTAGGTATCAATGAACTACAGAAGACTGAAGATAAAAATTTAGCAGAAATTCCTCTAGGAAGGTCAAAGGAGGAGAATTATTTTGAAGTTTGTCAAGGGATCAACATGCACTTTTCAAGCTTTAATAGTAAGGAATTAGCTACAACCCCTTTTCTAGATAAAGAACCATCCCATTCCCAATTGCTGATACTGAAAAACTTCAAAAGACAAGCAACCACACACAACTTGAATTTAAAACAAACATTATCAGATAAAAGTTATTGTCAATACCGGAAAAGCCAAGTCAAGTAGAGCAGTTTGATTGCTGCCAAACTTCGTGAAAAGCAGGCCGCCAGGATGTGACTGCAAGAGGAAAATGCTACAGTGTAAGGAACTCAAAAATCTTTATGGTGGTATGAAAGGCTAAATCTATGAGCATCCAGATGAGGTTAATATAAAGCTTTAAAATTATTAGAAAGGAGCTTATGTAAAGGAAAAAAAATCATGAAATTAGAAATACAAAAAGCATTTTGCGACTGAAGCACAAGGTAAGTTGAAATTGAAAGTATTTCAGATGCTCGAATTAGCACAAGCTTCACAGTCAATTATGGCATGATCAGCTGAAACAATGTAGCAACTTCAGAATATATAACCTCTATAATGTGGTCAAACATTTTTACTTATTATTTCTATCTAGACTATAAGGAAGCATGAAATTGAGTCACGTGTTAATTAGATCTGATGTCTGAAAGAGTCCTTGCATTGTTTATTTTTTAAACCTAGGAATCCTCCACCAGCAAATGAGTTCACTGAGTTCTAAACAGGGGAGTATCACTTATAAAACAGAACGCGGCGAGTATCACTTATAAAACAGAACACCCAAAGAATTCTCACCATGGTTAAATCTATGAGATCAGATAAAGATTACCTTTTCCTTACGATTGTCAGTATGAGTGTGGGAACCAATTACTATCACTTTGTCAGGAAGCTTCTCAAGTCTGCTTTTAAATGTAGAATATGAATCTGAATTTCCTGCAATAGACTTCTCAGCATCTTTCATGAACAAAATGAAAGAACAACTTCGGCTCTCACTGAAGACAACCTGATCGAAAAAGATTCTAATGAAGCAGGAATAGAAACACAAAATGATATAGATATTTTCTAGTAAAAGAATGCTACCTCAAACAGTGTGTTAATGAGTAACTTGTCCAAATCTTCTGTACCCGAGTTTTCCAAACGAAGATCAGTGACTAGAGGGAGAGAGGAATCTAGAAGTTAGAAATTTGAGACAATGGACAAAAGGCCCTAATTCACACGATCCAATTCATGCACTATTAATAGGAGTTTAACATTACCATTGCAAAAGAATCCATGACCTCCTTCACAATGACCACCAAGGTCAACACCATCAGGAATAGGTTTGTCAAACCTTACACCAATTTTCGATGAAGGATTATCCTCAAAAAGCAATGCAACCTTTCCACGAGTACCACAAGGTGGGCCCCTAGATTATAAGTTTTAGAAAGCATAAATTACAGAAACTTCAAACTCAAACATCAAGTAAAATAGAAAACAGTTTGAGAAATAAGTCTGAAAACAACTTTTGAAACTGGATGTTATTGAGCCCCATATGACATGACTAATCAATAGAAACACTCCAAACTACGATGGAAGATTAATTGCACATTATATCCACCTTCTGCAGAAGGTACACACATTCATCAGTGCTCATCAACAAGAGTTGTTACTCCAGCCCTCTATATGCCAAATCTGGTGATAGTACAATGTTCTATGTCACTGTTAAGTGTTTTTCTAAAATCCTCTTCAAGCTATAGGTCATGTAATCAGCTTTTGACTCCTGCCTTTTTGTGAAATCTAAACTTGGTTGTACCCTATTTCTTTTTGAACAAAAGTTAAATCAATTCAAACTAAGTCTTTGAATAACTTCCTCTTAAGGCCATCTGAGGCCGCTTATAAAGTTTGTGTCCATAATTCTTCAAAAAACCCTGAACCGCTTTATGTTTAAGCTATGCTCTCCTATTTATAATCTGCTATATTAAGAATTCTTCAAAAACCATTTGTAGTGCCTGAGAGACAGATTGCTGTCTCAAGGAACCAAAAATTTCAAATCACCCAGACATACATACTAGACTCCCCAACCAAGAGAGACTCTTATCTTGACAGTCAATCCTCCCCCCAGCTCTAATGCATCAAAGGAAATCCTCCTCAACATAGAAATGAACTATTTGTTAAGCAAAAACAATAGTATGTCCAAAATGTAGGCACATATCCACCTTGTAGGAGATGCTGTTGGATATAAGCCACCAGAAGTTGAACCCATGAATCTTACTCTGTCACCTGCACGTTCCATTTAAGAGAATTGTCACCAAAGTCAATGTCCGAGATAACTCAAGCACTTCAAAATGGGAACCCACAATAAAAAAAAGGCAAAGTGCAAAAGGATTCTCAAGCACAGATTTTAAGGGACATACTGTTTTGTTTTTCCAAGAGCATACCTATTCTAAGCATGTGATTCTTAGATGTCCCAGCAGATGTGAGAGTTGTGTCAGTCTCCATCTTGGGTTGAGATTCAGGACCCTGTGGAGGGAGATTTGAAGAGCTAGGTGCATCAGATTCACTGACAGGCAAATTCAGGCTCTTGGCCAAAGCAGTGGATGTAGGACCTTGTTTGACGCATCCACACGATTTTTCTGCATTTGTTCCATCCTTCAGCAGCTCAGCTTCCTTAGAAGACAAACCCTGAAACACATTTAAAATCAACAAATCATACAAATATACTAGTCATCTCTCAGGTCAAAGTTTTAATACCAGTTAAGTAGAAGCGAAAATAATGACAACCATACAAATACGACTCTTGTGTTCTGAGAATCAGATTACCAAAATAATTATAGATCCCAAATAAGCAGCAAGAGTACTAATGTAAGTTAATTGCACTTGTCAGAATCAAGGCAGGTGATTTTATCTTACACCCAAAAGTGAATGACTATCAAAAATGAGCAATTTCGCCCCAAAATAATGGGCAAGCGCCTTAGCCAACATCTCCTGATAGATCTCAGACCCTGGAAATGTATTCACAAGATGATTCATTACAATGCACTAGTACAAAAATAGAACATGTGTATTTAGGATAATAAAGTAAAATACCAACACACCTGCAGGACCAGAAAGCAAAATACGTGGATTCACAGTAGTTAGCTCCGAAGTGTACTTTGCATGGTCTTTGTGCTTCAAATGTATATACGAAGCAGCAATTAGCACATTCTTCGTGTTCTCACTGTAAGAGAAGAAGCCCAAAAATAAACATTGCACTTATCAAAATAAAAAAACTATGCAACATATAACCCCAAAGTCAAAATAAGCACTCCCACTTTTTTCCTTTTTCCCTTATCTGATTAGAGCAGAAAGAGATATAATAAAGTAGTAAGTCATGCCCTCATTAATGATGGTGAACAATAAAGCAACCAATTAAAAAACAAGCTGGAAGCTACAAGAGGATCAAAAAGCAACGGCATCACAATTAGCTGGGAACTTGGAAGAAGAAAATGGTAAATCTTGAAAGTTGCTTGAAAGCGAAACACATAAAGAAACACAAATCGAACTTGATCCAAGAAAAAATAATTTTAAATTCTGAACCATTGCAGCCCACCCCCCTCTGTCCTCTACAATCATTATGTTTCTTGATGATCAATAAAATGCATGAAGACAGCCCTGGACTTGCTCAAACCATATGGCATGTTACCAAGAAAAATTGAGCAAGTCATCAAAACGTGGAACCACGTATAACATTTGTGTTATGTGTCTATCAAGAGATAAAGATGCAAATGAATTGGGGAACTATAAATGACATAATTGAAAACATTATATCCACAAAATAGAATTTGGAATAATAAAATATATCTATCGTACCTCAGATAATATGGGAAGTTTTCAAACGACTCTTGTAAGTTTGCACCATCAAGAATTCCAGAAATAATTTCTTCTCTGAAAACCGCACACCGTAGAGACATACCCAACGTTGATGCTGGCTGTGAATCCCTTCTCCACTCGTTTCTTCCGTCCAATACCTGTTTACAGATACTTTTGCTCAATTTCAGATTACAACTACTTGATGGAGCTAACATCCTCAAGAAAGGCCTTAGCAAATCATTCACCCCAGAGAATTTTACATTGCCTGCCTCTATGCCTGCATCCTGGTTGCATTCGACAGGAATATTCTTGCCAATTGATCCAATGTCTGCAGCTTTATCACTCTCTGTATTTGCAGTTGAATTGCCCTCTAAACCATCAAGATCAACCTCTGCACCATCATTATCAGTAGATGGAGTAGGCAACTCAGACCCTAGGTGGATTTTACTGGTGCTCTGAGCAGGAGATTTCCAACGTGATAAATCTGACCTCAGGCTCGAAAGAGATGCCAAAATGGAAGCCCCGGCTACAGCTGAGGGATCCCCTGACCTCCGTTCTAGCTGCAAAAATTTTCCTGGGCCACTCTGAACCTCTGCACCTTTAACTGCAGCCTCATTCAGGAGTTGCTGAAATATCTACATTGACAAAAATTAAGGATTTCACCTGCCTAATAGCTACCATGCATATCATTTGCAAGAGATGCCAAGGGAAGAACCAAAAGGCACTCAAACAAAAAAAAAAAAAATTCCTAACATGCAAAAGCATACAGCCCTCATATCACAGTAAAGGATACATAAGCATGATTGCCCAATGAACCAAAGACAACCTCATCGCCCGACCTCAGCTTACAACTTGCATTCTTCTTCAAAAATTTTCCGTTTACTTGCACTGTACCCTTGCTCCCTGTGCTTTCTACCATGGCCACAGCACTGCCTTCGCTCTGATCATGTCCACAAATAATGAGTACTCATACTGCATGTACATATTTAAGGAGTTTATCCCCACAAATAAAATAAAACAATCCATTGCTAATAATAAAAACAAAATAGACCAACATTACATTCGATGGCATCCTAATAAGCCACTCTGAAAGTACATCCAAGGAACAAGAAACATAAGTCTAGAATATACTCACGTCACATGAATTGTTTAGATCACATATCACCAATCCAAGAAAATCAGAAACAGTTTCTGGCATAAATTCAGGCAATACCTGCACATGCTTGATCTTGCATAGCATTCCACTAATGGCCTGGTCTTTCAGATGAAAACTGCAGTTTCTGCTTGATCCAACCGTGAAAGTTGAATCACAAATCGCCACGTTTGAATTCTGCATAAAAGAAGTGCCTCAATAATTAAAACACACGCGCATAAAGCCCAAGCCTAAACCAAAAAAAAAAAGACCATCAACAGTTAATTATAAATTGCTACTTTAGTGTTATATTAGAAATAATGGCAAAATCACCTGCCCAGACTGTGACAAAAGCCTGCCCCAAGGTGTAGAAGTCTCAAAACCTGGGTTTTGCTTCTGACATAAACTCCAAGAAGAGAAGGAACTTCTCGGCTTCTCCATCACCGCCGGGGTGGACCCTTCCGAATCAACAATAACGGAACCAAGAAAACAAGCAAAAACCAAGTCGAAGAAATTCAAAATCCACTGAAGAGAACACTAAAAACAAACAAAAAAGACCGCATAATCTTTCTTTACGATAGTTGAAAAATGAAAACAACTACCTTCAGCGATCGGTGCAGTAACGGAAACAGCTGGAGTGGCCTCCGTCTTCCCGCCACTCACGCCCTCACCAGCGATCGGAGTATCGCCGGTCCCGCATTCTCCGGGATCCGCGGCCGCCGGAGTACACACTTCCTTAGAATTATCCGTCGACTGCACCGGCTTCTCCACCGCACAGCCATTTTCGACCTAAAATTCCACAATTCAGAACTCAAATCCCGTTATTTCACCAAAGACAACACAAACTTTTACCAATACAAGGAAATCGAAGAAACCGAAAAGAATCCAAAAACCTTCTGACGCTTCGGCGACGGAGGCTTATCCTCCGATGATGAAGATCTCTTGCTATTGTTACCAGAGAGAGATCCACTCCGTCTCGTCGAAACCATGACTCCCTGCTTTTGGTTTCTCTCTGTTCAATAGTTAGACAGAGGGAGGCGAAAGAGGAAATGAAGCAAAGAAAATAACAAGATATTAAATTAAATTATTTTGTAGATGAAATTAATAATTGGCGTTAATTTAGTATTTATAGGTTAATATTTTATTGAATTTGTTATTTCTCTGGGTCGGGTAGGTGCACGGGAGTTTGATGCATCCGTTTTTTCGAGAGAGCGGCCTTAGGTGAGCGGTGCGAGATGGCAAATTATCAATTAGGTTTCGTGATTTGTGATTGGTTGTTGGCATCCGTTTCGCAAATATTTTGTTTTGTTGTGTCTTAGGATACGTCACCGTAGTGGCAAGTCTTGGGTCGTTGACTCTTTAATAGTTTGGTTGGAGTGGCGAAGTGAAAACTTCAATGTACGCAGTGACATACTGACACTGTGCACCGGATTATCACTTTCGCTTCTTCGCTTTTCGATCGAATCAATATTTATTTTACAATGTTAATTATTATATTTTTAGAAATTATTTCTTGTGATCTTTTGAACGAATTGCTTGTGATTTAAAATAAAAGAAATTTTGAAAAGTATAGTAAATAACTGCAGATAATGAATATTGTCATTTTTCTGACAGTAAGGCCTTGGACCCCCGGTCCATGGGTTTCCTCAGCAATGTTAGTTGAGGTCAAAAGTTTCGGTTTCTGTAAATACAAACTATTTTTCTCCCACAAGGCAGCTAGGGATGTTTTTTTTTTTTTGAATCCCATATTTTCAATTAATTTGGAATAAAATTTTTTTCCCAATCAATTCGATCTTATGACAATGAATAGCAGCAGATGAGACCAAATATTGACAATCCATCATTCTATATCTGTCTAGAATTCTAAGCAAACAAAAAATTACACAATATAAATTCTGTTTGATATTGAAATTGAATAATTATAAATTAAAATATATAATATTGATAAACATTGGTTATTGTATTTTAAAAGTTAAGTTGATTTAATCAATCCCTTTTTTAATTAAAAAACTTATATTATCTTCACTATTTTTTATCAAAATCATTATTTAAAAGTTATGTTTATATAATATTATTAATTTTTATTTTATAATTATAACTTTTTTCCACAATAACTACAACTTAGAAGTTACAGTATTTCGATAACAACTAGGACTATAGTAAGAAATAAATATTCTAACACTTAACTCAATCATACTATCAAGATTAAAATTATCATTCAAAATAATTTGTTATCTACACATTCACTTAAAACTTGCCAACACTTCTATCCAGATGATTAAACATCACATAACTCTAAACTCAATTTAAAAAAAAAAATCCTTTTAGTAGAATGCTTATTTTTAAGATTAGTTTGAACATTTTTACTATTGAAAAAATGTACGAGCGTTGTGTGAATTTATTAAAAATATCATCTTTTTTGTAGAATGTCTAAGACAAAGGTGGATGTAGTGTAGGATTAGCCGGGGCTCAAGCCCCCTCTGGAAAAAAAAATTATTATTTTTTTAAAAGAAAAAATAATTTTTTTTTAAATAGCCTCTTACATTCAGTAATGAAATTTGTGAAGAATGAACTTTGGAATCGGATGAGAGATGAATGGATGAATGATAATTTGATTATTTATATAAAAAAAGATGTATTTAATAATATTGATAATGAGTCTATTGCATAACGTTTTCATAATACGAAATCACGTAGAGAATAATTGTAAATGTATTACCAAAAAATTTATATATTGAATTTTCAATTTTTATATTTTTATTGTTATTTAATTTAACTCCCAATAAATTATTTTTTCTAGATTCACCACTAGTGGTAATGCTTTTAATAAAGATGAGGCTATTTTTGTATTAAGAACACTAAAATATGAAACATATTAAATCCTAACAAATTTGCAATATTTGTGTACAAACTAAACCTCATTTTGTGAGGTATATAAATAATTAAGACTGAGAAATAGGTTACTGCCTTTATAAGTATGAGAGTAGTGGTTTGAACGCCCCAAAAATATGGTAATGGTTAAAATTTTTCTTAATTATAAAAAATAATTGAGTGAAGATAAATTTTTTCCTTTAAAATGAGAGTAAAATAGGCATTTTTTAATTATTAAAAAGGGTTAAAATATAAATTTTAGTCTTATGAATTATCTAGTTATTATAAACACATCAATAATAGAGTCATGTGATATAAGTTGTAATATAGATATTAATCCTATATAATTAAAAAAATTAAATAAATTTATAAACTTATTCATGATTACAGTAGCTTTTAAGTAACTTGATATTAGTAAGAAATATAGCTTTAATGTGGTTATAGTGGGAATGGATGGATTTAAATTCAATGATGGTCTTAGCTTTCAGTTAATTTTTTGAAAAGACACAATTAATAGTTTGTAGATAATAATATAAAATTAATCAAAAGTTAATCATATACTGCATACACGTGCTTGTGATAAAAGATTATGAAAAATTAAATACAACTCAGTTCATTAACAGATCTAAATCCGAGATGGATACCACTTTTATAATTAAAATTAATATTTTTACTTAACTTTGAGCACGTTGGTACTTATTATTTGTGCAAAAACAGCGACGTGACATGCCAAATTGCTCATTGCACGCACGAATGCCACTCTCTTCGATCGTATAGTATCGTAGACGGTGAAATAATTTGCCTAAACTCCATTCATTCATTTTTGTCAATTTATTTATTTTTTATATGGCATGAACAAAATAAATAAACAATTGTATATTTGTAAAAGCAAGTTGAAGCAATGGTTTAATGCCAAGAGAGAGGACAATAATTGGAATGATAAACAAAGTGATAATATTTGCACAAAAAGCAAAACTTTTTGCCCTTAAGATTGAAATTATAACAGTATTTTGATGGGCTTTTTTGTGGCTAATTATGAATGGATCACCAGATTCGAACAATTTACAACCAACAAGTATTATGACCAACTTTATGCAAATCATACCCGGAAAGCACGATCAAACTAGATTTTACACTCGATTTACAACTGAAAATAACATTAAATGAAGAGTACAAAAAAATAATTTATGGAAATTTGGGACCTGTGATCTCGTTACCCCGACGCAGTCCTAGTGCAAGGAAAAACTTCGACCCGGGCAGGTCTGCATATTGTATTAACGCATAGGCGACAGCCAATCAAATAGGAAACCCACTCCACTCGAACTCTCGAAGAACTCGGCCCACAAAAAAAAAAAAAACACTATTTCGGTCCAACCGTCAGGGGTCCCACGGCAACCATGCGAGAGCATCCAGATGCGCTGAAGCTTGTGCAGCGGGTCGAGTTTTATCTAGTCTTCATGGGCCGCGAAACGCCGGATCTTTTACTCTCCTATAAAACCCTAGCCTTCACAAAACCAGCGCACAAACCCTAGTACAGACATCGCCACTCTGACTTCGAGCTAAGCACCCCATTGCTCTCTCTCGCTCTCTCCCCGGTAAGCCCAAGATCTCTCTGTGTGTTTGTGCGTGTGTGTTTGCCCCCCCCCCCCCCCCATAATTATTGTCATGCTTTAGTTAACATATTTTCTGCAGAGGCCCGCGCACTTAGGTATTTGCAATAAGACCTGAATCGTGACCAATAACAATAACAGATCACATTTAAAATATCCATGTGATTCGTTGTTGGTTTTTGAATTTTGCCTGGACATGTTATAGTGTTGTGTCTAGTTGTTAAGACCGTGTTACGACGAAATTGGGGATTATTTAGCTGTTTGTTTGCCTGCTGAACTGTGCGTATGGTTTGATGTAATGAATATACATTCCAATAGTAGGAAATTGGCACTCACTTTGATTTTTGGCCTTGTTATTTTCAGTAACATACCACATACAGTTATAGCAATGGCAGTTGCATTCCATGATGTTAACTCGGCCACTGGTCTGAAGGAACTCGATGACTACCTTCTTACCCGTAGTTATATCACTGGGTAAGTATATGTATACTTGTCTATGTGCTGTTTGAAATAGAACTCGGTTTATTCACTCTCTGTACTAATTCTGCTCTTTTACTTTCCTTATGTGTCTCTTACCAGGTACCAAGCTTCAAAGGATGATATTACCGTGTATTCAGCTCTTTCAAAAGCACCATCATCTGAATATGTCAATGTGTCTCGGTGGTACAAGCATATTGATGCACTTTTAAGGATCTCGTAAGTTCTTGTTTCTTTCGATGGTCATCTTATGTTATCATTACTGCCTATATAGTGTTGTGATAGTATTTCAAAGTTTACCATGGATTGTTATGTTGTATTTTTCAATGATTTCCACGTAACATGGATCTGTGTGATATTTCAGTGGCGTTACTGCTGAAGGCTCTGGTGTCACTGTAGAGGGAACTGCTCCAGTTGCTACCCCACCAGTTGCTGACTCAAAGGCAAGTAGTATTCTATGGTTATTTTTGGTGCACTTGCATGACTGCCCCTATTCTTATAACTAAAAGATTGCAACTGTTCTACATTTATGAGGCAAAACAATTGTACAAGCGTTTTCATTTATTTTTGGTGCAGCATCTGCAATTATTTTTGACTTTATATTTGTAGTTTGAGTTTAATTCAACATCTTAAAGTCCTTTTTTTCTGTTATTATGCTTTCTTGGTTTTCTGAGACTTTGTATGGGTGCCATAATTATTATTTACGAAATGTTTTCCAGACGGCAGCCGATGATGACGACGATGATGTGGATCTGTTTGGTGAGGAGACAGAAGAGGAAAAGAAGGCTGCTGAGGAACGTGCAGCTTCCATCAAAGCGTCAGCCAAAAAGAAAGAATGTAAGCCTCTCATCTTATTGATCTTTTAGTTTATTTATTAACTACAGCCTTGACTCTCTGATGTGTCGATCTCTATTTTATGAGATAAATACTTGTGCATTTCATTTCCAGCTGGCAAGTCATCAGTTCTATTGGATGTGAAGCCATGGGATGATGAGACCGACATGAAGAAGCTTGAGGAAGCAGTAAGAAGTGTTCAGATGGAAGGATTATTCTGGGGAGCCAGTATGTTCCTCATTTCTGTAACTCCAGTATATAGTTTTATTGATTTTAGATGAAGACGAAAAGTCATATGTAGTGTTTGTTTTGGCACCCAAAATCATCTTTTAGAAAGATTGAGGTTTTTCTGACCAAAGTTAAATAGCAACATATTTGGGCACTCTATATATCTACATTATGGAAAAAGATCCAGCAAATTTCTTCCCTTGGGGGGGAAAAGGGAAAAATAAAGTCTTCTGTTATACATTGAGATAACTTTAGTTTCTGGATATAGTTTTCATCTTTTACATTTTCCTCAAATAATTACTTCTGAGCGGTTCTCGGTCATCTGATTGTCAATTTTTGTTTTATTTACAGTGCTGATACTGAAATATAAATTTGTTGATGCAACAGGCAAACTTGTACCTGTTGGATATGGTATCAAGAAATTGCAAATAATGCTTACAATAGTGGATGATTTGGTGTCTGTTGACACCCTCATTGAGGAACACCTGCTGGAAGAACCAATTAATGAATATGTCCAGAGCTGCGATATTGTAGCCTTCAACAAGATCTGTAAGTATCAATATCTAGTCTTTATATTTCCACAACCTTTTACAAGTTATCAAGCCATCAACTTATTGCAGTTCATCATTTTTTCCTCATGGAATTCCTGAAGAGCTATATTAACCACTATGTGAACTTATTCATTGTGTTTGTCTTCTCTGTTACAGAATTCATGGATCCCTTTGGCCAAGTGGGTGCGAGAGAGGCTGCCAGGGATTTTGTCTGGGATAATGATCATAGCAAAATGATATTTATTTTATTATTATTTTTTTGCAGGAGTGTTGTGTGTTCCATTATGGATTTGTTCTTCCATGGATGCTGTCTCTTTGGAATTTTTTTTCCATGACTGAAGTTGGTATGCTATATTTGCAATGCAAAACTATTTAGAGCATTGCTAAATGAGGGTGGCTTTGCCTGTTTTGAGTGATTTTAATAGGCTTCCGATTGTGATAAGAAATATATTGACTTGATATCCCCATCTCCAGTTTATAGTGTATGAAAAGCAAATCTAGCGCAAGAACTTAACTACAATTGCAAAAAAGTGGGCCTAAAAGATAGGGCACATTCTTGTGATTTAAGACCTCATATATGTGTGATAGGGCAGTGGTCTTTGGAATAAAATAACTTGAATTGGGATTGGATTGGCGTCATTTTTCTGGAAATTGTTTTTAAAATCTGCATTATGTTCTCAGGATAGTTGAAGGGTGTGTTTGGTTGAGGGCCAAAAAGCTTTGTTTGGATGCTTTTTAATAAATTTGGATCTAATTTCATGTTTGATTCGAACGTGAGATAGTTTTCCTTGGGTCTACACTTTAAGAAAACAAAAGTAACCATAGGCATTTTTATCTCATGGAAGCTTGGGCTGCAATGGTTCACCTCTATGGATCAAATTTTCTTTCTAAGAATAAAATACTATAGGACAAGAAAATAATTGAAGTAGAGATAAATATTAAATTATCAATTGAGTATTTGAATAATCAAATATTATTTGTTGGTGAGAAATTGGAAGACAATTGACCAAGCAGGGAACAGAACCATGATGAAGAAGTTCCAAGAGTTATGATGGAAACTCCAAGATCATAAGTAAATGATTGAAGTAAACATGAATATTAATATTATCAATTGAATATATATATAGAGAATAAAATCGAATACTTAAAAATTAAAATATTGCTTGTCGGTGAAAATTGTAAGGCAATTGTTTGTGCAGTGTCATATAATACACTAACGTCTATTATATACCAAGCTGTGTGTTACACTTTGCCTAATGATTGAGGTGATTTATTAATTATTGAATAATCCTTTTAGGAGCAAATATTCCATTGATCGGTGCTTCAGATCTTATTTTAAAAAATATAAACTTTTTTTTTGGGGGGCAGTTGTCCACCTAAAACTTCAAAAGTGTATCAGTATTCTACCTCTTATATATATATATATATATAATTACGAGGAAATTTAATAGAATAATAATAAAATTATTATTCTATTCTAAATGTGAATTAAAAATTTTAATTTTTTTTAATCAACTCAAACTGGCTAATTTATATGTACATTTTTACTATTAACTATCTCCTTTTAAATAAATAATTGTAAATTAGTAAAAAATTTTAAAAAAATATTATGCTTGAAAAGACATTGTTTTTGTTTGTGGGGTTTAAATATTATTTTTGCCTTTAGGATATTATTAATGTTTTAACAAATTATGACGGCAATGGTGTAATGACATATTTTGTAATGCGTCACACTTTTTGTATAAAGTGTGAGGCATCGTGTGGTTGATAAATATACAGTCCTCTTTATAATTACCTTGTATATTAATTGATTTTATTTTTATTTTTTGTAAATATGATAATCTTACACCACGTGCAAATGACGCATCAGATTTTAAGTCGACTGACAAACGGTCTGTTCTAATCGGGGTAGTATATTCATCATCACTCGCGAGTCATGGTTTTAAAAAAAAAAAGAAAAAAAAAGAAAAAAATTATAATCCGAGATGGCAAAGATCATATCAATGACCAATCCCTCAGCATAACGGCGTCGTATTTCGAAAAATAGAAGAGATTTAACTTGCAAACGATTCGTGAGAGGAACAGGCAGAGCTGAAGCTAAAGCTGGGAGGCGCAAAGAGAGAAAACAGTAATGCCAAAGAGAACAACGCACACATACTCAAGCGAGGACGCAGCTCCCGATGGCCCTCATTCTGATCTCTTCGTCTACTATTGCAAACACTGTGGATCCCACGTCCTCATAACTGGTTCTCTTACTCTCTCTCTCTCTCTCTTTCTCAAACTTAAAATCGAATTGAAAATCGATTCTGCTTTTTAGGTTATTTATTCTTAAATTATTTGCCCCATACTGAAATATATTCGCTACAAGATACGCAATTGCAGAAAATGCCCAAAAGGAAGACTGACAAAGCCTATGTGTTGGACAAGACCAAGCATCTTGCTAGACTGAACGTCAAGGAAGCTGGCAAAGTTCTCCTAAAACGGTAACTTCTAATTATTATTATTATTATTGATTTATTTATTTATATGAACAAAGAATTTTGTTTTGCTGTCTATTACAAATTTAATGAATGCAAGTTGCATGAAAGAGAGCGCGCTCATATTATACAGCAAATCTACCTGTCCAGGGGTGAAGGCAAACTGGAGAAGCAATTTCGTATGAACTGTATAGGTTGTGGACTATTTGTTTGCTATATGTCAGAGGAAACTTTGGAAGTAGCTTCTTTCATTTATGTTGTTGACGGTGCTCTCAGTACAGTTGCTGCTGAAACCAACCCACAGGTGGGGTTGAAAACTGAATTGCTTCTTTCTGTGCATTTGCAACCATAAAACACAGTTGTAATGTCCTGACAAGCTAACTCGGTTCTCATTGTGCTGTAGGATGCTCCTGTACCACCCTGCATTTCGCAGTTGGAAGGAGGGCTCGTTCAAGTGGCCATAGAGGTAGAGGACCGTGCACAACGCTCAGCAATTACTAGTAAGTTGTTTGTTAATTGCTTCTTTATTAGTATGTTTTGATAACAATTTCCTTTTGTGGCCCCTAATCTTGAAAGTCCGCTAATAATCTTTGAGTAGAATGGTGTTTATGAAAATTGTAAATTTCTGCCCTGTCTTTGTATGTTTATACAACCAGTATTACTATGTTGGACACAGTTATGCTCCTTTTGGCATGTACCTGTGCATGTTGATCAACTGTCTAGGGTTAGGTCATTGGATTTTAGGTTCCTTGCAGGTAGTATGTCACAATGTGGTGTTGTTGCTTACTAGGACATATGTGACATCACCCATACAAGGCATATTTAACAGGATCGGAAAGGCATTTATATTACATTTCCATGAGGAGTTTTGGAGCTTAATGGTCTCTTGACACTCATAATCATCTGTCTATGCCCTCATTGGGTGTAACAGTGTCTTTTCAAATAATTTGAATCATTTTTTCTGAAATCAAGTTTATGCTTATTTTATTCATAGTTACTGAACCCTGACTTTGTGTTTTATCCTTTCCAGGAGTGAATGCTGATGATGTTCGAGTTACTGTAGCTGCACCTGCAGCCCGTGGGGAAGCGAACAATGAACTTTTGGAGTTCATGGGAAAGGTATTGCTAGTGTTCTAAGCAAATATAATGATGAAAAAGCTGAAATCTTAAATTATCACCTTTTTGTTGCTGAGGTTAACTGCATCTGGAATTCATACAGGTATTGGGTCTGAGATTGAGCCAGATGACTCTTCAAAGAGGGTGGAATAACAAATCAAAGCTCCTGGTGGTGAGTTAAATCAAACTGTGTTCATGTGTGATTTGCATTTGTTGTGTGTACATGTTTTCATTTCTGTGAATTAGAAGCAGGTGATGCTTTGATTTGGTGAACAAATATAATGTTGCATCAGCACCAAATTATCAGATGTAGTAATACGGTGAATAGTTCTAACTTTTCAGCATGTGTGGAACAGTTTGAGGACTGATTAGAATTGCGCTCTCATGTGCAGTTTGACGTTATCATCTGTAATCAAGTAATTCCTCTCATTTTCCTTTGGGTAGATTCCCAGTTATTGTTTAAGATAGCTAGCAATATACTGTTTATTAAAGCACATTGATGCATGAATTCATAGTATTTAACTGCTACAAGTCAATATCTCCATACACATCTTTCCATAAATACTGTGCATAAATAACCAGGGTTGAAGGTATTGGTAACATGCTGCAGTGGCCTCACAATTGCCTGCATATTGATGCATGAAGTTGTGGTTGGTCAATTGAGAAAAGCAATCTCTTTTTGGTAGTATCTAACTGCTACAAGTCAATATCTCTATGCCCATCTTTGCATAAATACTGCATGTAAACAACCAGGGTTGAGAGTAATGGTAGCATGCTGCATCACTTGTCTTCATAGTCATTAAGAATCAAGTTTTGGAATCTTTGCTGTGGAATTGCTAGTTTGTTTGCTATTGTGGTGGCATTTTTCTTTTGTTTTGTTTTTTTGGACACTTTTTTCATCCGTCTTGTCATGTAGTGTACAAAATGGCGCCTCAAGCCTCAAACATGAGATGTAGTGTACTAACATTTTATTTAATCTCAGGTGGAAGATCTGTCGGTAAGGCAAGTGTATGAAAAGCTACTTGAAGCTGTACAGCCTTGAAACTGCTTACAGTCTGTTTGGCATAAGTTTTTTCCCCCTTGTTATTCGCTATTGGTTCAAGGAGTGCTGCCCATGGAACCTTAACATCCATTGGTTTATTAGATAAATGGCAATTGGTTGCTTCTCGCGGATTTCCAAAACTCCACTACGCGTATCTGATATTGATGCTTGAATTATTGAGTTCTTACATATATCACAAGGGACACACAGATTAATCTGAGTTAAAAGCTTTCTTTAGACTTAAATTATTAATTGATGCTACTAGCAGCTTTTGCACCATAGCCATGGTAACCATAATAGCAGGTTTCCTGGTGGAGTTTTCCTAAAACTTGGCTGTAGCGGTGAAACAAATTTTACTGCAAGCCAAAGCTTTTCAACTAAGCTAAGTAATGAGTACAGTATAGTGAGATGTTACCATGAGCAATGCTAAAATGTTATATTTATGATGATTCAAAATTACGTTAATTCATCCTAGCATGGCTGAAATAGTTGACTTCTATTGCCAGCGCAATTCAATGCTGAATCCAACAGGCACGTGCTTAACAATATGCATACAGCTGATAATGATGAGAATGGTTCTGTACTAATTATGTGTGCTTCGGAGGCCTACAGCCACATGCAAGGGAGAGTGCTGTAGGGATGCAAAGCTAAACACCCAACAGCTTCGATTGAGAGATCTGAAAGCTGAAATGAAAACTGATGCGGCTAGAAAACACCAATACCATTCATTTACAGATCATCAAAGATATTCCAACTTCAGAGGTATGCACGGAAGTTGAAGATAATCTAAAATATTCCATCAGCAGAGGTATGTTAAAAAAACATCACGAGAATCTAAAGCTGAAAGAAAACGCAGCTGGAATAACTAAAAGAACACAATAGAACATGAAATAAATCAACAGCAGGCCAACCAAGCATTGTTGCGGCAAAGTCTACCTCAATATAACCACCATTAAAAAATTTCACTGAGAACTATCATGGTAAGTTAGCCAGGCGAGACAAGAGTAAAACTAAATATTGAACCAACAGAAGTTCTCAGGAACAAGGATCTTGTAAACCGCAAAGTTTCAAAGGACATTATCAGACCAGAAAAAAATTGTATGTTATCAAGGCAGCACGGCAGACCCCAACCCCCCCCCCCCCCCAAATCAAAATAAGGCACCACTATGTAGCTGTCCTTGGTTTCCTGGAAGCCAACTGGCTGTCGGGCTACAAAACAAAGAATAACATGCAACAGTATATTCATTGGATAAAGAATCAATAGAAATGATAATGAAATTAAATTCTCCAATGGATTAAAGGCAAGCCTGTCTACACAGCAAGAAAATAAATCATACTCCAATAATTTACTGATCAGACTTTAACTAAAGAACCTACCTCTTTCTTCACAGGTTCCTCCTTTTCTGAGAGTGTCAACTCAATATGACATGGGGAAGACATGTATGCTGCCAAAAGTATAATGCATCACCATTAAGTGCATACATGTGCTTGAAGGTAAGAATAGAAAATTTCACAAGAGAATAGGAGAAAGAAGCACTCACGGTTAATCCTTCCATGTGCACGATATGTCCGACGCCTCTGCTTCTGGGCTTGATTCACTTGGATGTGAGAAATGTAAAGTGCATCCACATCTAAGCCTTTCACCTACAAAGTACATGAAAAATGAGAGAGTTAAAACAATATACAAGATAAACAAGGTAAGAAAGCGGATACATGGCCAAGCAAGCAAGATTAAACAATACATACCTCTGCATTACTCTCAGCATTCTTGAGTAAATCCAGAATGAACTTTGCAGATTTAACTGGCCAGCGACCTTGACCATTTGGATGACGGTTTTTAGCCTGTGCTGTTCGCCCAACACCGCGACAGAAGCGGGTGAATGGTATAGCTTGCTTGTGAGCCATAACATCCTCCAAGTACCTTTTAGCCTTGGTCAAAGACAGCTTTCTAAGAGCATGGGCTGTCTCTCTAGTGTTCTGTGAATAAAGAACAAAAGTACTAAGTGACAGATGATTCAAGCACATTAAAAAAGACATTAATCACTAGCACAATTACAGCTTAGTAACCCAAAATTTATTCCTCAACAGAGAATGGAGAACAAGAATGTAGCTAAAGTCCTTTAGCCAAAAATATTGCAACTTTTAAGGGGAAAAAAATATTCTAACCTTGGAACAGATTAAATTCTACAAACAATTATCAGCATGGTGAAATGAAACAGAACAATTAAGCAAACAGCACCAGGAGTGATACCAGAATAAGTCAAATGTCAACAACTGAGGATTACCAAATTTACATCAGCATACCTTGAAGTGAACACGGAGATCAGAGCCTCTAGCCTTGCAGGCTGCAATGAAATAAAAAAAAATAATACACAGATTATATTTCAAGATTTTAATACTTTACCAAATATAAAATCTGCCACTCAGCATACAAATCATCCATTAGATAAAAATGCAAATTTTTTTTTTTTAACATCAAGAAGCCTTTTTTCCCCATAAATTCTCTAACGAAGCTACGAACCCATCAAACTGAATAACAAGGATGCAGACATTAGGCTTACACTTGGTGGGATTGTCCGGCTCTTTCGAATACTTGACCTGAAAACAGATTAAAACAAGTACATAATTGTGTTGCCTTTGAAAGCATAATTTTGTTGCAGGAACGACAAAAAATATAATCAACGTATGTCCAAAATGAGGTCAAGAAACGCACCATGGCTGATGCTGCTGCTGCTCGTCCTCGTCCTCCTCCTCTCAGTGTTACGTTTCCAGCCAAGGAAGAAACGCTGGTTATGTTGAACGAGAGAAACTCTAGGGTTTATCTATCGATTTTGGGCCTGGACTTTATTTAACTGATCCGATCCAATCTTTAAAAAACTTTTGGGATTTTGTCCACAAGTAATTTTATCCAATAAGATACTGACACGTTTATTAGTTTGCATCTAGTATAGATTTTCGGGAGGGTAGTTTTGTAATTCAATCATATGATCCACGGGGAGATGAAAAATTAAAAAGAGCGAGAAACAGAAGCAATTTGGCTCCATAAATTTTTCGATCTCAGAGGCCAGAACAGAGTGAGAGAGAGAAAGAGAGAAAGCGAAAGGAAAATAGAGTATTTGACGGCTACACTGTTCTTGTAAGAACATTATTTTTTGGATATTTTCGATTAATAGCTTTTGTAGATTTATGTATGTTTATAGGTATCCACGTTAAAGGTTTTTATTAGCCATTAATTGTGTTTGTAATGTGCTTGGAATTCATTCTTTGGATTTTTAGGTGCTCGATTTTTGATTCCTGGGTTTCTGTTGATTTTAGGGTCGCATTTCATAACCCAAAAAAAAAAAAATGGTATTTTGAAGACTCCTGTCGAAAGTTGGGAATTTCAGCTCGAATGTGTGAATACATAGGGGAGAAAGCTTATTTGTAGATGCCCAAGTTTGGATTTTGATGTTTTGATATTAAACTTAGGGTTTTGATAAGTTGTTTTGGAGTAGTGTTTGTGTCTTGATGGAATAGTTGAGTTTTTGAAAGCTAAAGAAAGATTGAGATAATGATGAATAACAACAATACTCATATGAAGAACACAGGGGCGCCAACAGGTTCACAAAGTATGGCCATGAATAGTCAATCCCATTTGCTATCTCAGACACAAGGGCAAACACAAGGTGGGTCTCACTTTCCCGGCCATTTTCACTTGTCTGAACCCCATGCTCATGCGCTTGCCCAGGCTCAGTATGCTCATGCTCATGCCCAAGCTCAGGCTCATGCTGCGCATGCTCAGTTCCAAGCTCATGTACAATCACAAGGCCAGCCACAATCCCAATCTCAATCCCAATCACAATCCCAATCTCATCCCCAGTTGCAAACCCCTAATGCTGGTGGAAACGTTGGGGTGTCGTCCCCTGCTGTTTCAACCCCTGGAACTGGGGGCAGTGCCAAGCGGGCTACGCAGAAACCACCTTCGAGGCCTCCTGGTTCGTCATCCAATACAAACAGTGGTTCACTGTTTAAAACCATGGAGTTAACCCCAGCTGCTCGTAGAAAGAAACGGAAGCTTCCAGAGAAGCAAATACCAGATAAGGTTGCTGCTATTTTGCCTGAATGTGCACTTTATACACAGTTACTTGAATTTGAGGCAAGGGTAGATTCTGCTTTGGCAAGAAAAAAGATTGATATTCAAGAGTCACTTAAGAATCCTCCCCGTGTTCAAAAGACACTTCGGATGTATGTTTTCAATACCTTTGCAAATCAGGATGAGACAAGTTCTGAGAAGAAATCTGGAGAAGCCCCATGTTGGTCACTGAAGCTTATAGGGAGAATATTGGAAGATGGGCAAGATCCAGTGTTGGCAGGACTTACGCAGAAACCAGACACTTCATATCCAAAATTCTCATCTTTTTTCAAGAAAATTACAATATACTTGGACCAGAGCCTCTATCCTGATAACCATGTAATCTTATGGGAGAGTGCCCGATCACCTGCACTTCATGAGGGCTTTGAGGTGAAGAGAAAAGGGGACAAGGAATTCACAGCAATTATTAGGATAGAAATGAATTATTTTCCTGAAAAATTCAAACTTTCGCCTTCTCTGATGGAGCTTCTTGGAATTGAGGTTGATACTCGGCCAAGAATTATTGCTGCAATTTGGCACTATGTGAAAGTTAAGAAGTTACAGAGCCCAAATGACCCTTCATTCTTCATGTGTGATCCTCCTCTACAAAAAGTATTTGGGGAAGAGAAGATTAAATTTGCTACAATTTCCCAGAAGATTGCACAGCATTTAATACCTCCACCACCTATACATTTGGAGCACAAGATAAAGCTTTCAGGGAATAGCCCTGCTGGAACTTCTTGTTACGACATGCTTGTCGATGTGCCTTTTCCACTAGAAAAGGAAATGGCTGCCTTTTTGGCAAACATGGAAAAGAACAAAGAGATTGACGCTTGTGATGATCTAATATGTGCTTCTATAAAGAAAATACATGAGCATCGCCGGAGGCGGGCTTTTTTTCTTGGTTTCAGTCAGTCTCCTGGGGAGTTTATTAATGCTTTAATTGCTTCTCAAAGTAAGGATCTAAAGCTTGTTGCTGCAGATGCTAGCCGTAATGCTGAAAAAGAGCGTCGGTCTGATTTCTTTAATCAGCCATGGTACATTTTATTTAGTTAACATCATTTTAATTCTTATTCATTTTTTGTGTTTCCTTGCATATGTTTGGTTTGGGTTATGTCAGGAAGTAACTTCCTCACCTTGCTGGTGAGTCCATGACATGTTATTTGGTCCATAGACTTGTATTATACAATGTGGCTTCTCTTATTGATATGTCACCATGTAGTGTGCTTTTGGTATTTGAAGAAATTTGCTGTGGTGCCATGTGAATATTTCATCACCTACATGCTTTATTATCTTATTCTATTATGGAGTTAGCTCGATAATTTTTATTTGTCATTGTTGTTGAAGAAAAAGATAAGAAAATGGTGATTGCTGCCATCTTCATTTGGCTTGTGTCAGCTGCCAGATGAAAGAACCTACCTGTTCATTTGCGTATCAGTAAAGTTGCCATTGTCTTTTTGCTTTTGTCTGTAAATAAAGCAGTTGTGGAGTATTCATTTAGTACCTTATTGTGAGAGCTTCCTTTTACTATTGTTTCCCCTGCTGAAAATAATCTGTGCTGGTTTATGTTTCTGAAAGAATGAATATATAATAAATTAATATATAATAAATTCTTCCAATAACAAGCATATTCTGACAGTTCTTTTTTTTTTTTTGGTTTGTTGCTGGGGGTGGTTGTCAAATCTTAGGGTTGAAGATGCTGTCATCCGTTACATGAATCGCAAATCTGCTGGGAGTGATGCTGCTGGAAGCACTTAATATGGATACCATGAATCATTAACAGGTGGCAGATTAACCTCTCCGCATCAGACTGTTTTCCTGCTCTGATTTGTTGGGTAGAGTGGTGGATGCTGTAGGACCAAAAAGCATACCAAGAAAATTTTCTGGTTGGCATTTTAATTAACTTGCTTAGGTTTTAAAATAGATACTTTTTTTTTTTTTTGGCTTGAAAGAAGGCATGTTGCTGTATTATTATTATTATTATTATTATTATTATTTTGGGTTCTATAGTTGTTGTAGGGTTATTTCGTTCTTAGTGATATTGCATTTGGAGAGTGGGATGCCAATCTGTTTTGCCATCGACAAATCTCAAATGCTGTAGGACGTTTAATTTTGTTACTGGTACTAGGGGCTTTTCCAGTTCATGCAACCAAATTGCCGATGGCGATATGATTTCAGTTCTCAAATTCTTACATGTTTATCGAGCAAGAAGGAATTTATACTTTTGCTGTTCCTCATTTCTGATGGATCCGCACAGCTTAACAAATCCTAAGGGCAACTCTTTTCTCTTTGCTGCATGCCTGTTTGTGAGCAGAAGCATTTTTTTTTTGTTTATTTTATTTTATTTTATTTTATTTTTATTTTAAAAAAAAGAATCGAAGGGGAATCTTTCAATATAATTTTATATTCCGGGCATGTGTCGTTTTCAAACCCCTATAAACAAGGAGGTTTCCGGTCTGCTTTTTGATTATATGATCGGGGAAGCAAATGAATGGTTGGATGAAGACAGAGATGAAGACTGAACTTGAAGAAAGTTGATTTTGAATGCCCGACTATTTTAATTAAATTAGCTTCAAGAATCTTTCTTACTTGCTGGCATTTGAGGGTCTCGCTTCTCTTGAATTCTTAAATAACTTTAGTGGCGTTTGTTTATTTGTTAAATATGTGAATGGATTTGAAATTTTATTGAGATAAGAATGAATTTAAGTACGAATATGTGAATAATATTTTTTTAATATCAGAGCATAAATGGTATTTTATTTATTTTATAACTATGAAATATCTTGAGTATAATTATTTGACATTTATATTTTTATAAATCGAAATGATAAAAATAATAGAAGATTAGATTTTATAATTTAAGAAATAAATATTTTTTTAGAATATAACATTTATTTTTTTATTAAAATCTTTCTTTATTCAAATATGAATGTCAAAAAAATCAGAAATAAATTAAAAAAGAGAACAAGTAAAATTTATAACATGTAAAAACAAAGAGCTCCTCAGTTATCTAGTTTGAACAACTCTTCTCCCATGCGTTTCGAGCAAGCCACACATCATATTTAATTTTTATATGCAAAAGTCTACCAAATAACAAATTTATGAAAAGTGTTCTTAACTTTTTAATATGTTGAAAGTTTATAAACCACATGAATTTCACCACCTCCCCAACACCCGAACCTAATTATGGAGTCAAAGGGTATGTCAATTTAAATTCATGCCAACATTTTGACCATTAATTAATTTTATATCATTTATTCAGCTTGCTTTCTAATTTCTACCTTCTTGCGCCACATAAGTTTTGTCCTATGTAATACATAAAACGCTATGATTTTGTCACATTTAACTTCCATATAATTAATTCCTTTACCAAACTGAAAAAAAAAAAAAAAACACGATAGAATTCGAGAGTAGAATCAAGTCAGTTATCACTAGAATCAAGTTGTAAATCTTTTTCATTGACTAATTTCATCGCAGCAAGCAAAGTTTGAAAGTAGAATATCATCTAGTCAATATTTCTGCCACGGGTTGTGATACGAAGAATCTCTCCAGCCAAATAAAAGAAGTATAAAATATAATATGCACGCGGAACCTTGCCACGATTTAGTAATAATAAAATTGCCTATTACGCAAAAGAACTAGTCCAATTTACATCACACACAGAATTTTGATGTGATATAATTAAATTAATTAAATTATATATTTTTTTATTTAAATAAATTTTTTTATTATTTTAAAAATGAGTTAACATTAAACGATTTACATAAAATAAATTTATATAAAAATTTGTAACTGTATCGTCTATAAAAAATAAAAATCAAAACCAAAGATTATGAGTTAGAAAAGTGATAATAAAATTAAAAATAAAATTACATTTAGGACCTTTTTTTTTTAATTTTCTGACTATATATCATGACTTTTCTTTTGTCTTTCCAGCTTAAAAAAAAAAAAATCATCAGTATTCCCTCTAGGACCCTATACATTATTCTATCATATGACTTCGTTTTTTTTTTTTTTTTTTTGCGTGTCAGTGTTTACTCTTATGTAATTGAATTAAAAAAAAGATGTGAGTTGTAATGAAAATTCAACAAAAAAAAGACGTGTGCACTAAAACAATCAAAGGCTTAATTCGTCGTCCATTTATAAACAAAATAAAATAAGACCTCCTAATTTATCCGCCACTTCATTACTACCATCCACTAATCCTTTTACGGACTAAAACTTTTAGCCCGCCAATCATATGACCCGTCAACAAAGGAACAAAAACCGGCGGATTCCCACTAACGGGTTTGATCTCGAACCGCCTGAGCACCGAGCCAACCACGTACTTCATTTGGATAAACGCCATCTCCTTACCGAGACAAACCCTCGGGCCGGCCTGAAAGACCGGGAACTTGTACGGACTAACAGACTTCAAAACCCGGTTCCCCGACTCTTCACCCACTCCATCGAGCCATCGGTCTGGTTTAAACTCCAGGCGATCCTTCCCCCACAACGTCTCCATTCTTCCCATACCATACGGCATATACGTCACTCTGTCTCCCTTCCTCACCGGCGTCCCGTCCGGCAACGTGTCATTTGCAGCTGCGTGCTTGGAGTCCCATGCAACCGGAGGATAAAGCCTCATGGACTCGCATAAGCAGGCTTTCAAGAAATTCATCTCCTTGAGAGCTTCAAAATCCAATGCCCTTGTCCTTCCAGTGTTATTTTTATCAATCACTAGTTTCACTTCATCCACGATCGTCCTTTCTACGGCTTCGTTTTGAGAGAGCAGCCAGAAAAGCCACGTCATGGCCGCTGAGGTGGTGTCTCTTCCCGCCATGATGAAGCTAATGGCCATGTCCCTGGCAACATGCTCGCCATGTCCAGCTGATAATAATCTCGACAGAAGATCACCGCCCTCATCGCCGTTAACGCTGTTGCTCTTCCTCTTGTTTCGAATGATTTCCATGACGGACTCGTGAACGAGATTGACTGACTCTTTGAGTTTCTTCTCAGAGCCCATATTCAAGAATCGTTTGATTTTCCAAACGAGGAACACAGGGGCCATTCCTCGCATCGCACTGATCTCCGAAGCTGCATCAAAAGCTTTCACGAGAGGCGGCAACGGTCGCGAAAGATCCAAGCAAAACGGGTCAGTACCCAAAGAGACTCTACACACAACATCGAATGCGAACCTCCTCAAAACATCTTGCAAGTCCAACACTCTTCCGCTCTCCGCAGCTTCTTCAAGCAACGGTATGAGACGATTATCAACTTCCTGTTGGAGCGTTTTTACGGTGAATTCTCGCAGCGACTTTGCCCTGAACTCGTGGCTAGCAAGCTTGCGCTGCATGCTCCATAGCTCGCCGTCGACGTTAAATATCCCGCAGCCGAGAAGGTCGCCGAGGATCTCAGTGAAGGGCTTGCCTTTAGGGAAGTTTGTGAAATTGGCCTTGAGCATGTACTCCACGTTGACCGGGTTAGCCGTCACAATCGTGCGGCGAGCGCCGAGGCGTTGCACGATGATGGTCTGAGTGGGTGACTGCGATAGAAGATCAGTGTACCAGTTCAAAAGTTGATGGCGGTTTCTGTAAAAGGAAATTAAGCAACCGATGAAGGGGTAAGACGGAGGGCGATGATGACGATGACAAGAAGTAGTATATGAGAAAACCAAAAACCCTAAAAATAGTAAGAGAAAGAAGAAAATGAACATCATTGCTAATCGTTTAAAGCTTAAAGATTTTGCAACTGATTGTTTGTTTGATCTTGAAGCGAGTATGTGTTTGTGTGTGTGTGTGTATATATATAGGTGGCGCTGGTCCTGATGTGGTGGGTTTACGTGAAATAACGTGCAACCCCATGCGGCGTTTTATATACACGTAAATGATTACCTACCGATCGACTACTATGGTGCTTGTCTTTTTCTTTTTCTTTTTCTTTAAAAAGAAATTATTATTATTATTGTTTTTTATTTTGTTTCTTGGAAGAGACAAGAGACCTGGTCCTTTTTTATCACGTGGATAATCAATTTTCGAGATTGAATTGGACAAGGACAACTTTGTTAGTGGGGGTTGGGGGCGGGTTCGGTTTCGTCATTTTGACTTGACTTGAACGCTGTTATTTGTGGCTATTATTTTCACGTGGAATGCCTACTAAGCAGTGACTGCACTTTTAATTTGCTCGACCAAGGTGGATACGGGGCATTGAGCTACTTTCAGTCTAAAAGCAGTAGATTTCACTGTCATTTGATTAGGTTTATGCATAATAAAAGATGCACAGCGATGGACTTGTCAACTTGGGATATAAAAGTTGATTTCAACATGCTATTATCAACAATTACAATGTATTTATTAGCAGTTGACTCCTTAGACACAAATACATCCTCAAACAGTCATGCTGGCGTGCTACCGCGGCGGATTTAGCAGTGATGGTCAAATTATTTTAGTTTCACGTAATATCAAAATGCAATAATAAACCAAAACCGACATCTTTTTGCTAGTTAAGCATAAAAATACCTTCATTTCGAGTTTATTTATACCATATCGTTTTGTCGCAATTCGTTATATGTTTATCATTTTTCATATAAAAAATAACCCAAAAATAAAAAGATTTAAAATGAGTCTTGCGAAGTGGGGTTGTCATGGATATGATATAATAACTCACTCGGATTTATTCTATTAGAAATTTATTTTTAAAGGCTAATTATTCGATACACGTATAGAAATGATCCAATGAGTGACGCTACTCGTATCGTAAATGATCAAACACGGCTTATATCCAACTTGTAATATGGAAGATTGAGTGCCGACATTTAGGCTTTAAACCAATATCCAGAAATTATGACCATAAAAAGAATGTAATCAAAGTCTTTCAATTTCGTAACCTATACACCATATCACGCATTTACAATATTTATTGTAGCACACGTGCAAAGGGAGAAAGCCGAATAATGGACGAGGACGAAGCGTACCAAAAATTATGTGTAACAGTAACAGACTGTCACTAAAAGTGTAAGAAAGTTTTGGGTCATTGAAAAAATGAGTGCAAAATAGAAAGTAATATGTTATCAGTTAGGGGGTGATTTCATGGGCATAGATGTTGCGACGTTGATGCCGACATATCACAAATTCACAATGTCGGGCTTCAAATTAAATTATTAAAGCAAGCTTACATTTTGCATTTTCAACGTGATCTCTGTGGCTATGTACTGAATAGATAGGCATGCAGTCATGTGGACGTAGGACTGCGGTAGCCACTGTAGCTAAGTACGTGTAATGCTGTGTGTGTGTATACAAAACTTGTCAAAAACATTTATTGGGCATTGACTATAGTAAAGTTACTCCATAATAAAACAATGGAGTTATTTGATCGTACAACATTGATAATATCCATTAGAATAAGAAAAGTTAACTGTAATTTAATATTTTTTTATAATATAATAATAAATATATATTTAATATTTATGTCCATAATTATATGGGTATCATTAATACTCTATAATTGAGAAGTTCTAATATAGTCGGACCCTTATTTACTAAACAAATGTCATAAGAAATAATCGATTAAAAAAATTTCATTTTTAGTTGAAAGAAAATGACCAAAGCACACTTATATGTCAAGTTATATACTTATACACAACTAATTTTTTTAAATAATGATTATTTTATGCATGTAATTTTTTTAATTCAATTTTTTTATGAGTGTGATTTTATCTTTCATTGTTAGACACCTCCGGAAGGAATCATTCAATATTAACACAAATCTTCAAATAGAGTCATTATTAATTTATTATAAATCTTATCTAGAGCCGACATAATATATCCGTAAAATAGATGTCGATAAGTAAAAAAACAAAAAATAAAAAATAAAATTTATTCAGGTGTTTGTTTTTTTCATTAACTTGAAGCAGCGTGAGTTCAGTGTGTGGAATCTGCAGGTCTACCCCCTATAAAATTCCAACATTCGAACATCTGGATAGGAAGGAGTCAATAGCCGCAATTGAGAAAAAGGCACGTGAATGTTTTAACGCACGTTTTTATTTTGCTTTAGTAGGGAATGTCGTGATTCGTTTGCCAGTAATACGGTAAGAGCTTATCTATTATTGGTTGTCGTCGTTTTGTCTTCCGAAAAAGACTTTTCGTTTAGTTGATTACAGACAATGGCACGGCCCAAGTAGCGAGATTTGTAAGGCCCAATGTAAGAATGACAGTCATTTGCGCCTATTCGTGTTCGAACAATCAACCACGTGACGTTTCAGTATTTTTCTCTTCATATTTGTAAATAAAACGGCGTGGAATATTGCACCGAAGCCTGTTTGGCAATTAGCTTGAGAGAGAGAGAGAGAGAAAAAAAAAAAAAAACAAAAAAACGAAAAAACACATACGTGGATAATTTGTTTCGGTAGGGGTAGTGTATATGAACAGAAATTCGAGCCGTAATAAGAAATTTTAATTGACAAATTGAGAATTTTACTCTTATTTTTTATATTGTTGGGATAGCCACCTCTATCGGCAGCCATCATGAAACGGCGCAAGCAATCTTGGCAAAATCTTTGGCCTAAAAGAGGAAGTGAAAGCACCACTAAATAATCCATGCGCAGCACCGTCCACAGGCTACTACAACTCTTCATAGTAGGTTTTCCACACGTGGTTCTATTTTAGCGATTATAATTTGTAGGGGAATGTGATCTTAACGTGCCCACGTTGCATGATTAATGGGCATCCAAATCCCGGCTTGTAAATAAATATGCACGCGCAAAGCTGGCAAGAAAAGAAGCGTGCTTATAATGATAATCCCGGCACGTTCCTTGATTCTTAAAAATGTGATGAAAAAGGAGACGCATACAAAATGGCCTTGCAATCAAAGGTTAGAATGATTTTTCAAAATGGCCCCGTTAACATTTTCATGAAGTTGATTGAGTTGATATCCCTCATGGGCCATTTCCAAGATCGCGTATCCCAATACCCTTGTCTGCACTAACCTTCTCATTAACAGCCAAACCCCAATTGATAAGAGAGATTTTAAGTGTCGCAAACTGCCAACCCCAGTTGACACGAGATTTTACCCGACGCTGTCACGTGTTATACGGCACCGTAATAATGCCTAATTCTGATGCTTCTTTCATTGAAGTTTCCTTTTCATGTTGCTTGATACTGCCAATGTTTCACAGGTGAATACTTACAACCAACTGATAAAATTATTACATGTACATGTGAACAATTTTCTATACAATGTCATTACTTGATCCGATAGTTGAATATAAATTAAATCCAATGTATGAAAGATTCTCTGACTTAAGACCCTCAGCTTCAATTGACAGGTAACACTGCACAAATAATCTCAGAATTTCTCCTCCTTTGGCCATGATTTAAGTACTTACAAGAGGGGGTAGAAAAAATCATTATGCCCAAAACACAAATAAGCCTGCACTTAAAACCACAAAATTTAGGTTTTAGAAAAGAGCTTGTCATTATCTTACTACAAATTACAACTACTTCCAGAAACACTATTTGCAAGATACATTGGCTCCTTATCCAAGGTTTCACAAAAAAATGAGTCTCTTCTGCTAGATGCATCACATGCAGAGAGCAATTTGGCCCTCCTATTTTCAACTATACTTAACCATTTACACTTTTCAAGCGTGCAATCAGCTCATCCTGCACAAGGAACCATGTTTTCGCAATTAGCAAGGCAGATGCGGAGAGATATTATTATCATTTTACTGCTAAACACAGAACTTAGCAAACCCATGAATGGGATTCTCATCAACGCACAGACAGATGATCTGGATCCACTTACCTTGAACACTTAGAAACAACAATTTACCAGTAGTCCTATATTGGACCATTAACAAAAAGAACGGGATAGGCTTGACAGAAGAAGGATAACACCAAGATAGAATTCACATAATTTCTAATACATGCCTTTTTTCCCTTGGGTGAAAGACCTTTTTCCTTGAGAAGCGCACGGAGCCTTTCTACTGTCAAACTGTGGAAGTCCCTCTCAGCTGCACGGCTGTTTGATCCCTCTGCATGATTAAAAGCTATCAGAAACTTAAAAATATAATAAGGTTACAGCATGATTTTCCGATAAGGGAATGAAAAAGTTCAAAACACAAAGGGCTGAATAAAGTGGAAATCTAAAGCAAATTGGATTGCAACATAATTTTGAACTTCTTCAAGTTAATATTAGATAGCAATTGACACACACACACACACAAAAAAAGTGGCAATTAAAATAGTTAGAGCTGACCATCTGTAATCACAAGTAACAAACAGTTATGAAGTATTAGAAACTGCTTCAATTTTTATCATAAATTTAGCAAGTGAAGGTCATCTTCTGAAATAGCACACTTTAAAGCGATGACCGTCGTACATTATATTGTATGCAAAGTCAAATGAAGCAATGAACTTTCTACAATGGATCACAGCTGAAGGATAAAAAAGGGGGTGGCAAGAAACTAAAAGTGTAGCAAAACTGATTTCCAATCAAGTAATGATTTGCATCAGCATTATAAGCGCATCCCTGGTACAACCATTATAGATCATTAAGCATCTCAAGCCCTTTGAAGATACAAGAATGAAACTAAACATACTCAACCAATATGGAAGCAGTTCTATTATAAGTTTATAGTTGGATCTCCAGAGAAAGTCAAGGCAATATTTTTTTTTTTTGGCATTAATATTATAAAAAATTAGGAAGAATAAAATTATATCCAAAAAGAATTGTACGCTCAAGGTTGCACCTAATGCTGATTTTTATTAGGTTAAACACCACCTGCACCAAACATAGTGACATATTCTAGTTTTTCGAAGATGACAACCACATGCATCAAAAAATACAAATAACTAGTGCAATACAGACTATTACAAGTTACCTTGTCGAGAACTAGTTTGAATATTTGCTCTCTTGGCTGGGGTCCTAGCATCCAAAATTCTTTCTGCAGTCCTGAAATTAAAGATGGTTTATATTAGAAAAGAATTCACAGATAAAACAGCTCATGGTTGGAAGGAGAGCCAGAGAATGCCCTCTAACTTTCTACGGAGCAGATTACCAAACCCAAAAGTTTCTAAATCTAAACATTAGAAACAAAACCAGACCCATTTCAAATGTAATTCATTCAAGATAAATGGGTTAGTACCTCTTTCTATCAGCTGCAGTTGCACCTTTCACATCCTTTGAACTGGGATCACCCTTTTGTTTCTTGAGAGTGAGTGATCTAATCAGTATGTTCTGTTGATTTGTTTTTATCAGTTGGTCATCTGGAGGTATAAGTAAGAGTCAGATAATTCAGTTAAAATGGAAAATGATCTCAGAACAAAGATCTATCAGTAAATTTTTATCTCACCCCTTTCTTCAGAAATTCCACAAATTAAAGTAGAATTATAAATGATAGACTCCACAATATGAACTAAGAGAATTCTAAAATAGTAAATTTATCCTTTCCATATATGCACCTTATAATAAATTAGTATCTAATTAATGACGTAAAAATGTAAATCGGACAGCATCATAACTTAGGGATGTTTGAAAGCAAAGGAAGAAACAGTAGAAAGATGCAGCAACCAAAATACAGAATCCATGCTTTGCAAGCTCGTCAAAAGTTGAGGAATATATATAGAAGGTTTAGAGCAGATTGATACCTGGGGGCGCTGTATCATGCTCACAAATGTAAACTTGCATCCCAACCTGCACAAATATTCGAATGTTCAAAACAGTCATTGAAACTGGTTCCTAAAACAGGAATATGAATTTCAACAAGTAACTAAACAGACATATTAAAGCCCAACAATGAGCAGGCAACAATTTTTTCAAGAAAATTTTAAAGGAAAAGAACAAAATAAGTAAATTTCCAAGAACATTTGCAACCAAATTCTAATCAACCTCAATCTTAGAAATGCAACAAGTATGAAGAGATACTCAATCTTGAACGATAAAGGAACACATTTATAAGGCAATATCTTTTTCCAAATCGAGGGATTCGAAATGTTAGGTATAGAAGTATAGAACAGCCCCCAAATCAAAATTCAAGTAGCTATGCCTAAATCCTTAAACAGCACCACCAACATACTGATAAAGCTATCAGGAAGTGGGGGCATGTAACATTTTAACTGTATGAAATGCATCACTAAAAATATTCCATTGACAGAAACTCTTGCAACTAGAAAACAAAGTTGCACTTCCCGTGGAAAGAAACCATTAAAACCCATCTATGTCAGCTCTAAAGATCATTGGTTGATTTTTCCAAAATGAAAAACAATAAGCAGAGCTTCTAACATAAATAATATTAGAAAGAAAAAACATAAATGCACTTCTTATTTCTTAGCATCCAGTTAACTTACTACTTGAAAACAAAATGATACCAGAATAGTTACAAGATAAATGCAAGGAAACATATTGAAATCCCTAAGGGCCTAAATAACAAAAAGAAATGGGACCAGCCGATCATTACAAGACAAATACAGTCAAGCACAATGCCTAATAAATCTAAATTCCCAGTCAGCACCTCCTATGAACAGTTCCCCCATTCCCCCCTTTTTTGGGTGATTTCATGATAAGCTGTCTACACTCTCAAATGAATGGCCATGTCGAGAGAGTTTCACTTAGAGTTTGCCTCGCCAGAAAAATTGTACACAACCCACCTCTATTTACAATTTCAAGCTTCATACACAAATAGATACTGAACCCTTACAATAAAAATCCAATTCAATTGACAATCACATGACAAAAATCCAGCACTATAACATCACTAAACTTGCAATCTGCAAATGTGTTGGCATATGTCAACTCAAAACCCTAAACATAATTCCTCCATTTCGTCTCCCATCAATCGACTCAGAAGACTTTTACTTGTTAAACTATCCGATAGCTCTCCTCTTTTTTTTTTTTTTTTTAACTCTCAAACAACCGTATTGCTACAAGTAAATAAATAAATAAAAGGAAAAACAAGAAACTAGACTGAACTTAGCACTTGTGTCGGGTTCAGTTAAACGGAGATTCAACGCAAAGTATTTTAAATAATTAATATAATTTCCCACATTTCGTCGACACCACAGTAAAATAAAAAATAATTAATCTGCAAATTGGAAATCACCTGATTTGGGGAGAAGGCGGCGGAGGTGAAGAAGCCGCGAGAGGGGAGATTGGCGAGGAAACTGGAAGCCGTTTGATTTGAATCAGATGGCTGAGATTGAGAAGACGATGCCTCCATGGGATTTGGCGCCTGAATATCCTCCCGAATTGCGCACAGAGAGAGTCAGAATAGTGAAATATGAGTCAATTTGGATTTTCCGTCCTTTTCTTTCTTTTATTTTTTATTTTTTATTTTTTATTTTTTATTTTTTATTTTCGGCGTTTTGATTAGTGGACTAATTAACACTCCTCTATATATGCGCGATTTTTGTAATGATGTGGTTAATGTTTTTGATTAGCAGTGGTAATTTTGTAATTACGAAAATGCGGTAAAAAGAAGTGATTTTTATTGTATGCGATTATTTGCATATTCCTTCTATCATTATTAGGGCTGGTCTAGAATTGTTTTCGAAAGAGTTATAAGTAATTTTAAAAAATTTAAAAATAAATTTAATGTTTGGTAAATATTTTTAGAAATTGCTCTTAGTAAATATTTATTTTTATATTATTTATA
This sequence comes from Aegle marmelos, assembly GCA_030449875.1. Classification (NCBI taxonomy): domain Eukaryota; kingdom Viridiplantae; phylum Streptophyta; class Magnoliopsida; order Sapindales; family Rutaceae; genus Aegle; species Aegle marmelos. The sequence continues at coordinate 4,497,477 of JASUUL010000093.1, forward strand.
TATATTGATATCAAATCAACTTTATTGTAATGTATATTCAGTCTCATGTGTTAACACAATAAGAATAATTAGAGAAAAAAATTCAGGTGAAATTGGTGTTTGCATAATATGGTATTATGGTTACCACTAATTTACAATCCAATAAAATTTTGAAAAATAGTACCAATAATTTGAAATTAACCTATAATATAATGAGAAGAAAAATGAGAATAAAAACAAGTGACAAGTACCTTTAAAGTATTAATAGTGCTATTTTTATGAAATATATAATGACTGCAATGACAAAAGAAATTCAAAAAGTTGAAATATATGTTGTTTTATAATCCTATGTGTGTGTATTGACATAATCTAGAACATTGAAGAGAATATAAAAAGTAAAAAAAAAATCACAAAATTAAAATAAATTCAAAGGTAAAATAATCTTTTTATCTTAAAGATTATCTAATAGTAGTTAATGTAGTTAACAGAAAAATAATTAATTGATATAAAATTAAAATTTAAGATGATTGGAATATACGATGAAAAGCGTATGGTGGCGAATACTAGTTTTACTACTATTGAGGTAATTAAGAAATAATTCCCTTATGTAATAAGTAGGGGATTCATTGGTGTTTTAAACGGATGTTAGGTCATCATTGTTTCATAATCGGGCCGGACCCGGTAAATTAATATGCGTTGGGCTTTTGACATAATCTTACAACGCCCAGTTACTAAAGATACCCCATTTACATCATTTAAAAATCATTTTAAATTTAATAACAACTCAAATATCCCAGAGCTAAACTTAAAATTATATTTCTCCCTATTTGTTACTTTTTTCTTAATAAACCCTGGGAGTTATTCCACACCAACGCCAGCTTGCCTTATTGCTTCGGAAGAAAAAAATTTCGAGCTCCAAATTTTCAACTCCTCGAGACTGTCTTTCGTATTTAGTAAAATGACTTGCCGCCGTATCTGGGGACATCCTGGCAGCGGAGTTGACCGCCTGGGTTGATCGAAAGTTTTGTTATCTTTCAGTCTATGTGAATTCGGGATTCCAAGGAGAAGAGACCTCGTTGTCAAATGTGGCCTGTGCATTTTTTGGGTATTTGGATTTTTGTTCTCAATTTCATTTTTCTACTTCTTTGATTACCCATTCATTGATGAATAACAGAGCAGGGTAGTGAGAGCAGTTTGATAGGGTCGAAATAGGACAAACTAATACAATTAGGTTAAGGGTATGATTGGATCTCATTATAATCTAAAATTAATGACTCTTTAACTAATATTTTTAATTTTTTTAAATAATTTAGACTAGATAGAGAGATTTTGATATAATTTTAAAAGAAATTTTAAAATCATGAATTTTTTTATTAAATAATTAAAATAAATGAAAATAAGAACATTATCTTTTTATTTATAATAAATTAAACTTACTTTCTAAATTTTAATTTATCAAAAATATTTAAATAACAAAATTATGCAATATTAAAACAACACCCAACATCAATAATTTTTTTAAAATTTTTGTTGGGTCTATTTATATTATTATTATTATTATATAAAAAATTAAAAATTTTTATTTTTTATTTATAAAAAAATTTTATTTAAATAATATAAAAAGACGTGACAGTTAATTATTAAATATATATAATATATTAAATATAACATAATAATTTCCTTTAATTTAATAATTTATTATTTTTTATATAAAAAAATTAAAAATTTCGTTACCGTAGCGCAAGAGCAGAAAAGTGTAAAACCACGGGCAGCCGCCGCAGGGCAGCTCTCCACGTCACGAACCCAAAATCTGAATCAGCACATTTGTCGTTGAACACAAGTGCGCTAAGCCCGGAGCAGCGCATGTTGGAGTGACACGCCACTGGCGTCCATTAAATATCGGATAAGCGAAGATGGGGGTTAAAAAAAGAAAAAAAGAAAAAAGAGAGTGTGTCTATTGTTTTTTAATTGTATCAGCCAAAAAAGGAAATAAACAAATGAGCGAACCGGATAAGCTTTAAGCGAAAACTACGTCAGAACGCAAGCCCTTGACCGCGCAGCTCCATGACCAATCATGCAACATCCGCATCAGACTGTCCACGTGTCCCGTTTCGACCGGTCAAACTGATAAGCATGCAACTTTAACGTACAGAGTAAACGCAAGTGTTAACTGCGGTTTTTTAAAACGGATTTGTTGTTTGTTTTGTTGTTAAAAGAAAAATCTAAAGCTTTTCAATCTCTTTGGAGTTATATACAGAGAAGAGAGAGAGAGAGAGAGAGAGAGAGAGAGAGAGAGGCGAGAATAAGAAAAAAGAGTGTGTTGAGTTGAGATCATTCATATTGATGGCGAGTGTGCAATTACAGAGACAAGAGAGTAGTCCAAGGCAACAGGATAGTCCTCGGAGTCCGGAGGCGCAGCTGGGGATGAAAGTGGAGGATTTGTGGGACGTCTTGGAACCACGGCTGAGTGCCACGGAGAAGCTCAACGCCTGCTTTGAAAGCATCCCTGTTGAAGCTTTCCCCCCTCCGCCTTCTCAAGGTACTTTTTCACACACACACACACACACACACACACACACACACACACATAATTGCTTATAGTTATCAGTGAATCAATAACTACAGGCCTATAGCACTAGTTGCCGAATTTGTCACACGTCCACTTAATCACAATATGATGGGCAAATTGCTTAAAATATCTGTCTAGATCATTTGTGATCACCATGTACATGCTTTATGTTTATACACAAGAGAGTTGCCTAGACCAGATTCTCTGATATTGTTCTTGGGTATCTCTTTAATAAATTCCACAAAAATGTGTTCTTTTCTTGTTTGAGCGTTTGGAATCATGACGTCTTGCGATCGCTATCGGGGGAGCTTTAAGCTTTTGCATTTGATCTGTGCGTTGCAATAGTGGCATAATTTATTTGAGTTCGATGTTTTGTGTTTTATTTTTATTTGGCTGAATAATAATTGTTGATCGTTGTGTGCAGTGATTGAGATAAAATCAGACTCAAGTCTAGCTGAAGCGGTTCAAATACTGGCCCAACACAGAATTCTTAGTGCTCCTGTAGTGGATGTTGATGCACCTCAGGATGCGAGTTGGATAGACAGATACATTGGCATTGTCGAGTTTGCAGGAATTGTTGTATGGATTTTGCATCAGGTAAGAGTCACAATCAATCTTCGTGTATCATCTATTCAACTGGCATTGCCGACTGGTTCCATTTATGTCTTAAATTTAAGGGTGTCCATGTTCAAAGAGATTGTGATTTTTTGGCTTTGTATTTTTCTGATTTGGTGAGGAAACTGAAAGCAAATTTTTTTTCATCTTCTTGACAGTCAGAACCGCCTTCTCCAAAGAGTTCATCCCCTGGTTCTGCTTTGGCCGCAGCAGTTAATGGCATATCTAAGGCTGGTCTATTTGGGGATTTAGGCCCTGAATCTGCTTCCATGACTTCCGGAAACTTTTTCGAAGCTTTGACTACTTCTGAATTCTATAAGAACACTAAGGTTGTACATAACCTTCATAACTTGTATTTCTTTTTGATGTGTTTCACATTTTTATTTTTCAAAAAAAAAAAAAAATTGGTGGCACTCATTAGCTTCCAAACATATAGGTGCGAGACATTGCAGGTTCATTTCGCTGGGCTCCATTCCTGGCTCTGCAGAAATCCAACTCCTTCTTGACCATGCTTCTGTTGCTTTCAAAGTACAAAATGAAAAGCATTCCTGTAGTTGATTTGGGTGAAGGGACCATTGATAACATCATCACCCAGTCTTCTGTTATTCACATGTTAGCTGAGTGTGCTGGCCTTGAATGGTTTGAAAGCTGGGGAAAGAAGAAGCTATCTGAAATTGGTCTTCCCATAATGTCAGCTGATCATATTGTCAAGGTACGTCAGTAAATCTCTATTATCTTCAGATTACCTGTAAACAAAATAGTTATTTTTTATATATATGATCAAATTTCTCCAAAGAGATTATTTAGCTATTACTTGTCTTGAATTGAGAATCACTAAATCCTGTTTAGGTCAACAAAAATGCCCATACATGTTACAAATCTTTTCTTTGTCCCCTTGTATCTGCTACAGATATCTTTGCCTATAACATTGAACCAGAAGCAAGTCTCTTCATATTGTCAACCCTGCATTACAGCTTTTATCTGTTACAGTCCTAACTAATTTGATCCCCAAAAAGTTTAACTTTTAAGCAAAATGGAGTTTCTTTAAACCATTAACATTTTAATGTCCTTTTGAAATGCTTGTTTTATTTGTTTTAGGTGTATGAGGATGAACCAGTGCTTCAGGCATTTAAGCTGATGAGGAGAAAGAAAATTGGAGGCTTACCTGTTGTTGAACAGGGTGGTAATAAGGCAGTGGGTAATATAAGCCTGAGAGATATTCAGTTCCTTTTAACTGCACCAGAGATCTATCATGATTATAGGTTTGTGGATGAATCTTTTACCAGTATTTTACAATGTTTTGTTAAGATGTTTCATTGTGCAATTGTTGAAGTTACTTACACGAACTTGTGTTAATGCATAGATCCATCACTGCTAAGAACTTCCTGATGGCAGTTAGAAAGTATATGGAAGAACATCATCATGAGGACTCACCATTGTTAAGTGGCATGGTTACATGCAACAGAGACCTCACAATAAAGGAATTGATCCACCTGCTTGATTCCAAAAAAATTCATCGAATTTATGTGGTGGATTATAATGGGAATTTGGAAGGTGTGATCACATTGAGAGACATCATCTCAAGGCTAGTACATGAGCCTCGAGGCTACTTTGGTGATTTCTTCGATGGAGTCTTGCCATTGCCTGAGAATAGCAGGGTTTAAAAGGTAAAAAACCCCCTTATGTTTTCAGCAACTGATCATTTGCTTCTCTGTTGTTGGTGTGTCGGAGACTGGTTGGATGCAGTGATTGTAACATAGTTGATTTGATGCTGATGTAATTGGAGACCATCTTGCTTAGCTGATTTAGATCTTCTGTATATGTTTCTGTATCCACCAAACCCATGCAAGTCCCTTTCTGTAAATTAGTCTAATAATGGGAACACTTTAATGGTTCCTTTGGATACCAATGGTTAGTTTTTTGATGAGAAATAATAAGTTAGGCCTTCCGTACTTCGTGCATTTCCTATATAATCGGTTTATGAAATTTACAATGAGATAATTCTTGCCGAGAAACAAAAAGCCAGTGGTTATAGGAAAGAGTGAAAATTCTCTCGTTACTTCGAATGCTGCTTATTAAGTGGCAATCTGGCGGCTATTCCAGTGTTGCACGCGCGTTTACTCGCTATTCTGGCATGTCCAGATGAGGCAATCGGCTCCCGTTGGGCGCTAGCTGCTGCAATTTTGCTACTATGTATGAATTCCAATGAAACAAGTAAGCCCAAACTGCCACTTGGTGGCATATGGATTGGAGCAAAATGTTACTTCATCTTAGAAATGGAGTCTGTATCTGCAGACTGCAAGAACGTGTCCCACCCATCCACCAGGCCAGCAGCAGATGCCCCCTGCTTTCAAATTTCAAATTTGGCGGTGGCATTTCTCATCTGCTTAGGTATAAAAAATTTGTCCGGAGGCATTTTGGCGGCCTAATCAGTTTATTGTTCACAAACAATAGTGAACCATCCGCAGCTTGGCCGGCTTACGATACCAAATTCACCAAGATTGAACATCTGTGAGACCAGACTTCGGCTTTTGTTTCCCTGTCATACAAGGCCAAAAATGTTTTTCTGACGCCGGGCTCCGAGTTGTATGGGCACGGACCACGTAGTGAATGTGTAGTTGGAACTTCTACCCTGGTTGGCCTTCCGGGGCGTTACAAGGGCCCCAAAATGGCTTGCAAGTAGACTAACGACCAGATAGCTTGTCTGGCAGAATGGCCGGCCATTAAAAGCAGATCTATAATATCTACGGGTGAACCTACCATAAGATTATATGATTTTAAATTTTAAACCAACCGGACATCATTCCAACAACAAAAAAAGGAAAAAAAAAATGGCCACGTTTCCTGGTTGGATCAGTTTTTTCATCGGTCTCTTTTGAAAGAGATTGGAACCAGCAATCAGACATACTGAATTAAAATTAAAAAAACAATTATTACCCGAGGGCTTAATTGATTGTATGAAGCATGTATATCAAAATTTCTGGATTCCATTTTAACATTGGGATCCTACCCGATTGATTTGTTATGCAGAGCTTCCTTCAAGCTGGGACTACGCTACGCACAAAGCACTATAGCTAGACCCAAATTACACGCTCATGATTTTTGAGTAGGAGCGCGTTTAGGAGGCGTAGGCCCCGGAGCCGTATAACAGTTCCAAAATGAACCAGCCATGTATGTAGCGTAATGCCACATTCCGGGTGTGATTACGATTTAACAAGTCAAAATAGGCGTACGTACATGGCCTTTCAAATGTGCCTCTTAACGGGTTTCCCAATCATCGGGCAACTCATCGCTAACAGCTAAACAGTAACCAGGAAAGTTATTGACATCCCACCTTCCAATCTTACGCGGATTGGAACAAGTACAATAAATGGAATGCAACTTGATAAAGTACCACTCTTAATCCCAAATCGAACTGGGATCCATGTTCATGGAACCAAGACTTCGATTCAGTTGCACAGGGTATCACAGCTTCCTAGGACTAGGTCAAAGCAATTTAAGTGCTAAATATAAGGATTACTCTGCAATTAGTTCGTCTACCATGTGTATTGGACAAGAGTTAGAATGGTGAACACAATAAAAGTCAATTATTTGTGGAACAAAGAGTGCCAAATAAATTTGGATACAAGTATAATGTGCCAGCAAAGCCAACCACAAATGAAGGAAAATGTTCTACATAATTGCATTCATCATCTTAGTTATGCAAGTCCTTGACTTTTTCCACAAACAAACCTAGGGTTGTCCATAACCCTACTCTAGCAAGGAGTTAGATCTAATCAATCTAATTAATTTCACAAGTCAGGCCAAAATAGCCCAAAATGGATCTTCTTATCAGTGGCTAATCCCAAGATGCACGATGAAAATGTGCTTTTTTCTTTTTTGGTTCAGCAACGTATCTGGTGATTGGGAACCAAACCTAGCAATTAGATCAAAAAGTAGAAATTTCAATTATAGTGACATGCTCAGTCTTTAACCCATTATGATAATGTAAATAAAACTGACCATTATGCTTAATCATGGACAAATAATTAGTTAAATACTAATGAAGATTCATGAAAATAAAATACATGAACCATGACATAATCCAGATATTACAAAAACTACAGTCTATAGCACATGTACAAAACTTAATACAGTATAAAGTGAGCAGTATTAACTTTCACAAAAAAAAAAAAAAAAGCCCTGTGTTTGTGACATTAAACACCAACATAAAAAAACATATCATAAAATACAATAACAGATACACTCAGGCATAACTAGTCCTTGATGACATCACAATGCTTACCCGTCACAAGAGCCTGAATGCTATGAACTCTTTCTTCTTGGATGGTGGAGAACACCAGGTGATCCTTCAAATAAATCCAATAAATAACTCTCTAAATCCTCTGGGGTATATTTTATGTATTTCCCAGCATGCCTTCCACTCTCTAGCTGACTCCTAAACCTACCCATAAATGAGCGGTAAGCTGGAATCACTTTCTCCGATATTGAAATTCGAAGCTCTTCACGAAGTTGAGGATCAGGGACTTTCCATGCAGTCTGAACCCTATATATCTCTTCAAAACACGAATTGAAACTCCTAAATCTCTCCTTCAAAGTCACCTTGGAGGCATTAGTGGAGCCCCCACCAATCCCTTCATCCTTCAAACAAGCCAAGGCCTTACTCCAAGAAGCCCTAAGATAACTTGTTGCATACTGGCGCACCTGGCCACGCCTCTTGCGAACCCAATTATCTCCCAAAAGCTTTCTAAGCTCAGAATCCTTGACTTTCTGCACTATGTACAGAATGTTATTCATTAGAAATATATATTGCATCGCACTATCATCATACAATCTCGACTTCTCCTCAATATTAGATTCCAAGCATGTTATCAACAACAACAATCTCTGTGCTATAGGAGAAATACTCTCCAAACTATCAGCATCAATCTGTAAACTGCCAGTATCAATTTCATCATGTTCTAACAGCTTATTCAGAGTATCACTGTAATCAACAAGCAACTTCACATAATTCATCACATAACGAGTAAGTGGGTGAATCTCTCCACCCTGCATAGGTTTCTTTGAAGTCTCACTCTGCACAGCATTCTCGAACTCTGCAAAAGTCCCCTTAGCAGCTTCTCCCAGCGCATTCAACACTCCCCTTACCTCACTACAAACAAGCTCAGACGTTATCATCGCCTCCAAATGGGGTAAAACATCAGCCAATGCATCATACATGTCCAAAATCCTGAACAACTTCTCTGACGACCTTTTCCCAATTGCCACAGCCTCCGCAAAAATCAACAACGGCTTCACACACCCTTTAGCAGTCTCATTGAAACAATCATCACTCATGGTCTCAGTCTCACTAAATATATGTTCACAAAGCTTCTTTTCACCGCTCAAAAGAACCTTAACCGCTATTTTAACGGCTTGTATCCATTTTTTCATCTTCTCATCCAAAGAACTCCACTCAATTTTTTGAACTTCTTCCATACTCAACTTCTCAACACCGAGGATCGCCAAACACTCGTCCAAAGCTCCGCGCCTAATGTTACTATAAACTTGAAAACACTCTTTCTCATAACCTGACCTGATCATTCTATCAGCAATCTGTTTCAATTCGCCCACAGCAGCAGATTCAATCAAATCAACACTCGTCTCTTCACTTAAACTTGCTCCTCTCTCATGAAACCTCACGCTCCCATCACTTACCTCTCCAAAGCTCTCGAACTCCCCATCAATTTCCCCATCGTTCGCCGCAAACGACAGCGAAACGCGCCGCATCGATCCGTAAAGCCCATCGGCGTCCAGCGGAATCGTGTTGCTGATCAGGAGATGCCGAAAGTCGTCTTCCAAACGCGACATCGCCACCTGGATCGCTGTCTCAGCCCGGTCCATGATCTCGTTGTCGCTCCCGACGGACAAGTTGTCGATCAGTCGGAGGATATCGTCGACGGCGCCAATGAATTCGTTGAATTCTCCCGGGGAATCCCAGTTGGAGTTGGAGTCGTGACGAAGTATGATCTTTTCAGCCGATTCAAAACTGTGGGGACCACTTGAGTCGCCGTTGATTAAATCGCCGATATTTGATAGCCGATTGTCGAAGCTCGAGAAGATTAAAAGCATGTCCTCGCGAACTTCTTTAGGAGTATTGAGGCTCTTGACGATCTGCTGCGCCGTTGCTAGGACCCGGTCCTCGCCGCCAGTGTTTATGCTCGTCGTTGCCATTTCGTAGGGTTTGCAAGTAACAAAACGGGGGTAAAAAATAAGCACAACCAAAAAGACCAAAAATAAAACTAAAATAGAGAGTTTGTTAATGAAAATTGAGGGCTTTAATAAGGGATTTTGGCTACGGGATCCATTTCGACAATTATTGTTCCTATTGTTCAGATTGAAGAGATTTTGGTGAGAAATTGAAACTGAAAAAAAAGCGTTTGTTTACTTTGGCCGGCGATTAAAACGAAACCAAACGAGAAGAAAGAAGAGACGAGCGGACAAGGGATAGTAACGTAAGGGAAGTTGTCTTTGCGGTGCGGTTGTCTTATTGTCTTATTATCTTGACTCCTGCTGGGGCGGGTTTTGGGTGCTGCACAGTGCGGTGAGGTTTTATGCAGTTATGGTACGATTGGGCTGTGATGATGTTAGTAATAAGCAAAACGGAGGGTAAAATTCTGTTGACGTCTCTGTATTTTTTGTCCAATAACCCATTTCATTCTTATAGAATTAAGCTGCCCTCATAGTTTTTTTGGTCTAAAATTTAAATAAATCTGAATTAATCTAAATTTAAAATAGAGTTAAATATTTAAATTTAAATAAAATTTTATTTGAATATTAAAAAATAAGTATTTAGATTTTTTAATTATTTTTTAAATTAAAAAAAACTAAAATTTAACACTCTTTCATGTGTGTTTTTTATGAATTTTAAATGTTAAATAAATAATAAAACCTCAAAGAACATAAACACGGATAGCATTTTATAAGTATATAAATCATGTTAATGTTCAAGTGAATGTAATCCTTTAATATTTTCTTTATCAAAACATGTTAATTAATTTTATTGTACTCTATGATGTTTCGTATAAAAATATTCATAAAAAATTTATAAAGATAAAAAATAGTGATTTGATGAAAATAAAACGATAAATAAATAGTAATGCTAATTAGTAAGTTACATTAGTTAATCATGAAAATAAATTAATCAAATAGGGATATTTTGGAGAATATATCTTAATGATGTCATTAAAAATTTCTAGATTAAGTAAAAAACTAAAAAAATTGACTTAATGATTTGATGGCCTAATGACTAAAACTTTTTATTAAATTAAAAAAAAACATACCTAATGGTTTATCTTATTGAAATTAAGCTCAATTAAGTTATTAAGTCAAAAAATAAACAACCCCTTATACTTTATAAAATATCTAAAAATATCCTTCGCTTTTAACTTTTTACATAATTTAGATAGTTTTACTACATCTGTCAATTTGTATAATAGTATTATGTCAAATTTAAATAAATACAAGTACAATCTATTTTTTTTTTTAAAGAGTACGATTTATTTGTTAATTGGATTGATATATCAAATACAAATACAATCTAATATGAATACAATTTATTTATTAATTATAAATATGTTGAGACAATCCAACACAAATATCACACAATAATTTATTGTGTCAACCTATTCACTAATTGTGTTTGGATTTATTGATAAAAATACAAAAATCTTATGTTATGTAATCATATTGTAACTCATTTTGTCACCTCTAAATATTATTTCTAATAAAACTGAGATAATGAGAACATTGTGATATTTTACAAATCACGTTATATTTGGGTACTTTACAAGTAATTAAGAGACAAATTGTGGTATTTTAGGCATCATCTTGGTGGATGGTAAAAATCGAAAATAAGAGGCAGTGAATTTAAGCCTTGCTTCCATGAAAAAAAAAAAAAATTTTGAATTACCGTTTGGCTACAATCTATGAAGATGTGATAGGATACTGGGACCATCTATAAGTATGCTAATAACATTTGCGTACCGGCCACCTGGCGGCTCGTGATTTGGAGGCGGAGAGATTGCGTTTAAAATAACGTCATGTGTGTTACGTGTGTGCGCGTTAACGGAGAAAAATCCCACATTGACTGACCTTTTCGCGCCGGCGGGTTTAACAACTTGATGAAGGCCTCGAAGCGACAAATAATAATAATGATTATTATTATTATTTTCTCGTTAAAATCATTGCCCTCACCTAACTAGCTTGGTGTGAAAGTTCATTCGCTAATAATTTTTGGTTTTCGTCAAACAATTGATTAATTTTGCAGCATCTAAATTCAAAATTGATAGCGATATTTCTAATCACAAATTGCGGAACATGGTAAGAATAAACTTAAATGGCCCCACTCAACAAATGAAATATGTTGCTTTTTGGAAGCCACAATGTGTACGCTGTGAAATGGTTGTCGTTAATCTATAAGAAGCCGAACCAACAACAATGAAGTTTCCAAGTCTCGGCGAGGCCTGACTTTACAAAGAATGAAGGTATGGCGATTGTGATTATTCTATGCAAAGAAAGTTGCTAGTCCACAAAAGACTGGCACGATAAAAGAATTCTTAGAAAAATTTTAACGTATCAAATTTCCCAAAGCTTCCAGAAGAGTCAAACTAGTACCATTAGCCACCAGAGACCATGGTCTTATTCCTAACAAACAACACTTACTGGAATGTGTAGAATTAAGACGTAACTAGCTTCCCCGTGCTATTAACATGAATCTGCAAAGAGTGATTTATTTTTATATTTTTTAAGAGAAAATAATGTGCAGATAATTCACAGGAGTAGAGAAAATAAATGTTTTTAATATATTTATTTCCCCCTTTTCGCTCATGAAAAAGAACCATCAAAATTGATGCCGGGCGCGAAGGTGAGGTGGTGAAGGAGCAAAATGGTCACGGATGGCTGTGAAGAAGTAAACCGATGAAAAAAAAAAAAAATTAACATGTTTTACAAAGCTGAAAAATTATTCACCATAACTGCCTAACAACAAAAATGAAATCGACAAGTGAAAAACAGATCTTGGTTCGAGCTCGAACAGTACCTTGCCATTTCAATGATATTGTAAACTACACTGTATTGGTTTCTTGAGGTAAATGCCTCTCGGATGTCTCCCCCTGGTAACAATAGAACGTATTTAAATAAACCACCAAGAGATAATACCCATAAACAGTAACTCAGACAGAATGAAAGGGCAGATTCAAGCGTAACATCTTACCACATTAGCCAACTGGTCTCTGATACCGTACATGGACTTCACCATGGTTTCTAGAGTATCTTTGGCCAATTGGAACTTCACTTCCAACTCTCCCGGCTGTGGCTTAGAATCATTTTGAAGCTGCAGTAGACATAAATCAAATTCTCACCTTTTCTCAAGAAGACTGCAACTTCTTCATTTTAATCTACACTAAGAGTTCAAATGGTTATTCATTCACCTTCAAATTGATAACAGCCACACGGTCCATCGCTTCTGTAGATTCCTGATTCGCCATGTCCCATGTCATTGCCTTTAACCGAGGGAAACCAGCCTGAACACCATCCAGCCCACCCCCCCCCCCCCCCCCAAAAAAAAAAACAAAAAAAAAGGGGGTTCAATCTCCTGTGTCATCTACATAATAGAGATCATATCAGGTCTAAGATAACATAAGTTTCTAAGTTTGAATGTCTGACCTGGTCTTTCAGTTCCTCTTCACGCCATTCTCTTTGAAACTTTTGCAACAAAAGTGTCAATAGCCTTTGTAATTCAGGCAGCACCTCATTGGGAAACAGCTTCTGAATCTCATCTTTGCCTATATTCTCGTAAACACACCTTCGAAGCACTGTCCGGAGGCATACCAAAAGCTGCACATAAAAAATTTATATATGCATACACTGTGCTAAGAAAGTGAGAGTCAAGAAGGAAAAAAAAAATGGAAAACATCACTAAGAACAAAAAATTATAGCACAACAATTATTTAAAGTTTCCAAATTTCTCCGTGCAATGAAGATTTAGTAAAGAGTAATAAAGCAAAGCCCCACACAGGGAAAATGCATACTGGGTCGAGGTCGGAGTCGTTTTGGAGCTGCAGGATGTCGCGGATGACGTGGCGATCGGCGGCGTCGAGACCGGTCTTACGGGTTCTCCAGAGGGTTTGAAGAATGTACTCCACCGATTCTTTCGAATTTGACCTAACCAGTAGCGGCAAATGATCCCACAGCGTTTCCTCCATCACTACTCATCTATGTGTCGGTGTCAAGCTTCTGGGCTTTGCTCGCGCTACTAATACTTACACGCATGTGGGGATTGGAGGAATAATATACCAGATAATTTCTTTAGAAATTCATTAAAAAATCTTTCAGAAAAAATAAAATTACTTTTATTATTTTTTTTTATAAGAAAATGAAACTTTTCATTTCATCCAATTAGAGAATAGGACAAAACATCTACTGGGTATTCACCCGACCCGATTACAGTACCTTGGTTCTTCAAAGCTCTTTTGACAAGAGAATGAGCAAGTGCATTACATTGCCTTGGCACATATTGGATTACAAAGGATTGAAAATCTTTACTCCTGTTCTGGATCTCCGAGATTGTCCACCAAATTTCTGTTCTGTTGCTGCTTTTTTTATTTACCAGGTTAGCCACCTCACTGCAGTCTGTTTCCATCATCAAATTAGCAAGGTTTACCTCCTTTGCGATTTCCAAGCCCCACTCTACAGCTTGTGCTTCTGGTCAGTCTACATTCCAATGGAAGAATGTATGTTTGATTGCTGCAGCAATTACCACCCCCTCATGAGTTCCTTATTATAGCCCCCAGACCCCCTTTTTGCCTATCAATCTGAACAGCTGCATCTACATTGATTTTAAAATGATTGATAGGTGGTGCTTTCCATTCATGTTGCTTACTAGTCTGACATTTAAGTGTGAAATCTTCTGGCTTCCTCTGCACTTTTTTGTAAGCATCTATAACAGCTCTGGCTTTGGCAGCTAAGAAGATAGGATCTGGCTTCTTCCCCTCAAAAATGAATTTATTTCTTGCATTCCATGTGTGATCCACCATATTGCAACTACACTACCCAAGCCGTCTGTTAATCTATATACCACACTCAGCATGTCTTCTCTTATGATCTGTTTAGCTTCGATTTCCAGGTGCGTGAATTTCCAGATTTTCCTAGCCATCCTACATTCCATCAAGGCATGGAAGACATCTTCACACTTGGCTCTGCACATCTGGCATATTGGTTCCTGCATCACCTTCCTCTTCCACAGATTCTCAGCCGTTGGAAGCAGATTCCTTGCAGCTCTTCATAAAAAGATCTTGATCTTCTTTGGTAAATCTAACTTCCAAATTTTGTGCCATCCCTGCAACCCCCTTTTTGAGCCTGCTGCAAGTTCAGAAAAATTGAGGTTAAGGGCTATATGATAACCATTCTTCACTGAGTACATCCCTTTTTTATCATAATGCCATAACAGCATATCCTCTTGAGGAGTTCTAGGGAGTGGGATTGCTTTTATGCATTCTGAATCTTCCTTTGCAAAATTTACATCAATTAATCTTTCATTCCATTGGTGATCGGAATCAATAAGCTCTGATACTTTAGCTTCTATGGGCAAAGATGGCCTAATGATTGGTTTGAAAGTTGAAGGCCTGGAGAGCCAGCTGCTGGATTGAATTTGGATTTTGTCTCCCTTCCCCACTCCCCACCTCAGGCCTTTTTGAAGAACATGTCTACCCCATTGCATACTTCTCCATATGTATGATGGATTACAGCCTGCCTTAGCCTTCAGGAAATCAGTTTGCCAAAAGTATCTAGCTTTCATAACTTTAGCCATCAGCGAATCCAGTTATTGAATTAGCCTCCACCCTTGCTTTGCAATCAAGGCTTGATTAAAGCTTGACATATCTCTGAAACCTATCCCTCCTCTTCTTTTAGCACAACACATTTTTTAACATTGAGCCCAATGTATCCCTTTCTTGTCCCCTCTTTGATCGCCACCAAAACTTCGTAATGGCTCTCTGGATATCATTGCAAAGACCTAGAGGGATCTTAAAAACACTCACGCCATAGGCTGGGATTGGTGGCAGAGATAGGAAGCTGAAGGAGCTAGCAAAGAAGTTGAAAAAAAACTAAAGAAGGGGGAGATTGATATGCAAAAGGGAATGAAATTGGGAGATTTGAAAAGCAAATTCAAAGTGTGTTGATAGGTGAAGAGGTATATTGGAAGCAGAGGTCAAGGGCTGGCTGGCTGAAAGAAGGGGATAGGAATACCAAATTTTTTCATGCCAATCCTTCTTCGAGAAGGAGAAAGAACAAGATTGAGGGGATTGAGGGCAACTCAGGGAATTGGCTGGAGGATATGGGAGATATAGAGAGCCAATTCTGTGACTATTTTCAGGATCTTTTCACTACTTCACAACCAAATTTGACTCAAATAGAGGCAGCCTTGCAGGGAATGAGCCCAAAAATTGACGAAGAGATGAATGCTTTCCTGGAACAACCTTTTACAGCAGAGGAAATCCAATCAGCTCTCTCAAAAATGTGCCCCACAAAGGCACCCGGCCCAGATGGACTTCAAGCTGTTTTTTTTTTTTTTTCCAAAAACATTGGGAAGTTGTCAAAAAAAGAGTCATTTCAACCTGCCTTCATGTCCTAAACCAGCAAGGTATGGTTACCCCCCTAAACCACACATACATTGCTTTGATTCCCAAAGTAGCTAAGCCTAGAAAAGTCACTGACTATAGACCAATAAGCCTTTGTAATGTGATATACAGAATAATAGCCAAAGCTATAGCCAATTGGCTAAAGCAAATCCTTCCTCATATTATATCACCAATGCAGAGTGCTTTTGTTCCTAATAGATTGATAACAGATAACATCATTATTAGTTATGAGTGCTTACATAAAATTAGGTATAGCAAGGGGAAAAAGAAAGGTTTAGTGGCTCTAAAGCTCGATATAATTCAAGGTTATGACAGGGTTGAATGTTCTTTTTTAAGACATACAATGGAAAAACTAGGCTTCTCCAAAAAATGGATAAGTTTAGTTATGGATTGTGTAACCACTCCTTCCTTTTCAATCATTATTAATGGTGCTGCAAAGGGCCTTATACACCCTCAAAGGGGCTTAAGACAAGGGTACCCCTTATCTCCTTACCTGTTCTTGATCTGTGCAGAGGTTTTTTCAAATTTGCTGATGCAGGCAGAGGAATGAAAGCTAATTCATGGGCTGAAATTTGATAGACACCTTACAGTCTCCCACTTACTCTTTGTGGATGACAGCCTTGTATTTACAAAAGCTTCCATGGAAGATTGCAAGCATCTGAAAAAGTTTTTTGATTGTTATGCAACAGCTTCAGGTCAGCTCTTTAATTTCGAGAAGTCCTCTATGTTTTTCAGCGGTAAAGTTTCTGGAGAGCAGGTGGCAGCAGTTACAAATATCTTTCAACTCAATATAGTCTCCAGACATGAAAAGTATGTGGGGTACCCTCAATGGTGGGCAGAAAAAAAGTAAGCTTCTTCAATGAGCTTAGGCTTAGAGTCTTGAACAAGGTCACTAGTTGGCAGCACAAGATGTTTTCTAGTGGGGGTAAAGAAATTCTTATCAAGGAAAATTACTTTTATTTGGAATACACCATATTGAAAATAATTTTTCGCTCAATCTAACTGTATATCTAAACGCACCCATTAAATAGTTTTTAGAAAGTGACGTTCGAATGAAAAATGTATTTTTATTGTTAACATCAAACAGTAGAGAGTGCAACTGACAATTAAAAAAAAAATTTTGCTTGCCCTGGTAAACTATATTCTCATAACGGATTCGGGCGTTGTGTCGTTCATTGAAAGAGCCAAAATTGTCAACATAGTCGACCATGAATCCATAACGCACAGAAAGTAAGCAGATTTGCTAATGAATTTACAAGGTTCTTGAAAAAATGAACTCTAGCTTTTATTAATGAACTTGACTACAAGAAATTACAATGCGTAATTGCATTACTGTATCAAAGAGAGGCGTCAAAAAGTTGGAGAAGTACAAAAAAATATCAAATCAGAATAAAGTTAATGGATTCCTATGCAGATTAGTGTTTTACCATCACCAATAATCACCACAAGAACACATCCCATCTTTGAAATGGTGGAACCTGCTGGCATCTCTCACAACAATTTCTCGTCCAGTAACCATAGCTATCAACTTGATTGCATTATGGCAATCACAACAAATCCGATGGCTTTGCACAATTTGCAGGGGTGTCCAATCTGGCGTGTTTATCAGTCCAAAAGCTACTGCCAGTTTCTCACTGTGATAAGACAATACCCGTTGTTCCTGTTCATCCACATCAGGGAGCAAAGTTTTCTCCTCAGGAACATAGCCATGCTTTGAAATTTCTAACATCATCCTATCCACTTTCTGGTAAATCTCCTTTGTTTGGACATGGCTTTGATCTCCAGAGAGGAAAACATGTGGTTGTTTCCTGACTTCAATCCAACTGCAAGCTGGAAGCATCCTCAAACCCTTTCTCCTTAGGGTCTGTATAACCTCCGCAGCTTCCTTTAACTTGCCAGAACTATTGTATATATTCAGAAGAACAACATAATTAGAAAGCTTTTCAGGTTCCATTCCATAAAGCTTCTCTGCTGCAAATTTCCCAAGCTCTAAGTTCCCATTTACCCGACAAGCAGTCAGCAAGGCAGCCCACATATTCGCGGTAGTTTTGAAGGGAGCACCTCTAATTAAGGCAAAGGCTTCATCTAAAAGGCCCTCTCGACCCAGTAACTCAATCATACAAGCATAATGCATTGCACGAGGCTTGATTTTATGAACCCTACTCATGGATTGAAATATCTCCCACCCATGTTCTGATAGTCCAGAGCGGCTACAAGCAGATAAAACAGCAAGAAATGTAACATGGTTGGGTCTCATTCCATTAAGAAGCATCTGCTCGAACAATTCAACAGCCTCCTCTCCACGACCATGGTTACCATACCCAGCAATCAATGCATTCCAAGAAATGACATTCTTGCATGGCATCTTGTCAAACACATGCCGAGCGTCTTCTACTCTTCCCCATTTGCTATAGAAGTCCACAAGTGCAGAGTTTGCTACAATATCTAATCCAAAACCATGACGAACAAGGCCTGCATGAGCTTGCTTAGCATGTTCCAACGAAGCCAACCTTGTGCAGATCCTTATGATCATGGAAAATGTAAAATGATCCATTTTAACCCCAGAATCACACATCTCATAATATAAATCCAGAGCTTCTTCACTGTACCCATGAAGGGCATAACCTGCTATGATGGTGTTCCATCCTACAGTAGTCTTCTCTGACATGTCATCAAAAGCACCCTGAGCATCTTCGATGCTCCCACATTTACTATACATGTCAATCAAAGCACATGACACAAACATATTGTCACCAAACCCCATTTTCAAAGCACAGGAATGCAATTGCTTTCCCACAGAAATGTGTCCCAGCCCAGCAGAAGCCCGAATCATAGTAGCAAATGTTCGTGACCCACAGTCAGAAAACTCCTCCCACATATCAAGAAACAACAAAAATGCCTCTAAATAATCCCCAGAATCGATCAACCCTGCAATTATCATGTTACATGAAACCAAGTTCCTCTCCGGCATTTCATCAAACAACCTACGGGCATCAATCATCATCCCACATTTTACATGCATGAGCAACACCCTATTTCTTATGTACAGATCCGGTTCAAGCCCGGTACTTAGCATGTAATTACACACTCTCTTCACACCTCTAATAGACCTTAGACCTATACAAGCACTAATTAATGCATCATAAGTGCTACTACCCACGTCAAAACTGCCTTCAAACTCCAACATCTCAAATAAATCAAGTGCCTCTCTATACCTTTTGTTCAACACTAACTTCTCTATCTGACTACAAATCCCTGCACTGGGTTTCTTCATCTGCGTATGTGGCAAATTACTCTCCTTTAATTCCTCAGTATATATTTTAGTCAGTTTAGGCCGTGGTTTTAGCCCTTGCTCCATCAAACAACACTTGATTCCACGGAATGGGCTCTTCCATTTTCTTTTATCCAATAAAAAATTACATGCAGACAACAAGGCTTTGCCTTTCGGCACCTTATTTGCTGAAAAGGAACATGGGAAGCTACAACTATTTTGTATCTGATCCAATGCTACACTCTGGTAATGCAATAGCGGAATCTCCATCTTCAAAATTTAGAGTCAAAATCCTAGACTATTTAGAAATTGAAATTCAGATTAAAATAGCAAACACTAATGCTGGCCGAGAATCTGTACCTTTAAAGACCGGTAATGGTAGCTTCAAAGAGACGTTCGGTTTCAAATTTTACGGAAAGCGAGAGAAACGAGGTCGGTTGCTGATGACTGGTAGAGCCTTCTGTTCGTGGCTTCATGTTTAGGGAGACGACAGACAAAAGGTTATTTGAATAGAGTTACTACGAGAGTCGGCATCGAGAGATCCGCCAGAGTAGTTACGGTCGTTACACTTGTAAATTCGATCCCAGCAACATACCTTTCTTTTTAGAAAAAATTGATAAATACGCGAGAGCTGAGCGTTTTTGGGAAACAGTGTCGTTTTGTAACAGCAAAAATGCTGATGGTCTGATTCCAACAAAAACGGTGAGTTTTGGCGCCTAAAATGGGATCGTTACTGTTATAAATAAATATTGAAAACGGGTAATTGTTGGATACATCCCCTCACATTTAGTCCTGCTACACTCGGAGAGAAACTATGGATATATTGACAAATCACCCCCGAACGTGTATGACCGTTAGTTGAGTCTGCAAGTACCAATATACCCCTGCGCCGGGCACAAGATTTGACAATAATTCCGCCCTTGCATGTTGCAAAGGTTTTTTTAAAAAATAAAATTGTTTAAACCACCCAAAACAAAGGAACTTTTGATTAATAAAATCCAAATTAACAAATATTATGGAAATTATTCCTTTCATTACTTTCTTTTGTTTCTCTCAATAATTAAACTAAAGTAACTCAAGACTCACAAACAAAATAAAACTTAAAATTTTTTAATTACTATACATCTAAAAACTATTAAAAAAGTATTTTCCTCAATATTCTCGGTATCAATTAAAATTACCTCAAAATTCAGTTTTATCCACCATCAATCTCATCCAATTCCCAATCCAATATTGCATTTGAATCAAAATTCAATATACTTTTTTTTTCTAAAAAAATTAGCTCATTTTGAATTGGATTTTGCAACAATACTTCAAATCCAAACCGTTTTAATCTAAATTCAACATATTTCTCTTTCAAACCCAGTCAACTACATTCCAAATTAAATCTATATGGACTCAAATCCCCAAAATATACACCATTTGGTTTCATAAAGTGAGTTTGAATTTGACTTAATGCCTTAACCAAGCTCCAAGACAGGAATCAAGCTAACGTTTTGTGAGTTATGATTATGGAATATTGACATTTGGCAAAGAAACTAACACCAATATCAATAGCACTAACTCTAATGTCAGCATCAGCAGCAATAGGAAAATAATCAAACATGAAAAAAGAAAACTACACAAAATTTAAACAAAAAAAGAGGTAGTTATTAGCTGATATTTGTTTATCTTTTGATTTTTGCTGTAGTGTCAATTGATGTGGTAGAAGTGGTTGTGAATGCAGTTTGGTGCAGCGGTGAGCGCCAGTGGATGGTGGGTGGGGTGGGCAGATTTGTGGCTTAGGGTTCGCTTATGGGCATTGGTGGCTGCTACAATCATGGGCGTTGGCTGGCAGCAACATCAAATATTTTAAAGGCTAAAACAATGACAATAGTTACCGTTCCTGCTTGTGTGACAATGTTTAAAAGTTATAAATTAGTAGTGATTGTAGTAATTAGGAGTTGATGGCAGTGATGGTGGTTTGTGCTTCAAATGATGATAGTTGTAGCAATTATTGTGGAGAAAAAAAGAGAAAAATTAAGTTTTTATTGAATTTCTTTTTTTTTAGGAGCTAATTTCTTTATTTTTTAAATGTTAATCTCTCCTTTCTAGGTGCAGGGTGAATCACAATAATTACGTTACTGCCCTCAACTACTAATGGACACACTAACAGCCCTATATGTTTGGGGGGAGATATGTCAATATATTAATAGTTTTCTTCCAAGTGTAACAAGGCTAAACTTTAGTGGAGGTATCCAGAAATTACTTTATTCAAAACCCACACACCAGCACATTCCACAAAGAGGCCGAGCTCTCTTTGAACCGGTGTCGTACCGGTCTCTTTATAAACTAAATAGAATAGAGAACGCCGTTGGATATCTGAAGGGAAAAGAAAGATACAGAAGTAGAGTCACACAATGGCGCCCCACGATGTCCGCCGTCCGTTCAAACGACCAGCAATATCCGATCAGCAGCGGCGTAGGGAGCTCTCGCTACAGCGCCAATCACAGAATCGCCGCGATGCTCAAAACTTAGCACGCTGCTTAGCTACCTCCGTCCTGTCTCTCCAATCCCAATACCCGGACCCAGTACGCGAACTAGAAATCCAACCCGAATCCGAACCCCAGCAAGAAGCCGGATCTTTGACTAAAGACCTTGATATTGGTCAGGCTTCGAAGCTTAGAGGACCCCAAGTTCGCAAGTGGTTCGCCAGTCAGTTGATGCTTCCCGAGTGGATGATCGACGTCCCTGATCGCTTGAGCCATGACTGGTGAATAAATACCATTAATAATTTTTTTTAAGACATTACTTCACACTAGTTTATTTTTTGTCGGGGAGAAAGAAAATTGAAGCGTATCGTCAAGCAATACCTCTCTAGTGGCTTAATATTTGCAATTGTGGTTTTAATTTCTAGGTATGTGTTTGCAAGGCCAGCGGGAAAGCGGTGCATAGTTGTTTCATCCAATGGAACAACGGTTAGTAGAGTACGCAATGGCTCTGTTTTGCATCATTTCCCTTCTGCTTTGCCTTGTGGAGCGAGGACAAAAGACCCATCGGGGTCTGCCCAATCTTATTGCATACTTGATTGCATATTTCATGAGGTACATTGGTTATACTTTCTGATAAGGGTAAACTTCAATTCATCCCCAGACCGGATGACAATCTTCAATTTACCCCAAAATTGTGAAAACTGAAAATTTCAATTTACCCCTTTTTTTATTTGTTGTTCAGGAAATCAGGGCAAAATGGGGGTGCATCGATTTTTTTTTTTTTTTATGGGGCTAAATTGATGTTTTCACACATTTGGGAGATAAATTGAAAAGCTTGTCATTCTAAGGAATAAATTGAAGTTTACCCTTCTCGTAATTGTTTTTTTTTTTCCTGTATTGTTAAAAATGTTTGTTGGATTGCAGTTGGATCAAACTTATTATGTGATTGACATGGTTTGCTGGCGGGGTTATTCTCTCTATGACTGCACTGCCGAGTTCCGGTTCTTTTGGCTGAACTCCAAGCTTGCTGAAACTGGGGCTTGCGATGCCCCTTCCCATTACCATAAATTCAGATTCAGTACAGTTCCTGTATACAACTGTGACCAGAGGGGTCTATATTCTGCTTATACAGAATCTGTGCCTTATGCCAAGGATGGACTATTGTTTTATAGCAAGTATGTCTTTTTTCCCGAGAGTGTTAATTATCATAATGTTCATTTTTATAATCTTTCTGTTAGTTGAACCAAAAATAACAAAATCATGATGTTTAATCCTTATTATTGAGAGCATAAAGGGCTTTAGAAGGGATATTCTTGCCTCTATATCAGTAGGAACCTCTTCCACCTATGTCATGGTGCTTGTTACTATTTGAACCTTTGTATATTTTTTAGTTTCAGAAGATCATAACCTGTTTGCATCTCGAATTTCTGTTTGCTATTTTTGTCTTATCCATCTTTGGTATTTTTAGTGGCTTTTGCTTAAGGAAGTTTGTTTTGTTTCTTATTAAGGCATGCACACTATCAAACTGGAAATACACCTCTAGCATTAGTCTGGAAGGACGAAAAGTGTAGTCAATATGTTATTGACACAGATAGTACAGGACAGGTTCCGAGTCAACAACAGGTATTCTGAAATTGCAGCCTTACTTACCACTTCTCATTTATGGTTTTCTTTATTTTGGTTGCTTCATGACTGGGATCACTTGTAATTTGCTACAAACTATTATGCTGCACATGGATTCTTTTGTGCTGAAACCAAATTGTAGGTGCCAAACCTGAGCTCCGACAATTGGTTTGAATGTTCAAAATTTTTTTCTCAGAGATCAGGGGCAACATTTCAATAGTTTATTGGGCCCAGTCTCCGCATGTACCACCATTCTTTTCCTATCATTAGGATTTCCTGAGCCACAACTTTTTGAAAATACATGCACATTTGCTTAGCACATCCCTGTGGTTTTATTATTTATAAATATTTTGTTTTAGGTTTAAGGGATTATACTCTTCAATATCAAAATTACTGTTTATCCGCAGAGAAATATGCAGTCACATTAAGCAATTTCATAGCTAGTCTGATGATTTGTTGAGTATTGTGAAAGTTAATACATATGAAAGTTCATTATTCAAGCTGAAATTTGAACCATCGTCTTGTTGTTCACATGTCTGGTAAGAACATACTGCATGGACAAGCCGGGCGAAGGTTTTCTTAATCACATTTTTTGTTCGTTGCCAGCCTTGCTTCATTAGTTCTTACTAAAAGTGATGTATCTTTAATTTTGTTTCATTTAATAGTACTACGATGAATTCGCACGAACTCATGTATATGATGCATAATAAAAAATTTTCTTATGTTGCAACCTAACGATTTTTTTCCTTTTTTCTTCTTTTGTTATAGATTCGTTGAATAGCATGATGAATTTGCATAAATTCACATATATGATGCCTAATAAAAATTTTCATGTGTTGCCACCTAATGAGTTTTTCCTTTTTCTTCTTTTTTTCTA
The DNA here is from genome assembly GCA_030449875.1 of Aegle marmelos. Lineage (NCBI taxonomy): Eukaryota > Viridiplantae > Streptophyta > Magnoliopsida > Sapindales > Rutaceae > Aegle > Aegle marmelos. The sequence goes on from JASUUL010000093.1 coordinate 4,521,559, forward strand.
TTAGGTAGTTTTGGAATTGCAAGAAGGCGGGAAATTATCTACATCGGATGATCCTCCTGTCAACTTCGGCTGCTTAGATGGTGAATTCATACAAAAGGTGTTGTTTATTCTAGTTTTCATTTTAAATGCTTGAATTCATACAAATTCACACAAGATGTATTCTTCAATTTATGTTAAACGATTGATTGCGTCTTTTAAATGTCACATAATGTAACCAAACTCCTCCCAAACCCTGGAGTGACTGGGTTAATTCTCATTATGAATACTTTAGGAAGTTCTTTGGTATTACAGTCCATATAACTCTTCTCCAGACCCTAAATTTGTGCTGGCATGCTCTTTGGAGTAATAGTTTTTAAATTTTTTGGATCAATAACCTGTAAAGGGTCCTCCGTCTGAAAATTATTCTTTAAAGAATACGAACAAGATGAGTGGGTAATCTGTGATTGCTAGCATTCTAGCCAGCAGAGTAAATATTTTTTTGGGCATTTCATGGAAGTAGTGTCAAATTTCTTACTTGCTGTTTTGTTGCTAGATTTGCTTTGCCACATATTCATGATCCCTTAATTCAATTGGTTTTAGCCTAGGGCTGGGGTGGTTCATTGTTTCAAACATTTTTATTTATATTTTTTCATTTTTAGGAGAACATTATGACCATTTACTACTCTCATTTATATCTTCTTCTTCTTATTATTATTGCTTTCAATTTTCAGTCAGGGCTCCAATCCAGTAGTCTTTTGAAGTTCGCCATAGGCAATGGAGGGTTAAGTTTTGTTGATGGCAAGCTTGAGAAGTCTGATTTAAATTATCTCGGAAAGTCCAATCGAGCTCGCATGTATGCAGACAGTTACTCTAAGGTTAGAAGAAAACATTTCCTTTACTGTCTGTTATATATTTTCTTTTATTAATGTTAATATTGAACGTGTCTGAAATAGTTACTAAAACACACTCTTTGTGTATGGAAACAATTCCCTAAAACTTGAGCTTCCACTTCTATTAGAAATGAGAGAAGTTAGTTGATGGATAGATTGTTTAAATCATTTCCTTAGATAGATTTGGGTTTATGAGCCCTGCTGAAATGCTACAGGATTTCATTTGTCCTTGTGAGCTGCATGTTTCGATATGCCTAGACAAGGTTTACTTATCCATTTTTTCCCCTCTGCCTTTTAACAAGGGAGTATCTACACTGTTATTGATGTGCCTTGGCAATTTTTTAAGGCTAGCATGTTTTCTGTTTTGTATTCTTCAAGGCTTTACATCCTTGAAATTTGCTGCAGGTTATATTTCAATACATGGTTCGACACACTCCTCTAAAGTTTGATGATCTGCTAGCATCCATTAGCCCATCGGTCGATGAAGAAAACAAACCTTGTGACGTTGAAATGGTTGATTGACAGTGACTTGCAGTTTCTTTAACTGTTAAATATCTGTAGTGTGGCTGCAGCTGGACACTTTGATTACTTACTTGCAGAGAAGGCCCCAGCTAGGAAGTTTTGATATGAATAGTGGCCAGCAGTTTAAACGGATTCTTGCTAACATTTGTGGCAAAGCAGATTTTATTTTTATTTTTTTTGTATATAGATTTGGTTTTGTGTCTTGAAGTATGCTCTTGCAGAAGGTTCTACACCTTTGGTTGAAAATTGCAAAGGTATAGGTATGCAATTTTGATCATCTCAAATGATCTTGCCTTGTGGTGTCAACTACATAATCATGTATTTGTTTACTGTTTTAGTTTTAAGAAAGAGCGAGCCCTCTGCGTTGAATATATATACCTTACCACGCTGATGCAAGTGTGATAACAAAAGATAACAAACTATGCGCACTTGGCTGCAAATGAAGATCAAAACATGGACTGCGGGATTATTCCGCTAGTTTTGACCGTTAAGGCTGCAGCAATTGCCGAGGCTGGAACAGACAGGTTATGAACTTGCAGCCCGTAAATAAGTCTTTGATTAGATGCTTGTCTACTTTGATTATCTAAGTGTAACAAGTGATTATTTAACCTCACGAGTTCTTATCAGGTAAAAATTCTATTTAAAAAAAGTATTATTATAAAAATTATACAAAACAAATCCCAAAGCTTTTGAGAAAAATGAAGAATGAAAGTTGTTTATACAGCTTAATTAATTGTGGCGAAGCAATTTGTAAGTTTAATTTCTGTATGGATCGGTTGCTATCTTTGATGAGTGTTCGTTGTCAGACCTCTGCTACCACAAAGATTATACACCAACGGAAGCACATTCAAGATGCCAAAGTGGTTGCTTCACAACCATCATGGACACAAGCCAACACATCTCTGTAGTCCCTAGAAATGGTAAAGGAATCGTAAACCTTGCCATCGCCGCTTTTCTTGTACTCAAAGAGGAGAGATGAGTGGTTGAATGCCGTAAGTTTGACAAATCCCCAATCATAATCTCTGTATAGACTCCAATTGGGTGTCACTCCACTGAATTGTGACAGGTGACTCCCTCCCCCACCAACAACAACATGAATTGTTCCATTCACGGTGCCTGTATAATGATATTTTTCTGTATTCACACATTGATTCTGCACCAACAGCATTAAATAAGAAAAGGCACAGAGAAATGTAATAGAACTGCCCCAAAGTGGGTAATCAATAGTTTGGAAATTCGATGTGTAGAAAAAGTATGCAGGAACGTAGTGTGCATAATCCAATTTCAGTAAGAATGGAAAATTATTTTTATCCTGAAACTGGCCATACCTGATAGATTGGACAAGTTCTTTCATAGTTATGGACATGGCCAAAAAATGCAATGTCAACCTTGTACTTCTGCCAAAGCCTCTGCAAACTTTCCCTTCCCATGGGTTCTTCAAACGAGCCTTGCTGGCCATACCAATAGTCAGAGGAGTACCCAAGTACTCGATGAGCAGCAAAGATAAGCCAGGGCTGCTTCTGTCTGTCCACAGAAGCAAGGCATTGCTCAATGAACCTATATTGTTCAGATCCCTTCCGCCAATCATGCTCAGTGTCAGCTATGCAGAAGTGAAACATGCCATAATCAGTTGAATACCTGCCCATTTGTCGATTTCAATTACTAACCAATGCACAGGCCAAGAATGAAGATATAAAATTTGCTTAAGAATGCAAAAGAACTCGTGTCTTCCCAAGAAAATGAAGATGAACTGTTATGGCAAAGAGCATGTGCAATAAATATATGTTTTAGTTCTATGGTGCCTCTCTCTACATGAAATCTTAGCATGTGGCCAGGGAAATGTCTTAGTTGATGGCCAATGGTTAATAGTTCCTATTAAGATTCCTTAAACTATGAATTACTTGAGTACAGAATCTTTGAGAGTTACCAAAACTTCGCTCTGTTCTCAGCAGGGACATAAAACATGGTCTCTGCTGGCACACCACATTCCCCACCTGAATCAGTAGTGTCATAAAAGGATCCTGAATTTGGCCAATCACGTTCATGATTACCGCTGCAGAAGAATCAAAACAAAATGCTTCAACCATGCCCTTAATTAGAGCTTAAAATTCAAAAACTCATGTCAAGGATTCCCATGCAAAGAGATAAACCTTCCAATCATGTATGGCACAGTTGATGCAATGGGCTCCACCTGAGCTGTGAATTGGTCCCACTGGGAGATGTATCCATTTGCATATGTAATATCACCTATGTGAAAAACTATGTCAATATTGCTCAAGTCCCTAATTAGTTGGTCTGTTGTGTTTAGTGAACCCGGCTGATAATTGCTGTACTCATTTGAGCCATCACGTTCAGCCTGAAAGATATAAGAAGAAACACAAAGAGTTGAGTGCATATAGATTTGAGTACATTATACCAAGAGTTATTCCACAATTGATAACATGAAAAGGCGGGTACTAGGAAAATAGGGAATTTTAAAAACCCACAATCCAATTAAAAGTAACTTCTCAAACAAAGCAAAAGGAATAAACTGCATGTGCGGGATCCATTTTCCCCTCATCCATGTATAAACAAATAATGCTAGTAGATCCACCAATAAACAGAATGCCTTTATGAATTACTTCATAGAGCTTTCAGTATCATATTTCCTCTCCTATCTATATGCAAGAAACCTTCAGCATGGTTTGTTGACCTACCTTCCCCATGTCACCAAATATTACAACACGCTGTAAAGAGTCTTGTCCAGGATATGGGGATGCCCGGAAAGAATAGATCTTGCTCCAGACATAGGAACCGTTAAGCAGAAGATGGCCAATTCTGTATGTATACCTGAAAAACCATCATAGAAACCTCATAAACAAACGTAATTTCAACTCTCCAAAAGTTACAGCAAGAAGACAAATCTTCAAGAAGCATACACAGCATTGGGCCACAAATGTTTCAAGAAACTTGTGTGAATGAAACCAGGATCACGCCAGCCAACTGTTCGTGCTGGTGAACCTGCAAAGCAGCAAGGTATCCTAATTATTCCATGGGCCAGCCTAACATAAAACTTCAACATCATATAAAATTGAGAGCTCCTAAGTGTAATTAGAACTAGGCAATAGAGAGAACTGTCAATCAATTTGGCAAGAAAGCATTAGCAATAAAGCATGGATCAAACATATTTACCACACATGTCATTCTGGAAAAATGTCAATGTCCCAGCTGGTGAATGCATTTGTAAATCTCCCTTCAAGCCCCATTCAACAAATGGAACAGCTTCACTAATGTCATATCCACTAGTCCAAGTGACAGTCATCTACACAAAGTATAAAACTTGATTCAAATAGGTTCACACTTTATCTCCAGTGTGCCAAACAACACGTAAGGCATACAATTGACAGAGAAACTGATTTAACAGTAATAAAATGTTTGCTAAACAAACTTTCTGATAGCAGCAGATGTCAAATAAATTTAGCAAAGTTTGAAAAAGATCACAGGACTCAGAAGAAAGTTAATGGCCTTGCAACCATTATTGGTATCATCTGGAAATAAAATAAAAGATGATGTATAACTATTGGGTTCTCTAACTTTTGTTGACTTGTACGGACTCCTTGCAGAGGATAGACTTCCTGAATGAACTGATGTTAAACCATATAAAAACCAAAAACAATTTCTACACTCCTGAATGAACAGATGTTAAACTCTAGAAAACTAATAATAATTTCTCTCCATTTGAGAGATATTATAGAAGCTTTGGCATGCTGGGATATTATGTCAGATCAGAATACACTCGAGGCATAATAAATAGGTCAAATAATTTCAAAAATCAATAATACAACTCAACATCATTTGAAACCAACTCACCTCATTCCATGACTTCCCTTGAGCAAGGCGTGGATACAAGGGAGCTTTAGGATTGGCAAATGATATGGAATTTGAAACTGCCACTAGTTTGGGCTGCAAAGACCAAATACATAATTATCCACATGAAGAGAGAGGAAGTAGGATGCATGAAGATAATGTACTTACAGGTTTAAGAAAATCTATCGTAAGAAAGAGTGCGTGAAAAGACACATGAACTCACATTTGACAACCCGCCTGAAAATAATCCGAAGGAGAAATCTTCCCGCTGATTTATAAGCTGAAATTTCAATGTAGCTTTGCCCGTCTTCGTATAATCTGTATTGGATTCATTCGCATACTTGTACTGGAACAAAGAAATTCCAAAATCACATCAATTCTTCATAAATTCACTTTGATCTCAAATTGCATTCTACACTGCACACACCTTAATCGGGGCTGAGCAGATATATGGTGCCTGTTCTTTTGGGTCATTTACCGGTGGACAGGTTGACGAGCTGCCATATCAAAATTATGTTTTTTTCCAGTTACTTTGAAGTTTATTACAAAAAGTGAAAAATGGGAAATTAGCTGGTTGAAACATTGGGTTATCATAAGATCCATTAAATAGTTTGTGTATCAGCCATCACATTTTTTGAGCAGTTCATTTCATAGTGGGACTAGACAGACATTACTTGAATTTTGCTGGAGAAAAAACTCCAAGCCAATCATCCGCCGATGGATGTGGGGACACAAGACTCACAGTTACCCATTGAGTGTCCTCCCCCTACACAACACAAATCAACAATTTACCTCATAAATCAGTAGAATTTTCACAATTTCACGACTTCAAATGTCCAATGAGCGAAGCATTATATTACAAGTGCATTACTTTAATGGTGGACAAAGTATGATGGCTGTATATAATCCCGAAATCCGCCTTAGAGAATCAAATTAGTAATAATGAAACCGATACGCAAAGGAGCATTAGGAAAAGTGAAGAACAATTGTAATGTTACCTTTAAACCAAGAAGGACAGGATGTGCTCTAACAGAAGCCGAGTCATGAAAGGCAGCAATAGCCTTATGAATAGCAATTTTGGACAGCGGTTGCTCTCCGAATCCATTAACATGTGCCCAGCTAAAGCCTACATTTGCAGCAACACAACACAACAACACGCACAGTGTAAACCTCTCTTCCATTCTTGAATAGCAGCACAATACCTCAGACCCCGATACTCAGAACCCCGCAAAATTAACAACGACCGCCGACCTCTGACTGCATTACTATATTCCCGGTTTAATTCTGCTTTGACTTTTCTTCTCTGGTTTTTTTTTAATTCTAGAAATAATTAAATAAAATATAAAAATAACAAGTGGGGTGAGGGCGAAGACTGGAGAAGGATCAAGGAAAGAGAAGTAAAAGGGAAAGGGTAAAAGCAAGGAGCTAAACCTTTTCAGATATTTCTCCCGCGATCACGTCCTTGACAATTGACAGACGGGGAGCCACCATATCAGTAACTTCAGGAGGGAACCGTGCTTTGTTTTGTCGTTTACCGTGGTTTTATTCGGCCGTCTTGTCATTTTAAATCAAAGTGAGTAATTATGCGGCACGTGGATTCTCGTGATTTTCCAGGGATAGGATATATTTTTTTATTTTCATTCAAACTTGTCTCGTGCGTCCAGGGGGAATGTGAGTTTATCGTTCGTCCACGTTGACGAAATAACAAATCAGCGGACATAAATTAATCTCCTGCGTTGGCTTTTGAGGTATTTTTTGCTTCATATAATATTTGACTTTCTGGGAACGCCCATCAAATGCACAATAGAAATGGTGAAAAATAAGTGGGCGGCCGGCCAGCTGGGGGCCATTGTATAAACAACGAACTCGAGGCAGCATGGTACAAAGCTTTTAAATATTATTAAAACCTTTTTCTTCGCAGTGATTTGATTTTCTGCCTGGACGAATAAGCTGCGTTCACTCACCCACGTTTAACAAATTGGTAACAGTTTTCAGTTTCATTCGTTTCCCTAAGAATGATGTGCCTATATTTTTTTTAAAGAATTCCAACAGATTTTTGAGGCAAAGCAGTACCGTAAATGATCAATTATCTCCTAAAGTATTTTATTAAGTTACAATTATTATTGTATGAATAATACACATAATTATATTATTTATATAATTTTTGAGTATGTTATAAATTATAATAACTGTAATTTAATAATTTTTTTCTTAAAATAGAAAAAAATTATAAACTTCACCCTCACTGCTCTTCTACTTTGTACTCATAAAGAATCAAGCAGTGATTGACAATTTTTTTATTTTTAATATTTATAATTAATGTTGATATTATATCAAATTATACAATTAAAATTATTGTTATACATTGACTACTGAAGTATTTACTTAAATATTTTATAAATAAATACTTTATATCATCTCTAATATTTGAGAGATACTTACTATATTTTATACTCATATATCATGAGTAAGGGATTATCTCCACTTAATTATCAGATAATTAAAAAAGAAATTAAAACTAACTTTTTAAATAATTTTTAACTTAACTTTTACATTCAATATTTAAATAATTTTATAAAGACAAAGGCACGTTAACAAAATTTTTATATCAATTAAAATTTTATTAATGGCTCGGAGGCTTATTATAGCTCCAAAAGACACTTTAATTAAAACAAAAAAACTCTCTTATTGTTGCGAAAATTGTTTTAAGGCTTTTGACTTCTTCTCTTAAAACCTTTTTAATTAAAATAAACAAATTTCCAATAATAATATTTTTTTTATCTGCTTCTTAGTAAATACTATTTGCTTGGATTCAAGTAAATACTCCTGCTTGGATTCCAAGGGCCAAAAGTCTGATATGTGGCTTCCTCCCCGACCAACAACAATGTGCATTGTTCCACTGAAATTGCCTGAATAATGAGGTTTTTTCTGAGCACATACATTGGTGGTGCAATGAAATTTAAAAGTTCAGCATCCGTTGAAATTATGTTCCCCAGGACTATCTATTAAAACTACGAGACTGGTTTCGTTAAGCTATATACCCACGTATATACCTCCTACACAGGGCATGTCCTTCCATAGTTATGGACGTGTCCTTAAAATGCTATACGTACTTTGTACTTCTGCCAAACCTTCTGCAAGCTTTCCCTTCCCATTGGCTCCCCAGATGTGCATGCTACCAGTAATAAAACTGAGAATGCGATGCTCAATGAAGATCAACCAAGGCTGTTTCTGCCTATCTACTGATGCGGGGCACTTTTTGATGAACTTATGCTGTTCAGTACATTCCCTTCAGTCATGTTCACAGTCTGCTATACAGAAGTGGAACATGCCATAGTCTATTGAATACCTGTGTAGGAGAATTAGCATAATGTTCTTTGTCATCATTTATCTTGGATGAAAGATTAATCTTTCCTAATAGCCTTTCTTATTAGAGGAATTATGTTTTTAACCAAAATTTTGCTCTGTCTCAGCAGAAACATAGAACAGCATCTCAGCTGGCAAACCACATTCGCCACCTGAATCATTCCATCATAAAAGGATCCTGTATCCGGAGTATTGCGTTCAAGGTTGCCACTCGTAGGAGGATTAAGTTGATGTAAGAAAAAAATTATGTAGCAGAAGATTACATGCATATATCTATAAACTGGTTTTATACATACAACATGAATATATGGCACAGCAGATGCAATAGGCTCCACTTGTTATGTGAACTGATCCCACTGTGAGATGTATCCATCTGCATATGTAATATCTCCAATGCAAAAATCTACGTCAAAGTTATTCAAGTTCTTGATGAGTTGATCTGGAGTATTAAGTGAGCCTGGGTGATGATTGCTGCACTTATTTGAAAATTCACACTCTGCCTGAAAAGTACAGGAAAAATGTTTCTGTCTTCTCATATGCTTGTGAAAGTAAGAATGTAATATTTTATGGAGCAATATGCAAAAACTAAAATGTCATACAACCCTGCATTCAGAATATGAACTGCCTATTTTGCCCCATTTGAAAATATGTCTATGATTGATTGTGGAGGACACAATAGAACACTACTGATAGGAGGAAACCATTATCCTATATTCTTCCATTATTTCAAACAAGTTTCACTGAAACTAACTTTCCCATGTCACCAAATATCACAACACGCTGTAATGAGTCCTGGCCCGGGTATGGTGATGACTTGAAAGAACAGGTCTAGCCCCAGGCTAAGTAACCATCACGTAACTTATGACCAAGCCTGTGAGTGTATCTGGAAACAAACAATCATCATCACAGCATCAATAATGACTATGACTCACGCTCCTCTGCATTTGCTAAGACAATAATTTGCCAGTTAAAACGCCTACACTGCGTCTCGCCACAAATATTTCAGAAAACCTGTACGGATGAACCCGGGGTCACACCAACCAACTGTTTGTGCCGGTGGAGCTGCACATGATGGTAAAAATCTCGTTACCGCCATCTCTTTCAAAGAAGCAATGCCTGATGATGATCGATAAAGCTACTGCAGAGTTGCTCCTAAGGACACTGATCATACCACACATGCTTTCTTGATCAAATGTCAGTGTTACAGCTGGTGAACGAATTCGAGATTCGCCCTGGAGTCCCCACTCGACAGAAGGTACAGCTTCATTAATGTTATAACCCCTTGTCCGGGTCACAGTCGTCTGTGGAAAGATTAAAAGGAAAATGCTTACCGGGGATATCCATCATCTAAGTTTACTTGATCAAAAACATAGACTAAACATGAACTCCTCTACATTCATTTTCTGTAATAACATAAACTTATCTCATTCCATGCTTTCCCTCTAGAAACACGGGGATAAAGGGGTGCCTTTGGATTTGCAAATCTAATGGCATTTGAAACTGCCACCTGTCTTGGCTGTGACAACAGACAAATCATGATTTGTCTAAACTTGAAAGTTTCAAAAGCTACTTGCATAACAATGCAGAACTTTACAATAAATTTATCAGGAAAACATAAGTACCCTCCAATGGCCACACAGAGTACATAGAAATACGCACAGGAGAAGAGACTTACTACTGATGGGGCCACCCGAAAATAATGCAAATGAGAAATCTGCCTGCTGATTGATCAGCAGAAATTGCAAAGCGGCTTAGCCTGTTTTTATGTATTCAGCATTGGGTTCATTGGCAAATTTGTACTGCAGAAAGAAACGTACGTTTTTATATTTTGCAGTCGTCGTTGTAGATATTATCAACCATCCCATACCTCAACAAATTAAATCGCATACATAACTTAACTGGAGCTGTGTATATATATGGAAACTGTAGGCGGAATTTATCATCGGGTGCACAGGTCGATGAGCTGTAACAACAGAATGACCAGAAAATGAAATAAAATAAAATGCAAGGATAAGCAAATTAATTTTGGTTCTGCCAACTGCCAAGAGAACGTTAGCTCTACATGAAAAGGGATTTGAGGTTTTGATACCAGTTCTTAAATTAAAGTTCATTGATAGAGTTAAGCTCGACATTGTAGTGTAGTGCACATTCTTTTAGTTTTCCCACCAAAAAAAAAAAAAAAAAAAATTGTATAGATAAATATAAGAATGTGTTGGTTGCGGTTATGGAAGTGGTATCAAAAGTCCGTACAAGTAGAATTAAAGCAGTTCGAGCTTTTCTTCCTTTTTGTTGAGACTGTTTTGACAACCTATCCTTTCTTGCAGACGATAATGAGTTTGAGGATGTCAGCATTGTCAGGCCAAATGATTTCTACCAGTCTCGTGGCGCAGATGCAGGCAATTGGTGAACTAAAAACTGACATGTCTCAGTTGCCGGTGTTAGAGCAGAGACGGAATACACCTGTCATCACCTTTTTGACTGAATCTTGATTTGAATCTTCTATCAAAGTGACTTTTATACACTCAAAAGTTCAGCTTCTAAGTAAACTTGGTATTGTCGTTTGAAGGCATAATTGTTGATTTCGATCCGCGAGCCTCTTTTATTGGTTTTTTTTAATCCTACAATCGAAGAAAGCTATAAACATCAATCAGATCATAGACAAATCAGAAATCCTCCACTCAATCCTTCTTAAGTTCGTTTGAAACGTGTCGAAAGTTTGTGTTTCATTAACTTGGAAACATTACAAATTAAATGTTTGATCATGATCAAATATGTAGAAAGACTCTCAAGTTCATTAGACACTAGTTACGAAGAATTTTCAGATGTACACGTAAATGACTCATTCATCAACAGAAGGAAAAGGATGCTCCAGCAACTGTTTAGCAGTCCATCTAAGCTGGTGATCCCTAATGAAGCACTTGCTCAAGAAATCTCTCCCGTCTTCTGAAATACTACTTGGAAACTCCGGCACTTCTGAACTGAAAGCAATGAGCTCTAAAAGATCATCTCTTGAAGCAAGTCCACGACCAAAGCTACCCCAGGCTGATATCTCTGCAATCATCATCTCCACAAACACACTCCCAAGTGCCTATGTATCAATAAGATATGTCGGCAACTGTCCTTCACTAACCCCGGCGACACGTAACAAACCGTGCCTTGCAAGAAAGCACTAATCTCCTCCTACATGCCGCAAATCCTTTGCCAATCCAAAATCTGCAATCTTAGCCATGAAACCACTGTCTTTTCCAGGCACCAGCAAGATGTTATCCGGCTTAATATCACAGTGAACTAAACCAAGACCGTGAATATGGTCAAGCCCTCAGAGAATATCCCTCATGTAACGCCTTACTTGCTCAAGCAATCCCCTATCAGACTTTTCAACATGATTATTTAAATTACCTCCGCTACAAAACTGCAAGAACAAGTTGTAAGCCTTCTACCCGTCATCCGTCTCAGTTTCTTAATCAACGCGACACTTGATCAAGTAATCACTTGGGGTCAAGAAAAAAAGAATGTCTTTATCAAGCCTGAGAGTGGATGCTTCAGCCGGTTGAGCTGTTTTGATGGTCATTACTGTAGGTAAGCTATCGTCTTCCACTTCCTTTGCAGATTTTCTTTTGACCAAGAAAACTGTGCAAAGGTACCAATGAAAAGTAAAGCATCTTGAACATCCCAAGCAAAACCATTGGCATCATCTTTTCTGATCACAACGTAACTTTCCTGTTCCCTTGTTACTTGCTAGTCAAGTATTATTCACATTGAGCAGGCAGCTGTCCTCCGTAATACTTAAGCTATCAAGGAAACGTTCAGGACAAACAGGGGAAATACGACTACCGCGTGCAAATTGTAATTTAGGTAATAAAATTTGAGTGCTAACGTCAAAAATATAAAAATAGATCGAAATTCGGGTAAATATATAAAAGTAAGTCCGGAAACATTTTTTTAACTTATTTTAGTAACAAAAAGAAGAGCATTTTATTTTATACTACAGAGCCTATGGGACTAAGATTGTTTGCAATCCCATATATCCACCAGTGAGAGACAGGCTATCAACCAACAACACTCTTTTTTAGTAACTTGAAAAAATAAAATTACAAATTAACCTGAGTCGTATGTTACTTTTATAAATTTTTTTAAGGTAAAGAGGTGCATTAGAAAAAATCTAATATCACCCTAAAACATCAGCTACTCTCACCCAAGCTAGTCTCGCCTCGGCTATGAGTTAATCCCACACCTGTTATTTTCAACACGAGATTTTATCATTTCTAAAAGTCGACTTAATATTAGCATTTACATCACCTCGAAGCAATTGCAACTTGCTACTTGCTACCGCATGATACCTCACACTGACTTTAAGATGAAATATGGTCGACCCTCACGCACGTTACGTTACATTTTGTCACTACTTTACGATTTATCACAGGTTTTATCAAAGGTAAACAATGTAGATAGAAAATTACGATACCATCTTGATATAATAAATAGAATGATGGTAAAACAGGAAATAGTCGGAATAATTTGAAGTTGATGTTTCCGACCCATTCCATTAGATCACGGTCAAAATAATTACAAACTCGAGAAGTTGATGGAAGCAAAACCAGATTGGTTGCAATGGTGTTAGCAGATTGAGGTGATGACGTACACTTAATGGATAGGTTTCATCAACCATAAACCCAGTGCAGAGGAAATGAATAAAGGAAAGATAAAAATTTCAGCAACTACAAGGTTAATTTGATAGGAAAATAACCCTCGGCTAGTCATTTACAAATATATACATAACGTGCTTCCACATTAGCAACAGTTCTGCATATCTGTCTAGGTAGAAATTTGTTGTTGAAGAATTAATTCACATCTTGACGTTTTGAGAAAATTGGGGAAAGCTTCTTTTCCAATTCTACCAAGCTGAAAATCAAGAAAAATTATCAGTTAGCAAGCAAAGAAATTAGAAATTTTGTACAATAGTGTGCACTCGGACAACAAATTATGCATAATTTGACTTACATCTCATATTTGCGAAGAGCTTCATTTCGCTTTGACACATAGAGGTCACTATCTTTGGGTATAAGGTTCAAAGGATTGCCTGGAACGTGAATTAAAATAGAAAATTGTAGTAAGGAATGCAAACAATCCTCGACCAGAGTCACAAGAAATACCAATAAATAAGTACAAGACCCAACAAATCAGAAACTTTAAGACAGCCACTTAATCTAAACTATAGGTAGACAAAAGATTGAAATAAAACATAAGTTAAAGATTCAACTAAGTTGGCGACAAAAGCCCTCAAGATGATCGTGGTCATCCAATCTAACAAATACCAAATTCATGCAATCAGTAATTATATGACTTCAGTTGACCACTTGGCTTCCCAGAAGAGAATTTTCTCACGCAAAAAGGCCAAAATGAGTTCCAAAAGAAAGCAACACGAAATGAAAATTTAGAGCGGCAATGCACAGAAAGGCCTTTTTGGACATCCACAAAAATGTAATCAACTAAAAATTCACTTCCACAATTCATTCTAAAAGAATGAGTTTGCTTGTCTTAGGAGATGAAAATCACCCTAGTTTTCCCATTTTTCACCCTTCAATTTAATTGTTGCTTCATTTTGTCCAGTCTAAAAACATCAAACTCATTACATTTCAATTCAAACATGCCCTAACAAAAACAAAAGAATCTTAAATGATCATACTCGGAGTTGGAGGTGCTGGTTGTTTCGGCACAACAGTCTTCTGCACTGTTTGGAAAGTTTCTTTGTTCAGAGGAGCAGCAGTTTCATTGCTTATCTGCTTGAAGCCCTGTGCAGGCAAAGGCAGCATGCGGCATTAACTAAAATTAAAAATAAAAACTAAAGAAAACAAAGCAAGCGGCTGTAAAATAGCATTGTAACGACAACATATAAGAAATATATAATAATCTTCTTCGAAATAAAGATAATGTGAAAACCATACCTTCTTCTCCCTTCTTTTAAGTATCTTCAAATGACACTTCTTGATGTAATGCATCAAATGGTATCGCGAATGCCTAGAGCACAGCTGATCTTTAACCTGCGGGTTGGCGTTTAACCAATCGGAAATGTCCTTGGATTTGACAACTTCGTCTTGATCCAAATTTTCTAACCAAGCATAAACCGGTATCCACTGATCCGTCCGTTGGAATCTCGCCGGCGTTTCAACCGAAGGCCCTTCTTTTTGCTTCGATACAAATACGAATTCAGGAAATTACTAAAATAGCGAGTAAAGAGAGTGAGAGGGAGTACGGTACCTGATTGGGGAGTTTCATGTAATTTTGGATGGATAGAAGGCGATCGATGAGTTCTGAACGAGGCATGGACTGGAGATCGGCTGGCAAGGAGCTGTAGTTGGAGTCGATCCAGGCGTCGACTTGGCTCGAGCTCACGGCTTTCGCTTCGGGAAACGCGCTGAGCCATGCTCGAGCCATCGTCTCCCATTCTTGCGATTGGTCACGCTGAACCTGCACCTCCTTCTGCTCATTATTATTACTACTGTTATCGTTAGGGTTTTGATTGGTGGCCGGTGGTGTCTGCTCTTCGAGGGTTTGCTCGGGTAAATTCGACATGGTTTTTGGTGCCCGCAATGATTGTTTCTTCGCTGGCGCCTGGCTGAGCAGCTACTCTTTACTCCTATGATTTCGCCGTCTTTCGAACTTACAGAGAATATATGAGACGCCACCGTTTGGTCCACTCAGTTAGAGTGGCCTACACGACGCCATTTTAATTGTTCAATTATTTTCGACAAAAGATTTTTCGTAAAACTTGCCTTGCAGCAATAGCTTCTTTTTTTTTTTAATTTTAAATGAATGAGGATATAATTATAAATTTATTTTATATAAATTAAAATAATATTTATTTATTTATTAAATTAAAATATAAATATATTATATAAATTAAAATATATTTAATTTAATTAATTATATTATATTATTTTAATTTATATAAAAATTTATAGTTATATTATTATTTATTTTTAGGCACAGTTCTTCACCTTGGAACCATACGAGGTGACATTATATTCATTTTTATTCATTCACAACTACAAATCAATTTAAAAAAAAAAAAAAACGGAAACAGTAAAGAGGCAGCCTTAAAACGGCAGGAGATTTTAAACAGGTTCAAAAGATGCAATACAGCGACTATACAAATAAATATTAAGTTCATATCCTTACCATCTCTATATATTGAACATAACAGAATAAGATGAATAAACAGAGACTGAGTAAAGCTATCAAAATTTTTTGTCCTCCAGAGAGAGAACAAATTGAAGGGTAGAAGATGCAAAATTGTTTTTCCAGTACACCTACCTAGTCTTGTGAGCCTTGGCCAATTTTTTCTTTCTCTTCTTCACAGCTTTAGGGACTTTATTCTTTCGAGCTTCCCTCTTCTCTTCTTTAACTTTCTTTTTATTCTCTTTTCTCACGGCTTTCTTGTCAATAGGTACCTTTGTATCAGTTTCAGGTGAAGAATCCTTTTCTTCATCTGAATTATCTTCATCTTCATCTGTTTCAGACTCTGATTCAGTCTCAGAATAACTAGACTTGCCAGCTGGGTGAACAGATGACTCCTCTGCAGCATTTACATCCAGTTGCAGCTCTTTTTTGACCAGAGAAGGTTTGGAGAGAGTCTCCTTCAACCCAGTAATTGTCTTATAGTACATGTCTCCAGTATCCTTGCCACTTGTTATTCGTATTACATCCTCTTCAGCATTTTTAACTTGTTCTAGGGTCTTCGGGATATATGACTAAGGAAACAGCGGTAGAAAAACAAATTAAAATATATCCAGGAAATTCAACCTCTGTTGTGAAACTCTCTTGATTTATGGACAAACGTGAATTAAAATGCATTGGTCTCCAACCTTTTTAAATGACAAGCCCACCAACAAGCTTAACACACGATTTTATATATTTAATGAATGCATCTGTACGTTGTAAATTCGGAAAAATAGATGAGGGAGGAAAATTCCAATTTCATCATTCAACTAACCTGCACAAATACAGAGTCTGCTATTTCATCTTCTGCAGACATATCTCCTCTTGCTAAAATTTTTTGTTGAACCTGAAATAACATACAATAGGTATCAATGAAGATTCCCCATTCTTAAAGAAAATTTGAAGTGGGCATAAGGTCACCCAACCTCTTCCAAATAACTGTCCACAGAATCATCAGCAATAGTTGGGTCAACTACAAAGTCAAACAGTTCCCGGATTGTCATAACCGCCACACCATGTTTCTTAAAAAAATCCTGCAAAGACAATAAGTTCATATTGTTTGACTAATATCACCTCTCAATGATCAAGATAAATATTTAACCTAGTAAAGAATAAACCATCCATAATTCCTTTGGGTGAGAGAAATTTTTTTTTGGGGGGTGGGGGGCTGGATTGCAGGCAGATAAAGAAAACCCCTTACTGAAACATGAACACAATCTTCACGTAAGAAATCCAGGGCATGTGGATGGTCAAGATCAACAGCTTGAGAAACGTCAATGATGTACAAGTGACCCTGCCAAATAGGAAGAAATTTGAAAATTACAAGTTCACCCTGGACAAATGCAATCAATATATATTTCCCAGTACATAATAAAAAGTTGTTAAATGTGTCTTTAGTTCTTCACCACCATTGAAGGGTAAGCAAAGGCACATGCAAATGCAATTGAGGTTTCATTTTTGTTTATGTTTCTGGAGACAGAAAGTAGCACAAAAACCAAGAAAAGCATGCCGGAAATATAAGTGTTACCTCAAAATAAAGTATGTTATATTCACTGAGGTCTCCATGCACCAGTTTGCACTTCTGATATAATGTCCGCATTGCAATTATCATCTGTCAAAAACATGCTAAAATGTTACAGCAAAAGTAGATACACATGTAGGTACAAGGAAGCTATTTTCATTAGCTTAAAATACGTGATGATTGAAGCATTTGCTGTGACCAAACAGACCATACCAAATCACTGCATTAAGCCATTAACTAAGAAATTTCACATGACTTAATCATCTATAAAAGAAAACTTTATTTAAGCACCCTGCACGATGAATATTATCATTTAAGCATCCAACATCAAAAGACAAAGAATTACACATACCTCAACATAACCTTCACGTAACTTGTCCAATGATAAAGCAGCATCCTTAAGGCGGGGAGCAGCCCACCCTGCCTTTCCTGCAACACAAAATATTACAAATTATGCTTCAATGAGAGAACATCAACATAGAGTTTATAAACACTACACAATTTGTTCATCAAAGAAAATTTGTAAGAACGTCATGAACTTCTTAATTTTGAACAATGCCATCAAATAACTTGAGAGAAAAATATTTCAGATATGAGATACTTTGTATCAGACATCAGTACGTTTCTGCAGAAAGTACCAACATATGTAGTAAAAAGTTGGTTATGTAGCAATTTGGTGATGCATAAATTATGTACATGTTATGTAGCAATTGGTGATGCATAAATTATGTACATACACACACTGAGTACCTATAAATTCCATAACCAGAACATGAAGTCTCAAAAGATATGGAGTTGGGCACCTAATTCCAGCTGCCTTCAGTCTGCAATTCACAACCAAAAATCAAATAAATTTTCAGCAATAGAATAATTCAAGAAGTTTTAAATCAACAATAAAGGTCAGTGTTGCCACATTAAGTTATGTGTCATCATTACCTCATAAGATTCCTCATTTCTTTTTCAGCCCAAGTTTTCACCATTTTTCTTGGATTATGCTTGCAGTATCCATATCTGAAACGATAGTCGCCTTGGACATACCGATCTCGGTCCCTGACATCATTCAGAAACAAAAACATAAGTTGGAACATTAAGCTATAGGATTAATGCAATCCGATAACTGCAACTCAGTAGCAATTTAGTTTTGCAAAAGAAAACTATACACATGGAACTGTCATACTTAAAAACCAGAATGGAAGTCTTGTACACTTTGACAGCTAGTTCTTGACCATCAGATTTTGTTGCATGATAAACGTTGGCCTGTAGACAATTAAAAAATAATAATAACAATAACAATAAGCATCAAAATAAATAATAATAATAATAATAATAAGCATCAGATATGGAAGAGATGTTCATCAATCATACAGACTTCATCATAATTGTGATTGAAAGTGGTTGTAATTGAGAGAACAGAACAATTAACAGATCTTCCAAAAATCATTAAAATGCCTTCTATGATGGTAAATTCTCTTGCATTGAATGCAAGAGGTTTGGGGTTCGAACCCCGCTCACATGGGTAGGGAGCAATTTGGGTTGCCGTTAAGTCTAAATAATAGCGATAATAAAATAAAATAAAATATCAAAAAGTAGTGTAGCACTACATACTTCTTTTCCCGTGGAAATGCAGCCATTGATATCATGGAATACACCCCGATTCAGCATTTTGAATAAAACCATACGAGTCCTAGGATCAATAGCCTGACGAACAAAACAATAGATTAAACAGAAGAAATACCATTATCCAACAGTACACATGCACAAACAAGAAGCACCTATAGCTATAAATCTTTGAATAATCGAAAATAAAATATATTAAAAAATAATCAAGATATCACCTGTTCAACAGTCGCACGATCTGCTTTCTCAGAAGTTTTAGTTTTACCAATGGCCATGTCTCGGACACTTTCACGGATTGCAGTTGTCACGGAATTCGACATGCCAACATTCATCCTGCCCTCCCATTCCTGCACTATCGCTTACTCTTGGTTAAACAATCATACTCCTAATGCCACTTGCCAATACCCGCCCAGCAACACTTAAATTACAAAAAACTACAGGCAAAAATAAATGTACTAAAAACGGAAATAGAGGAGAGATCTTTAACCTCTAAAGGCGAAGCTCGAATGTGATTGGTAAACTTCTGATTCCTATTGGACAAAGGTTGGAGCGTTGATGCATTAGTGCGAGAGTGAAGCCCTCCATGTGCATTGGGCCGTCTTGAATTCAGCATAAAAGCGCCATCCACCGATTCATCATCGTCCTTAGAGTCCAAATAATCCAAAGCCTCTCCAATTTCAGAATCCGACGACCATGATAGCTCTTCATCGTCTTCCTCTTCTTCTATTTTTTCTTCTGCTTCCTCGTTATTGTTCGCTTTATGCACCACCAATGGGCTCTCTTCTACTACAGACATTTATACTTTTCCTATTTAGCTTCGAAATAATGTCAGTTTCAGTAAAAAAAAAAATGTTTAAATGCAAATGATTATATTTAGTTAAAGTAATAGAAAAAATTAAATTTTGTAACGATTATGCAACAATATTTTGGTCCGCCAAAAAGCAATGAACTGTAACGAGCTATGAAGAACTAACCTCGGCTTTGAAATTTGGCTCGTTCTTCGCGGTTGCTCTCGCTTCTTGCTAAGTTCGAGCTAGGGTTTTGCAAACTTAGGGTATTCGACGCTGCAGCCCCATTTTTTTAAATTTTCACTCAAAAGTCATTCTTGTTTGATAAATTATTTAAGTATTTAATATTAGTTGTATAATTATTTTAATTATTATTATTTAAAAATAATAACTAATTTTTGTATGTATAATAATTATACAATTAATATTAAATATTTAAATATTAATAAATTTAAAAATAATAGTAATTAAAATTAATATAAATATAAACAATGTTACAAAGTATAATTATATATAACATAATTCATAACGCACAAACCATAAAATTAGTATTGTATATTAATTAATATATTTTCAATGTAATGTAGTTAATACAACATGATAGAATAGAACTTATTATCTTATATTATTAAATAAGTTACATAACTCTTCTATAATTATTTTATAAAAATTAATGATTATAAAAATATAAAATAATAAAATTTTATTATTTTCATTATTATCAAATTTTTATTAAATAATTATAAAAAATATATATCTTATACAAAACTTGATATATAATATGCTACAAGTACCCTTGGGCGAAGATGGTCGTCCGTGAGTTAAGTGTGAATAGAATCAATTATTTTACCCGTTAAATGTTAAAATAATTCATATCTGTAATTTAACAACAAAATTTTCATCTTGGACTTGCGCAGTCTGAAGGAGAAACAAACAGAATAAATAAATGAATGAATAAAAAGCTAACATCAACAGTATCGCCTTCATCTTCGAGTTTGGATTTTTTTTGAAGTGAGGGTTTGGATCACCTTCCCCGAGATTACGAGAGCAGGGACCACGTTCAAGTGGCAAGTCAGCAAAATCTGAACTTCTCTTAGACTCTCACTTGAACAATAATTAAGGATTTGTTAATATTTTAAACATATGCTTTATTGAAGATATTAAACAAACTCAAAGAAGTTTGCAACAACAGTTAGATTCCATAAGGACAGTGGTAAGTGAATGACTTTCGAAACGAATCTAACAGGAACATTAACTGAATTAAAAAGAAAAATATTAAATAATGACCCCGTAAAATAAATTAATAAAAATTTAATTAAGAAGGTAATGATGGAAAAATCAGAATATCAAAACAAGCGAATATTATAAATTTATCAAGGCATGCGGGAAGTATTATCTTTAATATCCTTAAGATCAAATTACACGTTCAAAATATAATATCTCGGTGTAATAAGGATAAATTAATATAGTTTGATCTTTATAATACAATGACTAACTATATAAAGGGCAATCACGCACGTACATAGCACTCCATGAGATCTCTTTGTGAGTAAGTTATTAGGTGTCCCAGTTAATAGATTCTCGAAATAGATTTGTTATTAGATTTGATCTTTTACGCGTGGGCATCCTCTTTATAAGCTTGTTATCACACTATATTTGATTTTTATATATAAATCAATTTTTAGTATTTTAAAATACTATCTCAATTTATGATAAATAATAATAAAAAAAAAAAAGAAAGTTAGGCTATTGACACCCCTCTATGTCTCTTAACCAATAGAATTGGAGATGTTTAACTAATAGAATAGGAAGAGAAAACATAAAAATACGGTAGAAACTTCTAAACTTGCCAATTAACTAAGTAGCTTAGATACAAAATTAGTGATATTCAACCAACAGAACAGGGAGATTAAATGTTAGAGGTATCTGGAATACAAATTTTTTTTTTTTTTTGGTTGATGTAAAAGTAAAGCTTTCGTTAAAAGAAAACAGCGAATAACAACAAAATATCAGCCGGGTAATTGCCCGCCCAAGCAACAGGAGCGTCATAATCTAATGCTTTCTTTTGCCAAATCATGAACAGTAGAATTGCAGTCTCTGGGGACACGTTGGATTTGCCTCTTTAAACCAGCTTGAATTGTAGTTGTTGTCCAAAAGATTTCCGTTCTGTTACAAGAGAGAGAGAGAGAGAGAGAGAGAGAGAGAGAGATCAACTACTTGTTTGAATCCGACTCCAAGATCATTGGCAAGAATTTTGCATTTTGAGTCACCTGGATGCCAAAATTAACCGCCTCAGCTTCCATGCAATCCACCTTCCCTTTACGGAGATAATTGGAAGTAGTTTCAAATTTCAACAAAAACAGCGTCGGGGTTCACATAGCAATTCACTGAACCCCTTTTTTTTTTCTTTTCGCCGGCTTGGAAAATGAGTTTCCCGGATCAGTCCATTGTCAGAATCAACTAATGAACCACCAGACTCCGTTATATTGAGAAGAGTTAGAATTTTATTTTAAAAACCTCCTTAAAATACTTATCATACCCTTATTTAAATAAATTTTTTGTGATATAATTTTTTTAATAAATTAAATGAAAATGTGAATAAATTGTATGCTTTCTCTTTCTCTCGCTCTTTTGGACCTCTCTTTACCAATTAAAATCACAGTACCTTGACTACAGATACACTATTGAAAGACAAATCTGGTATTTAATCGAGCATGTGTAAAAGCATACACAACATTTGTTTTCTCCAATGGTCAAACCAATTTATAGCACACGAAATAATAATAATAATTGCAAATAAAATTCCACCTCACGGCTCTTGTTGTTGTTGATTATAGGAACCACGGCGAATTGTAATCCATTACTCATTGAGAATTTGGCCAAAATTTATCGTAATGGTACTATGATAGAAAATCCATTTTCTATTCATATACTAAATAGGAACCAAGATAAATTCATTAGGAGTGGGTTATATATATAGATATATTAGAAGAACTAGAATATTTTATTCAATAACATAATCACATACTATTTAGTAATTTACTAGGTGGATATTTTGGTAACAAAATTTATCTTAAAAAGGTGGGGTACTCAGAGTATCTATTATTGGTTCAAATTACTTCATTCTTTTGTTATTTATCAACTAATCACTTTGTAATTAAGAAAACTAAAATGTTAGATGGAGAAGAGCCAATGCTAGAATTTTTTTTTTCCCTCCCATTTTCGCGACTACATGTCATTTTATTAGAAACTAGATGGCTAACGGGCTAAGACAGAATTTTACAAATAAAATGCAAAAGTCCGCGCGTTTTGAGTTGTCAATTAAATAACCACACTCTAAAATTGATCAAACGTGTTTAGTATTCCACGTAAACATAAACTAGGTAGATTGGAGGTAATTTTGCCAATGCGCAATGAAAGTATACCCTTTGAATGAAGTCAATAACATTTACATAACCCTTGGAACGAAGTCAATCCAATTGAAAAAAATAAAAATAAAAATTACAGTTTTAATTTTACACATACATTATATATTTATACATTTTAGACAGTATTGTCTTTAACTTGAACACATAAGGGCAATTATAAAAATAATAATAATGATTTTGAATATAGTTCAAGATAAGGTTTAGTAAATGACATATTTTAATCAACATTTTTTTATGCACCACGTGGATGCGTAAATCTTTACGATATTGAAGCTTCTGTTGCGCTTCACACCATTGGTTTAAAACTACGTTAAGAAATTACGTAACGCAAGACAACGAACAAAATTATTATGTGCCTCTGCAGATCCTGAAGATTTGTTTATTCATAGAGTGAGATAGAGACCGAGCGACACAATTGACCCTCAAAAATACATTTGCTTCGAGCATAATCTTTTGCGTGAAAAATTTGGTGTGGATTATACGAATATGAAATTGTGAGAAACATGTTCCTGTCGGCCGCAGATTCGTATTTCTGTGCTGGATGCAAAATCCCAGTGGCCGAAATATTCTAGTCCCACTGGGAAAACACAACAAAAATGAAAAAGATAAAAAAAAGTGGGCCATTAATTTAGTCCGAGAGTTTGTGTCAAATATTTTTAAATATTTTATTATTATTGGCTGATATTTACAATGACAAATTTATCTTGACTATGTTGGGTTATTTATTTATTTATTTATTTTGGTTTCGGGTGATGAAAAGTGATTTCCGCGGGGGGATATGTGGGTTAGTGTCTCTTTAACTAACTTTATAACGGCACATCTAAAATGTTTGAGCAAAATACTATCAAAAACCACTAAAAAAAAAAATGAGAAACTCGCGATGCACATCGAACTCAAAGACCTCAAACTCGTGGCCAAAAGTGTCATTTAAAATGAGGAAAATATTTCGTCTTTTGTGTCATTTGGGCGGTAACAATTAGGGGAATTAAAAAAAAATAAAAAAACAGATAGTTGTAAAATTGATAATGGCTAATAATGTTGTGCAACTTTGCTGTTTATGATGGCGCAACACCAGGGGCCAAGGTCTTAAGACGAAATGGTGAAAGAGGACCAAACACTTGAACAGGCCCACCACCACCGCAACTTTCAAATTTGGTTTAAGAATTTCTTTCTTCTAGACCACGATTCTGTAGTCTTTCAATAACTTTTCTTTTCTTTTTCTTTTCTTTTCTTTTTTTTTTAATTCGATTAGTACATATAGTCCAATAAATTAGTTTATCATATCACATTAACTTTCTATCACACTTCGAGAGAAAAGAAAAAAAAAAAAAGAAGATAACTGCGAGGTAATGATCCACATTGTCACGCAGATTCGCTTTAAATTTCATCGGTTTATTTAAATTAAATTAAATGGAGTTTGGATCCCCTAAACCCAATTCTTACATTTTAAATAGGTCAAACAGCACTTGTAAAGCTAACCAGTCATTTTCTTAGTCAACGAAATTAAAACTACCCTTGCATAACTTATCATCCCGCCATTACTTTTGTTTTCGTTCAACATTTACGGGAATAAAGCTTAAAAAAAAAAAGAATTAAAAAAAAAAGAAAAAAAAAGGGGAGAGGGCGAGAGAGAGAGAGGAAATCTGTTGAACATGTAAATTCCAAATTCAGACTACAAATTTGCATTCTAATCCCTATCAATATCATCAATGGCCCGCCACATATTCAGCCGGCGCAATCTCCACCATTCCTTCAAGTCCATCGGCATCACCATCGTGAATCAACGGAGCAAGCGGTGGCACGCATTCCTTCTTATGTCTCGTCTTCCAATCAATCGCTTGACACGCTCGCGAACAATAATTCACTTTCCCACAAACCGAACACCTCCTGTATTCGTGAACCCGCGTCTCGGGTCGCCCGCACCTGCTATAGGAACAAAGCCTCAGCCCATTGCCCAGCTCACTTACCCCCGACTCGAACCACTCTTTCAAAAAATTATTCACAGGGTGCACCTCTGGCGCGACCACATTATAACCGAAATCACTCAACAACGGACTGCACGGAATCTGCGCATCGCTGGCACGACCGAGTTGGAAGTAATAGCTCTGATGACGTGTCCTCGTCTTGGATACGCACTGAAAGAACTCACGTGCATTCGCTTCGATAAGCAACCGGCGCCCCTTCTCGATGTTTTGTCGCACGCCGTAGCCGTCTTGAAGGCAATGCCCGAGCTCGCGCACGGCGTCCACGTGGCCAATCGAGGCGGCTCGAGCGCAGAGAGCGACCCCGGCTCGGAGATCTTTCTCGTTCTTTCCGCCTCCACTGCCGTTGAACTGTATCACGGCGAGAGAGTAAAGAGCCGGCGCGTGTGACTTCATCGCGGCCTTGGCCATCAGAGACGTCCCGCTCGAACGGTGTTGTAAACAGTAAAATCGGATCTGTAACGGTTAAAACGCAAAAGCATGTTAAAAGAAAATTTATGTTTTTCTTTTTTTTTTTAATCTTCTCTCGACTGACATATCAGCTCTCAAAGTAAATTAGAATGCGAACGGACCATGCCGAGAGTATAACAAGCCTCGAGGTTACCGGCGAAAACGCAGCGTTTTAGAAAACGGTGCGCAGAATCTGACCAGTTTTTGGCTTTGACCGCAAGTGCTTTTGGACCGGCTTGTGATAAGACCGTCGAACGGAGACCCACACGGTTCAATCTCCTGCATCTGTTCCAAGAAAATGGAATAAGTTTTATGTTAAAAGAAAAAGAAGACACACAGCTATATATATTCTTGAAACATAAGCACAAAATAGAAGGCACGTGCATCATGTGACCGTACGTACGTTAAGAGAAAGCTGATGAAATCGGAAGGGGAAGAAGCGGAGGAGATGAGCTTGGCGAGGATGCATTCGAGGAGGTCGTCGGGAAGTGAGTCGAAAAGATCAGGTTTCTCGACTGGGTTGCGACAAGTTCGAAGCTTTTTTCTCTGAACCATTTGCCTAGTTGGTTCTGTGACAAAAAAAGAAGAAACTGCTACGCAATTGCCTTCCTATTGCTATATTATCCGCTTTTGCAAATTTTAAGTACACGAGAAGAAACGCACGGCACGGTGAGTGTATCCTGCGTCGTCTTCTATACTTGCTTGTTTGGTCTCATTTCGTGCGTCGATGTGTTGTTGTTGCTGTGTTTTGTTGTGTCTCTCAATAAAAGCGATAGCGAAAATCGAAGGACGGGGTTATTAATTTATATATATATATATATACAGGGATGAGAGAGAGCAGCAACTTGCCTTGCTTGTTTTGGTGGACCCCACACAAGTTACAAGGTTTATTAGATGGTACACTTTTAAACCTAATTAATTCATAACCCTAGTGGGACTATGATTCCAATGATTTTTTTTTTTTTTGGCCCTTCTTTTTTTTCTCATTTTTGAGTAAGGTATATGTATGATATGATTAAAAAAAAAAAAAATGGTTAGCATCTAACGATGTGAAATCTACTATAAAAGTTTAGAAAGACCATCTAAGAAATTTCTTATATTAAATATAAACTCTTGCTGAGATGAAAAATTTTGAGTTCATGGGAGCTATACTTGTGACTTTAATTTTGTGCAATAAATAATTTCGCTGCTAAACTAATGCCTTAATTTTCTGGAGTAAATTATTTTTTTCAAAGATTTTAATAGCTTTTATAATGTAAATTAAGGTTCTATTTGGGGTTACAATTGAAATGCTACAAGCAACTTATTTTATAAGCTTTGACAAAAATAATATTTAGTAAATTTTTTAAAAAATAATTATTTATAATAACCCTCTTTATTTTGACAGTAATTTTTAAAAAGTGATAGAGAATTACTTTTTATTAAAAAAACTTATTAAATAAATTATCATATATTTTTAAAAAATTTATTATAACCCAAGTAATTTAATAAAAGGATAATTATGTGTTACTCTTCAACTTATATCTATTTTAATTATTATATAATCAAATATAACTTTCGCAATAAAATTTATTAAACGTAAATATTCAATCTTTCAAATTCACAAACAAACGCAATAATAAATTTTACCAAACATTGATTTAATTTTTTAATCAGTGACTTATTCAACCAAACAATAAAAGTAGCTTATCTTATTAGCCACAGCAATTCTAAATTAACCTTAAGTAATCGGGAAAAAAATACTTAAGATAAATTGAGTAATTTTATAAGTGCTTAGAGTAAATAAAAATAAGTAATTTACATGAGATTTGCTGGCATTTGAAAATATATATAATCTAAAAGTGACAGGGTGTCCAAAGTATGTTTTGGAGTGAAAAAATTACTTAGGTTTTATTTAAAAAATTATGGAATTTTGTTGAAGAATATATATATCTATAGAGAGAGAGAGAGAGCGAGAGCAAAGGCTATTTTACAAACCATTAGAATCATGACGGAATCGGTATATATACCTAATAATTAGCTCAGATATTCTCATGTAAATTCTTTTTAAAAATTTTTGTTATGTATACATCGCCAGGTAAAATGTGGACAGAGCTCAGATAAAAAGAATAATGAAATTTTGAACTAGCGAACACTGCTAGAAGGGCACCAATCAAGGAGTTTCAATGAGAAGAGTCTAGAATCACTTTCTATGCAAATACAATCCAGTCCTTGTCGCAGGACGAGTAGATTAACTGATTAAATAGCCATGATTTATACTCGCCCAAACACAAAATGTCGAATTGCTTCTTTTGATCATATTTGTTCTGGCGACGGGTTTAATTTAACTAGAGTATGATTTTTTTTTTTTAAATATCAACAAAATGATTGTAATTTAGTTGGGATCTTATTAATGATTCATAGATTAAATCATTTCATCCAAACTCAATCCGACCTTCTTCTTCTTCTTCTTCGTTTTTTTTTTTGTTTTTTCCGCCGACATGATTTGATGGCATTCATGTTCTTCTTTCTCCGGCGGATGCATTATGGCAGAAAAAAAAAATGGTCAAAGTGGCCCCTGAGTAGGGCAAACCCAATCACGGCGTAACGAAGGACAAATGAATCAAAATCAAGTGCTTGGAGGAGGTTGGAGCGTCGCGGTTGATTGGTGATGGGTTTTGTATTGAGGGATAACGGCATTCGTGAATATCTTGTCAAACATTAATTAATTAATTAATTAAGCACAATCAAGGAAAAATAATATTTCCCTAATTAATGACTCACTTTTTGGGTTCTCTTTTTTTTTCTTTTCTCTGCAAGATTTTCAATTACGTGCCAATTTTCTCATTAATTAACTTCCCAACCTTAAATGTATATGGACGATTTTTTTTAAACGTTAATATAAAGGCCTCCATTTTCACCAAGTGATCCCTTTTTATCAACGCGTCCTGCTCACTAAAATCTGATAGAATTATCGTTAATTTGACGAGGGCTTGATCAGTTTTTTTTTTGGTTTAATTACAGAAGATATTTTTTTCAATTTTTTTTCACGAATTGACACTTTTTTTCGCTTGAGGAAAAGAAAAAAAAATTGTTCACGCATATATATATATCGCGTGAGCTTGGGTTTTCAAAGTTTATTTTTTATTGTTGATCTTGAGTTATTGATGGAAAATAATTATACAAGGGGCGACCAAATACAGCCAACATATAATAATAATAATAATAACAATAATAATATACAGCTTTATCAAGCAAAATCTAATACTCTCGTAAGGTACTTTGGATTGATACGCCCTTTAACGACATGATTATAAACATGCTACTTGAAATAAAGTATATTGTTTTTTCCCTACTTCTTCCTTAGTTTCCAAGTTACCATAGGGTGCGTTATAATTCATTTTAGTTGGAAAAAAAAAAAACAATTAACATGTGGGAGAATAGTGGTTTTATTTTTCCAAGGGGAAAAATAAAATAATGTCGTGTGACGCCTGCCTTCATTTTGCTCGAGAAAGCTATCTTGCAAGCATGATGGCAGCCATTAATCTTGTATTGATTTATATTTTATGTTAATAATTTAATTGAAAAAAAAAATGGTAACCAAAGTAGGTCACCACAGTGGGAATGTGACACAGCCCCCGGTCTCTTACCTTTTCAATTTCTTATCTTGATGCCTCTACGCATAGTATGCAAGTTGAGAGAGAATACTCAAATTTAAGTTATTAAGCTAGCTCTTGATATTTGTTGTGTGGGGAACATTAAAAATAAAAAAAAAAATTAATTTTAATATTATAAAATGCCCCACTTCGTGAAAATTTGGATAAGGTCAAGAGAAGATGTGGAGTTGGTGGAACATTAATCCTTTTCATTATGCCCACAAAAAACAGATGAATCCTTAGTTTGGTAGAGAACGAGCGTTGCATTGCTGCCACATTCGCCTCAGTTTTAATGGCTCTTGTGAATTCAATCTTTTGAAGAAATCGGCTGATGATCAAACCGCAGCCAATGATTTCAATTGTTAATTCTGGGGAACTAGAGGATGCATTCAAATAATTTCTCCATAAAACAGCCGGTCAAAATCCAATAGCGACCAACTTCTCAAGCGTGAAATAAGGGCTAGCAAGTTCCTGCACACACACTCTCTTTAATCAGCTAGTTTCTGCAATATCACAGGCCTTGTGGGCCTAAATGTCATTTCCCCTATGTTTAAGGTCTGTTATCATTGCAATTAGCAACGCCATTTCTTGCACGCCCAGTAATTTGTATATATTATTGTTAAGACTCGGACTGTGTTACGTAAGAAGAAGCGTTTTAGTTTCAGCTTCCGCAGTAAGTAACTGAGAACCTGACGGCCCCCAGGCCCCAGATGAGTTCTTATGATACTGACATGCATTGAAAAATCTAGCGACTTGCGCGTCCCTTAAATATCTTAAATGGTCGGGATCGTATAATTTGTGTACACGAAGAAAATTATACGTACGTGACTAATTAAATCTTATTATTATTTTGAGCAGACGTGAAGAACATTAATGATGGCGATCCACGTTCTGCAAGGGACAGGCATAAACATGCATGCCGATCCTTAAAACGAAGAAGGGATTAGCCAATGTCACAAGCAAAGGTTGCATGATGATAATTTTCTTTAATTTTGCTGGACATTAAACTTCGAGAGCTTGGTCGGTCACTAGCCCTAGTAAAATATTTGCATTATTGCTGTTTCTTTTTTTTTTCTTTTTTAATTCTTCTTTCATTTTTGTGCCTGATGATTGCAGTAAGTTTGGATAACTGATTTAAATTTTAAAAAAAAAATCATCAGGCGAAACGATAATGTCTTGATCGAACAGTCTTTGTGCATATCATTTTGCCATTTGGGTAACTCAATAATGTAAAACACTTGGCTTGTTGACCTCGCAACTGAGAAGAGACCGAAAATGATTATGGCGAGCAATATTAACTGTGCTTCACGAACCCCACAAACTTTTTGTTTACACTTCCCTTAACATTACCACTTTCATTGAGGAAAAAAACAAAAACAGAGAGAGACGTATCACCTTAACGCCAATGCATGTTGATCTGATCAATCTCTTCCACAGTAGCATAACTAAATTTAGTATTTTACAGGCTACTGGGGTATTAATTTTCGTAAGACTTTTTAGGTGTTACAACAGCTCAGTTTGTGACCATTGCGGGCTTAAGAAAATAAACTCTAAAACTTAAAAGAGAGAATTATTTGCCTCCAAATTCGTAGTCGAACTAACTAAATGTCTCAGGTACCGCAGTCGTGAAGGCTTGAGTTCAAATCTTGAGAGTAGAGAGGGAGTTAAAATTTAGTATTTGGGCTTACCCAACCCCCTCTCCTTTTAAAAAAAAAATAAAGAAAAAATTATTTAAGTTCTAATTAGCCTCCGTTAAATTTATTAAAATAATTCTATTAAATCTTAAAAAATAATAGCCCTCGTAAACTTATAAACTAACAAAATTTTAAACTTTAACTTTCATTTAGCTGCTGAAAATGGTACCTATAGATAATCTAGTTTGTCTAGCTAAATTTAACATTGTGTCGCGCATAGCTTGATAGTGGGTGTATTTTTTAAAATTCATATTTCAAAGTGTACCGATACCCACACAAAAACAATTACTCTATATAAAATATGGTGGATGCGTGAGAGGCAAATAAGGCGAGAAAATAATGTGAAAGAATGGCTAGCTGCCGAAGGATTTCCAAATCGAATGAAACAATTGTTGTTGTTGCCGTTAGGCGCGAGACCAGGAAGAATGCTCATCTGCTTGAGGAAACCATTTCTGGGCCACTTCCATTTCATAAATTATTATATTTCTATATATATATATATATATATATATATATATATATATATATATATATATATATAAAAGCATGAAGCCGAGAGGAAACCTCCCTCCATTTCATTATTAGGGTAATAATTTGCAGCACTTAAAACAGTTGCTTCCATGGCTAGCTGTATGTGTCTTGAGGAGATGCACCGTTCAAGTTTAAAAGAGAAAAGAAGTAAAAATATAAAGGCAAAGAAAAAAAGAAAAAAAAAAAAGGAAGGTAATATTGATGCAAGGAGCGTGTATCATAAGTATTTTCGTAGTGATCGCAAGGCGAGTTAATTAATTTTTTATATAACAGCTAAGCTTTTAGGATGATGCAACTTGTAAGTGAGCCCAACAAGTGAATAAATTAACCATCTTATTGTTTGGAATTGTCAAATTTTAAATATATTTTCATAGAACTTTATGGCTTAATTGACATATCACTCGCGGATGGTTAGTTAACTTTGTGTCGTATCAACCTCCATATGCATGTATGTTCTTCAAGCTTCGCATGCATCAAGCTGCTGTGATGGACAATGATTTGTAGTTGCAATTTTTTAATCAATCGGGGGCTCCACGCAACGTTGGAAAATAATTTTGTGTGATGCGGATGGGCTTGAGGAAATTGAGATAAGGTTGAATGTTGAATAAATAACATTATAGTAAAGAGGAAAAGATCGATGCATATCCGTTCATAGAATATATGATTAGAAATGCAATTTTTTTTTTTTAATGAAGTTTGGTATGTTGGATACCCAAGGGGCTCACACATGGGCCATTACAAATCGGACGCTTAACCCCTATCCATTTCTTTGATCCAATCGTCAATTTGTCTCTTTCATTCGGCTTAAATTTCTTTGTCAACACTTGGACAAAGTCTAATTCGAACTCTATTAAAATAATATTAGATTTTATAACTTCCAATAATTTTTTAGGTGAGATGGTTCAATATTTTCTCATCTTACTTTTGAAGTTGCAGTTTTTTTTTTGTTTATTAGCGATTGTTGCATAAAAATTAGCACAAAAAATAGTATATTATTATTAGATGACAAAAAAAAATCATTATAAAAACAGAAAATTTTTCTCCTATACATTTTGTGTTTTTTTTTTGATATAAATATTGTTATTTTTGAGGTTGAGTATTGAAGCCTATGCGAATGTGAGAGTTTATTTATTTATTACTTTTCATTATATATTCTTAAGTTGGACTATATTTTTATATTAGACTCCGTCTCACCCTTTGATATATTGAGACAGGTCCTAATATATATTAAGCTGAGATAAGATTAGGATCTTAGGTCTTAAGAGTCATATACTTATAGAATTTTGATCCTAATAGACATATCAACATAGAATTATGATCTGATAGACATACCAACGGCTATTATGGTCCTGAAACATTGAAAAAAGATATTAAATACTTGATTAACTTTAGCAATTGTTTAATAGTATTTATACTCTTTAACATAAAATTAACAAAAAGAAAATTATAAACTTAATTAACATTAGCAAAACCCCAATAAGGTTATGCGTGTCACTTCACTCATATGCAATAGATATTTTAAAATATGAAAGTGGATGTTGAAAAAACGAGCGGGAAGTGAGTTATATAGAAAAAAAAAATAATAATAATACTCGTGAATAATTATGTCGAAAGATTTTATGGATAAATAGAAGTTAAGGTCTAAATCGATTATAAAAATTCCATTTAGAATTATTTGATTAGTACATGTGTTAAATCGACTGTAGAATTTTGAAATTAGAACTCCGATCAGAGGATTTTCTCACCTCACTCGTTACCTAATATTATCATACCCATAATAATAACATAGTTCAAATTATTGTCTTGAACATTCGTACATGCACAAACAATGGGCTTATCGCTGAATTGCAAAAAATTTCATTGGGTCAAGATGTTTCCACCCCACCCCTTATATAATTACACCCCAATTTGAAATACATCCAATTAATTTTAATTTCTTCTTAATTTACATTTCCCTTAGTAATTTTGTGCACAATATGTGTTCCAATTTGGAAAAAGAAAACGGTGCAAGGGGAGTCTCCAAGATAAGCTTTATAAAACTCAGATTAATTTGGTAGCTGTTAACGATCCATAATAGGGTGATGGATATGTGAAGAAAGAGAAAAACATAAAAAAAAGAAAGAAAGGAAAAGAAAAGGAAAAATATTGTAATTAATCAAATGGACGGACTCAATCCGAGTTAAACATTTGAAATTAAATCCTTCAAAATTATTCTTCCGTGTGGTCCAACACACATTGAGAGACATTTTAGCAAGAGCAATTACCCGCTATGGATTCCAATTTTCTTTAGGTATTAATTTCCAGTTCTGCTAGTTGAGTTTATGGATTAAATAGCTGCCATTGATGCACACCATTTCACTATTTTAGTGAAGGAAGTTTGGTGGACTTGAAATTCGGATAAGAATATGATGTAGTAATATTTTGAGGTTAAAATTGTAGTCGCAACAAATAAATAAATAAATAAATAAATGGGGAGTTATTACGCAGAAAACTAGAGTGAAATTCGTACCACTTTGTTTTTTTATTTTTGTCCTTTTATACGTAGAGGAAAAGTCATCGGAATCCAAAAGACACAATAAGAATTTATGGAACTCAACAAACGGAAAAAGCAACCCAGAGCTAACTGGAACGTTTGTTCATGTGTTTCTTCACTTTACCAAGGAAAAGTCACTGAGATCCAGAGCTTAGAGGAAAAACTGGACACACACTTTTATGATGGTTGAAGGTAGTGACGGTTAGCCCTTGCAAAATTTCATTTAGCCCTTAATTTTTGTGTTCGAAAATATCTTCTTCTTCTTTTTTTTTTTTCCAAATACACTTTTAGTTTTTAAAATTTTTTTGTTATTGTTAAAACTCTAAGTAGTATCGTGCTATTTTTCGTTTCTTTTACAATCTTATTATTACTTTGTACATAAATTAAAAATTATTCTGGTGATGATAAGTTTTTAACGTTAATCATTGGCTTAAATTATAGATATTTTAAATTATAATTTAAAATAATTTTAAGTAAAAAAATATTTAATCAATAAAAAATATAAAAGGAATAGCAAATTATTCTAAACTTGTACAATTTATTTTAGTTAAGTAGGAAATAACAAGAAGAAAAATAAAAAGAGAAAAAGGATTGGTTACTAAATACGTAATGTAAAAATAAATATAAAATGAGATAATTTAACCAAATTAAAATTTTTTAAAAAATTATCAAATATTAAATTAAATTTTAACTTGTCAAAAATACTATTGAAGCTCTCAAAAATAATCACAAACCCCATAAAGAGTTATGATTAACCGGGTCATACAGCTAGGACGGGTTCAGTGTCGGTTTTAGATCAAACTCCACCGGTCCGTTATCATCATGTGAGTACACACGTGACTCCCAGGTATATGCTCGCGTACATCACGTGACTCACGACACGTGTGCATTCGCTACTGTCAGTGACAAAAGAACGACATCACTCCCTGATAGCTCTGCCATTCTACTACGAAGCTGACAGAAGACGACAGGGAGCAGGTTGGAAGGGCGTACGTGGGACCCACCAGCAGTATAGGAACTGAAAATAAAAAAACGGCTAGAGCAGTTGTCCACGCGTCCGAACAAAATGCCACTATTTCCCCACTTAATTACTGTTTTTGCCTTACTCGATTGGACTGGCCATTATTTTTGTATTTCCGTGGTGTAATAAGACAAAAATACCTCAAGTGTTAATAACAGTATTGGTTTTATAATTGCTCTTCATTGCTATTTTTTACTAAGACAAATAAAAGAATTGGATTATGATTCAATTTAAACTAATTCAAATCCCAGTAAATCAATCTTCTTGTATGTATATTTTGAAGAGATATCTTGACGACAAGCAAGTTTGCTTTAAAAGATACAATAATTTTTTAAATAATTTTTTATACTTTTAGTGATTCTTTAATAAAAATTATGATTATTTTTGTTTCAAATTAAAAAAATATATAATTTTTTCCTTTTAAGTAATTCAAATAATTGTTGGCATTGGTTCCAAACTCCAAAGTTAAAACTTAAGAGTTTGGGTTCCAACATCAACGACTCCTTTTTTCTATATTCTCCCTCATTAAGTTGTTCATATATTTAATAACTAACATTTTTCTCGTTAGGTTATAAATAGAGTGAATTTTTATTTTTTTAAATATCTAAGAAATTTACGAGTAATTTATAAGAGTTATTTTTTTAATTTATATTTTAAATGAGAACTGTCTTCTTTCTTAGTAGTTTGTGGGTAGAACTGATTCTCTTTCGTAATAGTTTTCATTAAATTTTAATTATATATATATATCAATTATATTATGAGTCAATTTTAATAAAAATAACTACTCGATAATTAGACCTATGATTTGTTCTTATAAACTAAGGTTCAAGGAAATAGATTTCATAATAATTTGGATGCAACCATAACTGTAATTGTTGGGAATGAATTAGGATGAACATCATCTCGATATGTTAGTAATTAAAAAAAATCAAATTTAAAAATTTATATACATTTTAAATTTTAAATGCTGTGCCTAAAAGAATGGCAAAAACGAAAATCAAGGCACAATTGGAGGGCAACATTTGAGTATTCAGAAAATGGATGTCAGGGTCGCTAACGAATCATTCAGTAAATCTCAACGTATTGTCCAGCTATCCTAGCGTAGCTTGGACTCGTGGAGACTTTTCACTTTACTGGGGCTCTCTTCTTCTCTTCTTTCCTCAGTCAAATGAAAATAAAATAATTTAATTAAATAAAAGAGAAGAAAGTAAAAGCTACCAAAGAAATAAAAAACAAAGACACAGGCAGGCAAAGCAGAAACCATTTCTGATCGTGAAAAAGGAAAAGCGAAGAAGTTTCGCGTTTGAGATTCACTCCATTTCCTCAGGCTCAGCTTTTTCGCTTTCCCTAACGGTACTTTCTTCGTCTCTCACTGTTTCTGCTTCATTATTTTTTTTATTTTAATTTTAATTTTGTAACTCAAGTCCAATTTAATGGTAATTACATCATTTTTTTTATTTTTATTAAATCAAGTTTTGTTTTGATGTTCGAGTTTTGTGTTGCGAATTTGAAATGGGCAAATGAAATGGCAGATGCCGTGATTTTTCAGTGATTTTCTTTTTTTCAATACACACTATATCACTTTGCTTTGCTTTCATTTTCAGTTTGAGTTTGTGATCTGCATTGCATTGTGTGAATAGACTTAAAAGTATATATATCTGTTTGGATAATGCGATGCAGTGTACTGTAAGAACAGTTACTTTTGAACTATTTTTGTTATCCCAGTAGGACACTGTTGAATGATTTATGTATATTTAGTGAAGGTGCAAATGTTCACAAGCTTACTAAGTCTGGAATCCAACTGCCCCTAATTCCAATTGAAGATATGTGGGACATTATGGTTTTTAAACATAGAAATTTGCCAAAACCACAAATACGACAAAAGTTTAGTTTTTTCCTTTTTGGCCTTGCAAGGATTAAGTTCTAGAAAAATACTTTGAAGTGAAACACAAGTCCTTGTAGCATTGGCAGAGAAAGTAAACATGTTTCATTTGCAGTTAGTTGTATTATGTGAAGCTTAAGATGATGGTGACGATGATTCAATTCTAGTATGATTTGAATGTAGTAATCTCTAATTTGTAATCCTTCTTTGGGAGTTAAAATCGTAGACCATTGTTTTATTTCATGTGTTTGCTATGTGTATACCAGTCAAGTTCATTATAACGGAAAGTGTCCAAATGAGAAATTTAATCATGTTTCAATGTCAGATTTTAGCTTGCTGGATGATAATTATTCATTTGTTTTCTTGTTTGGTCTTTAATTTCCCAGTCATGATTTTCTTCTCAGTTTTTATTTGCTTTGTGGCAGGGCGGATTTGTGTGCATCTTGGCTTTAGGATGGACAGGAACAAGAAAAAAACATGTTTATGAACAACTGGGACTACTTGAATCCTAAAAGTTGATTTGACTTGATGATATATTCTTGACATATGATTATAAATCATAGCTGAAATTGAGGTCGATTTATGTGCTTGCTTGTGTCGTGTGACTGAAACTCTGACATTCAGTCACTGCCTGTGGTTATGCATCCTTTTCTAATGCGTAGTTACCTTTGCTGGTGCATTTTGTTGGGGTATCTTTATGTATCTACGGTTTCTTTTAGTTCAGAGCAGTACCTTGGCAGGGCCATTCAGTCTGGAAACTGGTTGCACGATCTTGGTTCAGATTTAAAGGATGATTTTAAGAATACTACTTCGACTTTTGTTGAAACATCAATTTTACCTTCCCAATTGATTGATTCGGTATCTTGTGGAGATTTGGAAGGTGTGGGATCATTGAATACTACATGCTTGTTAAATTCAAACTTGTATCTGAATTCCGATCTTCACATTTATGGTACTGGAAACCTGGAAATACTCCCCAAAGTTTCAATAGCGTGCCCAGTAGAAGGATGTATGATTACTTTTAATATGTCTGGCAACATTAATATGGGTCAATATGCAGCCATTGTTGCTGGTTCAGTTGTTGTCTCTGCGGCTAATTTAACTATGGACCTCAATTCCTCTATAAATACAACATCCTTAGGTGGATTGCCACCTTCTCCAACCAGTGGTACTCCAGTAGGATATGATGGAGCAGGTGGAGGGCATGGAGGCCGAGGTGCTTCATGTCACAAAAATAACAAGACGAGTTTTTGGGGCGGTGACGTTTATGCCTGGTCAACTTTGTCTGAACCATGGAGTTATGGGAGTAAGGGTGGGGGCACATCAGCTGAATATCGGTATGGAGGGAATGGTGGGGGACGTATTAAGCTTCTAGTGAAGGACATGCTGTATTTGAATGGATCAGTAACTGCCGAAGGTGGGGAGGGCGGACTCAAGGGGGGAGGTGGGTCTGGTGGAAGCATCTATGTTCTCGCTGTAAAGTTGTGAGTACATGATCCTATGTTCTGACAAAGACATTTGATAATAATGTTTACTAATTAACCACCTGAAAAAAAACTTTCAAATGCTGGTTGGCAGTATATGCATTACTGATGCACACAGTCGTAAATCCCGTTTCTCTATTCTACTGTTTTCTTATTGATAAGATGTCCCACTCCGCTGTATCCCATTTTGGTCCTTGTTTATCATAAGACTAAAACTTGAGGATGGGATGATCTTTGTTTGCGTCCATAGAACCAAATGTCTTGACTCTCACTGATTGTGAATGACCATACTTTGTTTCAAGATTTTACAGTTTAATGTTTTCTATTCTTTAACAATTCACTGAACTTGAATGTTGAAACACTTTCATAACTTTTAGACCATCACTTTGGACCAATTGATGGTAGACACTGGATACTTGCCAAAACATAAATTAGTAAATTATGCTTGATCTTTCAAAATTTTTTCTCAAGCATTTGCTGCTTGTTTTAATTGCTCAGGAAGGGATATGGATTTATAAGTGCAGCAGGTGGCCAAGGTTGGGGTGGTGGTGGAGGTGGAAGGATATCTCTGGACTGTTACAGCATACAAGAAGATGTAAAGGTTACTGTGCATGGTTCGTTCTGATCACACTTGTATCTGGTTGTAGAAGCAAAGATTAGACAACTGCTAAATATATCTTTCTTATGTAAGAGTCTCAACTTTTTTTATAGATCAGGAGGTCTACATATTAAATGTTACCATCTATAGGACTTGATTTATTTGTTAACAAAATCTCAGACAAGTATCTGTTAGTTGCATAATTTGCGTAGTGTTAAAGTAGAGAGAAACAGAGACTGTCAGTTTGGTCTTAAAAGAATATCCTGTAGAAGGAAAAGGATAATGAGGAGCTGCAAAGCATCATAGAATGGAAATAAGTGAAGGTGTCAGAATAGCGTTGATGGTCAAAGATGTCAATAACATAGTGAACACACACACGCACGAAAATAGAGCTAGGTGAAAAATGTTTGTTTTTGATACTATATATTCCAACTATTTTAGG
This sequence comes from Aegle marmelos, assembly GCA_030449875.1. Lineage (NCBI taxonomy): Eukaryota > Viridiplantae > Streptophyta > Magnoliopsida > Sapindales > Rutaceae > Aegle > Aegle marmelos. Next base: position 4,560,987 of record JASUUL010000093.1, read on the forward strand.
TTTTCTCCTTGAAACCATTGCAAATCAATATCGATTCAGATCTTAATCTTTGACAGTCTTGATGTAGTTTTTGACTGATGATTAAGTTTCAAATGTATAAATTACCGATTTCTTATTATTTGATGCAGTGAGATTCCATATCTTCCTTCATTCCTTTATAAGCTTGTATCTGCAAATGTTTTTTCTTCACTTAAACATTGGGTTCCTAGTTTGCGTGCATTCAGTATTTTCTTTTGTCTTCATAAAAACCATTTTCATGTGAATCTTCCTGGGGAAATATTTTTATTCTAGACGAATGCTTTTACATTGTTGTATGGTTTACTTGTACTGGTGGAAATCTTTAGACTTTTTTGCCAGGCTTCATTACGCTTTTTCTGTGGCAGGTGGTTTTAGTATTGGCTGTCCCGAGAATGCTGGAGCGGCCGGTACAAACTTTAATGCATATTTACGGAGTTTAAGGGTTAGCAACGATAATGTCACGACAGAAACAGAGACTCCTTTGCTTGATTTTCCTACTAGACCTATATGGTCCAATGTTTTTGTGGAGAACAATGCAAAAGTTTTGGTTCCATTACTTTGGACTAGAGTTCAGGTTATTTATCTTTTGTGTACTTCAAAACTCATAAACTTCCATAAATTTATGAAATTTCTTTTTCACTATATCACATTAAACATTATAGTGGAACAATGTCAGAGATCTATATGTAGTGTTGTTTAAACAATGTTGGACCATAAATATTGGTTGAGTTCCTATGTCTTCATTGTAAACATTAATCTGAGCAATAGAGCATGGTAACTAAATGGTTGATTACATGTTGCATGTATTATGGCTAGGGGATAATGAGCTTAGGGTACAGCATTGCAAAGAGGAGAGGTTTTAAGGGTTGCAACTATTTAGGGTGCATGGGAAAATGGTGGGGTTTGAGGGGGTAAAAGTGCAGAGATAGAGAATGTACATAATGCATTGGAGAAGCTGTCAAAGAAGAAAGAGGTATGGAGGAGAGTAAAAGAAAGCCAATGATTCCTTCAAAAAAATTGCAACTCTCATAGTTCATCTGTCAATCAATCAAATACAATGAAATCAGAGGATATAGAATAGAGTACTGGTTCAATGTTCTAAGATTAAAGTCTCCAAGCTTCAGTGAACTAAAGACTAACTTGGAAATGCTGAATACATGTTTTTGTTGTCTGAAAACCACATTTGGAGATTTTCCTTCTACTTCTACATCTGTGAGATGGGGGCCTCAACTAAGGACAAGCTTATAGAACTTTATTCAAGGCTTTAGAAATCATAAACTGCTTGACATTTATGATTTTGAGAGTATAATTCAATGAAGATTGAGGTAATAATTGCAATAATTAAGATGGGTTAAGTCTGCAGTGCTCCTGAGACATCTTCAGAATCTGGTGGAGATCTTTTCAACTATTTTCTCTGCTCGGTGTGACATTTTGTGGAAATGAGAATTTTATGTTTATAGGAGCCCATTTTTCATTTGAAGAAAATGGAAGACTTGTTCTTCTTTAGAGTTGGTTTTTGATTATTTTTCTTTTCTATTTTTTCCCTTCTTCTATCATGTTTTGTCTTGGGAGTTTTCTTAATTAGATTTCTAGTTCTCTCTCAGTGTCAGTTTATAATTTTCCTTATTCAATATTCAATTTTTTCAAATCTCTCTTTGATTATTTCCTTGTTGAAACATAGTTTTTGATATATAAATATATATGTTCCCCTTTGATTGTGAAGGTGAGAGGCCAAATAAGTCTATATCGCGGAGGCAGCATTATCTTTGGATTATCTGAATACCCAGTCTCAGAATTTGAACTTGTTGCCGAAGAACTTTTGATGAGTGACTCTGTGATAAAGGTATGTTAATCTTTGTGACTGTTATTTCGAATTTATTTAATGGCTTTATGCATTTCAAACAGATCCAGACAGAAGTGAACAAGAAACAGATTCCCTATATGTGACTAAATGGTCGAGATGTAAGACTTCCTGAGTTGGGTTTTATCAGATGTAGGTTGAGATGCTTTTATCTAAGTTGGTTCTATATTCTATGTTTTAAGAAATTACTGAATGGAGGTTTCCTTGGAAAGATAAAAAATGTTATTTAATCAGCCTCTGATATTGCTAAGATTTTTCTAATTTTATATCTTCCAACGATGTGCCTTTTGGGATACAGAATATGTTTAAGTTCCTATTTTATGCTCTATGGTGCCAACAGTTCTTTTTTTTTTGGGGGGGGGGGAGGGGGGGGGCATTTATTCCTTTTTGAGATACATGGAGTTCATATCTTGTAGAATAGTTGCACATATTTGGAATGTGTTTAGCAGTGGTTTGGAAAATCTTGTGAACATTTCTTATCAATATATAATATTATTATATATGCCTATTATCGATCTACACCCCTTGCGATCAATAAACCTTTTGGATCTTATTAACCAAAGAGATACGACTTTGCATTATGGTTAGCTTAGCACCATTCAAGAATCCCAGGGAATCCTAAGAATTCTTGTAATACGCACATATCATTGTTTTGTGTTTGGAGAATGCTGTTTGATGCTCTCTTTTGCCGTTTATGTTGATGCAATACTCAAAAGTTTGCCATCCTAATCTCATGCACTAAGAATCTAGTATCATTAATAAACAACTCATTGCTTTGCAACTTTGAAGTTGTCAGGGGTCATTATACTTGTATATTGCAATGGTGAACAAGAAGGCGTGAACATGTAAAACCTTTGTGATTTGTTTGTAGCTTTTTAGCTTGATTGGCACATTTTGGTCCTTTTCTTTTCTTTTCTTTTTTTTTTAAAAACTAATATAGGATTTGTTTTTATTGCAAACCTTGAAGTTCCATTTCAAGTTGTACTTCTTGTTTCTAAACTGATGATGTGATACAATCCTTTTTGAAAATGAAGGTTTTTGGGGCCTTTAGAGTTGCTGTCAAAATGTTACTCATGTGGAACTCCGAAATTTTAATAGATGGTGGTGGAAATACGATTGTCACTACCTCTGTCCTTGAAGTCAGGAATCTAGTTGTTCTCACGGTATGTTGTGGTTCAAAACCTTATTCTTCAATTTGAGTTTTGTTCCTTGTCTTTAAATACCTATGTAATATGCAGGTGATTGAAATTCTGACACTTTTTATGATGTATTGTCTTTACAGGAGAATTCTGTTATAAGTTCAAATGCAAACTTGGGTTTATACGGTCAAGGACTACTGCAGTTGACGGGTCAGGGTGATGCAATCAAAGGCCAACGACTTTCGTTGTCTCTTTTTTATAATATAACTGTAAGCTATTATTCTCGCTTGTTATCAAAGATTTTTTGCCACTAAGGCCTTGGCCTAATGGTGGGATGGTTGAGGGCGCTAGTTTGAGTTCTCTCATGGCGGACTCAACACAAAAATCCCCTCCCACAAAGTGGGTATATTAGTGGGAGCAAATATATCTCCTTAGGTATGGGGTAGAGGGCCTGCCTCATATTGGTGTAGATTTCCAATCTGTGCTTGGTAGACCTACTATATGTGTGTGAAATTCATATTCCTAAGAGACCCCAGATTGCAAATATTTGTAGATTGCAACAAATAGAAAAAAATATTTCTTAAAAGTTGGCCAGTGCTGCAGTTTTGTTAGAGACGGCTGAGATTGGTGAGAAAGTGCTTTATTTCATTTATTTCTACATACGTTCATTACTAATGGTAATGTTGCAATAGTTGCCTCTGCCATTCCCATGAGCTTGTTTCTCTAACTGTTCAAAGTAATGTTGCCGTAGTTGCCTATGCCCTTTCTAATTATGAGTTTCTCTGTTTCCTGTGAACAAAAAGAAGGACAAAGGGAAGAAAGGTTCTTTTTTTTTTCTTTTTTGGTTGTCGCTGGTAATGCTGTCCCATTCATATAGAATTATTACGTTTCTGGGTCCTTCTTGGGGGTAACTGTTACACTACTTCTTGCCCGCACAGGTTGGGACAGGTTCTCTACTGCAAGCTCCATTGGATGATGATGCTAGCAGAAATGTGTAAGTATGGAATTTTTGTTTAGTTTGCAGGTTTTACAGTTTTTTCGGTCATTTTGACTGAGTGCATTAGCATAAACTCCAATTCCTTTTTTTTTCCTTCTCTTTTTTTTTTTAGGGTTACAGAATCACTCTGTAAGAGACAGACATGCCCAATAGATCTGATAACTCCTCCAGATGATTGCCATGTTAATTACACACTGTCGTTTTCACTTCAAGTAAGTTTCGCTTATATTTAGCAGTATCTGTTATAGACGTGGGCATGTTCATTTTTATGACAAATATTGGGGGATGTTTCAGCGTGCTTACTTTCGGCCTGTCAGAAATGTCATAATCAGAAAGCTTATTAGTTGGAAAACTATATTCTGATGTTAATCTTCTTCCTGTCATGCATATATGCAGTACTAAGGCATTGAAAGTGATTGAAATTTTTGTCCAAATGGTAGAACTATGGAGTTGATGAGAAAAGACTGTTTTGTCATTGCAACACCTAGTGGAGAAATTCTCAGTTACAATAAGACTTGTTATCTTGTGCAATGTATCTATTTTAACAATTGGTTTTGTGTGGTGTTCCATAGATCTGCCGTGTTGAGGACATTGTTGTAAGTGGCCTTATGAAGGGAAGCATTGTTCACATTCAGAGGGCAAGAACTATCATTGTAGATACTTATGGCATGATTATTGCATCAGAATTGGGTAAGAGGGAGTATTCCTAGCATCAATATCTTCAGGATATTCTATTCTTCAACTTTTTATTTTCTATGCTTCTAGCTATAAGGAGAAGATTTTGTCAGGTTGCAGTGAAGGCCTGGGAAAGGGTATTTATTCCCATGGAGCAGGTAGTGGAGCCGGCCATGGGGGAAGAGGGGGATCTGGATTTTTCAATGGGAGGTTAATTAATGGTGGTCATAAATATGGGAATGCAGATCTTCCCTGTGAGTTGGGAAGTGGTGCTGAGGGCCCCAATGAGTCGTATGCACCTGTCATTGGAGGTGGAATGATCGGTATGTACTGGAAATTTCTACGAATGATACTTTTCAGAGGATACATTCTTTTTCTGTTTCCGTTATGCGAAATTTCTAAATTCTAGTACTTCTGAAATCGCAATAATTGTGGTCGAAAATTGGCTATCATATGGTATGCTTTTCATACTGCAATTCCCTGGCATTATATGTGGATCATATTGCTGATTTATTTTTCCCTTTTTACTAGTTATGGGCTCCGTTCAGTGGCCACTTTTGAGGCTTGATATCTATGGATCTTTGAAAGCAGATGGTCAAAGCGTTGGTAAAAAAACAATAAATGGTAACAGTTCTCTGATTGGAGGACTTGGAGGAGGTTCTGGTGGGACAATCCTTCTCTTCCTGCAAGAGCTTACTCTAGAGGAGAACTCATCTGTATCTGTTGTTGGGGGCAATGGTGGTCCTCCTGGCGGTGGTGGGGGTGGAGGTGGGAGAGTTCATTTTCATTGGTCTAAGATTGATAGCGGGGTTGAATATGTTCCAGTGGCAACTATAAGTGGTTCCATTAACAGCAGGTATGTCTTATTGTTAATGAGCTATAACATACTCAGTGTCCTTCATTTCTCCTTGTAAATCCTTTGATTAGGTCAGTAGGTGTGGTCATCTTTAGTTTTAACCCTTGCATGTTATACATCAGAATTAGAAATCTCAAGTAATATAAGTATTAAATTTCTCATTATAGAAAATCTGTTTGATAACATATCACCTCATCTATGCTTTCAACAGTGGAGGTGCTGCAGACAATACTGGTCTTTTTGGGGAAGTGGGCACAGTTACTGGAAAAAAATGCCCAAAGGGTCTCTATGGTACATTCTGCAAGGTATGATTATTTTGGTTTCTGTGTTCTTTCTGTATATGTCTCTGTTTGTCTTCTTCGATAAAGAAATTAGTGTTTTTAGCTTGTTTCTACTACAACTCTTGGGCATTAACGTAAAAGTGTCTTGACATAATTACAGTTTTTACAGTTTGCATGTACCTCCTGAAATCTTCCAAAGACTCTTGAGAATAGCATTGTTCATCTTATGTGGTGCTTCTCAAGCTGTCTCTAAATTTTCTTCTATGGCCACTTTTAAAAGCTGTATTCATGGTACCGATATGGTGACATATCTACAGATTTGGACATCAATGTTTGGCATATGGATTCCCTCCCTCCTTCCTCTTTTGTTCGTAGCAAAAGTTATATTGATTAACAAAACAGAGTTGGCTTCTACTATATTCTTGGCTTAAACACACATCATAAAGAAAAGTAATAATATCTTGAATTTTTTTTTCAATTTATATTTACAGGAATGTCCTATTGGCACTTACAAAGATATGGAAGGTTCTGATGAAAGTCTTTGCACACCTTGCTCTTTTGAACTTCTTCCTAGACGGGCAAACTTCATATATGTACGAGGTAGTTTTTTGTCTATGCTGTCAGAGATGCTAGAGAGTCTCTCTTTCTATCTATGACATTTTCTCTCTTCAATATTTTCATGCTATTAACTCACATAAAAGGTAATCTTTTTCAGGAGGGGTTAGTCAGCCGTTCTGTCCCTATGAATGCATATCTGACAAGTACAGGATGCCAAATTGCTACACACCTCTTGAAGAATTGATGTATACTTTTGGAGGACCATGGCCTTTTGTGCTTCTTCTGTCATGCATTTTGGTGCTTCTTGCTCTACTGTTAAATACTTTGAGAATCAAACTGGTTGGATCAAGTCCACCTTATAGAGAACATTCAATAGAGCACCACAGTCGTCCCCATTTCCCATATCTTCTTTCCCTATCAGAGGTACGAAATTGATAACTATCCCTTTGTTTAATTTATGATGTCTGCTGAGTTTGAAGTTTCAGCATCTCATGCCACTTTTGTGCGTTACATTTATTTTAAACTAGGTACGAGGAACACGAGCTGAAGAAACTCAAAGCCATGTCCACAGAATGTACTTTATGGGTCCCAATACTTTTAGAGAACCCTGGCATCTTCCTTACTCGCCACCAAATGCAATTATCGAGATTGTGTAAGAAAAGAGTTTGACTTAGAGGAGCCTCCTATGATGGTTGCAACTTGATGCTAATGTAATATAGTGATACTTCTGGGCTAATCTTACATCTTGATAAAAATATGGTTTCACTCTTATCCTTGAAAACATCACTTCTTTACTCAAACCCGTGGAGCTGGTAAGCCTGGCCAATTTTACGCAACTTTTCCACCTGTTAGCAATTATGGTACTGGATTAGTTATTGGCCCTTAATACACTTCTTTGTGAAGATTTCTGAAGCCTATATCATCGGAAGTGCAATATTATGTTAGCATCCACTTATTCTATTTTCCAATTCATGATATTTATTATGACGTGCAATTATATTTGACCTGCAGGTATGAAGATGCTTTTAACAGATTTATTGATGAGATCAACTCTGTTGCTGCATATGATTGGTGGGAGGGGTCAATCCATAGTATACTTACAGTGCTTGCATATCCTTGTGCCTGGTCCTGGAAACAATGGCGCCGCAGAAATAAAATTCATCGTCTTCAGGAGTATGTCAAGGCTGGATATGATCATTCATGTCTCCGGTCTTGCAGATCCCGAGCTCTATACAAAGGAATGAAGGTATGACTTTTCACCATTATTTTTGTAGAACAATTTTCTCCAAGTATATTTGCAGTGAATTTTAGAGACTTTTACTACCACAGACCCCAATCAGGTTTCTGAGGATAATTCTGACTTCTCATGTTTCTGATTTTAGTTGTCTTACGTTCCGATTTCCTCAACATCTAGAATCCATTTTGTGGAACTCATAATGTAAAAAGTTGGGATAGAGGATAGGGATTTCACTAGCTTGTTCAACTAGGCATCTGGAAGATACACGGCAATGCTAGCCAGCCAAATGCCTGGCTATTTTGGGATGTGCCCAATAAGTAGAATAAAATACAGTGGGGTTCAGTTCATTTACTTCCTTTATATACATCTAGTCAGTTCCATTATCTTTTATCAAGATCATGGGTAGTCCATTGTATTTAGGCTATGTTGTACAACCAATTGATTTTGATGGCGCATGTTTGGAACGGGCATTTTCTTGATGCTTGACATCATCTGCTATGACATGGCAGTTTAGCTTCCGACAATTTATTCATCACAAATCATTTGTCTTTATGTAGCCAAATATTTTTCAGTAGGTTTGCCTCAGAGTGACAATGATTATTCTAACTTTTGTGTTGACAAGATTTTTACCCAGTAGCACATGAGATGGGTTGGAGGAGTCACGTCACTTCCTGAGCTTAATCATATTTAATCATCTGATCATGTTGTGTGTCCCTTGAAATGTTCGCCAAGGGAGTCACCCCTCTTATCTGGGAGGTGAACAAACTGGAGCAAGTATATTCTTCAAGGGTGTTATGACCTCTTATAAGTGTTAGATGATGTACAACTTTATCTCTATCTTTTATGATGGCAATTCATGCAGGTTGGAGCTACGGCAGACTTGATGGTTGCATACATTGACTTTTTCCTTGGTGGTGATGAGAAGCGTTTGGACATGGTATCAATTATACAGAAGAGGTTTCCCATGTGCATTATATTTGGTGGGAATGGAAGCTATATGTCACCTTATAATCTTCACAATGATGCAATGTTGACGAATCTTCTTGGCCAGGTATCTAAGCCGTCCATTATATTTCTCAATTTCTTTATTATTGTTGATTTTGATGTCTAAGTGGGAGAAAAATATGTCGTCTTATTTTCAGCATGTCCCAGCAACTGTTTGGAGTCGTTTGGTGGATGGTCTAAATGCTCAGTTGAGGACTGTGAGGCAAGGTTCTATACGGTCTGCGTTGGTTCCTGTTATTGATTGGATTAATAGTCATGGGAATCCCCAACTTGAGTTTCACGGTGTTAAAATTGAGCTGGGATGGTTTCAACCATCTGCCTCTGGTTATTATCAGCTTGGTATCCTGATAGTGGCAGGTGATTATTCTCTTCAGAATATGCAGCACTCTGATTTGTTGGATAAAAGGATTGATTATCCAAGGTAATCGTGAATAGTAAGTCTGACATCAATTTTTTTTGTCCAAATAATGATCTTATTCTTATTTAATGATCATTAGCCAACTCTGTACTTATGTTTAACACCCAGATCATACTGACTTGGTTGTTTATTGATAAAAATTCTTAGGAAAATTGCTGCATGTTCAGACAAGAGCCGTAAGCAGCAGCAAAACTGGCTGTATACAAATCAATCATTGTCTCTTAAGAAGATAACTGGTGGAATTAACGGAGGCCTTATAAATCATACGAATGTGAAGTATTTAGAATTTAAAAGGGACTTCCTCTTTCCAGTCTCTCTATTATTACACAATACTAGACCCGTTGGTCATCAGGTACATTAATGATCTTGGATTTTTTCATGGTGAATAGTGGGCTGAGAATACAATGTTATTGTTTATCATCCAACATTTGAAATTCTGTGTTTCAGGATACAATTCAACTTCTGATTACAATCATGCTTTTGGCGGATCTGTCCATTACCCTCCTCACTTTACTGGAGTTCTACTGGATTTCTCTTGGGGCATTCCTTGCTGTCTTACTTGTTCTTCCTCTATCCCTCCTTTCTCCCTTCCCCGCTGGATTAAATGCTTTATTTAGTAAAGAACCTAGAAGATCTTCACTCACTCGTGTATACGCGTTGTGGAATACTACATCTTTATCCAATATTGTAAGCTATACTATTATTGCTTCAGTACTTTTCACTATAACTACGTTTTTCATCCCATGGTTGAAATATTTTGATCACGTTCTCGTCTTAACCGATCTTCAAATATCATATTTATCCATTTCTGATATTTTATGTGATAATATTTGCCCCTTGCAGGTTGTGGCTTTCATTGCTGGTATTTGTCACCATTGTTTTTTGTTTGGTCAGCCATCTGAGAAGGCAAATACATGGCTCGCAAGAAGGTAACGCTTTCAACTTGCTCCTATTCCTCCAGTGTCACGGCAATTATCTAAAACAAATTTAAAGAGCAATTGAATCTTCACAGGGAGGGTGATAACTGGTGGCTTCTACCAACAATACTTGTTATATTCAAATCGATGCAAGCACGTTTTGTTGACTGGCACATAGCCAATCTGGAAATTGGAGATTACTCCCTGTTCTGCCCAGATCCAGACACCTTCTGGGCTCATGAGCCTAGCTCTTGATGCTCTGAGAAGGAACAATGATTTTGTGCTTCTGTAATTATCAAGCTAAACGCAACAGGGAAGAGGCTTTCTGCTCCAGCAAATCTGTTGGCGCTTTTCCATGTAGATATGTTCAAAGTTGTACAAAGCATTTGGGTATAGCCTTATAGGTGTGCAGTTTTCCAACTTCGTAAGTACGGTGCCAAAGTACTTATTGATAGAGAAAATTATGTGAAAGATAGAAGATTTATTTGTTCGTTGTTTACACAACCCTTTCTTGACAGCAGTGTCAAAAATTTTTCTAGACGGCCACTTGTCTCCTCTTACTTGTTTCAAACTCTATTTGTTTAGTGTTTGTTTGTTTTTTTTTTTTTTTTTCAGTGGAAGTGAGGGGTGCGAATTTTTTTATTTTAATATTTATTAATTAACTTTAAAGGAAAGAGTGAAAATTTTACTCTATAGGAGTCATTTTTTTTTTGGAATGGGAGGTTGGATTTGTACTCTCGTGGGGAAAGGAGGAAGTAGAATCCACTTCCTCTCTTCTTTATTTACTTCTTCTCTTCTCTATTTACCTTTATATTTAATAAAATAAAATAAATAATATCATATTTATTTAAATAATATTATTATATTTAATTAAAAAAATAATATTATATTTACTTAATATTAATAATTAATAATAATAAATATTTATTATAAAAAATATTAATCTTGTATTATATTATTAATAACAATATTTCATTTGGTTCTTATTAATAATTTTTTATTTACATAATTAAAATTAAAATTAATAAAAAAAATTGAAATTTACATAATTAAGAATATGGATGTTCTTATAATAAAATAAATATTTTTTTATTTTTTTATAATTAGAAATTATAATTTTTTGAATAAAGGTGATACTATAATTGGAAATTATTTATTTTTAATTCAAGATAATATAAATATATAAATTAAATTTTAATTTTAATTTTATAATCTCAGTGTAATATAAGTAAAGCAAGTGGCGTAGTCGGTATTTTCAGTTCAATTGTAGCCATAAATTATGAAGAAATTGTTAGTTTCGTTGGGCGACAACATAAAATTTATAATATTGGGGAGGCCACAGAGAGGGTCACAACGAGGAGATGGTGGACTTTATTAGTCTATAACGCAACATATATAACAACTCTAGGGGATCAACAATAAAAATATATAAAGAAATAGGTAAAATTTTAGTAGCGTCCTTCATTTTTTTGTTGGAATGTTTTTTGGGTGGTGGATGCCCATAGGACTGTAAATAGATAATAATACATGGTAAAATATTACTCAAATTTCAAAATTTTATCTTCAATTTATCTTAAGCAAATAAGTAGTCTAAATTTATAAACTTATGATTATTCAATCAAGGGTTAATTACCTCTAGGTGACACATTTTTCGACAAACTTAAAAAAGATAAAATATTTTTTAAAAATACTTAAAGAGGTGACAAACTATTAATTTTTCTGTTAAGTTTAATGTGAACAGTAACATAATTATAAAATAATATTTTTACTCCCAAAATTAATTATAAAATAATTTTTTTATCCTTACAATAGCTATAAAAATGACATTTCTATCTCTAAATTAGTTACAAAATATATTTTAAATAGAAAAAATAATAAAGATTTTCATTTAAGTGTAATTGATTGGCTTTTTTTTAATTAAATCAAATAAATCTTTTAAAAAAAAAATTCTCGTTGAATCAAATAAAATATTCTTATTAAATTTAACTGCAAAGTTTGATTTTTCCTTAATTCGGGAAATGTAAATATAACTTTCTGAGATGAATTGAGGTGCTGTTTCCAGCCAATGTTTATGAGTAGGAAAAGCTTTGTTTTAGCTTACAGGCCGTTTTGCGCGATCAGTGGTAAATAAAACAAACACCCATCAATTTTTGCCCTTCACAACAGCAGCTGCGGTTTTAAGCCATAAAACCAACAACAAACGGGGGCCAAATGACAGTAAAGAAAAGCGAAGAGTCAAGAGCAATCGTTTGATTAAGTAGTAATCAAAAATACATCCTTTTCCCTTAACCCAGCAGAAACAAGAAAGTAAGAAGCACGCAAATCGTTTCGAGAGCAAAATGCAGCAAGAAATAACAGATATGTTACACGCACTACTATCAAATGGACGTTTTGATTCATTTTGTTTTTTTAATTTGTTTTTCTTATATAAAGCACACGATATGATCATATGAAATGATATTTAACAGAATAATCTTTTGTTAAATGTATGACAAATTTTTAAAAAGATTTATTTGATTGAATTAAAAAAAGCCAATTAATTACAATTAAATGAAAATTTTTATTATTTTTTCTATTTAAAAAATGAAAAATAATTGTGCAGAGGTAAAAATATATTTTTCCAACTAATTTAGGGATAAAAATGCCACTTTTGTAACTATTATAGGGATAAAAATATCATTTTATAATTAATTCTATGGCAAAAGTATTATTTTATAAATATTTTACTGTTTACATTAAATTTATTAAAAAAATTAACAGTTTGTCACCCCTCGAGTATTTTTTAAAAATATTTTACCGTTTTTAAGTTTGTCAAAAAATGTATCACTCAGGAGTAATTAACTCTTAAAAATTTATGAAATTACTTGATTAGATAAATTTTTAAAGTTATATTATGAAAGAAAATAAAATAAGATTTTAAATAAGTAAATGATATTTTTGATGTCTTAATATTTAAAAGTAACTTTTCAACCTCTACTCTCAAAAGTCCACAATTTGAGTTTTTACTAGTAGTGGTAAAATAATTTATTTAAGTTTCAAAGGCTCAATTAGAAAAATGGTCAAATAATAATCAAAATTATAATAAAAACTTATAAAATTAAATAAGTATTTATAGTCATTAAATAAGTTATATCAAACAAACACTTATCATTACTATCGATTAACATTTAATATATTTTTTTAAGTTCATAAATGGTAATGTTAAAATTCTCGTTGCTAAATCTATGAAAATTTGACGATAGAGACATTGACAAGATTAAATAAGGACGATTATGATAATATCATCTACCACCTCGATAAAACTAAATAAATAAGAAAATGTCTAAAGTACAACTTGCTCCACTTTACGTCTTAAATAAAAATAATATCTTGGGATCCACAGGCACTGTTTGTTTATTTGAGACGTAAGGTGCAGTTTGGGTCTAATAAATAATGTCAGCAGAGGTGGTTTGCGAAGAACAAGAAAGTCATTTTTCTTTATTTTGTCGGAATAAAAATAATTATACAATAATTTAATATAATAAGATAAACAAAATTAACGACGTCGTGAACTTTTAAATGTATAAGGGAGAAAAAAAAAAAAGGAGAAATTCAATAGAATAAGATACCATCAAAAGGAATATGCTTCAATCTGTGTCTTGAAAGTTGAATTCTAATCGAATCAGCGATTTACCAGAGAAACAATAGGACATGCACAACCTTTCTCTGATTGTTTTCACTAGTAAAACGCTAACCGGCCAGAATTCATCTCAAATTCCATTTAATCAAATCACTCGCTGACTGACCAAAAGCCAAATAGAAATACTTCAACCTTACAAATATAAGACCTTTTTTTTTTTCTTTTTTCTTTTTTCCCTTCTTCTTTTTCTTTCTCCTCGTTTTTCTGTGCGACTCTGATATTAGATGCGCTGGTTTATATATTGTCTTATAGAATGCTTAACGAATGTTGATGGTGTGCGCAAAATCTGGTCTCACACGGTAATCTAGCTATTCATGGTAACTCAATGAATGATATTTCCAATCTCCAGATCCTTTCATATGTTATGCATCTGCATATCATATCAATCAGCCACTCTTTGGTCTAATGATTCACATCAACTGTGAGATATTTAATTATTTTTGGGTGGAGGTGGAGAATCTTTGTTAAGTCTTTTTTGGGAAAATCCATCTTACTCATTTTCGGCTAACATAAATTTGTCCTTCTCTTTTTAATTTATTACTTTTTTACGATAGATTTTCACGTATCCACATTTTAATAAGGTAAGGACAAAATAATTTCATATAAAATTTCGGCTAATCAAAATACATTATAGTTATGATATTACTAAATTAAAAAAAAGTTAGATATTTAGTTTTCTTTTAAATATTTAACTATCATTTAATAAATCAATAATAATTTATTGACACACCGAACGTGTTTACGCAGTTAAGACTTAGAACGAAGCTTGAAAGTATTTACGCAGTTAAGACCTAGAACGAGGCTTGAAAAATAAAGTATCTATTTTAATAATTATTCTTATTAATTGCGATGTGTTAGGTGTCTGTGATTATTTTTCATGGTTAATGAAATATGTTTTATAATATCAAAATTTTAAGGATAGGATTAATTAATAAATCAATATTAGTTTATTAAAGTATCAAACATGCTTACTCAGTTGAGACTTAAAACGAGACTTGGAATATAAAGTATATATTTTGATAATTATTCTTATTAATTGTCATTAAGTTATTGTAATTTTATTTTTCGTCATTAATGACATACGTTATCATCGAAATTTTGAAGATAACATTAATTAATAAATCAATATTAGTTTATTGGCATACCAAACATGCTTACACAGTTAAAACTTGAAACGGAACTTAGAATATGAAGTATATATTAAAAGAATTATTCTTATTAATTATCATGTGTTAGGTGCTTTTTATTTTATTTGTCATCATCAATGAAATATGTTTTATATTATGCAAAATTTTGAGGATAACATTATTCTCTCAAGAATGAGTTTTCTAATAATGATAACACTTGTAGCCTTTTGGAGAGTGGGCCCAGGCCCAGTCAACCCCTAGACCAAGGTGAATTGGGCTCGCGTCACCCGAGTTCGAATGACGCCTGGGCTTCCCTAAAGCTACGACAAAAATTAACGTCTTTTAAACAATTAAAAAACCAGGTCATGGAAACAAAATCAATTGGATAAAAAAAATAAACAAATGTAAATATGTATTTTACATAAATAATTATTTTTTAATAATTCTGTTATTAAAGATATAATACTATAACGAGCGATCAAATGTTTTATCAAAATAACGAGCGATCAAATATTTTATCAAAATAACAGATTATAACAAAAATTCACGTTCTAATATATTATAAAATAAAATATATATTATATCAAAATACATATATTTTTTTCAATTTATTATATATATATATATTAAAAGAAATTTAACAGACAAAATAATAATAAAATTTGCTAATAATTACCAGAAGTGATCACTTTCGGTCACGCCACCTCCAGCAATCCCCCAATCGAAAGGCAAAACGAATCACTCCCAAAAGCCAAACAACGCTCTCGCCGAAAATGTTCCGGCAAGCTTCACGCCTCTTGGCTCGAGCTAGCGCAGTGACAAGGTCTCGCGCCTTCTCATCGGAGGTCCCGGCCACGTCCGCCGTTGATTCGACTTTCGTTGAGTCATGGAAGAAAGTGATTCCAAACATGGAGCCGCCAAAGACTCCATCGGCTTACATGACGCCTCGCCCACAAACCCCCACTTCAATCCCCACCAAGCTCACCGTCAACTTCGTCCTTCCCTACGCCTCTGAGCTCTCCGCTAAGGAGGTTTGCTGATAAAACCCACTCTGTTGAGCTTCTTGTTTTTGGAGTGCTTTTCTTTGTGATGATGTGATTGAGTTTATTATTAGCGTTTTGACATCTGGGTTTTGCTTGGATCTGCTTTTAATAGTGTGAATTGATTTTGGTTTTTCCATTTTCTGGATTATGGTATCTGGGATTTTGTCTATTTTGGGTTTCGCATAAATTTTTCGAAAGTGCTGGTTGATCAGTTGCATTTTAGTCACTGATTTCTGTGAATCTTGGTTTGTTGGATTTGTCGCCCACTGGTTTCTGGGTCTATTCTCTTTACATTTCTGTTTAAGTCAACTGATAGAGGTAATTTATTTTGTGGGTTTTTTTAACATAGTGTGAGAGCACAAAATAGTTATAATTCAGTAGGCGACTAACATTCATTGGTTCTCTGCTTAATGAGTTTTAGAGATAAAATGACGCATATATGGTTTGACTTGTGAGTGAGTTCATTTTAGTGTCATTGCTGCTATTTCTCTGAGTTTCACACATATGAAGTCAGTTCTTTTGGAAAGAGAATAGAGGAGAAAGAAGAGCAGATTGGAGGAATCACCTCAGTCTGCTGCTTCTGATTTTTTATTAAAGGTACTTGTATAATTCATTTTATTTGATCACTTTTGATGAGCTATTAGAAAAGTCCACTTTTGTTGGTGGAGGTGGTGGAGAAAAAGAGGGCAAAGGATGGCTCCTAGCCAAGCCTTAATGTAGTTCACTTCTGCTAGTGGAGCGTATACTCTGTTGTTGTAGCTAGACCTTCAAAGTTTGATGGGAAAATTCCATTAACGCAAGGATGCTGTCTATATCACAATCCCTGCTTGAGCTCCCCTCTCTTTTCTTCCCTTTTTTGTTCTTTGGATGAATCCAGTTTGATCTAGTGTACCTTCTGAAGATGTCAGTGGTAGTTTGGCTTTTTAGGAACTAAGAATGGTGGGTTAGTTCCCAACATCAGAACAATGCAAGTTAACACCTCCAATTATCTTACAGTTAGCCGAGCAAAGCTGCAGTGATTTCTGGGCCCATGTTTTCTCCATAACAAGTTATCAATCTGTAATGCGCCTGATTTTTGATGGATTGATAGGGTTAACTTTATGCACTACATTTGTCATCATCATGAGGGATCATTACATTGTTAATTACATTGGTGGTCAAGATTGAATTTTGAGCATGTTAAATTATCTATTTCATTTTCCAGAGTTCTGTTCATGTAGCAACCTTCAATTTGTTTATTATTCTTTTGGGAAATATGTTTAGTTATACTTTATCCATTGTGTCTCAGGTTGATATGGTTATAGTTCCAGCATCAACTGGGCAAATGGGTGTTCTGCCTGGACATGTACCTACAATTACAGAACTAAAGCCCGGAGTCTTATCAGTTCATGATGGGAATGATACCAAGAAATACTTCGTTAGCAGTGGGTTTGCATTTATCCATGCAAACTCTGTTGCAGACATAATCGCTGTTGAGGCTGTGCCAATTGACCAAATTGACCCCAGCTTAGTCCAGAAGGGCCTTGCAGAGTTCAACCAGAAGCTCAGTTCAGCTACAACCGACCTGGAGAAAGCTGAAGCTCAGCTAGGTGTTGATGTTCACAGTGCACTCAACTCTGCTCTCACAGGCTAATTTTCTTCTACCTCCAATTTTTCTCATTTTGCTTCTTATTTTTGAGTTTCACTATGGTTTTCCATCCTCCATGTAATCAGCAAGTCACTAAGATTTGTGAAACATAATTTTACTGTTTTTCTCAGAGGCTTAAAATAAATTATGAGAACAAGGATCCCAGTCTTGGTATTTTCTTAGAAATTGTTTGATTGTGGACTTGCTTCATTTTTTCTTTGGAGCAGCTGGAATAAGTTGTCGCGGTATTTGATCTGAATTTTCTTTTTTTTGGCTCTCTTCCTTTTCGGTAGCTTTGGAACATAGTCTGTTGGAATTCTCGGTAAATATTACAGCAAATTTTTTTCTCCTCTTTTTTTTTTTCAATTATTTTCAGACGGTTTTCAATCGGACGTCATGCATGGTAAAGTAATTGACAATTGAAAAAAATAATAATTAAAGCTCCTCCGTTTGGTATTTAATTGAAGACAGGTAAGAGAGATAAGGATTAGATTACTCAAGTGTACAAGTGAATATGTTAATTTCTAGGTTAACAATGTAATCATATTTATAAACTGAACAGGAATTCTCTTGATCAATCTCGCAATCTCAAATCAAGGACGCTCAAAATTTGACAATTGGGTTTTATCGCAACATTGATTTACACACTTTCTGATAGAAACAAAATGAGTTGAACAATCAGACATTCGTCCACTCAATTAGATAATAGTTTATGCACAACAACAGGCAGTTGTAACAGAGGAATTGTTTATATTTACACACGGAATCCATAAATAAAATTGAAAACAAGTAAGATGCTTAGGAAGAAGACCGACGCCTTTCGTCAATGAATGCATCTCCCCTGAAATATTGAAAACACGTGTCGAGATTCTCCAAATGGAGCTTCAAGAGGAACACATTTGACTAAGCGCCTTTGCATGAGCAGTTAATCAAGCCGTTGCTTCTGCACCATTATCCGGAATCCATTCATCTCATTAACAATTTCTTTGATCTCCGATTGCCCGAGGCAAGAGCTACCACAAACCATACCGTGTGTCCAAAACAAGGAGTGAAATGTGGTCACAAGCAAAACAATGGAATCACCAGTGATATAGACACGTGCGAATTAATCCTTTAGGGTTTGTCATAACTTCGAGTGCTGCCTCCAAGGGCAACCACCTTCAAATGCCTGCTCTAGAACATCTTCCATCCGCTTAGCTAGGATAACCTGTAAAAACAAAAGATAGTATAAAAACCTGAGACCAAAATTTCAAATTGACATCAGATACAGTATATCGCCACAACATCTCAGCCATCAGGAATCGGTTTGAAACTGTAATTTTTTTTATTATTATTTTCTTTAAAATTTCAGCCATTTGAACCAAATTACTCATTTGCCACTTCCTTTGGATAATGTTTGGGAAAACGATGATTGTGGATGGCCACATAGATGAAATTCTATATTGCAGCTCCATGTATGGATAACCGGATGTAAATTTCAGTTCATTTGTACCAAAGGGAATATAAACATATAATCTCCATAAGATCAGACTTACTTCCAGACTGGCAAGCACAGCTGCTGGCACTTCAACCAAGTCTTTCAGATTTCTCTCCGGCAGAATAACTCTCTTGATACCATTACGATGAGCAGCCAATATCTGCATATTATGGATCCAAGAATATATAGTTTAGCTGTTAAATCATACTACTACATATCTAAAATAAAACTGCATGCTGTCACTGCTAAATTACATGACCAAGACTTGGTGGTTCTCAAACAGAACGGTTATAGTTAATATTTAAAACATCTAAGATTAATGCAGATCATCTTATAAAACAATAATTGTCATTAAGATCATAAAATCACCTAGAAAAGACCACAAGACACACTCACACAAGTAGACCCAAATCACATATTTCCATACTCAAAATGGTTAAAACTTTGTAACAATCATAATGATGCAAACTATACACTCTTCTCATCTTACAAACCAATAAGAAAACAAAGTATGAGTAGAATCATACCTTATCCTTGATACCACCAACAGGTAACACAAGACCCCTCAGAGTCATCTCTCCAGTCATTGCTGTGTCTGCTCTTACTCTTTTCTGACTAAACAATGAAACCAGAGCTGTTACCAGAGTCACACCAGCAGAGGGCCCATCTTTGGGTATAGCCCCAGCAGGAAAATGTATATGAATATCCCTCCCTTGAAGGAGATTCATTCCATCCTCAGCCACCAGCTGCAGATCAGTTGCTCTAGCTCGTACCTATAAATGAAGGAAAACCATTTACCAATTAGCATTCAGTTTTGTCCCCGAGGTAAGTAAGAAACAAAAAGAAAAAAAGGTTTCCAAGTGGAAAAAAAGATGATTTCCTTGAATTGCTATGCTTTGTTAAGTATTTCGAAATCAAACAGCAAGTGTAAAGCAAATAGATGCTGCTGCAAGAATAAACCACACACAAAAGAAAAAAATTGACCACTGTCCATCTGTGAAACTCTCAAGTCAACTGGAAAAATGCAATGACTGAAAATAAAAGTTCACGTAGCTAAATGAAGACAATATGTGGAATGCAGCAAATTTCTGTTCAATTCTGAATGACTCAAAATAGGCAAATAATAGAGAGAGAAAAAAAATAATTTCTCCTTATGAGGTATCAAGTGCATACCTAAAGACAATACTACAAAAGTGTAAAATTTCTTCAGATGAAACATAACTGAGAGAATATGCTGAGAAGTCAGATAAAGACAGCTAATTTCAGATTGGTTTAATCAAACATCTTGGATGAATTTTCATGGTATCAACCCCTTCAAAGCGTATGCAGATTTTAATTGTTACACATACTGGTTTGAAGACTCCAGAATGCATGAACAAGAATTCAAAAACAATTCAAACAGCAAGGTTAAATGGCCAGGCACCTGTAGTAATGGTTGTGTCTCCACAAAAGACAGGGACAAAAGACTACATAGCAATCTAGATAAATATATTACCCATGTCAGTGCTATTTGTGCTGATTCTTTAATTACATCACCAAGTTGTCCAGTAAGATGTAATTCACCCTTTCCCCCCATTGCTGTAGCCTCTACAAACTGGACCTCCCCCCCAAAAGTTGTCCAGACAAGCCCAACAGATATTCCAGGGACTGCCACTCGTTCAGCAGCCTCTCTGTCATCAAATCTTGGAGGCTGCATTACATTAGAGAAACAAACACCTTCAGCAGAGGAAGTCATTATGATTACTAAATTCATAAATTGTAAATGGCAAAACCAATTTATCCTTATTCTGTCTTTACTTCAGCAATAAAACAGACTTAACAGACCCATACTAGTTCTAATTGCTAAACAAATGCAAACCAGACAAGAAGTTGTGAATCTGTACTCAAAATGTTTTAAGGAATTTCAAAAATCCAGCATGAGAAGGAAAAATACAAACAAAACGAAGAATTATTACCCCCAAAACTTTTTCCAGCATAGCCTCATCCACAACCAAAGGCGAAGCAATCCTAAATGTGTTGGATACCTCATGAGTACTTTCACCCATAGGAATGACTTCCATTTCCACTTCTGCTCCATCAGCTAGCCGGTTGTCCAACAATGGTGAACCGAGCCGGTGAACATCTTTGCTCGAAGGTAGATGCTCTTGCTCTGCAACTTTAACTGCTGCTGCGCGAGCCAGTGCAGCCAAGTTCCTCTCCAGATTCCGAACACCAGCCTCCCTTGTATACCTCTGAATGACAAGTTTCACTATACCCTACGATGGGAAGGTAACAAGCACAAAATTTCCATGTAGTCATGATTCTGACATAATACTCTTCAATATTTTGGAATTAACAATCTCGAAAGGAATAGGACTTTATACTTTCATCAGCAAAATTTCCTTCATGGTGTTAGACATCCCCTTTGTTTTATATGCATATGAACATATCAAGGAAACATGCTCAATATTGCACCAAAGGTATGGTCCACTTTGTTTGGCCTTTAGCTAAAATTCACCTCACACCAACCTTGGAAAGGAGTTAGTTTGATTCGGGGTGGGAATTTATGGATGGTAATGGAGCAGAGTGGGGTTGAGGACACCTCTTCCATTCCCCAGCCACATTTAGAATTTAGCCCCTGTTCCTCACCCCATTATATAATAAATTAAGTGAGCTGGGGATGGAAATTTCCCGTGTGAGGACCAGTTTACCAATAGCTATCCCATTCCTCATTTACCTATTTTATAGTAAATTTTTATATACAGTATTGATAAAAAAAAAAAATCTAAAATGACTCAAATTACATCCTAACATATTGTAAAGTATTTAAAAATAGAAAAAAATCTCCAACATATTGCAAGAATATCTTAAATCATATAAAAATGTAAATATTTGGATAAATAACAACTAAAGTATATACCTATTTATATATAGGGAGATTAGTTTGTTTTGTTGGAGGGGGGGGGGGAGGGTAGGAAGTACAAAATCAAATGCAATCCCAATAAGAATTTTGGGATTATTTTTCCCCATTCTCCACAAACTCATCAAAATTTTTCCCATTTAGGGTGGGGCCCTATGGAGCCAAGATTTTGCCATCCCATCTTGAGATGGGTGGGTGGGTGCGTGGTAAAAGAGAGAAATTCACTAATTGATTACTTAATTCATTACTTGATACATTTTCTAGTCAAAAGAATCATGGATGTTACATTATTTTTCAGCATTTGAAATTTTGTAACTCAATCCATGGTGGTCAATAAATTAGATCAAATTCAAATTTGCAATTGCATAGAATTCACTTCAAAGTGAATATGTGACATGTCTATTGCATATCAACCAACGGTTTCCAACAAAAGCATTTGTGGAAGTTTGCAACTCCTTATAAGCAATAAAAATCAACAAAGTAAGCCAACATCTTCAACTGATTATTATCTATTTTAAAAGACTAAAATCTTCTTTTTGATAAATTAACTACCTCAGGAATTTGAAGGAATTCAGATCCCAGCCCATGCTGATCCAGAACTCGTGGAATCAAATGTCGCATGGCTATTCTAAGCTTTTCTTCAGGTGTATATCCAGGCAGTTCAATGACTTCCATCCTGTCTAACAATGGTGGAGGAATGGGCTGTGCCCTGTTTGCAGTTGCCACAAAAATCACCTTTGAAAGGTCAAATGGAACATTCAAATAGCTATAAATTTTTAGTTAAGAAATCCATCTTGCTATACCCGCAATCATCAAATTTTCATTAAAGGATCATTAAAAAAAAAAAAAAAGCAAAAAAAAGCAAAGTACTGCTAAAGAATAAGCAACTACATTTATTTACCTCAGAAGTTCTGCCTTAGATAATGAAACTAATGCACCCAAAAATTAAGCATGTTTTTAGATTTTTACTGAAGCTCTTAGGGGAGATCAAAACAAACTCATATTTCAAACATAACATTTTGAAACAACAATGTACTTATACAAAAGAAATAGTAACTGAAATGAAATCCTAAGAGGATACTGATCATTGAATGTTTTATTCTGCTCAGGGTCAAGAACCTCTAGCAGAGCTGAAGCAGGATCTCCACGTATATCAGAACCCGTCTTGTCAATCTCATCAAGCAACATCACTGGATTGCAGACACCAACCCTCTGAAAACCAAAATGCAGTAGGAAAAAAAAAAGGATCACTCTCCTCCACTCCCCCGAAGTACATAGAAACACACAACAGAGATGAAGTAGAAAAGTAAACAACACCAAAATCAGATATAAGAATTCCATGATTGAATAAACATCCTATAAAGAATCCTGTCAGCTTAACCCATAACTGTTCCAAATGCTGGCTGCTGAGCCACATTGAAGCATCAAGATATACTTAACTACTTAGACAAAGAGAGTGAATTAAATCGGATGATACTGATTAAAAGATAGAGATTTCAAACTTCAAAATTTTAGCCACCAACTCATGAACAAATAATCAGCAAATTCTTGAAAACTGCCAATTATCTACCTCAACTAAAGATTCTGCCTTATCTGACTAATTCCACCTTTCCCCACAATCATGTAAAATAAAGTATACCTGCATCTACTTGCACACATGATACAGCATCGGTCAACAGTAACACAAGCATTGACTTGTTAGTGTATTAGAAACTTATCCACTCCTACACCTCTATAAGCACATATGTTCTATAAAATTGTGTATGCATGCATGTTAACAAGAGTACAGCGAAAACTTTTTTTTTTTTTTTCCCCTTTTTGAAGTATTTGTAATTTGACAGTTCCATAACATAGACTAATTCAACAGCGTAGGTCATGAATAATCACAAGACAAGAAATAAATTGTAGTGCACTTCTTCGATCTGTACCATACCATAGTTTCACAGGAAATATTTATATTTGTACGGGGATTTCTTACACAAAAAAAAAAAAAACAACAATTACACTGAATATCAGATTTTTATTGTATGAATAACATTTTTCACCTTCAATCCATCAATAAGACGACCAGGCATACTTCCAATGTATGTCCTCCTGTGCCCTCTAATATCAGCCTCATCCTTGACACCTCCAAGAGAGATGCGTATAAATTTTCTACCCAAAGCCGAAGCAATTGATGATGCCAAAGATGTTTTCCCAACACCTGGTGGGCCAACAAAACAGAGAACTGGCCCTCTTGCATCTGGTTTAAGCTGCATTGGAAATTACTACTCACAATTAAAATTTGAGGAAAGCATAAACATCAAGGACACTAAACTATCAAGGCTTGCTAATCATTCAACCTTGCGAACAGCCAGATACTCAATAATACGCTGCTTGACCCTGACTAAACCATAATGATCGCTGTCAAGACGTTCTTTTGCAGCCTTTAGGTCCAGGTCAATTTCTTCACTGGCCTTCTCCCACGGAAGATCGGCAAGAAGTTCCAGGTAAACTCGTGAACTGGTATATCCAGGTTGCTGAGGCTGCATTTTCTTAAGCCTCCTGAAATTGATTGGATAAGAAGGGTAGATGAGTAAACAACCATAGATAACCGTCCAAAGTCACCGAAAAGTTAAGTTTTAAGCATGAGAGACATACTCTTGCTCAAGCAATGAACCCAAGATTTTTCAAAGTTCACCCATGACAAATGGCAAGATGGTAAAACTTTCTCAAAGTATGTAATCAATCATAAAGGCACAACCTATTCTTGATGATGAGAAGTTTTACAATCTAATATTCAGTTTCTTTAGCATCTTAAGAAAGAATCCCCTCACAAAAAGGAAACATGCCGAATGGGTCTAGCCATTGTAAAATCGTCACCATTTATTTAGTGTTTTTCAGAAAATCATACCTCAGCTCTTTCTGCACATGCTTCCAGATATTTGAAGGCATTCCTGCATTTTGCATCTTCCTTTCTAGAGCAACTAAATCATCCTCATCATCATCATTATCACCAAGCTCCTCCTTTATAGCCCTCATCTGCATTACATGTTAAATGAGAGGGCCAAATGAAGAATAACTTTCAAGGATTTTACACTTCCCAACTATATTGTAGTTAGCACCAAGAAAATAATAATAATAATAATAAACAAATAAATAAGAGAAATTTCTTGACTTGTACATGATACATAGACATAGAATCTCAATAATCAACAAAGCGCATGAGTGAAGACAAAAAGGATACATATGAAATTCATATTTAGAGGTGATAAAGCCTAGCTGTCAATCTCATCAAATTAGAAACATAAGTAAGCACCACCAATAAGTGATGAAAATGTTTAATAACTAAAGGGAAAAATTCTGTTTACAACATAATATTGCCGTCCTCTTACTCTTTGCTTAATGCAATAGAAGTTGATATTTCACAAGTTCAACATATCATTTTGATTACCATAGTATTTTGACTCAGATAAGAAGAAAAAGAGAACTCTTATTCTCGTTAGTTCAGAACACCAACAAAAATTTCCATAAAAAATTGCCGGTAAAAGTGCTACCTTTCCTGTCGAATTGATTACCCATATTTTCCATCCCTATAGAGTTATAAAAGGAAAAATAAAAAATCTAGGGTAGATGCAAGGATACTGACCTGCTGACGCAAAAGAAACTCTTTCTGTGATTTTGACAGTTGTCCCTCAACCTTTTGTGTAATCTTCTCTGCTACACGTATTGACTGTCAAAATTTAAAATTTAAATGACTTCATAAAAGCTAGATCAACATGCGAGATGTAATCATCAGCTAATGAATAAATACCTGTAAATGCCTGTCAACCAACTCGGTGGCTTTTGAAAGCCTTACTTTTAGGTCAACTGCATCCAACATCACTAGTTGCTCTTCAAAACTTATCTCAAAACTTGCAACAAAAATATCTGCCAATTTGTGAATGGGAACTGTCTCCAAAAGAACTTTAGTCCTTCCACCAGTTTTTTGTTTCTGGGTGCAAAAGTTATGTTATTAATCAACAGCCAACATAAAAATATTATGGAATTCACAATTAGATACCATATCTTATGTAACAAAGAAATCTAGCACACATTTTGTTGGGTAAATTAAAACCTGATTTTAATGGCAGTAGTATGCCTACAGAATCACTTTCAGAAGCCAATTAGCATGTTCAGGATTCGATTAACACTCACAGACATTTCAGTCTAATCCCAGAAGATTTCAAGAGAATAGATCCAATGCCATAAATCTTACCTGCTCAAGAACAGATATAAGTTCCATGGCAGTGGCTTTGAACTGACGGGACAAGGAGATGAAATCTGGATCTTGCTCCACTTGCTCCATCTCTATTTAAGATTTAAAAGAAGAATCTAATAATTATCAGTGATATAAATGTCATAATGACGAGTTTAGGAAAGGGCATTTGCATCTAACATGGGTGACACGGGCCAACTAAATAAACTTTGAAACAAGAAATATCTTGTGATGTGTGACTATGAAACAAAAAGAAATTATAGGACAAGACATAAATTTCACTCCTAAAGGTTTTCTAATAACACATACCAAATATACAAATCTCCTTCCCTCGGAACCACCGTTTCAAACCCATATTTTTACTCTTCTATTGGATGCTTACATATTAATACTCCATTCATATATCATGGATATTTAGACAATAAAGACTCCATAATATCCTATGCTGCACTTTTGGACAGCCAATAACTAATCTGGCAACTCCATACAACTGGGCCAAGAAATAGAGGTAAGATTCATGTGGAAAATTATCAGTGAACAGACAGGTAAAACCCAATGGTTGCTTGGGAGACAATCCCCATCATACTGCTACAACAATCACATCCTCCATGGAAGCTGAATCCACATGGTTTTACATATGAACTTTCCAACTTCCTCGGAAAGCTTGGAAAAAAAAAATGAAAATATTAAAACTTATGACCCATACTCTAGACGAGAACACGCACTCCTCATAATTAGATACAAAAGAAAAGCAACCGAAAACTTACCAATCTTGGTCATCTCAAGTGAAGATATACGTGCAGTATAATATGTTCCTCTTGTACTAAGTTCCTGGACACTGAACCTGCACAAGCCTTCCAGCACAACAATGTAGGTTACTCTCCCACTTGGTTTCTCCACCCCTCTTGAGAGATGCAGCGCACGAGCTGCCACTCCCCTGAAGAAATTGAAAATCAATTGTGAAGTCAGTCTAGGAGATGGCCAATCCGGAAAATTCTGAGTTATAACATATAACATAACTTAGAGTTCGATATAAGTACACATACCTATTGTGCCAATGGATAACTTCCTGCTGATTCTTCCCATCCGGTGCCCCACTTTGAACCTTGGAAGCTCGCTCACTGGAATCGCCTCCAACACCACCTGAAAATTAAATCCACCAGATGATCATTTCCTTTTCCATCAAACACACACGGCCAAAGCAAAAAAAAAAAAAGGCAAAACAATACTTACTCACCTTGAGAAACAGTGGGTCCCACTGGCGGGTCAGCAGCAGCATCTCTAACAGGCAAGATTCCAATCAATCCCTTCTCTTCTCTCTGCCACAGCTCCTGCTCCACCAATTTCACACTGCATCAATCAAACCGTTATTTTGTGATTACAAAGTCAAACTAAAAAAAAAAGTCAACAAGGAGGGGGAGGGATATAAAATAGAAACCTGCTAGGTGAAGTGCAGCGAATTCGAATAATGGCGCCAGGCAATAGAACTTTGTTCCTGAACGGAAGGATTCCGAGGCGATTCGGTAACTCGACAGATTCCGTCATTTTGCAGCAACTCGGTACACGGAATGAAAGCAAAAGTTCAGAAACAGCAAGTGTTGTTTGTCTTATAGAGGTGCCTTTTTTCAATTTCTTTTGATTGTTATATAAGGAGGACGGGAGGAGGAGAAAAGTAAAACAAGAATCAAGGCGTCAGCGATGGGAAGAAGGCTTGTTTGTTGGTAGGTGAATTTGGTTTGGTTTGGTTTGGCTTGGTTGGACTAGGTCAGAACTCAAAAGCCGGTGTCAGCTTTCTCTCCCTTCTCCCTGATTTCGTTTCCGCACTCTCTCTCATCTAGTTTCTCAGATTGCGCACCATCTGGAATTCAGAAGCGCACCGCATTGCTTCGCCTCGTTTTGTTTTGTTCTCTGTTTTTGGATTTTCTGAAGATGGAGGCTTCGAGTATTTTTTCAAATGAACCCCTCTTGTTTCCGGTTTTTATCTTGGAAGCCCCGAGTTTAGTTTCTTATTTTATTATTCGCCGACGATATGAGTAAGCGAGTTGAATGGCGTAATGACTCGATGTTAATCATGAGCAGAAAAATTTAAGCACCTATGATTTGATTACAAACAGCACCCTTCGTTTCCGGTTTTCATCTTGTTAGGTATCGTATATAATTTATTTTTCTGGTATAAATTAATTTCACATCAAAATATCGGCGAAGTAGAAAACATAATTACATTTAAGATGAATAAACTATATCATAGTACTGCGTTAATATTTATGGAGAATTTAAATCTTTAATTCAAATTGATGATTGAGATATGCATACGATCAAGTTGGATTGAATACTTAAAAATTATGATTAATTAGTTTGAAATGTCGCTGTCATTAATAATTTTTTTTTATGTAATTGGCTCCATAAATTTTATTAAAATGAGAAAAGGAAGAGAAAGAATGATGTACAAAATAAGGCTACTTAAGACTTATATTTTAGGCGGCGACTGAATTCCCTTCGCCATAAATATGAGAAGAATGAAAAACGAATCCCACGAATCAAAATCATATGCTTAGCTTGAGCCATTGGATTCGGAGTCGCCGTCCCCAAAACGGCTTAAACCTCTTATTGGAAAGGCACGCAAGAGCAGCACTAGAATCACTTTCCAAGTCCACCCCTTCTGACAGCAACAATCTCCATTGCTTTGGCAATAGCTGAAATTTCAGCGTAAAACCAACTCTGAATGCTCAAAGGCATAGAGAAACCACCATGGAAGGCCCCTTTGAAGCTACCGAAAACAGCACCACAAGCTGCCAAACCTGGATTTCCCGTTGACGCACGTGCCGTCAGTAATTGTTTTAATCCATTAATAAAGTACTTAATAACGTGTGGCATGGATAGAGCAAGATATTTTTGGCATAAAGAATATGGACCTACGTAAATAATTGCCAAACCTCATTTTGTTGACCTTTGCGTGTGTATTCTTTTTTCTATCATTTATATAATTTTTTTTTTGAACTATTGTAATTTACAAATACATTAGAATCCAAATTTTACAGATAATTTATATACAAACACTTTTATTGAATAACTTAGACTTGGATTTGTATCCACCATTAGTTCAAAAATTTATTCTCACAAATATACATGAATATATATTAAGGGGTGTGGCTTAGTAATTTATCATTGGGCTTGCTTCTATCTAGAATATGCATCACGTTCTTTTACATTTATGGTGCATTTATTGTCTGGATTAGGGAATCGGGGTCCAAAATTAAAATAATTGATAGTGTTTACTTCACAAAAATAGAGTAGTAATCAAAATTAGAATGATAGAGCCCATTACCATTTGGAAATGGAGAATGAGAGATTGATTCTCATGGGGGAGGTGGGAATCAATGTCTCATTCCTTAAACTTTTCATTTTGTCCTTAATAATATTTTAATATTTCAAAAATATCTTCATTTAAATTAATATATTTTTATAATTATAATGAATTAATTAATATAATATTATAAAATTATTATTATTATTTAATATACTATTATGAATTAATTAATATAATCATTACTTTATTAATATATTAATACATTATTAACAAGAATATATTTATGATTATAGTTTTTGAATAAATAATCACAATAATTAATATATTATTATTAATAAATATAATTGTTACTATTAATTAAAATATTAATACATTATTAAAAATATATCAATAATTATAGTTTTTGAATAAATAATTACAATAATTAATATTTTTATTATTATAATTATTTATTTATTATAATATTATAATAATTAGTAATATAATTATTATAATTAATTCATAAAGCATTATTATTATTAATTATCAAAATTATGATTAATTAATATATTAATAAAAATATATTAATAATTATAGTTTTTGAATAAATAATCACAATAATTAATATTTTATTATTAATTAATTAATATAATATCATAATAATCATTAATATAACTATTATAATTAATTCTTATATTTTTTATTGTTATAAATAATTATTATAATTAATTCATATATTATTATTAATTAATTAATATACTAATTATTAATTAATATATTAATACATTATTAACAAAATACATTAATAATTATTGTTTCTAACTAAATAATCACAATAATTAATATGTTATTATTATAATGAATTAATTAATATATTATCATAATAATCATTAATATAACTATTTTAATTAATTCATATATTTTTTATTGTTATTAATAATTATTACAATTAAATCATATATTATTATCAATTAATTAATATAATATAATAATTATTAATTAATATATTAATACCTTATTAAAAAATATTAATATTATAGTTTTTGAATAAATAATTACAATAATTAATATTTTTATTATAATTAGTTAATTAATATATTATCATTATAATCATTAATATAATTATTACAATTAATTCATATATAATAATTAATTAATATCATTATTATTAATTAATATATTAATACATATCTAGAAAAATATATTAATAATTATAGTTTTTTAATAAATAATCACTATAATTAAAATATAAAATATCAATTATTACAATAATGCATTAAGTGCTTTTTAGTAATTTGTTACAATTTAATTTATTTCGATTCCTATTTTAAGACAGAGTAAACACATTAAGGCAATCCAACTTATTCCAAATTCATATAATTCAAGTAAACAATTTATTCTGATTTCCATTTTTTATTCGTATTCCATCTCATTCATGTTTCTATCCATTCTGATTCCAACTTATTCTGATTTCAGTTTAGTAAATGCAACATTCTTTTAATGGTACCATAAAGAAATCTTAACAATTAATAAGATGTTAACCTCTGTTTATGTTAACTAAATACATTCAACCTCATAACATTATTTCTAATAAATTTCTAGGAACTTAATAATCAAAAGAACACGTACATGAAAAAGTAAAGCAAATGGATAAATATAATCTAAATATTTTAACTGTGGAAATAAATAAAATCATTTATAATAATTTAATGAACCAGCTAACATAGGTCAATAATTGATAAAACCAAATTTAAAAACAATATTATTGAGGTTGATCTTTAAAATATTGTCATATGCATTTGTTCACATTTATTGTAAATATATGGGTTGTTTGTTTTGGTTTTTGTTTTTTTTTTTTCAAGGGCTAGTGTGGTAATGCTATAGTTTTTTAAATAATTGCTATTAGTTGTGCTATAAAAATAATCAAGTGTAAAAATAATTATTTATATATTTGATACAATTTTTTTTTTGTAATTAAGTATTATAAATTTTAAAAGTATTTATATATGTTTGTTAATCTTATTGCTAAACTATTATAATAATACAAATGACTATAATAAATATTATATTGAATAAAATTTATTTGCACATTTATTAATAAAATTCATTTGGCATTTATTAACATGCATATATAACATTTTGTATTGTGTGTATTTTATAATTGATAACTAAAATAATATTTTATTTTATTATTTTTTAACCTCAATTCAATATAATTGGTAATAATAGTAACCTCTTTAAGTTAAAAATGTTATTTCTTAATTGAATAAGAATAAATTTAAATGTTTGTAATATATGAGAATATATATGAAAATGTATTAACTATAAACTAATTTTAAAAATTAAAATTTAAAAAGCTACCTCCCTGCTTTTTCGCTTTAGGATGGGTCATTTTATCAAAAGTGGCTTAAAATTAATTTTTAATGTTTTAAAATTATTTTTAAACCTTTCAAAAATAATCTCAAATAATCTAAATTTGAATTGACTTATTTTAAGATATTTTTATTGTCAATTGGACTAAACAATATGAATGAAATAGAAAGAGTATTGTATAAATTGGTTATTGTTGTGGCTTATTACACCATTGCTATGCATTCTATAATATTTTTTAAAAAGTAATAATTATATAATATGCATTTGTTTGTAAAAATAAAATTTAAAAAGAATTTGTTTTTGCAATTGTAGCAATTACCCGAATAAAAATAGTTCAGACTTTCGGTGAATGATTAAAAAAGACAAAAGTATGGGGCCGGCTTGATCATGTTGGACTTATAAAGATGAAAGAAATTAGGCGCCATTGATAAGAAGATTAACTCATGCTGTTGCTAATTCTAAGCCGTTAGACCTCCGTGTAAGGCGCGCGCCCTCATTGCGTCAAATGCACGTGTCAGATAATGCGTCGGTTTGGGTCCGTACGTAAGCCAGCAAATTGTGCGAAATTCCTGTGGGCCCAGATGAGTTAACACGGCACGTGTCAGATAGAGATAGGCAAAGGACGGTGCCGGTGGATCGGGTTCGGGTGTGGGAAACGGTGACCATACAAGCTGGATGGTGTGAAATCGATCACATTTCAAAGAGGATAAAATATTTTTAATGCCACGAGTTTTAAACACGGTCGATACAAATTGAAGAAAATTCCTACTAGCACGTGGCCGATACTTTCCATGGAGGAAATTATTCAATAATGCACCACGGGAAATCATGGGTCACAATCACAAATAATTGTGTTCTCCCCACACTTTAATTACGGAAGAGCAGAAATTAAAACTATCATACGATAAATTATACATTACAACCTGCAACCGTTGTAAATTTTTCATTACTAATTGCAAAGTTTCGTTATTTTATATATTTATACTTCAACTTGTGATTTGCAAGGGAAGAATCAATTACAGAACCATGGCAGACGGCCCCATTAAATCCAGTAACAATCTGGAATTATGTGGATTCAATAAGTCCTTGTTTTAGGGGTGGGGTGGGGTTTTCCTATCTCATTAAAAATCTTATCTCTATTTCTCACCTTATTTTTTTAATAAATTTAGTAAGATAGAGATAAAAAAATTCTTATATAAGGAATGGTTTTTTCATTTATTTATTTTATAATATATGTAAATACATAATTTTAATAAATTAAAAATTAAAAAAATTAAATAACATCATTACTATATTATAAAGTATTTAAATTATTTTAAAAATCTCTAAATATTTAAAATAAATTAAAATTAAAAAAAATACTAAAAGAGAGCAATATCTTAAGAAAAAAAAGAAAATATAATAATATTTTAGGATTTAATATAACTTATATCGTAAGGTTTTCTTTTAGTTACAGCTCACTTATATTAAGTAAAAAAAAATTTACTAATTATATTGTAATTGATAAAATAAAAATTATTAAATAAAATTAAAAAATATTTATAGATAATGGGAATTGGGGTGTGATAGGGTTAAGTGAAAAGTACAAAATCAAACTACAACTCAATAAGAACTTAGAGATTATTTTTCTCTGATTCTCTAAAATTTATTTAGAATTCTCTCCATTTAGGGTAAAATGCCACGGGACCCCAAACTCAAGGAAGCTTTCGTCATTCTTACCTTACTCTCATGATTCATGGTCACAACTTAGAAACTTGGCTTTTAAAAGTTAAAGAAATTTTATGGTAACAAATGACTTAAAGGTAATAATTCTATTTATTTAACTTACTTGTTTGTTTTTTTATATTATTGTCAAAAAGTTGCTCATTCTGAATCAAAATTATAGAATAGTTTTTAAGGTAGGTGGACTTAGTGGGTGGAGAATAATATATCAGGATAGGAGTTTGCTATGTTATTATATTACTTATTTGAAGAGTTACATCAAGATTTAAAATTTGAAAAGATACTCTAATTAAGATTTTTAAAATAAAACATAATTCTCTCTTCTTAGTTCTGTAAAGTTATTTTCTATCTCTTCAATGTATATTTTATTAAATTTTTTTGAAGAGAAAAAATGCTTTTAATTATCATTTATTTTTTCTTTTAAAAGAATATTTATTTGATGAAAATAATATTAACTTATTTCTATGTGAAGATTTTTTTTTAAATGATATAGTTTTTATTCTCCTATATATTACGTAAGTAATTAAATAAACATTTAAAGAATAAAATTAATAGAGTATTTTAAAGGTGCTCAAGAGTTTAGGTAACATACATACTCATTGACAACCATATATTTTGGGGAGAAAAAAAAATTAAAGTACAAATAGCGGGGTTGGTAGCTACTAAATTTGTAAGTTACATTATCCCTAATTTAGGTTGCGTTTATTTTTTTATCTGAAATTTAAATAGGTCTGAATTTAGCTAAAATATAAATAGATCTGAAAAAAGATATCTGAATGACAGTTTTATTTTTCTTTTTTCAACGTTTGAACAAAAAAGTTTAAAAGTTAATAATTTGACATAAATATTCTTTTAAGTAATCTATATATTTATTCTTTACAATTTTATAATTTTTACAAGTTGATTAGTTTGGTATTATTAAAAAATTAATATCACTATTGATTTTAATTTAATTTTGTAATAGAAGATGTGATTATAACATCAACTTTTATCATTAAGTTAATATTGTAGTTTTAGTTTTGATTCATCACAATGGACATAATTTAATTTATTTAATATTTCAGTTTAGTTAATGTTACTATATGAATAAAAATTTAAAGCAAATAAAAAATAACTTAGGATAATACATAATAATATTAGGTTTATACGTAATATTATAAATACAAAAATTGTTAAGGATATTTTTAAAATTTAAAATTAAAATTTTTTATTTAGATATCAGACTTTAGATAAAAGTAGACTTTTTTATTCTTTTTAGATAAAATTATCTGATAATAAATAATAAATTAAAAAATAATTAAAAATAAATAAATATCTAAAAAAAATTAAATTCAAACTTCGGATAAAAGGGATTTTTACAATAATAGTCATATAACTTTTATAAATTACAAATATAGCCATCTTAACTTTTTTCTATCAACATTAGCCAATTAGTATTTACTTGGACTAAAATATCCTTAAAAGTTCTTATATATTACCGTAAGGTATGGGTTTAATTTTACAGTAGTCTTTATATTTATCATATTTGCATATTTAATGATCATTTCTCCTATTGTCATGTCTACACCTATTTTTCATTTTTTCAAATATCTTTTTTATTTCCTGGTATAAATATAAATGTTGATCAAATTCATATAGATCAATGAATTCTCCATATACATGTTCACCCATATTTATTAAGTTAATTCTTTCATGTTCTACTAAATCAATTTTTTGATTTAAAAAGTTTATATGCATATTTAATCTATTTTCCCATCCTAAAAACATTTAGTCTATACATGAAGTTAATTCTTGTATACGATCTAAAGCTTGTTCTAACAAAAACTGTTGGTGGTTCATAATGTTTTGTACCAATATATCAAGAAATTTATAAATTTATCTATAAATTTCATTCTTTTTTCTAATTCTATTTCATATCTAGATATATCAGTATTCCATCTTTCTCTTAAATCTTGCATTATTTCTAAGTCTATATTTCTTATATTATTTTTATTTTCTTTCATCTCTTTTATTAGTCTTTTTATTTCATTCTTATTTTCTGTTTTTAATGTATATAAAGAATCTATCATTTTTGTTACGGGATCCATTGGCTCTGATACCATTTTAAGGGCGGCATAGCCTTTATGACAAAATTTATGACAAAATTATGACAAAAATTATGACAAAAAGAAAAGAAATATTATATTGTATTTACATAATCCTCAGTATTAAATATTTCAAAGTTTTCATATATATCCCATATATTTTTTATTTCTTTTTCAACAAAGCTTTGTATTATTAGTTTTTTAAGATTTTCCAATTCTATGTCTTGAATAATTTTTCTCTTTATCTCTTGAGGTAATCATGTGTCTATAACTGCTTTTAATTCAGTTTCGTTTATCAAGTCTTTTACGCTAAATAACATGCTTTCATACATATAGGTTTTACATTTAAATCCTACCATTAGAGTTTTGTCTCCATAAATAATTTTTGTTTCTTTATTTAACCATATTTTCTTTAACATATTCATTTGTTTACATAATTTTTCATGATATTCTTCCATGATTAGCGTCTATTGTGGAATAACTAGTTTATTCAATCAGTATCTGAAATATATATTTTGAATTCTATTATATCTTTTATAAGGTTTAATATCCTTTTTTCTATTATTAATTGTTCATGATTTATAAAGCTGGGATTCATATTTATTGGATTTAATTGTCAACATATAGTTTGGATTTTATCATCTAATCTATTTACAATTTCTTTTAATTGAATTGTGTTTTCGAAATTTATATGTTCTACAGATCTGATAATATCATTAGCTTTTTCCATATAAAAATTCTCCTCCTCAGTAAAACATTAACATCAATAACCTCCCACCAAGAGATATAGATCGAGAATTATTACCTTCAAATCTTCTGGAATTTTTCCAGATCTGGCTCCTTATCCTATTGACTGGTCACCTTTTCCCTATAGCTGTGCCCAAAACGCCTACACGCCACCACGGCTCAACGGCTTACACGGGCTGTTGCAAGTGGGATCACTGTGCGTCTGTTGGATCTTGGAGTTTCGATCTATTAAAGTTCTAGTTGATTTTCTGGGTTTCTCTTTCTATTCTTTTGGACGGGTTGCCTTTATACATTATCTAATACACAAAGGAAAAACATATAGTATACACTTAGAAACAATTAAAAAATAATTAACACAAGTTTACAATAAAAATCCTTTAGCTTTATGGAAACCTAATCATCCTAAAGCCAAAATAGAATTGATAGAAGATAAAATAATTAGAGTAAAACCAATGATGTATACAATGGAAGATAAAGAAGAATTTAAAATTCAAATAAGAGAATTATTAAACCTAAATTTAATTCAACAGAGTAATAGTCCTCATAATAGTCCAGCTTTTATGGTCAGAAAAAGAGCAGAACAAGTAAGAGGTAAAGCTAGAATGGTTATAAATTATAAAGAACTAAACAAGTATACCAAATTTGATGGATATTTCTTGTCTAATAAAGAAGTGCTAATAAATCTAGTGAAAGGAAAAAATTATTACTCCAAATTTAATTGTAAATCAGGATTTTGGCAAATAAAAATGGAAAAAGATAGTATACAATATACAGCCTTTAGTACACCACAAGGGCAATATGAATGGTTAGTAATGCCATTTGGATTAAAAAATGCGCCCCAAATATTCCAAAGAAAAATGGATGATATATTTAAAGATGATAATCATATTATTGTATATGTAGATGATATTGTGATAGCATCAGAAACAATAGATGAGCATAGAATACATCTAAAAGATTTTGCTAATAAATGTATAAAAGAAGGAATAGTCTTATCAGAAAAGAAAGCATTAATAGAACATAAGAAAATAGAATTTTTAGGAATGGTCTTAGACAAAAATGGAATAAAATTACAAAGTCATATAGCTAGGAAAATAGTAGACTTTCCAGATAAGTTAGAAAATAAACAACAAATACAAAAATTTTTAGGATGTTTAAATTATGCAGAAGGATTTATAGAAAATCTATCGAAAAAGAGAAATATACTCCAAAGATTATTACGAAAAAATAATACAAGAGGTTGGAATGAAGAACATACACACACGGTAAAGGAGCTTAAAAACCATTGTAAAAATCTACCAGAATTAAGATTACCAAATGATACAGATAACTTAATTCTACAAACTGATGCTTCTGACTTATACTGGGGAGCAATACTTAAAACTGATTTAAATGAAATCTGCAGATATACTAGTGGAACGTTTGATAAAGCCTAAGTAAACTATCCGGTTCATGAAAAAGAATTATTAGCTATTTATAAAGGAATGAAGAAATTTTCATTATTTTTGTTATAAAGAAAATTCACAATAGAAACTGATAATACTCAAGTTAGTTCATTTATACATAAAAATTTACCTAGCGAACCTCAATATAAACGATTACATAGATGGCAAGTATATTTATCTCATTATAATTTTAAAATTGTCCATATCAAAGGAGCTAACAATTTTTTGGCAGATTTTCTCAGTAGAAACGTAGAATTTGCAGAATAATCATGGAGAAAAGAATTGCTGATCTGGAAACAGATCTTGTAGATCTTGAAGAAGTTGTCAAAATTCTTGGCAATTTTGTAAATAATCTTCGAACCTCTATAATGCACCTAAGAGAGGAATTCGAAGAAAATAAAAAAGTAAATCCCTTAAGTGGGCATACAGTAAATTCTTTAAGTGGAAGCAGTGGTGGACTCATGCCACATGGTAAATCCATTTGTGATGAGGATTATGTAGAAATCTCATCCAATAAAAAAGTGATTACAGTAAATCCCAGTAAACAGCAATCAAAAGAACATGTTATGGCGGCAGTAAAAAGAGTAAACCTTGGTGGAGTTGAAACAGTAAATCCTTCCCCAAAAGAAAGAGACTATAGGAGTTTTTCTGAATATGTTTATAGTAAAATTGAATATTCAGAAAGCTGTTTTCGGAGTAATTGTAAATCTGTGTACCCGAGGGTAGTATGTATTAAGGGAGCAGACCCTGAATTTGTTAAGAAACTAGCAGATTTTAGGTACCTCGATCTTATATACCCTGATGTAAACTTAGAAGAATTATTTTCTTTTGATCCAGTCCTTGTAAGCAAAATAAGCCAGTATGCTCAGAAGAAAAATATATGTCTAAAGTTCTATACTATCAGCCCAGAATATGATGATAATGTGGAATATGAAGCCATACACCTCATCAGCCTCAACACTGTAACAAATAGTTTCAGTCTGGAAGTAGGTCAAAGTAGACTTAAAGAACCAATCTTCAGCAGAGATTGGGCCAGCTATAGAAGAGCAGCTGGAGTCACAGTCATTAAATCCATTGCCTCAAACCTGTATGAACGAGGGTATAAAGTTCTCCTACAACAAGACAATTTCATCCTCTGTACACCTGGCACAGGAGTTGGCAGATCAGGAGTACTTGCCAGCTTCATCAGTGACATAGACAACCACCAGATTCCAACATTTACATTTGTTTTTATCAAAATATCTTTGTTTTTTATATTGTTTTTCTTTCCTTTTATAATATTTTCTATGGGGTTTGATGTATTTTTTCTTGAAATGCTTATATTTTTTATATTTCCTTTTTTCTAGTTTCCTATGGTTTTTATGTCTTTTATAAGGTATTTGACATCCCCATTGTGTTGGCATTTCAGTTTTATCACAACATATGTCTCCAATTACTCTGCTTTTTTTTATAAGATTTCTTTGTATACATATCTCACTTAATCTATCATTTAAAAATCTTATCCTTGATCCTAGTGTTTCTGGAATTATATTAGTTGCTTTATATTTTTCATACTCATTTACAAAGTAAGTGCTCCAAGGTGATGGTAATTTAGAGTAATATAAATTAAGGTAAATGTTCTGATCTTCATTACTAAAGAACCGTGAATAATAATATTTACTAAATTCACAAGTATATTCTTTAACATAGCACATGTTACATATATTTAGGTTAATTAATTTCATCCTGTTATTTAATTTTTCTTTCTTTACTTCTTGGTCTCTATTGGTTGACCAATCTTCTCCTAAAAATTCATTCGAAATATATTCTATCATTTTTTCAATTCCTAATTCTTTATTTCTTAAGAATCCTGCTTTTGTATTATCTATTATTAATTCTTTTACATTATTTGTTAATCCTGTCCACCAATGAAATATATTTCCTATAAAATTTGCTATTAAAATTTCTGTAAATACAGTTGCTTTTTGATCTTCTGTTTCTACGTTCCAATCATCTTTAGATCCATTATACATAAAGAATAATCTTATTTGTAATGCCCATTCTATTAAGGTTTTATGAGGGTTTTTTCTACAGTCTAAATATAAAAATACTCCAGAATTACTTATTATTTTTAATTTTTCTTCTTTAGGTACATATTCCTTTTTCCAATGGTAGTCTCTTTGAGGTGGTTTATATTCATAAAATGGTCTTTTCTTTTTATTTTGTTTATTAAAACTTCTAGGTTCTTCTACATGAGGTTTCATTTCTGGACCTCCACTTGTATTCATATTTATTTTGTATTCTTTTTCTGTATATTCTAAATCACTTAGATTTATATCACTGAAAAGTTCAGTGAGTTCTTCAATTTCTTTATCCATTAATCAGATTCACTGTTTTCTTCTTCTTTACTTATTTTTTCCTTACCTTTACTATTTATTTCTTCTTCTTCTAATTCTTTTATTAGATTTTCAATGTCTTTTATGATTTCAGGATATTTATTTTTCATAAACCATTCATCAAAACTTCCTGGTTGTGGTTTTTGAGACAAGTCTATATTAAGTTTCTTTATGTTTCCTGCTTTTAGGATTTTATTTCTTTCTAATTTCTTATCTTTCTTTTTACTAGCATGTATTAACATCATCTCGATTTTTAATTTTTCTATTTCTTGTTTTATATTATTAGTTTCCTCTTTCAAGTGTATTAATAACTCTTTTATTTCTCTTAGGGTTGTTTCCATATTATTATAATTTATAAAGGTATTAACAGAGATTATACTTATAAGGGTATTTTAGGGATCATAGGCTCAATCGATTGATTTTATTAAGAAAAGTTTAAGGGGTTATTTTTGATATTTAAAAACTTTTTAGGATTATTTTTGTATATTTTCCCCGGATAAAAAAAACCAACGTCACGCCAACTCCATCAGTATAGTCGATGTGTTCGAATTTGCTGGCATTATGGCGTTGCTGGGGAGTTACCTTTAAGATGTGTCGTTGTCGTACTCGACTGCCAATAATTATTTTAGGAGATTTTTACAAGTAATGCGTTGGGACCAAGGCCTGCAATTGCAGAATTCAAATTGGAATTGGATTATCAATGTGGGGACAAAAAATTAAGAGCCTGCTGGATTGAGACCTTGAGGCCTTAAGTCAACCAGCGGACGTGGCACGTCAACAAGTCATAAGGTCATTAGCAGGAGAGGAGAGTGGAAAGAAGATGAATTTAGATTTTTTTAATAATCTTTTTTTTTTTTGGGTTAGTTGGTCTTAGTTGACAGGAAATCGGTTTTTAGAACTTTAAAATCCGTGAAGTTGAGGAATTTTAATTCCGCGCCACAAGGCCACTGGGCTTTTGCTTCATGGGTGAACCCTGCCCTTGTAAATAAGTATGATTATGAACGTAAGAATTCAAGTTTTTGTATATTTAAATTTTTTTAATTAAGTATTATGAATAATTGAATGAAATTATTTATAAGTCGTTCTCTTATGAAATTTGAGTAGAATAGATATATTTTTTATTTGTGAGAGATATTTATCTGGTTAATATTAATATAATTATCTGTTGTAATAACAGTTGTAAATATTTAATATAATTTAGTAATTTAATGTATAATCAGTATTAAAAAAATTACGCCATGAATTAGGAATCTAAATTTCTGACTAATTTTAAAATAAAAGCTTTGATATTATTGTCTGAATAAGTTAAAATAACACATTAAATAGTTTAATAGAAATAATTTACTTATATAATTGAAATTACTAACATTGAAGAACATTAACCATTCACCCTGCGACCAACGCCGTACAGTCAACGGAAAGCTGCCGGACCACGGTCTTCATCGTGAATTCTTCATCAATTTTTATACCAATTTAATTGCCAAGGGCAAATTTACAACTTTAGATCAATGAAAACTGCATTAGATATCTTTTTTCAACTCAAATCTCATTGAATATTTGAGAAATTTTTAACTCTTCCTTTTCCAACACAATTGTAACTTTTGCCCCCTCAAATGAGTTGATCATTAGTTTCTGATAATTTTGATGCGATCTTGGAGAAGAAAAACTCTATTCCAGCGATGATCCGGCGACTTTGTTGGGCGCAATGCGGTGGCTCATTGACGTTTGCTCGGCATTAGATTTATTATTTTTATTAACATTATAATTTATTTAGAACATCATTTATATTCTGTTTATTACTTGTTCAATTTTTAGATTAAATTATTCATAGTTTAATTATTTTAAAATTATATTGGAACTCAATTGTCATTATCACTTGTATTTTTGTATTTTCTTCTTTTTGCCGTTAAAATTATATGATTATTACACCATGTAACCGTTAAAAAACAAACAATCTTTTATTTTGTATTAGAATCATTAGGAATTCAACTTTAATTATAATAATAATATTATTACTGCTGTTGTTGTTGACATTATTATTGTTGATATTAGTATATTCAAGTTATTATTATTATTACTATTACTACTATCATTTTTATTATTTTTATCATTGCTAATAATAATAGTAAGGAGGAGGAGGAAAATAGCTAAGTAAAGATATTTCACCAACTTGTAACAGGCATTATAATTATCAATTTATAAAGGCACTATTAAAGGATGGAAAGTAATATTCTTAAAAAATAGAAACTTATCGTATTTATGTCTAAGTAAAATTTTGCAACAATTGTTTTCTTAAAGCAACATTGACTACTGAATGGTAATTAGGGTAGGCGACGAGTTGATTCCATGCTGAGTTCTAAAGAACCAATAAGAATATAACCAAAAGAGATTCGAGCTAGAATCAAATTTTCCAGGCGAGTCCTTCAAATAATTATAATTGTTATTAATTCATTGAACCAACAAATGTGACTATTTTTTTTTTAATTTTCTTTTGTCCTTTAAAATCACGCCGCACGGCATCGTTTTAGGCTTATCAATTTGACCCGCTTATTTTTTGCCCGACTGACCCAGCCCAAATCTTTTAAATTTTGATTCGAATTTTCGGATTTTGAGTTGGGATTGGATTAAAATATTCAAGTCAGATCAAAATTCGGGTCAGCATGTGGTCAAATACGGAGCCAACCCAACCCGTCCCAATGAAAAAAGCAAAAAACAAAACGGGAAACACGCGCGCGGGAATTGCATCACAATTCACACAAACACACTCACACACACGCACGCTGCAGCAGCTGCTTCACAAAATCACAAACAACCACACTCCCACACAATTAACAAAACCCTAACCGCCGCCGCTTGCATTGTCACCGTCCTCTCGCGAACTGCCACCACTCGAAGTACCATCGTCAGCCGTCACGCATCCTATTTGTCTCGCCCGTCAGCTAGCTTCATCTCCATTCTCCAGCCGCATGACGTCGTGAATCTTTGTCGTTCTGCCACATCTCCGTCAGCCACGCCCACGCAGGCATTCTGTTCTATTCTATTGTTCCGCCAGCTTTAGCCTGGTAACTACTTATTATTTGAGCAAAGCAAATGTTGTGTGTATTATGATAAATATTTGTTTTGCTATTTCTTTCGGATAGCATTTAATATATTAAATTTTATAAAGAATTTTGTTCCGTTTGGCTTATTGGGATCAATAACTCAATATTAAGATATAGATTCCCAGCTATTTCTATATTATATGATTATATACGTGGCTGTCAATTGTCATTTAGTTAAAATAATAAAATTTGTTATAGCAAATATAAAAGAATTATTGATTTACGTTAAAAAAATTTTGGTAGGGTTGGGTTGGGCCCGACCGGGCCTGAATTATAAATATTCAGGCTAAATTCGAACCCGATCCAATAAATTACCATACCTAATTTTAATTTAAAAAATTTAAATGATATTTTTTTCAATTCAGTTTCTGTTTTACGGAAAAAAAATACCGAACCTGAATCTGAAAATTGAATCGAACAAAATTTTTCACAATGAGTTGGTTCTGCCCAGTCCCGATGCTAATTCTATCTTTTTTTTTTGGTTTAATAATTTTTGGCTATCAAAAGAATTTCACACTTTTTTTCCTCATTCTGAGCCCAAATCTATCATCAATTAATTGAGGAGCATTATTTTTAATAATAATTTTTTGAAATAATATGTCACACATTTACTCTTAAATCTAGAATATTGTTGAAGAATTTCATAAACAACAAATATGGAAAAAAAAGAAGTTTGCGGATTTCAAGACTACAATATTATGATATAGTAGTAAATTGCTGCATTTGTATGTTCGAAATTTATTGTCTTGCTATTTACTATAACCATAGTTATAATTTTAATTGTAATTAATAGTGACAGTTGTAATCTTAATTACTATTATTATTACTATTAAAATTAAGTAACCTATTTAGTGGATGGTAAATAAGCATCGGGTTAAGTTAAAAAATTCAATTCGGTTTAATATTGAACTTTAAAGAAATGATAAGAATAGAACTAAAATTTTCGGTCAAGTTCTTCACACACACATGTACAAAATTTAACTTTATAATTAAGATAAAATAAAATAATAAAATTTTTATAAGGATAATTCTGAACAATAATAAAATAAATTAAAAATAAGGACTGGAGAGATAGATAACTTGAAGAAGTCAAATATCATTACTCAATATGAAATTGTATAATTAAAGTGTAAAGAATACAACTGAACTCTAACATAAGAAATCAATTGAAAGAATTGTCACATCCACTGGGAAGAATTGTATAATTAAAGTGCCCATTAATTTCTAGAGTTAGAATACACTTTGAAATACCATTTATAAATGTTCATTGACTTATTTCAGCTCAGAATGGGAGTCGGTATCCGCTCCCTGGACCAGGCCCAGGCCCAGGCCCAATAAAATCTTCGGACAATACAAAGAGTGGAAATACAACATTCGCATGATTCACTGTTTCTGTCATCCGCCAAATTCGTTCTCCTACGAGATTGATCCCTCTTAGTTTTATATTCTACATT
The DNA here is from genome assembly GCA_030449875.1 of Aegle marmelos. Lineage (NCBI taxonomy): Eukaryota > Viridiplantae > Streptophyta > Magnoliopsida > Sapindales > Rutaceae > Aegle > Aegle marmelos. The sequence continues at coordinate 4,605,625 of JASUUL010000093.1, forward strand.
TTTTTTTCTTTTTTTGAAGTAGCACTAAAAAACCACACTGCTGCAGTTTGGTTGTTATTTAAATCTCTAACAGCAGCGGGAGAAACGGCAACGAAAATGGCGGCCTCGTCGCCAGCCCTCAGCAACAACAGTACCGATTCTCCTACCGCCACGTTGCATCGTGACACGCCGCCCAAAACTCTTCGCGGCCTCAACAAGCCCAAGTGTATTCAGTGCGGCAACGTCGCTCGCTCCCGGTAACTATTTCATTCTTTTTTGTTTCTCTTTTCTTTTTATAATTTTTTCTAGGTTTGTTCATAACAACATAATTTATCTTAAATTGATTTCAAAAACAAGAAACAGTTGATTTCTTGGCGTATCGCTAATTGATTGATGAATTTAAATATTTTAGTTTATTTATTTTGCAATTGGTGAAATTGCATTATGACGTTCCAAATTTCCCCTAAATAGAAGGAAGGTCTCAAAAGTCAAAACTTAATTGAGTGTGATGAAATATCCAGAAAGCTTGGATAGTTGGATTGATCAGCTTATAAGCTTATTGTCAGGTATGATCATGATGCAGTAGCGCATGTTGTGGTTAAGTGTTAGCATACTTCTAAAAATTCTACTTGGTTTGAGTCAATCCTAATTAACTGCTCCAAGTTATTGATTTGGAGCTGAGTTGTTTCCTAATGATTTCAACTTCTCAAGTTTTAGGGTTACTGACTGAGTTGGTTTTGGTGTGATGACTTTAACCCAGTTCTTGGTCAACCACCGAATGCATGTTGTCTACGACATTATAATTATTATTATGGGGTATTTACATGTTTACTGATGCTGTATTCGTTAGCTGTTCTAGGGGAAGTACATATTAGTGCTCAGCTTAGCTTGACTGATACAATTCAGCATTGATTGGACAATACATTCTGATTTAGCTTGTTTTCCCAGTACTCCAGCAGTTGTTACTGATGGTGCTTTGACTGCTGAAAATGTTTTAAGGAAATGGCCACTGTGTAGTTGTTGAATTGGTTTCTGAGATTTCTGAAAGTATAGACGAATCTATGAACTCTTATTACATCACAAGCATCACTTGTGTTCTTCTGTTGCTCAGAGCTGTTTGAGGAATTCATATGTTCTCTAATGGTAATGAGTTGGATTACTTGTTCAGATGCCCATACCAGTCATGCAAAAGTTGCTGCTCAAAGGCACAAAATCCGTGCCACATTCATGGTATGCATTTTCACCTGGATTCATTTGATAAGCATTCTTAATATATAATACTCATGTTCACAAATAGTATCAAACTCTGATTTTGCCTGCCTCCCTCTTGTGGGAAGAGGAGGTGTTATTAGGGATATAGGCTATTGGCAGTGTTTATTTAGGCAAAAAAGTTTGGAACAAATTTAAGGTTTCAGGAGATCATTCTATAACAAAATAGTCAAATTGGATATGCTAAGCATGGTTGTCACCTTCAAGTCATACTCAACTGCTTAGGGTGCCCATTGGTAGTCACATCCCAATCCACCTTCTCTTTTACAGTTTTCACTCAAATATAAAATTGGTTGGTAACATCATGCATGCAAAGTACTTTTGGCTATTGTAGAATAAAATACTCTTTCACATCTGGCTCCAATGCCTAGTTGGATGGTTATGACCTATCATTCATTTACATGTATGGTTGCTTGCATGGCTGAATTATATGCTTCTATTATTCAATGTACTCTGAAGTTGAATTCCTTTTACAAATAATCTGAAGCAACGATGATGTAGAGCTGAAAATAATCACAATGAAGTTTGACATTGGGTGATTTGTGAGCCAAATCATGAGGAATAACTTAGGAAGAAAACTTGATAATTTGGTCAATCTCAAATTGATTTGTTTGAAATTTCCATGTTACCACCATGCCTTTTATATCTTGTGCTTGTATAATATAACTTTATTTAACTAAAGGATGAAGGATTTCTCTGTGGTCATGATAGTTTTTTGGCTGATAATCTGAATCAGTTTGTGAAGGTGAAAATGAAAGTGCACACTTTTATCCATAAGGTATGAAATTGAGAAAGTACATGTTTGCTATGGATGGAAGGAAGCCTTTTTTAAGTACATTAATACTTGCAACTGGCTGTATAAATGCATCATTAAGTAGTAAGCATCATGAATTTGATCACCCCTTTGTTGGTTGTATGATGATAGCTAACTTTTCCTCTTGTTCTTTTTTTTTTTTTGGTCCCTCATCATTTTCTATTCTATGGAAAAAACGACCTTGATTTTTTATTTTCATGGGAAATGCAGTTTTGAAAGCAAATGCAACTTTATCCGAAAAGACACCAACTTCAGGTACTCCTTCAAGTGAGCAGAAGTCAAGTGATGTATCTCCTTCTGGGTAAGTTGTAATATCAGTTATTCAGACTCACTTATCCATCAAACTTCCAACTACATAGTATAATTTTTTTATGCTTCAGCTATTTTATTTGCTTTTAGGTCCAGGTTTAGGTATATAGCCAGTCATGATATCAAACTTGGGGATGTTGGGGAATTGATTCTATCTTTGTTGGGCCTCTCACGTGTTTCTGATAAGTATATTTCACAAAACGTTAGTGCAGCCTGACTGTTTAGAAATATAATGTTCCTCGAGAACTGCATTGTCTTTCGACATTCCTACTGCTATGGTCAAATTCTTTTAGTGCCTAGAGTTGTTTGGACATCTATTAGTTGGTATTGTCTATTCACTAATTGTTAATGAGCATATGTAAGTTGGAGAAACTGAGGACATCAACCTTGTATTGGAATGATATAAATGGTCGAGAAATTGCAATCATACATATAAATTTTTTTCACATTTTAGAGATGAGAAATTCATTGCTATTTGATTATTACTTTTATGAAATTTAGAATTACTCCTCTGGTGATAGGCTGTTTATCTCTAACGCGCGCTTAATTGTGTTTTCCAACGCTTTAAAGTGACTTCTGTTTGCCCTATAATATCATTCTTTTACTTGTTGGACATTTTTCAGGACTTCACTTAGAGTTGCATCACTTCGGCAACTCTCTAGCAATTTTGCTCAATTCAATAATGTGCAAATGCCTCTGCGTTCAAGGAAACCATTGACTAGAAAGGTAGGTTGTGTACTGTCATCCTTGAAGATTATTATATGTGGAGTAAGAACGAGTTTTACCAATGTGGGAAACTATCTCAGGATGCTGCAGCTATAAATGAATGGAGATTTTCGAAGTTAAAGGAACACAGGGATAGAAACATTGAAGTTGAAAATGAAGCTTTTGACCGTTATACGCAGAATATTAGTTTACTTGAGGAGGTATTTTCTGTGAAAGCTATTACAGATGGGTCCAATGAGGACGAGTCCACTATAGTAAGCCCCAATTCTAATTCTGTTGAAGACAGTGAGATGATGACGTTAGGCCATAAATTGAAACTTAGATCAAACCCAACAAGAAGCGAAAACTTTAAGAGGAGGATGGCACAAATTGTCGATCAGGGATTAAAGAAGCTTCAATGTGGAATAAACAACGGGTCTGATGACCTAAATGACCAAAAGGAATGTGATAAAGGTTCAAAAAAGGCAAAATTTTGGTGGTCTGACAGGTCGATAGCTTTAAGCGATATCATTGACAAGTTGAACAAAGCCCGGAGTGACGAGGATCCTAAGTCTTACTTGAAGTTGAAAAATCAGCTCCACAATCTTCATGCTAAGTCCAGTGAAACTGAAACTCAGGAAGATGTATCAGAGAAGCAAACCGAGGAGGTGGCATCAAGAAAAGAATTGGGTTGTATTTTACCAAAATTGTTTACAACTGCTGAAATTGATCAAGAAACTCTCAATAGTGTCGATGCACACTTCTGTTCCCTAGAAAATATAGAAGATTTATGATCTGTGGTGGATGCCTGAATCAGGAATAGACTGTAAGCTAGGTTTTGCGTGACAAACCATGTCTAATTCTGTGATTTAATATAATCGTTAAAATTAGTTCCATCAATATGCATGTTGCCTTCAATATATGTTCTTAGGCTGAAATTTAGCTTTTATTTCATACTATCATGATCATGCAAACTGGTATCCTGAGCAGCATATCATTATATTTATCACGTTGGTGTGCTATTTTATTTCTTTGCTATGGTTTTTGTACATTGTTATCCCTGAAACGCATTTAGTACTTGAAACTTATTTCGTTGAGCTGGGATTATGCTTTGTAGTAGTAAGAGTAATAACGTCTGCTTGCACAGAAGTGTTCTTGTAAACAATTGGGCGGGCTAGATCAGTAGGAACTGGCTGGTTTAGCCCAGTAAAATTTCCATTGGTCACATATGTGGTCAAATACCCTAAATGCAACTGTTATCTTGACTTTTCTTCATTTGACTTTCAATAGTTCAATTAAGACACGACATATTGAAAACCGAACCCTATATTATATATATAGGGTGAATAATACCATATAAGAAATTGCCCGGGGTAGGCAGAGCAAGCCTCTTTTGCGTTAAGAAAGTGGGTATTCGTAGCCAGAAAGAGACTTGGAAGCAGACCAGGATAAAATTCCATCAGCAAACCCATTTTCGAATATGTAGTTTTCATGTGATATCAGGTCCCTTGATCTCCGAAAGCTTCCTCCATAAGTTATTGCTTTGTGTCTAGTCATAAAAATAATAATAGAAGGATAGTGTAAGGCCAAAAACTATCCAAATGGGCTCATTTGAAATGTTGAGCAAGTCGTTTCCCATTAATTATCTTTGAATCTAAGTCATACTAGTTGAGGTGGGTTTGATTTTCCCTAAAGAGAATCCTAAAGGCGCATGCAATTATGAAATTCCCTCTCTGAATTTTGCCACAAATGAGCCTTTTGGAAACCATCAAAGGTTTATGTGGGTATCTTAATGGGTACTACTTTCTTGCTTTGCTTTATTCTCTACCCATACTTCAACACCCACTACAACTTTCTTAGGCCATTTTCTCTTGAAACAAGGCTGTCAATGCTTTCAATTTCAATGGCTCTACTCATCTCACCATCACCTTTTTTCAAGGTCCTATGTATTTTTATCATCCTCATTAACATAATTATGATGCTTCCCTTGTTGATTTTGGTTCATTAAAGACTAAATTATTAGCCCACCAATATAAATAAAATATTTGAAAGAACAACAAATTGGGTTTGAAGAAATTTGCAAGCTCGAAATCCATTCCCCTAGCTGTCCACCAAAAACCAAAGTGGGGAATTTCAATTAATTTCATAATACAATAAGTTTCGATCTTGCCTTGTTGAATAATCAAAATCCTACTTGACCTTATTTCCTTTTCAAACAAATTATTCTAGAATTAACACATGGATGGATCCGCAGCACAACTAAAAATTCAAATTCTTGAACTATTTCCTTTGCAACGAGGGTTGGACTTTCAATCTCACATGCTTTCCATCTGGACCATTGTTTAAATCAAGTTGATTAATTAAACTTAATGCCACAAGAAGAAGAATCATAATTATGTTGATGATAAGGATGGAAGAAAAGCTATAAGAATACCACATGCTACTGGTGATTTCATATCCCATTAAATTTTCTAAAATAGTTTTTTCCCTGGTGACTGACAAGAAGCCCTAGATGGGAAAATGAAGTATCATTTTTCTGTTGCAATATTCCACTTTTAAAAATTCTTTCTCCATGTGTACTTGCAGCCAAGAATCATGGGGTTCTCTATAATTGTGTTTTTGGTACTGTTAGGGCTGTGATTGATGCCATTTTCATGCCACTGGTTTATGGTCTGCATTGTGCTAGAAATTTTAAAAAGCTTTCTCAAAAGTTTGCGCTTGCCTGTCAAGTATCACAGGACCACATGGTTTTAATTTTAATTTAACAATCTAGATTTGTCGAATTACCAAATTGAGGCTTGATTTGGCTGCTTCTAATCAGTTCAACATCATAATTACTATTTTGGTTCTACTGTAACAATATAGAAGCCAAAACTAGAAATTTGTCGAGAGATCTATGTTATGGTTTAAGTGGAACTTGAATTTCTGGATCCAAAACAGACGAGGTCTGCATCTAAATATCTTGAATATAACACACGGACTTGAACTCAGCAAAGTGGCTTACCAGCAACAATTAAGATTTGATACAAAGCGTTACCGCTCATTAATTTTAAGTCAAGTTAATCCCAACTCTCTTGATTTATGTTTCAAATCCTTTAAAGCTAAACTTGGGTTAATTTGATTTAGGTAGGTAACATTTATGTTAGGCCTAATAGGATATTTAGCACGACAAGCTAAGGTTGGTTCGGAGAGAGTAATCAAAATTTATTAAGCTAATATTTCAAGATTAGTAGCTCAACTTATGGTCCCTACATAGGCTTACAAAGCAACCCCAACAGCTGCAATTTGTCCACCCAATAACGCCCAAAACCTTTACAAGAGAAACATAAAATCTAGTAGTTAGTGGCTTATCCCCCTACGTTCGAGAAAAGTGTATTTGAGAAATGGTTAATGCTTCAATCTGATGACGTGGCCGAAAGTAAGGATTAGTTATATGTTTAATTATAATTTTATATTTAAGATTTAAGATAAAGTCAAGAGAGGCAGGTGAAACTTGGTTCTACTTCCACACAACGCGTTACATCTTTGTGTTTTCAATTTTGAAGTGACAAATAATCCAAAACAAACAAGAGATTCCAATTAAACCCAAGTACTTAGCTTGAAAGCTAGCTGCCAATATTTAGGGTTGCGTACGCGTTAGACGAATAAATTAGACCACAAAACTACTAATAATACTAACAAAATGAACTTCCAAGTTTTGAAGCTGATTTTTGAATTTCTTTTTCAATTATTATTATTATTAACCCCCATTAAAAAAAATCATGTATAGGTTTATTTTATTAGAATTTTTAGATTTAAATTCAACTTTATCCAAATTTCAAACTTTGAATTGAACTTAAATAAGTTGGTGACGCTCCCAAGAAGCAACAAGAATATATATAAAAGATTGTGACAACCATTGAAGTACTTTTCCACTGTGAAAGGAAACAAATTATCTAGTGATTGAAAACGTGAATTGAACATGCAATAAGTGAATGTTGTCGGCACATAATTACTGTAAGAACCATGATATATAATTCAAACAACAGGGTATAAAATAGACATTATTATGGCGTTCATTTGTTTGCTTCTTCTTTTCGCACCACAAATTTCAAATTCTTTGGTCTTAAATTTACTCCCTTCAATCTTTAATTTTCACATTATGGCCTACATAAAGGGGGAAAAATTGGAGTTCAAACAAGCCAACTGAAATTTGGAAAAAAAAAAAAAAGAAAAAGAAAAAGAAAAGAAGAAGTTATAGCCCTTCTTGTTATTGACAGATCCCCTATCTTTAATCATTCTAATTATTCTTTAATACTTCTAAGAACAAATCAATGTATATATGTTCAATTCAAAATTACTTATGGTCTGCTTCTACGTGCCAAAATAGCTGCCATAATAAGCAGCCGGACCCTTTGAAATTTAATTAAGAATATTAGTTATAATTAATTTGTTAATTAACGTAGCCGACGCAAAGATTTGATGATGACTTGGACGGATTACATAGCTTTTACTTACCGGCGCCTTATTGCTTTCCACAACTATTCTCTAATCGCGTCTTAATTTATTTTAATTTTAAATTTTAATGTCTAAACTTTAAATTTCTCTCACAACTCAGAACACACACACACACACACACTTTATGATAAACTCGCAACTGTGATCATTACTGAAAATGAACTTGTATCAGAAGCTCACTTTTGCACCTTATTGAAGAATATGATCACAGATAGGGAAGGAAGGGGAGATAAAGATGAGTATGAGCTGTTATTTTGTTACATTTTTTTTTTATTTGCTTTGTGCGACCCAACCCAAAATCAGATGATTATTGTTTTATTAATTTTTTGAGATGCCAAAAGAGTAATATATAGTTGGCCAAAAAGATAATTATTTAATTAAGTTTAATGGGAGAAAATGAGATTCTCATTTGTCTCGAGTATAATGCATGTCCACTTGGAGACAGAAAGGAGAACCTAACCTAATCTCAAATCCATGTCACAAAATGGTTGGGCTTTATCTCCATTTGCTGTGATATTTTATTTTTAAATATTCTAATAAATTGGTGTTGACAATTTTTTTTTTCATTATTAATCGTTATTCCCAACTAAGAAGAACCTGCCTTGTAATTTGGTGATCAAGACTAAATCCACCAATAACCAAGCAAAAACTTGAACAAAAATGGTATAACAAACTATGGATTTAAAATTCAAGTATAGAATTGTCAATGGATGGATCCAAATGTACTAGATTTTGTAGTGAGTACTTTGGATTTTCATGTGTCCCAAAGTCACATGTAGAGCACATGATATGCTTGATCTCAATTGTCACTACTATTGATAATTGAAAATAAGGATATCATACTCATGGATTCGAATTTTGGAAGAGGGGACAATTCAGCCCCAGCCCTATCAAATTCATGTGTATCTGCTTACTGCATCATGCATAAGTCATAATATTATTTTTTTTTCCCAAAGCCCAAAGTATAGTGGACCCAAGCCTGTTCTGTGCAAATTCCATTTTGCTTCACAGAGCACACCTTCCTCTCTAGTAATAGTTTGGCCATTTGGTTAATTTACAAAATTAGGGTTGGGTCGGAGGAGATTACACCATGCATTAAGTGTAGCATGTGTTATACATTTAAAATTGTTTGTTTGTTTCTTCTACCTTTAAAAAGTCGGTCCCATGTTTAGTTAGTGGTCCGTACCATTATTTTGTGGACCTAACTAATTCCAAAGCAATGAAATTTCCTCCCTCTTTTGATGAGAAAATTGAGTGTGAATCTCGAATCCATTTACATCATGTAATAAAGAAATACATGTGTCAATGCAACAATTAACTTGTTACATTCCATTTGGTGATTATAGTGCTTTTTGATATAATATATATTTTTTTAAGTTAATTAACGTAAAAGAAAGTGTATCACTTCCAAGACGTGAATTTAACAATTTAATAAAAGTAGACCGCTTACAAGATGTAAATTTAATAATTTAATAACATACAAGGATGATAAGGCTTTGGGAAATGGAAGTAGATCTTGAGAGGGTGACAAAAGAAAGATGCATAATGCATGTGAGAGGAAGTTGGAATAAGAACTACTTTGTGCAAGACGTCAGAAAGTTGACACATGAGAGGATTCAATTAATTGTGCACCGTTTATAATTACAACAATAAGCAACAAAAGATTTTGGAAAAGATTCTTGTAAAGCTACGAGTCTTGCATAATGTCCTCTCCTCCATCGATAATTGATGAGCATCACTTTATTTATTTATTTATTTTCGATTTTTTTTTTTTGGGGGTTAACCTAAGGTAGTTGATTTGATATGGGGATATGTGCCAAAACAATAAGTGTGATAGATGCACGAGAAAAGAAAGGCATATGAGTGAATATGAATAATGGTGATAGCATGAATGAAAGAGATCGAATTGGTACAAATACAAACAAGAGGGGCAACAAAGCAACGCAACGTGGAGGCAAAGCAAAGAAACACACAAAAACACTGATACCCATTTGCTTTGAAATTTTCCTATCTTTGATATAGCCTCTTAATAATGAATGAATTGGTTGAGATGGTAGGGTGCTGATGACCGATCATATATGAGATGAGATATGGTGCTGTGTGTGCAATTTGACCCAACACACTCTTGATCTTCTTTGCTATCTTGCGAAACCCTAAAAAAGAATGATCATAAGTGGGAAAAATATTCAAATAAATTAAAGACACATCCTTGTCTTTAAAAGTTTATACCCCCACTTCCCACTTTATTCAAATCTTAATGAATCTATATAAATCTTTGTAGGAAGTTTCTCCACCACTCTTGGCATTATGTGTGAGTTAAAAGTTAAAGTTCCAAGCTTTTCCAATCACAGTGAAAAGCATGCACCCACTCTCTGTCCTAAATTTCTCACCCTTGGAGAGCAAGATATATATGAATAGAAGTAGACGGCTCCTTATTTTTCGTCACAGTTAAAAGTGCTAAAGCCTCTAAAACTTGTTTACACGAGAAAGAGATCTTTACAATAATTTCTAGAAAATCCTTCACTAAAATTAGGTCTTTGCGTGGATTCTAGCTCATTCTCTTTCTCTCTCTCTCTCTCCCCCCCTCTGTCTCTCTCACGGATCAAGATATATACCATTTAGAATTCAACAATGGCGGTTTCCTATTCTTATGTATTCCTAAAGGAAATAATATTGTCTATGAAATCCTTTCATTTGACATTTAATTTATTTTAGAGAGATTTGAGAGATGAAAGGGACCATGGGCAGTACATGGTTCATGCATGTATGGCAATTGGCAAAGTTACAATGAATCACACCATATAAATCTTGAAAAGGCACTTTAATTTATTAATTTCTCGAGAATTGAGTGATCATTTCGTTATTTCCCTTTTTAATAATAAGAAGTCTATCAACTTATGTCACCTAAGCCACTGATCACGATAGAGCTCTGATGTTATGTTTTAATTGCATGGGATTAGATTTCTAGCACATTCCCCATTGCAATATCAATATATTTTGAACCGTATATATATTGTTTGCATGACGATATATAAGCTACTTAAAGGTTATGTTAATTAGGTAATTATCTTTTTAATTCATACAGTTTCTTATGTTTCTTCACCTTTTGTCTTATTTAATTTTGTTATAGTTGTGGCCTCGCTACCTTATTAGATAATTTAAAGAGATTAAAAGATTTGCTAGCTTAGCTAGGTTTCATCTGCTTTCCTTTAACCCGGGTTAATTAATTTGATTTAGTCAAATATGGCAGATAATGAGAATCATGCATGATCCATGCTTAATTATTTTTGAACTCTTGTATATATCTCTCTCTCTATCTCTCTCTCTCAAACAAAAGATGGAAGTTGGGTGTGTCCCTTTTGCTTTTGCATGACTTGAAAGAATACAAAGAAAAAGTTTTCGAATACAAGGAAGAGACCCCACATGGTTTAGCTTCAGTTTGTTTAGTAATTCAAGTTGGGGTGTCTATGTGTGGCATAATTAATGAATTTCATGCGTATACAATTTTAAAAGGGAAAAAAAAATTAAAGGCACAAAGAAGGAGAGTTAAATTTCCCTTGAAAACGACTCAAACCAAACAAGACACCTCTATATATAGAGTCTTTGAAAATGACTTAATAATATGAATAAAAACCCTTCAAATCAAGGCAAAATTCTTGGGAAAAAGCCCACCCAAAAACAGCATTCTAATAAGCAGGGGCTGGTAAAATAAAGAGATACGCCCTCACTTATTCCATTCAATAACACAACACAATATGTAAATAAAGAGAGAGAGAGAGAGAGAGAGAGAGAGAGAGAGATTTCTTTTTTTAAAAAAACATTTATAAACCTTTTCACATGTGAACAGAGGAAATGATGATAATAAGAATAATAATATAAAGATGCCAAGACGAGAATTTTCTTGAGACTAAGTCCAGTTTTCAAGTGAGATTATTAATTATTTGTTTTTGCAAGCATTAGCATTTGTTGGATTCGAACAAATGACAAGAAATAAAGCAAAAGACACACGCTATCGCATTCCCTATTGCTTTGTACTTTGTTATTATTTTCATTTGCAGGTGTGTGCCTGACGGGTGAACGTTATAAATGCGTCTCGTTTTCCCAGAGAGCTAAAGTTTTCTGAGAAAATGATGCAAAGAAAGAGAGAATAATAATAATAATAATAATAATAATAATTCATTTCAACATTCGTATTTTCACACGTCTCTCTTTTGAATTTGATCCTTACGAAAATTAAAAAAAAAAAATCGTTATTAGGTGGTTGGTGTTAATTTAATTCAATTGCAAAATGCCCCGCTGAACAGGCAACCACAGATTTTTAATCTGGCCTTAATTTCCCGTGGGAGGTGGCGGGCTGGCTGGCTGGCGGTATAAGAATCCGTGGTCTTGGGTTATTTTGCTTAAAATGATAACTAGTGTGGGTGAAGACGCAATAAATAATACATCGAAAGGATAATTTGTGACAAGTATAGGGATACGTTGTAGTGATTCCAATCTAACAGGTGGCAAAGTACACATAAGCACTATGATTTGATGGTCAAAATTTTAAAACAGTTTAATAATATTATCTCAATTCACATGCCCCTGGCTTCTAAATTGTTAAAGACTTGAGCTACATAGTAATGTCAAATATGAATTTATAATTTGCGGACATTCACACATAATCATTCTTATTACGCATGATATATACTACCCAAGCCTTTTTTTTTTTGTGCTTTTCTCCACACAATTTAATGATATTTTTTATTTTTCTTTTCCGTAATTATGGAAATTCAAACTATATATATTTTTATGCCAACAACATCTTTGTTAAGTTGATTGACACTACTCCCTTCATTTATAAGATATAAATAGAATATTTGAGTCTCTCCAAAATTATGGAACTAAAATTAAAAAAAAATTCATGATGAAATTCAAAAGGGATGCAATCATGTTCCTTTGAAGGCATGGATGGTGGGAGAATTTTGATCCTTGGGTTGATCTCTTTTCAAAGTTATTATATTCCTAAGGCTCTAGGGGTGTACATGCATTATTGTCTAGTTAGTCAACTTATCAAATTCCTTTCTTGGTGTAATTGTGGGTTATTTTAATACAATTCTCAAAAACAATGGCAAGAAGAATTTTGATTCAATTAGGAACCTTCAATGGAGGTTGATGTGAACTCAAGAATTTTCTTGGCATCAGAACTCAATATATAGATAGCATATGCGACAAGAAAAACACCGCGTATAGAATATTACACAAACAAAGTTATTAAGGGAATTTGATGTTTCTAGTAGCTAAATATGGACCATCAAATTCCATTTTTAAATTTGAATTATACTACCATAAATGAATTTTGAACCAAAATGCTTGCTAGAGAACGAATGGATTCGATTCCTACGGCAGAATAATTAATTAAGGAGAAAATTCAAGCTTCAAGATAACTGAGCTTTTTCCTCCAATTCAATTTAATCATGAAATAATTTTCAGATATTGAAACGAAAGCATTAAGGGCCAATTATTATTCAAAAAACCATTAATCAAACTAAACACTAATGAAAAAAGAATTAGGTAATTTATCCACTCCTGTTTTAAAAATCAGCAAAACGCTTAGGCGATGCTGATTTTAATTGAAACTTATGATAAAAGCCAAAAGAGGGTGTGCGAGAAACATAAGGGATGACGCTAGCTACAATTGTTGTACTCTTTGTGTCGTTATAACAAAACCTACAAAAACGACTAGTCACTTGATAGATAGAAGAATTTTGTCTAAAATTTTTCTCTATAAATTAGACAAATTGACTAAGAATCGAGGCCTCCCTTTTCTCTCCACATGGAAGAAAAACAAATGCTAAAAAGAAGCTAGCAAATAAAAGGATAGATGATGTTAGATAGCCAGCCATTTTGAAAATATATTCGATTGTGATCTGTTTCGACTGATAAGCTTCTCTTGTTTGTATTCTAGTCAATGTGTACATTTATATAAACTCGATGCCAATTCACATTCACTCCAAACAAAGCCAACCCACCATAGCCTAATTGATTCCCCTCACCAAAATTGGTCCCCATGACAAAGAAATCCAAAGAAAATTAAAAAAGAGAAAAAATTAATTGTATGGTATGTTACAAAGTTACCTTAAACACGAGTTTTTTCATCACTTGTTAGAGATTACACGGCAATTATATTGTAAATATAAGAAGAAAAGCTTGTGATTATTATTAGCTTAGGTAACTGGTGACGTGTACTACATTGAGTTTTTTGCTTGTAAGTGTGGACACGATATGATAAAGAGGGTCATGGGTCATGGGTCATGGCTCTCTGTGTGCTCAAGCGGTTACAATGAAAGGGTAGCTACAACAAAGAATGAGCTAATGTGGTTGGCTTTGCATCGTAGTCTTAATTTCTATTTCTCATCATCATCCATTATTTTTCTATTTTCAATATATTAGTGCACAAATCGCTTTCTTCAAACGTGTCATGTTGAAGGTGTGAAATAATTTTGATTTTGGGTTTCCTGCGCGACATATTTGTTTTGTTCAACCGAAAACTCAATGCATTAAATAAAAATGTGGGAATCAAATTATATTCGTTGTTACCAACTCAATTCTTATTTATTCAAGCCTGATATGTGTGTGCATGTATATATATTTTATACCTGAAAAAATAAAATGTAGTTTACAATGGCGATCGATAAATTTGGAATTGCTTCATAAATGAAAATATCGCTAATTTTGGAAATATGTAATCATACATTATATCTAAATTGAAATATCCTTGTTAATTTTGAAGCCTAGCACGCTATTAAGACATCATTACAATAGAAAGAGTAAATAATTTGGGCACAGTTAAAGCCTTAAGAAATTTCCAATTTAAAATTTTAGAATTTCTCTTTTTTTTTTTTTTTGCAATCTCTGCCACAGGCGCAACAAATAAATAAACGAGTAGTACTAATAATCTCAAAATTTTTATCTAGATAATGTGATATTTATTAATTAACTAGTAAGATAATACAACCAATTCACTTGGATCTTATAAAAAATTACTAACTATTCAATAAATACCACATCATTTAGATAAAATATATATGTCATTACTCTAAACAAATAAATTAATGGCTGCTTTAATGTATATCTTTTTGCTATATGTATAATAATTGGAGAGTTAGTGAACCAATCGCTTGTTTACATGATGCAAGACCAACACATTTAAGAATTAAGAAATTTTAATTAGATTAACAATCTTCTTGCGCTGCTCAAGTAAGGATAACACAGAGTTATAACCTTATATTAAAGATTTTACTAATTACAGCTGCTGTAACTTACAGATTGTTTAAAAATCACATAAACAATAAATACTGATGTACTGTTTATGTGGCTTTTGGACAGACTATAAATTACAACAATTATAACTTAACAGCTCTCTTATATTAAATCTTCTTTTTCTTTTAGTATGTTCTCACTTTATTATTTAAAGACTAATGTTTAAAAAAAAAAATTCTAAGCTTTAGTTTTTCAACATCTTCAATTGTTTTTACCACAATATTTTATGCCTGATATTCTAATTTATTAATTTTAGTTTTTTTCTTCTATATATTAGCTTAACTTTTCTTTCTTTGGCAGGTATATAATTAAATTTCTTTTTATGACAAATAAAATGAGATTATAGCATGAAGTAAAACCTACAGAATTTTTTTTTTGTACTTACAAAAAGTTAAAAAAAAAGGTAAAAAAATGTGATAATTACTATCAGTACTGCAAACGCAAATGGGCCAATGAAATTATTTCCTGAGTAGCATTAAAATTTATTATTTCTCAAAATTGGTCCCGAAATGGAGCCTCAAAATTACGGGATTGTGTCAGTTTAGGCAGAGAAAGAAGATAAAATAAAATAAGGAGCGGAAATCTGTGACCTATTATTATATAAATACAACACAACTTCATAATAAGTTATGCTGATGTGAAGGTGATGGGTACAGTACCAATTTGTTTATGGTGATTCCTCTGCTTTGATCCGTTGGTTTACGGGACCACTGATTTTTTTTTTTAGTATTTATGAATTTTTGTTCTTAACCAAAGTTGCGAAAATCTAATTATGGTGTACAATTGTGATGTATTTGGATGAATTGAAATTCCATTTGAGAAATATGGGTCCCCGGTTACTAGTGGGTTCTCTATGGATTTTACCAAATCGTTTTGTTTATTTATTCTTAAAAGTTTTGCAAGGAAATATTAGTTAATTTTATTTTGGTTGATTTACCATCGAACCTAGGAAAAACACTACGCCAAATATTTCTTTTATATATCCCCGATAGTGGACAGTAGGTCTTGCGGCAAAGCCTTTGAACATGCGGGGCAGCCTGATAAAAATGTAAATGACAATGATTTACTTTAATTAATTTATCATATGTACACATGTCATTATTCTATTAAGTTGTGTCCCTAAGCTTATCCCTATGTTTGTACATCTTTGATTTCTCATGCAGTTTACAGCAAGTTAATTAAAGACACGGTTATTATACCAAACACAAGAGTGCAAGCAAAAGACATTAAATAATTTCAAAGCAAGAAAGGCAAAATGCTAAGGAAATGGGGCCTAAAGATGACACAAAAAGTGTGCCCACAATGAATGAATAAGGAGTGGGGAAGTCGATTTTTGCAGTAAGAGCTTTGATTCTTTGCAGCGAATACAAAGCCAAAGCCCCACCCCCCACAGTCTGATGCTGCTTAGTTGCTTCTGCTTTCCCCATTTTCCCATAAAAATAAAAACTCCTACTCTGTTTTCTTCTGCTTCAGCTTCTGCCTCTTCTTGTGACTCGCATTATTTATCTTCTTGCACTTTTGGTATATATATATATATATATATGTGTGTGTGTGTATGTATGTATGTATGTGTATGTATGTATATGTATGTATGTATATATCGGTCATGACTCATAAATTGTACCACACACCCACCTCTTTCTCTCTTACTGACGTTCCTATAATTTTGTTTAGTCTTATTTCATGAGTATTGATATCGGATCAAATAAATTTAATACAATGACGATAAATTAACTTTGTTTTCTTAAACAGCACTAAAACACCACTCGGTTTCACAGTTATTTTTTATCATCACTGTGTCACTGTTAAGGCCTTTCTCATTTTTTTTTATTTTATTGCATTTTTGTTTTATTTCTTGGATGAGTACGTTGTTTTCTTGATCAATAAAAACAAAGATATCCATAATTTTGAACTATAATCACTTTAATCATTGATCACTGCCTTTCAATTAATTTTACAGTTCATTTTCCTATTACAAAACAGTGACAAGAAAAAGAAAGAAAGTATTTAATAGATAAATTGAACAATGAAATTAATGGTGGCTATGTGCCATCTATCAAATAAATAATGGCAAGCCTATAAGGTCATAGTTAAGTGATGATTTGTTTTGATGTAAGTATATAATTCACTACATAAATTGTACACAAACGAAAATACCATCCACTAATTCTCTTTTATATATGATTATTTGTTAGATCATACATAATGTCCCTGAAAGACAAGATAGCATATAACACATGATACATTTTATTGCTTAAATTGTATGAGTTTTATTAGGTCTACAGCACAAATTATGGAGTATGTCTTGCAGGTGAGAAATGATATAATATTGTTGGTAACCTTATTGTTTACATATTTTTTTATGGGTTCTTGACACGTATTTTTGCATTCAATCAAGAAAATAAATAAATAAATATATGAACATGGTAAGAATTTAACGAGACATAAAAACCGATAAAGAAATTAGGAAATCAGAATAAGTTTAAGATATTTTTATGTATAGAATATTGTTGGTAGCAACAGCATCATTTGTTGGCGGTGAATTTGGGCAGGTTTGGGAGTGCTTTTGGTTTGAAGAAAAGCAAGAATAGGTAGTGGGTAATGCTGTAGAGAAGTGATGGGAGAGGTGAGGATCAATGAAAATGGTGTCGTGGGAAATTAATAAATAAATAGAACAAAGTCCAAGAAAATTGAGTGGCAAGAAAGAAAAAAGATAAAGTGAGGGAAAATCCTAGAAAATGAAAAGGAGTTTTTGGGGGTTTGTGGGTCAAGCAAAATATAGATGATGGATTGGGAATGGTTGGATTAGGATTAAAGAAATGTCTTAAGTTGGTGTTTTGTCTTCAACCCAAGGAAATGCGCCTGGTTTCATGACACATCTTGGAAATGATGACCTTACACACATTACATTCAATAGATTATTAGTGTTTGATTTTTATTAATTCATTAATAATAAATAATAAAAGCTATAAATAGTGAACATTATAACACAAGGATCCTTGAAAATAATGACTAGCTAGCTGTTGAAAGGAAGAAAATAAATTAGGCCAAAGGACAAGGCGATCAATTGTGATCAGTGAAGTTTCTTTACAATTTGCTAGGTTTCATGACTTTGTTCCATCACCTAAGCACAAGTTCATTAGCTTCCCAAGAGAGAAGAATTTAACCCAAAGCAAAGATGCATATAAAATAACTCATTTTTCAAAAGTCGAATAGTTCTAATATTGACTCAATAATTTTCATTAGGGTTTTACTTTATTCACTAACCCATTAAAGTGATTGAGGAGTGCATGGTGATGAGTACTTATTAGCAATTCAATTACCGATCATGGATTGTTTTTGGTTTTGGATTAGAGGTGAGGTTTACCTAACCCTAATTTAAGGGTGGGTTAATTAGACCTGCCAAAGAAACTCGGAGTGCGGTAAGGTCAACCGATTTTGGCCTGCATGCTGTTACCATTTTGCTTTGATTTTCAAAAAGATTTGGTTCATATAATTCCATCAAGTTAATAGTCAACTCTAAAATCTGAAAGACCCACCTCATGATCTTTAAAATTACTAATTAATCCAAAGGAACCTAATATTAAAATTCAACATACAATTCAAATATATTTTATTGTATATAGCATATCTAAGGGGTTATTGCATAGTCCATATATATATATATATATATATATATATACACAAACACACACACACACATACGAGACTAAGTAAAAGGGGTTATTGCATAGTCCTTCATATATATATACACATACGAGACTAAGTAAAAGAGACAATGTAGATTTCTCATTAGCCATCTAAAACACGGATATTAACAAGAAAGAAATCAACAAAAACAATGCAAATTGAAAAGAGAGAAAATGAAATGGGAGAAGAAAACTAGGAAGTTTTGTGAGCTGTGAGTGTGAAGATGAAAGTTGTGATGATTATTATTTGCACATTGGATGACATTTATAATGCCGTGCAGGACTGCATTTCTAATACAAATGAAAGAAGAGGAGATATTAATTAATTGATTGATTCTGCTGTAGATAAAAGAGAAGAATAATAGAGGGGAAAAAATTTAGAGCCGACGGTGGGACCAAAAAAACAAAGACAAATTGCGTGATGCCATTCCAATTAAGCACTCTCTTTCGTTTCACATTTCACATTTCACATTTTTCTTCAATTCTCTCTTCTTTTTTGGTGGCTTCTCTCTTTCTTTGTCACCCCCATTAATTAAAGTTAACCAAAAAAACCCTTCTTGGTTTTGGGGACACCGCCGATACCTACTTAACTTTTCTTGTTGTGATTCACTTAATCATTTTTTTTTTTTAATGTAGTAACTTTTTCTTGGTGGTTAATTAATTTTCATATACTTATTATTCTACAAATTAAATAAAATTAGTTTAAAATGCGGTTTTAAGTGGGCAGAAGCCTTTTATGACCACTCAATATATGAGGGGAAAAAAACGCTTGCTAACGAGTCAACATCATAATATACATAACAAAATTGGTTTAAATTTTGGGATTTGTTGTTTCATTCACCACTGCCGCTAAATAAAAGGTTCACAAAATAACGCTACCTTTCGTCCATTTGAAATAGTCATACCCAAAAATTTGATAAAATCAACCACCAACATATAAGTATGGTAAGAAAGGAGAAATTTGAGAAAAACTCAACCAAAAACCAAGCAATTAGGTCGGAGGTATTGTGATCTCTTCTCCTTTTTCTAAGATAAGGAATGAAAACAAAAGCAATCCTTACCTGTTAATCAGTTTGAATCTTCAATACCAAGTAAAATTAAAAAGATTTACTCAATAACAATAATAACATTTATAATTGTAGACAAAATCAATAATCAATCAACTTAAGGTGATTGAGGGGTTGGTGCTTATCACATGCAAGGTATGAATCAGTTAAAGGGGTATTTTAAAAATATATCTATATAATTTGAGAAAAAAAATTAGGAAAACAAAATTTTGGGTCTAGTCTTTCTATAGATTCTAAACGGGGGATACGGGGAAAGCAAAGCTGGCGATGGACACGCACGGCATGATCATATCACCTATATGCATACAAATTACAAACAGTCCCAGCGGCAGCGGTAGCGGCAGAGTGACCTGCACGCTCCACGACAGCTATTAACTTATTATTAACTCAAAACAACATGTACATGTACAACTTAGAGCCTACATGACATGAGCATCACCCGTTGTCATTGATTTTCCTCTCTCTTATTCATTATCATTATTAATACTAATTAGTTTTTTTTTAGCGTATAAGAATAATAATTGTAAATAAAAAAAGTAAACTATTATTATTAGTAGTAGTAAATTAGTAACGGGGGTGGTGAGAGTTGATGATGATGATAACAAACACGAGACTCCTTCTCACGAAAAGCCAACCCCACGCATAGATTATAGATAGAAGAAGAGAAGCAAAGGCAACAAAACAAAACAAAACAAAACAAAGAGAGAAAGAAAGAAAGAGCAGAATCAGGTGTCTCTCTCTTGGACTGATTCGTTTCAATCGCATCTCTCTCTCTCTCTCTCTCTATATATATATATATATAATATGTTCCTCTATTCATCTAGCTGTACGTAAATATATACACACATACACACAAAAGAGAGGATAAAAAAAACGAGAAAAAAAGAAAGCAAAGCAAACAAGGCAAACGAAGCTAGGAAAAGTAGATAGATAGATTGATGGGTAATGTTATAATGGTAATGGAGAATGGTGATGTTGTTGGTGTTGGTGGTGGCCTCTTCTCAATATAGTCACATAATTCATTGATTTTTTTTTTTAATTTTTCTCTCTCTTTCTCTTTCATTGAAGAGTCCGCCAAGCTAGCTAGGCTTGTGGGGAAAGAAGCAAGCAAGCGGGCATCTTTCTTTCTTTGAATCTCTTCTCTTTATTTTTTTCATGCTTCTTATGTGTTAGCGTTTAGCGCTCCACTTTGCTTCTTTCTTTATTAATCATTGCCACCTTCATTCTTCTCTCCACACATTTATTTGTATAATGGCTGTTCAAGCTCAATACCCATCAAATGTTCTTCTTCTAAACAGGTTAGCTAGTTTTCCATTCAATATCACCTCTTTAATTAATTAAATTCATATATAATCTAAATTCATTGGTATATTCATTAACTTGCAGAAACAGTCAAGAAGGGCATGATTATTCCTTACAACCACAGCCAGGAGGATTTCTTGATCAATCCTACATGTTGTTCAACAATGGAGGTCGGTTCTCAACACTCACTCTGCTTTGCTTGAAATCATTATTAATTGAAATGAACAAATATCAAGATTCTGATTTCGCCATGCCACCATGTTCAGGTAATAATAATAATAATAATCCACGCAAAAGAGGAAGAGAAGCCGCGGCAGCCAATACAACAACAACCACATCAATAACAGCAGCTCCAATGAATCATTACTCTATCTCTATGCAATCTCAACAAGCTCCTCAACTCATAAACCTCTCTCAGCTCCACAATCATCATCAACCCAATGTCGTTTCCACTGGCCTTCGATTATCTTTTGGTGACCAACAACAACGTCAGCAGCAGCAACAGTTACAACAAACTCCTCATCATCAGCAGCAGCAGCAACAAAATATTATGTGCCACTCACCTTCTCTCCTGTCGTTTCTATCAGACGATTTAGCATCTCCAATCAAACGCCAGCGTGATGAATTAGACCAATTCCTTCAAGCCCAGGTACCAATTCACTTTTTTTCTCTAATGGGTACTTCATCATTTTTTTTTCTAAATTTTTAATCTTTCGTTAAAATTATTATTTTTTCTTTCTAAATATCAATAGGGGGAGCAACTGCGGCGTGCATTAGTGGAGAAGAGGCAGAGGCACTATCGTGCTCTGCTGGGAGCAGCGGAGGAATCAATAACCAGGCGGTTGAGAGAAAAAGAAGCCGAGGTGGAGAAAGCCACGAGGAGAAATGCTGAGCTGGAAGCGCGCGCAGCGCAACTTAGCGTGGAGGCGCAGGTTTGGCAGGCAAAGGCAAGGGCACAGGAGGCAACAGCTGCGTCTCTACAGGCGCAGCTGCAGCAGGCTATAATGAGCAGCGCGGGGGGAGGGGCGCAGGATAGCAGGAGAGGGGACGATGGGCTAATGTGCACCGGGGAGGTAGCGGAGGATGCCGAGTCAGCTTATGTTGACCCAGACAGGGTCGTGTCCGTACCCGTATCCGGCCCGGCATGTAAAAGATGCCGTAAACGGATGGCCTCGGTAGTGCTATTGCCGTGTCGGCACCTTTGCGTTTGCACAGAATGCGACCAGCTGGTGCAAGCGTGCCCGCTTTGTTTCAACGTGAGAGATTCGAGCGTTGAGGTTTTTCTTTCTTAGGGCCCCGAGAGCCCAACAATGCAGACAGCGGAGGCCCGTGTTGAGGCCCAACAAGATGCGAGGCAACGGTAAAAAAGAAAAGTGAAAAAATGGAGTATAATAAGAACTTAAGAACTACATTTTTTATTTTGGATGTTAATTTGGGTTCAGATATTCTGGTGGACCACCCAAAGTAAAAAGTTTTCTCGCTTTTGGTTTTTTGGTTTCTTATTTTATTTTCATTTCTTTTTTTTTCTTTTTGGGTTTACCCCTCTCGGAGTGAAGTACCTAGAGAATGTACATGGCCATATGGGTAGTGGCATTATTTTTTAAAAAGAACAATTCATATATAAATTCTTTTATTAGATAAATTTTTTGGCCTTGGGTTTCTTCTAGAATAGATTTTGTTTTATATCAATTCACTTAATATTGGTTTTGCATTAACATTGTGGTTGGTTTGCATCATTTTCTCTTTCAAGGCAAGGGAATACTTAGTAGTTTTGTTCCTAATTAATTTTCATGAAAAAAAAAAGTTTGGTTACCTTTGCATAATTTGTATGGTTCACATTTCTGGTTAACAAAACCTTTTCATATAGATATATATACTTCGCCCGATTTTGGTTTCACTCTAGAGACTAAGCAGAGCACTTATATAAAAGATGTGAAAGCTTGCACATTCTAAGTTTCTATCATGAGCAATGTTGGGGACAAGTTGTGTAGCATACACAGTACATATGTCATGGGGTTGAAACAATCTAGTAGCGTTACTGAGGTGAAAGTAATAGTTGCTTTCTGCAATTGTTATGATTTGTGGTTGTCAAAGTTATTCATTTTAAGGAAGAAAGGGAGAAAAAAAAAAAGTGAATTGTTTTTTTCCTTAACTTGAACACAATTTCATTGAATAGAGCATTATCGAAAGAAAGCATATTTACCACTAATGGTATGATTTTTTTTTTTTTTTAAGGTTGAATGCAATCAACTGGATTTCAATAATAATAATAATAATAATAACATCTTTTCCTTCTTCCCAATTATGTCAAAAATCCTTTTGCACATTATGCTCTATTTCCTTGCTAAGTTTAAGCCATTATGCCTACTTTCTTTATTTTTTTTCCTTTTTTCCCCCCAATCTTTTTTCCCTTTTTATTTGAGTGATGTTAGATGGCATATGGCAAGAAGCAATAGATTATTGCCGGTAAGAAAATGGTCTAATCAAACATCGGCTTTATCTCTTTTTTGTAAGAGAAGTTTACACGCGAATTATGAATTATATTTGGATTCTATTTGCACCTTGTAACCTTAATCGTTGCAGCTTATTTCTTGCATCCAGCCACCCTTGAGGCCGACGCAACTCTGTGTCACTGCGCATAAGCGTAGAAATGAGACCACTGAATCTTAGTAGTATGAGAAAGTGAAACCGAAGTGATCTCTCATGTCTTATCTTTTTATTCTTGTTCTGCTTTTTCAGAAATCCAGATTCTTAGCATGAAAATATAAACGAACATTTGATTTTCCTCAGTTAATGTTTTAAGTAAAACTTCAATGAATTTACTTCATCATGAAAGCAGTCACCTCTCTGGAAGCTAATACACGCTTTAAATATAATATTATGGTAAGAGAATAGATTGGATCACAAGCAGCATGTTTTAATTACAATTAATTATGCTGCAACTTTTAACTGTTTGTTACTTACAGATAAGCAGGAATGTGATTTGTGATCACATGGCCATTAGACCACACAGTTTACATGCACGTACGATATATAAGACTTAGCAAAATAATATTACCAGATACTGTAACACGTAACAGTTATATATATATATATATATATATATATATATATATATATAGAAAGCTGGTATAATATGAAAACACTCCAGCTCAACAATAATGGAGAAGGAGAAAGAAAGAAACCCCCTTTAATTGCTGAAGAAAATTACTAGTACTAAAGGTAGAAGCAGTTGAATTTTGCAGCTATTGTATTCCGGGAACAATCTCGAATTGAGATGTAATAAAAAACAAACAAGATTCTTTGCAATATAATGAGGATCATCACACACTTATTTAAACAATACCCTTTTACTTTACGACACTTGAGAAGAAAAAATTTGTACAAGTCTGTAAGATTCTTCTCTTAATTTGCGGATGGGACACAACTCACAAGTTTGTCCAGAAACCAGCGGGAGAAATTAAAAAAATGCCACCTCAGTTTGACTAATAAACGAAAATGAGGAAAATAATTTCTTTTCTGGAAAAAAAAAATCTTTTATTAAGAACTTCACATGATCTCCGGATCAGGACTATAGGATTGGCTTCTCTAGAAAATTTTCAACTATTAAATTCACACAAGATGCCTGAAAACTTTTTCCATGATTCCAACATTGGACATAACTTATAATCTAGTAAATATTTGCAAACCCAGATGCTAGGGTTGCAGATTAAGGACATTAATTCGAGCCAAGATTGTATCCTTAAGGTCTTAATCATACATGACGCAAGGGGCTGTCGATGGGGTAGAAGAGAAGGACAAGATAATACATACAAATGACGCCCCATTGCGTCAAACGCCCACCACATCAAGAAAGGGCCTTGAAAATAAGATGTAGATCTAGGAGAGAACAGATCGTCTTGCAAAATTTAATGGGACCAAAAGCTCTAGTGATTGTGCTTGCCAAAAGATAAGGACTTCACTTGATGCGGGTGACTTGGCATCAAAAAATTACCATGGTCGCAAGGGAAATGCCAATAAATGCCAGCTCTTGCTTGTCTTTGCAATTTTGTGCTTTAGAGTCTAACGAAGAAGTGGGTGACAACACATTTGTGATTTGTCCAAGTTTCATCTCAGTCTCATGAAAAAGGTCTGACACCATTTATGGTGAAGTTGTTTTCACAACCAAGCGTTGATGCATACTTTAAATGCTAATAAGCCTTAAGCAATTATAATGATTCAAGTGTGAATTGCTTTGTGCTGAGGTAATTAAATGTTGTGATCCAAAGTAGATGTGTCTGTACCTGAATTGTCATAAATTTCCAAAACCCACTTCACTGTCAAATAATGGTGCCATACTTTTTCCAGTTTTCTGCAATTTTTATTTAATTTTTTGGGGTCAATTACGCATTTTATACCTTTTTTTAACCCCCACGACCCACCAAAATTTTATAATGGGAGTTTCACATTGATCATGGCCTAAGCTTTTGAAAACCATTACACATGCCTCGCCAATTCAATCCAAGTACCATATCCAGCCAAGTAGCCAAAAAATAATGTCTGTGATAAACGCACTGTAGGCAAAGGGGGCCCTTGATATGATGCACAATAGATGGGCAGTTTGACAAAACGAAGACATGAAAGATCAATCTGGTGCACATTTTTGGTACTCTTTATTGCTAACCTGCATGCTTTTTAGTACAGTTTTTGGACTTTTCTTTCTTCTGCTCTGTTAGGTGAGAAGCATTTGCTTTATTTTCCCATGTTATCACACACTTGGCCACCGATAATAATAATAATAATAATAATAATAATGCAAATATAATTTGACAGGAAGCCCCTTCGGTTGTATTCGGTTCAAACAACTTTGATCCGAGTTAGTTCGGTTTGATTGTAGGAAGATTTTAGTGGGCCAATTAGGGCAAGTAAAAGGAAAATCCAAATAGACCTCGAATTGCGTTAAAAAAAGAAAAAAGAAAAATCATTGAACGCAGGTTCTGGGTTGTGGTGTGCTCACATCATAGTGCCAAAGCTCAATGGCCTTTTTAGGTCAGCTGAGCTCCACTGCCCCATGTATTTATAATTAAAGATCTTGGTTGGTTATCTTGTTCGTGCAATCTTCAACTACAAAATTGAAAATTGCATTAATGCGTGGAGACAAACGGCATTGGATTTTAAATCAGGGGACGAGGGAAGTTCATGGCAGCTGAGAAATAATGGTGTCAATTTTCTAAATTTTGATTTGTTGGGAGGATAAAAGGGTCCTTGAGAAATCCATCGTTTCAATAAAATCAGAATTAATGTATGTATGCACGAATACCAACAGGGACGGAGACATAAAATCAATTAATTTCAATTTGGATAACTCACCTTATCTTGGTTTTATGGGTTATTGTGATATGTAGAGATAATCTGTTTAGTATTTATAATACACAAAATTGTATATATAAGCAACTGGTAACTTTTAATGTATTAATATTTATTTTTTATTATTTATATTTTTGTTTTTTTAATTTAAAAAATATGGGTATGTTAGAATTAATCTACGGTGAAACACGAATTTTAACTACATACATAAAATAATAAAAAATAAAAAATTTTATTATAACTTTAATTCTATAATTATAAAAAATATTATATTTTAAAATTATTCTAACACAACTAAATCTTAATTTTAATATTATTTATCCTTTGTTCATTTTTTCATTTAATTAAAAAAGAATGTAGCTTGTATTCGGTCCATCAAGCCCAACTAAGATGCATACACCTGTCAAATTTCGTCAAGAGTGATGCTGTTAAATTTATTATACCATGATAATTATCTGAAGAGTTGGACCATGGGGATCTCTCGACTGGCCTCCTAAAACTCCTTTTCTAAACACACTCTATTAACTAGTTTAAGGCATAATATAACGCCACCTTTTCTTCTACAAATATTCTGAGTACTCTTTCTCCTCAACAAAGCCCATTCAAGATCTCTTCCTTAACTTCTTTAGACAATTTTTTTTTTTTACAATATCCTCTTTCTTAAAGTCCTTTAAACAGTACTTTATTTGTGTCTCTCTTATTGATAACTGTGTCACATAAACAATATAATAGCTACTTCTTTTATTGATTTTTTTTAATTATACATTTATCTATTTGTTCAAATTCTCATAGTTTTACACCCATGAAAAAAAAAAAGGAAATTCAAGTTTGATTGATTGAATGGAGCTAATTTTGTAGGCTGAAGTAGATGAGGATTAAAAGATTTACAACAAGCCATATGAGAGTGTTTTCATCTTCAAAATTGTTTCTATCCAAGGAAATCAAATTTTTTTTTTTAAATGCTTAAATCCGCTCTGCAATTGCCATCCTCTACCTTGTATGTAGGTGTGAGTGTGGAGGGGAAATTCAATTAGGGGTAAAACCAAGAATAAGTAGGTCTCAAGAGGATAGTGGACGTGTGCCATTTGCCAATAGCACCATTCTTATCTAAATGATCAAAATATCTTTAACGCCCCTATACTTCCCAAAATTAACATTTTCAACAAACCCCAACAACAATGTTTTGCAGTGTACCAGTAAATACAACACACTAGCTAACTGAGTTTAGTTTTCTTGGTGGATTCAAAATTATATTTTGAAAAATGTAACTTTTGTGGAGGTAACAAGTGGCTACAAAGTGATTGTGAATTGGATTTGATGAGCAGGAGGTTGGAAGTGGCATTCGTGTTGGTATGGGCAAGGCCGTTTTAAGTTTAATAACGAGAATTACTACTACTACTAATAATAATAATAATAATTAAAAAATTTTTTTAAATTTCCTATGCCACTTTGCACGAAAGTAAATAATTGAAAACTATCTATCCTTATAGTACGACAACCTTTCATGGAGGAGAATTGATAATTTGATATTTATCACTTTTTTCGGTAGATCAATTCTTTTAGAATAAAAATTAAGATCTCATCATTTTTTTTCTCCTTCTATTTTTTAATCTAATTCAAAAAACTAACTTGATTACACATAAAGCGAAAAAGAAAATACAAAATCAATCTTAGCCACTCATTAAACAAGAAATAGATAAAGAGAGAATCTTTATCCTTAAAAAATAAAAAGAAGAATTCAACAACAATAAGACACTGATAAAAATGGAAAATAGAGCAAACGTACAAACACAAAAGACATGTCTAATATAAAAATATGTATTGCACAAGAAAAATTGAGTGTAATTGGCATGTTATGCTTATTAAGATTTATTTATTTATTTATTTTTAACTTTTCATGTAAATTGATTATGGTTTCTAGAATTTGACATCTCATCTTTATGTAACTTACATTTTTTATGAGAAATTCACAAATCATGTCCTATTCATATGCAAGTATTGCGAAACATTACGGGGATGATAAAAATATATATTTTGAAATTCCTAAAACCGGTACTAAAATTTACACCACAACATATTACCCCACAAAAGAAAAAATACTTATAATGAAATGTGTATTTTTAATTTGTTGTAAATGTGTATTTTCATTTTGACTTGTGCATAACATAAATATTTTTTGTTGTAAGGGTAAATCAGTCAAATAAATCTCTTGTTAATGCAACTTCAGTGTTTAAAAGTAGACTTAAAAGAAAAACTAAAATTGATGACGACTTAAAATGATTGATTGTGAAATTTTCTAGTCTATCAAAAATGACTAGAAACTTATAAGTACTTAGCATGATAAAAGTGTGCAATGCTCTATTTAAACAAAATCGTGGCAAAAACACAACAAAACTTTAAATATCCTTTTTTAGATACATATGGCTCGATTAAAACGACTTAGTTTTAATTGTATTTTTACCAACCTTTTATCGCCATTGTCCATTTTATTCAAATAGCATTCTTGTTTACAAAAACACGAGTGGAGCATGATACCGACGATCCCTTCTAATTTTTTTGATGGGCCCATCATAACTCATCAATATTAGCCCAATCAAAAGTTGCCCCCACTACACTTCGAATTTGGATTCAATTTTGAAGGCCGAGCTTTTATCTG
This sequence comes from Aegle marmelos, assembly GCA_030449875.1. Classification (NCBI taxonomy): domain Eukaryota; kingdom Viridiplantae; phylum Streptophyta; class Magnoliopsida; order Sapindales; family Rutaceae; genus Aegle; species Aegle marmelos. The sequence goes on from JASUUL010000093.1 coordinate 4,634,560, forward strand.
AACTACCCAGTTAAGATACCGAGGACCTTCTCATCTGCGAAAATGCGAACTTGGGATTGCAAAAGAGATGCTCGGCCCCCATGGCATACGCTTGCTTCTCCATTAATAATGCCACCGACCAAAAAAAAATTCTGAAAGAGAAAGCTATTTTCCAAGTTTTAAAACTTGCAGCATCTTTCACCTTCGCCACTGCTAATTAATTTACTGAGAAGGGTCATTTCCATTGGAAGACTCTTTACCTGCCATTTTTTTGGAACCCCCCTTTTGACTTTTTGTGCCATTGATGTTGTATTTTCCTACCATTCTTTTCTTGCTTTGCCAAACCTCTCCACAATTAAAACACCTGTAACTTGCTTGCCATTTGCTATTGTAATTTCTTTAACATTATTATTTGCTTGCTTAATTATGGATTAGCTCAAAAGATGATGCAATACCACATTACCCGTCAACATCATGATCATAAAAAATTGTGATGATTTTTCTTCTGGCCATGTGTTACTTTTATCTTTAGAGATAATTGTGTCGCCAAGTCTTTTGACTACCATATTATGCCGTCACAAATATTTTTTTCCTCTAAATTTTGGACGAAATTTTTTTGTTACATTCTGTACAGGAGGGCATTTTTGTCCAATTGATTTTGGAGCAAAGAACTTGAAAATCGAAACATTCCGTTCACAAATTTCCATTAACCCACAACATTTTCCAACTTTTCATCGCACATCCTACGAAAAAGTCTAGAAAAAATTTATAAACCGCGCAATTTATATATTTTAAATTTTAAATTTTAAATTTTAAATTTTAAATTTTAAATTTTAAATTTTTTAAATCTTATGATTTTATTTTTTAAAAATTTTTCCTGCACTTTAAAATTCCATACTCTATATACATATATAAACTTTTCAATTAAAAAATAAAAGTAAAAATAAAAATTATGGGATTGGTTTTGCTGGCATATGCGTGTATATACGCATGTGGTAGAATGTCCTTAAAGAACGATTGAAAATTGGTTGTTCTTGAAAGAGTAGGGAGAAGCAAAGGAAGAGACAGTAGCTTACAACCTTTTGCTTTGCCTTTCCGTGAACTTGTGGACGAATCAGTAAAAGTTGAAGTGCAAAAAACAAAGAAAAGTAGTGCTTGGTGAAGCGACAATCAAAGTTTGAAGATCTCCAGTAGATTTCAAATCCAAAGGCCCCTAATTTACGACACCATTAACTCATGCTGATCCGGGGTTTAAAAAATTGTACTTAGTGACAAGATGCCAATTACACGGCTCATGAAAATAAACGAGTGCTGCATTTTGCACGTGCCTAATCGCTTTCTCTAGCTTCAAAAGTAGAAAAGGGTTTTATTTATTTATTTATTTATTTTTAAAGGAGAATTCGGCCCTGGGCTCGGCTCTTTAATATTTTTTAGCCCATAGGGTTTGGCGAGGAACCAAATTTTATTCGTTTTGTATGTGTGGGATTCTTCTGTACACACGTGTCTCACCAAAATTTTATGACGCCAAGAATCTCCCTTCTCATCGTCTCTGCAGAATCGATTGATAAAAATACTCTTTCCGAAAAAGGAGCACCTGTTAATAAATAATAACAAAGGCCAAGACGACGAATAAAATAAATTAATGAATAATAAAACAGATTTAGAATTTGAGCTGCCACCGTAAGGCGCTACAAGCCTACAAAACAAAGAAACGAATATCGTATAAACAAATCGGGCGGTCGGGTTATTTAAAAATAAAGTAAATAAAGTAAAATAAGTGAAAGTAAGGAAGATTCCAACGCGAGCCGAGAATCAAGAAACGTTTCAGAGTTGAATGACATGCCGGGCAGCTGGGAGACATACGTGCGAGGGAAGACGCCGTACACGTGTCGAAATATCGTTGCTGTGAATGACTCATCTTCTTAGCTGAATTCGATCAACTACTCCGCCCTATTTTAACATTACAATATGAAAGTTATGAGGGCATGAAAGTTATGAGGGCATGTTCGCAGGCAGGATTAAAACATGGGCATTGGATGATCTTTTTCAAAAAAAGAAAAAGAAAAAAATAATAAATGAAAACAAAAGGTGTACAACTCATTTAGTAATGAGTAATGACAAATTGACAAGGCGAAATAAAATCCTATAAACAATCTATATATTAGCACTAGGACAACCTTTTATCTACTCCCCACATTTTAGTTCATGTTAAAATAAGACCATATCATTCATTTATTGCTGTGGAACCCACCATTTAATGCTTTGTAGTATCAAAAATTTATCACATAGCCCCGCGAGATGAGTTACTCGTGACTGTTTTGTTAAGTTAGAGTGTAATTTACTACTTAGTCATTAAATAAATTGATAATTACATAATTAAAATTTCTAATTACTAGATATTGAGACTTGTAATATAAATTTTTATAAAAAGATATTTTTTATAAATATAAAATCATAATTTCAATATTATTTGTAAGTTATTAATTAAAATTGGTTTGAGATAATAAATTAAATTATTTATGTTTTAAAATTAAAACTATCATCTACAATTCGATCTAATCATGGTCCGCTTTAGGATTTTTGAAAGTTTAAGTGAATTTTTTAATGAGATCTCTTCTTTTTATGCAGCTTCAATACTTAAAGAAATATAAAATATTTCAAAATTTATTTCATATTTAGTTCTTGTATTTCAACAATAATTAAGAAGATCTTAACAATTTTTAAAAATAAAACTTAAAAAAAGATAAAGAATTTTTTTTCTTGAAAAAACTAATAGCGAACGAATTGATAGTTAGACAATATCATTAATTATATCTCTTTAATACTAAGATAAAAATAATTATAGATAGGATTTTCTACAATACTTAATTAAAAAAATATTAATTAGAGAGTTATTAAGGACATACTCAACCGATGAGTCCTTTAAAATATGAGACTTTAAGCGATTGTATTGTTTGCCTGTACCTAAAATCAGCATTGAATCCAATCATATATGGTGTAAATGCAAGATAATAATAATTGTAATCTTATTAAATTACATATTATCTTGTCTTTATATATTTTATCTAATCATGTATGCCGAACCCACACCCCTCTTTCGCATAACTTGTAGATAGGCAACAATTGCATTTACATAGAGGTGCCAAGTGCTAGGATGGTGGGAATGTTTATATGTTGGCAGCTGAAAATATGTATTCTTTGTTTATATCTCCATAAACACAAAATGAAATAAATAAAAATTCATGCATTGTAGATATCGCTTTTACATCCATGAGGCATGAGCTAGTCATCTTTCCTTAATATGTTATTCAAACTATAAATATCACATTAAAATATCTGTCAAAATCAGGTAAAGTCTTAATATTTATATTCCGCATAAATTAAATTTGTTTCTTCGAGTCTCTTTTCTTTTGAGAGCTACTATCTCACATATATATAAAGTATAACTCTATTTATGAGTTGTGGGTCCAAATGAGATTACAGCTCTATTTACCTAATGTAAAATTAAAAAAAATAATTTTTTAAAAATAAAAACTAAATACTAACTTTGATTCAGTTTTAGTCATTCTCATTAGTCAAATGTATATGAATAATGGGAGTTAAAAAAATTAACTTAGCTCATTGAATGAATCAATTGACTTTGACTCTCAAAACTACCCCACATAATTAATCTATTTCCCACCATATAAAAGCTTAATATTGTTTTTCTTTAACACAATAAATTATTTATGATCAGGATTTGTCATCAATGTATAAGTCACATTTACTGTTGACAACGAAATCCATTTATTTTTATCAAATTGTTTAGTATGAAATTATTATTATGTCAATTATTTAATTAACTTGTTTTAACCTGCTGTAAGACCGTATGTTTATTTTTTTTCCTCCGCTTGGGTGACAGCGCGTACCAATTAATCCGGCGGTCTGTTTCGATTCAATTCGTGGGACCCAAATTAAAAAAATCTTCCCCATTTTAGCAACTGTACCTCCATTTGATTTCGTGAGTTTCGTTACCACAAATTTTTGTAGGAGGTAAAAATCACATGTCGACTTTAAATTCAAACCTTATAGTTGTTCGAGCGTGAAGTGTGCAGTCCGCTGACACTTCCACATCTCGCAAACGGGCTTTGCACGGAGGATTTGATGACGAAATTTCACCTCATTTTCGTGTCCCACTATTTCACCCACTCTTTTGTCGTAGTCGTTGGAGTAGACTTTGGCATTTATTGTTCAACAAGTGTTTAGACGCTACTGCAACTGTCCCTCTTAAAATAATAATAATAATAATAATAATAATAATAATAATAATTAAAAAAATATCTCAAAGCTCATTATCACTCACTCAAATCCCGCGAAAAAAGAAATTAAGAAGTAAGGTACCATAACGCTTGGGAGGATTAGATTTAACTAGGGTAATTATTAAGATGGATCTAAATTAAATTGAATTTAGATTAAAATTCTATCCAATATTAAGTTCTTATAATTTTTAATCATAATTATCGTGGAAAAATTATAATAATAAAATAAAAATTCATAGAATATAGTAAATATAATTATTAAATAATAATTTTTACAAAAGTAATAAATATATTATAAGTTTTTTATTATATAATTATAAAATTAAATTGATTTAGCTTTCAATTCACATGTAATATTTAACAAATATCAAAACATACAACTGTCCAACCTTAATACTAAATTGGCCCTAAACTCAATTATATTATGGTGTCTTAGGTTTGGTATAATAAGCAAATAAAAATAAATAAAACAATTTAAATATCAAATTAATTTTTTGTAAAAAATTATATAAAATCAATTAATTCATGGTATTATTAATTTTCACTATTTCTTTAATATAAAAACAATGAATTATTAAGTGATTAATTTTATTGATAAACTATCAAAGTATACAGGTAATGAAAATTTAATCTCAAGGGATAGTGTAAGGAAAAGTACTAATTTAATTAGATCATAAATAAAAAATAAAAAATAAAATTTAAGCAAATCATAAATTAATTAACATATGAATAAAAAATAATGATATAAATGAAAATCTCATTGACAACCATTTTTTTTAAATCTTACCCCCAATGAAGCTCTTATATAAATTAAGATTACTAATTCTGTTATTTTAATATTAAATTTAAATTTAGTCTCCCTTGATCCAATCTGATCGGAAGGTTACTTGTTTTTATGTTTAGGGTCTTGATTGAAGATGGTTTGATATTTTATCTTATGAAGCAACAGTAAAATTAGTTCAATTTCATTCTTTACCTTATCATCCAAACATGGCGTGAGCTATAATTTATGGGGGCTCCATTTTTTTTGGTGAAACAACGGCTAGTGGCAACATCGGGTTTATTGTCGTTGTTGTTATTATTATGTTTTTAAAAGGTTACTTGTTCGCTTCAATTAATCGTATCATTAAAAGTACACTAGATCAGGCCGGTTCAATAAAAGACTATTTGTTTTAATGATGAAAATTACACGTACTTTCACTATTTATTAAAAGAATTAATATTTTAAATAACAATAGCACTTTAAATAAATGCAAGCAACCAAAGTTGATCAAATAAAATGACTCGGTTCCGGTGAGTGTTAATTATAAAATGAGAAGATTGACTGTCTCATAATCCACTGATACTTCAAGAGAATCAAATCACACCTTTTAACAAATCTCTCCCGCTTAACGGGTTTTAAAATAGTCGCTTAATTACATAAGAACCAATCTCCCCCAAAAAAAAAAAAAATTATATAAGATCTCAACTCGTGATACACTCCCATGTGATGTGACCAGTGTGAATATTGATCAATTGTTTAGCGAGAAAATGGAAACAGCTGGATTATTATCTATATGTTTAAATATTTTAAAGGAAGGCTAATTATGGCGATTAGAGGGACCAAAATTTTCATCCAACTTGACATATTTTGTTATAATATAAAATAATAAAGTTAATTTCATGAGTTTGTATTTATACAAGTGATAATATAATTTGAGTCCGAGTGATCAGGTGCGTGTTGTCAAGCATCTAATCCTGCGATAGAATGTCAGTCAAGATCTAAATTAAGGAGTTGTGGGTTTTATAGTACAACTTTCCATCTTACATATTGACATACTTACATTGTCACGTAGGATAAGTTGTGTGATGAAACACATCTAATTACTCTTTATTCCGAAATGTTGAAACAACTTATTTACAATAATTTACTTGAAAGACTTGAATCTTCACTCGAATGAAGAAGAAGAAAAAAATTAAAATAAAAGAATTGACCGAACTAATGGTTGACTATCAACTAGCAAGCAATTTTGCAATAACATGCTTTGATTGGAAATTGGAATATTTTTTTGCCTTGAAAATTTTCGACCTTTTTCTTTTTGCCTTACGAATAGCCTTCGATGCTTCATTGACAATGTGTTTTGCCTCAAATCAATTTACACTGTTACATACCGGCCAAGAATTTAATGTCGTTTCAACCGTAAAAGTTCACTTAAGTGGACCACACTATTAGCTTTTTGAAATATTTCAAAAGAAATGAAAGCCAAAGTTGGCAAAGCCGGTGTTTATTTTCTTTGCCCCCAGGCCCTACTCCCCCCTCGGTTAAGGACTTATGGTCATTATTTACCTTGACCGCAATGTTTCGCACTAGATTCCCCTATGACCCGGCGTTCTAGAAAATTCAGATCGCACGGAAACCTTCCTTGCAATCTCAGCCATCCAAATGTTATGAAGGCGCTTTGGTAAAATTACACCGGCGTAGTACGGAATCACTGATCTCGGTGCATTATAATTACCGAGGAGAGATATTAAATTAACAATTCTACTCTTGTCAGTCGTCTTTTACGTGGCTTCAATCTATAGACCTAGGTTCTGCGCTGGTATCAAGCACTATGTCACACGTGTAAAGAAAGTAGCGTAGCGTACGAACGGGCAGTGGCGGGCTGCCCGTGGTTCCCCGGCAGAGGCTGTAGCTGCGTAGACACAAACCTCGTAACCCGAGCTTAGTTAAAGTGCCCAAACACTACCATGGAAACGATCCTATGGTAATCCCATGAGCCTTCACATGAAATATCTAAATTTATGACACCTTTACTATTTCCTTAAACATAACAATTATTTGTTGTCTCATTTAATTTTGATGGTAAAATTTTTTTATTAAAAAATAGGATAATTATTTGAAAGATGAAATTATATACGCTACAATCATGATCAAATTGTGCTGTTATGAAATTCTTTTTGCTTCAAAATAGAATGCAAACAATTCTTCTCTTTGAAAACTAAAGTAATTATAATTTACATTAAATTAGTCACGAATTTTTATTTTCTTTATATCACTTTTTAATCTTAAGTTGTTTAATGTTGCCAAAAAGAAAATTATTAAGTTGTAGAAAATTCAGAATCAATAATTAATTGATTTATAAAAAATTAACATCTAAAATCCATCCACCATTCCTTTAAGATTCAAATTCAATCTCTTCAACGACCTCGGAGTTCCTTGTTAACTCGTTTATTCCATAAACAAGAGAAACTAAAGAGGTGATGAAATGTTAAAAACTTTTTTTAATAAATACTTACACCGCATTAGAAAAGAACTAATAGAGTTGTCTCCATCAAATTCATAAAAAGTGAGGGGGTGCATACATGATTCATCATGAATTATGATGAAAAACAATGGGATGGTGGGGTCCCCAATGATGGACTTTTGGGGATGTGGGACCCGGCGGAGTTGGGAAGTGGGGGAAAAGGACAAAAGACGAATGAGAGAGAAAAGGTGAAAGTTAAACGACAGAGGCGGTGACGTCACCGAGAGGGACCTTGAGTACGAGTAAAGAGGGAAGGTGGTGGGGCCACGCGAAACCATGGGTTGTGGGAATGGTGTGGGTATGGGGTTTCGGTTGTAGTAGTACAAGATACTGTTTGGTTACGGGACCCGCTTTCTTCATGGGAGTCTTACTTGCATTTATGGAGCGTGCTGGTTACTTGAATGATGTTTTAAGATGGCAGCGACCCTAGCTTAAGAGTCAAGGCGTGGCCAATTACAACTCTCTCCTCAGACTATTCTGTTTTACTTCTACAGTTTCGAATGTGCATACATTTTAATAAAAGAATATTGATACCATTACGCGTTTCTTGATAGATTTAAATGCTCTTATTTTTTAATTTAAAAAATATCAAATTTATAAGATAAAAACTGCAAAGCAATGTCATGATAAATTCTTTTTTCATAAATTATACATAAGAACCATAAATAAAAATTAAAATAAATAAATTAATATAAGAGTGATAAATTCGTGTTTTAAATTTATAAATGAAACAAATATTTATAAAAATAATTTGAGACTTGTAAATTAATAGTAAATAAAAATTCATTATTTATTTATTTAATTAAATAAAGAAAAATATGACTCGTCAATTAAAAATTATGAGAATAAATCTTATTGAATTAGTATAACCATGTATTTTATAATCATTCTAAGATTAAAATTCTTTTGCTAATTTTCTATCATAATATTTATTTACTACACAGGTTAACTTTCCATATTTTACATAGACCAAAAACTATCTTCATTTAATTTAGAAACTAAATCTATAAATACATAAGGTAATCTTTATTATAATATATTTTTGTTTCACCTTTGTAAGTTTTTATATTTCATTTACAAGTCTTATATTTTATTTATAGAATCCATATTTTATTTTACATTTAATGTTGATTTACAAGTTTTATATTATATCTATAAGTATTTATTTTATTTACTAATGATATACTAATTTTTTATTTTTATATTAATTTACTTATTTTATATTTTATTTATAAGTCTTATATCTTATTTACATAATTTTTTTACTTTATATTTAACGTTGATTTACACATTTTGTATTATACTTATAAGTTTTTATTTTATTTGTCAATAATACATTAGTTTACTACTCTTATATTATTTTATTTATTTTATGTTATATTTACAAGTTTTATGCTCCGATTGTATAATTCATATTTTATTTTATACTTAATGTTAATTTATAAGTTTCATATTATATTTATAATTTATTTTATTTATCAATAATACACTAATTCACCATTCTTATATTAATTTATTTATTTTATTTTATATTTAATCTTGATTTATATATATATAAAATTCATATTTTGTTATATTTAGATATGATATTGGTGCCCTGGCGGCCCGGGAAATTATAATGGCAAAAACTATTTGGTCCCTTTCCGGGCAAATTCCAAGAGCTCACTAATGCTCCCACTAGCTCTTCAATAATTTCCACAACTAATAAAGCGGGAGGGGTCAGAGGCGAAAGTCTTCGCCCCTCGCTTGACCCACCACCACAGCCAAAGAAAGAGACCGCTTTGAACCGGCACTTGGACCGAAGCCCGAAAAGCCCAGGCCGGTGTGATCGTTACGTTAACGCGCAATGGACGTGCGTGAGTGGGCCCTCCTCATATCATTTAACGCCTTTGTATTACTGTATTAGGTTCCAATTGTGGCTCCACCAAAAATCTAGTCGCAGGCACGAGAACACCGAAATCTCAATTTTATCCTCCACTACAGACAAAAAGATAAATATCCCCCAGTTGGCATTATTGTAGATTAATTGAAACTCCAGTGGCAAGCATATAGTGCACTTAGAGAAGCAGGTATGTGAGCCAATAGATTTACTTGCACGGATTCTTGAAAGCCTGCCGTTGGTTTTAATACTCCGAAGTCCGTCTATAAGAGTTTGCTATCAGAACTTCCCATTCACCAACTCAACTTTATTAAAAACCATCACCTTCTCTCCTTCTTTTTCTATTCGCTCGCATAACCCTTGCATTGGCTTACAATACACAGAAGAGAGAAAATGGATTCTGGGGTTTCAAAGAGGACTTGTTTCATTGAGGAAGATGATGGGTTGGCTTCTGTAGCTGATATGGAAGCTGGATTTTCAGGGAATCATAGCCAGAATAATAACAATAGTAGTAACTATGCTTTGTTTTCAAGGCCTCTTTCTTATGCAAGGAGCAGTTTAAAGAATCTGTCAACATGGTCACCTTCATCTGTTTGTTTTTCACCTAGATCTGGTGGTGCAAGGTTTTATGATGCAAGATTTGAAGAGCAGCAACCCCATTTCTTGGATGCCTGTTTTCTTTGCAAGAAGCCTCTTGGCAATAGAGACATCTACATGTACAGGTCAGGCGTTTCTTTCAACCTTTTACGTTCTAGTAGTTAAGGGGTAAATTTTTTTCCACTTTAATATCAATCGTTTGGATTCCAGATCTCAATTAGTGCTTAAATATCAGATTTTTAACTAAGATTTATGATCAAAATATTTATTTAAGATGCCTGAGGGGGTAGAAAATAATAATTTGTGCAAAGCAGAGTTTAGATGGTTAGTTTTCTGATTTTTTGTGGGTAATTTGCAGAGGGGATGTGCCATTTTGTAGTGAAGAGTGCAGGCAAGAGAAAATAGATGAGGATGAAGCGAAGGAGAAGAAACTGAGCCTCTCTTCAACAATGAAGGCTTTGAGGAAGAAATCCACTTCGCCAAACAAAAACCAGGACTACCCTTACCGTACTGGCACTGTTGCGGCTGCCTAATCATTAGTATATTAAGTAGTTCTACAAATATTAGTATATTCTTGATAACCCAGAAAAATGGATAAAGAAAAGAAAAAAAGTTAAAGAGGAAATGAACGATATGAAGGATCTAGAAAAGGGGGCAAAGAGGAAATGAACGATATGAAGGATCTAGAAAAGGGGGCTAAGAGAAGTTTAAACAAGAGGAAGAAGAGTCGGAGGATGATGACTCTTCTGTTAAATAGCTTCGACTGTGAATATTCTGATGATATGCAAGGAGTTTGTGTGGTGCCTTGATGTAATCTCAGAGATGGTTCTCTGGCTTTTTTTTTTTTTTAATTTTTGGGGTTTTTAACTTTTCTTTTTCTAGATTTTATTTTATTTTTGTTTTGGTTTGTAGCACTACTGAAGCGTTGGTGCTCTACGCCTCTAATTATGAAATATAAATAACAATGCCTGTTATATAGAAAAAATGAAGAAAAAGTTATGATGTATATCAAATGATAGCATCGCTTGATATCGATCTTCTTGCTGCTGTTTTCTCAATTTCTTTTATCTCTTTGCTGCCAAAGTTGTTATGTTTCGTGTAAGCTTTAATGGATATTTCAACAGTGATGTGTTAGGAAATTCGACAGGAAACTTGTTATTTCTTTAATGGCTTTTTCTTGGAATTAAGATTTTGCACTCTTCATTTTTATGAGATGCGAGGCTTTTTGGGAATTAAGATTTTGGTCTCCGTAATTTTATGAGAGTGAGAGAATTTTCTGGCGGGGGGTGGAAAGTGGAGTGGGGGGTTTTTTCAAAGAGCTATTGGTGAAAAAGCAATGCCTCTCGTTATAGTAGTGGGTTGTGTGATTTGTGCAATTGAATGAGTTTGTGGACTGTTAGAACCTTTTCAAACGACTTGTCGAGCATCAAATTTCTAAAGAGCAGTGACAAACGAAACATCAAAGACAAAAACTGTTGTATTTTTAAGCAAATTTTGAATCTTTTTTAAAGAAAAACCATTAAAGAAAATAATCTAAATTTTAAAAAAGGACAAATACTCACCTCTTTTGATTATTTTTCATTTCTTAAAGAATATTTGTACTCTGTTATTGAGTCTCTCGTCAATCTTCATTTTAAATTCAAAAAATACCGTTCTAAGTGTTGAAAACAAATTTACCTTTTTAGCTGGCTGGCTAGCAAGTAGCAATGCACCTACTCTGGTTTGGGCTGTTTAGTTTCGGTCGTGGCCCTCTTTTAAACAGTTGCTGTTTGGGTCACTTGGAGAGCCCTCGAGTCTTCAAACCAAGCCATATAACTAGATTCAATTTGTCCTGCATACGCCCAATGCCGATCAAAGTGTTTGTTTGAATTTTGATTGTCCTTCAAATAAAAGAAATCAAGGGATGGCCCTCCCTAAATTCTATGTTTCTGGCTTATTTTATAGCTTTATGGGAGCTCTTTGTGGTTGCTAGCATTTACTAATTATTTCTAGTACTCGAAATCTATTACGGCGAAGCCAAATTCAACTCCTTTAAGCGTTTTTATTTTGTAAAAAGGGGGTGCGGCTCTTTTGACCATTTCCGATCAAAAGGGTTGTCGTTGTTATTGTTGTTGGCTGCCTGCTGGTGAAATATGAGTTCATAGAAGAAGGGAATGAAGCCCCAATCCAATTATATATCTTTGAAAATAGTTTATTTTGATAATGAAACTTAGCCCAAAATTAAGCTTCTGTTTTCTTGGATTGATGAAATGAAACCCCTTAATGAAAATATGCATAATCTAAATAAAACAAAAATACAGAAAGGTGAGAGTGAGATTTTTTTTTCTAGTAATAAGTTCATTTTTATAACTAACGAGAGTTGACAGATATGCAAATAAAAGAGTTCACGTTATTTCTAGCCAATGAAACACTTGTTAAACCAGTTTTTGATAAAATCTTTTTGTCACTAAAATGCCCACGACTTATAATTATTTTTGTAGACAACGCAAGTAAATTTTTATTTAAAGAAAAAAAAATCTTGAATTTATCTTCCTCACTTAGACCTCTGATAATGGAATGAATACTGAATGAATTTATTACATATTTGAATTATATTAAAAGATTAAGAGTAATGTCGCACATAGCAAATTTTTAATTACAAGAAATTATCTTAAAGAATGTGATATTTATTAATTGGTTGGTGAGATAAAATAATTAATTCACTTAAATTTTTAAAGAATTATCAATCACTTAATGAATGACATGTCATTTATAATAAATTTTTGGACAAAAATTTTGGGACGTCTATCATTAGTCAAAGATTAATAGGTGTCTAATTTTTTTTGGACAACTAATGCTACAATTTATTTTAATAATTGAGTTTTAATTTATTTTAATTGATATAATATTCATCTAGTAGATGACAGATAATTAATAATCTCAATTATTATTATTTCTTTTATAAATTCAACAATGAATCCTCTTTCTTTAGGCTTTCTATACATGACAATGCTATTTGTTTGGAAATGGAAATCAATTAATCATGTGAGATCAGGTAAAACAAGCGTTAAATTTTGTTTGTATTGTTCACAACTAAAGGAATAGAACATCTATTTAAAATTTGGGGACTTGAGTATAAACACGTTAAAGATAAAAAAACTGAGAAAGGACTCGAGAGAGAGAAATTGGATGAAAGATTAAAAAAAAAAAAAGCTATGAAAGAAGACGAAATAAAAGAAAAACCTTGGTAATTTAGCTTAGCATTATAAGGTTATTTTAGGAATTAGAATGAGTTTATAAAGTAAAATAGAAACTATAAAATTTTAATAATGAGTTTATCGAGCAAATAGGTTTAATTGGTATTCTAATTGGTTCAAGAAACCTCACTCGAAAAGGAAAAATTATTAAATGGGATGCAACTTAAAATGCAACGGAGCTGAATGTTATAGCATATCAGAGAATGAAGGTTCGGATTTTCATGAAAAGGATTTCATAATTAATCCATGCTTACAATAGATTTCCAGTATTTAACTTGGATTCCAGGAAAGATCAATCTTTCTTGAGCTCCATGTGCTCACGACAAAACCATCTACACTCACCATGATAATTTCAAGTTTGTCTCCCCGTGAAAGATATGTTTGTACAGAACTTAGCACCAATTAAAAAGCGTTAACATGACCCAGAAAAATAGGGATGCAGATTGGTCTTCAAATTAATGTGCTACTAAGACATAGTAGTTGAGTGTGTAAAAATTAAGAATTAAATAACAAATCTTACTCTGTAAATATCTCTCTCAGTTGCCGATGCAAAACAAATTTTGATCAATTCAACTGCTCCAGATTCTGAGAGAGGAGCAACGCCATCGTATGCAATAATATTTAATAATGATTTAACAATGATGATGCGGAAAGTTATATATGTGAGTGTGATGTCAAATCAATAAGATGCAAAAAATTAAGAGCTTAATCAAGTATGTTGATGGCCATAATAACAGAGGATTAGGAGAATTTAGCTGGTTATGGAGAAAAAGGGGCGATCAATTAATAACCAGCACCTCCGGAGCCATATCCGACCTTCTCATAGGACCACACAGCCCCTACCAGAAGTTAGTTAATTTTATTCCAATAATTAAAAAAGCATTAAGTTTTTCTAATAATGAAGTTAATTTTATTCGAATAATTAAATAAGCATTTAGTTTTTTCTAATAATGAAGATCAAGAAAAGCTTAATTGCGTATATCATTATTGGTGGTAAGGAAACAAGCCTAGCAACACAGTTAAGGCTTTACAAAGCAAGGCAATACCGCCCCTGAACAGTCACCACGAAGCCGAACATGGAGACCAGCAGGAGGATCCTGTAGATCATGTAGACCCAGAGGCAAAGTGAGGGCAAAATTCGCAAGCTGCAGAATTTGCTACACGAAAAACATGGCACACCTAGACATCCCAACTGCGAGAGAGTAGCTCCAAATGCCATCAACTAGAGTAAAGGCTGCATTGTAACGGCCATCAGTTGGCTGACGGAGTTTAACAGCACACGTGCTGTCAACGTCGACCTGGAGTGCTCTTGTCACCTTATTCCACCCGTGAACTAGCCCCTGAAATAGACCCCAGATTTCAGCCATAGTAATCGAGCACACGCCAATATTCATGCCAAAACCGATACCCAGTTCCCATTATAATCTCCTGACCGCCAGCAGAAGCTTAAATGCGTATATAATTAGATGTATATCATCATAGTCTTTTATCAGGCCACCCAAAACGATATACGCTTGATAAGGGAAAAAAAACGTTTAGCAAGGTGTGTTGGAGAATAAGTTGTTGAGCCATTGCTGGGCAGCTCCTTTGCTTCTTGTTTTGGTTCTGATACATCTGAAAGCTGAGAGAGGTTATATTAAAGAACAATAATAATAATAATCACAATAAGTGAAAGGCATCAAAGGAAACAAAATATATATGAAAAGATCTTGTTAAACTCAGAAATTGGTAAATAATACAAAATTAAAAAAGAAAAAGAAAAAGAAAATCCCTTATTACCAAGTGCTTTGCTGCCAAATGATTTTGCAAGGCTTTTACATCAGCTAGAAATCCTGAAGAAGCCATCACACAATTGTCTGCCCTGCAACAACAATTAATAGATAGATACCCGTGATTTGAGGAATTCTGTGTCTTGTATATATAGAGAATGCAAGAATATAGGTACCTAAAGGTTCAATTACTGATACTGATCAGAAAGTATCAAATAATTAATCCTCTAATTGAAGATTAATAATTAAACTCAAAGCTTAAAATATCAAACAAAAAAACAAGACTGAATCAGACGGTTTAAAGATTTTGGAGTGGTCGCGAGTGAGGAGACTGCAACCCCTTTCGGCTGACAGTTGATGCAAAGTCAATATTACAAAGAGAAAGTACGTGCCTGCCACCGTCTTCTCATGGGCAATGCCCTGCCATAGTTGAAGCACAAATTATATATATTCTGTCTTTCCAAGTAAAGAAAAGTTTGGATTATTAATTAAAAAGTAATGAGACGGCTATAACTTTTAATATAAATTTATTTTGTACAAACTAACATGCTATTCTCACCACGAGAAACAACTTATCCTTCCCACTATGAGAAACAAAAAAATATTTCCTACCTTTCAAAGGTAAAGCAAAGATGTCCTTCACTAGAATTAGTTAAGATAATTTTGTATTATGTATGCTTAAATAGCAAAACTCAAAGTTCAATTTGTTATCCCTGTTACATTGATGCTAAGTGGTTTCGTTCCAATTGATGTCACTTATGGGATGCAGAAGGTTGAATAAATAATTTCACAAATTATAAAATTTTACCATCTAATAGATGTCAATGACATGTCACTTAGGACATCGATAAGAAAATATAGAATTACTAATGCAAAATGTTTATATAGTGCACATTCATCGTCATATTAATGTATACATTCATATTTATGCACTTGATATGACATGTTACATAGTTTTCACTTGTCTCATTTGATTTATACTCTTTTATTTCTTTACAATTGGGAGGCATGTACAGTAATGGAGATACATTTGATTTTGATTTTGATTTTAGATCCTTCAACTCATGAGAACTTCTTATTCTGATTTTTATTTGCCATTTCAATGTTAATCCATTTTAATTTCAGCTCATGAGAATAACTTATTCTATTTTTATTTTCCATTTTCGTTGTAATCCATTTCAATTTTTAGTATGTAAATGCTCCATTAGAGTATTAGCAGTTTGAAAAGATTTTGATAAGAGGCAAAAACTATTACTATAAGACAAGCAACTAACTTGTAAACTCCTGGACTAATTGCAAAGACCATTTCTGTTACATTTAGTTCAAGTCAGTATTATAGTTTTATCGAAGTAGAGAAATTAAATTATGAACATATGAATATATATGCATTGTTTTCTGTGACTCGCTCGTACAAATGACGTTTTGTTGATCATACTTAAAGTGCTATAGTAAAAGACTGTACAGTTCCTTTTGAGATTTGAGAATGTTTGCTGGGCCATTTATTCTAACATTATTAGAACAAATTATCCTTCACATCAGACGCAGATTCATTGTTAATCTGCTAATGTATACTTTCTCGGATGTTCCTTCAACAATCGAGCTCTCTCTTCATCCCGATGTCGATAAGAGCGTAGCATTTCATCACTAGCCATTTCTGCTGCAGTCATGCCAACAACGGTCTCCGGCTTGCCGTGCTCAAAGGGGACTTTTCTTCGGAAATCTGGGTTCTCGGGATCCTTGAGGTTATCCAAGACAGCTCTATACTTGATCTAATAAGGTCCATCAGATCGGCCCCATTTCTCAAACGTTGCAGACTCCAATGCTATTGCAACTCGAACTGAGTCACAAGCGTTCACTTCATCTTGAATTTCGTCGTCAGCCTCACCAGAAACCTTGGATAAAGCATCACAAACTTTCTCCCTCACCACCTCCCGAAAACAATCATTGCATCTAATCATAGATCTGCTCAGCTTATGGAGAATGATGCCAGAAGCTTGTCCCCCTTGTGTAATCAAATTTTCAGCATTGACATTATCCGTCGAATTGGTTCCCTCTGTCACAACATTTTCTGATCTTACTACATTCGAGGAGCTGGATGTAGAATTCTGATCGGCTTTCTGAACCTTGAAAATTCCAATACCAGAGATCTCCTGACACTCCTCAGAGGTCCTCTTATCGACCTTCTCCGTTTTTGCAGGCTCATTGTCGCCAGGAATTGTATAACTTTCTTTTCTCTCATCTCTTATCTGCTCAAGGAACACATTTCTCCAGGACATAATCAAGTCAGAAGCAAAATCCTGGATTTTCTTCCTTGGATGTTTTGTCAGAGGTAGAAGATGCCTTACAAGCTGAAATGATACGCATACCAATAAATCAACTCCAGGGAGTAGCAAAGTAATTAAATGCATTCAGTCTATACAAACTGATAATTTTTGTGACGCTATACAAAATAAAACACCGAAGTATAAAACAAAATTTCCACATAGAGGCATTTAGCATATTGAGCATACTGCTTTTTCTTAATGCGAAGCAGAAAATGAGCAATGAAAAGACAAAAAAATAAATTGTTGGATGAGAAGTATTTCATCTTTTTGCGACTTTTTGCACAAACGATGCTGACCTCGATTCTGCAAAAGCGCAGACATCTCACAGGTTTGGGGCACTAGAAAAGGGAATAATCTGTACTCATTTCTTATTGAACTTAAATGTAACGAATAATCTATACTCATTTATTATGGAATTTAAATGCAACTTATGACGTATATATCCAAGTAATGTCCAATAAAACAATCTGGTCATGTTAGATGGTTTATAGACAATGCTATTAGATGATAGAGGAAATTCTTCTTGAGTGAAGATAACGATCACAAAGAAAAAGATGCAAGTAATAAATGAAACGGAACAAGTAGGTACTGTCAAACTCCTTTTTTTTCCCAATTATTAACGCAGGAGGAACGAAAGATACTTCAACAACAAAACTTTCAAGCTTGTGAAGAAATCATAAGCACATTCAAAATGTCAATGCTGAATACAGGTAACATGCGAAGTACATAAACACATATAGCGAGTGTGGAAACACACATGAGCTGAAGCAAGGAGCGGACGGGTGATATCGGACTTGCTGAGCTGATCCAACGCATCGATGCACCATGCGGTCTATACTCTCTCCGCCTCACCCTCAGCCATTACTGCCACTTCTGCTCCTCTCTTCGCCTCTTCACACAACTGCATCACCTTTTTCTCCATTGGTTTTTCCCCCATCTCTACTTTCATAAGCAGTTAAAAGGACAACAAAATTATAACAAGCAAAAATATTAATGAATTATTTCTTGCCAAGAAGAAAAAATGAACTTAAGCCATAATTATTATGATGAACGTTGTTCATAAACTTGTGATGAATGTTGTTCGTATTTGCATATATGAATCGAACAGCCACAATGTTATATAGGATTAGAACCACGTTCTAAAGGTTAAATACTTATTAATTCTATCTTGTAATTTTCACCCATTGCGGTAACTCAAGTCCAGAAGTTTAGATAAAGTGAGACACCCATCCCGAATAAATAAATAGATAAAATTAACCTAAAATTGTAAATTGTAAATGAAAAAGAAAGGGATAATTGAATGCACTCACAATTTCCACTGAGCGGTGTCGGCGAGTGAGTGCTTACGATGGCTTTGCCGAGCCGTGGGAGTCCAGAAGTTTATATACAGTGAAAGACCCAAGCAAAAGGATTTCTTTCGAGTTAACGTGATATTTTTAATTATTTACTGAGAAGGTATATTAGTCCTTTTGTAGCAAAGGTCTCTTTTGTCCGATTCATTCCGCATGTGTTGGGGGAGAGTACCGTGTCATTTGCCATGTGAGGTTTCGTTTTTCCAGAGGTCATGTGAAGTTAAAACACGCAATTACTACGAACCAATTAGTAATATTATATTTTAAAAAAAATTTATTATTTTTAATTGTACTGCAAAAATAATAACTGTAAAGAGAATTAATTAGACCTGAACACGAATTCAGATTTTCTTTCTCAATTCCAAGAAAAATATTTAGGGTAAAATCTGTTTGAAATCAAAATTTTTAGTTAAAATCCGAATCCCCCGCACATACTTTATTTTATTACTTTCTTCTGGGCTGAGGGGCTCGAACTAGACCAGTCATCATCAGGAGTACTTTCTAGTTGGGGTTCAGGATTAACCGAAGTCATTGTCTTGTAACATATATAATGAAACTTCAGGTATCCCTCTGATTCCTGAACCCGAACTAAAAAGAATTCCGAAGACATTCTCTCGCTGCCTTCAAAGCCAACGATAGAGATCAGATCAGTCACCTTATCCAGGTCCTTATTTTATTTTATTTTTTCATGTTTTCTTATATCATTAGCTGAGTTTGTATGGTGATAAATATTGGAGCAAGCGTGGTCTGTATTAAAAGGACTGATTTTTTTTTTTAAATTTCTACCCTTTTCTTCTCATACGCCGCTAATGGGTTTGTAGTTTTTTGTCAATTAATTAAATTAATCAGTTAATTACATTTAGCTGTTGAGCCGGGAACAGTAAATGTATCTAAACCCTTCTTCCTTGATCTGTGTAATTTTCTGAAATACTCCCTTAAATAAATTTACAATATCTCCAGTGATGGAGTTCTGGTTTGCCGTAGGAGGCAGATGGAGTCTTTCCATTGGAGCATAGGTTACAATTCCTATATGTGCTTATCTAACTTGTCTGCTTGGATCAACTCTCTCAGGTAGCACCTGCATTTACAAAAACGAAAGAAAAAGAAAGATGAGATCCGCGGGTGATCACCTCAGCGAACTCCCGGATGATATTCTTGTAAATATTTTGTCTCGCTTGACCATGAAAGAAGCTGTAAGAACCAGCATAATATCAAGTAGGTGAAGATATCTGTGGAGAGGTTTCACTGGTTGTTTGAACTTTGAGGATCCACTCACTATGGCAGACTTAAAGTGGTGTAGTTTGAATTTGCGAAGTGAGCCGCCAAATGTAGAAAGGCATAAATTTGTCAGTTGGGTCAATGAAGTGTTGAAATCACTCGAAGGTCATCGTATGGAAGAATTGAGGATTTGCTTTGATGTGTTCTCTAACCACCATATTGATAACTGGATCAAATTTGCATCGGAAAGGAGAGTTAGAAGGCTTGAGTTGGATTTCTCAAGAATTGCGGATTGTCGTCGGTTTGTTCACCAATACACATTTCCATCACATCTTGATTTTTATTATTCCAGCTTTAGGCACCTTAGAGACCTAAGTTTGACAACGTTGGGCATAACAGGAGAGGTTCTTGAACATTTGTTATCTCATTGCTGTCCTGTTCTCGAAGTGCTAAATGTTGCAGAGTCAAGCAGTCTTACGAGTCTTAAAGTTTCTGGTCCATCACTTAAGTTGAAACATTTGAAATTAAACAAGTTGGACAACTTGAAGGACCTCGAACTTCATGCCCCGAATCTCTTATCTTTTGAATATTCAGGGCCAGTACTACCTTTTTCTTTCAGAAACGTTCCAAATCTTGTTGACGTATCCTTTTGGGGCTGCTTTGGTACAGACATCGCAAAGAACCTATGCCAGTATTCTATTTCTCTTTTCCGGCTACACACTCTTAAATTGGACATTTGTGATCTGTTGGTAATTAGTTAGTTTGTTTTATTTTCCACTTTTATTGATTCGTTATTGCTGTTGCTATTGTTAATTTTGTCTTCCATATTTTGATGATATTGATGCATAACAAATTTGATTCTTACTTTATTCAGATCCGTGACAGTGAATATAGAGCTGGCCGCTACCTCAATATTCCTGAAATGTGCAATCTCAAGCATTTGGAAATTATTGTAACATCAGAGTTTGATGAACTCCTCCTTTGTATTGCTTTATTGAAAGTATCTCCTTCATTGTATAAATTTTCGCTAAAGGTGAATGTTGTTTAATTTATTAATTCTTTACTAGAGATGGAACTCAATACCATTTACTAATTTGTGATATATGTGCTTGTGTTTTCCAGTCAGTATCACCATTTGACCTTGAGACCTATAAATCGATCAGGACTATCAAGGATCAGCCGTACTTAAGCTTCAAAGAATTACGAAGTGTTAGGGTGGTGGAGTTCCTGGGGTTCATTGGACATGCAGCCGATGTTGAGCTTGTAATCTACTTAATTTCCTGTGCTAAGCTGTTGGAGAAGATAATTATCGAGCCCTGTCGAACATGGTGCGTGGGAACTCCGAGGGAATTAATCTGGAGGGAAACGGCGGAGTATCAATCCGCTAGAAGGCGTGCTTTTGAGTTGGCGGCTAAATTTCCTTTATGGGAATTTGTGATACCGTAAATTATTATGAATTATTTATTTGTTTTTTTAATGTAATTTGTGGAGGTGAAGATGAGGAGTCTTTGCTCATTTGAGATTTTATTAAGCATCCAGTTAATAGTCAGATTTGCTTTACTTAACAGTAGGTTTTTTTTTTTTTTTACTTTCCTTTTTTTAATTATCTAATCATTTCTTTTAGCAGAGTATTGGAAATTAATTGTGGATTTATATTTTGCTTTAATTACTACAATCAGCAAATATGTTACGATATGACATTAACTAAATGGGTCCAGTTACAATACAAATAAAATTGTGATTTCATACATTATTTTTTATCCTTTTGTGATCCAACCATCCATTGGTTTCTAAGCTTTTCTAACGGCACGGCATGATACACCTAAACTGTGTTAAAGTTTGAGTAAAATAAGTGTTAGAATAATGACATTTAATTACTTTTTTATTTTAAATATATACCATTGAATGAGAGGAATGGCGAAATATTTATATAAAGAAAATTTGAGTTAATATAGTATGAAAGCTTTTTTATTTTTATTTTTATTTTTAAAAAAACCCAATATAAAAGCTAGGCCCAATAGACGAGCACAGACGAGGCCCAGAAATGCAACGCAGAAATAAAGAGAAATGAAACGTTGTCGGATTACCGATTCAATTTCAACATCATCCATCTCTGTCCCGTATTTTCGAGATGGAATGAAGCGTCAGCATCATGCCATCACACAACTCAACCAACTACTCTAGCACGTGTACAGCCACTATTGGTTCGTGATAAATCTTCATAACCAAAATCAATAGTCGAGAGTGGCTGTATTAGTTAATTGAATGGGAACCATTTCTTGCCCTAACGCTGGGGTCCTCTTACATACAAGTATTGAATGGTACATCCACACATATAAATAATATATAATGTGAATTTTATATATTATTTATATGTGTGGGTATACCCTATAATATTTATATGATAGGTATTTTCCTAACACTGTTAGTTTGAACAGAGCTTGTACTCGTTTTTTCATTAACGACGTGGTCCCATCTGTTTTGATTGTCCTTTAAATAAAAGAAATCAAGGGATGGCCCTCCCTAAATTCTATGATTCTGTCTCATTGTTCAGTTGTTTTGGGGAGCTCTTTGTGGTTGCTAGCCAATGAAATACTTGTTAAACCAGTTTTTGATAAAATCTTTTTGTCACTAAAATGCCCACGACTTAAATTATTTTTGTAGACAACGCAAGTAAATTTTTATTTAAAGAAACAAATCTTGAATTTATCTTCCTCACTTAGACCTCTGATAATGGAATGAATACTAAATGTATTTATTACATATTTGGATTATATTAAAAGATTAAGAGTCATGTCGCACATAGCAAATTTTTAATTACAAAAAATTATCTCAAATGATTTGATATTTATTAATCAATTGGTGAGATAATGCAACTAATTCACCTAAATTTTTAAAGAATTATCAATTACTTAATGAATGACATGTCATTTATAATAAATTTTGGGACAAAAATTTTGGGACGTCTATCATTAGTCAAAGATTAATAGGTGTCTAATTTTTTTTGGACAATTAATGTTACAATTTATTTTAATAATTGAGTTTTAATTTATTTTAATTAATATGATATTCATCTCGTAGATGACATATAATTAATTATCTTAATTATTATTATTTCTTTTATAGATTCAACAATGAATCCCCTTTATTTAGGCTTTCTATACAGAACAATGCTATTTGTACAGAAATAGAAACAAATTAATCATGTGCGATTGGACAAAATGAGCGTTAAATTTTATTTGTATTGTTCACAACTAGAGGGAAAGAATATCTATTTAAAATTTGAGGACTTGAGTATAGATAAGTTAAAGATAAAAAAACAGAGAGGATTGAGAAAGGATTGGAGTGACAGAAAGTGGATAAAGATAAAAAGGAAAAAAAAAAAAAGCTATGAAGGAAGAAGAAATAAAACAAAAATCCTGGTAATTTAGCTTGGCACTAGTAAGGTTATTTTAGGTATTAAACTGAGTTGATAAAGTAAAATAGAAACTATAAAATGTTAATAATGAGTTTACCGAGTAAACAAGTTTAATTAGTATTCTAATTGGTTCAAGTAATCTCACTCGAAAAGGAAAAATTATTAAAGGGGATGCAACTTAAAATGCAACGGAGCATTCTAAAGTCCCGCACTCCGCTTTCTCTCGTTGCCATCAAAGCCAACGATTTGTTTCTGCAGCCAGAGACCTCATACTTGCATTTTTTTTCTCATATGCGGCTTGCTTACATTTTATTTTATTCTACCGATTTATTGGTTCATTGTTTGTTATTTATTCACTGTTGAAATATACACTTCGTTGTGAAAATTTGGATTGAAGATCTGGTCGATTGATGAGTTTTAGTTTTTTATCGATTAAATTAATTAATCAATTACATATATGCGTTGAATATTAATTGGATAACAGATATAGAAATAAGAAATAATAATGATAATAATGATGATTGTGGAATTTCAGAAGATATTTTAATTCTAGTTTTCTTGTAGGAGGCAAATGGAGTCTCTCCCTCGAAGTACAAGTACGTGTAACGTTCAAATATTTATTTACACGCTGGTGTACATTTTATGTCTTCATTCACTAATTTCCAAATTAATTTGCTTATCTAATTTCCCTTTTCTGGGTTATTCTCTCAGAAAGAGGTAGGACCTTCCCTCTGCCCTGCAGGTACAAAAACACAAGAAAAAGAGATATGTTGGGTGAAAAATATGGGTCTGTGAGTGATCACATTAGCAAACTCCCAGATGATATTCTTGTAAATATTTTGTCTCGCTTGACCATGAATGAAGCGGTAAGAACCAGCATAATATCAAGTAGATGGGAGATATTTGTAGAGAGGTTTCACTGGTTGTTTGAACTTTGAGTATCCACTCATTATGGCAGACTTACTGTGGTCTAGTTTGAATTTGAAAAGTAAGCCGCTAAATGTAGAAAGGCATAAGTTTGTCAGTTGGGTCAATCAAGTATTGAGATCATTTGAATGTCATTATAAAGAAGAATTGAGGATTTGCTTTGACGTGGGGCCTTCCGGAAATATTGATAATTGGATCAAATTTGCAATTGAAAGGGGAGTTCAAAGGCTTGAGTTGGACTTGTCAAGACTTGACCTTAATTTGAGGTCTGTTGGCCAATACACTTTTACTTCAAATCTTGATTTTTATTCCAGCTTTAAGCATCTTACAGCCCTAAATTTAACAACAGTGGCCATAACAGGAGAGGTTGTAGAACATTTATTATCTTATCACTGTCCTGCTCTTGAGGTGTTACATGTTGCACAGTCGAGCATTCTGACAAGTCTTAAAGTTTCTGGTCCATCGGTCAAGTTAAAACACTTAAAGTTGGAATTTTTGGACAACTTGAAGGATCTTGAACTTCATGCCCTGAATCTCTTATCTTTTGAATATTCAGGACTAGGTGTTCCAATTTCTTTTAGAAACGTTCCAAATCTTGTTGAGGTATCCTTTCGTGGCATTTTAAGTAAACGCATCGTCGATCACCTGTGGCATCATCCCAGTTTCCCAGTGCCAGTTGGCCCACTACACACGCTTAAGTTGGACATTTCTTTCTTTTATGTAAGTTTGTTCTATTTTTCATTGTCATTGCTATTATTATTATTGATTCATTTGTCTTAAATATTTGTTGTTCATGTTGATGCACTATTAATTTGCATCTTGTATTATTCAATTATTTCAGGTCTATTGGGGAGGCCACTGCTTCTACAATATTCCTGAATTTTGCAATCTCAAGCATTTGGAAATTGTTGGAACACCAGAAATTAATTGTCTTCTCCTTTGTGTTGCTTTTTTGAAAGCATCTCCTTCTTTGTTTAAATTTACACTGAAGGTTAATATTTCCTTTGCTTGTGATTTTGTTATTGAATAATAGAGTCGGAATTTTGATTTCATACATGGATTTTTTTTAATTAATGGCTGAGCATATTATGCCTTTGCATTTATACCTTCAAAACATTATTTAATGACATGGTTGTCTCTAATTCAATTGATGTCTCAGATACGTCGCATTTGGTGTGAATCAACAGAGACCATCAAGGGTCAGCCATATTTAAGCTTCACAGAGTTCAGAAGTGTTAGGGTGGTGGAGTTGCTGGGATTCGTAGGACATGCAGCTGATCTTGAGTTTGTAATGTTTTTAATTGAGAGTGCTAAGTTGTTGGAGAAAATTATCATTGATCCTTGTATGATATACTAGGTGGGAACTCCAAGGGAATTTTCCTGTAGAGAAAGTAAGGAGTATCTATCAGCTAGAAGGCGTGTTGTTGAGTTCGCCGCAAAATTTCCTTTATGGAAATTTATGATACCATAGGTATATAATATTATGGTTATTGGCTATTAGATCCAATCCATAAAATCAACGGTGGAAAAACCTATAATTATTTTTAAACTTTCATCTCTGGTGATACATTTTTATTCGTTTGTTATATAATGTAGCTTTGAGCAAGTTATACTTTTTTTTTCTATCATCATATACATTGTAGTGATGTTCTTTCACATCCATTCATTTAATTGTGGACATGGACATTACACAAAGTGAATTTTGTAGACGATAGAGGGAAGGAGAGGCATTATAAAATTTCATAATTTTCAAAAGGGCAGGGCGAAACCAATAGCTTTCTCTGTTAAAATTTTTAACAAAAACAAAAGACTAATATTATGATTTGATATCAAAATTTGAAAGACTAAGTCTAACGAAGGAGAATATAATGATCAAAAGTAAAAAATGACGAAGCAAGATAGCATAAGGCAATTGATAGGATAGATAAATATTAGATATTATTTTAGTGTTAGATTAAGTCAATGTAATTAAATTACGCTTTAACCAAGTATGATTAGATTTCGTTTTAATTCAAACGATTGAATGAGATTTTAGTCAAGCATTAAATGTTATTAAATGATGCTATAATAAAAATGACTCTATAAAAGAAATTTTGATAGATAGTCTTAAAGACGATTATAAAAGAATTTTTTTTAAATTAATCAAAGGCTACAAAAATAATATCAAAATTTATTTATTTCCAACTACAATGATGATCCATTAAAGATATGTTTAACTCATTTTTGGTTTATCTTACAATGATGATAGTCTAACTGCAGAAGCCAATGCTTTAGTAGATGTAACACCAATTATGAACACAACTCAAAGGAAGGCAAAGTCAAAACCACAACCTCATTCTGAGAAGAAGAATAGTCCATTTGCAAAGACCCTTAAGAAAATTAAAACTCAAATCACTGCCTCACACTTTAGAATTTGTATTCTTAGAACAATTTGCGACTCTACTTGTAATTATACGTTTATTGTTCCTTGGATGTTTTGTCAGAGGTAGAATGTGGCTTACAAGCTGAAATAATATCCGTATATTGTCAAAGAAGAAACAAAATAGTTTCAGGAAGTAACAAAGTAATCAAAAGCACTCAGTGTTAGCCGATTGATTATTTTTGCGAAGTTACACTTGCACGAAATAGAACATCAAACTTTAAAACCTAATTTCCTATGACAGACATTTGGCATATCGACTATACCATTTTTTTACCGTAACGAGTAGTATACTGCATTTTCTTAATGTGAAGTAGAGTGCTTTAGAACAGAGAGAAAAGAAGAACATGAGTCATGAAAATACTAAAAGCAATTGAGCAATGAAGTAAACCAATCAAATGAGTAAGGGGTAAAAAGATAAGGGGTGAATGGAAGCTAAGAATAAGGTAGGGCTCCTCAAGGAGGCATCATGGCAAACGTGGGGTGATGAGCAACAAAGTACAAATTTCCTGATTTTATTAACATGCACCAAAGCGTCTGCGTACAAGAATTTCTGAATAAGTATTTAATCTTTTTGCAACTATCGGTACAAATAATAACTGACCAGGATTTTGCAAAAACATAAACATCACAGAGGGTGGGTGCACCAAGGAAGAGGAAAATCAGTACTCACTCACTATGAAGTTCATAAGAAGCTTATGATGAAAAAATCCATGTCATATCCGCAAAAACAGAATTCTTAAGAGTCTCTCCGCACACTTAATTGTCACTTGCCATCAGATCAAACATGAAATTTTCCTTTTTCACTTAAAAGAATGAATAAACGAAATGAGTAGGTCAAACTCCTTTTTCTATTTACTTAAAGAAAACACCCAGCAGGAAGTACAAAAGATTCTTCAACAGCAGAACCGTACAACATGTGAAGAAATCATAACCACATTACGTGTAGAGTACACCAACCACCCCCAAAAAAAGTCAATGTTTAATGCAGATATCATGCGAATTACGTAAATGTATAGAGGGTGAGGAATAACACCAGCGTTGCAACAAGAAGCGTTTAGGTGATATTGGAGTTGTTAAGCTGATCCAATACATCAATCAACCAAGCCATCCACGCTTTCTCCACCTCACCCTCAGCCATTACTGCAGCTTCAGCCCCTTTCTTTGCCAGTTCACCTAACTCCGTCGCCTTTTTCTCCATTGCTATTTCTTCCACCTCTTCCTTCTTGACCGGTTAAAAGCAACAAAAAGATAATGATGCAAAAAGAGTAGAATTAGAACAAGCAAAGTAATAATGAATCACTTCTTATCGAGAAGAGGGCACATGAACTTAACCGATAAATATTTTGATAAATGTCATTTGTAAAACAACCACAATGTTGAAAAAAAAAGACAAAAAAGAGAAAAAGAAGATATCCGACCAAGTTCTTCAACAACAGAGGATTTAGAAACATGATCTCAAGGTTAAATACCCTGTTAGTAATCGATTATTTACCAACTCTTTCCAGTCTTTTTACCCATTTCAGGCAGCAATTCAAGTCCACAAGTTTACACACACACACACACATATAGTGAATCACCCAAAAAGATAAACTTAAAAAATTTTAAAAAAACAATTGAATGCACTTACAATTTCCATCGAGCGGCGGCAACTGCTTGTTGTACTATGAGCCAGTTGACAATTAACGGCGGAATCTCCCGGGCGGGAGTACTTGAGTGATCCTTAATCCTGATCCAAACCGAAAAGGATTCTGAACACATTCTCTGGTTGCCATCACACGCCAACTATTTGTTTTCGCGGCCAGAGATCAGTTACCATTATCAAGGTTTTAATTTTATCTTTTAAAGCTCTTTTTGTGCTTTGTTACTAGATTTTCTCATATGAACAGCGGGCATTGGATGGCGATATCAAACTGTGGTCTGTATGAAACGGTCTTCTTCTTGTCTGCGGCTTACGTATATATTTTATTTTCTTTTATCCATTTATTGATCCATTGTTTGTTATTTTTATTAATTGTTGAAAAATATAATCCGTTGGAAGTTTCAATCGAAGGCTTCCGTTGATGGGTTGTGGTTTTGTCACGACCCGACCCGAATCTTGGGGCGAGTCTCTCTAATCCTCGAAATTTAACTAATAATAATTCTATAATAATAATAATAATATTTCTACTGAAATTTTAGCAGAATTTTCTCTATAATTTTGATACTAGTAATATTGCAATTACTGAAAATAGCACTTTCCAAAATATTTCTAAATACAACAAACTCTACCAATCAATATTCCAACAAATACCAGATATTGTCTAAAATATTTTAATACTAAATAC
Organism: Aegle marmelos; assembly: GCA_030449875.1. Taxonomy (NCBI): domain Eukaryota; kingdom Viridiplantae; phylum Streptophyta; class Magnoliopsida; order Sapindales; family Rutaceae; genus Aegle; species Aegle marmelos. The sequence continues at coordinate 4,663,587 of JASUUL010000093.1, forward strand.
AGTAAATTATTTTTAATCACAATATTATACAATGTAAAAAATTTCAACTAAAAATATCGTGACTCCTAACACTACTATGTCAACTATCGTTGCTGAGTCGACTGTTATACCTGCAAATCTTCCTTGCAGGGAAAAATATAATAAAAATGGGGGTGAGTATAAGACTCAGTGAAGGTCAGTGAGTGGATAATAATTTTTTAAAAATAATTTAATTTTAAAAATAATCGTATCACTTTTCAATATACAATTTCATCAAATCATAAATAAGAAATATTAATAAATCACTTAACATTTATAATCAAATCACTAACTTTAAAAAAATATATATAATGTCATATAAAATAATCAGGGAAGAACATGTGATAACATCAAATAAATACTCAATAAAAAATTATCGTAAAATACTGCATAAAACCAAGGAGAATTCACAACAGATTATATCAATACTGAATACTGAAAACTTTCACCAAATGAGTTCTTGGGAAAATAATTTCATCATATTCAGACCCCAACGGACGAGTAATTAAGGACAATTCACAACAGATTATATCAATACTGAATACTGAAAACTTTCACCAAATGAGTACTTGGGAAAATAATCTCATCATATTCAGACCCCAACGGACGAGTAATTAAGAAACCATTATGCCCCAGAGCTACACGAATAATCCAGACCTCAACGAACGGACAATCAAAAAACTATCATACCTCAGAGCTACACAGACAGACAGAGAAATAACATCTCATATGCCATTACATCTTAACATATCTCATCATTATAACTATGCATGCATAAATAGTCTCCAAAAGATAAAAACAATCAAATTCATGGCCCAAAGCCTCTGTGTATATTCAAACGGACCTCAAAAGCCGATATCTCACATCATCACATATCATCCCATATCATCTCAGTAAAGATACCAGATGTTGTGAATTTTCTTTAATTTTACGCAGTATTTTGTGATAATTTTAGATTGAATATTTATATGATGTTATGACATATTCTTCCCTAATTATTTCACATGATATTATATATGTTTTTGAAGTTAGTGATTTGATTATAAATGTTAAGTGATTTATTAATTTTATTTTTTACTCACCCCCTTTTTATTATATTTTTTCTCCTTACAAGAGATTTACAGGTACAATAGTTGACTCAGTAATGATAGCTATTTATATTTTGGCTACGTAATTGTCTTAGGAGTTTTGGAGTTTTGTGTGGGATATTTCAGATTTTATAATATTATAATTAAGAGTAACTTACTGTGTTTGGTACTAAAATATTTTAGATGATATTCGGTATTTATTGGAATATTGATTGACAAAGTTGGTTGTATTTGAAAATTATTTTGGGAGTGCTATTTTCGTTAATTGCAGGATTGGTGGTATCAAAACCATAGAAGAAATTTTGTCGGAATTTTAATAGAAATATTATTATTATTATTTATAGAATCATTATTAGTTGAATTTCAAAGATTAGTGAGACTCGTTTTAAGGTTCTAGACGGGTCATGATATCTGCAAAATAAAAATTAAGTGGCGATAGAAGCGATAGAATGACAAGAAAATATGTAAATCAAAATTTAAATCGTCCATGCAAAGTCAATATCACAAAGAGAGAGTACGTGCCTGCCATCGTCTTCTCATGGGCAATACCCTGCCATAGTTGAAGCACAAATTACATACGTCACATATACTTTCTCGGATGTTCCTTCAACATTCGAGCTTTCACTTCCGCCCGATGTCGATAAGAGCGTAGCATTTCATCACTAGTCATTTCTAGTGCTGTCATGCCAACCACGATCTCCGGCTTGACCTGCCCAAAGAGGACTTTCCTTCGGAAATCTGGGTTCTCAGGATCCTTGAGGTTACCCAAGACAGCTCTATACTTGATCTTATAAGGTCCATCAGATCGGCCCCATTTCTCAAACATTGCAGACTCCAATGCTATTGCAACTCGAACTGAGTCACAAGCATTCACTTCATCCCGAATTTCGTCGTCAGCCTCACCAGAAACCTTGGATAAAGCATCACAAACTTTCTCCCTCACCACCTCCCGAAAACAATCATTGCATCTAATCATAGATCTGCTCAGCTTATGGAGAATGATGCCAGAAGCTTGTCCCCCTTGTGTAATCAAATTTTCAGCATTGACATTATCCGTCGAATTGGTTCCCTCTGTCACAACATTTTCTGATCTTACTACATTCGAGGAGCTGGATGTAGAATTCTGATCGGCTTTCTGAACCTTGAAAATTCCAATACCAGAGATCTCCTGACCCTCCTCAGAGGTCCTCTTATCGACCTTCTCCGTTTTTGCAGGCTCAGAGTCGCCAGGGATTGTATAGCTTCCTTTTCTCTCATCTCTTATTTGCTCAAGGAACATATTTCTCCATGACACAATCAAGTCAGATGCAAAATCCTGGATTTTCTTCCTTGGATGATTTGTCAGAGGAAGAAGATGCCTCACAAGCTGAAATGATATGCATACCAATAAATCAATTCCAGAATTACCAAAGTAATTAAATTCATTCAGTCTATGCAAATTGATAATTTTTGTGAAGCTGCACAAAATAAAACACCTAAGTGTAAAACAAAATTTCCTGCCACAGGCATTTAGCATATTGAGCATACTGCTTTTTCTTAATACGAAGCAGAAAATGAGATGAAAAGACAAAAAAATAAATTGTTGGATGAGAAGTATTTCATCTTTTTGCGACTTTTTGTACAAACGATGCTGACCTCGATTCTGCAAAAGCGCAGACATCTCATAGATTTGGGGCACTAGAAAACGGAATAATCTATACTCATTCATTATGGAATTTAAATATAACGAATAATCTATGTCATTTATTATGGAATTTAGATGTAACTTATGATGTATTATCCTAGAAATGTCCATTAAAACAATCTGGTTATGTTAGATAGTTTATAGACAATGCTACCAGATGATAGAGGAAATTCTTCTTGAGCGAAGATTATGATCACAAAGCAAAAGATGCAAGTAATAAATGACACGGAAGAAGTAGGCAACATCAAACTCCTTTTTTTGCCAATTATTAACGCAGGAGCAAAAGATACTTCAACTACAAAACTTTCAAACTTGTGAAGAAATCATAAGCACATTTAAAGCGATCAATGCTGAATACAGAAAATATGCAAGGTACATAAATACATATAGCGAGTAAGGAATAACACCTGCGTTGAAACAAGAAGCGGACAGGTGATATCGGACTTGCTGAGCTGATCCAATGCAGCAATGCACCATGCGGTCCATACTTTCTCCGCGTCACCCTCAGCCATTACTGCCGCTTCTGCCCCTCTCTTCGCCTCTTCACACAACTGCATCACCTTGTTCTCCATTGGTTTTCCCCCCACCTCTACTTTCTTAAGCAGTTAAAAGGACAGCAAAATTATAGCAAGCAAAAATTTTAATGAATTATTTCTTGCCAAGAAGAAAACACGAACTTAAACCATAATTATTATGATGAACGTTGTTCATAAACTTGTGATGAATGTTATTCATAAATTTGTTATATTTTGTATTTGCATATATGAATCGAACAGCCACAATGTTATATAGGATTAGAACCACGTTCTAAAGGTTAAATACTTATTAATTCTATCTTGTAATTTTCACCCATTGCGGTAACTCAAGTCCAGAAGTTTATATAAAGTGAGACACCCATCCCGAATAAATAAATAGATAAAATTAACCTAAACTTGTAAATTGTAAATGAAAAAGAAAGGGATAATTGAATGCACTCACAATTTCCATTGAGCGGTGTCGGCGAGTGACTGCTTACGATGGCTTTGCCGAGCCGTGGGAGTCCAGAAGTTTATATACAGTGAAAGACCCAAGCAAAAGGATTTCTTTTGAGTTAACGTGATACTTTTAATTATTTAATGAGAAGGTATAGTAGTCCTTTTGTATCAAATTGTCTGATTCATTCCGTATGTGTTGGGGGAGAGTAACCGATCATTTGCCATGTGAGGTTTCGTTTTTCCAGAGGTCGTGTGAAGTTAAAACACGCAATTACTATGAACCAATTAGTAATATTATATTTTAAAAATAATTTATTATTTTTAATTGTACTGCAAAAATAATAACTGTCAAGAGAATTAATTAGACCTAAACACGAATTCAGATTTTCTTTCTCAATTCCAAGAAAAATATTTAGGGTAAAATCTGTTTGAAATCAAAATTTTTAGTTAAAATCCGAATCCCCCGCACATACTTTCTTTTATTACTTTCTTCTGGGCTGAGGGGATCGAACTAGTTAAAATCCGAAGTCATTGTCTTGTAACATATATAATGAAACTTCAGGTATCCCTCTGATTCCTGAACCCGAACTAAAAAGAATTCCGAAGACATTCTCTGGCTTCCTTCAAAGCCAACGATAGAGATCAGATCAGTCACCTTATCCAGGTCCTTATTTTATTTTTTTTTCATGTTTTCTTATATCATTAGCTGAGTTTGTATGGTGATAAATATTGGAGCAAGCGTGGTCTGTATTAAAAGGACTGATTTTTTTTTTTATTTCTTCCCTTTTCTTCTCATACGCCGCTAATGGGTTTGTAGTTTTTTGTCAATTAATTAAATTAATCAGTTAATTACATTTAGCTGTTGATCCGGAAACGGTAATTGTATCTAAAACCTTCTTCCTCGATCTGTGTAATTTTCTAAAATACTGTTTTTTTCCCTTAAATAAATTTACAGTATCTCCAGTGATGGCGTTCTGGTTTCTTGTAGGAGGCAGATGGAGTCTCTCCATTGGAGCATAGGTTACAATTCCTATATTTATTGGGATAGATATGATGTCTTCATTTACTAAATTAATTTGCTTATCTAACTTGCCTGTTTGAATCAACTCTGTCAGGTAGCACCTGCATTTACAAAAACGAACGAAAAGGAAAGATGAGATCCGTCGATGATCACCTCAGCGAACTCCCGGATGATATTCTTGTAAATATTTTGTCTCGCTTGACCATGAAAGAAGCAGTAAGAACCAGCATAATATCAAGTAGGTGGAGATATCTGTGGAGAGGTTTCACTGGTTGTTTGAACTTTGAGGATCCACTCACTATGGCAGACTTAAAGTGGTCTAGTTTGCATTTTAGAAGCGAGCCGCCAAATGTAGAAAGGTATAAGTTTGTCAGTTGGGTCAATGAAGTCTTGAAATCACTCGAAGGTCATCGTATAGAGGAATTGAGGATTTGCTTTGATGTGTTCTCTAACCACGATATTGATAACTGGATCAAATTTGCATCGGAAAGGAGAGTTAGAAGGCTTGAGTTGGATTTCTCAAGAATTGCGGATTGTCGTCGGTTTGTTCACCAATACACATTTCCATCACATCTTGATTTTTATTCCAGCTTTAGGCACCTTACAGGACTAAGTTTGACAACGGTGGGCATAACAGGAGAGGTTCTTGAACATTTGTTATCTTATTGCTGTCCTGTTCTCGAGGTGCTAAATGTTGCAGAGTCGGGCAGTCTAACGAGTCTTAAAGTTTCTGGTCCATCACTTAAGTTGAAACACTTGAAATTAAACAGGTTGGACAACTTGAAGGACCTTGAACTTCATGCCCCGAATCTCTTATCTTTTGAGTATTCTGGGCCAGTACTGCCTTTTTCTTTCAGAAACGTTCCAAATCTTGTTGACGCATCCTTTTGGGACTGCTTTAGTGCATACATCGCAAAGAACCTATGCCAGTATTCTATTTTTCTTTTGCGGCTACAGACTCTTAAATTGGACATTTGTAACCTGTTGGTAATTAGTTTGTTCGTTTTATTTTCCATTTTTATTAATTCATTATTGCTGTTGCTTTTGTTAATTTTGTGTTCCATATTTTGTTGATATTGATGCATAATAAATTTGATTCTTACTTTATTCAGATCCGTGACAGTGAATATAGAGCAGGCCGCTACCTCAATATTCCTGAAATGTGCAATCTCAAGCATTTGGAAATTATTGTAACATCAAAGTTTGATGAACTCCTTCTTTGTATTGCTTTATTGAAAGCATCTCCTTCATTGTATAAATTTTCGCTAAAGGTGAATGTTGTTTAATTTATTAATTCTTTACTAGAGGTGGAAATTAATACCATTTACTAATTTGTGATATATGTGCTTGTGTTTTCCAGTCAGTATCACCATTTGACCTTGAGACCTATGAATCGATCAGGACTATCAAGGATCAGCCGTACTTAAGCTTCAAAGAATTAAGAAGTATTAGGGTGGTGGAGTTCCTGGGATTCGTGGGGCATGCAGCCGATTTTGAGCTTGTAATGTACTTAATTTCCAGTGCTAAGCTGTTGGAGAAGATAATTATCGACCCCTGTCGAACATGGTGCGTGGGAAATCCAAGGGAATTGAACTGTCGGGAAATGGCGGAGTATCAATCCGCTAGAAGGCGTGCTTTCGAGTTGGCGGCTAAATTTCCTTTATGGGAATTTGTGATAGCGTAAATTATTATGAATTATTTATTTGTTTTTTTTTATATGAAATTTGTGGAGGTGAAGATGAGGAGTCTTTGCTATTTGAGATTTTATTGAGCCCCCAATTAATAGTTAGATTTGCTTTACTTGACAGTAATTTTTCTTTTTATTTTTTAATTATCTAACCTTTTTTTAGCAAATTATTGGAATTAATTGTAGGTCTATATTTTGTTTTATATTACTACAATCATCAAATATAGTATTAATTGAGTGGGTCTAGCTAAAACACAATTGTGGTTTCATAGACTTTTTTTTTTTTTTTTTGTCTTTTGTAATCCAACCATCAAAGCTTTTCAAAGCTTTTCTAATCCATGAATATAATTATTTGGTTATCAAAGACGTGTTCCCTTATATTTACTTAAAAAGAAAAGGAAGACCAAGTTTCAAATTTTTAACATATTAGTCCATTAAAATATTTTATTATATGGGTCAAGACTCAAAGGTAAGTTAGTAAATAAATATATTTCCATATTAAAAATATGAATGGATTATTTTAACTTGCTAAAATACTCTCCACTTCCGTTTACTTAAAATATTAATTGGGTTATAATGATATTATCTTGGGTGTATTGTAATACAGGATTGGACAAGATTTTATATAAATTTTGACAATATTAAAATAATAAACAAATAAATATTAAATAGATGCTTGGATAACTTTTTAAATTTCATTATAGAGTTTATAAATAATATTTTCAAAATAATAAATTTCTATATGTATATTTGAAATTATGTAAAATTACTTATACCTTATCACAGATATGAAGGTGATCAATTGTTTATTACACATGAAAATTAATAAATTGTATAATATTTATTCTATTACTTAGATTTAAAATTATAAAAATAAAACTTAAATTTAAAATTATAAAGAATGAATAATAACTTAAATTAATAGGTTATGAGAGAATACCTTTAAAATAAGAAAAATAAAGATTAACTTTTAAGGCTTCTAATGTAATCTTTCTATTTTGTATTGTTAATGTAAGACAAAAATTTAGTCTAAAAAGCTTACTCTAAGCTCTCCTTAGGGTATAAAATATTATCACATGATAATTTACTAACTCAAGTTGTATTATTTTTAGTATACTTATTCGTGTCAAACACTATAATAGGATTAAATTTTAGTAAAGTAAACCCATCCCACCATTCGCAGCCACATTTTAGGAAGCCTTAATTGATTAGATATTGTTATAAAAAGTAAGACATAACTCCTTTTTCGTTACGGTGATAGAGAAGAAAACATAAACACAATATATTTCTTTTGAGAAAATACAAATATTGTTTTATAAATTTTTGTGTTTAAGAAATTAATCTAATTTACACAGTTAGAAGATACTCTTTTTTTTTATGATTTAGAAGAATTATATGTTTGATAATGAATAAATTAAAATTTAAAGTAAGATAGACTGATTGAGAAGGAGATAGAGAGAATAAATTTTTTAGAATTTAAAAATTATTATATTTCAATTGAGGCTTATTATATAAAATTATTAAAACTTATAGTTTTTATTATTTACATAAAACAACAGGGATGGTTAAAGAAAATGTCAAATAAAATTTTTTGAATTTTGAAATTGTTATATTTTAATTGAGGCATATTATACAAAATTTTTGAAATTTGTAGTTTTTGTTATTTACAGAAAACAATAGGGACTGCTAAAGAAAATAATTGGATGTTTGGTAGTACGGTTGCAAAAGTACAATCTCTAAAGCTTCATTTTCCTTGATGTCATAATAAGCCATTGTCTTCAAATTCTGAAGCTGCTATGCTCCCTTAAACAGTTCACAATCTTCACTGGGGATGCTGATCCTCATGCTCCACTATTTTCTTCACATCCAGTGCAGTGTGTGCGCGCCTAACTTGAATTTTCACCGTGGACGTTGGGGCCAGCACAAAGATTTCTTACATTTCTTTCGGAAACCTCCAAAGTTATGTAACTCTCGATGAGTTTTCCACCATAGTAGATGATGTATTCATGCATTGGGGTCCCCTCTCTTACCTCAATGATGAATTTGATATTTTCAATGGTATCAATTCCCTGCATTTTAAGCTTGAAATTTTTCTCATTTGATAGAGTATTAAAACATAGTTTCATTAACCCACTGTCATTAGGGATAACAGAGTTACTGGGGAATGTTATAATCCGTAACTGTAAGCCCATTCTGAAGCTGTTGACCTGCATAAAAGAGCTCCGGTAGATCTTCTAAAATCTGTTCCTCTACCTTTGCATGAATCCTCAATTCCAATTTTTCAATTTTTTCTGTTTTCTTTACCTTCATTTGAAGTATGAGTTTATCTGAGAAAATATAGAGAAGAAACAAATTAGGAGTCAAAATGTGCAAAAAATACACGCTAGTCGCCAATGGTATTGGATAAAAGTGTATTAATTAAAACCTACAAAATGCTCATGTGAAATAAAACTTTTAAAACCTCAAACAACTAGGATAAAAATGAAATCCAAATTCTAGTGTCGCTGATAAATATAATAATCCATTTCCTGCCAATTAACCCAGACGAAAGCTAGACTGCCAGAAAACCTTATCTTTCTTTCCTCATGCAAAAGCAAAAAAATTGCCCATTACCAAAGAGGTACAAGTACTTGGAACATCCCAAAAGCTATAACGTTCTCCATTTCCTCATCTATGACAACAGTTCGAGAGCAACGCCAGGAGATTGCACTGTAGAAGAAATCAATGACAACACATGTTTCCGCAAGCATTTACTTAGGAGTACCCAAAACTAATATTAAATTTCAAATACATGGACTTAATTATCTCACACTACGTATAACGACAAGGTTTCGCACATCATCCAGGTGAAACAGCCTTGAAAAAGATGACTGATTAACCTTCCCGTACAGAAACAGATTGCAACTTCGCTTTAACTTCTTACCATCATATGTTAAAAAATCATTAGAAATATTCGTTACCAAATAATTAAAACCCCTTCAATATTCGAATTTTGTGCGCAAGGAATGCAGGAGCAAGAGACACAGATTGGAACACATGACCGAAGAAGATATAACGAACCCATATATGCTTTAAGTACTTCTCCTGAAGCTAATAATGGACAAAACAACTTAAAAAAAAAAAGTACCAATATAGCATTACAGGAATAAATCCATATCTCAAATTAGTAGGTCTACATTTAATCACTAAAACAATTGGTAATGATCTACATTCCTAAAAACAGGCCAGTGGCTAATTAGTTCAATAAAAAGGAATTAACCTCAAAAACACTTTCTTCAATGCATTTTATTTCCATTTAATCTATTTCCAAACAAAAACAAAGAACCAAAATACCAAAAAAAAAAAAAAAAGTTATGTCAAGAGGAGGCAGAAGCAAAATGCTTGATAACTATGGAAAGAAATGAAAAAGAGTGAAAAAGTAGTCTACAGAAAAGCACAAATGAAGATGGAAAAAATGGAATTTCTTCTTCGGGGGAATTCAAACTGGGAGTTGCTTGATTTTCATCTCTGGATCATTCCGTTGATACTCCACAGAAACCTCAACATTCTTTTCTCCCCCCCCCCCCCCAAACAAAAAAAAAAAAAAAACAAAAATCTTGACCTGTGAAGAGAAGAGAGCAAGTCAGGAGTCAAAAAAGGCCGTGGCTGCTACTTTTCTCTGCCATGCAAAGTTATTCGGTCTTATTTATTAATTTTTTTTTTAAAAATTGCCCACTATTCATTTTCTTTTATAATTTTTTTCGTAGAAAAATCTCTCGGGCATGCCGCATAAAAAGAAAATAGACACAATTGGAAAAAGGAAAAAATTTTTTAATAATCATATACTTTAAATTTTTAATAATAAATACCAAAATTTTCCTTCTATATTTTTTTTATTGTTTATTCAGACATTAAATGCTAAACTTACTACTATGCCTATTGAATATCATCACTTGCTTCAATACATGCGACAATATATTTATTATTTTTCAGAGTTTTAAACTGAATTAAACCTGTGTAGAGCACTTTTCCTGGCACACTCCGGATAGTGAAGAAAGGAATTTGATTCAGTCTCTTGATATTCAGTCTTCTTTAATAGATCACTGAATTTCTATTCGTTGATGTACATACAACATCTAATTTACCGGAGACACGCATTATTATCGCCTTTTTTTTTTTTTTGTGTGACCATTTGATTGTTAGTTTTGCAAGCTTTTCTAAGTAAATTATAATTTTTAACCATGAAATACAACTTTACCTACCCTTAGTTAGTTAGACATTCAGGTGCAATAAGACAACCACTCATGCCGCAATCCCTAGATAAAAAAGGAAACAAGTATTTGAAAAAGGAAACAAGTATCTCCGGGAGCCTTTCGACAGAAAAAGTTTCAATTTATGGCAATCTTCAGTAGGATACACACCCACAAAGTATTTTATTTTTGAGGATCACAAGGAGTTTAAAGAAATAAGAAACTCATAGAATGGCGAAGTAATCGCTAAGAAGCTGCTGCCGAATTCACCCCTGTAGAAACTTAGATTAGACCTGAAAGAACAGAATGAAAAAAAAAAAAGTCACATTTTTCTGTAGAAAAAGAAATAAAATTCAACAAGGGTGGAATGACATACCTGCAACGTACTTTCTATCTGAGGACACAATTTTACGGCCGACTTGTTTGTCATATCCCGAATAAAGAATGCTGAATCCTAGTGCCTTTGCACGTCCATTGTTAATAAGGTCTTCTATGTCATCGATCTGATCAGTATCAGCATATTTGATTGCCAAACTAATTTCTAACCTCTTTGCACCTCTTTGGGTGCGGAACCACTCCCACATCTGTATGAATTCCTTGAAGTCAGACAGCCACTGGAATTCAGCTCTGCCCCATGAGTCAAGCTTCTCTAGAAGTGCCATCAACTCATCCTTCACTGCCTCAAGTTGCGCTAACTTGCTTGATTCTTTTCTTTGCTCTTCCAGCTGCTCCTTCACATATTGCTTCAAGACAACAACTTTCACCCTGGCAGCAACATCGTTTAAAATTTTTTGCTGCACAGGATCATATTGATTTGCACCTTCGTCTGGCAAATCCTCCAGAAGTGCCATGCATACAGAGTCTCTGTTTACAACCTCCTGCTACAAGTAATTCATTATTATTTAAAAAATGATGTGGAAAAGCAACGCAAAGCAAAGCAGGATGATTTGAACGGCCCTAGACCAATTTGAATATGAAATTAATAAATTCTTAATATTAAATAGCAAAATGCAAACCTCAAATATACAAGCGTAGGTAACAAACAAAAAATTCATAGAGGGAAGAACTGATTCAACTGACATTCAAATGCAGAGATTTCTTCACATCTTGCAAGTGATTTTTGACTTCCATCCTGTGTTTTTTGTCCTCTTCGCACATTGTTTCTGCCCACTTAATCTTGTCTTGGATCATGGAAAGAGCGTTGTCTGAGATGTCTAACCTATAATTTCCAATTAAGAACTCTGTTACCTCAACAAGATTGCATAGCAGGCGGTCAGTGAAAATAGAAAAGATACAGACAATTGTGTCACAGAATGGGGAGAAAATGTAGATGTAGCACTCATGATAATATGATTGTCAAAACGAGGATCACATCTGACACAGCTTACTTTGTGGATTTAAGAAAAAAAAAGAAGAAAAATCAGTGGCTATCCAAATTAACACCATTAGCTATCCACAATAGCCGAAAGGTATCTATGACAAGGCAAACACAATTGGAAATTGCTGAAACCATGTAACAAGCGATTGGTATATATCATAGGAAGCAATAAATAGTTAAATTACTTGATAATATATAATGGGCATGGTGGTAAGCAACAAGCTCTTGCACATGTCAAACAAATTTGTAATGTCCCTTGTAGCTACGTACCATCAAATCAGATTTATAACTTAAAATCAAGATGCCATGCAAAAAAAAAGAAAAAAGAAAATAAGACTGAGAGTTACCAATTATTTAATCTCAGCATAATGGTCTCAAGTTGGCCAGGACTCACATCCCTTCCTGCTGCAAGTTTTACCTGCAAATAGCATAGCCTCCCCGTTAGGCATTGGGCTGTTAAATATATCTGGAAAAAGAATTGAGCAAGGTGAAGTGTCCAACCTCAAAGCATCTTCTCGACGGATTTAACTTCCCTTTGACTATCCCCTGTACAATAAACAGCATAAAATTGTCATAGTTTTCTACTTATAAATAGAATTAAACAGCATTTCGTTATGCTGAAAAAGAAATGCCTATTTTCTTGGTGAATCAGGGGGAAAAAATAAAATGGTTTGAGCCAGACGTATCTAAACTAGTTTTCACAAGTCTCATTTCGATTTTGAAATGGTTATGTTACTAGATCAACTTACATTTTATTATTTTGTTAAATTTCATGTTAACGGGAAACTTGATAATTTAATGTTAAAATCTCTCAAGTAAGATCTCAAATGGTCTGTAAATCTGTTCAGAAACCACATAAACCACGGAGGCCAGTGACTTGTTAACATGATAACTATGCATTCATTGATCAGAAAGCTCAAATATGCGCTCGAGTAAAGCTCAGGATCGAAGAACACCCACCACAAAGATGCATTCATTGATCAGAAAGTCTTCGAGTTCACGCACGTTAGCAATCTCAAGTTCTGCCATAAGTTGATCGTAGCATAGATCCTAGGAGAGAGTTAAACCAAGTAATAAAGCTATAGCTTTAGAACTAATTTACACGGAAGAAATGACACAAATATAGTCTATCGTAAGGTAGAAATGATTTGTAGTCACATCATCCCTTTCAAAAAGAATTAACTAATGTAAAACATTACAACCAGCTAGTCTTCAGTTAGATTCTACAGTTTTAACTTTTACTTCAACCCCCAAGAAAAAAAGAAAAAATGTTTCTAAAGAGAGAAATTAAGATATGAAACATTGCGTCAAAAAGGAATGGACCACTGTCGTGGCCAATGTTGCTTCCTGAAATTCGTGACTCTTACTTACATGGAGAATCAAATTCTATCACATTTCAACAGGCAGGCAAATCAACACTTCTACTTGTTGTGAAAAGTTAGTTACATTAAGAAACCAGAGGAAAAGCTCTCAACAAACATTAAACTGGATACCTTGTTTGTCTCAGCAAGAGTAAGCACACTAAGCTGTTTAAGCTTGACCGCTTGATCTGGTACCAACTCTGGTAGATGAGCTGCATCACCTGCGCACAAATCCAAAAGAGTGGACATATTTGGCATATTGCGCCTGTTCTTTTTGGCTTGCTTTAAATTATTTTACATTTAGAGAATGCAAATCTTAATAAATATATTTATTTATTATTTCAATAAAATAAAATAAACGAACAGATAAATAAAATTCTTACTCTTGTATTCGGTCCATGTACCGTATGCAAAAACACGAAGCAAGTCAATGTACATAGAACTTTCCGTTCCCTGAAGCTGCGTTCATGTGAAATCGTTAATAATTTTCTATGATCTTTACACATTTGAATAACATGAAATAAGTAAAGAAAAAAATGATGTCGAAAATGAAAGGTTCTTAAACCACGAAATCTCTGAAAAAACCAAAGGTACCTGATGAAGATTCGGGACGGATAAGATTTCAGAGAAGGCGAAGAGTGAATGGTGAGAGGTGGCTTCGACTATGAGTTTGACTAAATCGGGGCCATTGAGAGTAGAAGCTTGTTGTACAAACTGCTCTATTATAGGTGCTTGTTTCTGTTCTATCTCCATTGATTTGATTTGGCTGCTTCCTTTTGGCGAAGACGAAGATGAGGACGAAGAAAGCGTGCTTTACGTGGGAGTGTTTCAGATTTTTAAAATTTTTTTGCCAGTGCGGTTTCCCCGATTGTTTGGCATACGGTTACGCGTATTTATAGTCGCTTCACACGGTGAGAGGCTAGCGTGCGCCGGGGGCGGGGACCACGTCACCAACTTTATCTGAGAATGGGCTCGGCTTTGCCCAATGGAAGCTCTATTTAAAATGCCTAGGAATACTTTTTTTAAGCACACGGCAATAGTGTTTTTACACCCGATAGTATTTTACAATCTTCAACTTATCTGTAAAATATCTGATTAAAGCCATGTAATGGACAATTCACTTTCTTGACCTAATGATTTTTCTGTTATTTATATGTTCTTATATTATCAAAGGCTTCACCTAAGTCCAATTCGACAATTTGAAAATGCTATTTTTCAAAGGATGACGTCTTTCACGTAGGTTTTATTTGTTTATTTTATTTATTATTTATTAAACACATGTAATACACAGATTATTTCCTTGACTTAATGATTTTTCTGTTATTTATATTTTCTGGTATCATTAAAGGCTTCAGCTAAGACTTACAAAAACCGGAACCCGAAGACTTCAAACAAATACGGACTTCCACTTCGGCAATTTCAGAATACCATTTTGCAAAGGATTATGGCTTTCGCGTTGGGAGATTTTATTTAGTTATCTTAACTTTTGAATAGAAATAAAAATTTCTTCGAGTTCCAATTCGGCAATTTCATAATATCATTTTTATGGATTAGATTTGTATAAATTAGATAGATTGGATAGATCAAATTGAATTTTGAACACCCTTAATGAGTAAAGGATTGGGCATTCAGAGAACTTAAAAGATCTTTTGTTAGCACAAACTTAAAATTATATTTTTGTGTGAGACAAAATTAAGGGTGCAGCTCACGAATAGAAAGTTGAGACTTTAAATTTCTATCTTTGCTTTGCGGTTAGTAGTAATGATGGGCTTGAAGGAATTCATCATAAACCAAAACAAAGAAGCTGGAAGCACCAAAGCCAGATAAGACGAGGGAAAATGCATGCTACGATGAACCCGATTCTAGTAAAAAGGCCAGACAGCAAAGTAGGGTGGCCAAGCCCAGGACCAAAGAGAAACAAAGTAGGCAGCCTAAGTTAAATGGCTGTTACTCAATCCAGCTTCAATTCCCCCCGAGCCGAATCCAAACTTACCTGGGACACAAAGCGCAACAATAACAGAGAATCAAACCGTACGGAGCTTATCAACTAGAATGCATGGGGATTGGCGACCGCGGTGTTCGCAACTCAGATTTTTTAAATTGGATATTAGTTTTTATTTCATTCATAATTTTATAAAATATAAATTTTTAATCTAATTTAAATTATAAATTAATGAAATTTAATCTAAATTTAATTTATATATTTATAAATTTAATGTAGATTAAATCCAATCTATATCTAATCCATCATCTTATGAATTTTTTAATGAACTAAAAATTTTTATTTTATTAAATCTATAAATTAACTAAATAAAAAAATAATGTAAAATAATTTTACTATTGATCAAATTTAAAATTAAAGGGTTAATTATTCTTGAATAACGAATGTTTTGATGAATTTTAAAAAGATTACTTATTTTTTAAAAATATTCAAGAAGGTGACAAATCATTAATATTTTTTATTAAATTTAATTTAAACAGTAAATTAATTACAAAATTATATTTTTCTCCTAAAATTAATTATAAAATCATATTTTTAACCACAAAATAGCTACATAATGACATTTCTATTCCTAAAATTACTTACAAAATATATTTTTGTCCCTACTCACTTATTTTTTATTTTTAAATAAAAAATTATAAAAAAAGTCATCTAAATGTAATTAATAGATTTTATTTATTAGTTAAATTAAACAAATCTTTCCAAAAGAATTTCTTGTTGAATCAATGAGAATTTTGAGAAAATTTTGTTTGATTCAATGAAATTAAAAAAAAAAGAATTTGTATGATTTAATCCAACAAAATTAATTACATTTAGATGTAATTTGTTTATAACTTTTTCTATTTAGCAAGTAAAAAATAATTTTGTAGGGAAAAATATATAGTTTTAAATAGCTCAAGGATACAAATGTTATTTTGTAGCTATCATAGGGCAATAATATCATTTTATAATTAATTCTAGAAGCAAAGATGTCATTTTATAATTAATTTACAATTCACATTAAAGTTAATGGTTTATCACCCCTCGAGTAGTTTTAAAAAACATCTTATCTTTTTAAAATTTATCAAAATATGTATCACCCAAAAATATTTAATCCAAAATTAAATAGGATTTAAATAAATTATTTATTTAAATAAAGTAAGAAAATACAATCAGAATTTTAAAATATAAAAAACCAAAAAGAACCTCATTTCTTTAGATCAATAAATGAAAATTAACTATTTAAGACGCTATATTTGTTTATTCAATTATTTTTTATGTTAGATTATTATCAAATAAGATATAATATGGTGTTAATGTAACTATATTTTAAATTATTTATTTATTAGTAAGTACTAATATCATATTTACAAGTTTATTTTCTAATTAAATAAATATTTTAATTTTTTTATAGATTCGCAGATTTTTACAAATTTACAGAAATAAATTCATATCCAATCCATCAACTGTGGATTTTTAAATTTTCAATCCAATCTAATTCATCCAATTCATAGATCGAATTTTTACAGATTAGATGAATTAGGCAAATCAGATTAAATTCTGAACACCCCTAATTAGCAAAAGATCGGGTATTCAAAGAACTTAAAGGATTCTTTGTTGCCATAAACTTAAAATTATGTTTTTGTGTGAAACAAAATTAAGGGTGCGACTCATGAATAAAAAAGTTGAGGCTTTAAATTTTCATCATTGTTTTGCAATTAGTAGTAATGGAAAAGGTGAGAGTTTGGCATTAATGTGAAGGGCATATGTAGTAGTTGATATAAAATCATATAGTAAACACCACATAGATGTTGCGGTTCAAAAGTAAAGAGACTAGCTATTGGGGTTGCATATGAATATAGGGCCATCCAAAGACAAAGGAGGGGAAACACACTTGGGAATTGATAAGAAGACTTTCAACTTTGAGGTTATTGCCTTAGTTGTGTTTTGGAGACTTTAATAAAATTTTTCATATGAATGAAATAATAAGAGGTAGTGAAAAAAAGTCAGGTTATTTCTAAATTTTAAGAAAGCAATTAATGATAGTAGGCTGGTTGATTGTGGTTTTAAGGGTATGCTTTTACTTGGTGCAATAGGAGGCTTGGCTCTCATGTAATTGAACAAAGACTGGATAGGGCAATACTTTTTAAGGGTTGCCCGTTTTATATGTTGAATCTTAAAATTTGAATCATTATTCGATTGTAAAGGAAGTCATTGAGAAAGGAAAAAAGGGCTAGTTATTGTAAAAGATCTTTTCTTAAGAGTTGACTATGAAGACATACAAAGTTCATATGAAAAGTGCCAAGAAATAATAAGGGGGAAGTGGCTGCAACAATGCAATTAGAGAGGGGAAAATATTATAGAGCTGTTCAATGGAATGACGAAAACATCAATGGCTAACTTGCTTTTGTGGAGTTTAGAGGAGTTTGGTGGAAGACAAAAAAAATTGAAGAGGCTCATCAAAGAGTTGAAAGACAAATTAAATATATGATCACTATAAGAATGGGTATAAAATCAAAATGCTTAAAAAGTCAATAGATAATTTGTTGATTGATGAGGAAATGTATTGGAAGAAAAGGTCTAGAGTTGATTGGCTGTTGAAGGGGGATAGAAACAGAAAGTTTTTTTCATATTAAGGCTTCAATAAGAAAGAGAAAAAAAATAAGATTTGAGAGTGTGTGATGAAGACATAACCTAGTCAGAACAAGTACAGCTAATTGAAAAAAGATTTTGTAAGTATTTTGTGAACCTCTTTACCACAAAAGCCTATCAAGACAGAATATAGAGGCAGTTTTGAAGGAAATTCTAAAAAGTGCTACAGTTAAAATGAATGAGGAGTTGATAAGACCTTGTGAAAAAAGATGAAATCAAAGCACTTTTCCAAATATGCCCAACCCAGGCCCTAGGACCAGATACTTTGCCAGTAGCATTTTTCAAAAACATTGGAAAGCTATTAAAGAAGATGTTCGAGCAATATGTCTATACATCCTCAATGGGAAAGGTAACCTTGCTCTTCTTAATCATACTTATATTGCCTTTATTCTAAAAATTAAGAAACCAAGAGATGTTATAAATTATAGGCCTATTAATTTATGCAATGTAATATATAGAATCATAATAAAAGCTATAGCTGGTAGGTTAAAATAAATTATTTATGATGTAATTTCTCTAAATTAAAATACATTCATATGTAGTAGGCTTATCACTAATAATATCGTTAGGGGTAAAAATACCTCCATAAAATTAGATAGAGTAAATGCAAGAAAAATGGGCTCGTTGCTTTAAAGTTATATATAAGCAAGGCTTATGATAGGAGGAAGTGGAGATTTTTTGAGCAAATTATAATATTAGCTAAGATTCTTAAAAAATTGGATTGATTTGATCATGAAATGCATATCTATATCTTTATTCTCAGTGCTAACAAATGGGGTATCTAAAGGCCTAGTTCATACTCAAAGAGATTTGAGACAAGACCACCACCTGTTATATCTATATTTATTCATCTTTTGTGTAAAAGCTTTCTTAAACCTGCTGAGTCAAGCCGAGAAGAAGCAACTTATACAGGGGTTGAAATTCAGCAAAGAAATTTCCATTAATCATCTCCTTTTCGATGATAATAGCTTAATTTTCAGTAGAGCTACAACTGAAGATGGCAAGAATTTAAAGCAAATCTTTGATTGCTCTGTAGCTGCAATAGGATAAATGAAAAATCTTCTATGATCTTCAATGGAAATACTTCAGCTCACTAGATAAACATAATAAAAAATATTTTTTAATGAAATGTTGTTTCAAAGCATGAAAAATATTTGGAATTACCTTCCATGATTGGGAGGAAGAAACTTAGCTTCTTCAAGGACATCAAAGTGAGAATCATCAGCAAGCTATCAACGTGGCAAAGCAAGTTGTTCTCAAGCAGGGGGAAGGAGAATTTAATTAAAGTTATGGCTTAAGCTGTGCCAGCATATGCCACGAGTGTGTTCAAAATTCCTATAACTTTATGTAAAGATATTAAAAGACCATTACTTGATTTCAGTGAAGGGCAAAAAAAAAAAAGCAGAGCTGTATATTTTGGGCGAAATGGGCAAGACTCAATCAAGTAAAAGCAAGAGGAAAGCTTGGCTTTAGAGATTTGCTGGCTTTAATCAAGTTTTGCTAGCAAAGCAAAGCTGGCGAATAATTCAATATCCAGAGTCTTTAATGACAAGAGTTCTCTAAAAAAGGTATTTCAAGAAGTCTAATTTTTCATAGGCTAAATTGGGATCAAAACTTTCATTTTTATGGAGAAGCATTTGATGAAGGAGAAAAGTTATATATAAAAGAATGAGATAAAGACTTATCTTAGGGGTTAAAATCAAAGTTCATAAAAGTTAGTAGAATCTGAGACCACAAACTTTTAAACACCAACTCTAGATATAAGTTGCAAGGGGCAGACTTAATTGATAATAATCGGTAGTGGAAAGAACATTTGATCCAGCAACATTTTAAACCTAAGGATGCAAAGCAAATTATCAGAATTCCTCTCTAACTAGTCCAAACCCAAATCAAACTTTGTGGCATTATAATAAAAATAGTCAGTATTCTATCAAAAATGGGTAACAAGGAGCCTTGAGATTAAAACATTCTGATTTTCAAGCTGCTCTGACAAAAATCTTGTCACTAGAATGTAATTTGGTTTCTTGAATTATCGAAGAAAATTAAGATCTTTATGTAGAGGGCCATAAATAATCTGCTTCCAACAGCGACAAACTTATAGAAAAGAAAAAAATTTTGAAAGATCTAACTTGTCTATATAAGATGAAGGCTGAAAGCATTATACATGCTGTAATGAAGTGTAAAATAGCAAAGCAGAAGTGGAAATTAACTCCTTTTAAGGAGGAAATGCAACTATTAAGTTCTTTAGACTTATTGGAATTGATGTACGAGCTAGCAAAATGAAGAATTAAAAAGGATCTGAGATTGACAATTGCACGATGATGGGCAGCATGCATGGAAGAAATTAGTTTGTGTTTGAGAAAAAAAACCTAGATCCTCAGAGTGCAATAACTAAAGTAAAAGCTATGGTGGAGGCATATGCAAGAGTTAAAATCGTCAAAGTGAATATGAAAGCAAGATCAGTAGCAGAGAGAATGATAAGTTGGCTTCCACATCATTAAGGCAGCTACAAGGTAAATGTTGATGCAGCAATTAATGGAGAAATGCATCAAGGAGGATTAGGGGCAGTGATTAGAGATGGGAATGGAAGTGTCTTGGCTGTAGTTGTCCAACAAATAAAGTTGAATGGTGATATGGCATAGGCAAAAGCAACAACCGTTAACTTGGAGATATAAGTGGCAACAAATGAAAAGTGGTCTCCTTAGATAATTGAATCTAATTGTAAAATGATTGTTGAGTTGATATAGAACAGAGACAATATGATCGCAATTCAGCACATCCCAAATGAATGCAATACAATTGCTCATGCTTTAGCTAAAATACATTAGCAAGTAATGATGATTATATTTGGAGGGAATCTTTTCCTCCTCAAATCGTGGATGTAATTTCTCTTTTGTCTTAATGAAAGTAACTCTTTCTATATAAAATAAAAAAGAAATAAAACTTTCATTAACCATAAACAAAGTATCAAAGTTTACATGCAAATTAGTATGCAATTACATCATCAATGCTCCCAGTATACCTTGCAAATGCATCAGCTAAAGTATTGCATCTTCTAGAAATATGCCTATATATTTAAAAAAAACTGTCATAAAGGTTAGAATTTGATTGATCGGAGAGATCGACCAACACAATTCTTTGGAAGTTGAGAAATAGAAATAAATAAAAATAATAATTAATTTGATTTGTTTTAGCAAAGATGCAAGAGTAAGAATAATATGTCATTGACATAAAAAATCTTACAATTTACAAGAGAGAGGACTAAAAAGAACATAGCTTAGGTTTGAAGTTTTCGGTTTATATTTAAAAAGAAAAGAAAAATTGAGAGAATTGAGTTTCAGGAAAAACAATTTTAGTGAAGATTATTATTATTTTTATTTATGTATATTGACATTAATAGAGAAGCATAATCTTTTCATTTTTTTAATGGATATTAAGAAATGGGCTTTAGAAGGTTTTGGTAGAGGTGCCAATAGTCCACTAAATTAAAATTTCATTAATGATAGGCTCAATTTCTTTTAAGTCCATTAAAAATTAGTGCTCTAAAAGGTTTTGAGTAGTGATTCGATCTGCACAAGAGCTTATCATAGGAATACAAAAACCTAGAATTGTTAAACTAAATGTACAGAAATTAACCATTTTTTTTTTGTTAAATGAACGAACCAAAAAAATTCAACCAAAAATAAAATTTGATTAAGATTGAAATTGATGGGTTTAATTTGATGAACGTTAATTTTTATGGGTGTAAATTAAAACTAACTATTTTTGTCTAAAACAAAAATATTTTAAAAAATAAATGATGAAAATTGCATAAATGAGGATCAAATATCATTACTATATTGGAAAAACAATCTCCTATTAACAGACCCAAATAAATAAGTGGTTACTAGGGGAATTAATCTTTCAGGCATTATTTTATCTATTTAAAAAAAAGACTTGGTATTTTCTCATTGATTCTTGCGTACAATCAGGATTTCTATTTTTAAATTCATTTATCGAGGTTGTTTATTTTTTGACCAATTAGAATTTGTATTTGTTAATTCAATACTTGATTGCGTTTTGAAAAATACTGTACAAAAAAATAAAAGAAATAAAAAAGAAAAGAGCAGAGACAGAGTCAGAGGGTAGAGAGCTCTCATCTTTCGCTCCTTAACAAATTTCTTTTCTGATCTCAAGGAGTTTGATTTGGTTGTTCTATCGTATCTAAACCCAACTATAAATGAATTTATAAGGAAAAATTCAATTTGGTAACCTTTTTAATTAAAATATTTCAAAGTGATATCAATCATCGAATAGTAGAATAATTAAAAAATAATTTCTTAAAAAATAAAATTTTATCATCCAATAAAAAAATAAAGGATAATTAAGATTAAATCTTTTAAAATATCATTTACTAGAATGTTAAATTATGTAGAATTAGGGGTTCCATTTTTCTAATATAACATTATGCACAAAATATTGAAGGACAACATTTGTTCATGAGGTTTCTAAAAACACAACTTTTGTGCAGTAAAAGTAACATGAACAATGTAACCTTTGGATATCTCAGATCGACTTTATTTAAAAATGAAAATCAAGATGAAAGATTGAAGTTTAGTTATTTCACTTGTAGTTTTTTGAAAAAGCTTCGTGGGGTAGGTGAAAAAGGCCGAAAGCAGTAAAGTACAAACACTATCCAAAACCTTTGCATTAACAACTTCTATTTTTGATTGATTTGAGATCCTTCAAGCACCTCAATTATGATGTCTCTAATTAGTTCACACTTAGAAATGTTCTAGGAGTTCATAGGATTTGGAATCATCAAATTGTATTGAGAAATAAGAGAGATAATGAAGAAACATGAGTGTTAATTTGTGATCATTCAGTCCACCAAATAAGGCCACAATTATCTTTCAAAAATGACACCAAATATTATCATTAGCTAGATTCACCCACTAAGACATTATTTATTGGATATGATTTTATCATTCCAATTGTGTCTTTCTTTATGACATGTTCTTGTACTTTTTCATAATCTATATTAGGCCCAATATAAGCTTAAAATTTTATATCCAAAATTGGTCTAAAAGTTTATAATCATTTATAAATCGAAGCGTGTCTAATATGGTCATTTTACATGTTTAATCTCAAACCTAATGTTTAATTAACGAATCATGAAATTTATTTTTGTTTCTTAAACTATTTATGAAATATCAAAATTTCTATCTTAAATTATATTTAAGATATATGTATTTATTCTCAATGAATTTAATCTTAATATCAATTTCCTAAAATTAGGATATCTAACTTCTCATTTCTAGTAACTCTTTGTTTTTTTTTATTTCTATTATGTGTGTGACCTTCTAAGTTTTTTTTTATAAAGTAGTTGAATTATTAAAATGATAACTCTTTATTCATTAAAATATGCTAAACTCTTTAGTCATCAATTAGAATTTTTCTAATTACCTGAACATGTATTGTAATTATCTTAATCAATAGTGATCTTAAAATTTTTATAAGTTATGAGTGACACCTAATAGTATTTTATAACCATCCAAATAATAAGAATTATTGGATCTGTAGAACTTATTTCATTGTTTCTCTATGTTCTGGTCTCTTCATCATTAATGTCCAAAGAGAAGCGTAGTTTATGGTTTAGCGTATTAAACATTTATGTTTTATCTCAAAAATAAATCTAAATGAACTTGACATAAAAAATATAATTTGCACTCTTCAAATATATTTTACCTTGATCAAGGATTTCTTATGCCAATTCATATTATCTTATCGGGATATCCTTTTTACTTATTACAAACTGATGAGTTCTGTATTAGTCATACATTTATCTCCATACATAGCTAACTCTGATAGCTATTGTTGGATCTCTCTCTTGATTAGAAATCAATCCTTATGCTTTCTAGATGTTTATGGACAAGACAATTTTGATGCCTCAGGTCTAAAGGCCATTGCTAAACATATTATTTATTACAATGTATAATAAGTCATTAACACTTTAAACCATATGATTTATTATTACTTGGTCAAGTTTAATAATCTTATTCTTGCAACAAATATCTATGTGTTTCACTTAACATCTCATATCAATGATATGAAACTCATTATCTATTTTAGTATCACATACCATAAATGAGTCATAACACATATTAGTATTTATAAGAATTTTTAACGCTTAATTACAAATCCATTACTAGGAACTATTTTAGAAATATAGTACAAATGATACACTTTTTATGTTCTTAATAAACTCGAGAATGTGTTCCTTAACTATTTTACTTCTCAAAGTAAATTTATTAATATAATTCATGAATATTAATAACCTTACAATTTTATAAATATCAAAATATTAATTTAATACAATAATTTTCTAAAAATAAGTGTCACTGGATTGAAGTTTAAGGCATATTACTATCAAATATTTAACCACCAAATCAATGAAATAAATTAAATGCTTATTTTTATTGTTATTAATAACAAAATTAAAAAATGAGTGACCCCACAACATATTATTGATTGGTTTTTTCTTCTCTTTTCCTATATTCTCTTTCTAATTAATATGATTCGACTCTCTCTACAATTGAAAAACTACTCATACAATTTATTAACTTTTCAGTAGAATACAAATGCCATGAGCACACAGGAGCATTGAAGAAGAACTAATATTATAAACACGCTTGGAATTGAGTTTGTTGTTAGAAAGAAATTCGAAAGCTCCCAATAATGTTACATGCTATACGGAAGAAGCACAAACATTAATGTTGTATAAATCAGTGACTGAAGCAAATCTAGTTACATGTCGAGAAAGAAAGACAAATTATTAATTGATTCGATTCTTTCAACGCTCAATAGCCCAAGCATAACTCATGGATATGATCCATTAGAAGGGTCGGTTGACGGTTCTTCTAACTTTCTGACATTATTCATATGAGGAAAAATACCCAGTAATTTTATTTTATGAGCTAAAATCAAGACCCAGTAATTTCTGACATCAAATATTAGAGTACATATATTTGATGAGCTCAAATCAACACCTGGGCATCTCAACCTTTGTTTCCCATTTTATGTTTTCTATATGCTGTTGATGCTTGTACTTACAATTTAGACAAGAGTTATTTAATGTAAATGAAATATTAGAGTGGATCAAATAATATTTATTATGAAGACAGAATAAGAAAAAGATAGAAAAACATTTAATAATATATTATAGGGCCCATTAATTTTTTATTTTGTTATTTATAAAAATAAAAATCAGCATTTAATTTGGTCAGCTGATTTAATTACTATTGAAAATTAAAAACTTAAGATTTTATATGTAATATTATGCCCAAAAAACGGATCCTCTAGACAGATTCAAGAGATATAATTTTAAATATAATTTTTTTAATCATTAGATAATATTATTTTAATGTCTTAGATTGAAACTTACATAGTATTTTTTTTAATGGTAACAATAGAAAAACAGTAATCCCCAACCTTTTATTAAATCTTCCCTCTCTTTTCTCTTCCTCTTCAGCTTTTTCCTTTATTAGATCTTCCCTACCAAGTACTGTATCTGCGAAGTTAAAAGCAAAAAAGTTTTATTTCAATAGAAAAAAGGTTTTGCAAGTTAAAGACAACTGCTACTGTTGTTGTTTTTAATAGATTTAGCTATGCATAGCAGGGTAAGGGGTAAAGTCGAAAGTCAAAATAAAAGAATCTTGAGAATCTTCACGTTGAACTCGAACAATGAGAAAGATTTATAGGAATAGGGTTTTCAGGAACTTATTTGATGATTTAGATGAAAAATTTACTGTACACAAATTGAAGAATTGATTGGGTCATTACGAAGCGATATAATGACCAGAAGGTATTTTGCTTAGAAGAACATATCGCTTTTTAATCTAACAATGTTAAATTTTTAGTTTTAAACCTCAAGTTTGAGACTGATCATTAATTGAAACACAAAAAAAGTTCAGTAATGAATGAATGCAATGGTGTAGAGGAGGCGTAAAAAGAGTGATGACGATGGTGAATCCATTTTATACAATTTACATAGATTTGCCAGAGGGATTTAATAAGTAATTAAATTACTAACACAGAATTTTCTTATTCTAACCAAAATGGATTTTGTTTTGAAAAGAATTAAAATGGATGTTTTGTATTGTATAATAAAATTCGGTTACGGAAAGTTTATGAAGTTGGAAAGGTTTTGAAATAGAAAAGTGCTATAAATAGACAAGAGAGTGGAAATTTAATATAGTCCAATCTACGGTAATTAATGTCACAACCCATCCTGAACTTTTAAGATGAGTCTTTTTAATTCATAAGGCTTAACTAATAATGATTTTATATGAAAATAAGATTCTATTGAAATTTTGATAAAGTTTCTTCTATAGTTATAACATTATCAATCCTGCAAATAATAAAATAATACTCCCAAAAATATTTTTAAAATGCAACAAATTCTGCCAACTAATATCTCAATAAATACCAAAGATCATCCAAATTATTTTATATTAAATATAATAAGTTATCCTTAATTATAAAAAAAATTATACAATTCAAAATATTTTAACCCAAAAATTCTATGACTCCTAATACTATTACGTGACTAAAATATAAATAACTATCGTTGTTGAGTCGACTGTTGTACTTGTAAATCTCCTGGGGAGGGGAAATATAATAAAAATGGTGAGTATAAAAACTTAGTGAATCCAGTGAGTGGATAGTATTTTTTAAAAATAATTTTACTTTTAAAATAATTTAATCGTTTCTAAATAAATTTATCAAAATGTCATAATAACTTAAATAAATATTTTTAATTCAAAATCTTGCACTGATATAATAAAATCACATAATATTGTACAAAATTAAGAAAAATTCACAACACATAATATCAAATATTGATATCGAAAACTATCATCAAATAAGTACCCAGGATAAAACAATCTCATCACACTTGGACCTCGATGAACGAATAATTAAAAAACTATTATGTCCCAGAGTTACACAAAAAAACTGAACCTTGACCGATGGGCAATCAGGAAACTATCATACTCTAGAGCTACATAAATAGACGGGAAAACATTATCTTATATCATATCACATTTCATCATGTCTCATTATATCTCATCATAACTCATCATATCTCATAATCATAACTATGCATGCATAATCAGTCTCCAAATGACATAAGTGTCTAAGTACACGGCCAAACCCTCTATGTGTGCTTAGACGAGCCCTAAAAACATGTATCTCATATTATCACATATCA
Source organism: Aegle marmelos (assembly GCA_030449875.1). Classification (NCBI taxonomy): domain Eukaryota; kingdom Viridiplantae; phylum Streptophyta; class Magnoliopsida; order Sapindales; family Rutaceae; genus Aegle; species Aegle marmelos. Next base: position 4,690,910 of record JASUUL010000093.1, read on the forward strand.
TCTCATTTCATTTCACTAGTATCACTGTACAAGGGAAATGGTACTGTCTAATGATTTTATAAAGAACCACATATACACATGTATGTAAACATCTGATAATATCTGAAATCTCATTTCTTTTTTCATTAAACAAACTTTAAATCTATTTTCTTTTCTTTAAAATATCATCATTACGTATATATTCAAAATTGATAGTAAAATCATTAAATCATAAATATCTTTAACAACAAATGCCAATTCTTCCGATAAAATATATTTTTGGAAAATCATTAAGTCGGAGGCTTTAAAATTCATTTCACAACATATTTTGTCATATTTTCAAATCATAATAAACTATAAAGAAAATAAGTTTTTGCATATTTTACTCATAGTGACGATGATCAAATTTGGTATCGTTGACGCCAGCAGGTTAATTCTCGCTCGTAAATCTTCTTAATTAAACAAATAGTATAATTATTACTGATAAAATAAAATATAATTAATTGTACTTAATAAAGCTCGAACCTACATAATATAACTCTTAAATAGTTAAAATTATTAAAATATCTTTTGTCTAAAAATTACCAAAATACCCCCAATATTGAAATTTATTAAATTGCTTTCAGAATCATAATTTATCAAATTATTCTTAGAATCTTAAATTCTTAAAATATCCTCAATTTAAATTATGGTGTGTAAAATTATTAAATTACCTCTAATAACGTAAATTATCGATTTACTCTCGAAATCTCAAAATTACATAATTGTCTTAGTCCATAATTATTAAATTACCCATAAATTTTATAAATTATAGAATTAACTCCCAAGATTTATAAATTTACCGAATTACCCCTCATAGGTCAATAGTGACTTGACTTTAGTCAATGGTGATGGGAAGCTCAAGTCTAGTAGTCCTAGCCACTCTAAGTCTAATAGTGTAGGCGGTGACCTCCTACGCGCGGTGAAGGTGGCAGATCTAGCTCCTAAAACTGTGAGTTTAGAACTTGCCGCCACTAGAAATCCAACCATTTTAGGTAACGAGATTAGTTAGAAATGTAAGCTAGAGATGAAAAGAGTGGAACCCAACTAGTAGGGTGGCCAAATTCCAACGCAATTGACGGTGGCAAAAATGGGTTTTTGGCCAAAATTTTCAATCTTCGCTAGCTACGTTATGGTCATTTTTCAATGACAAGGATGGCAGGAGTATGACCGACGTCTCAAGGGCTTCACAACAGTACCAAGTTTGCTAGAAACAGTGGCTGGAATTACGAGATCCAGCCAGGTCACGATTGCAAGTCGCAGGTCAACGGGTTGGTCACTCTCTCTCCCCCATTCTCTCTCTCTCTCTCTCTTTCCCTCTCTCGACTCCTCTCTCTTACATTTATAGAATTTCTTTCTTTTTTTAATTAATATAGATTAAACTAATATCGGATCCGTGACAAAATAAAATCCAACTTATCCATATTGTAATTACATTCGAGTTGTCTTGATTTTATTTTATAATGAATTCAAAATTATTTATATGTTATTAATTTAATAATGCATCAAATTTTTCTTGTGATAATATATAATAAGTCCGTTGATTTAGAAAATTGACACTAAAAAGAAAAAGTAAATAATTCACTCTATAAGAAAAATAAAAGTGCGTATATTACAATTGATTAGTTTTTACGATTGAAAAATTACATATAAGCCTTAATATTAACCCTTGGATCAACTTCAATCTAGTGACTAGAGAATTATATCTAAAACTGCTGTCCATATATTTGTATACACATATATATTGCACCTTTTTCATCAAATGAATAATGATATTAATAAAGGTCGAATTAGCCATTTGACATATACAAATTTATTGGACATATGCAAATCAATTTCGTACAAGATAAAGAAACTGTCTACTAATCAAGTGATCTTGTGTAATATATGGTTACTTATGTATGTGGATTGCTAAGAGGGTGGTAAGGCTTTTTAAACCCAGTAAAATACTCACTACTAAAATATTAAAATTCAGATTTTACTCTATTCACCCACCTTAATACCAAACATGCCCCTAAATTATTTTAAACACATAAATATACCAACTAACACACCCATTGACTTCCTTAAATACAAACTAATTTATTAATATAAAAATATTGTGGATCAATATCAATCATCCAAACATGTATTTGATTGAAATTAATCTCATATATTACCATATTTGATATAAAATTTTGCTTGAAGTTTTAGTTTGCAATACATCCAAATGAGTTTAGAATAATTGCCCATATACATGCCTCTAGTTGTTGTGGATTTGCTTGCATTCATAACAAATCAAAACGAAAATCAAAATAAAAAACCGATAAAAAGTATATGGGTTTCATGGACTCTGAATGTTTATTTTGCAGGCAAGCTTCAATTTGTAATCTACTTGACGCTTAATTCTTCTTCACAATGAAGCTTATCTCAAGGTGCCTTACAATAAACATGATTACTTTGCTTGGGTTCATGACTCGAGATTGGAGGCACCGTATAAGCACTGTTGAAACTTGAAAGAAGAGCATATTAATTAAATTACTTTCTTTAGTTTATAATTGTCTTGTCTAATGTCTAAAATCGTAATATATGTTTGGAGTATATTAGTACCAAAAATACTTTCTAAAATATGGTCGCAAATAGTATTTTGATGGGTTTAAAATATCCCTACCCTTACTAAGAACTGTAAAATTATAAATCTAAACTAAAATCAGGTAGAATAAGTGACAATTTTCAACACCACTCCCGGATCGGACATGAGATAATAGGCTTGCTTAGTCTAAAATTGGCACATGGATATTATTAAATGGGTCAAATTAAAGTCTCCAGTTTAGTATTTTATGCCGCGTTTAGATTTAGTTCTACAAGAGAATTCATGTATCATGTCATTAACGACTTATTTTTCATATAGTAAAACTACGTTATAGTTGCCACTTTTTTCTTTTTATAAAAAAGATTACTTATAGTTTATGTGGATTAGAATTTGAAGTTACACTACAAGTATTTTAGACGCACATATTAAAAAGATATTGAATGAGTGATACATGATAAATAAATTGGATTGGTGTTTGAAATTTTTGACATGGTTAAAAAATGAGAAATATTTGAGTTTGTATTGACTCAAATTTGACTTGACATGAAAGTAAAATTGCCACTTTACTTACAATTAAGAAACAAACAAATAGTTTTCTAACTACAAAAATAATAATATACATTTTCGGTAAAATAAAAAAAATGCTTTTTTATTCTTTAAATTAAGTTGATTCACAAGGAACTGGTTTGATGCATATTTTAAACTTCATGGGCATTCAAATGCTTTTGCTTTTGGTTTCCTTTGTAAAATTATGTTATTCATTAAACTTAAGCTGACATTTCAATTACAATTCATTTCATTTATCCTTGTGAACATAGTCTCCTTTGCATGAGGATTACCATTTCATGAATATGTATCGGTTAACGTACAATGCACGGCTCAATAGAGAGATCAGTAAAAAGACATGATTTGAGAGAATATAAATGAATGTTTTACCTGGTGAAGATGATAGGCCCCTTCCAAATTTTCATTCATCTTTCTCAAGGATATTAACTATAAATTTACAAACTGCTTGCTTCCTTCCTTCCTTTGCATATTTCAGCTTCAGCATCAAGGATCCACAGAAAGAGAGAATGGAAGCTGGAGAAGAGAGAATGGAAGCTGGAGCTCCCAATGGGAAGGATGTTGGTGTCTTTGAGGTGGGGGAAACACTTGAGCAGTACAGAAACTTTATGAACCAAATTAAAGGCCTTCAACTTGGTGCCGAAAATACTCCTGGAAACTTGGAGAGGACAATTGAGGAAAAGAGAAGGATTGTTGAAGAGAATGAGGCAACCAAGATGAAACACATTGGAAAAGTGGAGGCAACAATAGCTGTGTTAGAGGAACGGATGGCTGCCTCAGAAGCCGAGTAATGAAGATTCATCAATTAATGATATCTATGTTATATTCCTGCTTAGTTGTTGGTGTTTCTTTTTTTTTTTTAATAATAATTCATGTTACCATGTCATGTTATATTTATAATTAAAAATATATTTATAATTAAGAAGAGTAGAACTAATTTTTAAATTTTCGCTTTTGTAATATCATCAGAGAATTATTATTAAATTAATTTTAGCACCGTCTCTGTGCGACTAATTTTGGAGTTCCAACACTAGAAAATATAAATACTATTAAGTCCTCTAATCTACTGCTGTGACTTTAAATTTAGTCGCATACGTTTACTTGTATTGCACTAAATAATTAATGATTGCAAGTTGAAGACAGAAAAGCGTTATTTCAATACATGATCTTTTACAAATTCTTTAGTGTTCGGCTGGATGTCATTAATAAGCCGAAGTTTTCTGGTTCTGATACTCTCAGGCTGTTGGTTGTAATATGTATTTAAGTATGCAAATGTAGCCATTTGATACAAATAGGACTGTCATACTTGCTTTCACAGCCACATAATTTCATATTCATCTTTTAATATCTCATAATTGTTAACTATGCGCGAAGTAAGCTTTGAATCATAGAGCTGTTAACACAGAGTCATCGCTTACCAGCTTTGGTTTTTCAACTTTTAATGGTAAATTAATTGCATATACTTTTAAGAATTAATCAAACGCCATTCCATGAAGATAGATGTTGAGTAAATCACGAAGATTCCTCTCCGTCAACCCAATTGCGAGGATAAGTTGCTGTGGCATTACTGGCTCGGGGGTCAATATGCAGTGACTAAAAAGGATATCAAGTGGCACTTAAAAACAAATTTTCAGATATAGCTCGAACAAATAAAAGGTTTTTGTGTATTCTTTTGTAATGGGAGAAATTATGTTTGACTGGATGCTTGATAATTTGTAAAGCTTTTTATTTTTATTTTTTAAATTAACATATGAAAGATTCGGTTAAACATATTTAAAGAGTAACTCATAATTAACTTCCTTTGAAGTTTCATTATTAAGTATAGACAGTTTTGACATGTCAGTATATTGTGGTGTTTTTTTTTTAAAAAAATAAAGCTCGTCAGTGAAATGTAAAGAAAATTGATCATGATTCACCCTAAACTACCAATTTATTGTCCGTTTTAGGTCTTAACAAGACTTGCATATATTTGTTTTTGAGGGACTTATATACTCCAAAATATGTCTTATCAATTAATTGTGGATTACACCTTATAAATCTAACATCTTTTCTAATGTGGAATTCACTTGGGGGGTTACAAGAATCTCACATTGACAAAGAACGGGAAAGATACTTAGTTTATAAGAGGTGATTCACACCTTAATTGGTAAGATACTTTTTAGGGTATATGGGAACCCCAAAAACAAAACATAGAGGCCCAAAAATAAAACCACGCAAAATTTGACAAGGTTCAAAGTAGACAATATCTTGTTAGCTCTGGGTTAAGTTATGATAGATAGTTTCAAAATGGCTCCGCGTGTCCTCTTGATTACTGGTGAGGCAAACCTTGGTACAGGGGGTGTAACATACACCTTAGGCGAATCCTACATCGGCAAAGCATGAGAGAGAACCAAAGATACGTTGAAAATTCTAGCATTCCACATATGTTGAAAAATTAAAAAACTAGCCGAACGCCACACCGAGGCAACTTGGGAATGAAAATTCTTGGATATTATAGAGAACCAAAGATATTGAATAAAGCCAGAAACATGCAAAGAAGTACGAAATAAATCTCCCGGCTAACTCCAATAATACAAACAAATGATCACAGCTCTCTACATTAGAAGCCCAAAGCCTACAAATGGAAGCAATAGAGGAACCGCAATGTTGAAGCTTATGTTTAGGGAATCTATTATAAATAAACTTTCACATGAGAAAAGAATTTCGAGAAGGAATAGAGTTGCACCTGATAAAGTGTGCCCAGGATTTACGAGTCTTTTTATCTCTAAGTGCCTCATAGCAGTCTGAAGAGGCTAAATAACCAACCTTAGAAGAGAGTAGACTAAGAAGTCCTTGCAAGGGTGAATAGACACAGTTATGGACAAAACCTTTTTCGAAATATTAGGAAATAATTGTAAGAATCTTTGTGAAGATTCCACGACTGGTTGGAAATAAAATCTGAAATTTTGAAGGAAATATTCTCATCCAATGTAATATTGGGAGATGATTAGAATGTAGAATGATTAAGCCATTTGGAGTGCCAACAATTAAAAGAAGTGCCGCCATGAACTCCTGGTGCAGTATTAAAGACCTCACCATACATTTTTTATTCGTTTGATACTTGTTGGTACAACAATTGGATTTGTTTTAGCTCATTTCAATGAATACTAGGGCTTTTGTTGTCTTTTTAAGAATACTATAACTCGATTCAGATAAAAAGAACTGTAAATTGAAAACTCAAGAGTCGAGATACAATCCTTTTTCCTTTTATCATAAGGAGTCAAGATCCAGTCAAGCTACTGTACGCATCTTGGAGGATCTTAGGTGCCTTGCACGGGCGTTTTGCGTGTTCCGTTCGCTGCGTTTCAGTCGAATTAAGAGGGGTCGCGTGCATCGCTCGTGAACCTCTATGCCGTCGCACTATAATGACAGTGTTGAGTGAGAATATAAAATTAGGAAGGGTTTTATTTACATTTTATAGGCATGCAATCTTGTGCATTCACAAATCTCTCACCTGTCAACAGCTTTCGAAAAAATGAAATTGGCATTTTGCTAAACTTTTTGCATGTTTTCTATAACAAAGGTGTTGCATTCTCCGTGTTGGTCATAGGATGGTAATTATCTGAGATAAATCAGCTGCATAATCATTAAAAGGGCCAAAAAAAAAAAAAAGAATAACAATGCAACTCATTTGTGGATGGTGGGGTCCATAATAATTTAGTGAATTAATTTAACTTTAAAAATTTACATAATTATATGTATTTACAGGAGTATTTTGAAAATGGAATATTCATGGCCAAAAACATCCTAGACCTCATAGGCACATGGAATGGCAAGTACATATTTTGATATTACATGGATTGTATCCATGAATGATTGGCTTGTGAAGCCGGGATGATGAGTAGTAATGAAGCTCCATTTGTACTTTGTGGCTTGTAACTTTTGCTTACGTGAGTACATCGATATCTCAGTGTACGCCTAATTGCATATAATTTAGTAATGATTGTTATACCATTAAAAGAGGAGGCAAGTATATGGGAATTGATAAAGTGCGAGATGCAAGCAATCCAGCCATGGACAGTTCCGCTGTTGTATTGGCTAGCTGATAGGTAGCCGATGTGGCTTTAGTTGTGCTTTTCAGCAGTTAGTTATAATTTATCGTACTTACTTAAAATCTTGCTTTTTATTCCAGCTTTAGGCATCTTACAGCCCTAAGTCTGACAGATAACGCAGGTGATTCTTGAATATTTATCACCGTGTACGTTCCGTTCTTGAGGTGCTAACTGCTGCAAAGTCGAGCATCTTACGAGTCTCAAGTTTCTGGTCTGCCATTCAAGTTGAAACACTTAATATTAGAATCTTGGCCAACGTCAAGGATCTTGAACTTCATGCTCCGAACCTCTCTATTTAGTGAAAGTTTGTTTCCCTTTGTTTTTCATGCAATTCAAGGGACAAAGGCCTAGACTGACTGAACTCGCATAGAATGCTTTAAAAAAATTATGTTTCCTTGATGTCTTCATTCTTTCTTTTTCTTTTTCTTGCTATCTTTTTAAAATAAGATATTTTATACAAGAATTTACTGTTGAAGTTGAATAGTTACATATTAATGATGAGAAGAAAGAAACATTAGAAGGTGATGGCGTGATGCACTTAATTATTTGTGAACGATTTCACTGAAACCGGTTAACAAGGGGAAAAAAAAAAAATCCAAGGCATCAAATTTATCTGTTCGAATTCTTAACTCTTGCGAAGGCAGCTTACTGAGCTATGCTTAAGTTGAGACGCCGATCAAATTGAGAAAACAACTTGAGAAACAACAGCAGTCTAGCTTTGAAAATGATAAATACCAAAAGGGTGAGACTTGCGTGGCTACAATCAAACGACACATTCACAAACGTGCAAATAAAGAACACCAACAACTGTTCATATTCTTATCCTTTTTCTTGGAAAAATATTATTAAGTTCATAATACACTAAAACTTGTCAAGAACAAATATTATTAAGTTCATAATACACTAAAACTTGTCAAGAACAAATTATCCTCTACATGACTAGCAGCTTCGTTGCTAATCTACTAATGTTCCAGCATGCCGTATGAGACACTGCTGCTTCTGCCCCTCTCTTTGTCTCTTCACACAACTCCACCTTTTTCTTCATTGCTAGCTGCTCCACCATTTATTACAACCAAAAACAAAAGATAAAAAAATAGCACAAGCAATAGTAATAATGATAAGGCTTTGATAGAAGGAATCGCTTGGGACCCCCATAAAGAAATTGCTGCCCATTGATCCAGTGCTGAACTCAAGCTCAACTGAGCACCGTATCTGTTTCTTTGATAGAAAATAAAAAACACAAAATTCTTGTCAAGGATAAACTTAAACCATACTGTTTCAATGAATGCTATTCGTTGACTTGTTATATTATATGGTTTTATCCGTTGAATTGAACCAACAAGCATACACTCAAAAATTATTATAAATCTTAAAACATATGGCCTTCACTGTACTTAAATTTTCAAGAGAGAGTTGAAAGCATATTTATTCTGATTCAGTAGTTAGAACCCTGTTTTAAAGGTTGCCTTTTTCATTAATCGATAATTTCATTAGCCGTCACACAGTGCAGTAATTCAAATACTGAAGTTGATTACATATAGAGAGAGGAAGAGAGAACACTCATAAAAAACTCAACTTAAAAACTGAAAAAATAAAAAGGAAGAACGATTAAATGCACTAACAATTTGTTGTCCGAGGGTGACGAGTGACGTTTCTTGCTATTGGCTAACGTTTCTTGATAGTATGAATGTTCAAAATCCAATCCAATCTGCCCAATTTGTTTAATCCAAGAAATCCAATCAGTAAAAATCTAATAGGTGGATTAAATTAGATTAAAAATTTAAAAATACACAGTAAGTGGATTGGATATGGATTTATTACTATAAATTTATAAAAACTGGCGAATTCACTAAAAAAAAGTTACTTAAAACTTGTAAACATGGCATTATTACTAACTAATAAATAAATAAATAAAAATATAGTTGCATTAACAATATATTATATCTTATCCAATAATAATATAAAATAAAAAGGAAGATTGCTAATTTCTTCCCTACTATAATCAATATTTACCACTTATCCCCTGCTGTTTTTATAATAGTCAATAACCTTCCTAACAGTATAAATTTACAATATTATCCTTATTTTCAAATACATAAAATATTTATATTTATTATAAATTAAATAAATCATATAAATAGAAACTAAATAAAAATTAAGTATTAAAAACCAGAAATATATGTTTTGATGCAAAACAAATTAATAATAACTTTTTATATTATTTATTTTGTAAACATTTTCTTATAATAAATATTTTATAATAGTTTAAAATTAAATGTAAAAAGCACAAGATAAATATTTTATTATTTATTTTATAATAATTTCTTATATTTACATTCAAGTTTTCTTATAATAACTTTTATCATTTTATAATAATTTTATATATTTATTGTAAGAAAATGTTTATAACATAAGAAAAGTACAAGAAAATATTTTATTATTAATTTTTTTACATTAAAACATATATTTCTTATTTTTAATAATTAATATTTTATTTTAATTTCCATTCATGTGATTTGTTTGCTCTATAATAAATATGAATAAAGTGTATTTAAAAATAATGCTAATATTATAAAATTATACTATTATGAGAGTCATTGACTATTACAAGAATAGCAGTGGGTAAATAGTATATATTAATTACAATAGAGGAAAAATTGTCAGTCTCTCAAAAAAATCAAATAATAAAATATAGCTTCCTAAATAGTTAATTTTTATGTACTGATCTTAAATAAGTGAGATTTTTTAAAAAAATTTTATTGTGTTATTTTTTAAAACTTTGTATGAATTTTCTAACTTTATTTAAAATTTGGTTTATTTAATTTTAAATTTGATTGCTAGTAAAATTATTTTTATATTAGTTTTTTTATTTAATTAGTTCGTGGATACGACAAAATAAAAAATATTTAGTCCGCAAATCAATCCGTAAAATAATAAATTTGATTAAATCTGCATTTGATCAAAAGTGTTAAGGTGGTGGTCTATGTTGATTCACACCAAATACTGTGTATATTTAAGCTTCACAAAGTTCAGAAGTGTTAGGGTGGTGTAGTTGCAGGGATTCGTGGGACATGCAGTTGATCTTGAGTTTGTAATGTTTTTAATTGAGAGTGCTAACTTGTTGGAGAAAATTATCATTGATCCTTGTATGATATGCCAGGTGGGAACTCCAAGGGAATTTTCCTGTAGAGAAAGTAAGGAGTATCTATCAGCTAGAAGGCGTGTTGCTGAGTTCGTCGCTAAATTTCCTTTGTGGGAATTTATGATACCATAGGCATATAATATTATGGTTATTGGCTATTAGATCCAATCCATAAAAGCAACAGTGGAAAAAACATATAATTATTTAAACTATCATCTCTGGTTATACATTTTTATTCGTTTCTTATAATGTAGCTTTGGGCAAGTTATACTTTTTTTTCTATCATCATACCTATTGTAGTGATGTTCTTTCACATCCATTCACTTAATTGTGGACATGGACATTACACAAAGTGAATTTCGTGGACGATAGAGGGAAGGAGAGGTATTATAAAATTTCACAAATTTCAAAGGGCGAGCGGAAGCGGTATTGCAAAATTTCACAATTTTCAAAAAGGCGGGGCGAGCCAAACCAATAGTTTTCTCTATTAAAATTTTTGACAAAAGCAAAAGACTATTATTATGATTTGATATCAAAATTTGAAAGACTAAATATAGGGAAATATCTCCAGAGAATATAATGATCAAAAGTAAAAAATACGAAGCAAGATAGCACAAGGGAATTGATAGGATAGATAGATATTAGACATTATTTTAGTGCTAGATTAAGTCAATGTGATTAAATTATGTTTTAACCAAAGTATGATTAGTTTTGTTTTAATTCAAATGATTGAATGAGATTTTAGTCAAGCCTTAAACATAATTAAAAAATGTTATAATGAAAACGACTCTACAAGAGAAATTTTAATAAATAATCTTAAAGAAGATCATAAAAGAAATTTTTTTAAATTAATCAAAGGTTACAAAAATAATAACAAAATTTATTTATTTCCAACTACAATGATGATCCATTAAAGATATGTTTAACTCATTTTTGGTTTATCTTATAATGATGATATTCTAACTGTAGAAGCCAATGCCATGCTTAGTAGATGCAACACCAATTATGAACACAACTCAAAGGAAGGCAAAGTCAAAACCACTACCTTCTTCTGAGAAGAAGAATAGTCCATTTGCACAGACACTTAACAAAATTAAACTTAAATCGCTGCCTCACACTTTAGAATATGTACTCTTAGAACAATTTGCGACTCTACTTGTAATTATACATTTATTGTTCCTTGGATGTTTTGTGTATGTGGCTTACAAGCTGAAATAATATCCGTATATTATACAAAGAAGAAACAAATTAGTTTCAGGAAGTAACAAAGTAATCGAAAGCATTCAGTGGTAGTTAATTGATTATTTTTGCGAAGTTGCACTTGCACGAAATAGAACATCAAACTTTAAAACCTAATTTCCTATTACATGCATTTGGCATATCGACTATACCATTTTTTTACCGTAACGAGTAGTATACTGCATTTTCTTAATGTGAAGTAGAGTGCTTTAGAACAGAGAGAAAAGAAGAACATGAGTCATGAAAATACTAAAAGCAATTGAGCAATGAAGTAAACCAATCAAATGAGTAAGGGGTAAAAAGATAAGGGGTGAATGGAAGCTAAGAATAAGGTAGGGCTCCTCAAAGAGGCATCATGGCAAACGTGGGGTGATAAGCAACAAAGTACAAATTTCCTGATTTTATTAACATGCACCAAAGCGTCTGCGTACAAGAATTTCTGAATAAGTATTTAATCTTTTTGCAACTTTCCATACAAATAATAACTGACCAGGATTTTGCAAAAACATAAACATCACAGAGGGTGGGTGCACCAGGGAAGAGGAAAATCAGTACTCACTCACTATGAAGTTCATAAGAAGCTTATGATGAAAAAAACCATGTCATATCCGCAAAAACAGAATTCTTAAGAGTCTTTCCGCGCACTTAATTGTCACTTGCCATCAGATCAAACATGAAATTTTCCTTTTTCACTGAAAAGAATGAATAAACGAAATGAGTAGGTTAAACTCCTTTTTCTGTTTACTTAAAGAAAACACCCAGTAGGGAGTACAGAAGATTCTTCAACAGCAGAACTGTACAACATGTGAAGAAATCATAACCACATTACGTGCAGAGTACCTCCCCCCTCCCTCCCCCCAAAACAAAAGTCAATGTTTAATGCAGATATCATGCAAAGTACGTAAATGTATAGAGGGTAAGTGTTAAGAAGTAGTTTGTTACAGTTTATTATAATTACTGACGTGTAAGTTGAGCTGAGAAATGTTAGTTATGTTAGCTATAATCTATTAGTAATCTGTTAGCATATGAATAGTTAAGTTTAGCTCAATTGAACTGATTCTAGAATAATCAAAAGCTCAGTATAAAAACCCCTGTAATAAATACAATGATAAGTTCCTTCTTTCTCAAGCTCTCTGTTATTTTCTCCGATTTCTTAGTTACTAAACACTTCTCTTTTATTTTTAACTTGGTATCAGAGCTCACGATCTTTAAACTCATGGCATCTTTAAGCTTAAACTCAAACACAAATACTGTTGTTTCATCATTTACATTTATTTCACCGATCAAACTTGATCGCTCGAATTATACAATCTGGAAATCTCAAATTCTTTCATCTGTTCATGCTAATAATCTTGAAGATTTACTTGATAAATAAAAAACTTGTCCATATCAATTTCTTCAAAATGAAGTTGACAACGCCTCTGCTGATACTCAATTAAATCCAGCATATACCACGTGGAAGATGAAGGACCAATTGCTGTTAAACTGGTTGATGTCGTCTATTAGCATTGAGATTTTGAGCCTTGTGGTAAATTCTGAAACTTCATTAGAACTTTAGACCAGTTTAGAACAATAATTTGGATTTGAAACTCCTGTTAAGAAAATACATCTGAAAATGTTGCTTAATAACCTTAAGAAAGGTTCGATGACAATAACTGAATTGTTTGGCAAATTGAAAACAGTTGCTGATGAGTTAGCCCTTGCTAGTGGTCCGATTAGTCCTCTGGATTTTCTTACTCACCTAATTTCTAGATTAGGCCAGCCTTACTATCTTGTTATAGTTTATCTTGAAGCAAATCTTGCTAAGATTTCTGTCAATGAGGCATATTCTATGCTATTATCTCATGAAACCAGATTAGAAACAAATCAGCTAAATGCAAGTAAGGAAACTAAGCTGAATTATGCTGCTAATATTGCTCAAACTGGATCTGGATCTAACAATAATCATAATAAGAAACAAGATAGTCAATTCAATAACAATTAGAATAGTGGTCAATCTAATAACAATTGGAACAAGAATGCTATTTTTAGAGGTGGATATGCTGGAGATAGAGGTGGTTATGGCAGATATTTTCCACAAAGACAAGGAAGAGGAAACTGGAATAGTGGCAGGAATGGTGTGCCATTTAGAAATGTATTACAAGAAGGTAGAGAAAGTAATTACAATGGCAATTCTGGTCAGAATGGCATATTAACTAATGACAAAGGTGTCTTGGATTAGAATATAGTAATTATAATTTGCCAAATTTATTTTAAACCAAGGCATACAGTTGCTGACTGCAGGAACAGGTTAAACAAAGTTTATGTTCCTTTTAACAATCAATATCATAATCCACCATGAGCTGCCTATCTTACAACCTTTGAGGGAGCAATAACTGATCAAGGATGGTATGTTGATAGTGGTGCAACACATCACATCACTAACAACTTGCAGAATCTGCAGTTTGGAAATAAATATTCAGGTAGTCAATTGCTTCTTGTAGGTAATGGTCAGGGTCTACATATCTCACATATTGGCTATGTATGTATTCAAACATCATGTACAGTTTTACACTTAAGAGATACTTTGTGTGTCACTAAACTCACCAAAAATCTCATTTTAGTGTTTCAAAATTGCTTAAAGATAACACTGATATAACTATTGAGTTTATTGCCAATATTGAAATCTATTCTATCTTCTCTTCCTATTGATTGCTCATCTATGTCTGCACCTGATTTTTATGATGCTTACCAATATGGTAAAGTCCACGAAATGCCTTTTTATTCAACTGGAATCAGAACTAAAGCTCCTTTAGAGCTTATCCACACTGACCTTTGGGGTCTAGCACCCTTTGTTATATATATACTTTTATTTTCTTATTAAAGTTGATCATTTAATTTTCATTCGATATCGATTTTACAATTTGGGATTCATTACATGTCATTGCAAGAAAAATTTGATGTATTAGTAAACAAACCGTGTGTGTAAAAATTTTATATTTTATTGCGGTGAAAATTCGAGACAAAATCGAGCACGATTCAAAGTTAGTTAGTTAGAAAATTGTTATTACGAAATCGGTATTGATTTAATCAGTAAAATATAATAATTATAACAAATACTTAGATTAAATAAAATAATAAGAAAATTTTTATTATTAGAGTGAGAGAAGCCGAGAGAGGAAAGAGAGAAGGAGAGAGAGAAAGAGAAAGAGGAGTTGACCCGGACCTGACCCGATCTGACCCAACCCGCGATCTTGATTCGGCATTTTAGCCACCGTTTCTAATGATCTTGGTGCCAATTTGAAGCCCTAGAGATGCTGGTCATATTTTTACTATTCTCACCGTTGGAAAACGACCAGAACGTCGCCGATGAAGCTCGAAAGTTTCGGCAAAAAATCCATTCTTGCTACCGTCGATTCCGTAGGAGTTTGGCCATGCCACCGGCTAAGTTCCACTACTCTCACCTCCAACTTCTATTTTCGACCGGTCTCGTCACCTGAAATGGCCGATTTTCGGTGAACGTTAACTTGCAACCTGCGGCTTTAGGGAGCTAAATCCGCCTTCGTCACCGCGCGTGGGAGGTCACTGCCAGTATCGTTAGACTCACCGAGGCCGGAACTACAAGACCTAAGCTTCCTGTCACCGTTGACTGAAGTCTGATCACCGTTGACTAGTGAGGGGCAATTCAGTAAAGGTTGAGAATTTTGGGGTCAATTCCATAATTTTTAAAAGTTATAGGTAATTTGATAATTATGGATAAGAACAGTTAGGTAATTTGAGATTTTGAGGATAAATCGGTAATTTAAGTGATCAAGGGTAATTTGATAATTTTATACCTTAGGGGTAATTTCATAATTTCCAATATGTGGATATTTTAGTAATTGATAAAATTAAGGAAAGGTGATAATTTATGATCTTAAGGTTAAATTGATAAATTATGATTTTTAGAATATTTCGATAATTTTGAATTTAAGAACATTTCGGTAATTTTAATGGATTTGAAGATATTTCGGTAATTAAGAATCTTAAGGATAAATTAATAAAATATATTTTTTAGGGCAATTAAATAAATTTTGATATCGGGAGCATTTTGATAATTTTTAGAAATAAGGATAATTCGGTAATTTTAGACAGAAGAATAGTTTAGTAATTTTAAATATTCGGGAGTTATATTATGTGAGTTCAAGTTTTATTAAGTACAATTAATAATTATGCCACTTATTTTATTAGGGAGACCTGTGAACGAAAACCAACCCACGGATATCGACGATACTAGATTTGATCGTCGTCACTGTGAGTGGAATATATAAAACTTATTTTCTCTGTGGATTATTATGATTTTTAATTATCATAAAGCATGATTGCAAATGAATTCTTAAATGCTTGATTTAATGATTTTATGAAAAATCGATTTTATCTTAATAATGTTATTTATTATCGGAATTGCGTATGATAAATGATTTTATTTTTTATTTTGAATATATGCGTATTAATAATATTTTTTAAAGAAAAGAAAATAGATTTTAAATGCTGTTGAAAATAAAAGAGAATGTAATTTCAGATCTTATCGGATGTTTATGTATATGTATATTTTCGATTGTTTACAAGTCATTAGATAGTACCCTTCCCTATACATTATGATAAGATGATATGTGATGATATGAGATACAGGCCTTTGGAGCCCATCTAAGTACACACAGAGGCTTTAGTTTATGATCTGATGAAATTGTGTATTTAAAAGTGATACGATTATTTTAAAAATAAACTAATTTTTAAAAACTACTATCCACTCACTGACCTTCACTGAGTTTTATACTCACTCCCATTCTTTTTTATTGTTATATTTTTTTTTCCCAGAAGATTTGCAGGTACAACAATTGACTCAGCAACGATAGCTATTTGTAAATTTGACCACGTATTTGTCCTAGGAGTTGTAGAATTTTGTATGAGAATACTTCAAATTGTATAATATTATAATTAAAAATAACTTACTGTGTTTAGTATTAAAATATTTCTGATGATAATTGGTATTTATTAGGATGTTGATTGACGGAGTTGGTTGCCTTTGAAAATTATTTTGGGAGTGTTATCTCATTAATTGTAGGATTAGAAATGTCAAAAATATAGAGAAATTCTACTGGAATTTCGATTGAAATATTGTTATTATTATTTATAGAATCATTATTAGTTAAATTTTGAGAATTAGTCAAGATTCGTCCTAGGGTTCGGGACGGGTTGTGACACCCTTACCATCTCTACATGGTTATAGATATTACATTAGCTTTGTGGATCATTATAATAGATATTGCTGGATTTTTCCATTAACCCTCAAATCCGAAGCATTAGATACCTTTAAATACTTCAAAACCTTAGTTGAAAAACAATTTGGGTATGTTTTAAAATCACTGTAGTCTGATTGAGGGGGTGAGTACAGAAGTTTTCAAAACTTTCTTGAAGAAAAATGGGATCGATTTTAGACATAGTTGTCATCACACACATCATCAAAATGGTATGGTTGAAAGAAAACATATGCACTTGATTGAAACAGGACTTACTCTTCTTGCTCAGGCCAAAATGCCTCTGTCTTTCTAGTGGGAATCATTCCATATAGCTTCATTTCTTATAAATAGGTTACCAACCTCTGTCTTAAACAATATTTCAACCTTTGTTAAACTCCATGGTAGACAACCTGATTATTAGTTTCTCAAAATTTTTGGTTGTGCATGTTTTCCTTTCCTTAGACCTTACAGTAAACATAAGTTCAACTTCTACACACAAAAGTGCCTTATGATTGGTTATAATCCTTTGTACAAAAGCTATAAATGTTTTGCTCCTACTGGAAAACTCTATATTGCTCGACATGTCAAATTCAATGAATTTGAATTTCCTTTTTTTGAACTTTTTCCTTTTGATAAACCAGCTAAAACTGCTCCATCCATTCAGCAAAATCATACCTCTCTTACCTTTGTTCCTTCCACAATTGTCATTCAAAATGATAATAGTATATGGCCCTCTGTTAGTTCACTTGTTGGACTTGATTTTAGTTCTTCCCAACAAGCTCAGAATCCAACAGTGGATCCACCACCTGATCAGTTATCTTAGTATATACCAGCACAACAATGTCTGCTAGTTCAAAATGGTCATCCTATGGTAACTAGATTTAAAGTTGGAATATTCAAACCTAAAACATATTTAGCAGTCTCTCAAGATCTAGAACCACAATCTGTTAAGGTAGCTTTGGCAGATACTAAGTGGAGAGAGGCAATGCAAGCTGAGTTTGATGCTTTACAAAATAATAATACTTGAATTCTAGTTCCCAAGGAACAAGCTGGTAAAATTGTTGGGAATAAGTGGATATTTAAAGTAAAATACAACCCTGATGGAAGTATATGTAAATACAAAGTAAGGCTGGTTGCAAAAGGTTTTCACTAAACACAAGGGGTAGATTTCTTGGAAACCTTCAGTCCTGTGGTTAAATCTTGCACTATTAGAATTATTTTAAGCCTTGTTGTTATGAATTGTTGGTCAATCAGGCAGCTTGATGTTAATAATGCCTTCCTCAATGGCATCCTCACTGAAGATGTTTTCATGCATCAACCTAAAGGGTTCATTCATCCTTAATTCCCTTCATATGTATGCAAGTTAACTAAAGCTCTTTATGGGCTTAAACAGGCTCCAAAAGCCTGGTATGACTAGCTGAAATCATCTCTGCAATAATAGGATTTTCATACTTCCAGATTAGACACATCACTATTTTTTCAGCACAAAGCAAGTGATATTATGGTGGTACTCATTTTTATAGACGACATATTAGTGACTGGCTCAAATAATAAGCTTGTTGAAGACATTATCAGTCATTTGGGTTCTGAATTTACTTTAAAAGATCTCGGGGATTTTAATTATTTCTTTGGTCTTGAAGTCATACCATCAGCTGCAGGGCTTAATCTTTCTCAGACCAAATATATAGGCGATTTACTTAAGAAAACTCAAATTATTAACAACAAAGGATGTCAAACTCCTATCAGTTCAAGTGATAAGCTAGTTAAAGACAAAGGAGCTGCATTTGAAAATCCTTCCTTGTATAGAAGTGTGGTTGGTTCCTTGCAGTATGTTACATTAACAAGACCTGAAATTGCATTCACAATAAACAAACTTAGTCAATTTCTTGTTGCCCCCACAGTGCTTCATTGGCAAGCATGCAAACGACTTTTGAGGTACTTACAGAGCACGGCAGATTATGGCTTGCAATTTTTCAATTCTGGAAAACTTACTCTCACAGTCTTTTCATATCCTGATTGGGGATCAGACTTGGATGACAGGAAATTTGTTAGCAAGTATTGTGCTTATTTGGGCAATAATCTGATCTCCTAGTCCTCAAAGAAATAACACATAGTTTCTCGAAGCACAACCGAGTCAAAATATAGAGCTTTGGCTTTGGCAGTCTCTGAAGTACTTTGAATATCTTATTTGCTTAAAGATTAAAGTTGCCATTGTTACACATTCTAGTTCTTTACTGTGATAATAAGAGTGCAGAAGCCTTGGCTAACAATCCTAAGTATCACTCACGAACTAAGCACATTGAGTTGGACTTGCATTTTGTTCGTGACTATATCGTTCAGAATGAAATTCATATTAGTTATGTTTCAAGTTGTAATCAGGTGGCAGATATTCTTACCAAACTTTTAGCTTCTGATCAGTTCAATTATCTTAAATCTAAGCTCAATGTTCTTTCTAGAACTTGAACTTGAGGGGGATGTTAAGAAGTAGTTTGTTACAGTTTATTATAATCGTTGACGTGTAAGTTAAGCTGGGAAATGTTAGTTATGTTAGCTACAATCTGTTAGTAATCTGTTAGCATATGAACAGCTAAGTTCAGCTCAACTGAACTAATTCTAAAATAATCAAAAGCTCCGTATAAAAACCCCTATAACAAATACAATGATAAGTTCCTTATTTCTCAAGCTCTCTGTTTTTTTCTCTGATTTCTTAGTTACCAAACACTTCTCTTTTATTTTTAACTTTGAGGAATAACACCAATGTTGCAACAAGAAGCATTTAGGTGATATTGGACTTGTTGAGCTGATCCAATGCATCAATCAACCAAGCCATCCACGCTCTCTCTGCCTTATCCTTAGTCATTACTGCAGCTTCAACCCCTTTCCTTGCCAGTTCACCTAACTCTGCCGCCTTTTTCTCCATTGCTATTTCTTCCACCTCTTCCTTCTTGACTGGTTAAAAGCAACAAAAAGATAATGATGCAAAAAGAGTAGAATTAGAACAAGCAAAGTAATAATGAATCACTTCTTATTGAGAAAAAGGCATATGAACTTAATCGATAAATATTTTGATGAATGTCATTTGTAAAACAGCCACAATGTTGAAAAAAAAAGACAAAAAAGAGAAAAAAAAAAGATATCCAAGCAAGTTCTTCAACAACAAAGGATTTAGAAACATGATCTCAAGGTTAAATACCTTGTTAGTAATCGATTATTTACCAACTCTTTCCAGTCTTTTTACCTATTTCAGGCAGCAATTCAAGTTTACAAGTATATATATATATATAGTGAATCACCCAAAAAGATAAACTTAAACAATTTTTAAAAAGCAATTGAATGCACTCATAATTTCCATCGAACGACAGCAACTACTTGTTGTACTATGAGCCAGTTGACAATTAATGGCGAAATCTCCTGGGCGGGAGTACTTGAGTGATCCTTAATCCTGATCTGAACCGAAAAGAATTCTGAACACATTCTCTAGTTGCCATCACACACCAACTATTTGTTTTCGAGGCCAGAGATCAGTTACCATAATCAAGGTTTTTAATTTTATCTTTTAAAGATCTTTTTGTGCTTTGTTACTAGATTTTCTCATATGAACAGCTGGCATTAGATGGTGATATCAACCTGTGGTCTGTATGAAAGGGTCTTCTTCTTATCTACGGCTTACGTATATATTTCATTTTCTTTTATCCATTTATTGATCCATTGTTTGTTATTTTTATTAATTGTAAAAAAATATAATTCGTTGGAAGTTTCAATCGAAGGTTTCGGTTGATGGGTTGTGGTTTTGTCATGACCCGTCCCAAACCCTAGAGTGAGTCTTTCTAATCCTCGAAATTTAACTAATAATAATTATATAATAATAATAATATTTCTACCAAAATTTCGATAGTTTTCCTTATGATTTTGACATTACTAATACTGTAATTAATGAAAATAGCACTTCCCAAAATATTTCCAAATACTCCACCAATCAATATTCTAACAAATACCAAATACTGTCCAAAATATTTTAATACTAAATACAGTAAATTATTCTTAATCACAATATTATACAATCTGAAAAATTTCAACTAAAAATATCGTGACTCCTAACACTACTATGTAACCAAAATATAAATAATTATCGTTAATGAGTCGACAATTGTACCTGTAAATCTCTTGTAAGGAAAAAATATAATAAAAATGGAGGTGAATATAAAACTCAGTGAAGATCAGTGAGTGGATAATAATTTTTTAAAAAATAAATTAATTTTGAAAATAATCATATCACTTTTAAATATACAATTTCATCAAACCGTAAATAAGAAATATTAATAAATCAATTAACATTTATAATCAAATCACTAACTTCGAAAACATATATAATGTCATGTAAAATAACCAAGGAAGAACATGTCATAACATCAAATAAATACTCAATAAAAAAATCGTTGCAAATACTACGTAAAACCAAGGAGAATTCACAACAGATTATATCAATACTGAATATTGAAAACTTTCACCAACGAGTACCTGAGAAAATAATCTCATCATATCCAGACCTCAACGGACGAGTAATCAAGAAACATCATGCCTTGGAGCTACATGGATAATCCGAACCTCAACAGACGGGCAATCAAGAAACCATTATACCTCAGAGCTATATAGATAGACAGAGATATAACGTCTTATATGTCATCACATCTCAATATATCTCATTATCATAACTATGCATGCATAAATAGTCTCCAAAAGACAAAACGATTAAGTACACGGCCTAAAGCCTCTGTGTGTACTCAGACGGGCCCCAAAAGTCGGCATCACATATCATCACATATCATTCCATCACAGTATATGGGGAAAGGTACTGTCTAATAACTTAGCAAATAATCGAAAATATACATGTACATAAACATCCGATAATATTCAAAATCATATTTTCTTTTATTTTCAACAACCTTTAAAATCAATTTTCTTCTTTAAAAGTATTATTATTACGCATATATTCAAAATTAAAAATAAAATCATTTATCGTACACATTTCTGATAATAAATACCATTATGTAGATAAAATTTATTTTTCATAAAATCATTAAATCAAGCTTTTATAATTCATTTACAAACAAGTTTTACCATAATTAAAAATCATAATAATTTACTGAGAAAATAGATTTTGTATATTCCACTCACAGTGACGACGATCAAATCCGGTATCGTCAATGTCTGTGGGTTGATTCTAGTTCGTGGGTCCCATCCAATAAATGATATAATTAATATTGATTAACATAAAGTATAACTAATTATACTCAATAAAACTCAAACCCACATAATATAACTCCTGAATATTTAAAATTACTAAATTATCCTTGTGTCTTAAAATTATTAAAATGCCCCTGATATCAAAATTTACTTAATTGGCCTCAAAAATATAGTTTATTAATTTATCCTTAAAATTCTAAATTTCAAAATATCTTTAAATCCTTTGAAATTAACAAAATGTCCCTAAATTCAAAATTACCAAAATATCTCAAAAATCATAATTTACCAATTTAACCTCGAGATTATAAATTACCAACCTATTCTCAACTTTATTAATTACTAAAATACTCACATATTAAAAATTATGAAATTACCCCTGTGGTGCAAAACTATCAAATTACCTGTGATCACTTAAATTACTAATTTACTTTTAAAATCTCAAATTACCTAACTATCCTTGTCTATAATTACCATATTACCCATAACTTTCAGAAATTATAGAATTAACCCTAAAATTCTCAAGCTTTATTGAATTGTCCCTCACCGATCAATGGTGATCGGACTTCAGTCAATGGTGACGGGAAGCTCAAGTCTTGTAGCTCCGGCCTCGATGAGTCCAACGGTATGGCAGTGACCTCCCACGTGCGGTGACGACGGTGGATCGAGCTTCCAAAGCCGTGGGTTGCAAATTGCTGTTCACTGGCAATTCGACCATTTCAGGTGATGGGTCTGAACTGAAATGGAAGCTGGAGGTGAAAGGAGTGGAAACCAACCAGTGGCGTGGCCAAACTCTAGGAGGATCAATAGCAGCAAGAACAAGTTTTTGTCCGAAATTTTCAAACTTCACCGGCGGCGTTCTGGTTGGTTTCCGATGGTGCGAACGATAGGGATATGATCGGCGTCTCACAAGCTTCAAATCGGTACCAAACTTGTTCGGATCGGTGGCCAGAATTGGGAGATCCAGTTGGATCACAGCCGCAAGTCGTGGGTCAACTTCCGAGTAAACGGGTCTCTCTCTCTCCTTCCCCGCTCTCGGCTCCTCTCATTCTCTTATTTAAAGAAATTTATTATTATTTTTTATCTACTTTAATTAATTTAAAGAAATTAATTAATTAATTTAATACTGATTAAATCATTATTGGTTCCATAATAATAAATATCGACTAACCGGCTCTGAAATCGCATTCGGTTTTATCTCGATTTTTTATCGCGATAAAATTTAAAATTATTCATACACAGTTAATTTAATAATGCATCAAAATTTTCTCGCGATGACATGTAACGAGTTCGAAATTTATAAAATTGATACGGAACGAAAAATAACTAATTCACTTTATAAGAAATAAAATTCATAGATTACAGGTTTTCTGTTAATTAATTACATGTATAGTTGAATATTAAATTCGGATAACAAATAATAAAGAAAAAGGCAAATCTTACGTTGACTAGTGATTAATCCTACAATGCTAATTGTAACTAGAACCTTGTTCGTTCATCTATTGACAATTCCATTACATGGTTTGATTTTAATTAGCATGTCATGACATTCTAGTTTTCTTGTAGAAGGCAGATGCAATGGAGCCTTTTCCTCAAAAGTTCAAGTTACATTCCTAGATTTGTTTGTTGATACGCTGGTAGTGGTTTGGATTTATATCTTCATTTACTAAATTAACTTGCTTATCTAATTTCCTTGTTTCTGTTAATTCTCTCAGGTAAAGGCAGGACCTTCCTTCTGCCCCGCAAATACAATAACAAAAGAAAAAGAGATATGTTGGGGTGAAAATGATAAATCCAGGGATGATCGCATTAGCGAGCTCCCAGACGATATTCTTGTACATATTTTGTCTCGCTTGACCATGAAAGAAGCAGTCAAAACCAGCATAATATCAAGTAGATGGGGATATTTGTGGGAGGGTTTCATTGGTTGGTTGAATTTTGACTATCCACTCACCATGGCTGACTTATAGCAAATTCATTTGAGAAGTGAGTGTAACGACCCACCCCGAATCCCTAGGACAAATCTCCCTAATTTGTGAAATTAAATTAATAATAATTTTATAAAAATAAGAATTTCACTGAAATTTCTGTAGAGTTTTTTCTATAGTTATGACATTTTTTATCTTACAAATAATAAAATAACATTTTTAAAATATTTCTAAAATATAGGAAAGATGCAAAAAATTGAAGAAGCAAATGCAAAGATAGCTGAGTCAGAGGCATGGGCAAAAGCATCAAGAAATGCAAGAACGGCCTAGAGTGAACAAAATTGATGTCCATAGGAAGCACCTTTCGTTGTTTTGCCAGTTGTACCATTGCTATATTTGTTGCTTTGGAACATTTGTGTGTTTTAGTTTCCATATAGCCATTGTTTAGTATAAGCTTCTAATTGTAAAATAAATCTTCTTTATTAATTACTCTTCTTATAAGCGAAATTAATATGGAATTTTGGTATTTACCTATGATCAGAATATGAATTTCTATTAGCTATTTGTTGTATGTGTCAATACGGCTTGCTTATTATCAACATTCAACAGTTTAAAAGAAGCATTTGAGACAAGATTGCCAAGCTATTCGAGCAAAAAAAATTTAATGCTATTGATACTCCACTAGGGATGGCAAAAGAGCACAATCTAAATTTTAGCTCGATTAGCTTGACTCTAATGTTTAGGGCTTTAACCCGAATTTAAGGGTAAAAAAAAGGGTTTGGGCTTAAAAAATAAAAGTCCGATTAAATTCAGGTCGAAGCTCAGACTTTATATGACTAGATCTAATCTAACCCGACCTTATCATTTAATAATTAAAAAAACTTATATTAAATAATATATAATATATTTAAATAATTGGTTCAATAATAATTTTATATACTTAAATTGCTTTCACATTTCTTTTTCATAAGTAAAATTCTTGAAAATAAAATTATTACTAGAGAAAAATTTGTAGATGAAAAAGAATGTGGCCCGCAAATACTAAAACGGATTTTTTTTTAATATTGGATTATGAATTGTACCTTGTTAAATCAATGAACTAATGAACTCATTTTTTAATTGTGATATTGAGTTGTATATTTTTATTTTATTTGTTAAATTGATGAACTCTTTGGTTAGATTGTGTAACTAAATTATGTTTTTTTAAAGGAATGAGACATGATTTTTAAATTTTTATTTATATTTAGTTATTTATATAACATAATTTATGGTTGAGACATGGAGTAAAGTAATTTTTATATTTATATTACTTTTAATAATTTTTAAAGTTTTTTAAATTTTAACATATTAAGAGATTTAGATTTAAATTATTTAAATATTAAAAAATAAAAAATTAGTAGGGCTCGGGCTTTTTTCAAGCCCAATCTGGACCATATTCAGGTTGAGTCAAGTCTGATCCAAATGTAAAATAATAAAATTTTTTATAGAGTTAGGGCCTTTTAGTTGTATTATAGAGTCAGGGTTAGGCTTGACTAAGCCTGACCTCGACCTTGTAAATTGTCAATCTTATACTTCACTTGACTTCTTTTAAGAGATATTATTTATTTCAGAATTAGCCTCACTTTTCTTCTCCCAATAAAAGCTTAATGTTATCTCTTCTACTGAAAATAAAAAATTAAAAAAGATATTTGTTATCTTACATATTGATGTAAAGTACATAACTATTTTAAAACTATTTAATGAAAATTTAACTACTATAAAATTTATCTCTTCTAATCAAATCATGTTTTTTCTACTTTCATCAAATGATTGTGAAATCTTATGTTATTATGTACGGTAAAAAGCTCCATTAAAAAAAAAAAAAGCTTGAAATATAAAGAAAAGAAGAAAAATTAGCTTTTTTTTTTCCTCCAATCTTTTGCTATTTTTTTATGATGGTTACCGAGCCCTAATTTTCAACTTCATCTGTCTACACACTTTGTTCTTGTCCAGATCAATTCGTGATCGGAAATGTGTGTTGAATCAAGATGAAAAAGGCATATGACTCTGTGTCAACATGTATGAAATGTCTTTGGTTGACTATAGCCAAAATTGAATAACATCAACTTGATCAGTTTAATATTTAAATATAATACGCTGGACCAACTGACTATATATATGTGTGTATGTGTATACATATATGCATTAAATGTACTATATTATAATTGTAACGGGGTACAGGAGTAATATTTAATAATTTTTTTTAAAAAAATACATTTAACAATAAATTTATTGCTATTGTTGTTTGATAAATAGCATGATCGGGCAATTATTTATAAAAATGAGCTCTTATAGAATTATTCGAACCTAAATAAGCAGACTATTACACGTAATATTTATTGCATGTGGCGATGTAACGAATACTCAAACCTTATTAACGCTGAAAATTTAAACGTGGCACGCACCGGCTTCCAGTCCAAGAGAAACAGAGCTTTGTCGCGATAACCGATAACAGATTGTCATTCAAGCCGTGTGTCGTCAGGTTCCAACTCTTCGTTTAAAGTCTAGGGATGTCAAAAAGCCGGCTCGGACCCGGCCCGGATCCGGACAATCCGGTCCGGGTTTTAATTCGATCCGGATAAAAAAACCGGATTCGGGTTAAAAAAATTTAAATCCGGACATTTTCGGTCTTAAATCCGGACATAATATAAAAATTCGGATTTCAAGCCTGGACCCGAGTTATAATTAAAAAAAATTAAAATAAAATAAATTAATATTAGTATTGAATATTTTAGAATTTTTATATGTTATATTAGTAATTGATAAACCTATAATATATTATATGTTATTTAGATGTTATTTATTGATTATTATGTTGTTGAATTTAAATTTTTTTTGATATAAATAGAATGAAATAAACCTATAATAATTTTAAAAAATTTGTTTCTTAAAAAATATAGGTTAGAAATTATATGAGAAAAATAATAAATTAATAAATTTTATTTTTATTTCTTTAGAGATTTAGATATGAAAAAAATTTAATATTTGATTTATATATTTTTAACAATAAACAGTATGAATTAATAATTTTATTACATTAGTTTTCAAAAAATTCATAAATATTAAAAATTAATATTTTTAGATTAACCGGACTTAAAAACTCAGATTAAAAAACATAGGCCCGGAGTGGTGCCGGGCACGATCCGACCCGCACTAAAAAATCTGAATTTAAAACCGGATCCGCACTTCATTCCTCCCTCATCCAGGCCGGTCCCGGACAACACAAAATCCGGCCCGGACCCGGCTTTTGCCGAGCCTAATTTAAACACTGATAGTCCCAAGTGCCACGTCATCCCATCAACTGCCTTAAGATAATGGCACTTTTGCAAATTTCTGACAAGTTGATGCCTCGCCAGCAAAACTTGGATAATGGGCAACAATTCCCTACAAACACCACCATATGCCTACAATTCCATCCAACTTACCAACTGTTTATTTATTTGTGTTTTTTTTAAGAAGGAAAAAATTTATTAAGAATGACAAAAGTAAATGATAGGGGCAAAGAGGCTTAGCTCCTAAAGGAAAAAAAAAAAAGAAAAAGAAAGAAGAGCAGGTATAGAATTCCCTATCTAAAACTAAATTTATGATTTAAGATACCATGTTATTCTCCAAAAAAAAAAAAAAGAATATGTAAAAGAAGAGTATTAATTTGGAACATATGAAATTTGAACAATTTAACCAAACCTAAGTTAGGGAAAACATCTGCCACTAAATTATCTTTAAGTGAGTATAATAAAAAGAAATTAAAAAATAAAAAATAACAACCTCATAATTAATACATCATTTCAGAATCATTTTCAGTCCTTAAAACAAAAATCTAATATTATTTAAAAGCATATGAAATAATTTATACAATTGATAACTGTCATTATTTGGACATAGAAATAGATCTCACGATCCAAACTCATGACAAAAGTATTTTGTAAGCAGACTAATGATTTTGATAAGTATTCTTTATGATCATTTAAGTTTTTAAGCATATATTCATCAAATAAAAAAGACGTTAGAGTTGAGAAACATAGAAGTAATTTTTATTTATTTTTATATAATTTTAAAAGTATTAAAAGTATTTGAAAACTTTGAATTAAAGAATGTAATTTTAAATATGTTTTTTATTCTCTTCATTTAGGCTCCATTTAATACGGCTTTTCAAGCAGAGCTTATTTAAGTTGAGCTTTCATTCAAAAATTTTAATTATTTGGTTATTCATAAAAATATTTATTAAAAATTTATGAAATTAATTTAATAAATAAATTTTTTAAAGATATATTATAGAAAAATAAAATAAAATTATTAAATAAGTCGAGAATATTTTAGATATTTTAATATTTAAAAAGAACTTATCAACCTCTATTCTTCAAAACTCAAATTTTTAATTTTTATTAATAAAAATAAAATAACTTATTTAAATTTAAAATACTCTGAAAAAAAAATTAAATAATAATAAAAATTATAACAAAAATTTATATAATTAAATAAATACTTATTAAATAAATTATAACAAACAACACTTAAAAAAGTATCCACCACTGCGTCAACTGAAAACGAAAAAGCAATACAAAAAAATTCCCGTTATAGTTCAGTCAATACAAGCACGGCCGCAGCAAATAACTCTCTCTTAGGTAGCTCCCAGTTGAAGAAGCCTAGCGCGTTCGTAGGGAAAGCTCGCGTGTTCTCTAATCGGCGATTGTGACTTTCTCCCTCTTTTCATTTTTCTATCCGTCTCTTTTTCTCTCCAAATTCAAAAAATATGAACAAAAAAGCAAATTCTCTATCTCCCGCCCTTCAATCTTGATATCGCCGATCAGCTTATTTCGATAACTCGTTTAAATTGAAGAATCAAGAAAGGACTTTCAAGATGTTGGAGGATCAAGTAGCATATTTGTTACAGAGGTATTTGGGGAATTATGTGATAGGTCTTAATAAAGAAGCTCTCAAGATCAGTGTCTGGCAAGGTCCGTCAAATTTCTTTTCCTCGCTTTCTCTTGTAATTTTCTTATAAAGTTCGGTTTCATTTCAGAAGTGTTAAAATGATTATGTTTCCTTCTTGCACGTTTCCTGTTTAAAATAAGTTTGTGGCAATTGCAATGAACTTAACCGCTGTTTTAGTTGTGAAATAGCAACCAGTACAAAGATTGATACTAATGTATCATGTGGTTGTTTCAGTTTCATTCTTAATATATTTACTTGTTATGGTCTGGTGAAATTTCAATGGAACAATTTCATCATTGTTGAGGATTTTCTGTGAAATGTACAAATATGCTAATTCAGTTGTCGAAACACTGTTTAATTGTGGTAGTGGTTACAAGTAAATTCCTAGCAGTGGCTATTAAATGATTGAGTTTAGGACCATTGCTGTAGTATGTGTTCTAGGATTCTGATATGACAAGAGAATGTATGGTTTAGAAATATTGCTAGTCTTTATGTTCTCCTAGTTATTTATCCTTTTTCCTTTTTCCTCTGAAATGTATTACAGGCAATGTAGAGCTTATGAATATGCAGCTGAAGCCAGAGGCACTTAATGTATTAAAGTTGCCTATGAGAGTTAAGGCAGGATTTCTTGGATCAGTTAAACTTAAGGTTGGCACTGTTCATTTTGTCCCTAATTATGCTGAATTCTGTGTGAATGCTGTATTTCACATTGGTTACTTATCCATCGAGTATTTCTTTGTGGTATATTTCTGTTTCAGGTTCCACGGAGCAGGCTAGACCAAGAACCAGTTTTGGTTTATTTGGATTGGATTTTTTTACTAGCTGAACCTGAAACTCAAATTGAAGGATGTAGTGAGGATGCTGTCCAAGAAGCAAAGAAAAGCCGAGTATGGGTAAGACAGTTTGAGCCTTGTATAACTTGTTGGAAGCATCAAGTGGAAATTGTTGAAATAATAAAATGATTTTGTACTTTTCTATCCCTTCTATGATAGGAAATGGAAATGTGAATGTTGGAGAGGGCACAACAGTTGAAATCGGAAGTGGTATGGGTAACATAATTCTTTTGGACGTGTTTGCTGTGGCTATATAAATTTTCTTATTGTTTAGATTTATTAGAAGAGGGGAAAAAACACTTTACATCTTTAGTACAGTATATATTTATCTGCTCAGATTATAAACCCTTCATGGGGTACCTGATTTCAGTCTTGGGTTTGAGGGCTCCCTGACTCCAAATTTTAAGTCCTTTTCTTGTCCTTATATTTAGTGGTTCGCTTCTATGGCACTGATAATTGACTGTCTTTCTTTGTTGAAAAATAAATTTCTTTTTTGCCTCCCTTTTATTATTCTTATAAGAAAGGGGATTTTACTCGATAGAACAAAGATACAAGAGTGTGGACCAGAAGTCAATGAAGATTTCATATATTTTATTTTAGGCCAAAAACTAAATTGTGTGAATGCATTGTTAGCTTTGTTCTTTGCAAGTTACTGCAACTACATAGCACTCTAGCAATAAGAAATGTGTCATTGATTTTGAAATATTTTATAATCACATGCAAATTAAATGCTTATGAGAACAGAATATATGATGGGACTGGCTTCTTTGGACTTACTATGAGTTTTGTGTGTTCCCTCTTCCGCTTATCTCCATTCTTGGAAACATTTTGTAATTTCTATACTTTGTTTTGACATGCCTTTTTTTTCATTTTTGAAGAATAAGTCATGGTTGGGATCCCTTATCAAGACAATAATTGGTAACTTGAAGCTTTTAGTTTCACATATCCATATCAGATATGAGGATCTGGAGAGGTAATGAAGACACCAAGTCTTGATGTCCTAATCACCCATCAACTTTTGTTTGAGACTTGATATGACTTCTTTTTGTAGCAATCTTGGGCACCCACTTGCTGCTGGTGTAACCTTGGAGAAACTCTCAGCTGTGACAGTTGATGATAGTGGGAAGGAAACTTTTGTTACTGGTGGTGCACTAGACCGCATTCAGAAGGTTACAGTTTTTGTTCATTCTTCAACTTTATCTAGTGGCTACACCATTGGATACTTTTCATTGACTTAATACTTTATTCTGTTAATTCAGTCTGTGGAACTCGACCGACATGCCCTTTATCTAGATTCTGATATAATCCCATGGAATTTGGACAAGCCATGGGAGGATTTGCTTCCTCCCAAGTGGGTTCAGGTGTGGTCTTATTTATCCTTTATAATACAATGAATTATATTATCGACCTTTTTCACCCTAATTCGATTTTTTATTTATTTTTATTCTTCTTGCCTTGTAAGTTTACTCGCAATGATCCTTTTGTGCTCCAGGTTTTCAGATTTGGTACAAAAGACAGTAAACCAGCCGATCATCTTGTAAAATCCCATACTTACGTTCTGCAACCTGTGACTGGGAATGCAAAGTACGCAAAGCTGCGGTCAAATGAATCTGTTGATGTGCTCAGCCTCTACAGAAGGCAGCAATGAACTTGGATGATGTGACACTTTGTTTATCAAAGGTATATTTTTATTTTTTAACTTTTAATTCTGAGAGGGGGTTTTCAAATGGTTTTAATTAGGTTGAATATATCTATATGCTCGCAGAATGGTTGCCGTGATATTCTCAAATTGGCTGATAATTTTGCTGCCTTTAATCAACGGTTTAAATATGCTGATTACCGTCCGCCTGTCTCAGTGAAATCTGATCCTAGAAAGCTGTTTCTGACCAGATGAAGAAAGCAAGGTAGTTTAAGAAGTTAACTTTCTTTTGATCTCTTTCCATTTTTTTTTTTTGGGTTACATTATTCATTTTGGTTGCAATTTTAGAAAGGAGCTTGGGTGATGTTTAACTCATATGTAGTGGAGTGGCTTGGTGTTCAAATGTCGATGTTAAGCAGTTACAAAAGTAACTCTTTAAAAATGTACTTGCTTATATTACTTTCTTATTGCTCCTGTACTTGGCAGGTAAGATCCATAGACCCGCAGTTTTCAAATCTTCATGTCATGGGCTTTTACGGAATATCAGTTAACTTTATTAGTATTGAATATTTTCTTTTCTCTTTTCTGCTTTTGTTGTATTAGTAAATAACAGCAGAGGTGATGGATGATATGTTACGGCAACCATGTTCTATTATTTGGCCTTTATCACTTTTTATTGTTTGAACATTCTTGTTGTACAAAGGATATGGCTAAAGCAACACTATTAATAACCGCGAATACCTGAAATTACCCTTTGGGGTGCGAGTGGACATTAGGGGTGAAAGAAATGGACATGTCTCCCACCATTACCTGAAATGTGGGTAACTAAAACCCTTGCAGAGTTACCATGTACTCCTTCATTTTCCTCTGCTTCATGCTGCTGGTGTTGTTGCAAGTTATCTAGATTATCTCGTCTCCTGTGTGTTTGGGGTCTGTCTCTTAGCTCTTTGATGAATTATCTATTGAAAGAATGTAGCCATATCAAGGGGTAGGTGTTCTCTCACATTGTTAACGTGACTGATTTACCAGTTGGTGGATTATCAGAAATCATTTACCTATAGATATCCGTGTCAGTTCTTTAGGAGTTTGTATCTTTCTTTCTCTCTCACACGAAGAAGAATTTTTTCTCCTTCTCTTTTCTGTTTCCTAATGTCTATTTCTTTATTAGTACTTCCTTTTGTGCTTTGGCTTGCGTGTGGGTTGGAGCTTGGGGAACTAGTAAATATTCCTGTATTCAATTTAACCTTTTGGTATTCAAATTGATTTTGGCAGTGGGAAATTGTTGTGGGATCAAGTACTTAAGTATGCAAGATTACGCAAGAGATATATATCAGTGTATGCCAAGCTGCTTAAATCTGACATTAGTCGGGCAATAGTTGGTGATAATGAAGAACTTGAGGAACTTGATCGTGGACTTGATATTGAACTCATACTGCAATGGAGGTATTACTTTCTGTATGAATGTAACTGCTAAATAAGTGACTGCTATCTTGGTTGCTCATTCTAAAGATGGACTGATGACATTAGTCTTGCAATATGTGGCATTAATTCATTGAAATCAGTGCATGCAGAAGTATATGGTGATGGGTATTGCTGGTTTAGAAGGGGCTGATCTTGTAGAAGGGTATGGTGTTAGTCATATTTGTTACATGGCAAGAAAGTGAAAAAAGAATTTTTGGGTTTTCTGGCTGCTTATAAAATAATCCATCTTCTTTTTTAATTCTTTTAGTTGATTACATTGGAAAGAACGGCAATGCTCTCTTTTTGTTCCTTTTATTTTTTTAAGTTCCAATTTCATTTTATGAGAGCAAGGAGTATATGGAGACATTACCTTTTACTAGATTGTTTTTGTATCTCTGCAACGTGATTTGTGCAGGATGTTGGCTCACAAGTTTGTTGAGCAGACGTTGGAATCTGAAAGTCACTTAAAGAAGCAGAAAACTAAGCAATCTTGGTGGTCATTTGGATGGTGAACAGCTTTGCCTAGAGAATTGACTTTTTTTCCCCCTCATTTTTATCCGTCATTTATTTGTTATTTTGTGATGCTTCAGAATTTGTATGATTTGCTATTTATTTTATCATTTCCAGGAATAATCAATCCTATAAAGATGAAAGTGATCCATTTAAGTTCATTGAGGAGGACTGGGAACAGTTAAATAAAATCTTAGGATGCAAGGAAGGTGATGATGAGCAATCGTTGATTATTAATGAGAAGTTGGACGTTCTTCAGACTGCCTTGGAGATTCACATGAAACATAATGCTTCAAAGCTTTTGGATGGGTCTTTCGAATGTCTTGCTGAGTTATCATGTGAAGGCCTTGACTTCTCCATTAAGCTTTATCCCGAGACAAAAGTTTTTGACATGAAATTGGGGTCTCATCGGTTATCATCGCCGAATGGTCTTCTTGAGGAGGTCTGATTCTTGGTTTGGTTTACTTCTTCAAAATCTCACTGCATTGTGCAACTACAATACTCCTGTGATATCTCAAACTCTTGCCTGGATCTGTGCAGAGTGCAACGGCTTTCGAGTCTTCAGTCGGAGCGTTCTGCTACAAACCTTTTGATGTAAAAGTGGACTGGAGCACGGTTGCTAAAGCTTCCCCCTGTTACATGACCGTATGCTTCTTCTGTCATGCTCTTGGCCTGGTGCTATTTTGGGCTTTAAGTTTATATTTTTTATGTTTGCTGATTACATCTTTATTCAGTAGTTG
This sequence comes from Aegle marmelos, assembly GCA_030449875.1. Classification (NCBI taxonomy): domain Eukaryota; kingdom Viridiplantae; phylum Streptophyta; class Magnoliopsida; order Sapindales; family Rutaceae; genus Aegle; species Aegle marmelos. The sequence continues at coordinate 4,725,117 of JASUUL010000093.1, forward strand.
AAGGACTCCATTGACAAAATCGTTAAATTTTTTGAAAGCAATACTGCAGTCAGTCAGACCATAGCATTAGAAACTGCAGCAACTGTGCAGGTTTATTTCAATTTTTTTGTTTTAATGCTTTGTAATACAGTTCAATAGGTTCCTCAAGAAATTGTTTCTGAAAATAATAAAACAAAATAGCCTCCAAATGCTAGCTATGTTGTTGTTGTTGTTGTTGTGTGTGTGTGTGTGTTTTTTTTTTTTTTTGGGGCGGACCATATTTGGAATTCTAGATTTTTTCTGGGAACGAGTTTTGGACAATGGTTACTACATTCTTAGGTATATCTGGTTGTAACCATGGCAACGGAAGCTTATCAGAGAATTTTGAATTTTTAGTGTACGGTTTGCATTGTAGAGATTGAATAAGCATGTTTACTATTGGACATATTTATGTGGTTGGGAAAATCACATAATGTGAGAATTTCTTGCTAAAACAATGGTTAATATTTAATGTGATTTTTTTTTTTTTAAAAAGAACACTGGTAAGCATAAATATTGAATTAGAGAACAAATTTTAGTTTAAATTTTGTTGACTTCCTTAGATAAAACCAAAACACTGGATGACTTTAATTATTTGAGATTCTTTTACCCTTTTCTAATTTATTTTTTAAGTACCATAATCCTTCCCTGAAATTTATCTGAAACGGGCAGTTTCATAGTATCTCAAAACCTTCCTTGCAAGGGATGTTTATGTCAGAAAACGTGATCTGGAGAGTCTGCCTGTATTTTGGTTAAACCTCTAGGGAGGTTTGATGAAATTCTACCAAACTTATAACTGGATGTGGCAGTGATGTGTTTCATATGTGAAGTCTGCCTGTATTTTGGCTAAACGTTAAGGGAGTTATGAAATTCTCCCAAACTTGTAATTAGAGTTGTCACTGATCCACTTTATTTTGCCTTCCTACAGAGGGGAATTGAATGTAATCAGCATGCTTCTTGTAGTTTAGACAAGTGGTAAACGGTGCATTTTCGTTGCTTTTTACCAAAGAAATGAAGCTCTGGTTCAAGTGTTACAATTTTTCCTTTCATAACAATCACCACTTCGACTGGGTTATCATCTTTCTCTTCTCGTTAATTGTCTTACCTATGTGCCTGATATAGTGAGTAGTTTGCCGACAGTGCCGCTAACTGGTAACTAGATGACAATTGAAGTCAAGCGCACTGCACAGAAGCAAGTGAATAGGGCTCTGAAGGATCATGCCAGGTCTGTTAGTTTATCAATTTTGCACTGGTGAATGTACGCATGATTTCTGAATTATGATGAAGTCATGAATTTGAGTAATAAAATTCAAGTTTGTCCCATTTGTGTATGTGGTTCATGCAGACTTACAGTTGATTTTTTGCTTGATCTGCTTTGTTGTTTTGTTCTTAATAATTTGTTTGAGAGTGTAAAATGATGGTTATTCCGTAGGTGACATGCATTGAGATATAAATTCAGGAAGGCTATTAGCAAACATTAAAAAAGAAATTGGATACTACAAAATTAAAAAAGAAAAAAGAAAAAGAAAAAGAAAAAAAATCCCTTATTACCAAGTGCTTTGTTGCCAAGTGATTTTGCAAGGCTTTTACATCAGCTAGAAATTCTAAAGAAGCCATCACACATTTGTCTGCCATGCAACAACAATTAATAGATACCCGTGATTTGAGGAATTCTGTGTCTTACATATATAGACAATGAAAGAATATAGGTACATAAAGGTTCAATTACGGATACTGATCAGAAAGTATCAAATAATTAATCCTATAATTGATGATTAATAATTAAACTCAGCTTAAAATATCAAAAAAAAAAAAAAAAAAAAAAAACAAGACTGAATCAGACAGTTTAAAGATTTTAGAGTGGTCGCGCGTGAGGATACTGTAATCCTTTTCAGCTGACAGTCGCGTATTGGCAGGAATACTGAAGTAATCGGCGCCAGAAAGTTCTGCAAAGTAAAAATTAAGTGGCGATAGAATGACAAGAAAATATGTAAATCAAAATTTAAATCGTCTATGCAAAGTCATTATCGCAAAGAGAGGGTACGTGCCTGCCAACGTCTTCTCGTGGGCAATGCCCTGTCATAGTTGAAGCGCAAATTATATATATTCTGTCTTTCCAAATAAAGGAAGGTTGGGATTATTAATTAAAAGTGATGATACAGTTATAATTTTTGGTATAAATTTATTTTCTACAAATTGATATATTCTTCTTACCACGAGAAACATGTCCTTCCCACCACGAGAAATGAATTAATATTTCCTGCCTTCCACAGGTAAAGTAAGGGTGTCCTTCACTAAGATTATTTAAGATAAATTTGTATTATGTATGCTTAGATAGCAAAACACTAAGTTTAATTTGTTATACTTGTTAGGTTAATGCTAAGTGGTTTTGTTCCAAAGGATGTTGCTTATGGGATGTGGGAAGGTTGAATAAATAATTTCACAAATTATAAAATTTTGCCATCTAATAGATGTCAATGACACATCACTTAGGACATTGGTAAAAAGATGTAGAATTACTAATACAAAATGTTTATATAGTACACATTTGTCACCATATCAATGTATACATTCTTATTTATACACTTGCTATGACATGTTGCATAGTGTTTACATAGATCATTTGATTTATACTCTTTTATTTCTTTACAATTGTGAGGCATGTACATTAATGGGAATACAATTGATTTTGATTTTGATGTCAGATCCTGCAGGTTCATGAGAAGGACTTATTCTGATTTTTATTTGCCATTTTGATTTTAATCCATTTCAATTTCGACTCATGACAATGACTTATTCTATTTTTATTTTCCATTTTGATTGTAATCCATTCCAATTCTTAGTATGCAAATGCCCCAGTGGAGTATTAACAGTTTGAAAGGATTTTGATAAGAGGTAAAAACTATTATTATAAGACAAGCAACTAACTTGTAAACTCCTGGACTAATTGCAAAGACCATTTCTGCTACTTTTAGTTCAAGTCAGTGTTGTAGTTTTATCAAAGTAGAGAAATTAAATTATGAACATATGAATATATATGCATTGTTTTCTGTGACTCGCTCGTACAAATGACGTTTTGTTGATCATAAGTAAAGTGCTACGGTAAAAGACTGTACAGTACCTTCTGAGATTTGAGAATGTTTGCTGGGCCATTTATTCTAACAACATTATTAGAACAAATTATCCTTCACATCAGACGCGGATTCATTGCTGATCTACTAATGCTCTTCATGGGGAATCACACCGTATAGGGCATTAGCGGACTCCCATGCCAAATTACAATTCACACGCGTTACATATACTTTCTCGGATGTTCCTTCAACATTCGAGCTCTCACTTCCTCCCGGTGTCGATAAGAGCGTAGCATTTCATCACTAGCCATTTCTAGTGCTGTCATGCCAACCACGATCTCCGGCTTGACCTGCCCAAAGAGGACTTTCCTTCGGAAATCTGGGTTGTCAGGATCCTTGAGGTTACCCAATACAGCTCTATACTTGATCTTATAAGGTCCATCAGATCGGCCCCATTTCTCAAACATTGCAGACTCCAATGCTATTGCAACTCGAACTGAGTCACAAGCATTCATTTCATCTCGAATTTCTTCATCAGCCTCACAAGAAACCTTGGATAAAGCATCACAAACTTTCTCCCTCACCACCTCCCGAAAACAATCATTGCATCTAATCATAGATCTGCTCAGCTTATGGAGAATGATGCCAGAAGCTTGTCCCCCTTCTGTAATCAAATTTTCAACATTGACATTATCCGTCGTATTGGTTCCCTCTGTCACAACATTTTCTGATCTTACAACATTCGAGGAGCTGGATGTAGAATTCTGATCGGCTTTCTGAACCTTGAAAAGTCCAATACCAGAGAACTCCTGACACTCCTCAGATGTCCTCTTATCGACCTTCTCTGTTTTCGCAGGCTCAGCGTCCCCAGGAATTGTATAGCTTCCTTTTCTCTCATCTCTTATTTGTTCAAGGAACATATTTCTCCATGACACAATCAAGTCAGATCCAAAATCCTGGATTTTCTTCCGTGGATGATTTGTCAGAGGTAGAAGATGCCTTACAAGCTGAAATGATATGCATACCAATAAATCAATTCCAGAATTACCAAAGTAATTAAATGCATTCAGTCTATGCAAATTGATAATTTTTGTGAAGCTGCACAAAATAAAACACCGAAGTATAAAACAAAATTTCCTGCCACAGGCATTTAGCATATTGAGCACACTGCTTTTTCTTAATGCGAAGCAGAAAATGAGCAATGAAAAGACAAAAAAATAAATTGTTGGATGAGAAGTATTTCATCTTTTTGCGACTTTTTGTACAAACGATGCTGACCTCGATTCTGCAAAAGCGCAGACATCTCATAGATTTGGGGCACTAGAAAACGGAATAATCTATACTCATTTATTATGGAATTTAAATATAACGAATAATCTATACTCATTTATTATGGAATTTAGATGTAACCTATGAAGTATTATCCTAGAAATGTCCATTAAAACAATCTGGTCATGTTAGATAGTTTATAGACAATGCTACAGATCATAGAGGAAATTCTTCTTGAGCGAAGATAATGATCACAAAGCAAAAGATGCAAGTAATAAATGAAACGGAAGTAGGTAACATCAAACTCCTTTTTTTTCCAATTATTAACGCAGGAGCAAAAGATACTTCAACAACAAAGCTTTCAAACTTGTGAAGAAATCATAAGCACATTTAAAGTGATCAATGCTGAATACAGATAACATGCAAGGTGCATAAATACATATAGCGAGTAAGGAATAACCCCTGCGTTGAAACAAGAAGCGGACAGGTGATATCGGACTTGCACCATGCGGTCCATACTTTCTCCGCCTCACCCTCAGCCATTACTGCCGCTTCTGCCCCTCTCTTTGCCTCTTCACACAACTGCATCACCTTTTTCTCCATTGGTTTTTGCCCCACCTCTACTTTCTTAAGCAGTTAAAAGGGCAACAAAATTATAGCAAGCAAAAATATTAATGAGTTATTTCTTGCCAAGAAGAAAACATGAACTTAAACCATAATTATTATGATGAACGTTGTTCATAAACTTGTGATGAATGTTATTCATAAATTTGTTCTATTTCGTATTTCCATATATGAATCGAACAGCCACAATGTTATATAGGATTAGAACCACGTTCTAAAGGTTAAATACTTACTAATTCTGTCTTGTAATTTTCACCCATTGCGGTAACTCAAGTCCAGAAGTTTATATAAAGTGAGACACCCATCCCGAATAAATAAATAGATAAAATTAACCTAAAATTGTAAATTGTAAATGAAAAAGAAAGGGATAATTGAATGCACTCACAATTTCCATTGAGCGGTGTCGGCGAGTGACTGCTTACGATGGCTTTGCCGAGCCGTGGGAGTCCAGAAGTTTATATACAGTGAAAGACCCAAGCAAAAATATTAGTCCTTTTGTATCAAAGGTCTCTTTTGTCCGATTCACTCCGTATGTGTGGGGGGCGAGTACCGTGTCATTTGCCATGTGAGGTTTCGTTTTTCCAGAGGTCATGTGAAGTTAAAACACGCAATTACTATGAACCAATTAGTAATATTATATTTTAAAAATAATTTGTTATTTTTAATTGTACTGCAAAAATAATAACTGTAAAGAGAATTAATTAGACCTGAACACGAATTCAGATTTTCTTTCTCAATTCCAAGAAAAATATTTAGGGTAAAATCTGTTTGAAATCAAAACTTTTAGTTAAAATCCGAATCCCCCGCACATACTTTCTTTTATTACTTTCTTCTGGGCTGAGGGGCTCGAACTAGTTAAAATCCGAAGTCATTGTCTTGTAACATATATAATGAAACTTCAGGTATCCCTCTGATTCCTGAACCCGAACTAAAAAGAATTCCAAAGACATTCTCTCGCTTCCTTCAAAGCCAACGTTAGAGATCAGATCAGTCACCTTATCCAGGTCCTTATTTTATTTTTTTTCACGTTTTCTTATATCATTAACTGAGTTTGTATGGTGATAAATATTGGAGCAAGCGTGGTCTGTATTAAAAGGACTGATTTTTTTTTTTCTATTTCTACCCTTTTCTTCTCATACGCCGCTAATGGGTTTGTAGTTTTTTGTCAATTAATTAAATTAATCAGTTAATTACATTTAGCTGTTGATCCGGGAACAGTAAATGTATCTAAACCCTTCTTCCTTGATCTGTGTAATTTTCTAAAATACTCCCTTAAATAAATTTACAATATCGCCAGTGATGGCGTTCTGGTTTCTTTAGGAGGCAGATGGAGTCTCTCCATTGGAGCATAGGTTACAATTCCTATATCTATTGGGATAGATATGATGTCTTCATTTACTAAATTAATTTGCTTATCTAACTTGCCTGTTTGAATCAACTCTCTCAGGTAGCACCTGCATTTACAAAAACGAACGAAAAGGAAAGATGAGATCCGTGGATGATCACCTCAGCGAACTCCCGGATGATATTCTTGTAAATATTTTGTCTCGCTTGACCATGAAAGAAGCAGTAAGAACCAGCATAATATCAAGTAGGTGGAGATATCTGTGGAGAGGTTTCACTGGTTGTTTGAACTTTGAGGATCCACTCACTATGGCAGACTTAAAGTGGTCTAGTTTGCATTTTAGAAGCGAGCCGCCAAATGTAGAAAGGTATAAGTTTGTCAGTTGGGTCAATGAAGTCTTGAAATCACTCGAAGGTCATCGTATAGAGGAATTGAGGATTTGCTTTGATGTGTTCTCTAACCACGATATTGATAACTGGATCAAATTTGCATCGGAAAGGAGAGTTAGAAGGCTTGAGTTGGATTTCTCAAGAATTGCTGATTGTCGTCGGTTTGTTCACCGATACACATTTCCATCACATCTTGATTTTTATTCCAGCTTTAGGCACCTTACAGGACTAAGTTTGACAACGGTGGGCATAACAGGAGAGGTTCTTGAACATTTGTTATCTTATTGCTGTCCTGTTCTCGAGGTGCTAAATGTTGCAGAGTCGGGCAGTCTAACGAGTCTTAAAGTTTCTAGTCCATCACTTAAGTTGAAACACTTGAAATTAAACAGGTTGGACAACTTGAAGGACCTTGAACTTCATGCCCCGAATCTCTTATCTTTTGAGTATTCTGGGCCAGTACTGCCTTTTTCTTTCAGAAACGTTCCAAATCTTGTTGACGCATCCTTTTGGGGCTGCTTTAGTGCATACATCGCAAAGAACCTATGCCAGCATTCTATTTTTCTTTTGCGGCTACACACTCTTAAATTGCACATTTGTAATCTGTTGGTAATTAGTTTGTTCGTTTTATTTTCCATTTTTATTGATTCGTTATTGCTGTTGCTTTAGTTAATTCTGTCTTCCATATTTTGTTGATATTGATGCATAATAAATTTGATTCTTACTTTATTCAGATCCGTGACAGTGAATATAGAGCAGGCCGCTACCTCAATATTCCTGAAATGTGCAATCTCAATCATTTGGAAATTATTGTAACATCAGAGTTTGATGACCTCCTCCTTTGTATTGCTTTATTGAAAGCATCTCCTTCATTGTATAAATTTTCGCTAAAGGTGAATGTTTTTTAATTTATTAATTCTTTACTAGAGGTGGAAATTAATACCATTTACTAATTTGTGATATATGTGCTTGTGTTTTCCAGTCAGTATCACCATTTGACCTTGAGACCTATGAATCGATCAGGACTATCAAGGATCAGCCGTACTTAAGCTTCAAAGAATTAAGAAGTATTAGGGTGGTGGAGTTCCTGGGATTCGTGGGGCATGCAGCCGATTTTGAGCTTGTAATGTACTTAATTTCCAGTGCTAAGCTGTTGGAGAAGATAATTATCGACCCCTGTCGAACATGGTGCGTAGGAAATCCAAGGGAATTGAACTGTCGGGAAATGGCGGAGTATCAATTCGCTAGAAGGCGTGCTTTCGAGTTGGCGGCTAAATTTCCTTTATGGGAATTTGTGATAGCGTAAATTATTATGAATTATTTATTTGTTTTTTTTTTTTATATGAAATTTGTGGAGGCGAAGATGAGGAGTCTTTGCTCATTTGAGATTTTATTGAGCCCCCAATTAATAGTTAGATTTGCTTTACTTGACAGTAACTTTTCTTTTTCTTTTTCTTTTTCTTTTTTAATTATCTAACCTTTTTTTAGCAAATTATTGGAAATTAATTGTAGGTCTATATTTTGTTTTATATTACTACAATCATCAAATATATTACCATATGGTATTAATTGAGTGGGTCTAGCTAAAACACAATTGTGGTTTCATACACTGTTTTTTTTTTTTTTTTTTTTGTCTTTTGTGATCCAACCATCAAAGCTTTTCAAAGCTTTTCTAATCCATGAATATAATTATTTGGTTATCAAAGACGTGTTCCCTTATATTTACTTAAAAAGAAAAGGAAGACCAAGTTTCAAATTTTTAACATATTAGTCCATTAAAATATTTTATTATATGGGTCAAGACTCAAAGGTAAGTTAGTAAATAAATATATTTCCATATTAAAAATATGAATGGATTATTTTAACTTGCTAAAATACTCTCCCACTTCCGTTTACTTAAAATATTAATTGGGTTATAATGGTATTATCTCGGGTGTATTGTAATACAGGATTAGACAAGATTTTATATAAATTTTGACAATATTAAAATAATAAACAAATAAATAATAAATAAATGCTTGGATAGCCTCTGTTTGGAACGATAAGCCCTTAATACCATATTAATTAGAGCGTGGTTCATGAGGAGTAGATTTTCCTCTCATGATTTAATTAGTATTAATAAGAAATATTGAGTCTTGAAGCATGTTGATGCAGATTTAAATACCCTAGTGCTTTATTATAACGTTGTATTTTTTTATTATTCTCGCTATTTTAATTCAAAATTTAGAATAAATTTATTATAATTTAACCACTCACTTAGAAAGTTAATTCAATACATAATTAAAATCTATCTTCTCGTGGAATCGACACTTGTCATCATTAATCTATTCTACAATAGATTCGTACATTTGCGAATTCAATAAAATTTGCACAACAGAAGGTATGACATTTGTAAATAGGAGATTAAACTTGAAGTTTTTATGATGTGAGCATCAATTACCATTTTCATTTTATTTGGATGGTAAGTAATAATACAATCATAATTTACAATCAACTCAACGCATTTATGCTATCTCAGATTTAATTCCTGTTGTGTGTGTTAGTATTTTAGCCTTTTGTCATATGTATAAATCTTACAAGTAGCTCTATATAAATAATGTTTCTAAGTCTTTAAAGCAAACATCACTGTTGCAAGTTCTAAATCATGTATTGGATAATTCAATTCATGTTGCTTGAGTTGTCGAAAAGCAAAAGCAATTGCTTTTCCAAGTTGCATCAATACATAGTCTAATCTCTATCCAAATACATCACTGTGAACTATAAATCCTTATGTACTTGACAAAAGTGCAAGAATCAGAGCAAAGCAGCTGCTAACCTTTTCTTGAGTTCTTGAAAACTTTGACCACAATCATATGTCTACTTAAATTTCATTTTCTTCCTTGTCAGTTTCGTTAGAAGTAAAGCTATCTTAGAAAAGCCATCAATAAATTTATGGTAATAACCTACCAGGCCAAGAAAACTCTTAGCCTTAAATACACTAGTCGGATGGTCCCAATTCACTACAGCTTATATTTTCTTAGGATTTATATAAATACCATCAACACAAATCACGTGGCCCAAGAATGCAATTTTGTCTAACTAAAATTGACATTTATTAAATTTAGCTTAAAGCCACCAATGTCTAGGTTTCTAAAGCAATTCTAAAGTGTTTTACATGTTCTTCTTCACTAGATGAATATATGTCATTAATAAATATAATAATAAACTACTCCAAATAAAAATGAAATGCTTAGTTTATAAGATCTATAAATGTTACTGGGGTATTAGTTAGCCTAAACAACATCAGCATAAACTCATAATATCTATAGTGAGTCCTAAATATAGTTTTTAGTACATTAACATCTCTGATATTCAATTAATGATAACCTAAATATAAATCTGTCTTTTAAAAAAACTATCGCACCTTGTAGTTGATCGAACAAATCATTAATATGAGAAAGTAGATATTTGTTACGAATAATGACTTTATTCAACTGCTTGCAATCTTTGCACAATCTCATAGTTCTATTCTATTTCTTTGCAAATAATACCAATGCTGTCATGGAGATAAACTAGGTCTGATGATGCCCTTATCAACTAATTCTTGTAATTGTGCTTTTAACTCTCGTAGTTTTAATAGAACTATTCTATATAGGGCTATGAAAATTAGAGTTGTACTTGAAATCAAATCAATAGTAAACTTAGTGTACGGTTTCTTATGCTATAAGTGTTAATGTGTAAGTGCACGTGACAATTAATATACTAGTAAGTATTTAGATTATTTCCATTGGAATTGATATTATCAGATTTGCTACAACAATTATAATATTACAACTTTGTTCTAAACTGAAATAAGACAATTTATGACACTAATAACTAATTAAATAAAAATGCAATAACTAAAATTCTCATATCAAACAGAAAGATAAAACCAATAGGAATAGAGTGATTGAGTAAATAAACTCACTTAATGGTGTTGGCTATTTTTCTAATTAAGAACCTATTGCTACAACATCTACCATGACAATTGATAAAATCTTTCATGCAACCTCAGCTGTTACCTGTTAGATATATTATATCTAATGCAACCTAATAGTGATCAATTGTTATATCAATATTAAATATAATATTAATCAATTTAGGTTCAATTTACCCTACAAAGTAAATCCCTATGTCTAGTTCATCACTAATTTTAGATTCCCTTATTCAAATTGAAAATTACTCAGTTCAGGAAACCTAACTAAACCAAGTATTGTCTTAATAAGATCCACTAAACCAACCTTTGTGAGGCTCTTTATTAGCTTGTATCTCAAAATGGGTAGTTAATCGAAATAGATAATAAAAATAAATCAGTTAAGACAAAGTACTAAAGTAAACACAAAGTAACGTGCATAAGTTAATCAAATATCCATTAAGATCGTTTACTACCTAACTCTAATCAATTTAGTTCATGATTTGCTATAGAAAAATAAATAAAATAGTTTCAACCATAAAAATCATCCCCATAGATAAAAAAAAAAAAAAAGAAGAAGAACTAATTTCTATTTTCTCTCTATGATTTTCATATGTACAACCTTCAATCTCTCTCTTTCTTTGAGACTTTATCTTTTAGTTGACAATTTTTCTATTTTCTTTGCCTGCATTCTCTTTTTATAGCTTAAAATTAGGACAAATTTGGGAGTCTTTGTGCAAATTTTATTAAACTCGCAAGTAGATGAATCTATTGTAAAATAGATTAATGGTGACGAATGTCGATCCCACGAGGAGATATATTTTAATTATGTGTCGAATTAATTTTCTAAGCGAGTTATTAAAATTGTGGTAAAATTATCCTAGATTTTGAATTGAAATAGTAGAAATAATTTAAAATGACAACTATTATAATAAAATACTTGGATATCTAGACTCACATCAACATACACTATGACTCAATATTTTTTATTAGTACCAATTAAATCATGAGAAAAAAATTCACTCTTCATGAGCCACGTTTTAATTAATATGGTGCTAAGTATTTATCGTACCAAACAGTAATAACTATATTATTACTATCTGTCGATAAAAAGTCAAAATATCCACAGAAATTAGAGAGGAAGGAAAATAAATTTACCAATTAAGCCCATGGAACATGCTGAGACTTTTCCTTTAACCCAAACTTAAAAGAAATTAGCTACTCATATTTAAATTAGGGGTAAAATGAGAGTTTTATTAAAACACATAGAAAATACAAGATATAAAAGGAATTACAGAAAATGAGGATAAAAAATGAACTCAGGGATGTCAAATTGGAGAAAGACCTCTTTTTATAGATATATCGAGTAAATCATAACCAACGGATTAAAATAATTTGGAGGCACAGGATTACACCACGTGGCAGATTTTGATTGGTTTGAACTAATCATTAAGGTTATTATCCCGTATATATGCATGTACGGTACGTACGTTTTTCTGATCCATTAACATACTGCCATGTCATTGGTCAACAGTATATAAATATTTTAATCTAATAATATTTGTGACACCTATCAGTCAAGCCATGTCATCAGTCAATGCCACATAATCTAACAATGCCACATCATTTCTCCAATTAAATACTACCATGTCATTGGCCAATGCCACGTCATCAGTTAATACCACATCATCGGTCAATACTACATTATCATATAGTATATATGAATAGTGTCATGAATATTACCATGAACAATACTATATATGTGAATAGTGCCTTATATGTGAACAGTGACGTTATACTTTTATGCTCTTCGTAAAGTTTTTAACTGTTGAGTTCAAATTTATTATCCGTTTTGTCATCTGATGTTTCATTCATTGTAAAATAATCATGATGTCCCTAAAATTTATAAATACTTAATTATAATAAAACACACATAATTAAAATTACAAGAGACTTGAATACATAAAAATAAAAAAGTTAGTGGAACTTGAAATATAAAATAACAATTTTATTCTTTATAAATATATATTTTCTAGCACTCAATAAGGAGTTTAGGATGTACATCTTCTAGTTTAGAAAACTTTAGTTCGTAATCTTTTAAATATCTTACATGAAATCTTCTCTGTCAATGCTTTAGTATTGTTACAGTAATAGTGCTACAGCAATCATTTAAGCATCTGCACTATTCTAAACTTGTTTCAATTCTTTTATAACCAAGGCTTTTTTTCCTTATTTTTGCAAGCCCATTGTAGCAGTATTCCTTACTTAAAAAATTTGAGCTTTTGATCACCTACAATTATGTATATAATCTAAGCATACAAATTATTTTAAATCAAATAAAATTTATTAAATTAAACTAAAATGGATGTTGATGCAAAATATGATTAAAATGCAATAAAACATGTCATTTACTCTTTAAGTAGTTCTGATTTAAGTCTAAAAGTGTTGTGATAACTTTCATTTTATAAAATTATCATACCTTCAAAGTTAAACCATTATTTGTCCTTGAGTAATAACAGCAGCACTAATACTTCAATCATACAATCATGCAATAAATCACTTATCTCTATCATTTAGCTTACAAGGATCCATCAACCCTCATATCACTCTTTTAACCGTGCAAAATTTCCATAGTGATTTAGTTCTAGACTTAGGCCTTATTCTACTGTGTGTTTATCTTACTTTGATTCATATACGGGGGCATAGGTCATAAACAAGTTCAAAATGTTCTATTGTAAGATATTCTTTCTCTTTTTTTTTTTCTCTAAATTATCTTCAATGTATCATTGATTTTTATGTGAATGTCTATCACTTGTGATGATGACACCCAATTACTTAACATTGCACAAATTAGAGTTATTTCAACAATAATAAGTAAAACGTTAACACTACTCTTATATGTTGACATCTTTTACTCAAGGCTAAACTTGTTATGATGACATCTTCTCTATGAATGCTTTGAGATTACTATAAGAATAATGCTACAACAACAATGTTACAATAATTCTTTCAGCATTTACATTATTCCAAACTTATTTCAACTCTTCTATAATTAAGTTTTTTTCCTTATTTTTGCAAGCCTATTACAACAACAATCCTTCCTTGAAATTTAAGTTTCTGGTCATTTACAATTATGCATATAATCTAAGCATATAAATTATTCCAAATCAAATAAAATTTATTAAGAGTAAACTAAAATGGATCTTCATGCAAAATATGATTAAAATACTATTAAAACATCTCTAAATAATCTTGATTTAAGTCTAAAAGTGCTATAATAACTTTCATTTTATAGAGTTATCAAAACTTTATATCTTTCCAAGGTGGAAAACTAGGAAAGTCATCAACAAACACATTAAAAAACTCTTTTACTATGGGAATATCTTTTAGTTTCACATCACTGACTAGGTTATCAATAACATGAGTCAAATAAGTAGAACAACCCCTTTTAAGTAATTATCTAGTAGAAATAGCAGATATCATAAAAGGTTGCAAGATTAATTGTTCACCACAAAAAATGATATTATATTCTTAAGATTTCATGAAATTTACCTCTTTTAAAGAACAATCTATGGTAGCGTGATGGTTTGTTATTCGATATATCCTTAAAATAGCATCAAAACTATAAATGGCCAACAAAATCATATTTGCTACCATGTTTTTATTACTTACTCTTACCATATAATCTTGAAATACACTTTTAGCTAATAAAGAATTAATAACTGGAATAGCCACCACTAAAGTACAATTTAATGGCCTTATATCGCTATCTGCATGTATGGCAAATGTGTGAAAAATAAAAGAATAGATAGACCTTAGGTCAATTAGAATATATGCGTCACGGCTGAAAATAGTAAAACTACTTATTACAACATCTAGAGTGGCATGGGCCTCCTACTGGGTCAGAATAAGTATGTGAGCTTAAGTATGTGGTCTATGTGGATGGCTCCTCTTTTGATTACCACTAATCTCTTTTATATTGGACTAGGACCTACAAAAAAATATAGGTATTTCTCTCTGGAAACTTTTCAATCCTTGAAATTGACTACTATCAGACTAAAAGTAGTGAGAGTCTCTACCTAGTATAACACTATTACTCAATGGTAAGTTTAGACAATCTTTTTTCAAGTGTCCTAGCTGTCCACACTAAAAGCAATATAATGAACCAATCAAATACTATTCCTTGTGAAATTTTCCATAAACATTACACTGAGAGCAATAACTTTTGCCCGCATTATGACTTTGCAGAACACTATTGTAACAACTAAGAGGTCTCTTCGTTTTGAAAAACTTTGGTCATCGATTGTACTATTAGCTAGTTGAGAAATCTCTATGTTCTAACTCTCTCTTTCGTGTTCTATTGCTAGGTTCACTAAGTGACCAAATAAGGCTTCGTTTGTGCTCTTGTGGTTCAGCCTTTTTGCTTCTTTATAACTTTTCTCAATTCTCATAATAACTTTGACTAGTGTACAAAAATTTATACATTCTATTGTAATCACTATAGTCCTTATGCCTTTTCAAAGACCTTGTTCGAACCATCTATATTTCTCTCTTTTATTCTGTACTACAAAAGGGACAAATGTTGATAGCTCAAAAAATTTATGCTCATACTTTTCCACTACAATAGATCCTTGTATAAATGTCATAAACTTATTCATTTTATCTTTCTAATAAATAATGGAAAATAATTTATCAGTAAACTTTTTCTGAATTCGCAAGTGGATTTTAATTGTGTGTTGAATTAATTTTCTAAATAGGTGGTTGAATTGTAGTGAAAGTAATTTAATCTATCTTAAAATTAAAGTTAGAATAACATAAATAAATTACACCAAAAACTATTATAATAAAGCACTCGAATATTTAGATCTGTATCAATATGTACTGTTGGTTTAGTGTTAATTAAATCATGAGGAGGATATCACTCCTCATGAACGCTCTAATTAATATGGTGTTAAGAGCTTAACATGTTAAATAATAATAACTGTGTTATTACTATCTGTTAGAAAAGTCAAAACATCTACAAAAATTATAAGGGAAGAGAAAATAAATTTATCAAATTAAAATACGTAGAAAATACAAGATCAAGAAGGAATTACAAACAATAACGCTCAAAAATAGATTCAGGTGTGTCAAATTAAAGGGGGATAGTCTTCTTTTTATAGATACAACGAGTAAATCATGCCATCAGATTAAAACAATTTGGAGGCATAAGATTGCACCACGAGTTAAGTTCTGATTGGATTGAATACATCATCAAGTCTATTATCCCGTGTATATGTATGTACTGTATGTATATTTTTTCTGATACTAACATACTGTCATGTCATCAGTCAATAGTACATACACATTTTAGTTTAATAGGATTGTGACACATTATCAGTCAGTGCCACATTATTAGTCAATGTCATATAAGCAATCAAAACTATATCATTAATCCAATCAAATACTATCACGCCATTGTTTGTTGTTACATCATAGGTCAATGCCATATCATCATGTAGTATATGTAATCAGTGTCGTAAATAGTACTATAAACTGGTTGACTGATACTCTTAAAATACACGATTAAAAAATTAGTTGTTAGAACTGATACAAAAATTTATATGTATGATGTAAATTAAATCATAACTTCTTAAATTTCATAAGTCTATTTCCTTTTTACTTATTAAATATATATTCAAACGCCCAATTCTATTTCCCATAATATTTTCTCTTAGTTTCACTTTTAAGCTTCTTTTCCCCTTCTTGGCTTCATCCTTTCTTTTTTTTCTTTTCTTTTCTCTTCTCTTTTTCTCTTGGGTTTTCTTTTCTTTTTTCCTTTTCTGTTTCACTTCGAAAAATGATTCAAAATGAGAGTTGCTTTCAACTCCTTCAAATTATATATGGCCATCGACTCAAACATAGATGAATCATGTAGGTAAAGCAAGCATGTGCCCTATATGAAGCTAATAGCTGGCTGTTGCTTTGATAATTAGCCATGTTTGGCCTATAAAGAAGCAAGTAAAACATATTTGTGCATTACAAGCTAATATTATTACTTTTTATTTTATTTTATTTTCCTTTTCTTAGTACTTCAAACACAGAACTTAGTCCAATAATGCTAAAATTAATAAAAAATTAGGTGTCAACAATTGAATCGGCTTTCAGAGACCATTAGCTACCTATATTAATGAATTATAAGATTAGTTTGCTAAAAAGTGTATTTTATCACCAAACATTTGTACCATTATCAATTTACCACTCTTTCACTAAGAAAACATTAATGTTTAATAAAAACTAATTAATAGTCAATTTTACCCCATGGGCATAAAAGACAATTTTGCCCTTTGAAAAGAAAGAAATAACACAAACAAAGACCACAAGAAATACCTTAGAAATTAGCCATTATAACCAAAAATGGCTATTTTGTAGCTTATAAAATCTAGAAAGCTGCTTATAAACACACTAATAAACCCATTTCATCAACACCAGTAGCCTTATTTCAAAAATCAACATAGCAGCCTCATAAACACACTAACAAACCTGAGGGTTTTCCGAATTGGATTTTATGAATTGAACGTTAATCCATATCCGATCCATAATTTTGTAGATTATAAATTTTTAATCTAATCCAATTCACATATTGATAAAATTAAATCTAAATCCGATCTATATATTTGCTAATTGGGATCAGATGTTGATTTAACCCAATCTATATTCAATCCACTATTTAGCAGATTGGTTTGCGGATTAAAAATTTTTAATTTTATCCTATCAATGAACTAACTAAATAAAAAAATTTAACATAAAGATAATTTTACTATCGATCAAATTCAAAATTAAATAAGATTTAAATAAATTAATTATTTAATAAAGTAAAAAAAATCATACAAAGTTTTAAAATATAGCACACTAATAAAAATTAAAAAACTCTCATTTGTTTAGAGTAGTGTATAAAAACCAATTACTTAGGAAGTTATATTTATTTATTTAATTATGTTTTGGGAGATTACTAATTTTTTTCTATTATAATTAATATATACTATTTACTCACTGCTACTTTTATAATAGTTAATAACTCCCCTAATAATAAAATTTATAATATTACTTTTATTTTCAAATGTACTTTATTCATATTTATTATATATTCAACAAATAAGATGACTGGAAATTAAAATAAAAAATTAAGTATTAAAAATAAGAAATTTATGTTTTGACATAAAACAATTGATAATAAAATATTTTCTTGTATTTTTCTTATGTTATAAATATTTTCTTATAATAAATATATAAAAATTACTATAAAATGATAAAAATTATTATTAATTTTTTTTACATCAAAACACATATTTCTTGCTTTTAATACTTAATTTTTTATTTAGTTTATATTCATATGATTTATTTAATTTATAATATATATAAATATCTTATGTATTTGAAAATATGGGTAATTTGTAAACTTATATTGACATGAAGTTTATTGACTATTATAAAAACAATTAGGAATAAGTAATATATATTGATTATAGTAGGAAGAAAATTGACAATCTTTCTATTTTTTTATTTTAAATTATTATTAAATAAGATATAATACGTTATTAATGTAAATATATTTTAACTTATTTATTTATTAGTTAGCACTAATGCCATATTTATAAGTTTTAAATAAATATTTTTTTTATAGATTTACATAGTAAATCCATATCCAATCTACCAAATATGGATTTTTAAATTTTCAATTCAATCTAATTTGGTAATTCACGAATTAGATTTTTATGGATTATATTTCTATAAATTAGACAGATTAAACGAATTTCATTGGATTCTGAACACCTCTAAACAAATCCATTTCAAACACACTAGCAGCCTCATTTCAACTCAACAAACCCTATTTCAAACACACTAGCGACCTTATTTCAACAATGGTGGACATTAAAATAATATAAATTTTAACTCAACTTTCTATTTTAATGTCAAAGTCAAAGATTACATGCCTCTCATTTATTCAACAACTTTATGCCCAGAGTCAAAAGTTACATGCTAGCCACATGCATACACATATTCAATAATTTTTGTCTAATATGGTTGGTGCTACTCGATCAAAATTTCTTTGTTAGGTAAGATGAGATAGACCTCTCACCTTAACCCTTTGAGATATGTGTAGAAATATGTTAATAAATAGAATGTTAATAAATATTAGGTTAATTCCATGGACATTTGTATTATATAAAGCTTTAGTGTTCCATAAACTGAGCACTATCTTTAGCATCCATTGCCATTTTTTTAGTTTCTCTATTATATCCTAATTAACCTAAGAAGATGGGTTCAACCCATGATGATCACCAAGTCATGTTGAAGTCAGCAAGGGATGAACAAGATTTCCTGCTGGCCCTGGAACTTGCTTCTGGGGCAGTACTTCCAATGACCATTAAATCTATCATTGACCTTGGCGTGTTGGAGATAATGGTGAAAGCTAGCTCGACTGCACTCTCTTCTTCAAAGATTGCCTCCCAACTGCCCATAAATAACGAAAAGCCCTAGTAATACTCGACAGAATGCTATGCCTCCTAGCCAGTTACTCTTTTCTCACATGTAATCTTGCCTGGAACAAAGATGGAAGTGTCCAAAGATTATATGGCTTGGCACCGGTTTCTAGATATTTTGTTCCAAACGAAGATGGAGTTTCTCTTGTTCCCACTCTGTTCATAATCCACGACAAAGTTACTATAGATACTTGGTAATTTGTTTTCTATTTTCCTTGTACCAACATTTATTGTATGTCTAGAGTTTTATAATATAATATGCTCTCGATTAATTAATAATCATATTTGTGCATGACATCTTCGGCCAGGCCCTACATGAAAGATGCTTTATTGGAAGGTTCAGTACCACTTATGGAGGCACATAATGGAATGGATCGATTTGCAGTTGCTGCCAAAGATGAAAGAATAAATAACCTCTTTAATTAATCAATGCACAATCACACAACTATAGTCATGAAGGAAATTCTTGAGATCTACAAAGGATTTGAAGGGCTAAACCAATTGGTAGATGTTGTCGATGGCGTAGGTGCAAATCTTAGCTTAATTGTTTCTAAATATCCACAATTAAGGGGTATTAATTTTGACTTACCGCATGTCCTCAAACATGCACCCTCTTGTCCAGGTATATAATTATTTACGTACATATCACTCATTGCCAGCTTATTTAATTTAGTAGATCTGTCTCTTTAATTTGAGTAAAAGTTTTTCAAGTAATTATCATTTTAAAAACAACCATAATTTCCTTTTTCCACTTTCTTTTAATTCTCTTGTAGGTGTGGAGCATGTTGGAGGAGATATATTTGTCAAAGTTCCAAAAGGACAAGCTATTTTCATGAAGGTTACTTTTCTACTTAATATTTAATTCTTGAAATGGAAAATAAAATATGAGCTATGTATGTCAATTCCCAAAATTTTGAATTTTCATGAAATGTTCATATGAATTAATCTTTCAGTGGATACTTCATGACTGGAGTGACGAAGAATGTTTAAAGATATTGAAGAATTGCTACGAAGCAATACCAGAGTCTGAAAAGATCATTTTGGTGGAATCAATAATGCCAGAATTTCCTGAGACAGATATTGTGAGCAAGAATGTATCAAGTCTTGACGTACACCTCTCTAATCTATTTCCAGGAGCAAAGGAGAGGACATTGGCTGAGTTCAAGGCCTTGGCAACAGGAGCTGGATTTGCAGATATTAAAGTTATATGTCGTGTTTACTGTTATTGGGTTATTGAATTCTACAAAACAATCTAAGCATTATGATGAGCAGCCGTACTCATTTTATGATTTTCATTTAAACAAAATAAAAGGATGACCCCTACCTTTATTTTGCTGTATTCATTTCTATTTCTTGTCACGTCTCAATAATTCCCGAGCTTTGCTCGTTTTATTCCTCCATGACTGTTTCATTTCTTATATTAATAATAAACCAGTCTCTTATTGAAGTACAAATAATTTGCTTTGTTTCTCATAAGCGAGCTTTATGAAATTTCCAACTATAGGTGTCCAGAGTCCAAAGCAATACGGTCGACTCATAAAATAGTAGTTCATTTTTCTTTTCAGTTCAGTGGGTTTAAATTTTTGGTAATTTTTTAGTAAAATTTCATTTTTTACTAAAGTCATTGCTGATTGGTAAAAATGTGCTAAGTCAACTGTTGCTTGGTCTCAAGTCCTTGAGATTTGATATATTCGAAAATCTAACATTAATACAATTGTTAAATATCATAACCATTTGAAATAGCTCTGCACAAGTATGACGAAAATCCCAAACCAGTTGAACAATATATAGAAAGTCCAACTCAACCATTAATGAAGATAAATCGATCTTTTAATTCAATGGAATACTAACAAGTAAGGTCTTAGCCTCTGTAATTTCAATACTATACAAAAAGATTTTCTATCCATTTTAAGGGCGGATCCAGAACTTTAAAGTATCTCAGGCTAAATTTAAAAAAAAAATTATAATGTAATAGAATAAGAGGGGACACTAAAAGCCTTATCCCAAAATAATATTCACTAAAAACAAAATAATTATATGAAAAGTTAAAATAAAAATGTTATTAAAAATATTATTAAAGTTGTACTTTTCTTGACTTCAAACAATGAAACTCATAAATTATATATGAATTGATAAATTAGTTAATAATTAGAAGTAATTGTCATGCTTAAAAGAAATAAACAATCAAAACTTGTTCATTTTTTCAATTTCAAAAAAAATTATTAGTGAAAAAATAACAACAATTATTTACTTAAAATGGTCTCTAGGAATTGTTCCAACAAGAATATATACAATTATTTAAAAAACAAAAAAGAACACACACACAGAGGCTCTCTTACTCCCATAGTTGGGCCAACACCTTGTACTATTGTACATTTATTGAATTTAATTTGCTTGATTTTATCAACTAACTTGGAGGACACAACATTGATTTATAATATATAGATAGCAATCAAATTGAAACTTTACAAAATAATGAATCAAAACAAATTATAGATCAAATCAGCAAAACTAATAACAAAGAAATAAATAGCCAATAAAAGATTCAAAATAAAATGTGGAGCAAATCAGTAAAATCCATCACAAAAAATAATCAGTTTACATAAGTTCTAAAAGCATACCAATAGAAAAATGCATAAAGCCAAAAAAATTGGACGTTCAAGAAGATGAAGAACTGCGAAGGGAATCACCAATTTTTTTTTTTTAATTCTTGGCTTTCAGTACCGTTGTCGGTGAAAATGAAGGAAAATTGAATAAGGCAAACTTTTTTTTAAAAAAAAAAAATTGAATGGCACCTTTGTCATTAATCATTGATGGCATATTTTAAATTTAACTTAAATAAATGATTTTTTTTTCAACTAGGTATAGCCCACCGATGGATCCATCGCTGGTCCACTCCAGCTGGCATCGTGTGTATCGCAACACCAAACCTACCAGCCCGTTATGTTCATCCATAGTAGCATCGGTTCTAATTTACAGCAACCCTCCCTAATTTCTTAAACATTAATTTTTTTAACTTTTTAAACTATTATCTCTTCTCAAATAATATGTACTTTATTTTTATAATCATAAAAGAAATTAAATTATAGTATGCAATAGAGATTGATCCAGAAGTATCAAATCCTTCTTTTTATTGTTTTGACAATAATGCATAAAACTTTTAAAAAGAAAGAGAGAAATTATAGTGATTATGAGAGCTCTTTTTTCTTTCTAAAATGAATTTTATAAGTTACATAGTAGGTGTTTGAAAAAAATATAAAAATTATAGAATAAATTCCGAATTAGGTGGGGCATATTGAGAGATAAAGATTAGTTTAAAATTTTTAATGAGTTTTAATAAAAAAAGAAATCAGTAAAATATAATAAAAGAATCAAATATCACCACCCTTTTTATTATTATTATTCTTAAGTTTGGGTTGAGTTATATAAGACTATCAACATGAACTCAACTTAACTTGATTATTAATTATGTTGAAAAAAATTGATCCAATGAACCCATTTTAGCCTGATCAACTCAATTAAATTTAATTAGGTTTGATTGAATTAGATTAGGTTCATTGGATTGCATTGGATTTGGTGTGTGCAACCTATATAAAATCATTAAATTTAACAACTAATAATTTTACATTTAAAAAGTTTTTATTTTAATAAAGTGTAGAATTAGTTAAAAGGATAAAAATATAGTCGCTAATGCAGTATATTTTATCTTATAATATATTAAAATATATAGCTTTAATTTTTTATTTTATTCCTCACCATATCAAAGTAAGTAATTCCCTTATTGTAAATTACCTAACAATATGCAAAAATTTATGCTGTAGCATGATATTTATCAGTATTCTATGTCGTTATGTTTCTCTTGTATTTAGCAATATAATCAAGCATGTTTAAAAGGGTCAAGATGGGGAAGCTATCTCATTATTTTATTATAGCAATAAATTAATATGTTAATGGTCACCCACCTTTATTGATCCTGTGAAAGACGCAATTACAAATGGCGATTATAAAAATTGAAGATTTGACATATATTTTAAAATTGACGATTATAAAGCGAGCAAATATAAATAATATTATAGTCAGGAGTGGGCCGGCCATTTTTGAAGATTGGTCATCTTGTGCCGATCGGATTTTAATAATTGCTTGCCTTGTATTGTAGAGTTTTCCAATTTCAACTTGTATCTTAGATAATTTTTCTTTTTTAATTTTAAGAGTAAGTTCAAAAGTTTCATCTTTCTCACGCGTTCCTTGAATTTTTTTAATGGAAATGAAGCAACAAAATGCTCAATTTCTTTCGATTATCATTCCTGAAATATTTAGTTTACCAAATCACTTGAGATTTAATTTTCTGATGTCAAAAGTAATTATTTAGCAAGGATTCTCTACTTTAATATTATGGCAATGGACAAACTAACATATTAAAAAATATAAATTTTAATGTACTACGAGATAACATATATTATATTAAAGTACATATATTTTTATTTTAAAACTTATTTCATATATACTTCACTTTTAAAGATTTAGGAATGTTCCAAGTCCTCCAAGACTCTAAGAAGCTCATCGTGAAATATATAAAAACTTGCTTCTTTTTTTTTCAAATAAAAAATCTATTTCTCCTTTAAAAAAAATATAAGTTTGTTTGGATCCTAATCTCTTATTTTATTTATTTAGTTTTTCCTTGTAATCCATCTTCAACTTTTAAAATAGAGGATACTGTTTTTGACAATTTTTTTTCGTCTTGATCTAGCTGGCACATTATTTTGATGGTAATAATTCGTATCTAGTTGGCATGTTAATTTGATGGTGATAATTTGTGTGCACATTATTCTAATTACATTAATACATGAATCATAACATGATATTAAATCTTACTATTAGACATAATTGCTTCATGGAATACATAATAGTAATAATGGTATCCACTCACAGATCTTGTTTCATTCTGAGGTTGATTAAGGTCTTATTGGATTTTTGGATCTTGAATTTCTCCTTAAATACAGGTTCGAAAATTGATTATTAGAACTGATATTAATAAATATTTTATAAAGTAATATTTCTCGTGTGTGTAAGAACATAACCAAAGCATATCTCAAAAGGTCAAGCTAGGAGAGCTATTGCATTATAATACTATAGCAGTAAATTCATAAGTTAATAATTAGCAACATATACTAATAAAAATCACCAACGTTTACTGATCCTGTAATAATGCGATTTCAATTGGTGATAATAAAAATTAAAGATTTGTCATATATTTAAAAATAGATGATTATATTAAAAAATAAATATAAATTATTTTTTATTGTTATAGTAAGGAATAGACTAGCCGTTATTGAAATTCTGTCATCTAGTGTTAAGTGGGCATTAAATTCCTTGCCTCGTTTATCCCTGATGCCTTTCAAACAAACATGAAACATATGTAACTTGTTCAGTTTGATATAATATGAGAAAGTCCTGACTTCCAATAAACTAATTATTTCATATGTATGAATCTGAATATCGATAACATGCATGAAGATAGAAGCTGAATTATAACATTCAAATAAGCTAATCTTTCGTGTGTGTGTGTGTGTGTGTAAGAATAAGAATGATTCCATTGCGCTAAAATTTTATGAAATCACTAAAAGGAACAGAAAGAAACGGCAATCAAGTAAAAAATTATGAGCCTTGGGCCTACAAGAAAGAGTGAAACACTCCTCACAGTTGCGTACTAGGATCCTCGAACAAACAATAACGACAAATAAAAGTGTTTGCATGCAAAGTAATTGAAATCACAGCACTAATGACAAAATCATCATATAATTTCAGTAGCCACGAGCCTGAGAGGCTTCTTGTTGTGCTGGGCAAGACCAGGCGAAGGCTCAAAATCCAAGTCATTAATCTTCATTCCATACGGCATCTTCCAATCAAATTTGTAAAGAAGATTGGCAAGCGCAAGTTCCACACTGGGCATTGCTATAGGTATCCCTGGACAAATTCTTCTGCCAGCACCAAATGGTATAAATTCAAAGTTTTGTCCTCCCATATCGATCTTAGAGCCCAAGAATCTCTCAGGAATAAATTTGTCCGGCTTATCCCAAACTTGAGGATCTCTTCCTATTGCCCACACATTAACGAAAACCATTGTCTTAGCTGGTATGTGATAACCATCGATAACGCACCTTTCAGTTGTTGCCTTCGGAACGAATTGAGCGGCTGGTTGGATCCTCATTGTCTCTTTGATTACAGCGTTAAGATACTCTAATCTTGGAATATCATCTTCATCTACAAATCCTTTATCTTTAACCACGCTTCTAACTTCTTCTTGAGCCTTCTTCATTGCCTCCGCATTCTTCATTAGGTGGGTCATCGCCATTTCAATAGTAATTTTAGTCGTGTCCGTGGTACCTATAAATATTTCCTGCATATATGCAAATTAAAATGTATGTGTTAAACGCGAGAGATGGCAACCCAAAATTGATGATTTCTACTGGGTTGGCGAGGTATACTTGAAAACCACCCGGCCAAGTACGCTAATGGGGAACAACTAGCTGAGAAATTAAATTAATTTTTGATAAAAGGAATAGATTATTTGCATACCATGATCGCTGCTTTGGCATCATCCAATGTTAAATCACCAGCTTTAGTGAGACTAAGTAGGTCATCCATTAAGTCCCCTTGTTGATCAGCAACTTTTGGGCGCGTTGGATCCAAATGGTCATCGATGAGTTGTTGATAATATTGATCACAATCTTTGAAATGCTTTTGGAGACGATGATGCATTCCTGTGAGTCTATCGAGCCAATTACCGATGAAAGAAAAAGAGCAATCTGAGAAAAAAATGGTCCCAGACAAGAGCTGAGTTTCCGCAAAAAGATAATCCATTCTATTTACAGCTGTTGGGCCATCGTCTTCAAGCCTCTTGCTAAAAGTGACTCTGAAAATAATATTACGTACAAAAGTCATCGCTATCTCGCTTAAGTTGATAGGCACTTTGGACGAATCATCTTTATCAACGGCATGGCCTAATCTTGATATTTTTTCAACCATACGTAAAATCTCATCCTTTCGAGCTCGGCGAAATTGCTCAATTCTGTTAGAGTTAAGCAAATAGGTGACAAATCTTTTCTTCAAGTCTCTCCACTCATTGTAATTAGGGGCAGAAGTGACGCCCAAGTAATTGTAAGATAGCGTTTTTGGGCCAAGCAAAACTGGCCTGCCAGCAAATTCAAGATCGTGAGTTTTGAAGGCCTCTTTAGCCAATTTTGCTGAAGAAATTACTATGGATGGTCTAAAACCAAGACGTAGAGAAAATATGGGACCATATTGTTTAGAAAGTTTCCAGAAATAGAATGCAATGTTTGTGGTATCGAATTGGTGTAGGTTACCGATTATGGGGAGACCGGGAGGGCCAGGTGGGAATTTAGCGCTTGTGTTTTTTCTGTGTTTTTGGAGAAGAAACAATAGAAAGATGGGAAGAAAAAATAGGATCACAAGAACAAGTAGAGCCATTCCTTTTTCCCTTAGCAATTATCAAGGTCGTCTTGTGCAGTACAACAACAACAGACCTTTTGCCTATTTATATATCACGATACATGAAGCCTTTACTGGATGAGATGGGACACATGGCTGTTTGTGGGTTTCCATTATTTTTTATTCTTAATAGTTGTTCAATCATGACTAGCCTTTTATTTATTTATTTATCCATTGAGCAAATTTGAACAGGCTAGCTCTTGGAATTTGAAGTGTAGTTGTGACACGATCTGCCCCAATCTAGACATTGGATTCGACATTAATCACGTAGTTTAGTAACTAAAACTTATGGCATAAATTTAATTCATAAATGTATATATCATGATAGAAATATCGTCTATCAAAAGACTATGATATATTGATTGTAGAGATATCATCCATCAAGAAACTATGATAAACTAGTGAAAAATTATTTAGCTATCAAGAATGGAAGATTAATTTTTTATGTTAACTTTAATTTTGTGGATTTGACTTTATGTTAAAAATTTTTTGTTACTAAAAAGAGAAGTGAAACAATGTCGTTTATGTTAAAGTAATAAATTTAAATTATAGAATGTTGTATTTTGCAAGTGTTTTAGAAAAAATATAAATGTAAATAACAAAAAAATAAAAATAAAAAGTAAAACGTTGCGTTTTGTAAAGGAGGGAAACATTTTGTGAGAAAAGGGGTAAAATTTTTTCTAAGTCTCTAGAAAATTTTTTAGCCTCATTTTGAAATCTAAAAAATAGCACACTTGCAACATACCTTCCCAGGAACATAGTCCTTAAAATAGTTTGAGTTCTATTTTGAGTTGTAATGATGCCTTGCATAATGTTGTTTTTTAAAATTATTATTCTAGATAATTCTTATATATGTTCGTGTACCCGTGTGTGATTTTTTTTTATCCTACCTAATTCTGATATTGAATCTTTATTAAATTAAATGAGTGTTAATGTATGAATTTTAAACTAGGTAATCTGTAACTTCTATATCTTTATGTTTTGATAGCTGATTCTTTAAATATTGGTTTGACTTGTCTATAACAAAGTCTGATAAGAGATTTTTAGTAAATGATTTAGTTATATAAAATTGATAGATTCTTAAATCTCATAGTCATCTACTTATGCATGTTGTGTTTTTTTTTTAAAAAGTTGTATCATGAAGACTGTAACATAACTATTCAAACTTCATAAATCTATTACCACTAATTGGATATTAATTTAATTGTTCAATTTCTTTTCTTGTAACATTTCCTCTCAATTCATCTTTTACACTTCTTTTCCCACTCACTGGTTCTTCCTTCTTTCATTTCTTTTTCTTTTCTTTTGATTTTTCTTCTTTTCCTTCTCTGTTTCACTTTGAAAAATGATGCAAAATAATAGCTGTTTTCAATTCCTTCAAATTATATATGGCCGCTGACTCAAGCACATAATTGAAGCATGTATGTGAAGGAAGCATGTGCCCTGCATAAAGCTGGTTACTTGTTGTTGCTTTGACAACTAGCTACGTTTAGCAAGTAAAGAAGTAGATGAAGCATGCATGAGCATTACACAACTATAGTGATGAAGGAAATTCTTAAAATCTACAAGGGGGATTTGTAGGTCTAAACCTATTCTTAGACATTACTGGTGGCTTGGGTGCAAATCTTAAATTAATTGTTGATAAGTACTACAAATTAAGCATATTAACTTTGACTTACCTTATTTCTTAAAAACTGGACCATCTTATCTAGATTTCCATTAACATGCATAGTCTCTTCTGGCTAATAATATTTATGAATCCTTTTCTTTTTAGTAATTTCAATTAATTGTTAGTTAAAAAGAGATCCTTTTTGCCTCTCTTGTAGGTGTGGAGTGTATTGCAATAGATATGTTTGTGGAGGTTTCTAAAGGTTAAGCTATTAGCTGAAGGTTAGTTCTTTTTCTTTTCTTTTTCTTTTTAAATTACCTAGACAATACAAGAAAATTTAATTAAATAAAACCGTAATACTTAGTCAAAAAGACCTAATGTACCTTACCCTTTAAAATAATATCAAAAGCTTTTGGAATAAAAATTTAGAAACGTTATTTGTGCAAGACCAATTGGTAAAAGCGGTAACTAGGAATACTAATGGCTTCATGTAAAAGCAAATGCACCATATCGAAAAACAGAGAATTCTAATAAGTAGAATTTGAATGATCAAGAGCCAACTAAACAAACAATCTGCAAAACCATTTACTTCACGATATGTGTGAGTGACTCGAAAGTTCATCTATGCCAAATAATGACAATTCAATTAATGTGTCCTAACATTCCAAGAAGGTTTTAGAAAAATGTTCTTAAACGTGTGAAGAGCAAGCATGGAATCCATCTAAAATACTAACTAGACAACCCAAAAAGAGGTATGAATTAGGTTTTTAAAATCTAGCAAACAAAAGACTCAAAGTGATATAAATTGAGCAATTAAATTTGAGATAAATAAATAAATGAACAATAAAATAGAGGGATGGAGTAAGAGAGATCAAATACAGTTATTTTTATGTGGTTTGGCTATCCCTGCCTACGTCCATGCCTCCAAGCACATCGAACTTGAGGATTCCACTAAGCAAGCCTTTAAGGCTTCAAAATTTTACAATTGACTTCCAAGGTGTCAATAAACCTTTATAAAAAGAGATTTTTCTCAATCTCTTAATCTAAGTGTATCTCAACACTCTCAGTCACTCAAAACAAAGATTACAAATTAATTTTTCTCTCACACTATTTTTCAAGATTACAAATCAATGCCTAATGTGTGAATATATGAAGTAAAAATTTGTTTAAAGCACAATGTAAATTGCATATTCGTGTATATACTCAGTAGCTGTGTTGTTATCTCTATTTGATTTGATTTGAATGAGTTTATTTATAGTTAGAGCTGAAAAATAGCCGTTATTTATCCTTGTTGACAGAAAACAGATTACCATTAGCCATTAGTGGATAATCATTTTCATTGGTCAATATTATCGTTGGGCTTGATTTCAAATTAACGGCTGACCATTTTTAATTGCTCTTTCACCGTTAACATCCAGAAACCTGCACAACAAAAATTTTCTATCCGTTTTAGCTAAACGGTTAAAGATTAACAAAAAATATTAGTCTGAATATTATCGATTAGCCGTTATATATTAACGATTCGCCGTTAAATTTCAACAACCTTGTAAAATAAAATGCTTAACCGGTTTCTTTTAAACGGTAAAGGATTAAAAAGATATGAAGATCTGGATATTATTAGTTAGCTGTTATATGTTAATGGTTTGCCGTTAATTTCCAGCAACTTATAAAACAAAATACTTAACCGGTTTCCTCTAAACGATAAAAGGTTAACACATGGTGCAGGTTTGATCATTATCGGTCAACCGTTAAAATTAACGGTTTATCGTTTACTCTTAACAAGCTTAGAGACTTATCGGTTAAGGCTTAACAAGATAATCCTTTTTCTAAGCATGAAGGTTAAGTTTTACCATAAATGGTTAGCCGTTTAAAAATAACAATTAGCCATTTAATTCCAGTGTTTGATTTTAAGTGCGTTATAAAACACTTGGTTAAAGTTTTTAGAAAACAACCTCTCTGTATTTTATCGGTTAACCGTTAAAATTAACGGTTTACCAATTATACCCAGAAAATCATATTTTTGTATAAAATGTTCCAATTTCTCTAAGGCTTGTAAATACATGGAGAGAGTTTTGACTTTTAAGAAAATATCTGAATTTCCAATAACATTATCAAAAGAGATTAATTGTTTGTTATCATCAAAATCAATAAACAAAATATGTATATATTAACACCATTAATAACCAAATATACCACTAATCTTTATAATATCCAATTTCCAATTCTCCATGGCCATAATAGAAGACATGGTTTCCGCAAAAAAAGTTGTTCCTTCCTCATTATTTCCTGATTTAGAAAATTTTCTAGTTGAATATGTATATTAGTTTTACATATTTTTCATTATCTAAAACTAACAAGAAATGTTCATATGAATTAAACTTTCAGTGGATACTTCATGATTGGGGTGCTGAAGGATGTTTAAAGATACTGAAGAAATGCTATGATGCAACACCAGAATTCGAAAAGGTCATTTGGTGGAATCAATAGTGCCAGAATTCCCTAAGACTGATATTATAAGCAAGAATATTCCAAGGCTTGACATTCATCTCTTCAATCTATTTCCTGGAGCAAAGGAGAGGACATTGAAGTAGTTCAAGGCCTTGGCAGAAATAGCTGGATTTACATATGTTAAAGCTTTGTGCTTTCTGCTACTGGGTTACTGACTTCTACAAAATGATCTGAGCATTATAAGTGCTAGTTATTTTAGGATTATAGTTTGACCGTTATACTAAGCTAGAATGATTTTACCAAGTTTCATGTGGATTTTTTTTCAAAATAAATTTGTTAAACTTTGATGGTCGAATCATAGTTTTATTCTAACAAATTACTTGATTGTTGTATGATATGTCATTTATCACCAGCAATCTTAGGGGTTAAAATTTTAAAGTATAACAGAGGTACTACATCTACTTAATATAGATATGATCGATATGTATAATTTAATTAAATATAATTATTAACTATATTGTAACTTTTCAATTATATTTTATTCAGATTCTCTCTAAGAGATATTAGGATTGGCAAAAATTTCTTGAATTAAGCTACAATTCAGTAGGATTGGTCAAGCTAGATTCTTTGCTGTATACTTTCTTTGCAACTTAGATGACATACATCTGACTGATTGTAATTGTACATTTTGGATCCATATTTCCCATAATATTTTTCTCTCACCGTCTATTTTTGACTTTTGAAGATCAGGAGTAATAAAAGTTTAGAATCTTCTTGATTTTCTCTCAGTATTTATTAATTTTTCGCTTACAATTTATATCTTCTAATTAAATATCTACGAGCATTCACGATTAGAATGCCTTTATTGAAATATATACAAAAAATTTTCTTCTCTTTTTCTATTAAAAAATATGTTTCTAATTTTTTTTTAGAATGTGGATCCTAATTATCTTAATTAT
Source organism: Aegle marmelos (assembly GCA_030449875.1). Classification (NCBI taxonomy): domain Eukaryota; kingdom Viridiplantae; phylum Streptophyta; class Magnoliopsida; order Sapindales; family Rutaceae; genus Aegle; species Aegle marmelos. The sequence goes on from JASUUL010000093.1 coordinate 4,756,808, forward strand.
TTCTCTCACCCTCTATCTTTGATTTTTATGGACTTAGGAGGATACTTTTATGGACTTTTCTCTCTCACAGTGGTTTATATACTTCACTTTTAAAGATTTAGAAATTTTTCAGGTCTTCTCAGATTATAAGAAGCTTGTCGTAAAACATAGATATTGATTTAGAAAATCATTAAAAAAATAGTGAGTGATTTATTTATTTTATTATACTTTTTAATTTAAATTGATGTACTTATCTATTTTAATCATTTTCAAGATTGTAGGAGATATGGTGTTCACTCTTCTACAACTCGAAAGAAGACCAAGGAGAAAGGAAAAAAACAAAAAAGAAAGATTTAAAAAAAGAAGAATTTATTAATAAATTTCTAGTTGAGTACAATTCTTACGGTGTTCTAGTTGGGAAGGGAAGAAATGATCTAAGGAGTTATGTTAGCGTCATTATACATGAAACAGTTTCGATCTTATTTGATCATTGGAGGCATATGCCACCGGAAATGAAAGAAACTTTATGGCTTCATTTTCAGGTTTTATTTAATTATTTAATACTATATTTAATGATTTTATATTACTTCCAAATTTATTTAAACTTAATGCTAATCCATGCCATTACTTTATAGAAAAAGTTCAATTTGAGCTCGAAATGTAAAAACCAAGTGTTAAAATAGATGGGTGTTGCATCAAGAAACTTTAGAAGTCTGTTAGTAAACAAATTCATTCTACCACACAAGGATGATATAAAGTCATTGAAATTGCCTCTTATTGAATATTCGAGCATTAAAAAGGAAGAATGGAAACTTTTTGTTGACAAAGTTTTATCTCAAGAATTTTAGGTATTTTTTGTTAATATTATTTGATTTATTTATTGTTAGTTATTAAAAATTAGTTGTAACCTTTGTATCTTTTATTATATTATTTGTATAGGAAAAAAGTACGAAAGTAAAAGAAAATAGAGTACAAAATGTCTACAACCATCGTTTTGGTAGCACAGGAAATGGTGGCATGTTGTATAGAAAAGTAATAGATGATAGGCAATTTAATATATTAGTGCAATAAAATTCAACTAATTCATATAGTATAATATAATATCATCAATACCTCTTTGTTTTCTAGCAACTTGTTACAGAAAAAGGAAAATGGAGTTTTTGAATAATAGATTGACTGCAGTAAAGCTTGATTAATGGCATGAGTAAAGCTTGTATATTTAATTCTCATGTATTCCATTCTTTTATGGTATAACTAAGTTTGTTTGTATTATAAATTCTAAGTTTACAATATGAAAAATTATATAGTCTATACATTTTGAAAAAAGAGCACAACATTATAATATTATAGTTTGTAGCCATCTACTACAGTGATTGCTACAGTGAAATTATAGCCAAAATTATAATTTTACCTCAAAACTTTCTATAACTATATTAAGGCTTAAATTTTCATAAAACTATATCAATAAGTCTATTTTTATAATTTTAAAACTTTTTCAATTAGACCATAAACTTGAAAACTAACTAATTTTATTTATTTAAAAAGTATAAAAAATAATTTGAGCTTTAAATGTTTAAAAAATAATTTAAGCTATTAAAAACTTAATCATTCTTAATCTTATTTGTTATCATCAAAATTAACATTATGGATACATATGTATTAACACAGTTATTATTAATTATTCTTTAACTCTTTAACTCAACTTGCATATTTATAATTCTTTTTATAGAATGAGTTGAAAAGTCAAGTTGAATAAAGAAAATTTCAATCACAGAGGTCAAATAACATTCTAGGCAAACCCTTTCAAAAGTAGCCAAACAGAAATAGGTTACAAAGAGTCAGACAATTCATGACCCCATCCATGTACTTTCATACTACAAATTTGGCAGGAGAAAAAAAGATGTATCAAGAGAGTTTTCAATGTATGTTTGCTCAATTGGAATACATATATGCAGGTTTGAATGCCTATAGCAATACTGAAGTGGGTAGTTTAAATTATCCTAGGCCTAAACCTTCCACTAGTGTTCAATTTGAGATTGATCAACAATCTCCTGAAACTCTTAGAAAAAGAAAGGTTACTAGGGGGAATGTTATATGTTATTATTTTATTTTTATTTATTTCTCTTTATTTATGCATGTATTACTGCTAATGGTGTGCATATATTTTATAATTATTTTATAGGCCACTTTCCCATCAGGTACATTAACTAAAAAATCTGTGAAGAGCTTATTGAATTCAAAGAATACGTCTATCAAAATTTCTCAACCAGCTCCTTAAAAAACTCCAAAGAAACTAAATTATGAAGTTACTTTAAAGCCTATGCCAAGAAAAAAGCCACTGGTCATCAAGCCAATAGCAAAAATACCTTTAATAAGGTGCAAAGAATATACGGGCAGTTGCATATGACACGAGTGAATATATGAACATATTTACTACATTTATTGAGAATTCTTTACCTCGATCGATAATGATTGGGTATGATATAATAACTTTTGATAAAATTTGGGAAGTACACCTAGATAAAATGATTTGTGATGAAATTATCGAGTTTAAGGAGATCTCCAACTGCACTATCAACTTATGCATCAAGTAAGATAAGCGTGAATTATGTTTTATTAAACTTGAAGTTATTATTTTTTTATTATTTAAGTTTACTTTATATATGTTTATTTTCACTTAGATACTTGTATAAGGAGATAAAGAACAATAAAAGTGCCAAGCCAATTCAATTTGGGCATTTTGAGAAATTACATCCAACAATAGTCAGCTTCAAAGAGAGATCTCAATATATTTTAAAACTTTTGGACTTTGTAGAGTTAGGACAAGTCGTTGTATTCCCATATAACCTTGGGTATATTCTTTTTCATTTGCTAGCTATATTTTTTATTTAGTAAATTTATTGTGTAAAAAATTTTAGTTTTAGTTCATGTCTTTAAATAATTTTTATTTTGTTCAGTGGCCATTGGATGCTATTCGCAATTAATATGGTGAGATATACAGTCTATTATCTTGATCAATTGGAAAGTAATCCTAATGAAGAGATGATGCAAATTATGAATCAGTTAAGTTTCTTATTTGTATCTTTGATCATCTTCTTTTATTATTCTTTTTTATGTTAATTTTTTGCTAACATTCATAATGTCTTCCTTGTAGTGGGATTAGAATACATTAATCTTTAAAGTCTAGTACAAAGCCTAATGTTCAATAGGTCTCTATCAACGTAAAAATGAGATAAACCTAAATAATCATTGCTTATTTCAAAAAAATAAATTATGTAATTTTTATTTTGTAGTGTCCGAGGGAACCTAGTAACTTTGAATATGGCTACTACATGATGAAGTACATTTAAGATATCATTATAAATGTGAACAATCTTAAAAATTATGTAAGTATCAAAAATAAGTTTTAGAATACTGCATCATATTGTAAAATAAATCACCTCAAAAGAACTTTGAACCCTAGACCTAATATATGCTTCTTAATTATTAAGTTTTTATCATATATTGCAAATATTTTATATGTTGTAAGTAAAGGTACTTATAATAATGTGTATATGGCATATTGTTGGAGAGATTAAGTGAATAGCTATAGTTTACAATTTAATTTTTGGTCAATAACTTGTTGTTTTGAAACCCAAGTTCAAAGGAGTTAATGAGTACACCATGAAAGAGCTCTGGCAACTTCGCGATCAATGGGCTATGTACGTTGCCAAGTTGATTACAGCTTACAATTATGAGGTAATATATGAATAATTTATGATTATTTTTGCTTTCAAATATCCAAGACTTATTTTTTGTGATGTACTAATTGATTTTATGTTTTTGTAGGTGGGAAACAATTGAAGCCATGTATAGATATTCAGTGACATTTTTGTTGGTTAATGTTTGTTGAAAAGTAGTTTAGTACTTTGTTATTTAGAACTTGTGAAAAACTAAATTTCGTACTTACGTTTTTCTTTTCCAAACCGTGGTGCAGTTGAATAATGTTAATATAAGTGATGTACTTAGAATTTTTATTATGTGAATTGTGTATATTTAACATATTTTTAGGTTTTTATTTAATTGGAAAACAAATAGGAAAATATAATTAAAATGAAAATGTGTTATTAATCAAAAGTAATATAACGTAGAAAATATTAGTATTAAATATTTAAAATAATATAAATTACTAATATGTAAATAGTATTAGTAAATAATAAGCTTATTGTATCATTATTTTAGTGATATTATAGTAATGCAAATTATTAACACAAAAATAGTATCATCAAATAATAACACTATAATGTCATTATTTTGGTGATAGTGACATCACTAACACAAAAATAGTATCATCAAATACTAATACTCTAGTATCGTTATTTTGGTGATACTATAGTGACATGAATTACTGACACAAAAATTATTAATATTAAAAATTAGTATCAGTGTATTCTGACTTAAGCATTACTGACACAATTAATAAGTGTTAGTAAAATAATTGTTAACATATACATGTTTTGGCAATTGATTTAGATGATAACAAACAATGAATTTTAAGTTGATAAATGTGTTTTTAAGACTTACAAATGTTTCAAGTATTCTTTTAAGAGTCAAAACTAGGTAGTATTTAACATTTCTTTGAAGAACTAGAACAATTTGTAAGTTAAATGAAATTCTGAGTATAAACGGCTAACCGATTATATTAAACGGTTAACCGTTAGTGAAGTTGCCTTAAGACTGTGAAAGGTTAACAGCTTAAGCCTTAACCGATAGACATTTTGTGAGATACTGGAAGTAATCGGCGAACCGTCAACATAAAACGGCTAACCGATATCGTGAACTCTTTAAAGTTAAAAGGTTAACAGCTTAAGTCTTAACCGATAGGCATTTTGTGAGATACTGGAAGTAATCGGCAAACCGTTAACACATAACGGTTAACCGATAAGTCTCAGAATTGACATTCTTTGTTAACCCTTAACCGTTTAGAGAAAACGGATCAAGTGTTTTTGTTATGCAGGTTTCTGGAAGTTAACGGCGAAAGGGTAATGCTTAACGGTCAACTGTTTATTTGAAATCATGCTCAACGGTAACATTGACCAAAGAAAAACGGCTAACTGTTAACAGCTAACGGCAAACCGTTTTCTGTCAAATGGAAGAGTAACGGCTAGTTTTCAGCCCAACTATAAATATGCTCATCCAATTCAAATCAAGGACTGACGACAACACAACTACTGAACTTCTATACGAGTTTACCAACTACAGAAAGCTGAAAATAGATTTGTACTTCATTCATTCACACATTGTACTTTAACTTGTAACCCTGAAAGATTATGTGAGAGATAAATCAATCTGTATTTCTCTGTCTTGAGTGACTGCAAATGTGGAGATACATTTGGGTTAAGAGATTGGGAATAATCTCTTGTTGTAAAGGTCCATTGACACCTGGGAAGTCAATTGTAAGTTGTTGAAGCCTTTAAGGCTTGCATAGTGAAATCCTCAAGCCCAGAGTGCTTGGAGGCGTGGACGTAGGCAAGGATAGCCGAACCACGTAAAAATCACTGTGTTTGCTTTCTTTCCCTATCTCTTAATTTATTTATTACTGTCTATTTATTTATTCAATTATTTCGAATTTGTTAAAGAGTAATTGAGCGATTTATTTTCATAGTTATTAAGGATCTGCATCAACATGCTCCATGGGCTAAATATTCCATATTAATACCAATTAAATCATAAGGGAGGATTCCACACCTCATGAACTACTCTCTAATAAGTATGGTGCCAAGGGCTTATCGTACCAAATAATAATAACCTTGTACTAGGGTGCCGGTTTAACCAGGGCTATATCTAGACAAGACTATTATTATTTGTCGACGAAAAGTCAAAACAACCACAAATATTAGAGGGGAAGAGAAAGTAAATTTACCAAATTAAGCCCATGGGACATGTTGAGACTTCAACTTCAACCCAATCTCAAAAGAAATTAGCTACTCATATTTTAAATAAGGATAAAAAAGAAAATTTTATTAAAATATAAAGAAACTACAAGAATGAGAAGTAATTTCAGAAATCTAAGGTTAAAAATGAATTCAGGCGTATCAAATTAGGGCGGGAGAGCCCCCTTTTTATAAATACATTGAGTGAATCGTGACCATCGAATTAAAAACAGTTCGGATGCTCAGGATTGCGTTACGTCATCAGTCAACAGTCAACAGTCAACATTTACACAGTAACGCTGCCTGAATAGTAAATAATCCCATGTATACGCATGTACTGTACACATGATTTTTGCTCCACTGAGATGCTGTCACGTCATCGATCTACAGTTCATAAGAAATCTAGCCCTATAAAATTGTGACACATCATCGGTCAATACCACGTCATTGGTCAATGCCACATAAGCAGTCAATACCACATAATTCGTCCAATCAGATACTGCCACATCATAGGTAGTTGCCACATCATCGGTCCGTATACATGAGCGATTATGTCGTGAAACGATTATCATGAAAACGATCAGTATATGTGAACAGTGACTTTTTTCCTTTAATGCTCCTCTTAAGTTTTCGACTGTCCTGAGTCCAAATATGACGTCCGTTTTGCTGTCTAATCACTCGTTTATTGTGAAACGATTATGATGCCCCTAAAATACATAGAATACATAATTATAATAAAACACATATAATTAAATAACAAAATACTTAAATAAATAAAAGTAGCAATGTTAGTGAGATTTAAAGTATAAAATGACGATTTTCTCCTTTATAAATATACACTTTTTAACACTCAACACACCCCCCAACCAGCTTATTGCTAGTCCCTAGCAAATAAAGCGAAAATAAAATTCAAAACTTTTTTTTTAATTTTTTTGAAACGAAACACATGTGTTTATTCAATCAGATTAATGATAGCAATCAAATAAAAGTACAAGCATTATCTCCAGTCTAAAGGAATATCACACCCACATCAACCATCCATATGCATCAGTCCAGCAGACTTGTTGTAGCAATAGTAGTCAGGCCATTTTCAAGAATGACATATCCAACCCTAAAATCTCACCGGTTGTAGTGACACTCTCATAAAGAAATTAATTCCAATAAAATTTTGTCACTACAATGAATGGTAAATTGAGAGAAAATAATAAAGAAATATCATATACTCTCACCAAGATGAAAAAATATGCCCATAGCTTAGAAATAATACGATCTCAAATAAAGTATTAGTCAACCCAATGTATTCATTTTTTTTTATATGCATCACTACATCTTAATTGCCCATATAACTAGTTTTTATTTCAGACTATAGTTCCCTAAAATCAAGAAGGACTTTTATTAGGATGTAACGTAAATTAGGGACATGGCTAACAAAGAAAGAGAAATAGGAAAACAAAATATGTTTGAGAAAAAGTTCAAGAAATTTTGAAAATTACAAGATGCATTTTGCTTATTTATTGCTATTGTATTTTTTTTCTTTTTTTTCTTTCTTTTTTTTCTTTTTCTTTTTTTATTATTTTATATAGCACAACTTTGCTGAACAAAATAATTATTTATCCTTTTTTTCAAACATGAATAGGTAGATGGAACTTATATGATATCGGGTAATACTCCAAATTGGAGTGGGTCAGGATGATAAGTTAATAAAAAAAAGTTTTGTTTTTAATAAAAGGCTCAAAAGGGCTAACTATGGATATTACATAATAGGGATGGCTAGAAAGGCTTAAACGGGTCAAAAATGGTCTTCCATCATCTTTTAGGATTCTAAATAATCTTCCATATCTACTAATTAAGTAGGCATTTAGATGCAGTAATACACACTTTTTTTTAAGGGTTGACTCAAAGAAAATCTAGAGATCATGTATGAAATAATAAACTGCTAAGCTACATGAAGAATGGGCAAAAAGGGTTACTCTCCAAGAAAAATTAATAGGCTCAAATACTCACTTGGAATTTATTATGACATGTGCATTCTTTCAAGCAACTCATATTTGTCCCCAACATCAACATGTAGAATAGTAAACATGGTGTAACATCACTCAAGACTAAAGATAATACAAATACTAAAATTCAAAAGTCATCATATTATCCAATATCAAGAACTCACAAATTTTTTTTTTTACAGAATTCTTTCCCCCCAACCTATTCTAAATATAAAAAGAAAACATACATGTAAAAAAAAATTAAAGAAAAATGAATTTTTTTTTTTAAAGAAGATACGTTTCTAGAGTTACTACACTCCATATTCAGCCATCTTCGACTTTAAAAACTTGAAAACATATATTTATAAAGGAGAAAAATAAAAGGTTAGAAAAGAAACACACACAAATATATTTTTGTTTTTGTTTTTATTTTTTTTATTTTTTTTAACAAAGAAGATGCGTTTCTAGAGTCACTATACTCTATATTCAGCCATCTTCTATTCAAAAAGTTAATCATGGTTAGTTCAACATTCCACAATTGTCAACTATTCCCTCCCTCCAACCAGAACGAAACATTGTCCTCAATGTTTGAAAGGAAAGAAGTAGCGTTTAGAAGACATCACCTGGGTGCTGCAACATAGAAGAAAATATTTACAAGCGGAGAGTTAAATCTAATTTGTACTTCTTACTGCCACTACTGTTACCGTCATTATTTGAACAGTGCAACACAATAGCCTTGGGATCTGCCTCTGGTTGATAAGCTTGTAACAGATCAAGTAGTGCATTAGCAGTGTGTGCACAAATAAAGATTTTTTTCATTGAAGAAGGAATGAAATAATTTTTTATTGCATGGTTAAGAAATGCGAGAAAGCCATCATAAAAGTTATTGACATTTAACAAACCAATGGGTTTCTGATGAATGTTCAGATAGGACCAAGATGCTAATGTCATTCGTTCTTGCATACCTGAGACGACTAACTCTTCTCCAGTTGGTGAATGAGACAAACAACCCAAAGGTTTTAGGATTTGAGGGATGATGCCTAACACTTGGCTCCTCGACAAAAGCGACTCCGATACCATTTTGGTTAACCTCGATCACCTCCTCCATACACCAAGTGTAATTTTTCTCGCTATTCTTAGACCAAGATCTATGGCATTTGCCTCCATGAACTCTTTATGTTTGCCATAATGGAACCCGAAAGCACACAAATGTTCTTGAATTGTTTACTAGAAGAAGCGCCATTAAGATGTTGCTAAAAAACAACTTGTGAGTCTTGTGATAAAAACAATTCACTTTTAAAGACCTTGGTGACAGTTGAGTTTGGTTTACTTTTGTGTATGGGACATTATGTCAATTAACATGTAAGGCCCATGGCTCAAAAGTCAAAAAGAAAATAGTAAAAAGAAAAAGTAAATGAAATTATTAAACAACAATAATGCAAATAGTAAAATAACAGTGAAATAAAAGAACAGAGAGGTAAAAGGATATTTACAAATAGTTGTGATTATGGCTCACATTTTCCTCTGGTTTTACGTCCAGAAACGGCTTGAACGCCCTCTATGGGTCGAGGATAGGCTTCCCATCCAGTTTTCTTACAAACTGTCAAACAGGGTCTTTTATAGTCAGATTCCCGAGACTATAGTTTGCACATTCTTTCTGGAATAATGGCCATAACTGGAGTATTGCATGTTAGACGTATCCACTGGGATGCGTTTCAAGAGACAAAAGGATATCATCCAATGACTCCTTATTCAAGCCATCCCTAATGAATTGAATCTTATCTTCTCTGTTATCAGACAACATTCCTAAAGAACATGATTTTTTATTGCATATCATTCTGGCACATTTATGACAAGCAATAGAAAGTCTTCTAGCTTGTCGTTTTCTCGCATAATTTTCTTTACCACAACCAGGCATGTATGCAACAAATTTAGGAGGTAACTCACCTGCTAAGCGAACTTTTGCCTCGATTAACCAACGGATGTCAGCAGGGATGTTTTTCTTCATAAGCAATCGCATGCGTTCGGACCCGGCTTTATAAATTAAAAGTAAGGCATTCTGAGGAAGCGAAGGGAATCGTTTGTGAAGCTTTTCTAAAATCTCATTTCTGTCCATACCTTCGTCTCAGAATATCAGTTATATTGGGAAAACTGAAGTAACTGACTTGATTGTCACGGAGTATCGTTATCCGCCACTTAACCGGGGTTACAAACTTTAAATACACAAAGCAAACTAAAACACACAAACAAGAAAATAAATTAAAACACACAAAACAAACTAAAATTGTCCTCTTATTGAATTTACCTCAAGCTCCAATTGGATGTTGTAGATGCCTCTCTCAATTTCTCAGAGTTAGCTTTCTAAATCTTCAACATGGGCTACTAACTCTGGTGGTTGTAGCTGCCAGATACGATGTGTTTTACAAAATCGTATCTGACCTCTGAGATGAGATTGAATACGTCAAAACTGTCTAAGAATGCTGAACAGATACTTTTTAGTTGACATATTCGTGAAAATAATAAAAAATAAAAGCTTAAAAGTTAAACAGACACACTTTCACAAACATAATTATAAATAGAAAAGAAAACTTTAAATCACCAAAAAGGAAACGAAAAGAAAAAATGTCAGGTCACTTCAATGTTTTGTGCTGTTTTCTCCACATGGTTGGTATTCGTGATATGACTTTACTTTTCTGACCATTAACTTTAAAAATTACACCGTTTCTTGGATTCTTAAATTTAATGGCTTCATGTGAAAAAACAGTATGATTCGTAAATAGACCAGACCATCGAGAGCGTAACTTACTTGGAGAAACGTGCCCTTGAGAATTGAAAGAAAATACTTTCTGACCTGGTGTGAAAGATTTTCTAATGCCCCGCTTGTCACGGAGGATTTTCATTCGCTTTCTGTAGTCCTTAGCATTTTTGTCGTTACGAATCTCCTCTGGTTTTGCCAGTTGTATTCTCCTTTGTGAACCAAAAATGGGGTCAATGATGTCTGTGTTCTTTTGTTTGTAATCAGAAGAGGATGAGATGATTTCTGACAATATTTTTTCTTCTTCCAAAAATGTAGAATTCAAAGGGTCGAGTAAAGGTTTGAACTTAATTCCTAGTGGTGATTCTGATGATGAGATGAGATTTTCTTTTAATGGTGCTAATTGCTCTATCCTTGTCTTCCACTTATCAATGTCCATGTATGGCGATGAATCCAATAAGGCATTAACCTCATCAATTGATCTGTCAATATTAAAATTTAAACCAAAATGAGTTAAACATGTCAGTAAAGGGTCATCACTAAGGTTTAAAGGAAATGTATGATCAACCAATTCATCAATTAAATCCACATCTATAATTTCATCATCTGTACTGTGAGGTTGTTTGGCAATGTTGAAAATATTTAGTTCCATAGTCATATTTCCAAATGACAACTGCATATTTCCAGTCCTGCATTGAATGTGAGCATCAGCAGTTGCCAAAAATGGACGACCCAAGATAATGGGGATATGCTTCCATGAATCCTGCACTGGTTGAGTGTCAATTACAATGAAATCAATAGGAAAATAAAACTTATCTACCTAGATAAGCACATCCTCTACAACACCACGTGGTATTTTCATGGATCGATCTGCAAGCTGTAACACCACTGGAGTTGGGTATAATTCTCCCAGTCCAAGTTTTATAAACACTGAGTAAGGCAACAGATTTACACTAGCTCCTAAATCCAACAAAGCATTCTCAATTGTGTGGTTCCCTATACTACATGAGATAGTGGGGGAGCCTGGATCTTTGCATTTTAGAGGCATTTTATGTTGGAGTATAGAACTAATATTTTCTGTTAGAAAGACCTTTTTCTGAACATGAATGTTTCTCTTTTTAGTACAAAGGTCTTTAAGAAACTTGACATATGATGACACTTATTTTATAACTTCAAGTAAAGGGATGTTAACACTTACTTGTTTGAAGATTTCAAGAATCTCACCTGTGGATTTTCCTTTCTTCCCTTTAGCTAACCTCTAAGGAAATGGAGCTTTAGGAACATATTTTCGTGGGTTGGTTTCCTCTTTCTCTTCTGATGATGAGTCCTCAGCATTCACAGGTACAATCTGAGTTGATTTTAGCATCTCCACTTTTGTTGTCGACTTCTTTTCCTTTTCGCAAGGTCATCACTGTTTTGGCCTCTCCATGCTGCTGTGGTGAACTAAAACTTATCTCATGCACTCCTCTATGGTTTGGCACTGGTTGACTTGGGAATTTGCCTTTCTCAACATTTATTGTTAGGGTTTGAACTGAAGAGGCAAGTTGGCCTACCATTTTCTCAAGATTAGAAATTGATTAGGCTTATGAGTTGAAACCTGCTCTCATTTCATTTCGTATTTCATCAATGGTGCGGTTTTGCTACTCGATCTTGGAGTTAGTAAGATTTTTGACATTTTGGAATGTCTCCTCCCATGGTTTGGGTTGAGAATGGTTTGGATTCTGATTGTATGGTCTGAATGGTGGTTGAGAGGCTTGAGACATTTGAGGAACTGGTTGCATTGGTAGAGGTGGAACTGATGGTCCATTTTGTTGGAATCCTTGAGACCATGAAAAATTGGAGTGATCTCTCCATCCAGGGTTATATGTGTTGGAGTAAGGGTTATAGTTTGATGGTTTTCTCATGATACCTATGGCATTGGCTTGATCTGAATATGAGTCATGGTCATGTGGCTCTGTTGATTTAGTAGTCGTCAATGATGCTATTTGTCGAGAAAGGCCTTTGACCATTTCTTTGACTTCTTTAATTCCTGAGCTTGACTCGCCAATGTTAACTGTTGTGCAAATTCTAATGAACTCGCAAGCGCACGAATCTATTATAGAATAAATTAATGGTGATGAGTGTCGATCCCACGAGGAGGTTGATTTTAATTATATGCAAAAATAATTTTCTTTTTAATGTGAACAATTAAATTATGGTAATTCTGTCCTAAATTGTTGAATTAAAATGACGGGAATAATTAAGAATGAAACTGTTATAATAAAGCACTTGGGTATCCGGATCCGCATCAACATGCTCCATGGGCTAAATATTCCATATTAATACCAATTAAATCATAAGGGGGGAATCTACACCTCATGAACCACTCTCCAATAAGTATGGTGCCAAGGGCTTATCGTGCCAAATAATAATAACCTTATACTATGGTGCCGGTTTAACCAGGGCTGTAACTAGACAAGACTATTATTATTTGTCGACGAAAAGTCAAAACAACCACAAATATTAGAGGGGAAGAGAAAGTAAACTTACCAAATTAAGCCCATGGAACATGTTGAGACTTCACCTTCAACCCAAGCTCAAAAGAAATTAGTCACTCATATTTTAACTAAGGATAAAAAAGGAAATTTTATTAAAATACAAAGAAACTACAAGAAGGAGTAGGATTTCAAAAATCTAAGCTTAAAAATGAATTCAGGGGTATTAAATTAGGGGGGAGAGCCCCTTTTTTATAGATACATTGAGTGAATCGTGACCATCGGATTAAAAACAATTCGAATGCTCAGGATTGCGCCACGTCATCAGTCAACAGTCAACAGTCAACATTTGTACAGTAATGCCGCCTGAATAGTAAATAATCCCATGTAAGCGCATGTACTGTACACATGATTTTTACTCCACTGAGATGCTGCCACGTCATCGATCTACAGTACATAAGAAATTTAGTCCAATAAGATCGTGACACATCATCGGTCAACGCCACGTCATCGGTCAACGCCACGTAAGCAGTCAATCCACATAATTCGTCCAATCAGATACTGCCACGTCATAGGTAGTTGCCACATCATCGGTCCGTATACATGAACAGTGTCGTGAACAGTACCGTACGTATGAACAGTACCGTATGTGTGAACAGTAACTTTTTCCTTTAATGCTCTTCTTAAGGTTTTCGACCGTCCTGAGTCCAAATATGACGTCCGTTTTGCTGTCTGATCACTCGTTTATTGTGAAACGATTATGATACCCCTAAAATACATAAAATACACAATTATAATAAAACACATATAATTAAATAACAAAATACTTAAATAAATAAAAGTAGCAATGTTAGTGAGATTTAAATTGTAAAATGACGATTTTTTCCTTTATAAATATACATTTTCTAACACTCAACACACCCCTCAACTAGCTTATTGTTAGTCCCTAGTAAATAAAGCGAAGATAAAATTCAAAACATTTTTTTTTTGGAAAGGAAACACATGTGTTTATTCAATCAGATTAATGATAGCAATCAAATAAAAGTACAAGCATTATCTCCAGTCTAAAAGAATATTACACCCACATCAACCATCTATATGCATCAGTCTAGCAGACTTTATTGTAATAATAGTAATGAGGTCACTTTCAAGAATGACATATCCAACCCCAAAATCTCACCGGTTGTAGTGACACTCTCACAAAGAAATTAATCCCAATAAAATTTTGTCGCTACAATGAATGGTAAATTGAGAGAAAATAATAAAGAAATATCATACACTCTCACCAAGATGAAAAATATGCCCATAGCTTAGAAATAATACTATCTCAAATAAAGTATTAGTCAACCCAATGTATTCATCATTTTTTTTCTTTTTTTTCTTTTTTTTGGTATATGCATCACTACATCTTAATTACCCATATAACTAGCTTTTATATTAGACTATAGTTCTCTAAAATCAGGAAGGACTTTTATTAGGATGTAACGTAGGCTAGGGACATGGCTAACAAAGAAAAGAAAATAGGGAAACAAAATATATCTGTTTGATAAAAAAATTCAAGAACTTTTTACAAGATGCATTTTGCTTATTTATTGCTATTGTACATCTTTTGTTTCTCTTTTTTTCTCTTTTTTTTCTTTTTTTTAATTTTTTTATGTAGCACAACTTCGCTGAACAAAATAATTATTTATCATTTTTTTTTCTCAAACATGAATAGGTCGATGGAACTTATATGATATCGGGTAATACTCTAAATTGGAGTGGGTCAGGATGATAAGTTAATAAAGAAAAGGGTTATTTTTTTTTAAAATAAAAGGCTCAAAAGGGCTAACTATGGATATTACATAATAGGGATGGCTAGAAAGGCTCAAACAGGTCAAAAATGGCCTTCTATCATCTTTTAGGATTCTAAATAATTTTCCATATCTACTAATTAAGTGAACATTTTGATGTAGTAACACACTGTTTTTTTTTTTAAGGTTGACTCAAAGAAAATCTAGAGATCATGTATGAAATAATAAACTGCTAAGCTACATGAAAAATGGGCAAAAAGGGTTACTCTCCAAGAAAAATTAATAGGCTCAAATACTCACTTGGAATTTATTATGACATGTGCATTCTTTCAAGCAACTCATATTTGTCCCCAACATCAACATGTAGAATAGTAAACATGGTGTAACATCACTCAAGACTAAAGATAATACAAATACTAAAATTCGAAAGTCATCATATTATCCAATATCAAGAACTCACAAATTTTTTTTTTTACAGAATTCTTTCCCCCCAACCTATTCTAAATATAAAAAGAAAACATACATGTAAAAAAAAATTAAAGAAAAATGAATTTTTTTTTTTAAAGAAGATACGTTTCTAGAGTTACTACACTCCATATTCAGCCATCTTCGACTTTAAAAACTTGAAAACATATATTTATAAAGGAGAAAAATGAAAGGTTAGAAAAGAAACACACACAAATATATATATATATATATATATATATATATATATATATATATATATATTTTTTAACTAAGAAGATGCGTTTCTAAAGTCACTATACTCCATATTCAGCCATCTTCTATTCAAAAAGTTAATCATGGTTAGTTCAACATTCCACAATTGTCAACTGTTCCCTCCCCCCAACCATAACGAAACATGTCCTCAATGTTTGAAAGGAAAGAAGTAGAGTTTAGAAGACATCACCTGGGTGCTGCAACATAGAAGAAAATATTTACAAGCGGAGAATTAAATCTAATTTGTACTTCTTACTACCGCTGCTGTTACCATCATTATTTGAACAGTCCAACACAATGGCCTTGGGATCTGCCTCTGGTTGATAAGCTTGTAACAGATCAAGTAGCGCATTAGCAGTGTGTGCACAAATAAAGATTTGTTTCACTGAGGAAGGAATGAAATAATTTTTTATTTCATGGTTAAGAAATGCGAGAAAGCCATCATAAAAGTTATTAACATTTAACAAACCAATGGGTTTCTGATGAATGTTCAGATGGGACCAAGATGCTAATGTCATTAGTGCCTCGAGAGTTGTAAGATCGCCTGTAAGGAAAATAAAAGCATCGGCACGATTGAGCATTTCAGTCGTTCTTGCATACCTGAGATAACTAATTCTTCTCCAGTTGGTGAATGAGACAAACAACCCAAAGGTTTTAGGATTTGAGGGATGATGCCTAACACTTGGCTCCCTCTGACAAAAGAAGCTTTTGATACCATTTTGGATAACCCTCGGTCACCTCCTCCATACACCAAGTGCAATTTTCTCTCTGCTATTCTTAGACCAAGATCTATGGCTGCCTCCATGAACTCTTTATGTTTGCCATAATGGAACCCATAAAGCACACAAATGTTCTTGAATTGTTTACTAAAAGAAGCTGCCATTAAGATGTTGCTAAAAAACAACTTGTGAGTGCTCAGTAAAAACAATTCACATTTAAAGACCTTGGTGACAGTTGGTTACAACTGTGTATGGGACATTACGTCAATTAACGTGTAAGGCACATGGCTCAAAAGTCAAAAAGAAAATAGTAAAAAGAAAAAGTAAATGAAATTATTAAACAACAATAATGCAAATAGTAAAATAACAGTGAAATAAAAGAACAGAGAGGTAAAAGGATATTTACAGATAGTTGTGATTGTGGCTCACATCTTCCTCTGGTTTTACGTCCAGAAACGGCTTGAACGCCCTCTATAGAATAGTAAACATGGTGTAACATCATTGAGGACCAAAGATAATACAAATACTAAAATTCGAAAGTCATCATATCATCCAATATCAAGAACTCATAAATTTTTTTTTTTAGAGAATTCTTTCCCCCCAACCTATTCTGAACATAAAAATAAAATATACATGCAGAAAAATTAAAGAAAAATGATTCTTTTTTTTTAAAGAAGAAGCGTTTCTAGAGTTACTACACTCCATATCAGCCATCTTCGACTTTAAAAACTTGAAAACATATATTTATAAAGGAGAAAAATGATAGGTTAAAAAAGAAACACACACAAATATATATATATTTTTTTTTTTTGTTTTTTTATTTTTTTGTTTTTTTTAACTAAGAAGATGCGTTTCTAAAGTCACTATACTCCATATTCAGCCATCTTCTATTCAAAAAGTTAATCATGGTTAGTTCAACATTCCACAATTGTCAACTGTTCCCTCCCCCCAACCAGAACCAAACATGTCCTCAATGTTTGAAAGGAAAGAAGTAGAGTTTAGAAGACATCACCTGGGTGCTGCAACACAGAAGAAAATATTTACAAGCGGAGAGTTAAATCTAATTTGTACTTTCTTACCGCTACCATTCATACCGTCATTATTTGAACAGTCCAACACAATAGCCTTGGGATCTGCCTCTGGTTGATAAGCTTGTAACAGATTAAGTAGTGCATTAGCAGTGTGTGCACAAATAAAGATTTTTTTCATTGAAGAAGGAATGAAATAATTTTTTATTGCATGGTTAAGAAATGCGAGAAAGCCATCATAAAAGTTATTGACATTTAACAAACCAATGGGTTTCTGATGAATGTTCAGATGGGACCAAGATGCTAATGTCATTCGTTCTTGCATACCTGAGACGACTAACTCTTCTCCAGTTGGTGAATGAGACAAACAACCCAAAGGTTTTAGGATTTGAGGGATGATGCCTAACACTTGGCTCCCTCTGACAAAAGCAGCTTCTGATACCATTTTGGTTAACCCTCGGTCACCTCCTCCATACACCAAGTGCAATTTTCTCTCTGCTATTCTTAGACCAAGATCTATGGCTGCCTCCATGAACTCTTTATGTTTGCCATAATGGAACCCAGAAAGCACACAAATGTTCTTGAATTGTTTACTAGAAGAAGCTGCCATTAAGATGTTGCTAAAAAACAACTTGTGAGTGCTCAGTAAAAACAATTCACTTTTAAAGACCTTGGTGACAGTTGGTTACAGCTGTGTATGGGACATTATGTCAATTAACGTGTAAGGCAAATGGCTCAAAAGTCAAAAAGAAAATAGTAAAAAGAAAAAGTAAATGAAATTATTAAACAACAATAATACAAATAGTAAAATAACAGTGAAATAAAATAACAGAAAGGTAAAAGGATATTTACAAATAGTTGTGATTGTGGCTCATATCTTCCTCTGGTTTTATGTCCAGAAACGGTTTGAACGCCCTCTATGGGTCGAGGATAGGCTTCCCATCCAGTTTTCTTACAAACTGGCAAACAGGGTCTTTTATAGTCAGATTCCCGAGACTATAGTTTGCACATTCTTTCTGGAATAATGGCCATAACTGGAGTATTGCATGTTGGACGTATCCACTGGGATTCGTTTCAAGAGACAAAAGGATATCATCCAATGACTCCTTATTCAAGCCATCCCTAATGAATTGAATCTTATCTTCTCTGTTATCAGACACCATTCCTAAAGAACATGATTTTTTATTGCATATCATTTTGGCACATTTATTCAAAAAAAATATTAATAATAATAGTTAAACTTACAAAAACATAATTAAAAAAAATTTTAAATCACCAAAAAGAAACAGAAAAGAAAAAAATTCAGGTCACTTCAATGTTTTATGCTGTTTTTTCCACATGGTTAGTATTCGTGATATGACTTTATTTTTTTGACCATTAACTTTAAAAATTACATTGTTCCTTGGATTCTTAAATTTAATGGCTCCATGTGAAAAAACAGTATGATCAGTAGATGGACCAGACCATCGAGAACGTAACTTACTTGGAGAAACGTGCCATTGAGAATTGAAAGAAAATACTTTCTGACCTGGTGTGAAAGATTTTCCAATGCTCCGCTTGTCACGGAGGATTTTCATTCGCTTTCTGTAGTCCTTAACATTTTTGTTGTTACGAATCTCCTTTATTTTTGCCAGTTGTATCCTTCTTTTTGAACCAAAAATGGGGTCAATGATGTCTGTGTTCTTTTGTTTGTAATCAGGAGAGGATGGGATGATTTCTGACAATATTTCTTCTTCCTCCAAGAATGTAGAATTCAAAGGGTCGAGTGAAGGTTTGAGCTCAATTTCTAGTGGTGATTCTGATGATGGGATGAGATTTTCTTTTAATGGTGCCAATTGCTTTATCCTTGTCTTCCACTTATTAATGTCCATGCATGGCAATGAATCCAATAAGGCATTAACCTCATCAATTGATCTGTCAATATTAAAATCCAAATCAAAGTGAGTTAAACATGTCAATAAAGGGTCATCACTAAGGTTTAAAGGAAATGTGTGATCAATTAATTCATCAATTAAATCCACATCTACAATTTCATCATCAGTTTGCTTGGCAATGTTAAAAATATTTAGTTTCATGGTTATATTGCCAAATGACAACTGTATATTTCCAGTCCTGCATTGAATGTGAGCATCGGCAGTTGCCAAAAATGGACGACACAAGATAATAGGGATATACTTCCTTGAATCTTGCACTGGTTGAGTGTCAATTACAATGAAATCAATAGGAAAATAAAACTTATCTACCTGGATAAGCACGTCCTCCACAATACCACGTGGTATTTTCATAGATCGATCTGCAAGCTGTAACACCACTGGAGTTGGGTGTAATTCGCCCAGTCCAAGTTTCACAAATACAGAGCAAGGTAACAGATTTACACTAGCTCTTAAATCCAACAAAGCATTCTCAATTGTGTGGTTCCCAATACTACATGAGATAGTGGGGGAGCCTGGATCTTTGCATTTTAGAGGCATTTTATGTTGGAGTATAGAACTAATATTTTCTGTTAAAAAGGCCTTTTTCTGAACATGAATATTTCTCTTTTTAGTACAAAGGTCTTTAAGAAACTTGGCACATGATGGCACTTGTTTTATGGCTTCAAGTAAAGGGATGTTAACACTTACCTGTTTGAAGATTTCAAGAATCTCACCTGTGGATTTTCCTTTCTTCCCTTTAGCTAACCTCTGAGGAAATGGAGCTTTAGGAACATATTCTCGTGGGTTAGTTTCGTCTTTCTCCTCTGATGATGATTCCTCAGTGTTGTGTACAACTGAGTTGATTTTGGCATCTCCACTTTGTTGTCGACTTCTTTCCTTTTCGCAAGGAGTCATGCTTTGGCCTCTCCATGTCTTTGTGGTGAACTAAAACTTATCTCATGCACTCCTCTATGGTTTGGCACTGGTTGACTTGGGAATTTGCCTTTCTCAACATTTATTGTTAGGGTTTGAACTGAAGAGGCAAGTTGGCCTACCATTTTCTCAAGATTAGAAATTGATTAGGCTTATGAGTTGAAACCTGCTCTCATCTCATTTCGTATTTCATCAATGGTGCAGTTCTACTGCTCGATCTGTGAGTTAGTAAGATTTCTGAAATTTTGGGATGTCTCATCCCATGGTTTGGGTTGAGAATGATTTGGGTTCTGATTGTATGGTCTAAATGGTGGTTGAGAGGCTTGAGACATTTGAGAAACTGATTGCATTGGTGGAGGTAGAACTGTTGGTCCATTTTGTTGAAATCCTTGAGACCATGAAAAATTGGGGTGGTCTCTCCATCCAGGGTTATATGTGTTGGAGTAAGGGTTGTAGTTTGGTGGTTTTCTCATGACACCTATGGCATTGCTTGTTCTAAATATGAGTCATGGTCATGTGGCTCTGTTGATTTAGTAGTCGTCAATGATGCTATTTGTCGAGCAAGGCCTTTGACCATTTCTTTGACTTCTTTAATTCCTGAGCTTGACTCGCCAATGTTAACTGTTGTGCAAATTTTAATGAACTCGCAAGCGCACGAATCTATTATAGAATAGATTAATGGTGACGAGTGTCGATCCCACGAGGAGGTTGATTTTAATTATATGCAGAAATAATTTTCTTTTTAATGGGAACAATTAAATTATGGTAATTCTGTCCTAAATTGTTGAATTAAAATGACGGGAATAATTAAGAATGAAACTGTTATAATAAAGCGCTTGGGTATCCGGATTCGCATCAACATGCTCCATGGGCTAAATATTCCATATTAATACCAATTAATTCATAAGGGGGGAATCCACACCTCATGAACCACTCTCCAATAAGTATGGTGCCAAGGGCTTATCGTGCCAAATAATAATAACCTTGTACTAGGGTGCCGTTTTAACCAGGGCTGTAACTAGAAAAGACTATTATTATTTATCGACGAAAAGTCAAAACAACCACAAATATTAGAGGGGAAGAGAAAGTAAATTTACCAAATTAAGCTCATGGAACATGTTGAGACTTCACCTTCAACCCAAGCTCAAAAGAAATTAGCCACTCATATTTTAACTAAGGATAAAAAAGAAAATTTTATTAAAATACAAAGAAACTACAAGAAGGAGGAGGAATTTCAGAAATCTAAGTTTAAAAATGAATTCAGGGGTATTAAATTAGGGGGGAAAGCTCCTTTTTTATAGATACATTGAGTGAATCGTGACCATCGGATTAAAAACAATTCGGATGCTCAGGATTGTGCCACGTCATCGATCATCAAGAGTCAACATTCAACATTTAGAATGCCGCTGAATAGTAAATAATCCCGGTAAGCGCGTACTCGTATACACGATTTTTACTCCACCGAGATCTTTGCCACGTCATCGATCTACGACATAAGAAATTTAGTCCAATAAGATCGTGACATCATCGCCGGTCAACGCCACGTCGTCGGTCAACGCCACGTAAGCGGTCAATCCACATAATTCGCCCAATCGATCATCGCCACGTCATAGGTAGTTGCCACATCATCGGTCCGTATACATGAAGCGATTGTCGTGAAGCGATCGTCACGTATGAACGATCATCAGTACGTGTGAATAGTAACTTTTTCCTTTAATGCTCTTCTTAAGGTTTTCGACCGTCCTGAGTCCAAATATGACGTCCGTTTTGCTGTCTGATCACTCGTTTATTGTGAAACGATTATGATACCCCTAAAATACATAAAATACACAATTATAATAAAACACATATAATTAAATAACAAAATACTTAAATAAATAAAAGTAGCAATGTTAGTGAGATTTAAATTGTAAAATGACGATTTTCTCCTTTATAAATATACATTTTCTAACACTCAACACACCCCCCAACTAGCTTATTGCTAGTCCCTAGCAAATAAAGTGAAGATAAAATTCAAAACATTTTTTTTTTTTGGAAAGGAAACACATGTGTTTATTCAATCAGATTAATGATAGCAATCAAATAAAAGTACAAGCATTATCTCCAGTCTAAAAGAATATTACACCCACATCAACCATCTATATGCATCAGTCCAGCAGACTTTATTGTAATAATAGTAATGAGGTCACTTTCAAGAATGACATATCCAACCCCAAAATCTCACCGGTTGTAGTGACACTCTCACAAAGAAATTAATCCCAATAAAATTTTGTCGCTACAATGAATGGTAAATTGAGAGAAAATAATAAAGAAATATCATACACTCTCACCAAGATGAAAAATATGCCCATAACTTAGAAATAATACTATATCAAATAAAGTATTAGTCAACCCAATGTATTCATCATTTTTTTTCTTTTTTTTTTTTCTTTTTTTGTATATGCATCACTACATCTTAATTACCCATATAACTAGCTTTTATATTAGACTATAGTTCCCTAAAATCAGAAAGGACTTTTATTAGGATGTAACGTAGGCTAGGGACATGGCTAACAAAGAAAAGAAAATAGGGAAACAAAATATATCTGTTTGATAAAAAAATTCAAGAACTTTTTACAAGATGCATTTTGCTTATTTATTGCTATTGTACATCTTTTGTTTCTCTTTTTTTCTCTTTTTTTTCTTTTTTTTAATTTTTTTTATGTAGCACAACTTCGTTGAACAAAATAATTATTTATCATTTTTTTTCTCAAACATGAATAGGTCGATGGAACTTATATGATATCGGGTAATACTCCAAATTGGAGTGGGTCAGGATGATAAGTTAATAAAGAAAAGGGTTATTTTTTTTAAAATAAAAGGCTCAAAAGGGCTAACTATGGATATTACATAATAGGGATGGCTAGAAAGGCTCAAACAGGTCAAAAATGGCCTTCTATCATCTTTTAGGATTCTAAATAATCTTCCATATCTACTAATTAAGTGAACATTTTGATGTAGTAACACACTTTTTTTTTTTTAAGGTTGACTCAAAGAAAATCTAGAGATCATGTATGAAATAATAAACTGCTAAGCTACATGAAGAATGGGCAAAAAGGGTTACTCTTCAAGAAAAATTAATAGGCTCAAAAACACACTTGGAATTTATTATGACATGTGCGTTCTTTTAAGCAACTCATATTTGTCCCCAATATCAACATATAGAATAGTAAACATGGTGTAACATCACTGAGGACCAAAGATAATACAAATACTAAAATTCGAAAGTCATCATATCATCCAATATCAAGAACACATACATTTTTTTTTAACAGAATTCTTTCCCCCCAACCTATTCTAAACATAAAAAGAAAACATACATGCAGAGAAATTAAAGAAAAATAATTCTTTTTTTTAAAAGAAGATGCGTTTCTAGAGTTACTACACTCCATATCAGCCATCTTCGACTTTAAAAACTTGAAAACATATATTTATAAAGGAGAAAAATGAAAGGTTAGAAAAGAAACACACACAAATATATATATATATATATATATATATATATATTTTAACTAAGAAGATGCGTTTCTAAAGTCACTATACTCCATATTCAGTCATCTTCTATTCAAAAAGTTAATCATGGTTAGTTTAACATTCCACAATTGTCAACTGTTCCCTCCCCCCAACCATAACGAAACATGTCCTCAATGTTTGAAAGGAAAGAAGTAGAGTTTAGAAGACATCACCTGGGTGCTGCAACATAGAAGAAAATATTTACAAGCGGAGAATTAAATCTAATTTGTACTTCTTACTACCGCTGCTGTTACCATCATTATTTGAACAGTCCAACACAATGGCCTTGGGATCTGCCTCTGGTTGATAAGCTTGTAACAGATCAAGTAGCGCATTAGCAGTGTGTGCACAAATAAAGATTTGTTTCACTGAGGAAGGAATGAAATAATTTTTTATTTCATGGTTAAGAAATGCGAGAAAGCCATCATAAAAGTTATTAACATTTAACAAACCAATGGGTTTCTGATGAATGTTCAGATGGGACCAAGATGCTAATATCATTAGTGCCTCGAGAGTTGTAAGATCGCCTGCAAGGAAAATAAAAGCATCGGCATGATTGAGCATTTCAGTCGTTCTTGCATACCTGAGACGACTAATTCTTCTCCAGTTGGTGAATGAGACAAACAACCCAAAGGTTTTAGGATTTGAGGGATGATGCCTAACACTTGGCTCCCTCTGACAAAAGAAGCTTTTGATACCATTTTGGATAACCCTCGGTCACCTCCTCCATACACCAAGTGCAATTTTCTCTCTGCTATTCTTAGACCAAGATCTATGGCTGCCTCCATGAACTCTTTATGTTTGCCATAATGGAACTCAGAAAGCACACAAATGTTCTTTAATTGTTTACTAGAAGAAACTGCCATTAAGATGTTGCTAAAAAACAACTTGTGAGTGCTCAGTAAAAAAAATTCACATTTAAAGACCTTGGTGACAATTGGTTACAGCTGTGTATGGGACATTATGTCAATTAACGTGTAAGGCACATGGCTCAAAAGTCAAAAAGAAAATAGTAAAAAGAAAAAGTAAATGAAATTATTAAATAACAATAATGCAAATAGTAAAATAACAGTGAAATAAAAGAACAGAGAGGTAAAAGGATATTTACAGATAGTTGTGATTGTGGCTCACATCTTCCTCTGGTTTTACGTCCAGAAACGGCTTGAACGCCCTCTATGGGTCGAGGATAGGCTTCCCATCTAGTTTTCTTACAAACTGGCAAACAGGGTCTCATCTTGGTGAATACATTGGGTTGACTAATACTTTATTTGAGATCGTATTATTTCTAAGCTATGGGCATATTTTTCATCTTGGTGAGAGTGTATGATATTTCTTTATTATTTTCTCTCAATTTACCATTCATTGTAGCGACAAAATTTTATTGGGATTAATTTCTTTGTGAAAGTGTCACTACAACCGGTGAGATTTTGGGGTTGGATATGTCATTCTTGAAAGTGACCTCATTACTATTATTACAATAAAGTCTGCTGGACTGATGCATATAGATGGTTGATGTGGGTGTAATATTCTTTTAGACTGGAGATAATGCTTGTACTTTTATTTGATTGCTATCATTAATCTGATTGAATAAACACATGTGTTTCCTTTCCAAAAAAAAAATGTTTTGAATTTTATCTTCGCTTTATTTACTAGGGACTAGCAATAAGTTAGTTTGGGGGTGTGTTGAGTGTTAGAAAGTGTATATTTATAAAGGAGAAAATCGTCATTTTACAATTTAAATCTCACTAACATTGCTACTTTTATTTATTTAAGTATTTTGTTATTTAATTATATGTGTTTTATTATAATTGTGTATTTTATATATTTTAGGGGTATCATAATCGTTTCACAATAAACGAGTGATCAGACAGCAAAACGGACGTCATATTTGGACTCAGGACGGTCGAAAACCTTAAGAAGAGCATTAAAGGAAAAAGTTACCATTCACACATACATGCAGATCGTTTCATACGCATTTGCAGATCTTATTCACGATTAATTCATGTATACGGACCGATGATGTGGCAACTACCTATGACGTGGCAGTATCTGATTGGACGAATTATGTGGATTGACTGCTTACGTGGCGTTGACCGATGACGTGGCGTTGACCGATGATGTGTCACGATCTTATTGGACTAAATTTCTTATGTACTGTAGATCGATGACGTGGCAAAGATCTCGGTGGAGCAAAAATCGTGTACAGTACATACGCGCTTACGTGGGATTATTTACTATTATTCGGCAGCATTATCGTACAAATGTTGATTTCGATTGTTGGATCGATGACGTGGCACAATCCTGAGCATCCGAATTGTTTTTAATCCGATGGTCACGATTCACTCAATGTATTTATAAAAAAGGAGCTCTCCCCCCTAATTTAATACCCCTGAATTCATTTTTAAGCTTAGATTTCTGAAATTCCTCCTCCTTCTTGTAGTTTCTTTGTATTTTAATAAAATTTTCTTTTTTATCCTTAGTTAAAATATGAGTGGCTAATTTCTTTTGAGCTTGGGTTGAAGGTGAAGTCTCAACATGTTCCATGAGCTTAATTTGGTAAATTTACTTTCTCTTCCCCTCTAATATTTG
Source organism: Aegle marmelos (assembly GCA_030449875.1). NCBI lineage: Eukaryota > Viridiplantae > Streptophyta > Magnoliopsida > Sapindales > Rutaceae > Aegle > Aegle marmelos. The sequence goes on from JASUUL010000093.1 coordinate 4,783,154, forward strand.
TGGTTGTTTTGACTTTTCGTCGACAAATAATAATAGTCTTGTCTGAATTCTACAGCCTAATTAAACCTAAGACCCTAGTACAAGGTTATTATTATTTGGCACGATAAGCCCTTGGCACCATACTTATTGGAGAGTGGTTCATGAGGTGTGGATTCCCCCCTTATGAATTAATTGGTATTAATATGGAATATTTAGCCCATGGAGCATGTTGATGCGGATCTGGATACCTAAGTGCTTTATTATAACAGTTTCATTCTTAATTATTCCCGTCATTTTAATTCAACAATTTAGGACAGAATTACTATAATTTAATTGTTCCCATTAAAAAGAAAATTATTTCTGCATATAATTAAAATCAACCTCCTCGTGGGATCGACACTCGTCACCATTAATCTATTCTATAATAGATTCGTGCGCTTGCGAGTTCATTAAAATTTGCACAACAGTTAACATTGGCGAGTCAAGCTCAGGAATTAAAGAAGTCAAAGAAATGGTCAAAGGCCTTGCTCGACAAATAGCATCATTGACGACTACTAAATCAACAGAGCCACATGACCATGACTCATATTTAGAACAAGCCAATGCCATAGGTGTCATGAGAAAACCACCAAACTACAACCCTTACTCCAACACATATAACCCTGGATGGAGAGACCACCCCAATTTTTCATGGTCTCAAGGATTTCAACAAAATGGACCAACAGTTCTACCTCCACCAATGCAATCAGTTCCTCAAATGTCTCAAGCCTCTCAACCACCATTTAGACCATACAATCAGAACCCAAACCATTCTCAACCCAAACCATGGGAGGAGACATCCCAAAATTTCAGAAATCTTACTAACTCCAAGATCGAGCAGTAGAACTGCACCATTGATGAAATACGAAATGAGATGAGAGCAGGTTTCAACTCATAAGCCTAATCAATTTCTAATCTTGAGAAAATGGTAGGCCAACTTGCCTTTTCAGTTCAAACCCTAGCAATAAATGTTGAGAAAGGCAAATTCCCAAGTCAACCAGTGCCAAACCATAGAGGAGTGCATGAGATAAGTTCTAGTTCACCATAGCAGCATGGAGAGGCCAAAACAGTGATGACCTTGCGAAAAGGAAAGAAGTCGACAACAAAGTGGAGATGTCAAAATCAACTCAGATTGTACCTGTGAACACTGAGGAATCATCATCAGAGGAGAAAGAGGAAACTAACCCACGAGAATATGTTCCTAAAGCTCCATTTCCTCAGAGGTTAGCTAAAGGGAAGAAAGGAAAATCCACAGGTGAGATTCTTGAAATCTTCAAACAGGTAAGTGTTAACATCCTTTTACTTGAAGCCATAAAATAAGTGCCATCATATGCCAAGTTTCTTAAAGACCTTTGTACTAAAAAGAGAAATATTCATGTTTAGAAAAAGGCCTTTTTAACAGAAAATATTAGTTCTATACTCCAACATAAAATGCCTCTAAAATGCAAAGATCCAGGCTCCCCCACTATCTCATGTAGTATAGGGAACCACACAATTGAGAATGCTTTGTTGGATTTAGGAGCTAGTGTAAATTTGTTACCTTACTCTGTATTTGTGAAACTTGGACTGGGCGAATTACACCCAACTCCAGTGGTGTTACAGCTTGCAGATCGATCTATGAAAATACCACGTGGTATTGTGGAGGACGTGCTTATCCAGGTAGATAAGTTTTATTTTCCTGTTGATTTCATTGTAATTGACACTCAACCAGTGCAAGATTCAAGGAAGCATATCCCTATTATCTTGGGTCGTCCATTTTTGGCAACTGCCGATGCTCACATTCAATGCAGGACTGGAAATATGCAGTTGTCATTTGGCAATAGGACCATGGAACTAAATATTTTTAACATTGCCAAGCAAACTGATGATGAAATTGTAGATGTGGATTTAATTGATGAATTAATTGATCACACATTTCCTTTAAACCTTAGTGATGACCCTTTACTGACATGTTTAACTCACTTTGATTTGGATTTTAATATTGACAGATCAATTGATGAGGTTAATGTCTTATTGGATTCATTGCCATGCATGGACATTAATAAGTGGAAGACAAGTTTAACTCACTTTGATTTGGATTTTAATATTGACAGATCAATTGATAAGGTTAATGCCTTATTGGATTCCGTATACATGAACAGTGTCGTATGTGTGAATAGTAACTTTTTCCTTTAATGCTCGTAAGGTTTTCGACCGTCCTGAGTCCAAATATGACGTCCGTTTTGCTGTCTGATCACTCGTTCATTGTGAAACGATTATGATGCCCCTAAAATACATAAAATACATAATTATAATAAAACACATATAATTAAATAACAAAATACTTAAATAAATAAAAGTAGTAATGTTAGTGAGACTTAAAGTGTAAAATGACGATTTTCTCCTTTATAAATATACACTTTCTAACACTCAACATGGTGGATATTAAAATAATATAAATTTTTACCCAACTTTCAGCTTTAGTGATAAAGTCAAAGTTACATAATTTTCACTTACTCAATAACTTTATGTTCAAAGTCAAAAGTTATGTGCTACTCAAATGTAATTGTTTGCCACATGCATACACATTTTTAATAATTTTTGTATGATATAGTTGGTGCTATTTGATCGAAATTTCCTTATTAGGTGAGATGAGATAGTTCACCCATCTTAACCCTTTGAGATATGCTTAGACATATGTTAATAAATAAAATATTAATTTCAAAAGTTTGCCTGTCGCACTAAATACTTTTCTACGCCTAATTTAGAACTGTTTTATATATGAACTCACAGAAAAAAAAATTGGAAATAGCTTCAAACATATTATTGGCCTTATTTCAACACAAGCAACCTTATCTTTCTTTCCTCATGCAAAAGCAAAAAAATTGCCCATTACCAAACAGGTACAAGTACTTGGAACATCCCAAAAGCTATAACGTTCTCCATTTCCTCATCTATGACAACAGTTCGAGAGCAACGCCAGGAGATTGCACTGTAGCTGAAATCAATGACAACACATGTTTCCGCAAGCATTTTACTTAGGAGACAATTATTTCCCAAAACTAATATTAAATTTCAAATACATGGACTTAATTATCTCACACTACGTATAACGACAAGGTTTCGCACATCATCCAGGTGAACAGCCTTGAAAAAGATGACTGATTAACCTTCCCGCACAGAAACAGATTGCAACTTCGCTTTAACTTCTTACCATCATATGTTCAAAAATCATTTGAAAATATTCGTTACCAAATAATTTAAACCCCTTCAATATTCGAATTTTGTGCGCAAGGAATGCAGGAGCAAGAGACACAGATTGGAACACATGACCGAAGAAGATATTACGAACCCATATATGCTTTAAGTACTTCTCCTAAAGCTAATAATGGACAAAACAACTTAAAAAAGAAAAAGTACGAATATAGCATTACAGGAATAAATCCATATCTCAAATTAGTAGGTCTACATTTAATCACTAAAACAATTGGTAATGATCTACATTCCTAAAAACAGGCCAGTGGCTAATTAGTTCAATAAAAAGGAATTAACCTCAAAAACACTTTCTTCAATGCATTTTTATTTCCATTTAATCTATTTCCAAACAAAAACAAAGAACCAAAATACCAAAAAAAAAAAAAAAAGGGTTATGTCAAGAGGAGGCAGAAGCAAGATGCTCGATAACTATGGAAAGAAATGAAAAAGAGTGAAAAAGTAATCTACAGAAAAGCACAAATGAAGATGGAAAACATGGAATTTCTTCTTCGGGAGAATTCAAACTGGGAGTTGCTTGATTTTCATCTCTGGATCATTCCGTTGATACTCCACAGAAACCTCTAAATTTCCCCCCCCCCCCCCAACAAAAAAAAGCAACAAAAAAAAAAAAACAAAAATGTTGACCAGTGAAGAGAAGAGAGCAAGTCAGGAGTTAAAAAACGCCGTGGCTGCTACTTGTCTTTGCCATGCAAAGTTATTCGGTCTTATTTATTAATTTTTTTAAAAAAAAATTGCCCATTATTCATTTCTTTTATAATTTTTTTCGTAGAAAAATCTCTCGGGCATGCCGCATAAAAAGAAAATAGACACAATTGGAAAAAGGAAAAAAATTTAATAATCATATACTTTAAATTTTTAATAATAAATACCAAAATTTTCCTTCTATATTTTTTTATTGTTTATTCAGACATTAAATGCTAAACTTACTACTATGCCTATTGAATACCATCACTTGCTTCAATACATGCGACAATATATTTATTATTTTTCAGAGTTTTAAACTGAATTAAACCTGTGTGGAGCATTTGTCCTGGCACACTCCGGCTAGTGAAGATAGGAATTTGATTCAGTCTCTTGATATTCAGTCTTCTTTAATAGATCACTGAATTTCTATTCGTTGATGTACATACAACATCTAATTTACCGGAGACACGCATTATTATCGCCTTTTTTTTATTTTTGTGTGACCATTTGATTGTTAGTTTTGCAAGCTTTTCTAAGTAAATTATAATTTTTAATGAAATACATCCAGGTGCAATAAGACAACCACTCATGCCGCAATCCCTAGATAAAAAAGGAAACAAGTATCTCCGGGAGCCTTTCAACAGAAAAAGTTTCAATTTATGGCAAGCTTCAGTAGGATACACACCCACAAAGTATTTTATTTTTGAGGATCACAAGGAGTTTAAAGAAATAAGAAACTCATAGAATGGCGAAGTAATCGCTAAGAAGCTGCTGCCGAATTCACCCCTGTAGAAACTTAGATTAGACCTGAAAGAACAGAATAAAAAAAAAAAGTCACATTTTTCTGTAGAAAAAGAAATAAAATTCAAACAAGGGTGGAATGACCTGCAACGTACTTTCTATCTGAGGACACAATTTTACGGCCGACTTGTTTGTCATATCCCGAATAAAGAATGCTGAATCCTAGCGTCTTTGCATCTCCGTTGTTAATAAAGTCTTCTATGTCATTGATCTGATCAGTATCAGCATATTTGATTGCCAAACTAATTTCTAACCTCTTCGCACCTCTTTGGGTGCGGAACCACTTCCACATCTGTATAAATTCCTTGAAGTCAGACACCCACTGGAATTCAGCTCTGCCCCATGAGTCAAGCTTCTCTAGAAGTGCCATCAACTCATCCTTCACTGCCTCAAGTTGCGCTAACTTGCTTGATTCTTTTCTTTGCTCTTCCAGCTGCTCCTTCACATATTGCTTCAAGACAACAACTTTCACCCTGGCAGCGACATCGTTTAAAATTTTTTGCTGCACAGGATCATATTGATTTGCACCTTCGTCTGGCAAATCCTCCAGAAGTGCCATGCATACAGAGTCTCTGTTTACAACCTCCTGCTACAAGTAATTCATTATTATTTAAAAAATGATGTGAAAAAGCAACGCAAAGCAAAGCAGGATGATTTGAACGGCCCTAGACCAATTTGAATATGAAATTAATAAATTCTTAATATTAAATAGCAAAATGCAAACCTCAAATACATAAGCCTAGGTAACAAACAAAAAATTCACAGAGGGAAGAACTGATTCAACTGACATTCGAATGGAGAGATTTCTTTACATCTTGCAAGCGATTTTTGACTTTGTTTTTTGCTCTCTTCGCACATTGTTTCTGCCCACTTAATCTTGTCTTGGTGTAAAATATGGGAATAGATATAAAAGGCTGGGAACGTGGGACACACGCGCACACTTGCGAGAGAGAGAGAGAGAGAGGGAGAGAGAAGGAGAGAGTTGACCCGAGTTGACCCACCCCAACCCACGAGTTGACCCGGCCGAATCTTGCGATTACAATCGTCGTTCTAAGCAAATAAGGTGCCTTTGTGAAACTTGTGAAACGCCAGTCATAGCCCTGCCGTTTACATTGCCGAAAACGACCAAAACACCACTGGTGAAGCTCATAAGTTTCAGCCAAAAACCTGCTCTTGCTGCCATCGATCCCCCCGATGGTCGGTCACACCACTGATTGGGTTCCACTCCTCTCACCTCCAGCTTCCATTTCTATCCTGTCCTATCACCTAAAATGGTCAGATTGTCAATAATCGGCAACTTGCAAATCCGCGGCTTTGGGAGCTCAATCCACCGCCTTCATCACACGTAGGGAGTCACCGCTAGCACCATTAGACTCACCGAGGCCAGTACTATAAGACCTAAGCTTTTTGTCATCGTTGACTAAATTCCGGTTACAGTTTGACTGATAGGGGGTAAATTGACAAATTCATAAAACTTAATAGTTAATTCTGTAATTTTTCAAATTTTTATGTAATTTTGTAATTATACACTACGGCAGTAGGTAATTTAAAATTTTAAAGGTAAATTGGTAATTTGTAATATCAAGAGTATTTTGGTAATTTCACACTTCACAGTCATTTGGTAAATTCATAATGTAGTTAGGTAATTTGAAATTACAAGGGCAAATTGGTAATCTACGATATCAGGGACATTCTAATAATTTCACACTTCAGGGATAATTTTATAAATTCAAAATTTGTGGATTATGTTAGTAAAATAAATTGGGAGTATTTTGGTAATTTAAGATTACGAGGATAATTCGATAAATTGTGATTCTGATTTCTGAGGGTAATTTAGTAAGTTTTAACATCGGAGACATTTTGGTAATTTTTAGACATAAGGGTATTCTAATAATTTTACATAATCAAGAGTTGTATTACATGAGTTTCGAGCTTTATTGAATATAATTACTTGTATTTCATGTTACAGATAATAATTATATTATTTCTTAAATTAGGAGGACTCATGAACAAGAACCAACCCGAAGACATTGACGATACCAGATATAATTGTCGTCACTGTGAGTGAAATATATAAAATTTATTTTCTTTGTAGATTATTATGATTTTAAATATGGTAATGCAAATTTGCAAATGAATTTTTAAAGGCTCCGATTTAATAATTATCTAAAAGTGGATTTTATTGGCAGGATTGATATTTATTGTTAAACATATTTATGATTTAATAATTTTATTATCAATTTTGAATATATACACAATGATGATATTTTAAAGAAAAGAAAATAGATTTAAAAAGTTTATTTAAATGAAAAAGCAAATGAAATTTCGAATATTTTCAGATATTTATATCCATGTGTATGCGTGGTTCTTTGTGAAATCATTGGACAATACCCTTTTCCCTGAAAAGTAATACTAATGAGATGAGATGATATGTGGTGATATGAGATGATATGTGATGATATGAGATATAAGCTTTTGGGGCCCGTCAGAGTATACATAGATGCTTTAGGTCGTGTACTTAGATGCTTTTGTCTTTTAAAAACCGGTTATGCATGCATAGCTATGATAATCGGATATGAGGAGCGATAATAAGATATGATGAGTATGATGAGAGATGATGAGATATGATGAGATATGATGAGATGTGATGAGATGTGATGAGATGTAATAAGAGATGATGAAATATGTTGAGTATGAATACATGTTATTTCTCCATATATCCATGTAGCTCCTAGGTATAATAGTTCACTTATTATCCATCCGTCGACGTCTGGATATAATGATATATGAGATGTTATTTTCTTGTATATCTGTATAACTTCGGAATATGATGATTTCTTGATTACTCGTTCGTTGAGGTCTGGATTATCCGCGTAGCTCTGGGACATGATAGTTTCTTGATTACTCCTTCATTGAGATTCGGGTATGATGAGATTATTTTCCTTGAGTAGTTGTTTGGTGATAGATTTCAGTATTTAGTACTGGTATCATGTGTTTCCTTAGCTTTACGCATTATTATGTGACGATTTTAGGTTGCATATTTATATGATGATATGATATATTCTTCCCTAGTCATTTTATATGATATAACATATGATTTTCAAAGTTAGTGATTTGATTTTAAATATTAAGTGATTTATTAATATTGCTCGCTTACTATTTAATGAAATTGTACATTGAAAAAAATGATATGATTATTTTCAAAAGCAAAATTATTTTTAAAAACTACTATCCATTCATTGACTTTCACTTAGTTTTATACTCACTCCTGTTTTTATTATATTTTTCCCCACAGGAGACTTGCAGTACAACACTCGACTCAGCAATAATAGTTATTTATATTTTGGACATGTAATAGTGTTAAGAGTCACAAAATTTTTAGTTGAAATATTTTAGATTATATAATATTATGATTAAGAATAATTTACGTTATTTGATATTAAAATATTTTGGATGATATTTAGTATTTATTGGGATGTTGATTGGTAGAGTTTGTTGTATTTTAAAAATATTTTAGAAGTGCTATTTTATTAATTGTCGAATTGAAAATGTTAAAACCATAGAGGAAACTCTAATGAAATTTCAGTAAAAATATTATTTTTATTATTATAAAATCGTTATTAGATTGATTTCAAGGATTAGAGAGTCCCGTCCTAGGATTCAGGATAGGTCGTGACACTTGGATCATGGAAAGAGCATGTCTGAAATGTCTAACCTATAATTTCCAATTAAGAACAAGATTGCACAGTTGCTGGTCAGTGAAAATAGAAAAGATACAGACAATTGTATCATAGAATAAAAAGAAAATATAGATGTGGTACTCATGATAACATGTTGTCAAAACCAGGATCACATCTGACACAACTTCCTTTGTGGGTTTAAGGAAAAAAAAAAGAAGAAAAATCAGTGGCTATCCAAATTAACACCATTAGCTATCCATAATGGCCGAAATGTATCTATGACAAGGCAAACACAATTAGAAATTGCTGAAACCATGTAATAAGCAATTGGTATATATTATGGGAAGCAATAAATAATTAAATTACTTGATAATATATAATTGGCATAGTGGTAAGCAACAAGCTCTTGCACATGTTAAACAAATTTGTAATCTCCCTTTTAGCTACGTACCATCAAATCAGATTTATAACTTAAAATCAAGATGACATGAAAAAAAAAAGAAAAAATGAGACTGAGAGATACCAATTATTTAATCTCAGCATAATGGTCTCAAGTTGGCCAGGTCTCGCATGCCTTCCTGCTGCAAATTTTGCCTGCAAATAGCATAGTCTCCCCGTTAGGCATTGGGCTATTAAATGTATCTGAAAAAAGAATTGAGCAAGGTGAAGTGTCCAAACCTCAAAGCATTTTCTCGACGGATTTAACTTCCCTTTAACTATCCCCTGTACAATAAACAGCATAAAATTGTCATACTTTTCTACTTATAAATAGAATTAAAAGCATTATGCTAAAAAAGAAATGAATATTTTCTTGGTGAATCAGGGGGAAAAAATAAAATGGCTTGAGCCAGACGTGTCTAAACTAGTTTTCACAAATCTCATTTTGATTTTGAAATGGTTATGTCACTAGATCAACTTATACTTTATTATTTTGTTAAATTTTCATGTTAACGGGAAACTTGATGTTTTAATGTTCAAATTTCTCATGTAAGATCTCAAATGATCTGTAAATATGTTCAGAAACCAGACTACATAGACTACGGAGACCAGTGACTTGTTAACATGATAACTATGCATTCATTGATCAGAAAGCTCAAATATGCGTTCAAATAAAGCTTAGGATCAAAGAACACCTACCACAAATATGCATTCATTTATCAGAAAGTCATCAAGTTCACGCATGTTATTTTCTTTATGGATTACTATAATTTTAAACATGGTAAATCATGTTTGTAAAATGATTTTAAAGGCTTTGATTTAATAATTTTATGAAAATAGATTTTATTTGTATAATGGTATTTATTATCGAAAATGTGCACGATTAATGATTTTATTCCTGATTTTGAATATGTGCATAATAATAATATTTTAAAGGAAGGGAAATGAATTTAAAATTTGTTGAAATTAAAAGAAACTGTGATTTCAGATTTGATTATATTTTTACGTATATGTCCACATATAGTTATTTATAAAATCGTTGGATAGTATCCTTCACTATATACAGTGATACTAATGAGATATATGTGGTGATATGAGATACAGGTTTCTAATACCCGTCTGAGTACACACAGAGGCTTTGGGCCATGTACTTAGATGCTTTTGTCTTTTAAAGATCAGTTATGCATAGCTATGACGATGAATTATGATGAGATGTGATGAGATGTAATGAGATATGATGAGATGCGATGAAATATGAGATGTTATTTCCCCATTTATTAGTGTAGCTCTGACGTATGATGGTTTATTAATTACTAGTCTGTTAAGGTCCGAATATGATGATATATGAGGTGATGTTTTCCCGTCTATCCATATAGCTATAGGGTAGATGGTACCCTGATTGCCCGTCTATAAAGGTCTAGTTTATCGGTGTAGCTCCGGGCATGATGGTTTTCCAATTACTCATTCGTTGAAATCCATGTACGATGAGATTGTTTTCCCTGGATATTTGTTTAGTGACGATTTAGGATTGATGTATTTTATATGATGCTTGATATGATATTCCATGGATATTTCATTAATATTATATATACTTTTCAAAGTTAGTGATTTAATTTTAAATGATAAATGATTTATTAATATGTATTGCGTATGTATGATGAGATCGTGTTTAAAAATGATATGATTATTTTTAAGTAAAATTATTTTTAAAAATTATTATCCACTCACTGAGCTCACTGAGTTTTTATATTCACCCTGTTTTTATTATATTCTCCCACACAGGAGAATTACAGATAAAACAGTCAACCCAGCTACGATAATTATTTCATGTCATGGCCACATAATTGTATTAGGAGTAGTAGAGTTTTTATGTTGAGATATTTCAGATTGTATAATTTTATTATATTTTACGAATCATGATAATTTATTATATTTTGATATTTGGATACTTGATTCATATATGGTATGTTATTGAGAAGTTAATTGACGGAGTTTATTATATTTTAGAAATATTTTGGGAGTGTTATTTTATTATTTGTAGGATTAGAAATGTTATAGCTTCAGGAGAAACTCTGTTAAAATTTTAGTAGAATCTTATTTTTATAGAGTCATTATTAGTTTAGTTTCATGGATTACAGAAACTCGTCCTAGGGATTCAGGGCGGGTCGTATCAAAATATAAATATTTGAATGAAATTTTTTTTCTAAACATCTGAATATAAATATTAAATTGTTTGGTTATGAACAGGAAAATTTCTAAGATTTAATGTTTTGACATTTATGTCATTTGTAGTTAGGAGTATGTAAAATTGTTATAGATTTCATAAGTTAAATAATAAAAAATTAGAGTTGAAAAAACATTTACAAAGATATATATCCAATATGTTTATATTAGTGGGTATCAACTAGTTTTATTAGTAAAATATATTGTTTTGAAAATAAGCGATTTGGAGTTTAAACCCCACCCACATGGGTAAGGAGCGAATTGATTTAAAAATATTATTCTCCTAACAATTTATTCAACATTTTTATAATATATGTACATTATTTAACATATATAATGCTAATAGTATTATTTGTGTGTACATGTATATTACCTATTTTTTGTTTAATCATGTAAGAAAAAATGAATCAATTAATCATTTATCTTAAATAATATAAGAAAGTTAATCATTGCTCCAAATATAAAAAATTATAAATTTTTTTATGATTATTAAATTATTTAAAAGACCAAACATGTAAAAGGAGCTATAGCTATATTGCCTTGATAAGGCAAATAGATACAGCCTGCTCAAAGTATTATCTTCAGCCTAGATGTAAATTAATAAAGCCAAAGCGTATGAACTAATGATTTTGTGCGTATTGTAAAATAATATATTTGTTAGGGGAGTTTTGAGAGTAAAGAATTACTTTCCATTCAAACTTTTGTATATTTAGATAAAAGTTAAGAATTTTAACTTTTTCTATTTAGAGGTAAATATTTTATAATTAGATATAAATTAAAAAAATGAAAACTCTTAAAAAGTCTAATAGAAAGTAAAATTAAGACTTTGGATAAAAAATTAAATAAGTTCCAATTTCCTCTATGGGAATTTGTGATACCATAGATATAGATTATTCTAAAAGTCTTTTATTTATTGACTAATCATTTTTAAGTAATTATTGGCTATTAGTTATAGATTTTAGATCCCCATTTCAAAGAAACACGGCAAGCTTGATCATTAAGAACCTTAGTATATTTTTCCTAATCATCGAGTGGTAATGCCAAATATAGTTTGCCCTGCACTCTTTCGATTGCTTGCTTATGCCCAATTTAAAAACGTTTGATCTCAAAGTCGAGTGGTTGTAGATAGAAAGTTTGCCTTTTACTCAATTATAATGCTAAAAGTTTGATCTTTGATTGCCTGTTGCAATAGATTCAAATGTTAAAAGACTATCAAAGGCCAGTTATAACTTGCAATAGATTCACAACTTCATTCGCACTTTATGACAAATGAATGATGTCTACAGTATATAGTTGTGTTTGGATTTTCTTATTTGTTCTCTTTTATTAATTTAGGACGCCTTCTGGGGTTTTTGGTTACTAGCAAATGAAGTTGTGAGTTGATTACTGCTCGCGAATCATGTAAGGAGAGATTTTGGATTCCCGAAAATAGATGCTTTGTAATCCAATTATTATTGTTTGATTCATTAGTTGAATTTCGTTTCAATTAGAAACTTGCGGAGGCCATTGGAAATTTGCGGAAGATAATTGAGGAGGCGACTGGCAACAAGGCTTGTCGAAGAGAATAGCATAGGAAAGATGCAACAAATTGATGAAGCAAACGCAAAGATAGCTGAGTTAAGAGGCATGAGCAAAAGCATCAAGAGATGTAAGAACGGCTCAGAATGAACCAAAATTGATGCACGTAGGAAGCACCTTAGTTGTTTTGCTACTTGCACCACTGCTTCGGAACATTTGTGTGTTTCAGTTTCCATATAGCCATCGTTTAGTATAAGCTTCTAATTAGAAAATAAATCTTCTTTATTAATTACTCTTCGTAGCGAAATTAATATGGATTTTAGGTATTTACCTCTGATCATAATATTAATTTCTGTTAGAGCTTTAAAAAGGATTGCAAAATTTGAGCTATTAGCTATTGTTGTATGTGTCAGTACGTACGGCTTGCTTATCATAAACATTCAACAGCTTAAAAAAGCATTTGGGACAAGATTGCCAAGCTATTCGAACAAAAAAGTTTAGTGCTATTGGTACTCCACCGACTTCTTTTAAGAGATACCGTTTTATTCCGAAATTAGCCTCACTTTTTTCTCCAAATAAAAGCTTAGTATTATCTCTTCTACTGAAACAAGTAAAAAATTAAAAACAAGCTGGAAATATTAACAAAAGAAGAAAAAATCAACTTTTTTTTTCCTCCTATCTTTTGTTGTTTTTTGATGATGGTTACCAAGCCTTGATTTTCAACTTCATCTGTCTGCACACTTTGTTCTTATCCAAATCAATTCGTGATCGAAAATATGTGTTGAATCAAGATGAAAAAGATATCTGACTCTATGTCAACATGTATGAAATGTCTGTGGTTGACCATAAGGCAAAATTAAATAACATCAACTTGATCAGTTTCAGAAAGCCATGTAGAAATAAGTAAGTTGATGCACAGGTGCGCTGCCACAAAGTGTCAAGGGATTACACATGGTACCGAGGATTCAAGCCTAGGGATGGCAAATATCCAGTTGAGTATGGATGTTGTCCATTCGTGTATGACTTCATAATTATCCATCATGACGGATTTGTCCATGTCGATATCTAATTTTAGATATTGGGTATAGATAAAATATTAGATATAGATATAGATTTTATTTATATGGAGATAGATATTTACGGATGTCCGTAGACATTTAATTTATATATTTCAATTTATATTTTTAAATTAAAAACCATTCCTTTCTCTTCCAGCAATCAATCATTTTTTTTTTTAATAATGGAGCTAGATAATAGAACCTAAATAATAATCTTCTGCTAAAATATTTGATATTTATGCTGATTCGAATCATTAATTTATTTTATTAAATTATGTTAAAGTTGGAAAGTTAGCTTTAAGTACGCTGCTTTCTCATTCCTTCTCTTTCAAAGAACCGATCGTGCGTGGCCGTAATAATATTCACATTGATGATGATAATAATAATTGAACAAATAATTAAAATAAAAAATATTACTTACCAGCAGTAGGCAATCAAAATTACAAAAACGCAATAGAGAATCGTCTCATCGTCATCATTAATCTTGATTGTCATCATCGAGCATTGATTAGTGGTTCTTCTTTGCTAATCATGGAGGTGAAGCCAAATCCGACGTTGAAAATTTACATGCAACTGCCGCTGCATCATCGAAGCTAAACATTGGATGGAGGTTAGCTGCTTGCGACGGAACAGCGGTGGTTCCAGTGAGGGACGGTGTCATTGGTGAATTTTTCTAAATTTTCAAAAATTAAATATTTTTTTAATTTTATTGTAAGATATATTTGACAACAGATATATTTATGTATTTTTACAATGTTTTGTTTATTGCATTTTTCATTTTTAATTTTATAAAATTAAAACCTTTTAATCTTGTGTTTGTTTAAATGGATATTCATTATCCATATCCATCCACATCTATATATGGATATAATTTTAAAATATCCATTTCAAAATCTAAAAAATTTTGGATAGATATTATGGGATCTAATTGAATGAATATTATAGATATCTATGGTGGAGCAATTCAATTGCCATCCCTATTCAAGCCCCCATAGTCACACATTCCCGAGTTGACGATATGTAAATATGATTATTTAAAACAAAAAATTTAAACTAGTGTCATAATTCTATGAAAATAAAGAAATTACTTTAGATATTGTTACTCGTATTCAACTTTTTTTAAAAATGGTGTCAATTTTAGCACATTCTAAACTATAACTTCATGTCAAATTCGTCGTTATGTAAAAAGTATAATTTTTAAATATTAGTTACAAAATTTAATATTTAAATATAATACCCAACCAACTATATATTTAACAATAAATTTATTATTGTTATTTGACAAATAACATGATCGGGCAATTATTTATAAAAATGAGCTCTTATAGAATTCTTCTTACCCGAATAGGCAGAATATTACACGCAATATTTATTTCACGTGGCGAGGCAACGAATACTCAAACCTTATTAACGGTGAAAATTGAAACGTGGCACGCGCCGGCTTGCAGTCCAAGAGAATCACAGTTGGACAATGGGTAGCTTTGTCGCGATAGCCGATAACAGACCGTCATTTAAGCCGTGTGTCGTCAGGCTCCAGCTCTTCATTTGAACACTGATCGACCAAGTCCCACGTCATCCCATCAACCGCCTTAAGATAATGGCACTTTTGCAATTTTCTGACAAGTTGATGCCTCGTCAGCAAAAATTGGATAGTTGGTAACAATTCCCTACAAACACCACCATATGCCCACAATTCCATCCAACTTACCAACGGTTTATTTATCATTTTTTTTAAAGGAAACAATTCATTAAGGAGGACAAAAGTAAATGATAAGGGCAAAGAGGCTTAGCTCCTGATGGGAAAATGGAAAAAACGAATAGCAGCTATAGAATTCCTTACCTAAAATTGAATTTATGATTTAAGATACTATTTTATGCTTAAAAAAATGAATTTGTAATAGAAGGGTATTAATTTGAAACATATGAAATTTAATCAATTTAACTCAATCTGTTAGGGAAAACATCTACCACTAAATTATCTTTAAATGAGTATGACAAAAAATTTAATTATTTATTTCAAAACATTTTTC
The DNA here is from genome assembly GCA_030449875.1 of Aegle marmelos. Lineage (NCBI taxonomy): Eukaryota > Viridiplantae > Streptophyta > Magnoliopsida > Sapindales > Rutaceae > Aegle > Aegle marmelos. Next base: position 4,798,859 of record JASUUL010000093.1, read on the forward strand.
AATCCTAAAAAAAATCTAATCTTATTTAGAAGCACACGAAATAATTTACACAATTGGTAACTACCATTATTTAGATATAGAAATAGATCTTATAATCAAGCTCATGATAATATACAAACTAAATAATTTTGATAAGTATCTTTTACAATTATTTAAGTTTTTAAACGTACATTCATCAAATAAAAAAAAATTGAATTGAGAAACATAGAAGTAACTTTTATTTATTTTTATATAATTTTAAAAATCTCTAAAAAGTATTTGAAAGCTTTAAATTAAAAAATATATATAATTTTAAATATGTTTTTCGTTCTCTTTATTTAAAATCCCCACCGCTGCGTCAACTGAAAACGAAAAAGCAGTACAAAAAAATTCCCGTTATAGTTCAGCCAATATAAGCATGGCCGCAGCAAATAACTCTGTCTTCTGTAGCTTCCAGTTCAAGAAGCCTAGCGTGTTCCCAGGGAAAGCTCGCGTGTTCTCTAATCGGCGATTGTGACTTTCTCTCTCTCTTCATTTTTCTATCCGTCTCTTTTTCTCTCTAAATTCAAAAAATATGCACAAAAAGCAAATTCTCTGTCTCCCGCCCTTCAATCTTCATATCGCCGATCAGCTTATTTCGATAACTCGTTTAAATTGAAGAATCAGGAAAGGAATTTCAAGATGTTGGAGGATCAAGTAGCATATTTGTTACAGAGGTATTTGGGGAATTATGTGATGGGTCTTAATAAAGAAGCTCTCAAGATCAGCGTCTGGCAAGGTCCGCCAAATTTCTTTTCCTCGCTTTTCTCTTGTAATTTTCTTATAAAGTTCGGTTTCATTTCATATCTGGAGTTGTAATTGAACTATTTCTTGAAGTGCTAAAATTATTCTGTTCTTCTTGCACGTTTCCTGTTTAAAATAAGTTTGTGCCAATTGCAATGAACTTAACCACTGTTTTAGTTGTGAAATAGCAACCGGTACAGAGATTGATACTAATATATCATGGGGTTGTTTCAGTTTCATTTTTAATATATTTGCTTGTTATGGTCTGGTGAAACTTCAATGGAACAGTTTCATCATTGTTGAGGATTTTCTGTGAAATGTACAAATATGCTAATTCAGTTACCGAAACACTGTTTAATTGTGGTAGTGGGTACAAGTATATTCCACGAAGTGGCTATAAAATGATTGAGTGTAGGACCATTGTTGTAGTATGAGTATTTAGGATACTATTATGACAAGAGAATATATAGTTTTAGAAATATTGCTAGTCTTTGTGTTCTCCTAGTTATTTATACTTTTTCCTTTTTCCTCTGAAATGTATTACAGGCGATGTAGAGCTTACGAATATGCAGCTGAAGCCAGAGGCACTTAATGCATTAAAGTTGCCCGTGAGAGTTAAGGCAGGATTTCTTGGATCAGTTAAACTTAAGGTTGGCACTGATCATTTTGTCACTAATTATGCTGAATTCTTTGTGAATGCTGTATTTCATATTGGTTAATATCCAACGAGTATTTCCTTGTGATATATTTCTGTTTCAGGTTCCATGGAGCAGGCTAGGCCAAGAACCAGTTTTGGTTTATTTGGATCGGATATTTTTACTAGCTGAACCTGGAACACAAATTGAAGGATACAGTGAGGATGCTGTCCAAGAAGCAAAGAAAAGCCGAGTACGGGTAAGAGAGTGTGAGCCTTGTATAACTTGTTGGAAGCATCAAGTAGAAGTTGTTTAAATAATAAAATGATTTTGTACTTCCCTTTTATGGTAGGAAATGGAAATGCGAATGTTGGAGAGGGCACAACAGTTGAAATCAGAAGTGGTATGGGTAACATAATTCTTTTGGACATGTATTTGCTGTCGCTATATAAATTTTCTTATTGTTTAGATTTATTAGAAGAGGGGGAAAACACTTTACATCTTTAGTACAGTATATATTTATCTGCTCAGATTATAAACCCTTCATGTGGTACCTGATTTTCGTCTTGGGGTTGAGGGTTCCATGACTCCATATTTTAAGTCCTTTTCTTGTCCTTATATTTACTGTTTTGTTTCTATGGTATTGATAATTGACTGTTTTTCTTTGTTGAAAAATGAATTTCTTTTTGCCCCCCTTTTATTATTCTTATAAGAAAGGGGATTTTACTTGAAAGAACGAAGATACAAGAGTGTGGACCAGAAGCAAACGTAGATTTTCATATATTTTATTCTGGGCCAAAAAATAAATTGTGTGAATGCTTTGCTAGCTTTGTTCTTTGCAAGTTACTGCAATTACATAGCAGTCTAGCAATAAGAAATGTGTCATTGATTTTGGAATATTTTATAATCACATGAGAATTAAATGCTTCTGAGAACAGAATGTATGATGGTACTGGCTTCTTTGGACTTACTATGAGTTTTGTGTCTTCCCTCTTCTGCTTATCTCCATTCTTGGAAACATTTTGTAATTTCTATACTTTGTTTTGACGTGCCTTTTTTTCATTGTTTTGAAGAATAAGTCATGGTTGGGATCCCTTATCAACACAATAATTGGTAACTTGAAGCTTTCAATTTCAAATATTCATATCAGATATGAGGATCTGGAGAGGTAATGAAGACACCAAGTCTTGATTTCCTAATCACCTATCAACTTTTGTTTGAGACTTGATATGACTTCTTTTTGTAGCAATCTTGGGCACCCATTTGCTGCTGGTGTAACCTTGGAGAAACTCTCAGCTGTGACAGTTGATGATAGTGGGAAGGAAACTTTTGTTACTGGTGGTGCGCTAGACCGCATTCAGAAGGTTACAGTTTTCGTTCATTCTTCAACTTTATCTAGTAGCTACACCATTGGATACTTTTCATTGACTTAATACTTTATTCCGTTATTTCAGTCTGTGGAACTTGACCGACTTGCCCTTTATCTAGATTCTGATATAATCCCATGGAATTTGGACAATCCATGGGAGGATTTGCTTCCTCCCGAGTGGGTTCAGGTGTGGTCTTATTTATCCTTTATAATACAATGAATTATATCATACCTTTTTCACCCTAATTCAAATTTTTATTTATTTTTATTCTTCTTGTCTCGTAAGTTTACTCACAATGATCCTTTTGTGCTCCAGGTTTTCAGATTTGGTACAAAAGATGGTAAACCAGCTGATCATCTTGTAAAGTCCCATACTTACATTCTGCAACCCGTGACTGGGAATGCAAAGTACGCAAAGCTGCAGCCAAATGAATCTGTTGATGGTGCTCAGCCTCTACAAAAGGCAGCAGTGAACTTGGATGATGTGACACTTTGTTTATCGAAGGTATATTTTGATTTTTTAGCCTTTAATTCTGAGAGAGGGGGTTTTCAAATGGTTTTAATTAGGTTGAATATATCTATATGCTTGCAGAATGGTTACCGTGATATTCTCAAATTGGCTGATAATTTTTCTGCCTTTAATCAACGGTTGAAATATGCTCACTACCGTCCGCCTGTCTCAGTGAAATCTGATCCTAGGTCTTGGTGGAAGTATGCTTTCAAAGCTGTTTCTGACCAGTTGAAGAAAGCAAGGTAGTTTAAGAAGTTAACTTTCTTTTGATCTCTTTCCTTTTTTTTTTTTTGGTTACATTAATTATTTTGGTTGGAATGTTAGAAAGGAGCTTGGGTGATGTTTAACTCATATGTAGTGGAGTGGCTTGGCATTCAAATGTCGGTGTTAAGCAGTTACAAAAGTAACTTTGTACTTGCTTGTATTACTTTCTGATTGCTCCTGTACTTGGCATGTAAGATCCACGGATGAGCAGTTTTTAAATCTTCATGTCATGGGCTTTTACTGAATATCAGTTAACTTTATCATTATTGAATATTTTCTTTTTTCTTTTTTCTTTTCTGCTTTTTTTGTATTAGTAAATAACAGCAGAGGCGATGGATGACATGTTACGGCAACCATGTTCTATTATTTGGCCTTTATCACTTTTTATTGTTTGAACACACTTGTGGTACAAAGGATATGGCTAAAGCAATACTATTAATAACCCTGAATACCAGAAATTACCCTTTGGGGTGTGAGTGGACATTAGGGGTGAAAGAAATGGACATGTCTCCCGCCGTTACCAGAAATGGACATTAGGGGTGAAAGAAATTTTGTGTGCCTACTATAAGTTTAATTATCCACATTACCATGTCCTCCTTCATTTTCCTCCACTTCATGCTGCTGGTGTTGTTGCAAGTTATCTAGGTTATCTCTTGTCTCCTGTGTGTTTGAGGTCTGTCTCTTAGCTCATTGATGAATTATCTATTGAAAGAATGTAGCAGTGGATAAGAGTTCTCTCACATTGTTAGCATGACTGATTTGCCAGCTTGTGGATTCTCAGAAATCATTTACCTATAGATATCCGTGTCAGTTTCTTTAGGAGTTTGTATCTTTCTTTCTCTCTCACACGAAGAAGAATTTTTTCTCTTTCTCTTTTCTGTTTCCTAATGTCTATTTCTTTATTAGTACTTCCTTTTGTGCTTTGGCTTGCATGTGGGTTGGAGCTTGGGGAACTAGTAAATATTCCTGTATTCAATTTAACCATGTATGTTTCTCCTTTTGGTATTCAAATTGATTTTGGCAGTGGGAAATTGTCATGGGAGCAAGTACTTAAGTATGCAAGATTACGCAAGAGATATATATCATTGTATGCGAAGCTGCTTAGATCTGACATGAGCCGGGCAATAGTTGATGATAATGAAGAACTTGAGGAACTTGATCGTGGACTTGATACTGAACTCATACTGCAATGGAGGTATTACTCTCTGTATGAATGTAACTGTTAAATAAGTGACTGATATATTAGTTGCTCATTCTAAAGATGGACTGATGACATTATTCTTGCAATAGACGGCATAAATATTTCTATTTTGTTTCTTTATGATAGTATTATTGGGGTTTCTTTCGGCCTTTTATATATCAGAATTCATTGAAATTATTGCATGCATAAGTGTATGGTGGTGGGTATTGCTGGTTTAGAAGGGCTGATCTTGCAGAAGGGTACAGTGTTAATCATATATGTTACATGGCAAGAAAGTGAAAGAAGAATTTTTGGGTTTTTTTGGGTTTTCTGGCTGCTTATAAAATAATCCATCTTCTTTTTTAATTCTTTTAGTTGATTGCATTGGAAAGAATGGCAATGCTCTCTTTTTGTTCCTTTTTTTTTTTAAGTTCCAATTTCATTTTATGAGAGCAAGTAGTATATGGAGACATTACCTTTTACTAGATTGTTTTTGTATCTCTGCAACGTGATTTGTGCAGGATGTTGGCTCACAAGTTTGTTGAGCAGACGTTGGAATCTGAAAGTCACTTAAAGAAGCAGAAAACTAAGCAATCTTGGTGGTCATTTGGATGGTGAACAGCTTTGCCTAGAGAATTGACTTTTTTTCCCCTCATTTTTATCCGTCATTTATTTGTTATTTTGTGATGCTTCAGAGTTTATATGATTTGCTAATTATTTTATCATTTCCAGGAATAATCAATCCTATAAAGATGAAAGCGAACCGTTTAAGTTCAGTGAGGAGGACTGGGAACAGTTAAATAAAATCATAGGATACAAGGAAGGTGACGATGAGCAATCGTTGATTATTAATGAGAAGTTGGACGTTCTTCATACTGCCTTGGATATTCACATGAAACATAATGCTTCAAAGCTTTTGGATGGGTCTTTCGAATCTCTTGCTGAGTTATCATGTGAAGGCCTTGACTGCTCCATTAAGCTTTATCCCGAGACAAAAGTTTTTGACATGAAGTTGGGGTCTTATCGGTTATCATCGCCGAACGGTCTTCTCGCTGAGGTCTGATTCTTAGTTTGGTTTACTTCTTCAAAATCTCACTGCATTGTGCAACTACAATACTCCTTTGATATCTCAAACTCTTACCTGAATCTGTTCAGAGTGCAACGGCTTTCGAGTCTTTAGTCGGAGTGTTCTGCTACAAACCTTTTGATGTAAAAGTGGACTGGAGCATGGTTGCTAAAGCTTCCCCCTGTTACATGACCGTATGCTTCTTCTGTCATGCTCTTGGCCTGGTGCTATTTTGGGCTTTAAGTTTATATTTTTGATGTTTGCTGATTATGTCTTTGATCAGTATTTGAAGGACTCAATTGACGAAATCATTAAATTTTTTGAAAGCAATACTGCAGTCAGTCAGACCATAGCATTGGAAACTGCAGCGGCTGTGCAGGTTTATTTCACTTTTTTTTTTTAATGCTTTGTAATACAGTTCAATAGGTTCCTCAAGAAATTGTTTCTGAAAATAATATAACAAAATAGCCTCCAAATGCTAGTTCTGTTGTGTTTTTTTTTTTTTGGTTCTTTGGGGGGGGGGGGGGGTGGATCATATTTGGAATTCTAGATTTTTTCTGGGAACAAGTTTTGGACAATGGTTACTACGTTCTTAGGCATATCTGGTTGTAACCATGGCAACGGAAGCTTATCAGAGAATTTTGAATTTTTAGTGTATGGTTTGCATTTTAGAGATTGAAAAAGCATGTTTACTACTGGACATATTTATGTGGTTGGGAAAATCACATAACGTGAGAATTTCTTGCTAAAACAATGGTTAACATTTAATGTGATTTTAAAAAAAAAAAAAAAAAAAAACAACACAAGCATAAATATTGAATTAGAGAACAAATTTTAGTTTAAATTTCATTGACTTCCTTAGATAAAACCAAAACACTGGATGACTTTAATTATTTGAGATTCTTTTCCCCTTTTTTTTATTTTTTTTTTTAAGTACCATAATCCCTCCCTGAAATTTATCTGAAATGGGCAGTTTCTTGGTATCTCAAACCTTCCTTGCAAGGGATGTTTATGTCAGAAAACCTGATCTGGGGAGTCTGCCTTTATTTTGGTTAAACCTCTAGGGAGGTTTGATGAAATATTACCAAACTTATAACTGGATGTGGCAGTGATGTGTTTAATTTGTGAAGTCTGCCTGTATTTTGGCCAAACGTTAAGGGAGTTTGATGAAATTCTCCCAAACTTGTAATTAGAGTTGTTTGTGATGCATTTTATTTTGCCTTCCTGCAGAGGGGAATTGAATGTAACCAGCATGCTTCTTGTAGTTTAGACATGTAATAAACGGTGCATTTTTGTTGCTTTTTGCCAAAGAAATGAATCTCTGATTCAAGTGTTATAATTTTTTCTTTCAAAACAACCACCACTTCGACTGGGTTATCATCTTTCTCTTCTAGTTAATTGTCTTACCTATTTCAGAAATTATGAGTAATGTGCCTGATATAGTGAGTAGTTGGCTGACGGTGTCGTTAACTGGTAACTAGATGACAATTGATGGAGTCAAGCGCACTGCACAGGAGCAAGTGAACAGGGCTTTGAAGGATCATGCCAGGTCTGTTAGTTTTTCAAATTTGCATTGGTGAATGTACACACGATTTCTGAATTATGATGAAATCATGAATTTGAGTAATAAAATTCAAGTTTGTCCCATTTGTGTATGTGGTTCATGCAGACTTACAGTTGATTTTTTGCATGATCTGCTTTGTTGTTTTGTTCTTAATAATTTGTTTGAGAGTTTAAAATGATGGTTATTCCTTAGCTGACATGCCATTGAGATATAGATTCAGGAAGGTTATCAGTAAACTGTCCAATTAAAGGTCTCTCTTGCAGCTAAGTTACTTTCATATGGATCCTATAGGTTATATGTTCATTTTTCCCTACTGATTTTATGCTGCCCAGCAAATATAATAAGCTTTTGGATGGTGGCTGTATACAATTGATCATGATGTCATGATAGCTGCAGAAAGCTGGTTATTTTAGTTATAAATTAATTTTCTGGTAGGTTTCTACTGGACTTGGATATTGCTGCTCCCAAGATTACAATTCCAACTGAATTTCGTCCGGATGATACCCATTCAACAAAACTCATGCTGGACTTGGGAAATTTGGTTATCCGTTCGCAGGTTAATGCACAAACTAGATCTTTTTTCTTCTTAATCCAAATGTGTAGCAAGACTCTGATATGCAGAGTTTGCCGAATGAGTGCAGGATGACTATGAAAGGAAATCATCTAAGGAGCTGGATATGTATTTGCAATTTGATTTGGTTTTGAGTGATATATCTGCTTTTCTAATTGATGGTGACTATCATTGGAGCGAGCACTCAAAAAAATCTTCTGCTTCCAAGCACAAAAGTGGTGCTAGCTTTTTGCCTGTTATTGATAAGTGTGGGGTAATCTTAAAGCTTCAACAGGTATCGCTCTCTGTATTGCACCTTGTATTTTGTGTGTGACTTTTATCGGCAATGCTCTATTTACTAGTTAAGTTGTTGAAATTGATGTTATACATGGCATATACAGATTCGATTAGAGAACCCATCCTACCCTTCTACAAGACTTGCTGTACGGCTTCCATCTCTAGGGTTTCACTTTTCCCCAGCTAGATATCACCGGTTGATGCAGATATCAAAAATATTTCAGGAGGATAGTGAGAAATCAGATCTCATTCACCCTTGGGACAATGCTGATTTTGAGGGTTGGTTATCCCTACTTACTTGGAAGGTTGTTGCAGAACATTTAGTGCTTCTAATCACTCTTTTTTCCTATTGCTTTGATTTCTTTTTAATCCCCTTTTTTCCGGTAATGTAATGTGATAGGGTGTTGGAAATAGGGAAGCTGTGTGGCAACGGCGATATCTTTGCTTAGTTGGGCCTTTCCTTTACGTGCTAGAGAGCCCTGGTGCTAAATCATATAAACAATACCTCAGGTTCATACGTCAACTTTCCCAATTTATTTGTGATTGGCTGACACTGTCTTATTGCAAATATTGGTTTAGAAAACATAAAAACATCACAACTGAGAGAATACTTCGACTGAATGAAAGATTTAGCTGCTGTACACTTGTGTGGTTGGCAATATAATCTCCTTTTCTATTAATTGTTTCTGGGTGTGAAGAGGATATCATAGTTGTTCCTGGTGCTTGTTGGTTGATTGGTCTTGAGTAATCTATGGTAATAAATATTTGGTTGCTGTTGGAATTGCATTTTGTGTTCCAGAAATTGTTTTGAGGATAAAGGAGAATATCAAGGAAGTGGCTGCTGCTAATTTTTTATTGATATCTCTGAGTTGCAGCTGCTCCTTCCAATTCAGAAAAATTGAGAAGTTTTAGTTAAAATGACATTTTGGCTTTTGTGATGTATTATTAGGATTTTTATGGATATCTTGACTTTCAGTTTTGAGAGTGGACACCTTTCGTTGTGTTTCTTCCGGATATTTCTTTGTTATAAATAAAATATCTCATTTTCTATGAAGAAAGAGTAAATGATCAAAATTGTTATTCCAAGTTTAATAGTTATATATACTTCTTGCTTACAACTGCAGTTTACGAGGGAAGCAAATTTATCAGGTTCCATCAGAATTGGTTGGCGGTGTGGAATATGTATTAGCTGTCTGTGATGCTGCCCGATCCAATAGCAAGGTTTGACTATCACTGCTTCCTGGTTTTAAGACTTAAGGGGTTATTTGAATTCCCATTCATATTTGATTAGGTCTACTGAATTTTACTAAGTTTGTGTGTGAACTTGTGATTAGGTTGTAGAAGATATAAATGCACTCATATTACGGTGTGATTCCGATGATACAAGGAAAACTTGGAAAAGCCGATTGCAAGGGGCTAAATATAGTGCTTCGGTATGTTCTTCATAGCTATATTTTTTATTTATTTTAATTTAAACATAAAATAATTCCTTACTGTTATAGTTTGTGCAGTATGTCAAATATAGTTTTTCTCTTGGTTTTCATTTCATTTTAATTGGAGGTCTTTAAGTGGTTGCCTTCCCTTCTTACTTTTCTTTCTTCTGAAATTTTGTATTGGTAAGAATCTATTTCCAGAGGTTTATTGTTCTAGTTTTGGCTTGAATCATGGTACATAATAAATGTTCGAGGACCTTAAATTCTTTCAATCTGTTAAATATGTCATTGAGACAGCTACTAATATGAACAGAAACTGTGAAAAAATTGCATTTCCTTTGTTTGACTACATCATGAGCAACCTGTGTTGAATATTCTATATAATGGATGAAAATGGTGTGCATATATGGGCATTTGTTTTGAGCTTGATGTGGTGTAAAAGCAGGAGCATTGGTGGAAAAGGTCGTTGTTTGTTTAACCATAGCTCTTTATTCAACTAACTATTCAAATAGTAGTAGAATATAATAGAGACTCTCAAACATAAATTTTCAACCAGGGTACAGCTCCAATCACTGGTCTATCAGAAACTTCATCAGACTCCGAGGATTCAGAGAGAGAAACTAACAAGAATCCTGATGCCTTTGAGATCTCAAAGATAGAGAGAGTGTTTATAACTGGTGCTCTTGATGAACTGAAAATTTTCTTCAATTATAGTCATCAGGTAGTTTGGCCAATATTTTTGTCCGGGAGTTCCCTTTCAGTGAAACTTGCTAAAAATCTGACAAATGTGTTGCTTTCGTAGCATGATCATAGTTTCATGAAGATTCTTCTTGCTGAAGAGATGCGACTATTTGAATTTCGAGCCATAGGTGGGCAGGTGAGATCAATAATAATTGTTACATATATTTGAGGATATGTCTGTGTTTTTCTCTTTTGAAAGATGTACCTCCATGGAAACAGGTTCAACTTTCAATACGTTCAAATGATATGTTCATTGGCACCGTTTTGAAATCTTTGGAGATTGAAGATTTAGTTGGCATCCATGGAGTATCTTGGCCTTGTTACCTGGCAAGATCATTCATCCACAGTTCAGATGCACATTTATGTTCCGATGAGCCTGCAATTCGAAGTGTCGACGGTAACGATCTGACCCTAAGTGAAGGAGAAAAATTCTATGAGGCACCAGAAGATTTGGTTGACTCTGCAGATCATGCTATGCAGTCACTACAAACAGTATCCAAGAACTTATCGCTCAAGACACCCAGTTTTAGTCGTCTACATGGTTTAGTCCCTGACGCCACAGTTGAAAATAGGATGGAGGATGCTGAAGTAACAGAAACATTGGATAGTTTTGTGAAAGCTCAAGTGGTTATCTATGACCAGAACTCTCCTTTGTATAACAATATTGATAAGAGGGTTGGTATTTTCCTATGTTTGAGTTTCTGCTGTTACCTGTAAAAGACTAAAAGTTGTTTAGTGACGAATTATCAAGTAAACAATTGTTTCAGGTGACGGTGACCCTCGCCACATTGTCATTTTTCTGTCGTAGACCTACAATTCTTGCCATTATGGAATTTGTCAATTCTATCAATACTGAAGGTGATAGCTGTGAATCTTTCAGCGATACTTCTTCAGCAGCCATTGAGAATATTTCTGGAGAAGGCATGGTTGGTGACCAACATTTGATGGCCATTGAGGAACCTGTTGTCAAAGGTCTGCTCGGGAAAGGGAAATCTCGAGTTATTTTTAATTTAACATTGAATATGGCACGTGCTCAAATTGTACTCATGAATGAGGATAGAACTAAGCTTGCTACTTTGTCACAGGATAATCTGCTCACTGATATTAAGGTTAGACAGAGCATATATATCTTGTTAGCATTTCCCCTTCTCTTCATCTGTCCTGTAGTTTTCATTGCCTAAATATGAAGTCTATTCTCAATTTTCTTTTGTCTTAGGTGTTCCCGTCATCTTTCAGTATAAAGGCTGCCCTGGGAAATCTGAGGATAAGTGACGACAGTCTTCCTGACAGCCATATGTATTTCTGGATCTGTGATATGAGAAATTCAGGAGGCACTTCATTCATTGAGGTACTTTAACTTTTGTTCTCTTTTCTTTTAAAGAATGACACCTTGGTATTATTTGGTTTTATCTATTGGACATTCTATCAGTGACTGTTCTGGTGAGAACCATTTCATAGGTTTTTATTCAGAATAATCTGTGTATTTATTTTTATCCAGTGGCCTTAATGGTTAATTTTATGAACATTGCTTCTGGTTATGTAGTTGGTTTTTACTTCATTCAATGTTGAAGATGAAGACTATGAAGGTTATGAATATTGCCTTTTTGGGCAGCTTTCAGAAGTGCGCATTGTTTATTTGAATCGCTTTGTCCAGGAGGTAAACCTGATGTAAATACTCATCTACCATTTTTCTTGTTCCTTTTCTATTATGGATGAAATTTATCATATGTTTGAAATTTTATATGTAGGTTGTTAGTTACTTTATGGGCCTCATTCCTAATAGTTCAAAAGGTGTTGTCAAATTGAAAGATCAAGTAACAGATTCTGAGAAGTGGTTTACGACAGGTGAAATTGAAGGATCACCTGCTGTAAAGTTGGATCTTTCACTTACAAAGCCCATAATTTTAATGCCTCGGGGAACAGACAGTCCTGAGTACGTGTACCATTGTTGATAGTTTATATTCCTATTTTACCTATGTACATTATGATATATTCATCTAATTTTTTTAATTTTCTTTGGCAGTTACTTGAAGCTTGATGTGGTTCACATAACTGTCCTCAATACCTTTGAGTGGTTGTCTGGGAGTCAAAATGAGCTGAATGCCATTCATTTGGAAATTTTGACTATTCTGGTGAGAATCACAAGCTATCTGCAGTAAGCTTATTGAGATGGTGGATTCTAGAATATACCTGCAATTGGCTTGATCAGACAAGCTCTTGCAGAAAATTATGAACCACTACCAGCTTGATGCTTCATTGCTGGGCTTCTTTTATGGACACAAGCTTTCAACCCTGTGTTTGCAACCATTGTTTCCATAATTATTTTCTCAACTACCATTATAAGTTTTCTCTCATGCATTTAATTCCTGACTCTTTTCTATGTACTTAGGTTGAAGACATCAATCTAAATGTTGGTACTGGATCAGAGTTAGGTAAAAGCATAATTCAAGAAGTTAAGGGTGTTTCTGTTGTTGTTCGGAGGTCACTCAGAGACTTGTTCCATCAGATACCCAGTACAGAAGCTGCAATCAAGGTAATGTATTGAATATTATCTAGAGCTCAAGTCTCAAATGAAGGCATGTAGATGTCTACTTATTCTGACACAGGGATTTTCAGATAGAGGAACTTAAAGCTTCACTGTCAAACCAAGAATACCAGATAATAAGCGAATGTGCAGTGTCTAATCTTTCTGAGACTCCACGTACAATGCCTCCATTGAATAACTTTGCGACATCTTCTGAAGATGGTATAGAATCTGTCATTCCTCAAGCTCCACCTGGTGTTGAATCTCGAACTCTAGATAGGGAACTGTGGATTACAATGGAAGTTTCGGTCACCATTAATTTGGTTGAATTGTGCTTACATGCGGGGGTAACTGGAGATGCATCCTTGGCCTCTGTGAAGGTACATCATTTATTCTGCATATGTGTATGGTCTTGGATGCTCCATTCTTTCTTTTAGGTGCATGTGACAGAGTTCGCTCTGATATAATTTGTAATGCCAACTTGTCAGCTTCATCTCCAATTTTGCACGCATGTGAGACTGACAGTTTCTTGTTCTCTCTTTTTGATGTATTACTTGTGTTGTCTGCAGTGGACAAGTCGACTGTGTGATATATTCTTGAATGTGGACCGTCATCTGCATCAGTATTTTTAAAATTATATTAGTAGTCGAGCTTTGAGATTGTTCAACTGGGAGTATCATTGCATGTTTATGTAAAATGAAACTTTAACGTTTCCTCGTTTGAACGTTTCTATATTTTCTTCTCATACAGGTTAGTGGTGTGTGGTTACTCTACAAGTCTAATAGTTTGGGTGAAGGTTTTCTATCGGCAACACTTAAGGACTTCAGTGTGATAGATAACCGTGAGGGGACTGAAGAAGAATTCCGGTTAGCAATAGGAAAGCCTGAGAACATTGGTTATGGTCCTCTAAAGTTACTCTTTGATGATGAACACCGGATTGATGCAAATGTTACAAAAGAGAACGCTTTTAAGCCGGTTACTACTATGCTTATTCTTGATGCCAAGTTCAGACAAAACTCATCTTTGATTTCTGTATCTCTCCAAAGGCCACAACTACTGGTGGCACTCGATTTCCTGTTGGCAGTGGTTGAATTTTTTGTTCCTTCAGTTGGTAGCTTGCTGTCGAGTGATGAGGATAAGAGCCCTATGCCTTTGGTTGATGCAATCATTCTGGATCAGTCAATTTACTGTCAACCTTCTTCTGAATTCTCACTATCTCCTGAAAGACCTCTAATTGCTGACGATGAAAGATTTGATAATTTTGTTTATGATGGTAGAGGTGGAGTAATGTACTTAAAGGATAGGCAAGGGTGTAATCTTTTGCAGCCTAGCAGGGAGGCTATAATCCATATTGGAAGTGGTAAAAAATTGCAATTTAAAAATGTTGTCATCAAGGTATCAAAATATATACTTATATATATTTTGTTTCTTTTTCGATTCATCATTGATATGAGTATGGGAAATCATATCTATGCAAAGAACATTTGACTAATTTCTCAACTGTCCTTAACAGAATGGGTTATACTTGGATTCCTGTATATTGCTTGGAGCGAACAGTAGCTATTCCGCTTCAAAGGAAGATGGGGTCTACCTTGAGGGAGGGGATGAAGATCCTCTCCAGAACTGTTCAAGAGAAAATGTCAATGATTTACAATCCCAAAACTCTGCAGTTGATAGATCTGTGGAGTTAATCATTGAGTTTCAGGTCAAGTATTTGTTTTGATTTTCTGCCTTTTCTTACATGGTTTATTTAAGAATGTGAAGGATGCCATATTTTTATGTCTTTAGGTTGATCTATGTGATTGTTTTATCCTTGTTTTATCTCTAATGCAAACTAGGGTTGAAAAATATCAAAATTGATTTCTTATTTTAAATAATTACATGGCTGAGTATATGTAGAGATTACACCGAGAAAAGAATGGAAAAGAATATCTGTTACAATCCCTGAAAATCAGGGATTTTACAACTAACTTTCCTAATTTATTTACAGCCTAAAATACCTCTCGACACTCCCTCTCAAGCTGAGGAATGAATATCTTCCATTCCCAGCATGGATACAATCTCATGGAAACTAGAACAATTTAATCCTTTTGTTAAAACATCAGCTAGCTGACCTCTCGAAAGAACATAGGGCATACATATGAGTCCTTCTTCCAACTTTTCTTGGATAAAATGTCTATCGATCTCAATATGTTTCGTCCTATCATGTTGAATAAGATTGTGAGCAATATTAATTGCTGATTTGTTGTCGCAGTAGAGCTTCATAGGTTCCTCCCACTTGACTCTCAAATCATCTAGAATAATTTTCAACCAAAGTAGTTCACACATCCCTTGAGCAATAGCCTGAAATTTAGCTTCTACTGATGATCTAGCCACCACATTTTGCTTCTTGCTTCTCTATGTTACCAGATTACTCCCAAGGAATGTACAATAGCCAGTTGTTGATCTTCTATCCACTATAGAACCTGCATAATCTGCATCCGTATAGGTTTTTAACGTTAAAACAGAGTTCTTTCTTAACAAGATTCCCTTCCTGGGACTACCTTTCAAGTAGTGCAGTATTCTATGTGCAACTTGAAGATGAAGTTCTCTCGGATCATGCATAAATTGGCTGATCACACTCACTGATTAAGCTATATCAAGCCGAGTGTGTGTGAGATATATAAGTCTCCCAACTAGTCTTTGATACATTCCCGTATCCACTGCTGGTTCCTCTCTTGCTTCACTTAATTTTTGCTTTAGAGCTATAGGTATGGCAGCCGGTTTACAACCAACCTTTCCCGTCTCCATCAAAAGATCAGTTACATACTTCCGTTGGGATACAAAGATCCCTTGTCTAGAATACGCCACCTCAATCCCAAGAAAATACTTCAATCTTCCAAGTTTCTTTATCTCAAATTCCTGAATCAATCTCTTTTTCAATTCATCTTTCTCCTTCTCATCATTCTCTTTCACGATGATATCATCAACATACACAAGTAAAGTTGTCACTCCTTCTGAGGTCGAATGCTTAAAGAACAGAGTGTGATCACCTTGACTTTGCCAATAACCTGAATCTTTCATTACCTTAGCAAATCTACCAAACTATGCTCTAGGGGACTGTTTTAACCCATATAAAGTCTTTTTAAGCTTACAAACTTTATTGCCAATTTTATTCCCTTCGAATCCTGACGGAATGCACATACATATTTCCTCATCCAAGTCTCTATGAAGAAAGATATTTTTCACATCATATTGCAGCAATGACCAGTTAAAATGGGCTGCTAAGGACAATAAAATCCTTACAGTATTCATTTTTGCCACCGGAGCAAATGTCTCCTGGTAATCCACCCCATAAGTTTGAGTGTGCCCTTTTGCAACTAACCTTACTTTATATCTCTCAAGAGATCCATGAGCCTTATGCTTCAAGGTAAATACCCATTTGCAATCAACTATATTCTTTCCTTTTGGTCTCTCCACTATCTCCCATGTTTGATTCTTTTCCAAAGCCTCTAATTCCTCTCTCATAGCATTCCTCTACTCCTCCTTCAATAACGCCTCAGAAAGTGTGTTTGGTATAGAGATTGTGTTTAGGCTGGCTATAAACCTCTGGTGGGATGGTCATAGGCGTTTAAGTGAGACATAATGGGAAAGAGGATGTAGTGGCCCCATAGTGCATTCTCAGGATTTTTTCCTAATGGCAATGGGCAAATGAGAGTCATCTGAATGACCATCTTCAAGATTAGTTATCTCCCCTGAAGATGGGACTTAGGAAAATAGGATTTGTTTTCGAAAAAGGTAACATCAGCTGAGATAGAGAATTTCCTTGATGGGGGATGATAGCATTTGTAACCTTTTTGTGTAACTAAATAACCAATGAAAATGCACTTGATGGCATGGGGGTCTAACTTCCCTCTGTGTGGACGATGGACATGGACAAAAGTTATGCACCCAAATATCCTAAGTATGAGGCCATTTGAGGTTCTAAAAATGAGGGTAGTAGGTGTTAAGGACTTCCATAGGACTCTTGTTGTCAAGTACCTGCGAAGGTAATCTATTTATCATGTGTGTGGCTGTCAAGACGGCTTTCTCCCAGTAGGATTTAGGGCTGTTACCATGGAACAATAAGGCTCTAGTGACATTTAATAGGTGTTCATTTTTCCTCTCAGCTATCTCATTTTGTTGGAGAGTATCCACACAAGAAGAAGTGTGAATAATTTCTTCTTTTTGAAAATAAGGAGATAAAATCTTATTAAAGTAATCGTTAGTATTGTCTGACCTAAAGGTTTTTATTTCTACCTTAAATTGGTTTTGGATCATGGAATTGAAGTCGAGAATAATACTACTGACATCAGATTTTTGTTTAAGTAAAAACAGCCAGGTTACGCATGTGCAATCATCAATTAATAAAACAAACCAACGAGTCCCTGAAACATTAGGAATAGTAGATGGACCCCAAATATCATTATGGATTAATTGAAAAGGAAAAACATTTCTTCTATTACTGATAGGGGAAGGTACAAGAGTATGTTTTGCTAGCTCACAAACATCACAATGGAACTTAGAGATATCAAATCCTATGAACAATTGTGGAAACATAATTTGTAAGACTCTAAAAGACGGGTGACTAAGATGATAATGTTAAAGCTAAATGGCATCTTTATTGGAAGAACTGAGAAGAGACACATGCAAGTTACTGGCAGTTTTCTTTGAAATTTCTGGATGATAGAGACCATTTCTTTCTTAGCAAGTCCAATCTTCCTTCTCGAGGCCTGATCCTGAAGAACACAATGAGACAAGAAAAATATTACACAACACTTGAGGTCAGTTATAAGTTTCTGAATAGAAATAAGATTAGCAGATAACTTTGGCACATGCAAGACATTTTTAAGAACCACGAAGTGGTTAATGTAAAGATCTCCTAAACCTGCCACTGTAGCCAATTCTCTATTGGCAACAATAATCTTCCTATTACTCGGGTAAGGAGTATATATTCAAAAAACATGTGAGGAATGTGTCATGTGATCTGTGCCTCCAGAATCTAATATCCAAGAATCATTAAAGTAAGTACTTGTCAAAAGCATGTAATTCATAAGAAGTCACAGGTTTACCTGAGAGGACTAAGGAACTAGCTCCAGATGGTTTCTCAAGAGAGTTCAATAAACTTCGTAATTTTTCAATCTTATCCCTTTTGAACCCTATCTCATCTCCTTTGAGTCCCTTGCTGTTCAGTCCATCTTCATCCTTTGATTGCTCCGTGAGATGAGCTTGGGGCCTCTATTGTCTTCCACGTGTTCCCCACTCACTGCTTAGAGGTTTGCCATTCAACTTCCAGCAAGTTTCCTTCGTATGCCTGAGCTTCTTGTAGTAGGTGCACCATAAGGTATCTCTATTTTCTCTCTGCTAGTTCTCCCTTCCTGAATTCCTCGGCTGATCATCCTTATTCTTCTCTTGATATTCCAATTTAGTCACCAAGGCAGATCCTTCCATGCTGCCTGTTTTTTCTAGCATCACATTCCTTTGGCTCTCCTCTCTCCGAATAATTGAAATAGCTTCTTCCAGCGAAGGAACCTCCTCCTTGCTAAGAATTTGCACTCGGACTTGATCAAATTCTAGATTCAAGCCGGCCAAGAAGTCGTACACTTTGTCACCTTTAATAAATTTCTTGAGAATCACTTCATCCTCCGAACATTTCATCTCAAACACGCTGTAGTGATCCAATTCTTGCCACATGATCTATAGAATATTGGCGTATTCCGTGACAGTCATGTGACCTTGCTTCATTCCATTTGTCTTAATTTTTATCTCATGCACCTGGGCTGCATCACGTGCCTTTAAATAGGTACGTTGAATGTAATCCCATATCTCCTTTGCACTATTCAGAAACATGCAGGTGTCATTAATGGCTGGTTCCATTGAATTCCACAGCCATGACATGATCATTGAATCTTCCTCATCCCATGTCACAAATTCGGGTTCTGTCTTTGCTGGTCTAATCCCAAGCAGATGGCTGATTTTTTCCTTTCCTTTGAGATACGTGCGGACGACTTGTGACCATTTGAGATAGTTTCTCCCGTTGAGTTGATAAGAGGCTTGAATATTCTGCAAGTCTCTGGATTTCTGGGCAGTAGAGACATCCTCAATAGTCGAAGAAGTGCTGGTGGCCTTGGGTTCGGATTCGGGCATGATTGAATGAAGAGGAAGTGAAAAAAAAAAAAAAAAAAAAGAAAAGCAGCAATTAAGGCTACTCAGGCAGATTTCAAAAAAAAAAAAAAAATAGGATGATGAACGACAGCAATGAAGGCTGCTTGACAGCGTGAAATCCCAAAAAAAAAAAAAAAAAGCCTTAGGGCTCTGATACCAAGACGCAAACTAGGGTTGAAAAATACAAATTGATTTCTTATTTTAAATAATTACATGGCTGAGTATATATAGAGATTACACAGAGAAAAGAATAGGAAAGAATAGCTATTACAATCCTCTGAAAATCAGAGATTGTTACAACTAATTTTCCTAATTTATTTATAGCCTAAAATACCTCTCGACAATCTCTAATGTCTTAATTGATTTCTACATGAATATTTTGACTTTTAGTCAATGTTGACAATATTTTGAGAAGTTTATAGTTCATTATTAACACTTTTATGTATTTTTTATGTTCCTTTGTAACTGAAATGTTTGTTTCCAGGCTATTGGCCCAGAATTGACCTTTTACAATACATCCAAAGATGCGAGGGAATTGCCGATGCTTTCCAACAAACTTTTGCATGCGCAGTTGGATGTCTTTAGCAGGTTATTTATAATCCATGCGACTACCATACTTTTTTTAGGAAATGCTACACGATGCAGCTCAAATTCTAATAAAATTTAATTTCCCGCTTTCATGCTTTGAATTTGAAAAACGAGTGGGGAAGGCATATAAATGTGTCCTAAAAGCAACATGCTGCTGGATGGCCAGAAAGAATATATCAACCTTTAGCCTAATTGAAAAGTCAAAATATGAATCTTGAAAATTTATTAGACTTGGATAAAGCCTCTTGGCGCTTAACTATTTATTAGGCAAAACTTCTGTGATGTTAAAAAGCATTATTGGCAAGTCTGAAACCAGCATCTGAATATTAGATTACCCCTCTGAATAAAATTCTGATTTATTACCTATGGTAGAATTCTAATAGTGCTAGTTAATATGTACATAATATGTAGGATGTTTCTTAATCCTGTTAGGGTATACTTTCTAGTTTATGGCTGTGTTCTGATGTTATCTGTGATAGATTGCTTCCTAGAATAATCTAGATGTTGAAATCTTTCTTCATAGATATTTGGTTTCAACTCCATTTTACATCTTTTTTAACTCTTCTCTTTTCAATTTGCTGCAATTCTGAAGTACCCATGCCTGTTTCAGCCCAGCCAGATTGACTGGCTGAAACCTAATATTATTATTCTATGATCCATGATGCTCATAGGGGCTCCATACTTGTTTATTCTCAGAGAACCAAGAGGTAATGAGAACAAACCTGACACACTAGTAAATTATGTTTTCTCCTGTACCTAACTTCCATAAAGTAAATTTTGTTAAAAGCAAGCCCAAATGGCATGATAAGGAACTTGTAAAGCTATATCTGGTAACAGAAGTTGTTTGGGTGTTGAGTCAGTTGCTCTGAAATTTTGAAAGTCTAGCACCTTTATCCGGATAATACTTCGCAGAAAACCATACCTTTATACATTTTCTTTTATCATCTTCATATTTACCGATATTTTTCATGTATTGAAGTGCATAACTGTTGCTTTTTTCCCCCCTCTGGTTTTTTAAAAATGTAAAGTAGATTATCTAAAGTGAAGTAATTGGAAAATGACATTTGGGCTTATGCTGCGATCAGAATTGTGATAAGAGGCGATACGCTTGAAATGACTGCAAATGTACTTGGTTTGGCAATGGAGAGTAATGGAATCAGAATTCTGGAGCCTTTTGATACCTCTTTAACGTATTCAAATGCATCTGGGAAGACCAATATACATATATCTGTTTCAGATATATTCATGAACTTTTCATTCAGCATTTTGAGACTATTTTTAGCGGTCGAAGAGGACATTTTGGCCTTTCTGAGGATGACATCAAAGAAGATGACTTTTGTCTGTTCACAGTTTGACAAAGTTGGGACTATTAGAAGTATGCAAAGATTTACTTGGTTCCTGTCACTTCTGAGCGTACACTCAACTTACACAAATTTATGTAATGGCTTGTATTGTTGACTAAAACTCTATTGTGCTTGGCAGATTCCTCGAGTGATCAAGTATATGCCTTGTGGAGACCCCATGCACCACCTGGGTTTGCAGTCCTTGGTGACTACCTGACTCCATTGTCAGTGAAAACTCTTGTTATCTCTTGTTTTGAGATTTTTTCTTTATGGTCCTTTGTGTTGAATATACAAATTAATTGTCTTCACATGACAGGGACAAGCCACCTACTAAAGGAGTTCTTGCCGTCAATACTAACTTTGCAAGAGTCCAAAGACCCATATCTTTTAAATTAATTTGGTCACCTTTGGCTGGGGCTATATCTGATGAAGGTGTATCGAATTATGATTCACAGCCAAATAATACCCTCAGTAAAGGAAACCATTGCTGTTCTGTTTGGTTCCCAGAAGCACCCAAAGGTTATGTCGCAATGGGCTGTGTTGTTTCCCAAGGAAGAACACCACCGTCATTGTCTTCTGTTTTCTGCATCTCAGCTTCTCTAGTATCTCCTTGTTCCCTAAGGGATTGCATTACCATCAGCTCTACTGATATGTATGTGTTAAAATTTTCCTGTTATCCATCCATTTTAACTCATGCGCACACACACACACACACACACACACACACACACACACACACACACACACACACACACACACACACACACACACACACACACACACGCACGCACGCACGGATGCTTCTGTGCTTATTGCTGGAAACATCTGCTCAACCATGACAGATGCTTCAAAGCAATAGAAACATATAATGCAAAAGATAGATCGGCCAAGATTTGTGTAAAAGAAGGCTCTGCTGGTCGTTAATATCCTTTTTGCAAGACTACGTAAGTAAAGTATTAATCATGTGATGAGCAGCTTAGGAAGGTTTTTGATGATGGTTAAAAGGTAGATTTTGTATCTATGTATGTCCATTGCTCAACGAATCTTCCTGACCAACATCTTGATCTTTATAATTTTATGTTCTGGAAAGTGATGCGGGTTATTAATGTCATCCTCACAAGGCTACTGCTGTAAGATTCTACTTACCTAATGAGCAGCTTAGGAAGGTTTCTGGCGATGGATAAAGTTAGGTTTTGTTTTTATATGAGAAAATATATTAGGTTTTGTTTTTATATGAGAAAATATGGAATATTGCGTATGCAAATTTTTACACGGGTGCTTGATATCTGGATTACTTTTTTCTTCAAAATGACCTGCATTTTTCCTTAATGACCGTGCAGGTGCCCATCAAGCTTGGTTTTTTGGCGTGTGGATAATTCTGTTGGAACTTTCTTGCCAGTAGATCCCTTGACTTCCAGCATATCAGGTAGGGCATATGAACTGCGTCAGATGATTTTTGGTTTCCCAGAAGTCTCTTCAAAAGCTTCTGTGCATTCCTCTGGCCAAGCTTCTACCAGTCATGTTCACTCAGCACAAATGCAAGAGTCAGGAGTTGTAAACTCGGGTAGACATTTCGAAGCTGTTGCTAGTTTCCAGTTGATATGGTGGAATAGGGGTTCAATCTCAAAGAAGAAATTATCCGTGTGGCGTCCTATAGTCCCTGAGGGTATGGTATATTTTGGAGATATTGCAGTTAAAGGGTAAGTAAAGCTTTATAGTGTCTTCCATATATATATATATATATATATATTTTTTTTTTTTTTTTTTTATTATTATTATTATTATTTTGATAATTAAAGGATTGAACTTTGATGATCTAGGTATGAGCCACCCCATACATGCATTGTTCTTCATGATACTGGAGATGATGAGCTTTTCAAAGTTCCTTTGGATTTCCAACTTGTTGGACAGATCAAGAAGCAAAGGGGATTGGAGAATATTTCTTTCTGGCTTCCTCAAGCTCCGCCTGGTTTTGTTTCTTTAGGTTGCATTGCATGCAAGGGCACACCAAAACAATATGATTTCACAAGGTTAAGATGTATGCGCACTGATATGGTCACCGGGGATCAGTTTTTGGAAGAAAGTGTATGGGACACTTATGATGCCAAGCTTAGAGTGGAACCTTTTAGCATATGGACTGTTGGCAATCAGTTGGGGACCTTTATTGTCCGCAGTGGCTCCAAAAGACCTCCTAGGAGGTTTGCCTTAAAACTGGCAGATCTGAATGCTCCAAGTAGTTCAGATGATACAGTTATTGATGCAGAAGTTAAAACTTTTTCTGCAGCACTTTTTGACGATTATGGTGGCTTGGTAAGAATTCATATTACATGTCGCTTCATTTAAGGAAATTTGAAAAAATTTTATACTGGATTTCACACTTACTTTGGTTTATGCTGAATTAGATGAGATCTGTCTTTGTGAATAAATTAAGGAGAAAGCCAACTATGATTTCCAGGTGAAGCAGTCTTGAAATTATTTGATGCATGTTTTTATCTTTCTTCTCTGTTTATCCAATTTCTAAATGGGTACTGCCACATTACCATCCTTTCTTTTGTTCCTACTGGGCTTCTTCCATGTGAATTCTTGCTTCTTATATTTTGAGCCTTTTGCCGGCTATTAAAAGATTGTAAGTCTGCTTCACCAGAAAGTCTGTTCAAAGAAGGAAAATGTCTATGGCTTCTTGCTTTTAAAAATTTTCATGATTTTGCACATGGTATGAAATGTGTAATGTAGTGGTAACTAAGATTCAAAACCCTAAAAATGCATGATTTCATTTATTTCTTACTGCTTTCATTCCAACTTTTTTCCCCCCCATTTTCCTACCTGGCAGATGGTTCCTTTGTTTAACTTCTCACTGAGTGGAATAGGGTTCAGTCTGCATGGGAGAACTGACTACCAGAATTCCACTGTCAGCTTTTCTCTGGCTGCAAGATCATACAATGATAAGTATGAATCTTGGGAGCCTCTAGTTGAGCCAGTAGATGGATTTTTAAGGTACTATATTTTACCATTTATCAAATTGAATGTAAATATGAATGATTGGAAGTATGTATAGTTTGTCAAATTCTCTAAATCTTGCATGCTGATTCTTAGAAATTTCAAATTTGCTTTCATGAGAGAAAATCAGAAACTTGAAAGTACTTGTTTGGTGATTTTCTTTGCTAGTTTGTTAAATACTTTTCATAGCTTGTCGGAAGTTCAATACAGCTTAATTGAGGTTTTGTGCTTTTTTCTTAAATGGGATTGGTCACTCATGGGAGAAAGAACATTGTTTTGAATTCTAAACACTTGTGGTAGGAAGTCTTGAGCTTAGAAATTATTGAAAACGTAAGATTCCCCAATGGCGTTTTCCATTTGTTCCCTTCTCATGGTGATGGAGTACTGGCTTGTGTTTACTGTGGATTTTATATATCATGCCAACTCATCAGCTTTCCCGCCCCCCCAATGGTGCCATCTTCTGTCTTAGAAATTCTAGTTTTATGTCAACGCCTAATTTGCTACAGGTACCAGTATGATCCCAGTGCGCCTGGTGCAGCTTCACAGTTACGTCTTACATCCACTAGGGACCTGAACTTGAACATATCTGTGTCTAATGCTAATATGATGATTCAAGCATATGCAAGCTGGAACAATTTTAATCGTGTCCACAAGTATGATAACACGAGGGTAAATTTCGTCTCTGTAATATTGAATTTTTTCCCCCCTCTTCCAATATGAAATATTGATACAGATATTAGAAAAATTAATGCTTCCACAAGTGTGCAAATACAAGGGTGTCTCTGCACATATATTCATACGCGCACAAGTGTGTGTTCATATATTTCTTTTTCTCTTTTCTTTTTTTTTTGTCTTGTCGCGTTTGACTGGCTTGTTGTGCCTAATCTTCTGAGACCTCTGTTTATCACATTTATATAGGAAGCTTTTTCCCCAACTTATGGTGGACGATCTATCATCGATATCCATCACAGGAGAAATTATTATATAATCCCACAAAACAAACTTGGTCAGGACATTTTTATTCGAGCTACTGAAATCAGAGGATGTTCTAATGTAACTAGAATGCCATCTGGGGATATGAAGCCTGTTAAAGTTCCTGTTTCAAAAAATATGTTGGATGCTCATTTGAAGGGAAAAACTAGCAGAAAAGCTAGGAGAATGGTGACACTTATTATATTGGATGCACAGGTATGAGTGTAAACATGTTCATTTATAATGTGATGGAGAATATTGCTTTCTTTGCTTTTCCTTAAAGTTTAAGTACTTTTGTCTGGGCCCTTGCTTTTAATCTTAGTTCTTAGGTGGAGCAGTAATTTAATATGATTTAAGAGCATGTTTGACCTTAGGTTCCTATGTTTGAATGCCCTAGAATACTATTTCCATTGATTGAATCAACACTATAACAGCTTTGACCATATAGTCTTCTATTTACACAGCAACATGGTTTCTCTTATTGGAGCCCTTGCCATTTAGATGTATTTTATTTGTATGACTGAGCTCATATCCTATTGTAATCGATACTATTTCTGTTTTGTGTAGTGATATTTAAACATCATAAGAGGGGAAGTACTGTTGAAACTACAGTAACACTGTAGCATGCACAAAGATAGGACTTTTTGCTACAGTGAAATCATTTCTGTCATGATGGTGTTTTTGTTGGTGGTTAAATATCATTTTTCCTTCTGTTTTGTTAGTTGTTTTCCTCTGTTTAATCCTCTGCTTGTATGTGTTTGGATGTTAGTTCCCAAGTGTTGGAGGTTTGACTCTTCAGCAGTACACTGTAGCTATCCGTCTTTCTCCATGTCAGACCCTTTCTGGTGACTCGCCACTGCATCAACAGAGTTCACGCACACGTGGAAGCATACCATGTTATTCCTCCTCTTCTAAACTTGAAGTCGTTAATTGGAGTGAAGTATTCTTCTTCAAAGTTGATTCTCCGGTATGAATTTTGCTACTGTGTGTTTCTGATCTTGTTTCTCTTCAATATAGATGTGTGTTTGTGTATTTTAATGAAGTTTTCATTTTTTTTTCGTTAGCCTAAACTCTGAACCTGGTCCATGGTATTTACTACTTATTTTGCATGATGATTTTGTGAAATAATAGGACTCTTTGAAATCTGATCCAATTATAGTCTTAAGCCATGTGATCCTTGGAAAAGATTTGTGGAGGGAGAAAACAACAATTTGATTCACAATTCTCTATGTAACTATATCCCTCTGTTGTCTATGATTCTATATTCTCTGACCAAGATACCCAAAATAGTTGTTTTTAGGTGCATTCTGGAGGTCTATTTTGCCTTAGATCAAATATTAAAATTCATTTCTAGTTTTAACTAATTAACCCTTGATGAAGATATCACTTGGTCCTTCTGCATGTGTACTTGCAAGAAACTTCCTGCTTATGTTCAAGCTGCCTTTTATGGTTAAAGTGCACCCACATTTCAAGTTGATTTTCACGATCAAAATGCAGTATCTCTTTGTTATTCCTCTCTTTATTTTAGTATTTATCACTGATTTTTACCTGTTTTGCAATTATATGGACATGGATAGGATGTACACATATTATCCATAAATTACATTCCAGTTAATGTTGCATTTGTCAAGGCAATAGAACTAATCTCTTTCTCTTGTAAATTGTTTTGACTTGTGGTTGCTGATAAGCACTGTAGTTTTGAGTTCATTATGTTGTGTATGAAAAATCATCCATCATAAAGCACCTTATATGACTGTGTAAACTGTTTCAGGATTACTACACAATGGAAGTAATAGTGACTGACATGGGAAAAGGTATTGATTTTTACATATAGACCTTTTGTTTATGTGCGGTCAAAGTTTCTTGAATAAAATTTTTTGAATTTGAATATTGCTGCAGTTGAACTTGGTAGAGGTTGTCATTATTACGGGAAAATTTAACTAATTTCTTCATTAAGATTATGTACCGAACTTTTCTGTCCATTCACTTGCATTTGCTATCATAAAATTCATTGTCAGAGCTGTTGAATGTGTAACGTAAAATCAAAAAAAGTAAACATTCTGAACTCACAAAATTTGAAGGGCATTTGCCGATTCATTAGTTTCTTTCTCCAATAAATACAGTTCTCTATCCATTGAAGTCAAATCCTTGCTTTTTCTAAAAAATGATCCATATTACCTTTCCATTTTCAAAATGAGAAATCAATCAGAAATATATAAGACAAGCAATATGTAAAATTCTGGAGATGTTGAAATTAGACAAGAAGCACCTAAACCAATCAATATGGAGTGCCGATGGTTTTCAGTAATATCCGTGCTGTTTTCTGAATACAATGATACCTCTAAAGGTAGCAGGAATATATATTTCTAATGATTTTGTTATTGGCAACTATTGAATTTCTTTTGGATTACTTTCTGAACAAAGTCAGTTCAATCAATTTTTGAAAGAGAGAATGTCAAATGGACCAAAAGATCAAAAACACAGTGTTAGGCTGGCCTCCTGGCTTATGTGACCCAGGAAACTGAAGTTTACTTTTTTCGACCAAAAAAAAAAAAAAAGTTACCGCCGATTTGGGAAAGCCTGGTTTGATACTCTGGAATCTGGACTATTTCTATGTCATATTAATGCACATGAAATTTGATTGAAAACTTCTAATGAGGTCAGATCTTGCTTTACCTCAGTGATTTTGGTGAATTTGTCAAATGAAAAATCCAGAGAGCATGTTTTGGAATGCAATTCATTTGAGTTCTTTGGGTCTCTAGTGTTGAGGCTTTAAATTATTGATAATGTATTCACTAATGTTTTGTAAAAGGAAAATTGCCTCAGGCCCTAAAGAAAGATGATTGCTTATATTAGACCCATTTAGATCATCATTATTTGTATCTTTGTTAACTTCCATGTTTGATATTGCAGGTGAACCTGTTGGATTCTTTTCAGCTCCATTGAATGAGATAGCAGTAGATGTTGAGGACTATGTATATCAGGATGACTACTTAACCTGGATAGACTTGTGCTCAGCAGAATCTGTGGTAAAATCTCCTGTTGCATTTTCCTATTTTTCCCTCTTCCGTGATTGAGGCATTCATGAGCAGATTTAATTCTGAAATTAGTCCGTTGGTTGCAGAATGCAAGGCAAGTGAATAAATCTAAGAGTCCATGTGGTAGAGTAAGATGTGCTGTACTCTTGTCCCCCAAATCTGAAGTTGAGGACAAAGATGAAACTGCTATTGGTGGCAGAAAATCTGGATTTATTCAGATCAGTCCTGGCATGGTGGGGCCGTGGACTACTGTAAGGCTAAACTATGCTGCGCCTGCTGCTTGTTGGCGCTTAGGCAATGATGTTGTTGCCAGTGAAGTAGTTGTCGAGGATGGCAATAGATATGTAAATATTAGGTCTCTGGTTTCAGTACGTAATAATACAGGTTTTGTATTTGATTTGTGCCTTGTGTCCAAAGCTTCCAGAGAACAGATGAGGGTACAGCAGCTAAATGGTTCGAGAGATCATGGAAGTTCACAAAGAGTTGACGACAATATTCGGATAGATGAGTTCTTTGAAACTGAGAAATATGACCCGGAAATTGGCTGGGTTGGCTTTCAACCGATCCAAGATTACTCAGAAGGTAGAAGCTCCCAAAAGGTGAGTCGTTGCTGTCCTTGTTTCATTCCTCAAACATCAAAATTCAATGCATCTTAGTTGTGGTTGTCTCTGCGTTGTAGCTGTTTGCAATTTCAATTGAACTAGTTTTTAACATCAGAGAGAGTTTCTTTATCTCTAATTCTCTTTTTTCCTTGCCTGAACATTATTTTTTTTCTTTTCTTTTTTTCCTTGCCTCAGCATTACTGATTTTGCCTATTGTTTTAATCGTGTAAAGTTTAGCTCTTTTATGCAGTCCGACATACTTCTGATTAGATCTGTGCATTATTTTACTATTGACTGCTTAAACTGCTCTCTCTCTACATCGTAGATGGGTGATAACGTGTGAACTTCCACATACATTTTTTTCCCCCTTTTTGTTAGTCTGCTATTGTGTTGGGTGGAGAAATGCTAAATATCACACACATCATTCCAAGAAAAATTCATTGGGAATGAGATGTCATATGATTTGGCACTCAAGAATCCACAAAATGAATGCAAAATCATCTCGGATTGGTTTTCTGGTGTAGATTTTGGAAGTTGTACCTTTTTTCATGTTGGGCGCTAGTCTTCGTTATTGTTTATGTCCATGGTATAACATAATTGGAAATCAATACCTAGTACTGAAGTGGGGGTCAGTACTTGCACGAATTATCTCCCAGCTACGAAAATAAATCCTGATGAGTCATTTTCACTGTTAGTAAAGCCAATGGAAAATGAGTGGTTTCGAAATCCTTCACTTGTTTTGTTTCCATGTTGTGTACAGGCAATTTCTGGATTTGAGTTACCATCAGGCTGGGAGTGGATGGGTGATTGGTATCTGGATACATCATCAGTTAACACTGCTGATGGTTGGGTTTATGCTTCTGATACTGAAAGTTTAAAATGGCCAGAATCATTTGATCCTCTTAAGTTTGTTAACTGTGCAAGACAAAGGAGATGGATCAGGAAGAGAAGACAAATATCTGACAGTGTGAGACAGGAGATACCTGTTGGACTGCTGCATCCTGGAGACACAGTGCCCCTTCCTTTATCAGGCTTGACCCAATTAGGACTCTTTGTCCTGCAATTAAGGCCTTCAAATCTTGATCACCCAGATCAATTCTTTTGGAGCTCTGTCGTGGATAGATCTGGTCACCTGGAGGATTCTGGTAGACCTGAGGTTTCATCTGAAATTTGTGTGTCAAGTCTTGTGGAGTCCGAGGAGCTGTTGTACTGCAACCAGATTAGTGGAACTTCTTCCAGCAGTAGTCAGAAATTGTGGTTCTGTGTAACCATACAGGCAACGGAGATCGCAAAAGATATCCATTCTGACCCTATTCAGGACTGGACTATTACAGTCAAGGCTCCTTTATCTATCACCAGTTATCTTCCTCTTGCAGCTGAATATTCTATTCTAGAGATGCAAGCAAGTGGCTGTTTTGTTACCCGCTGTAGAGGAGTACTTACCCCGCCAAAAGCTGTCAGGGTTCACAATGCTGACTTAAGAAACCCTATGTTCCTTTCTCTTCTTCCACAAAGGGGATGGCTGCCAATACATGTGAGATCTTAAACCAAGTCCTCTCCTTGTGCATATGCTGTTATGTTCTATATGATTTTGTCCATCTGACTTAGTTTTGTTCTCCTTTTACATTTTATTAACTTTATACACAGGAAGCTGTTTGTATGATTTTGTCCATCTGACTCAGTTTTGTTCTCCTTTTACATTTTATTAACTTTATCCACAGGAAGCTGTTTGTATATCTCATCCTCAAGGAGTTCCATCTAAAACAATAAGCTTAAGAAGTTCAATTTCTGGAAGGTTTATCATATACTGCATAACAGTCTTCATTGTACTTTAAAAAAAAAAAAAAATTCACTATGAGTCTGAAATGTTCAAAAATCATGATATATGCAGGATTGTTCAACTTATTCTTGAACAAAATTATGACAAGGAACACCAACCACTGGCAAAAGTTATCAGAGTCTATGCTCCCTATTGGTTTGAAATTGCCAGATGTCCACCACTTACAATTAGGCTTCTGGAAACAGGGAAAAAGCATACACGGAAAATTTCCTTTCCATTTCAGTCTAGAAACTTCAGTGAAGTAGATTTTGAGGATATAACAGAAGAGGAAATATATGAAGGTCATACAATAGCTTCAGCTTTAAACTTTAATGTATTGGGTCTCTCAGTGTCAATCAGTCAAGTTGGCGATGATCATTTTGGGCCGATCGAAAATCTCTCTCCTCTTGGTGACATGGTAGCTGTCAATATCAATTTTGTGAAGCCATCAGTTATGGTGAAGGTGGAGATGAATATTAATACTCTTTTTTTTTCTTTTTTTTAATTGTCTGGCAGGATGGATCACTGGATCTCTGTGCTCATGATGCCGATGAAAAATGTATGCGGCTTTTCATTTCTACAAAACCTTGCCCCTATCAGTCTGTCCCCACAAAGGTTTCGTTTTTTTCTTTTTTTTCCCTGGGTGTTTTGTGAATCTGCACATGCATCGTGGATCATCTATGTTCATTATGCTAAGTGTTTTACTTTGTCTCTCCAGATAATATGCATTCGTCCATTTATGACTTTTACAAATAGACTTGGTCAAGACATATTTATAAGGCTGAATGGTGAAGACGAACCAAAGGTTCTTCGTGCATCTGATTCAAGAGTCTCCTTTGTATGTTATGAAACAGCTGGAGCACATAAACTTCAGGTCGGTTAAATACATAACTTGGCAATATTGTTATTACTCTATCCTTGCTTTGATTAGTTATTCTTTCTCTCTTTGGTTTTTGGGGGGTACAGATTTTTCTTCTTTTTCTTATGCACCTTATATCTTGTTCTCGTAATTGGTTTGTGAATCTTAGAAGTTGAAATATTGGCAAGCCCCTTTCTTCCTTCCGTTATATCTTTTGTGGGATAAACAACTTCCCAGGGTTACCTACTTATTTGCTGTGGAAAAAGGTTGTCGTAATACTTCAAAGTCATACCTCCTATCTAAGCTTGGGAGGCCCAAATGAATGGTTAGAAAGAGCCAAGAGAAATTCAAGATATTGATACAAATAATGGTGATAGTAATTATAAAAAAGTGATAACAAAGAAATGAACAGTTGAAGTTGACATAGAGCTTATATAATCTTAATTATGTATTCCAGCTTGTATATTGCTACTATCACTTCTATGGGCCTGTTAAACCATTCCATATCAAGATAGCAAATAGAAAATCTAGTGTTTGTAGTATGTTTATATACTTTTGCATATCAGATTCCATTTGATCACTATTTGTTTGTACCACAGTTGCATAATCTGGTGTGTCAACTTTTCACTATTTCAACAGTCATTCAAATTTTGTTGAGTTACCACTTGACTTAAAACCTAATGCTAATAGGTAAGGGGCTAAATAATTAAGCTTTCACATGTCTGACATCTCTTCACTTGCAAGGCACATGGACTGAACACAACAACTATAATCTTCATAATTTAGGAAACAACTAGTTCACCAAACTCAAGCACAGGATATTTTAGTTCTAATTAATGTAATGGTGGAATGTGAACACTAGATCACTTGTACAAAACCTGCCATCATACCATGTTAAATCACCACTTGACCTAAAAATGCTATTGATTATATGAGTTACACAAATTCTTCCAAATAGGTTGATGATTCATTCCTTATGCTTCCAATGATAGCCCACCATTTGGAAAAATGTGTTTAGAATTTTGGTTTCTTCCAGCTAGCGAGTATTGTTTAAATGTAGTTTGGAACTATTTTTAATCAAGGTATGCCATTCAAAATTAATAGGTACAATTGGAAGATACAAAATGGTCATACCCTGTTCAGATTCTGAAGGAGGACACCTTCTCGCTGGTTTTGAGGGGTCATGATGGCACACGAAGATTTTTGAGGACAGAAGTTCGGGGATATGAAGAAGGATCTCGTTTTATAGTTGTATTCCGCCTTGGATCAACCAATGGTCTTATCAGGTATGTTTTGTGTATGATAATAAGTCATCAATCAATGTGATTCTTTAGATATGGTGACTAAGAAAGTTTCCGTTAACCAGGATTGAAAACCGGACATTTGGTAAAAAGATCAGCATTCGTCAGTCAGGATTTGGTGAGGATGCATGGATTCAGTTAGAGCCTCTTTCAACCTCAGCTTTTTCTTGGGAAGATCCTTATGGCCAAAAATCTATTGATGCAAAGATCGATAGTCACGGTACCATTGGGGTTTGGAGACTTGAATTAGAAAGGACTGGTTTATATTCTGCAGAACAGGAACTAGGATTACAATTCCATGTTCTAGAAATGGGTTCCATCAAGGTTGCGAGGTTTACAGAAGTTAGCACATCAAGTTCACATGAAGAAATCAGGTCACTGGCACCTGGAAATTGGGGAACTTCTCACATGCATAGAGAAACTCAGCACAACTCTTCACCGATCGAGCTAATAGTTGAGCTGGGAGTTGTGGGTTTTTCTGTAGTTGATCACAGACCTAAGGAACTTTCTTACTTGTACTTGGAGAGAGTTTTTGTGTCATATTCAACTGGCTATGATGGTGGAGCAACAAGCAGGTAAGATCAACTTCCATGATTGAGTAGCATTATTTCTGTAATTCACATTTCTAGCACTCATTCATTAAGGACTTGTACAGGACCTGCTTCTTTTTAGTAGTCTTAACAAACTTTTGTTCCTGTTTATTGGTGGTGCATTTTCTGTTGTACAGAGTTAACAATTAAGATACTGATCTTCTATTCATTTATCAAAATCCCTAGTACAGATGTTATTCTGATTCTTCCTCATTGCTTTCTGTCAGCACTAGAATGTCAAATGTTCTATTTCAAGTTATGACCCCTTAAGTCTGCACATTTGTTGTGCTTTTCAAGGTTTTAGTGTCGGCAAGTAGGTAGTGGTTTATTCCTCGAAGTGATAACCTAGAAGCTGTTGATTTATGTGATGAACAATGCTTCTTTGGCTGTTCAGAATAGGAAGCATTCCCTGCCCCCCCCCCCCCTCCCTTCCTTTTTGGGATAAGAGACACGGAGCAAGTATGCTAATTGAGTAATGTTGTAAATTACAAGATGGACCACAAGTCCACTACAAAAAAAAAAAAAAAAAAATGATAGGGAGCTCATTTTTATTTTTTCTGATTTTACTTGTTGTATTGTGCCACATCTTTTTGTTTTGTTATGTTTGTGAATAGGCATGGGGTTGAGATGTTTCATAGAGAGTGTATGATCTTTATGATCAGAACATCTGTTTTCTATCAACAGGGTATTCGTTATTAGAAATTTTGCGATTGAATCGAATCTTATTGAATTTTGTTATCATTTATGCCAGGTTCAAGCTCATAGTAGGTCATTTGCAGATTGATAATGAGCTCCCTCTCACTTTGATGCCAGTGCTTTTGGCGCCTGAGCAGGCTACTGATACGCATCATCCTGTTTTTAAGATGACGATTACAGTACGCAATGAGAATACTGAGGGCATTCAAGTATATCCTTACGTATATATTCGGGTAATGCCTTTTGTATCTTGAACCTTGTGTTATTTGTTTATTCATATAATTTCATTAATGTAATGTGCATAAGAAATGGCCTTATAGGTAACTGACAAGGTGTGGAGACTTGACATTCATGAGCCCATTATCTGGGCTTTTGTGGATTTCTACAGCAATCTTCAGCTCAACCGTGTCCCTGAAAGTAAAAGTGCCACTCAAGTTGATCCAGAGATTCGCCTGGAGTAAGACTTATTTTTCCACCTTTTTTCTTATAAAAAACTGGAACAGTGGAATGCTTATATATTTCTGGATTGATTATACTTGTTAATACCAAGGAATCACACTGGAATTATGGCTTTTGTTTATTTTTTTCAATTTTATCTTGGATTTCACTGCAAAACTTTCTGGCCATCCACGACTCAAACATGAGCTAGATGTCATTATAATGATTAAATGAATGCATATATAATTTCATGGCAGGGAAATGAGAGGTTTCTCTGGTAAGAAAAATGAGGTAAATTAAGAGTCTGTGTGTACGTGCGTGCACACACACACACACATATAGAATGTTTTCACAATTTAAAATTTCTCTATCTTGGTAAATATCAATCAACTTGTAGAGTATGCATGCAAATTTCCTTGTCTCTATTTTATTTAGTATATAATCCATTTTCTATCACATCATAATGCACTTTTTCCCCCTCTTATCCTCGTTTCATGTTTAACATATTGGTGATGAATTACCATATCTTGGGTTGCTCTTTCCTGTGCTGTACTTGAACAAACTGAACTATGTACGCTAATTTCTTGCAGTTTAGAATCAGTACCAATAAAAACTAGAGAAAAAGGGTTTATATTCTCTGGAATATTTGACATGCATTAGAAAAAGCAATATTTTATATTTGACATGCATTAGTAAAAGCAATATGTTTGGTACTTGAATTGGAGACATTATAATCTTATTTCCGTGGTTGTTTCAGCTTAATAGATGTTTCAGAAGTCAGGTTGAAGTTGTCACTGGAAACAGCACCATCTCAGAGACCTCATGGGGTTTTGGGAGTTTGGAGCCCTATACTATCTGCTGTTGGAAATGCATTTAAAATTCAGGTGAGGCTGCTGACTTAGTTCAGGTGAACAAGCTTTCATATTCCATGTTGCAAAGCTTATGCTGGATTACTGCTGAAATTAAAAAATTCACCAGTTAAAAGTGATAAACCTTTAGTTGTCAATGATGAGTAGTCATTTGGTGGCTAGAGAAATTTCCCACTAACTGCACACATTTGATGCACCATCATGCAATAGTACTAAAGCATGGTAGTCCAACATTTGGCTATGAAATTGCAAGGTTAGGACCATCCGTACACGGAAAAATGATACTCAGCACATTACAGTAAGATGACCATAAGAGGTTTTGGGTTATCTGGGTGCACCAACATCCTATGTGTTTAACAAGGAAAGAGTCTGGGAGAATATTTTGCTGTACAATTTTATATTTAATGAAAATAAATAGATAAATGGAGTTGGGGGTGTGGAGCATGATGCATAGATGTTTCTTTGTTAGTTTAAAATTTGATTTGAAAGGTAAACTATGCTGCCTTCTTCTGAAGCATTGTTGTGAACCGGTGTATGCATTTTAATTCATAGCATAGCATATTGATTACTTCCCAAATTGGACATTCATCATCCACTCTCGCAACTTCCATCTCGGAGTCATAAATAATTCCCCACTCAATTTCAAGAACCATTTACTACCTTAATACACTTTCCCTATTGCAATGGCATCCCTTGCATTGACTTGGGTTTCTTTAAGAGAGGACATTATATTGTCACCTTAACTCAAGGACATTTTAGCGTTAAGCAGCATAACATTCTTTGTTGATATGGGGGCTTTGATGTTTATTTCAGGTGCACCTAAGGAGGGTGATGCACAGAAACAGATTCATGAGGAAGAGCTCAATTATTCCTGCCATTGGAAATCGCATTTGGAGAGATTTGATTCATAATCCTTTGCATTTATTATTTTCAGTGGATGTTCTTGGTATGACAAGTTCAACATTGGCTTCTCTCAGTAAAGGATTCGCTGAGCTTTCGACTGATGGGCAGTTTATGCAATTACGGTCAAAGCAGGTCACTTTTTTTTTTTTTTTAAATATAATTAGATAACTATAATAGTACTCTCTCAGTAGGGATTGAGTCTTCGATATGGGATCAGGTTTCATCAAGGAGAATCACTGGGGTGGGTGATGGAATTATTCAAGGAACAGAAGCTCTCGCCCAAGGTGTAGCTTTTGGAGTTTCTGGAGTTGTGAGAAAGCCCATGGAGAGTGCCAGGCAGAATGGTTTGTTAGGACTAGCTCATGGGCTTGGACGTGCCTTCCTAGGATTTGTTGTACAGCCTATGAGTGGGGCACTAGATTTTTTCTCATTGACTGTTGATGGAATTGGTGCAAGTTGTTCCAAATGCTTGGAGATGCTCAATAATAAGACCATCTCCCAGAGGATCAGAAACCCTCGAGCTATCCGAGCCGATGGTATTCTGAGAGAGTATTGTGAGAAAGAAGCTGTTGGTCAGGTACAGCTGGTCTCTTGGTTTAATACAGTAGGTTGATTGTTTGTCGGTGATTTAAACCAGAAGTGATTTTCTTGCTTGTTTTTGCCTTTTGTTTCCAGATGGTACTTTACCTTGCAGAAGCAAGTCGGCATTTTGGCTGTACTGAAATATTCAAAGAGCCTTCAAAGTTTGCTTGGTCCGACTATTATGAAGAGCATTTTGTTGTGCCATACCAAAGAATTGTCTTAGCGACTAATAAGAGGGTCATGCTGTTACAGGTTAGTGACTGAGAAGGTGTGAATTTGTGTATTAACTTTCAAATGAATCTTTGTCTTCTTAATCCTGTTTTTCTGCTCCATCCAGTGCCCAGCTCCTGACAAAATGGATAAAAAGCCTTGCAAGATCATGTGGGATGTGCCATGGGAAGAACTCATGACAGTGGAGTTAGCAAAGGCAGGCACTCGACAGCCTTCTCACTTGATCTTGCATCTCAAGAATTTTAGGAGATCAGAAAATTTTGTTCGAATAATAAAATGCAGTGTTGAAGAAATGGAGGAAAGTGAGCCACAAGCTGTAAGGATCTGTTCAGTTGTGCGTAAGATGTGGAAAGCATATCAATCTGACATAAAAAGCCTAATCCTGAAGGTAGTTATTCTGCATAAGTTTGTACTATTTTGTTACATAACCACTTAGCCTAAAAGTTGGAGCAAGTAGGTAAGGCTCTGATGATGTTTAAGATTCAATGCCTCCCAGCAATGTCCGAGATGGAACACAATTGCAACCTCAATCTTAACATCAAACTCAACATACTATACCATTTGGTCAAACAGGCTCTGATTTCATATCAAGTACCCTTTTTTACCTAAAAATTAAGCTTATTAAGCTTATATGTAGTTGATTTATAGCGCTATTGAAGAATTAAAATGTATTTTAGATGTCATCAATATAATTTAAATAACATTCTCAATACACAGGTACCTTCAAGCCAGAGACACGTGTATTTTGCTTGGAATGAAGCTGATGGGAAAGAACTGCGCATGCCTAATAAAGCCTTTTTGAAGTCCAGAGAATTCTCATCATTTAGTTCCACGTCTGATGAGAGGAGATTTGTGAAACATGCTATCAACTTCATGAAGATCTGGACCAGTGAGCAAGAATCAAAAGGCCGATGCACCTTGTGCAGAAAGGAGGTGCTTCAGAGCTTAGCATGATCGATTGCCATTTTTTCCCTGATTCATTTAGTTACTATTTTCTTTCTATTTTGAGCATATTGATGTTGAGGTCCCACTCTGTTGCAGTGTTAAATATGTTTGTTTTGCTTTCGTTGACAGGCTTCACAGGATACTGGAATATGTAGTATTTGGCGACCAATTTGTCCTGAGGGGTAATCATTGATTTCCTTATCCTTCCATTTTCACAGATCTAGTATCTATTGGAGGTTGTCTTTTATTTTTATCTTATTTAGTAATGGTTCTATGACTACTCCAATATCACATATGCTAATTATAGGAATTTTTGGTCTACTATTTGGCGTTTCATGTAGTTTTTGTAGTTTTTTGCAGTGCCTGAACAACATTTTTTTCCCCCTCTTCAGGTACGTCTCTATTGGGGATATAGCTCATGTTGGAAGCCATCCCCCAAATGTTGCTGCAGTTTACCATAACATCGATGGACAGTTTGCGCTTCCAGTGGGTTATGACCTGGTAAAATTCATTTGCTGAATCAATTCTTGTGAAGAAGTGTATTTGATGAGGGCTTTCTTAACTCACTGTCTAATGTCTCGATATGGTCTTTCTACAATTAAAACTTTTAAAATGCTGCACAATTCATAACCGAAAAATGCATTTGGGCAAGGGAGATGCATCTTTGAAGCAATTCATTTTAACAGAGATTCGTCTTGGACATTTTAGTGCTTCCTCCCTCTCTGGTTAATGAAGAGGCTGCTGTTATGATCTATATTTATTCAGTTTATAAGCAAAGTTGTGTCTGTACCCTTCATATTTCCCAGCTGAATCGCATGCATAACTACTAAGCATCGTTATTCTTTTTTTTTTAATTTAAATAAATTTCATTTGAATACGGTCAAGATTGTAAAAAAGTGGATTAGGTTACAACTTTTGCATAACTTCAATTTATTTAAAACACTGCATTATTAATGATTCAAATTTATCAAAAACCCGATTATTATGACTTCTGCATGATTGTTTCTGCCCTTTTTATAAAAAAAAATAAAAGGGTAACATTCAGAGATGTGCTGCAGGTGTGGAGAAACTGTGCAGATGACTACACTAGTCCTGTGTCAATTTGGCATCCTCGTGCTCCGGAGGGATTTGTCTCTCCTGGATGTGTTGCTGTAGCCGGTTTTGAAGAGCCGGAGCCAAATTTGGTTTACTCCGTGGCAGAATCACACGTTGAGGAAACAGTATTTGAAGATCAACAGATTTGGTCTGCACCAGATTCATACCCCTGGGCTTGTCATATTTATCAAGTCCGCAGTGAAGCTCTTCACTTCGCTGCTTTAAGACAAACCAAGGATGAATCTGACTGGAAGCCAATGAGAGTTCTCGATGACCCGCAGCCTTCGTCCCATTCCGAAGAAGCCAAGTAAAATTACATGCTTATATTGTGATATACCCACTTTGAATATTTAGGTCGTAAATATTGGCGATGCCGAGGATAAGGTGCTTACCCCGCATGTTCTCATCAACTTGTACGGTTGATAGTAGCTCACCCGCCCTGTTTTGTATTGAATTAATCCATATTCTTTTTTTCAAGGGACAAGTTTCCCCGTCTCATTGGGATGCTTTTTCCAATAATTTCAGAGCTGTGTATTTGTTCAACGCACGGAAATACAAAATCGAACATTGTACCCTGGGAAAAAAAAAAAAAAAGAAGCAAAATATAGTGGGTACGAAAACAAAAAATGTAAGAGTTGTTTTTGTTCAAAGCTTTCTTGGGCCAGACGTCTCTCCTATTCTATTCTTTGTGGGAACGTATGGATAGCGTCCGCTTGAATAACTTTGTATTATTACAATATATTTTGAAATTTTAAATGTATTATTCTATCTTTATTTAAAAATTTTATTTTATTTTAATCTTATTCAATTTTAAACTTCATTGGTAGTAAAATTATTTTTACATTAAATTTTATATTTAATTAGCTTATAGATTGAATAAAATTAAAAAAAAATTATTCTCAAATCAATTTGTAAAATAGTGGATTGGATATGAAATAAGTCTAATTTACATTTGATTTACAACTTTGTGGATTTAATTTGAATTTTTCATCAATTTTTATATTAAATTGGATTGAAAATTTATAATTCATAAAGTAGTAGATAGGATATGGATTAATATTTAACCTATAAAATTTTATCAGAGTATTTTACTTTTTTAGGGAGTACTAGTGCTACATCATATATACTTGGCAATATATTTCTTGTCACTAAATTGCGTTGCAATTGCCGAGCAGCGGCTGACGGTGACAGCGAGACTGTGAGTGATGAGCCCGTGACCGTCCGTGCATGAGGAATGAGCCTATGAGAGGCTGACTGTCGTGAGGGATGTGAATTTATGAACGGTTCATTATCCTCGCCCGAGCATTATTTGAGCGTTTTTAGATCTTTTACAACATACAAAATCCATACAAGAAGACACGCACACACACACACACACACATATATATGTCTAAAGATTTTAGAGTGGTCTCGACTCGAGTGAGGATAATCGCTATTTATTTGATTTTAACTTTGCAGAACTTGCGTTGCAATTGCTGGAGCGCATTACTGCATTACTGCTGATCACAGGAATTTGCTTACAGAGCTATAATGCGACACAAAATTCATGTAGCACACGTGTGCAAGTAAAACGATAAGATAAATTGTCATTTGGTGTATGATAGTTTGTTATAAAACGTTACGCCATACGCACATAATGTAACATTATCACAAACTATATTGCTTTTAATTAGTGCAAGAGTTGATCCTTAAAAAATAATAGTAATAACAACAACTGGGATGTGCATGTTACTGCTGCATATTTTGCCCTAAGTGGCCAGGTCCTTTTAATCTGATCGCTGCACGCATTACGTCAAAAAAAATATCGCCAACAAATTTGTCTCCCACTTAATTCCAACCTACCCAAGCAAATGAACTGATGCCAAGTAAATCCCTTCAATTATGATTGCATAGAAGCAACGTAAATGAAAGAAACAAACTTGTTGGCAAAGAAGGACGAATGACCGATGATTTTAGAAAAATTTAACATATGGGACCAGAAGAAGGTCCATTCCAAGAAAATGTAAAATTTACTCTATGGATTTAAGGATATGTATAATTCGTTATATATATACATATTAAAAAGAGTAATATTAGGAATGTTAATATTTTAGTCTAAAATAATATAACATTACTGTATATTTGAAGTAAATAAGTAGTTTTACATAGTATTATAACTATTATCTAATAAATAAGTGCTAAATAAGTAGTTTTACATAGTATTATAACTATTATCTAATAAATAAGTGCTACATAATAATGGATCTTAAATTGTGATTTTTTTTTTTAAGGAGAAATTTCATTAAAACAGAAGAGCGGAATTACAAATGAGAAAGTAATCATAGAGGAGGCATAGATCGCCACTCTCTAAGAGTTCACATGAAACCTTCATCTCAAGTCAAAACATGAACTGTGACGTTCGCAGATCGTCTTGCAAAAGAAAAAGTGACATCACCAATACAATTAGTAATACTCAAACAATTAAAAATCATTAAACCAAAGTAGATAGGGTAATTAATTCGATCCATGAGAGCATTAAAAACTTATAGCGAATCCATCTCGACGATAATCTTATTAAGCTTCAAGGACATTAATCAAGACAACGCTTCACGAACACTTAACACCTCATCATCGCGAAAGTAGAAATTTCCCAACATATTCCCACGACAGGTAGTCACAAACACTCCATCATTGTTGCGAATAATACTACTAAAGCCAATCTTTCCATAAGTCGAGAATCGTATCTTAAATTGAGACTTAAATATTAATATCTCTATCATTATTACAAAAAAAAAAAAAGATCATAAGCAAATTGAGACCATCTATCGAGAACCGCAATATATCATCAAGCATTTTATTTTGTTTCCAAGTCTATCAAATGGTTATAGAATTTTTTTTTTTGAATCATTTATTATGCCATTTGTTGACAAAATCTAGACAGGACTACTTCTGTATTTTACATTTGACGGCGGTCCTAAACCCAGGAATTAAGATTTAGATCGACAAAATTAGAGTTTTTAGTTATATATTGTATGCTAAGAGAAATATGTATATTTAAATTCTCAATAAACTTGTCTTTATTTCTAAATTAAGTTATAAGAATAAAAAAAATTTATTCAAAGTAAATTTTAAAGTATAACAATCTATCTCCCTCTTGTAATTATCTAAATATTTTTATAATATTGATGATGCTTTATCTTTTCAGTTAAAATATTCTATCATCCATTAATTATGCTATAAAAATTATATGTAAGCTAATATTATAATAATGTTAATGAGAATAATAAATGAAGGTGTGTTATCATCAAATTCGCCATTAGAAATCTGGGTGGATAGAATTATTTTTAGGGGAAGATATTTATTTATATTTGTGCATGCAAATCCGTCGGCAGCAAACTTAAGTGGCTGTCTGTTGTCTTGCACAGTCACAGATCCACTCTAATTTTATGTATTTACACAAACTGCCATTCCCCGCCATTCTGAACTTCATTCAACGAGCGCATATAGCTTTTATTAATTATTATTACCTCAGATACCATAAAATACAATACTGAACTTTCATTTCGTTCACTCCCTCTCCTAATTTTACACAAAAATGGATGGTCTGATCAAGGGCTTAGTGGACGTGGCAATCGATGCTTTAGGCCAGCGTCAAGATGACGGAGAGGAAGAACAACAGTCCCGAGCTGACCGGTCCATGTCCAGTTGGGCTCAGGTTAGTTAACACGTGTTTGTTGAAACTTCTCATCTCTCTTCGATGATTCAGTTTGATGAGTGTTGGAATGGGTACATGCTAAAATGCGCGCAGGTGGTGTCGGGAGATCAGGATCAAGACGATCAAGAAAGGCGCCGACGCAGTCAGCATAATGATCAGTGGAACGCGCAGGTCTTACTTCAGCTTCATTTGATTTGATTTGATTTGATTTATTTAATGAAAGAGATCTATTGAAAATTGTAAGAGATTAAGATGTGATGTGAAAGCAGGAACAAAGTCAATTCCAGGAGGACGAAGGTTCGAGACCTTCAAGGCGACCTCAGAAGGTAAAGTTTGAATTTTTGAACTGCGAATTGTCTCGGCAGTCAGCGTTCGTCGACATTAAGTAATGGCTCACCCTTTAAATATATTCAATTTAAAAGAGAAAAAGTTTCTGACTCTCTAATTTGTCACTTATTAGTTGTTTCATCACTCCGGATTTTGAAATTGTGATCATTTTAATTAGGCTTTTTCTCTTGGAGGAAGGTTTAGAGGAGAAAAATGTGTTTGTTACGGTGTTTTGTGTCTACTAAATTATTTTATTTTACATTAGGAGTTAGTTAATTATGCCCTGGTTGTTAGTGTAGCAAATATCAAATGCATAATTTTGGCACCTACAAATGTGACGGGTTTGTCGATGGTGATTTTATGGAGAGAATATTTGCATCACTATTTCCAGTGTGAGACTTAACTCATGGTTTTAAAAATGCCTTACTCATGAAGTGGAAGACCTTCATTTTACATGCACTTTATATGAAATATGCCTAGGGCGCTTTGCAGCACATACACACAGGTTGTTGTGTGTGTATTTTGTCAGAAATAACCACTCAACAAAAAGATGGTTCCACCTGAAGATAAGTCTCTTAATAAAATGGACTAGGAATGTTAGAAATGTAAATGACTTTCACAACTGTCAAAGTCTGTACGCATCAAAAATTGAACCATCAGAAATAACATCAATTATTAATTTATGAATTTTGCTTTCAATGTTGTACTCGTGATTATAAAACTTTCATGTCTTCATGTGCAATTACTTGGATTTTTTTTTTCCTGGGGTATTGGCTCAATGAGGTGAGTGCTCTTCAATGTCTGAAATACAGGCTGTCGATGAAGGGCACGAGAAGAATGAAGGTTTTAATTGGAACCAGAACAACTGGAACAGAAAGGTTGATTAGTGAGTTTTATTTTATGCTCTGAAAGTCTGAATTCCTATCATTTAATTTATTTTGTGGAACTTTCAATGTGGTTTTGACTTTTCATACAGGAGAAAAGAGAGGAGAACAATGATGGTTGGGAGACTGTTGGCAGAAAGCCTCCAAGGCGACAACACAAGGTAGCTATTTTTGCTCAAATTTATCATGCGCACTTCAGTATGGACTGAATATTAGTTATAGTCCATACCTTAGATATATTACTATTTGTTTCATATGTGCATTTAATCAACTTACAGGAAATTGTCTGTGGAGGTTGTAATTGTTAATGAACTCAATGATTGGGTTAAGTTGAATTGTCCATTTTTGAAAATCAGTTTATCCGAATTCTACATTGTTATTAGATATATATTATTTTGTTACTTTCTTATTCTGCTAGATGGGTATGTTATATAATTATACTGTGAACATGCAATACCTTGGATCATTTTCTGATGGTTAATTCTAAAATCATTCTGGCTTTCTTCTTAATAGTCATTATTTGATTGAGACTGTACAAACATTGGTTGAACAGATTCAGAAGGAGCAATGGAATGGGTACAAAAAACCTCCTAATGAGCAAGAATACTCTGATGAGGTTCAAATTGATGGTACCTTAGAACCCTCAGAAGAAGAGCTTGCTGACCTGTCACAAGGTTGCTGTAGGCTCTGGGAACTTGATTCAAATCGTCTGGTACCTGGCAAGGACTATGAGATTGACTGTGGTGACGGGAAGAAGGCTTACCAAAAGGATGATATGGCGCAAGGAAGCCTGTTCAGTTGGCTTAGTGATGACGTATTCAGGAAGCCTACTTATTCTCGGTTTTGTTCACTTTTAGATAATTACAATCCAAATGCAGGACATAAAGAAGTTGTCACATCTGAAGAGAAGCAGGA
The DNA here is from genome assembly GCA_030449875.1 of Aegle marmelos. Taxonomy (NCBI): domain Eukaryota; kingdom Viridiplantae; phylum Streptophyta; class Magnoliopsida; order Sapindales; family Rutaceae; genus Aegle; species Aegle marmelos. The sequence goes on from JASUUL010000093.1 coordinate 4,843,626, forward strand.
GCAAGCTGCCTTTGTTGAAGAAATCAGTAGAACTGCACCAATTAAATATCTTCATAAGTATCTCTCATCCAAGGGCATTGTATCTGGGAATTATCAAGATTTTAAAAGAACAATCAGCAGTCTCTGGTTTGATCTTTGTGCCCGAGGTGGTACATCTGGTTCCTCTTCGGCTTTTGAGCATGTATTTGTTGGGGAAATCAAACAAGCTGGTGAACAAGAAGTTTCCGGCTTCCATAACTGGCTTCAGGTCTAAAACCATTTTCTTTTTCTCTTATTTTTATTATTCATCATATTAAAATTAATGTGAGTTGGAAATTCAGTGATTTGCATTAATTATAATGTATGTTAATTGCGTAATGTCAAAAAGCCACTTAACTATTTTACAATTTATCGTTTTATATTTGACGGAGAAGACTAAAGAAGTTCAAAATAATGCATCTTGTAGTCAGTGATTGTTGTTGAATAAGGCACTCTTCATTCACTGTAACATATTCTTGGAGCAGGTAGAACAAATGCATTATCCCTTTAAATAAATGTGACAATTAGGTTTGTAGTCATTGTGAAGAGTCTTATCACAGTTTGTTATTTGTAGATACCAAATTTATCACCATAGCAAAACTTACTAAGAAATTTTAAATCTTGTAATTTTTGTGGTTAATAATTTTTGCATCCTCATCTCTCTTCACTTTTTTTTTTTTAATTAGACAGTCTATCTCTATCATAAATTATAACAGCTGGATGTTGTGTTTACATTTGTTCTTGTCTGCAGTTTTACATTGAAGAAGCAAAAGGAAACATTGATTATCAAGGATATATATTTCCCCGACATCGCGGACAGGTGGTAAGTTTCTTTATCTTAAGCTCAAATTGCATTATGTGTTGACAAGACTGATGGTTGAACTTGAAAGTTGCAGAACTAGCATGTTTAACCCACTTTTTCCTTTTTCTTTTTGGAACTTTTTCTTCAGTTATCTATTGCCAACTGGGGGCTTCACATCATCCTTCTTGTACATAAGTAAATTAGTTTCATTTCTAACCTTCATGTACATATGTAAATTAGTTTCATTTCTAACATGCATTTTTTGATTCCGCGATAAAAGGATATCCTGTATTCTGTGACTTCTAGGCTGTGCAGGTTTTGTATCATTTGTGAGCTGTAATTTTAAATAGAAGTCTTCTAAAAGATTTTTCATATACAACCCTAAAATGTTTCTCCACTTATGATTATTTTAACTGGTGATGTGTAGGCAAACAAGCAGAATGATAAATTGGAAAAATGGCATTACTAATATTGGACCTGTTTCAATTAAATTACTATATTACTTGTATATATTTCCTCATTGTTAAGGGGTAGCATACAACTCCAACTGGGCTTTGTAACATGATTTTAGCTAGTATCACAGTGGAAACCAGATTTATTTCATGTTGTGATATCAAGAGGACAGGTGTTCTTCCTCTGTCCATTTTAACCACTGCAATTTTTTGTATTTGTAATCCTCGGTTTCTGTGTTCCCTTGCAGCTGGACTCTGAAACACAATTGCTAACAGTTCAGTTTGAATGGAATGGAATTCTCAAATCTGTATCAAGCACGTTGGTTGGAGTGAGCCCAGAGTTTGAAATTGCTTTATACACCCTATGTTTCTTCGTTGGTGGAGAAGATAACTATGTACAGCTGGGTCCATATTCTGTTAATATCAAGTGCTACCGATTTAGAGACGGAATTGGTTCCATCTTTCCTATTGCAGAAAATTGAATTTCTGGTTCTTGGTGAAGCCTTGGAGTCTTGCCAAAATAATTACCATGCGTGAAAAAGTAGAAATTGTGAGACCATGTTAAACTTATGTGCTAGGAACTGATGAAAGTTGATGAATAAACTGCTGTTTTAGGATTTTATTATTTTAAGGTTATAAAATGAAACATGCAGAAGCTTATTGTCATGCATGATGATTGTTATGCTTAGCAGCCGCACTGTATATTTTATTTATAATGCTTAGATAAAGCATGCAGACACTTATTGTCAACTATGGTGATTGTTATGCTCAGCAGCCGTTATATATATATACACATACATACATGCATGTATGTATGTATATTTCATTTATGATGTGTACTGACTGTCAAGATGGTAACCTATGTTCTTCTGCATCAACTTCCTTTTAGTTTCGACAGAGAAGAACTAGTTTATCAATTGCAACCGCTGCTTCCGTGGTCTGTGATTCAACATAACGCAGATCTTACTTGTAACTTTGGGCATCATCTTTATTGCCTTCTTGTGATGACAATGCTATTCCTGTGTCCATTTTCACTTGTATTTTTCCAAATTTGAGTGGGTCAGTTGGCTTAACGGGAAACTCTTGAGAAAGAAACAGATATGAGACATCTGAGAAATGTCATCGAAGGACTCTATCTTCAAAATATCAATTCCTTGAGAAACATCCATGGAAGCGTCCGAAAGCCACCATTAGTGTATTAAAATGAAAATATCCTGAAAGTTCATCTGATTACATGTAGACAGATCCTTTGCTGAAATACACAAGGACAGTATGATTACAGATATGCACGTTGTCTTATCCGCTACCGCCACTTGCACTTATCATAGATGACTTGTACTTTTATCCAGTGAATGGAAGCACCATTTGTGTGGATGGATATGCCGGAGTTCACTATTTGTTGTCAGCATTGGCAGGATGAAGACATTTCAAGCTCAGCCAATCTTTTAGGTTCAGTATCCAGCTGTATACTACTACAATGTCGAAGCATTTTATAGAAAACAGCTAAGTTGCTGGTGGCTTCAAATTGCCACTTTGCCTAATGAATTAAACCTGCTAATTGCGGCAATTCTGATTAATCGAATGCCCCAACCCATTGATTTGTCAGCTAACTAGTTGCACACTTTGACCGTAGCTGCATTTGAAATGAAAGAACTTAATTAGAATCGAGACCGTTTCCAATTTTCAGATTGACATTTCCGCTCGGTACCAGAATAGTATTGTCATAATTGTCATTCTGAAGGATAATACTATGAAATGGGCTCAATGTGATCATATCTGCAGGAAAACATATATATGTCTCGACAAGCCGAAAGCACATAACAATCCACATTGCTCAATTAAGTCTTATACGTCCACTGTATGTGTTAGGGCAACAAGCTTTGAAACTAAACATTCATTTCCTACAGTCTCTTCGCAATCTGTAGTCTATACGGCAAGCAAAGACTTGGAGGTGCCTAATGCGTGTACGTTGTGAGACACTTGACTTGATTGAGACGGGACGTTGCTTAATTACATGCAGAGAAGAGTCATGCTCGTGGCCCCATGTAATTATATTTATATTGAATGAATGCTCATAGCCACTTAATTATACGTTAGCGGCCACGTAATTTACTAATATGTTTTTATGTGGGGTTCTGAAACGCATACGTTTCAGCAATGGAGAACCACAAGCAAAGAAATTAAACCAAATGACACCAACAATAAATGGAAGATATTGTGTTGGGGGACCATTAATTACTCTTTTGTTGCTAAACTACAAGACAATAATCAAGTATGAAAACGTTAACCAAAATGGGGTTTCTTTCCCCCCTGTCCAAATTCAACACTAAACTCAGCTTCCATGGAATTATAGTAGGTTACCAAATTTCCATGATAATGAGACTAGATTCCCAAAGAGGGAAAGAGAAATTATGACTGGTATCTACCTTTAGATTTTGATCCCTTCTCTCATTTCAAATTCAAACACACGTTTCATCGATAGACAAAGATAACTAGAAACCAAAAGAAATTGGTCCCACACTTTAATTTTACATGCATTTGCATTGATGGCCATAAAACAGCTGTTAATTCGTCTATATGGATTCAATCTTTCCAAAAGACGCAGGAAAATGAATATAGAGCTAGTAGACTCAAGTTTCTGCTCAAAACATTAGAAACAATTTAAAAGAAAATCACTCGGAAACAGATGTTAATTGCTCTTGAATGGTATGGATACACAGAGTATAAATGCACTTTCTATTTCAAGATGGCCATCCATCTATATAGAACAGAATGCTAAACTGTTCGTGGACTTTTCTAATTATATTTAAATAACGTGATAAAATTTTTTAGACATTTAGCTGTGAATAAATAAAGATAAAAAAAATAAAAAGTTAAGGTTGACTAAAGTGATCATAAGTGGTTACAATAATTAAAAAGTAGAGAATTAAAAAATAAAAATACTTTCATTATTTTTCTTTTATCATTACTAAAATTTATAAAAAAAAAATAGATACTGAAAAATTATCTAGTATCTGGTCTATAATAGATTTATATAAATAATCATAATAAAAAAAAAAAAGGAAAACAGTATTATGGTTATTAATTATCGCAAAAGCATACCGAAAATGACCTAGTGAAATTGTTATATCACTAGTAAGGAAGCATAAAAGGATAATGCGTGGTTAATTTAGGACCCATCATCTAATCTGGGACGTATATACCATCGACTACACATGCCCTGTGATTCATCATTAATTTGTTAGCTTTTTTTATACCATGTACAGAGCGGGCAGCCGGCCGTTTCATTTTGAGAATATGTAACAAAATAACAGAAGGGTCTCAAACTTTAATTCAACATAATTCTGTCTCAGACCCCTTAATTCATACATGAATTGCGTAAACCTCTTTCACTATTGCTTTGTATGAAAGTGAGTTTGAAGAGATAAGGATCGAATATGATTACGTATCATCCACAAAATCATGTAATGGTTGACATGAGAACTGAGAACTACTTGATGACTGGTTCAACAACTAAGCTGAAATGGATCTCACTTGAATAAAGACCATTCTATCGGATTCAATGGGGTTTCTAAAGATTCGAAATTATCTTTAATCTAAAATTTTAGTACCCGCTAGCTTAATTCTTTGTTATACATCAAAATTGAAATTATCAGCATTTTATAAAATGAAAATGCTCAAAACCCTAAGTCATGCACAGCATATGCATGAACCAAAGTGGTATATACTTTATCCAAAAACAGTTTCATGCTGAAGATTTATTAAAAATGTAATAGAGCCCTCTATTTATTCAAACTAATTCAAACACATGCATATATAATCTGGTGAGTCAGTGAAGCTACCATAGTTAGTCTTTTGATCGATCATAGCACAAAAAGAAAAATCCAAGAGAAGAAAAGCGAAGACCTAATTACAACCATATGAGTTGTAACCGCACTTAAAAGAGCCGCCGGCTCTTCTTATCCTAAGCAAACCAAAACCAAGAAAATTTTGCGATGAATCAAAAATTTTCGGCCACATAAAAATTCAGTGACTAGAGGTGAACGTGCGTTTTGCTCACTGGTTGTAGGACAAACAAAACCACCCATTGCTTATCATCAAATCAAAAACGATGTCGTTGAAAGTTGGATGTATTCGAGTTGATTCAAAACATCAAAGAGGTTGTATCATCATTTCAAAGATACTTCATTTTCTGCACTGGCCTGCCAGCACAATTTGGTGTAATTGAATTGATATTAACAAAACGCACATGCAAAATATATAAACTTTTACATCAATAGGGTGATCGCAGATTCTCAGATATACCCTTTGTGCCAACAGCCCACAATCGTGATTCGTGGATAAGAATAGAAAAAGTGCGGCCACGTAAGGTGAATACGACTCGAAAAAGTGAGCTGACAAATTTGATCTTCCGCACTTTTTCTTTCGTCAACTAGAGCCCACAAAAACGTTGTTGTCCCCGTCAAAAATCCTGAACTTGAAGTTGAGTTTTTCGTTTTATAAATAAACACAGAAACCCACCTTCAAAATATTCCCTATTGGTCATTGCTCATCATTTCCAAAGGGATAGAAAGAAAAAATATATATATAGTGCAATGGCCTTAACGCTGCGTTCTTCAACTTCTTTTATCAAATCAAATGACACCAAACCCATCAAAACACCCGACGAATTCTCATCACGCGCTACTTGTTTTGCCAAAATCAAGCCCTTATGCCGTCTCCGGGCTAAGAGTTCAATGCAAGAAGCTCAGCTCTCTCGTGACAAAGATTCAACAATGGAGGGAATTATTAGGAGGAGCGAGAAAAGAGAGATGCTTCATGAGCTCGCGAGTCCTTCTCATGATCATCATGGAAACAAGGTGCCTGTGTTTGTGATGCTGCCACTGGACACAGTGTCAAATTCAGGGCACTTGAATAAGCCTAGAGCTATGAATGCTAGTTTGATGGCGTTGAAAAGTGCCGGTGTTGAAGGAGTAATGGTTGATGCTTGGTGGGGTTTGGTCGAGAAAGATGGACCTCTCAATTATAAATGGGAAGGCTATGCCGAGTTGATTCAAATGGTGCAAAAGCATGGCTTGAAGCTACAGATTGTTATGTCGTTTCATCAGTGTGGTGGAAATGTCGGAGACTCTTGCACGTATGTGATAACATCTAATTTTATTATTAATTTTTGTATATTGCGTGTTTTAGTAACGCCTTGTGAAGGGGATTGAAAGCTGTAGTTTAACTAAACTAATTAATCTATGACTTTGCGTTGAATATGCACAGTATTCCGCTACCCCCATGGGTGCTTGAAGAAATCAGCAAGAATCCTGACCTTGTGTACACAGACAAGTCAGGGAGAAGGAATCCAGAGTACATCTCATTGGGTTGTGATTCAATGCCGTTGCTCAGAGGAAGAACACCGATTCAGGTCTACTCAGATTACATGAGGAGCTTCCGGGACAGATTCAGAGATTACTTGGGTGGTGTTGTACAGGTAATAAAGCTTTCTATTCAGTGTAAGATTACACATTGTGATATAATTAGTACTAGTATCAAGGATAGTTTTAACATAAATTAACCAGATCTTAACCTAATTATTGTTTGGCCTCAAAGAACTGAGAAGTAGCAACACTTTAAAATGAAAATCTTATGCAATTTTAGGGTACATCTACTAGAATGATCCATTTTGCCAATCCAATAATCAAAACCCATTCTTAAAAAATCACAAGCCAAAATATGCTGAGAACAGGATTGGTACCGCAAGACCAGAAATTTGACTTGACTTTAGAAACTCATTCCAATTTCAATTGCAGGAAATTCAAGTGGGCTTGGGTCCTTGCGGGGAGCTGAGATATCCAGCTTATCCAGAAAGTAATGGAACCTGGGGGTTTCCAGGAATTGGAGAATTCCAATGCTATGACAAGGTCAGCTTAACCCCAATTCAAACAATACAACCTTTGGATGGCCCGTCAATTATTTTGTCAGCATTAATTTATATAAATGGAGGACCCATATTAATTTTTTAAAATAAGATCGACCACTCTTCAATACAATCAAACAAAACATAAATTTGGTGAAACCAGCAGATCAAGTGGATTAATTGAATTTGGATTAATAAATTGTATTTACTATTTCATGTCTAACTTGGCTTCCATACCAAAACAGTATATGAGAGCTTCACTGAGAGCATCAGCAGAGGCATCTGGTAATGAGGACTGGGGAAGGAGTGGGCCTCATGAATCTGGCCAGTATAATCAATTCCCTGAAGATACTGGGTTTTTCCGGAGAGATGGTACCTGGAACTCTGAGTATGGACGGTTCTTCATGGAATGGTACTCTGGAAAGCTAATACAACATGGTGATCGAATTCTAGCAGCTGCCAAGGAAATATTCCAAGGAACTGGCTCAAAACTCTCTGTAAAAGTAGCCGGAATTCACTGGCACTACAAATCGAGGTCCCATGCGGCTGAATTGACAGCTGGATACTATAATACCAGGTATCGTGACGGTTACATACCAATTGCACAAATGCTGGCTAAACATGAAGTTATATTAAACTTCACCTGCATGGAAATGAGAGACAGAGAACAGCGGGGTAATGCAAACTGCTCACCAGAAGGATTAGTTCGGCAAGTAAAGATGGCAGCAAGGACAGCTGGAGTAGAACTTGCTGGGGAGAATGCACTGGAGAGATATGATGCAGATGCATATGCACAAGTTCTGGCAACAAGTAATTCAGACTCTGGCAACGGGTTGAGTGCATTTACATATCTAAGAATGAACAAGAAATTGTTTGAGGGCGACAACTGGAGGCACTTGGTAGAGTTTGTGAAGAGAATGTCATTGGAAAGTGGGAAGTCAAGACTGACAGAGTGGGACTCAAGAGGAAGTGACCTTTATGTTGGCTTTGTTAAAGGTAAGAATGGGAAGAAAACCAAGGAAGCTGCTGTTGTGTAAAATGTATTTTGATGTTTTAGTAAATCAGCACATATAGTATCATAAATCATAATGATGACAAGAAGAAAAAATAGTACAAAAATATTGTAGCAGATGTCCACAATAACACTGGCATCAAACATGGGAACTTCTTACTCAGATAGCCCAAAACTAAGAACAATAACAACTGTACCCCATATCCAATTTATTAATGGACCATAGTTTTTATAAGGTCATACTTTTACCAGCCCAGATTAGGGGGATGTGAGAAGCTGTTGGAATGGATTCATTGTAATTCAAATAGTGTGTTCAATCAAATTTGTTCATTCCTCCCAACATTTCTTACCACATGAAAACACCTATGCTTTCTACTAATTCCCATTTCTTATGTAATGTAGAGAAAATGGCAATGCTCAAATGCTACTTAAAAAACAAAGTGAACTACTGATTCAAGCTCCATGAACCATGCTTTCAAGTAATAAGGGCTACCGTTATATATAGTCAAGAATCAATAAATTCCAAGCACTAACTATTGCAAACTTACTGTCAAAAACATTAATATAACAAAAGGCCAAAAGGTCTGTACAGACATCCATTTTCACTAACAAAATAAGTTTTGAGGTGAACAAATTACAAACGTTTTCTGGAAAATAAGAGCAAATCTGCACCAAAACCAACATGCCAATTCCATTGGTTCATAATTATCCTCTACAACAGCACACATTCCCCACGGACAACACAAGATGGCCACCTGGGTAGCACTTTTCAACCAATGTCTGAAACCTAATGGGTCCCTTCTTTCCCAATTTTCATCCTTAATCATACAGATGACTACTCAATTCCTACAAACAACTTAAAACCAGGCACCTGAATATTCCCAACACAAAGAAAAATCCACACTTCAGATGAGCATCAAGATTCAAAAGTTTGATCAATCGCCAAATAATAACTAGCAATGAAAAAGCTCTTAGAACTCCAGATATAGATATTTCTTTCAGCTAAGATTCAGTTAAGCAAGTTATCATTGTATGCTCCCACAGAAGAAACGGAGTAAATGAAAATAAAGACAAAAAAAAAAAAAAACATACTTACCTACCGATCAGGAATGAGGAGGAGGCAAATTTCCTCGTTTTAGATCTTCGATTAAGTGCTCCAGGTCCTTGCGAGCGGATTCTCTTCCAAACATGAATCCGTACCTGACGATATAACCAGCATCAAATTTCAAAAAGAAAAAAACAAGTTTACTTCTTGTAACCGTGTGACAAATTACGGGAATTACCATGCCGAAACAGCGGAAAACGCAGCCGCCGTGGCAATCGTTTGAATCAGATTGAACCTTTTTTCCATTTCTCTTTTTTTTTTGTATTTTATTTTGATTTTGGTATTTGATAGCAGATTTAGGTTTTTTTTTTTTTTTTATTCCCTAGGATTTTGTTCCGAAACTAATCGGTCAAAATTGGGCCGTCTTGGGCCGGTAGCTTATGGGCCGGATGGATCAGGTTTTTGAACCAGTCCGTCTCCTCGTAATTTCTGAAGTTGTCATTTTCTCTTGAATAAACTTGATGAGTGTTTGAGAACTCACGGTGATTTTCATAATCTTTCAAGTTCTCCTTGCCTTCTATTACAATTTACCTTGGAAATGGTTAATTGTGAACATAAGTACATTAATTGTGTGACAAGTGTCCCCATCAGCAGTACCGTAAAGGAATCAAAAAACAGTCAATTGTTTTCATGAAAATTAGTAATATACATGGCATTTTAACTGATTATTAGAAAGCTACTATCGCCAGTTTTTTATCCTAGTTTACACACATTTTATATCTAGGACCTACAGCCGGCTGTATCTTGCGACACCCACGTGAACAGTGTACAGGCCCCACACCACACACTGTTCACATGTGTAGCGCAGGATATAGCCAGCTGTATATTAGGTTTTGCCTTATATCTAATGTCTTCCGCTTCACTGCCTCTCTATGTAATGACTGAATACAGTAGTAAAATGTAGAAAATCGAAAATGAAAATAAAAATAAAAATAAATATGGAGGATCAGGGGATTGCTTATTTACTACTAGTTGAATCAAGCATGTAAAGCCAACAAAATTGTATAGTTCCAATGAATTTTGGATGAATTTTGTAGAAGAAATAAGCCCTTCCCGTTTACACTTGGACACTGATTAAGTATTTAAACCTGCCAGGAAAATAAGAATTGAAGGTTAGTCAGCATTAAGATTTTAAGCATCTGGTGATAAATCCCAAATATCCGTATTCATACAAACCCTCTTTGATCTTCGGTCAACTAATCTCGATGCAGAAGCAACAGGAGCCTTGGCAGCACTAGCGGTGCTGGAGCTTCCCTGTTCTGATTCTCGTAGTGCTAGCTTCAAGCTCTCTACCACCTGATTCATTGTTGGTCGCTCTTCAGGATTCTTCTTCAGACAGTTGTCTGCCAATTTAGCAACCCTACGAGCTGCACTGATGGAGTACTGGTTTCTCAGTCGCGGATCTATTAACATGCTGAACTTTTTACCATCCGCTGGGAATTGCTTTACCCACTCAAGAAGTTTCTGTTCCATTGCTGGACGGTTTCTTTCTAGCACTCGCCTGCCAGTAAGGATCTCATACAGCACCACTCCAAAACTCCATATATCACTTTGAGATTTGAGATGGCCGGTTTCAACATATTCGGGCGCAGCATATCCGTACGTCCCAACAACCTGATGCCAAACATAAAACATAAACTCTGATTCATCAAGGACAGAGCACAAGTTATAAATTGTTAATGCGAACAGGCAATCCATGGATGCTTCTTGCCAAAGAATTTTTAAGAAATCACTCTATAGCTAATGCCTCAAATGAGAGAGCTAGCCATCTTTGAAAAGAACAAAGATGCTGGTAAAATGGCCCCGCTAAGGAAAATAATGGATAATCAGAAAGTGTTGCTTAACTCATGGCCATGTCGGATGCAAGCAGAAATTAAAATTAATTTGTCATAGCTACCCAATGGGGAAGCACTTAAGATGGTTTTTGTACAATTATACAGATACAGCCACTGAAAGTGCCACACATATACATTGCTAACATAACATCCACTTACTGCAGTTGAGACATGAGTATGGTCACCCGTTGGCCCTTCCCTTGCAAGCCCAAAGTCTGAGAGCTTTGCCTTAAAGTTCCCATCCAAGAGCACATTTGAGGTCTTGAAGTCTCGATATATCACCTAAAGAATGAACACAAGCAACAATGGATCAAGAAAATGCAGATGATAAAGTAGTCTTCTAACAAATTAAAAGTAATTACTGAAATTTCAATAAAGATAATGGGCAAGTATCACCGTGGGAGTTAGTTAACAGCAGAATTTAAAGGTCATATAAGTGTATGACCGCAATAGCCGGCAAGAAACGGAGAATGTGCACACTGAATCTTTACGAAGATAATGTATTGCAGGTCCTAATTTTCCCCACAATTCACTAAAAAAGTGATATGATGTATCTCTGATTTTAAACCCAAGCTTCTATCAATTTCCAAATTCAAAAGCTTTAAAATGAAAATGAAAATCAATTATTTTAGATTGAGCTAACAATTATTTAAGACCTTGCTCTGTAGAGTTTAATAATAATATCATGATGGAGCTACCTCACCAATATCAAAAGTTGAAAAACCTTTAAATTTCCAACTTATGGGATGGTAAAGATGGGCCAACATTAAGATAAAAACACTAGAGCAAAACTGCACAAAGACCTTCATTAAGTTTCCCTGGTGTAACAGAAAACTGACAAGAATAAAACAGCACCACATGTTTCTGTTTTCCAACAATCAAAAGCTACAAGCTAGATCACAAAAGATATCGACTAAAGTTTGCATGGCCTTGAGAAACAAGTTGAGGTTGAAGCCTCATATTCATTAATTGTTAAATGTCTAATTCTAGGAACATTGACACACACTCATACAGTCAACCGAGGTTTGCCAGAACAAAGCAAATTTACCTGGATTTCCAATCCTTCATGTAAGTATGCCAATCCTTCAGCCGCACCAAGGATAATCTCAATTCTTGTCGTCCAAGGTAGTGTGGGCAGGACCCTGCTAAAAAGGCGATCTTCTAAGCTTTTATTAGGCATATATTCATATACCAAAAGCCTTTGAATTCCTCTTTCATCCTCTGTGGAGCAATATCCTAAAAGTTTCACCAAGTTTGGGTGACTAACAACCCCAAGAAATTGAACTTCCGCAAGCCATTGCTTATGACCCTGCGGGAAAAGACATTATAAAGAACATGAATTATCCATATAATGAAGTGCAAATACGATAATATTTTTGTTATTTCAAAAAATATATATATATATATATATGAAAGAAAGAAAGCTGCAAGCACAAAAGCCATTCATTAAACATTTTCCCTATCTTTTGATTTTTCATCTCCATTCTGCTGTACAATGCAGAAAAGATGAACTTTTCTCCCCCATACAAAATATTCTTTCAAGCATATCCTATATTTTCAATACTTAATGAATTTCAAAATCAAAATTTGCCACCAGTGTGAAAATAAGATTACCAAGAATTTGTAAACCATTTGGAACCAAAAAGCGATGAAATTTTTCACCCTTTAATGTAAACTAGTGTTGGGCTGTAATGCCGATCCCTATCTAATTCAAGCCATATTCTCTCTCAATTCCAAAATTTCATAGATTCAAGCACAATATAATCCGAATTTCAACGCAGCAACGAGAAGTAAGATTCACATTTTGTTGTACACTAAATCCATACTCTCAAAAGATAAGCCTCTGGATAAAGATCAAACTGATTCTACCAGGAGAGCACAAATTGACTACAGCAGAAACCAATCCAAAAAAAAAAAAAAAAAGAAAAAGAAAAGCAACATCTGAAGAACAATATTAAAAAAAGAAAAAAAAAGAATTGCAATAATTAAAAAATTATGACCTTGTACCTGTAAGCCACGGTTGTTGAGCTTTTTTATGGCAACAACAAGAGGCTGACCCCCGTTATCGAGAGGACTAATAGTGCCCTTATACACGCTCCCAAAACCACCTTCTCCAATTTTTAACATCCTGTTGAAACCATTGGTTGCCGCTCTCAGCTCTTGCATGGTGAAGACCCTCAAATTGTGTTCCTTCTCCTTGTACAACTCTGGTATGCTCCTCGGTGATGGTAAAGATCTTGTTGTACGGTTTAAAGCAGAATTATTATCCAGTTTATTTTGGTTTCTGGGTTCTGGGGCAGAATTTGAACCTTTTTTGGGCTTGAATTTGTCCTTGAAAATGTAAAAGCACTTCATTTTTTTTTTTTTTTAACCTTTCAATATGAACTTTCTTCTATCTTTAAGCTTTTTGAAAGAGCAAGGCCATAAGCAATCAACAATACAAGAAAGAAAACACAAAATTTATATAAAAAGAAACAAAAAGACACAAAACCCAGATGAGAAATAAACAGTGTGAACCCAAAAAAGAAAACCAGATCAAAATTTTGGAAGGAAAACGAGTGGGAATAATTGAAAAGCCGTGAAGTTGAAGATATAATTTATTTGGCTTCTACCAATATACACAGGATATGATCATACGAACAACAAATATGAAGACGGGAAAGAGAACGAAAAATACACAGATGAAATGTGGAAAATATTGAATGCCCACGTAAGAAGGGAGGGAAGCAGGTGCCGTGTTTGGTATCGAAAAAACAAATCGAAAAAAGGACAAGGGGAGCGACAGAGACAGGACTTTGCCCCTACAACAACTAGATATTGACTGACCAATCTATATGATCAAGAGTCCGAGAAGACCCTTTCTTTCGGATTCATTGGATTTTCATTCTTGTGTCCGAAGTTTCACATATTGTAAAGACTTTGACCCTTTTTTATAAATAAATTAGCTCAATATTCAGTCTTCGCCCTTGATTATTGGTCTCCGGAATCCAGACCAGACCTTATGCGTCAGCTTGAGTCCAAGGTTGAGAAACCGAGTGCGTGTGGAAAGCAGTAGCTTCACATCCAAAATTTGGAAAAAAAAAAAAAAAAGTACAGCCATTATAAATTAATAAGATTGGAATTATATAAAATTTATTAATTAAAAGAGAAATTTAATAATTAATAAATTAATAATTTATGAATTTACAGAGTTATTCATAATTCAATTAACATACACCAATAACACCTCATAATTATTTATTATAATTTAAAAAATCAACCGAGGGAGCTTTTATATACAATCAGAAAAGTAAGAGATAAAAACTAATTAAATTTAAATTTTAATAAAAACAAAGAATAATAAAGTCATATTTTATGTAAATAAGTAATAATAATAGAGTTATTTTTTTATATAATTAAAATAATAATAGAGTTATTTTTTTATATAATTAAAATAATAATAGAGTTACGTTTGTAATTTTAATATATTATTAATTTATTATTTGAATAAAATTATAAAATTATATAAAAAAATTTTTAAAAAATATTATATTTTATTAAAATTATTAATTTAATCCATTAACCTGAATCAGAATCATGCCTATTTATCACGCAACAGAGATTATTAATTTATAGAGATTCCACATTTTTTACAGAGATTACTACTTCTCCGTCTCGACTCAAGCAAATGTTTAGCCGACTCATCATTTCGTTCGTAATTGGTCATATGATTAATAACAATAGAGTGGGAACAGTAGTTGTAATCGGGCTTACAAAAATAACTGCAGAGTGGGAGCCTCGCACCAGGTAGCGTTGCATTATCAAAGATTTTGATTTCGTTCAAGTGGAAAAAGACCGTTCAGCGTATTCTGTGCAGGCAATATTATTATATCAATTTCATTGTCGCACGCGTTACAGTCTGCTTTAAATTATTGTGTCAAGAGCAGCATAGTTTGGCATGTTAAAAACAACACGAATAGGGACGAGGAATATGAATACTAATTAAAAATGTCGGTGAACGTCCGCATTACGAAACGACGCGCCCCCTAAATGATTATAGGAGTAAATATTCTTCCTCGATGCAAATGTGCAAGTATATTATTAATATTGAAACTGGGTGGGGTTTGTTTCAAAACAGGGGAACCCAAAAAAAGGCAAAGCAATGATAGGTTTATAAATTACAACAGCTGTAGTGCGTTTTCCGTCAGTGTGAACGATGAACATTGAACTTTGAAATTTGAGGTTATGGAATAAAAGCATTAGCCATTATTAGGCAAGAAAGACAGCTTTCAATTGACACTATTTGACTCAACAAATAGGATAACAGTTTCGGGGACCCATTTGAGCTCTTTCGCTATCTTTTTTTTCTTTTTCTTTTTTTTTTCCTTCGGAAGACCTTTTAAAATAATTCTTTGCCAGTAGCCTGAGTCCGAGTGTGACTGCGACTCTTTTAGTTGTAATATAGAGTGGACACAGGGGCAGAGATGCTTCCTTTTTCCTCTTCACTTTACGGCAGTTCTTTTGGGTTATGGGGACCGAGTAACCGCGTAACGCATAAATTGTCAGAGTCGAAAATTGAGGAATGGTAAATCGGTAACCCATGTTCCGTCATAACTAGAGAAATGTATACAAAGCATTGGAGGGAGGAAAAAAAAAAAAAAAGAAGGATTAATTATGCTATGAGAATTGAGATACGCTACTTCATTGACAACTTGATTAGATGAAGAAACCAGAAGCTTTGAGTTTTTGTTTTTATTTTTATTTTTTTAATATTTTTATTTCACGTGCCAAAAAAAAGTGAAAGCACGTCAATTTTTCCAATTTGAAAGCAAACAATAGCGACCGTCAAGTTAATAATTTGTCGGATTCTATATATAAGAGTGAGTTAATTTTATTTCAAATATATTAAAATACATCACTTTTCGTATGAGCCTGAGTTAGGTTGGTTGTTTCTACGATTCTTCTTCTCGCACCTGAAGGTGACGATTCTCATTATCAACTTTACATTGAGAACTATTATTGAGTAACCAAAAGTTCCTTGATCATTAGCACTCAATAATACTACACCTTTCACTAGTTTTTTTTTTTTTTTTTTTTTTTTTTTTGCTAACCAGTGGGTTCCCAACTCACAAGGGGTTTATGTGCATATTCGAGTTTATGTGATGAGTCTATTTGAAACGCAAAAAATTTAGTTAGATAACTTTACAAATATTTAAAATATTGAAAAATACATCACTTTTGTATAAGTGTCGGTTAATTTTATTCCAAATGTTTAAAAATACATCACTTCTTCTAATTTCAAGTACTCAAAACTGCATTTTTTAAAAATTAAAAAAAATAAGAAAAATATACAAACTAGACCGTGAGATTTTATAATAAAATTTTAAGATTTCAACATTTAAAATTTAATTTAAATTTTAATATTATATATTATTCATTAATTAAATGATAAAATTTTTAACTTATAAAATTACGTAATCATAATCTAATAAAAAATAATTGCCTGGTCGTTAAGTCACAGATTGAGATTTTAAACCTGCTGATCCTCAGTTTCTAAATATGAACGCGAATTTATTTAACACAAAAGTCGTTGACGCGTGGGCCACTGTCCCACCGAAAAGTTAGAACTTTGTATCAACCTCCCTCCATCGAAATGTGACAACAAGTGGGTGTCTTTCCACCTGTCCCGAAAGAAATTAATTCCCACATAAAATATTTGCCGGTCAATCTCATTCTAACCACGTAACTTTTAAGTATGGATGATAATCCTTTTTTCTTTTTTTTCTTTTTTTTTTCTCAGAATGCGATAATGCTTGTTTAACAACGGTTTGACAAGTAAAAGAAGTCTCCACAAAATAATAAAATATGATACAACATTAAATTATGACTCCCCGTTTCCATGGACTTTTGGATTGGATTTGACCATTCCTAGCGATTACCCAGACAAAAGAATGATGAAAGCGACGGCCCGGCTCTCATGGCGGGGAGTTGGGACAATATGTGTCTGCAGTCTGCATCATTTTCATAGTCTCGTATCGCATTTTCGCTTTGGCCCATCTTTGAAGTCAAAATCATAAATGTCGCAGGTTCTTCCTTCCCTCTTCCTCCGAAGGTTTCATAATTCTTGACTGGGAACGGCACCTACCCCTCTACCCACATGAAAACTGGGTATCAAGCAAGCATTGGAAACAACTCAGGAAGAGGAAAATGGATTGATTAGTCGACTAGGATGACTACTTCCATCTAAAAGTAGGATGGGTCAAAAAACCTGGCCCGACCCTCACACTCGACGGTTTGGACAAGCGTTTGTGAAAAAAATTTGAGTGAGGTTTATATCTATTATTTAAAAAAAAAATTAAAACTGAAAAAAATGACAAAGAAATACTTAAATCCCTAATTCACAAACTAATGATGGTTCAAAAAAACTACAATTATAATACTAAATTCTCTCTTATGTGCTAATTAATCAAGACAATGTTTTAAATTAGAAAATTCAGTATTAAAAAAATTAAATCTCTAAATTTTTATTTACTTTATTTTTATTATTTGTTATTTTACTTTCACATATTTATTTATTAGTTATAACAACTTATTAATTATTAACTCATTTTAAATTTATAATAATTTAAAATTTAAATAAATAAATGGAAGCTCAAGCACGTTTTCTGCCACCCCGCTCTAAAACCCGGCATTCACTGTGTCCGTGATGGTTTGAAGTAAAAGTAAGGGAACAAATCTTCAAAATAAAAACAAATTGGCAAGTGAGTGATACAACTGTGATTATGCAAGATATAAACCGATAAAATTCACATGTTGTGGTACGGTTTGCCTCCAGATTGGAGCCTTGGAGGATGTTTTTCGCCAAATGTGGGAAAAGTAGACATAAACACCCCGAATGACTGAGGCTGTCAATGGACCGCTATAACAAATTGGGGAAGCCGGCAAATCTCTTCATGGTAGTACCAATAATTGAAACAATTCTATAACAGATGCATTCTGCAACACTGGGACGGGCCAACTGCCACACAAGCTATGCTAATAATACTTGCAATCGGATTGCAGATCACCCTAGCACTCTCATGAGATGTCAGATGTAATAATTTATCTAGGATTCCAAAGTAATCTTCGAGCCATTGCAGGTGGAGCTAATCCTGGAATATCCCGGATGTCTTTGTTGTTCGGGTTCACAAGCTGCAATATCAAGAGAAAAAATGATGAGGCAAGTGCATGAACACAGGAAATACGCAGACCAAAGGACGTGTGGGGTAAGCTGCACTAGCAGCATTTGGCAGAATGGCTTGTGAAGGTGAAAATTTTACACACAGTTGACAAGGTAATCTAGGTTTTTTTTTTTTTTCCTTTTTTTTTTTTCCTCCAATGAGGAATCATAACCTTCATTGATTAAAATTGATTAAAAGGCTGAAAATTTATATGATACTTTCTCAGAAGATACCCTTCGAAAAACATATTCATCATATTTCGCCAATAAAGATGTTAGGTAATAGTGCTTCAATAAGTTCTTTAAAGGGGACAGATCCAAGTGCTTTTCCCCAAAAATTATCAAAACTCTAATAGTCTAGGTTGCAAATCAGGTACTTTCATGATCAAGCCATTCATCTTTTGGCTAAACTAAAATAAAGATCCTACCTTTACACATATGTTAACCAGTTTTTTCATTGATAGACATCAGTGAGTATCCTGCAACAAGTTTTATCAACCTCACTGGGATTAAACAATATGCAATCAATCACAAAGAAATTCTCATATCAATTTCCAATTTAAGTGGTAGGGAATAGTTGTGGTCGTTAGCTATTGTGAAAGCATGAAACCTTTAAATTAGTACGCTTTCAGAAAGACCTAATAAAATAGCCAATCAAGTCTAGAGGAAGGCAAATCTGATGCTCTTGTGTAAAAGGTTTTGTGGTGAATGAAATGGCGATTGCATTGCCCATTGAATGACGAGAACAATCTCCATTTCGAGGGGAAATATTAATCTCCAGTTAAGGAGCAAGTATAAATAGATTTCATACCTTCACTATTATAATGGCTATGACCCCAATGACAATAAGGAAGAGCATTGCCATAATGCACTTATCAGTAGCAACCTGATGAAATATAATAAAGTGAGTGGCATAATTATACTGAACCTATTATACAAAAGAAAAGGAAGTGGATAATTCAGAGATTGACCTGCCTACCAATTTCCTTGACCAGTTGAGAAGCCTTCTTAATTGAAAAATGGATAGAGTCTAGCTCATTGACAATCCTACTCATTTGTTCAGTCTGAACAGGAGATATAAAAATGTTCAGCTCCCAAAAACACAAATAGTCGCATATAATAAAAAGAAAGTGGCAAAAAAGATACATCGAAGCTCAAATTTGCCAATGTCCATAAAATTCAAATTCTATGAAATCTGTCGAAATTGCAAACCTGAGCCTTGAGTGCTGCTGCTGTCTCTGTTCCAACGTTAATAGTTTCATGAACAACCTATCATAAGCAGGCAGAGGGAACAATTACTTCTTTCTTTTCTGAACTACATAACTTACAATCAAACTTCGGAACTGGAATATGTAGTCTTTCTCTGAACACACACTAACCTGTTTTGACCTCTCAATGGCTTGATCAGTCTCATCCATCATTCGGTTTCCACTATCCATTAGTTGCTGATTAGTCATAGCTGCAAAACAAACAGTCTCCATCTTAGAACTATTTTGGTTTGAAGGAATAACTCATAGGGTTAGATTAACTGCAAATATTTCAAAGTTCAATTATATCATGTGCAGGAAGCATGGACTAAGCAACAACATTTAATGGTGTACAAGAACAATATAAAAAATAAAAAAAATAAAAAAAATCGTGGAATTTCACAACAGTACTGATACACATTTTAGTAGTGAATGTATATCCTTCTGATGCTTTATACATAAATTTCAAACTATTATTTATAGCACTTGAAAACTCTACATGGAGGGAGCTATAACAGATCATGTTCAAGAATAGGCTATATGCTTACATGAAGCCAGCAAAACATTATCTTCAGCAAACCCTTCGTTTGGCCCATCAAAGAGATCAACTCGTTTGTTGTTTTCAAGATTGGTTTGATGTCTGAAAGCCAACATCAAAACAATGTTAAAACAAGTGCAACTAAGGGATCAGAAGCATGACTGAAAATAATTTAACAGTCAATAGAAAATAATAACTACCACAATTACAGCACTATGCACATAAATAAAGAAAGAATGCAAGAGCTTCAACTATCAACATTTTGCCACTGCATGCCACAAAGTAGAGAGGAAAAGAGAAAGTATGCAACCATATACAGGTTGGCAACAAAAGGATCAACCCCACAAGAGAAGAAAAAATAAATTTTTAAAAAAATGAAGTTAATCCAATCAAAGTTTGAGCATCATATACTTCCAGAAAAAGAGTTTCACTGAAACTTTGTAATCATACAAGTTTGAACAGGAATCACAACTTGTAAGAGAACAAAACAGAAATATGATATTCAAAACATTCAGATGCACTGTACATGAATAAAACTGCCTCGAAGCTACAAGAAGCAAGGTAAGGTAGTGGTAATTTTGAACATATGCAAACTTACTGCTTTTTGAGAGCCACATATGAGTTCAACTCTTTGACCTGCCAAGAATCAGACAGAATTAAGCAAACTTTAGATATAAATTGAGACAAAAAGACAACAATTCAGAGCGTCAAATTATCAATAAAGTTTAAAGGTCGAAGCACACCATTGACTGTTTTTTCTCGCTCAGCATCTTGTTGGTTTCTGGATCATTTCTACCCTCTATGTCCTTAACTTCTCTGTCAAACTCTTTGATAAGCCTGAAATGATGGGAAGACATTGCTCTGTTTCAAACTAGAGAGAAAACATATTGAAAACATCAACAGCAGCATATTGGCCAACCAATCAAGACAGCATTCATTGTGATATATCTAGAATTTCAAGCCTAGCACCCAGAGAGTGACAAACTAGAGTTCCCAAATTGTTTGGCAGCTTCCACTGAATCACACAACTTCAATCTCATTGAGTTTGACATTCAATCACTACACAATAGCAAATACAGGGTTGACGTCATGAATTTTGTAAATCTAGGAACGTCGTAGTCTAATATTCACTGGTACTCCATTTCATAGCTAATGCTCTTCAGGTAAGTACGTTACATATATTATACACTAGTTCAAAATGTAAAAATTGCAAAGGATGATACTCATTGTCTATGATTGCTCTGCTAACTAACAACATTTAGTGCAGGAAACGAACTAGATTGTTGGGCAAAGTGCGTATTAGATTCATATTGGAGCTAGAAAACGAAAAACGGGCTAACAATAAGAACAGTACATATGGTAAATACCTTTTACATTCCCGCATCTTATCCGTAAGCTCCTCCAACTGCCTACCCTGCCTATTAACGTCCTTGATCTTCTCCAATTTCTGGAATCCATTTCTGCAACAAAACACATAAAATTTACAAATGTTTATGTGCGTGCGTGTGTGCGTGTGTGTGTTATAAGCATTTCTTACGATAAAGCACGGAAAATGTCGGTGATTTGTCCATTGATCTCCGCTAAATCGTCGCTGATCGATGATAGATCCATCTCTCCAAAAAATTCTAAATGCCGCTCGAAACTTTATAAAGCTTGTGCCGCCAAATTAATCATCACCAAAAAAAAAAAACACTAACGAATGAAGCTCCTAATTAAAAAAAGAAAAGAAAAGAAAAAAAATGAAAACTCGAAAATCTACTACTCAAAATCAGATCCGCGGAGTCTCAATGGAACATCGGCAATTTGAAATCCCGATTCGATCCGCACAATGTAGGTGGCCGTATCGATCGGGGAGACCAAAACGACGGCTTGCAATGTCGCCCGATCTAAAACAGCATAAACAAACACTGTGTTATAGTGATTGACAGAATATGATTTGGGTGGCTTTATTTTTGTAATTTAATTTTGTTTTACTGCATTCTTTTTCTTTTATTATTATAATTAAGCTGATTGTATTGTCATTGGTTAGTTTTGGAGGTTTCGGCTCCGAGAGTGAAAGGTTTGAAAAATAATTTAATTTTGTTTTATTGTTAGCGATAATTTTGGCCGCATTATCGGCTAGTTTTTTAAAGGAAAATGTAGCTTGCGGGACCCGTCCAGCACGCTGTGTCCTGTCCCCTCCTGCCTACTAATTAAGTGGTTTGGCCAACTGGTGGGGTCCAGTGATGGCGTACCGTATCGTCAAACCCTGCTGACCGTATGATTTGAAGACTGTTCGCGACGTCCGCGGATGTCCCTTTAGAGGATCTTTCACCCTGTTAAAAGATGATTAGTTAACAACTTCACCACATCTACTCATAATATATATATATATATATATATATATATACAGAAAGAGACAGAGAGAGTCATTTTTTCATGCGTACACCTTCACTCTTTTTATAAGATATACTATTAAATCACACATTTTTATAGTGAACTTAACATTGACCTTTCTTAATCTATATAAAATAATAATGTGTCCTCATTTTAAAAAAATGAGAGTATTTACAGTTTTTTATTTTTCAAGTTTTTATAGTCTAAAATAAATGCAGTCCAAAATTAATTAGTATTATTAGTATACCAAGCATTAGAAGGCCCTTGCAAGCTCAAACTCATGTGTAAATGATCTGAGAGTATGAAGCCATGAACAACTTAAGTTATCACTTATCAATAGAATTTTAGTAAGGTTTATATATATATATACATACACACTATAAATATGCGAATGGTTTAATGTTTTAATAATTTTAACAATATTTTATATCATACATCCATTAGGTACAGTAGAGATCTTACTCTTTTTTTGTTTTAATAATAAGTTTATCTCTTTTGGGCATTCAACCGAGTGAACAAATATATTGGAAACCCACTTCTTGATAGATTTGAAATGATGGTCTACGTATCGAGCTTCACTAAATTTAAAAGTTAAATTAAATATTTTAATATTATCACTGCACAATACATAATAAGGTCCAATTTACAAAAAAACATAATTCTCCCAAAAAATCAAAGGATTACTTATTTTGTGTTTGTAATATTACTTGAAAGGAAAACAAAAATAATATATGAAAGATGATAAGAATAAGATCCTTATCTTCACTGTGTTATTATTTATGAATATCATCAGAAGATCCTTTTTTATTTCACTCTTTAAACATTTATTTATGTATTTACTTGTGTAGCTAATAAAAGAATAAAAAAATATGTTATTTTTTAAATATTTTTCAAACAAAAATAAGTGTATATTATTTTAATCATTTTTTTCAAAAGTCATGAATTATGAAAAAAATAATATGGTATTAAATTAGAATCCTGTAAAACTGAAAACAGATAGACATTACCTTATTTGAAGAGTCTTTTTATTATTATTATTATTATTATTATTATTATTATTATTATTATTATTATATAACTCTTCAATTAAGTGGTAAAATCTTGTTTAAAGAGGTTTTTTGTGATGCTCTAATAATAATATAAATTGTGAATAATATAGAAGAACACTATCACAATTTATTTCATTGCATTTTATTTATATTTTTTTTCAATCACACCATCACATATTAATTTTTATTTGTAGTAGTATTCAAAATGAAAAAAAAATACATGTAATACACAAGAATAAAAGATGTAATAATAATTTAGTTCTCTATCTTCAATCTTTCAATCAAATAGTGCACATCTTAATTTTCATTAATAAGTTTACATTCCTAGTTTATCTATGCGATGTATATTGTGAATAAAGAAAATGGAATAGTTAATATTTTTGTGAGAAATTTTACTAATATAACTAATTAATGTATCTATGACATATGCAATTGAATTTGATATAATTATTTTGATTTTTTAAAATAAATACAGACATATTATAATATCATCTAATTATTTTTGTATAATTGACATACTATCTTGAATATGTTTTAAAATTTCTCTTTGTAATGCCTCAACATATTTTTCAATATAATTTTTTTATTGGATGAAATATATTCCTGAATTTTATTTTATTTTTTTATGAGATATATTTCTGAATCTTAACTGCGCATTTATTTTTGCTCTTTCGACTGCAGCATTAGTTACAAATACGAATAGAAAGGAAAGTAAAATAGCCATTTGCCAATTGCGATGCTTGCGGCAGAGGCAAATAAAGATCCAAAAAGTAAAAGTAACAGCGTTGAAATTAACAGCATTCAATGAGCTACAATTTAATTGTAATTCAACACCACAAGAACATATGACATGCATTAACAAAAATAACAATAATATATTACATTACACATCCCTCTTATTCATAACCAACCGATAGTTTTTTAATTTTTTTTAATTTTTATTTTAATTTACGAAAATGTGTTATGTACATGAGAACGATAAAAATGGGTGAAGAAATCTGAAAAGCGGCAGCGGTCCTCAATATTTGAGTCCAGAACATTTGACCATGCGAATCCCGCGTGCAGGCTGACATGAGATCTCCGATTCCTCCACTTGGCAAAGGAACGAAGAACCAGCAAAGACATTGTGAAACTCTCAGATGGTCAGATATCCACTTCGAGTGTACTGCTGTGCTGGCGGGTAGCCAGTCTGTTTGCCATTACTGTTTATTTTAATTACGTAAATGCCATTATAATCTGCTACAAGTAATGTCTACTGGGGCGATTTAAAGCAGCCTATGGGCTATGGTATTCATGATGAGCTTAAATAACCAGTCATATCATGCCCAACCAATCAAATTTTAAATACTCGAATTTTTAACAATTAAGTAATGATCTATTCCTAGTCTCGAGATAAATATTTGATTATTGCAAACGCCGGTGATGTGATCGCGTGATCGGTGCATTTCGAACAGAAAAATCTTTTGACGGGGTTGCTCTTCTTAAGTGATGTCCAAATTTCAAATTGATACTCGAGAAGTTTTGGATTGATATGTTTACACGAGGATCCGGCCGCTTCACCGGGGAGTAAAGTACCCGAACTTTGTCTTTTTGCACGCGAATCGTTAGATCTTAACGAAAAGAATCCGATGGCTGCTGCTAAAAATTGCTGTAGGAGCTATTAAATGCGCAACCGGATTACTCTGTTCCTACCATTTTTTAAATTACCACACCCGCCATCATCACGGCCTATCAATGCCCTCTACGCCGACGGCCAATCACAAGTGTTACCGCCATCAATATCAACCAGAAAATGTCAATTGCTGCACAAAACTCAAGCCGCCGCCGCCTCCATTTGCCAACAACCGCCACGCGTTGAGGAATATCGAAATACAAATCAACTGCCCAGCCACCGGCGAGCAAATCCCGTTAATCATCCCCATCTAATTTTTACTTTCGAGCATTCAAATTTTAATATTTTACCATTCGTATTCATTCAATTTATGGCTAACGGCCTTCCGTTCATGGCTTCGGACAGAAGTTTCTATGTAAACTGAAGATTTTCTATTAGTCTTGTTAAATTACAACACTATTCTTTTCAAAGATTTACTCAACTTCTGCTTTTGTCAACAGAAACCTTTTAAACCTTACAGTCCCGTTGATTATGGTCACTGCTCTTGATTCTTGATTTAAAGTTGAATGACGCTGCTGCCAATTTGAACGGTAATTTTGCAGAATTAGGAGCTTCACTCAAGGAGTCAAATGGTTACGTCTTTACTATTGCAGATCCAAATAAATATGGAACAATAAAGTTGCCCACTCCATCAATTTTATATTAATATTTAAACCCTTCACCTGCTATCAATCAATCGGCTTGGCTAGTTCACATCTACGCCGGCGTTTTAATTTTTCGACCCTTAGGTCTCTGCACCTCAAAACAAACAGCAGATTTGCTAAAAAGACACAGTTCGGGATACTTAACTCTGTAGAATTTATCGATAAATGACGTGTCATCCATTAATTCAAGAGTTATATTTTTTGTAACCTATAAAATTTCATTTTTAACCATTTTACTGAGATGAAATCTTTAGATATTTAACTGCATAAATGTAGCACTGCTCAAGTTTGAAAGGAAATAACCACCGATTTGAGAAACTAACATAAATAAGTGAGAATTATGGGGAAAAACAAAAAAAAAATGTTTACTTTTGTTTAATTATTATTGCTGTTATTATAACTATAATTATTTTATAATACAGACGTTTGTGTTGTATTTGCGCTTGTGTGATAACTTTATGATTTTCAATTAAATTAATCCAATACTAATGAACAGTAATGTTATATCTGGATAGGATAATTTAAAAAGAAGAGTAATGTTCCAGCAGTCGAATAATGTCTAACAGAATTCAAATTCATTATTATAGTGTGTGCAAGACATCATCGTTGATCCTAATGAATTATTCATTTACCGATTTATATTATATTATATTATGAACGCTATTTAAAAAATAATAATGATATACTTAATTCAAGTAATACTACAATTAGTACACCATCATCATAGGACAAAAGAAAATTTCACTGTAATAATTTTTTATATCGGTTTTAAATTTGGTAATTTGTACATAAATCATTATTTTTATTTTTTAAACAAAGGAATTGTGTAGCTTGAATTGCATTTAAAAATTTGAATATATTTTTTAATTTTTTTATTTTTCATGTAAAGTAATATTTATATCCAGAGAAAGCTCAATAAATAAATAGATAAGAGATTTTCGTGTCGATAGAGGAATGTAATGTGATCCTCAAACTAGAAAATATTGCTTCCATGATGTTTCTAAGAGTTTTTAGATTTTTGTTTGATGTTAAAATAGGAAAAAAATACTAAATATTTAGTTTTTAAATATTTTTCAACATAAAAATTTAATAAAATATTATATTTTATTTATGAGAATTGTTAAATTATAACTATTATAACTTACATCTTATTTAAAATCGCGTGAATGGTATAATTAATATATATTATTTATGTAATGTTTAGATAAATTATAAATTACAATATCTGTATCATAATAAAATTTTTTATTTATTATTTGTTCTGACTTAAATAATTGTAACCTGCACGTATATTTTCAAGTACCCACAAAGTCTGTTGCCTAACTCGTCAGTGACTCTTCATTCTCCTGTCATCCGACTGTTCTGCTTCTACAGTAAAAATCAACTCACACACAACTCAGTGCTCATGCAGCCCACCCTATCAAAACCCATTATTGTCCTTGAAGGAATTGCTATTCATGTTTGAATAGGGGTAATTCGGACATCCAACAAAATCCGTAACACTGCGGGAGGACTTTCGAGGAAAAGAAAGAGCAAAACAAAAGCAAAAGCAACAGCTCAGGCCATAAACTCGCCGTGTTTGTCCTTCCATGCACTCCCGCCCATCCACACCCTTTGATGCTTTCTGAAAATCTTTACGTGATAAAATCTCCTGTGAGTTTTCTCTTTCATTCATGTATACATATATATTTTTACGTTTTATGTTCGGCTGTCTGCGTTTTAACTTTTGTTGCATAATCTTTTGTTTTCAAGCGTTGCAATGCACAGAGCTTATAAAGTTTCCTCCTTTACTCGCTGTTAGACTAGAACGTCGCCGTAAGTTTCCTTTTTTTTTCCCCTCACCGTTAGACTAAATGTTGCCATAAGTTTCCTCTTTTTCTTGGTGCATAATCTTTTGTTTTCAAGCGTTGTAATGCAACAGAGTTTATAAAGTTTCCACCTTTCCTCGCCGTTAGACTAGAACGTCGCCGTCAGTTTTCACTTTTTGTCGCGGCTGGTTGTTACCTTTTTTAGTATTACCATCTGTCGCTTTCATTCTATTTTCATGCTTACTTTTGTATAACCAATGAGTTATCTGCAGTCTGCACTTTGCCTTTTTTGTCCATCCTCTTTGTGTTTTTGTTTCTGTAGCATTCTTCTTTCTTCTTTTTCCTCGCCGGAGACCTAAAAATTTTGCCTTTTGCTGCTTGTTTTGAGTGAGTCTCTCTGCTTTCATGAACTTTCTTTTTTTGTTGTTCTGTGGTCTGTACCTAGTAAATTTGTTTTCTATTTTTTGTGAGATATAGATGTCTTATTTTTCTCTGAATTTGTGACGGTGGAAAAACTGAATTTTTGCAGATGAAGGGGCAACCGGTAGCAAAAAGAACCCGTTCTCAAACAAATCGTGTGATTGAGGAGAAGTATAAAAAACTTAAGGGAAATAAAGGACAAGAAAAATATGGGCCTGAATCGTCTAGTTCTAAGATTAATTCATCATCCAGTTCTCAGGATGATGAATGTGTCAAAGTATCCGAAATGTTCAATGTGAGTGACAAGGAGGAGAAGGAGGAGGAGATTAGATTAAAACAAGTTGATGATGATTGTGCCGGGTGTTTTTCAGAACCGGGAAGTGACAATGATGGAAGTGATCCTTTAAGGCCAATTATTGTGGATTGTTGTCCTGAAGAAGATTTGGATTTAAATGAAGAGGATGGTAGTTTGGGGTCAAAGAAAAGTGACGAGTATGTAATTAATGATGATTATGTGGATGATGTTGGCAGTGATGACGATGAGGAGGAGGAGAGGGAAACTGATGATGAAAGTTTACTAGAACTACATAAGAAAAATAAGGGGTGTTTAGAAAAGTCAACCAAGAGAAAGCACAACCGTTTGATGAAGCATGATAATGTTGAAAGAATTATTCTCAATTCCATTTTGAATATGGAAGAAACTCCCTTAGGAGATTATTTATCGTCTAGCAGAGAGGTTTCAAGAGACGAGATGAGTCAATCATTCGATGATGACGAGGAGTCAACTCCATCAGAGAAGTCAGAGTCTGATGATGGCCTGAGCCATCTCTGGGCTGAGATGGACATTGCTCGCATGGAAAGCGAGATGCATGCCATCGTAAGTTCAGTTTGTCATCGATTGAGCACAAAAGCATTACATTAATATTGTATTTATTTATTTAAGTTTTTTATATTCTTTCTTAGATTGCATTGTAACTTATTGTTGTTTACTGTTGGCTGCTTGACAATGTTATTCATAGATCACTTTGTCATCAAGCATTGGCAATTAGATTTTAAGAAATGTCATTATCATCCACATTATAATTAGAAATAAAGATAGGCTTGCTCTTTTTTTTTTTTTTTTTCAGCTGTAGGCTTTAGTTTGAAGGATATACCTGTTGATTTAGTAGATTTAATTGAGGTTCCAACTTCAAATTTATATGTCATAAACACAAGGGAAATTGCTCTGTAGTAATTAGTATACCTATTGCTCTTTATTCTTTAAATTACTTTTAAGTCTTATGAACTCTTGTATTTTACATCGGAGGCATATGGAATAAATAGATGATGCAACGGTCAAATGCTTGACTTTATTGTTTTTCTATATTTTATTGTTCATATTCTTAATTGTGATCATTGAGCATGAAAATATGTTTGTTGAATTGATAAGGTATGTGCTAGAGTTAACAAAATTTATGATTGTTTTAGCTAATCAAATCTATTATATTTTTGTTTGCTGTTATTTGCATTTATGATCAAAGATGCTTGACTTTGTTGCTGCTCTAAATTATTTTTATTCATATTCTTAATTGTAATTTTTTGTAATAAAAATATGTTTGTTGCACTATTAGGGTATATGTATTCGTGATTAGTGTTAACAAATTTATGATTGTTTTAGCTGATTAAGTCTGCTATCTACTGTGTATTGTTATTTGTATTTGTGATCAAAGATACTTGATTTTTTTGCTGTTCTAATTAATTCTGGCTAATTTTTTAATTGTGATCTTATAGCACGACATATGTTTGTTGAATTGATTAAATATATATGTGTTCATGATTGGTGTTAACAAATTTATGATTGTTTTAGCCTATCAAATTTATTATATTTTGTTTATTGGTATTTGCATTTATGATCAAAGAATGTGGTAAACAGAAGTTGTTCTCTCTTTACTGGCAGGCTGAAAATGAAGCTGCTTCATCTAGTGAGGTTGAAACTGCAAAAACTCGTTGTCAACAAGGGGATCATGATCTCATCCTTAATGAGGAATATGGTCTTTATTGCACAATCTGCTCTTATATTAAGTCAATTAAAGATATTGATCCACCTTTTGTAAGTAACGAATTTTATGTTTTTCTTTATGTTGATTATTAGTTAAATTGCTTTTGTGGTATACTTTGCATAGGGATGAGTGTTTCCTGAGTATGAAATTACATGTTGAAAGATGTATATTGCACATTGTTTGTTATGGATTTAAATTATATTCATGAGCTGAATGCTTACTAAGATTTCAATTGCTAATATGGAATTGAAACCAAAATATAGTAGATTATGTTAGTTTGATTGATTTATGACAGAAGCTGAGTTTTTAATTCTTTTTGACTTTCATATCTCACTCTTTTAGAGGATAAATTAAGCATACCTTATTTGATCTTTTAAACTTTGTTTGGCATGTTGCAGGCGACATCACCTAGTAGGAGAGCAGAATGGAGGGAGTATAACAATGTGGATCCTTCATTCCTTGATGAACTTAACCGCTGTGAATCTGGTTTTGACTCCCAGTCATGCTGTGATCCCTTTACTCATGCCCAAGGCACAGTTTGGGAGCTTGTTCCTAGTAATGTTAGAAAAAAAATGTTTCCACATCAGTGTGAAGGTTTTGAATTTATCTGGAAGAATATTGCTGGAGGAATAGACCTTGATGAGGTGAAAAACTCAACCAGCACTGGTGGTGGAAATGGATGCATCATATCGCATGCTCCGGGGACTGGGAAAACCGGTCTGACTCTTGCATTTCTGCAAGCATATATGAAATTGCATCCAAGATGCATGCCTGTCATCATTGCTCCATGCAGCATGCTGCTTACTTGGGAAGAAGAGTTTAAAAAGTGGGGAATTGACATTCCCTTTTACAACTTGAACAAGCCAGAGTTGTCTGGAAAAGAAAATAACAATGCTGTGACTTTAATGTGCAATGGGAAACATGGAGGAGGGAGAGTGGATGTTATACGGTATGTGAAGCTTTATTCATGGAAAAAAGGGACAGGGATTTTGGGACTTAGTTACAGATTATTTGAAATGCTTGTTAGTGGTGATGAATTAAGCGGACTCCTTCTTGACCTTCCTGGTCTTTTTGTCTTTGATGAAGGACACACTCCTCGAAATGGTGACACTTGCATGTTTAAGGCTCTGTGCCGGATTAAAACGAGAAGGCGTATAATCCTCTCAGGAACACCCTTCCAGAATAATTTCCAGGAGCTGGAAAATACTTTAAGTTTGGTGCGGCAAGAGTTTGGAGAAGTGCTACGTACTGTTAGAAATCGTGGGGGCAAGAAAAATAAAGCCAAACATGCCTCTCTGATCGGTTCCATTGGTAGAGGTGCTGACCACAAAGATGATGAGAAACTAAAAGAGCTCAAAGAAAAGATTGCCCCATTTGTGAATGTACATAAAGGTACAGTGTTGCAAGAAAAACTTCCCGGATTGAAGCGCTCTGTGGTTATTTTACAGCCAGATGAGTTTCAGGAGAGGCTTCTTAAGGGTCTCGAAGGAGTGAAGAGCTTTGTTGAAGTGAATTATTGTGTCTCTTTGATCTCTGTGCATCCTTCTTTGTTTCCTCAGCAATTCTTTGAGAATTCTGATGTTGACAGGGCCAAATTAGAGGGGCTCAAATTTAATCCAAAGGCTGGAATTAAGACAAGGTTCCTTTTTCTTCTCCTTGAGCTGAGTGTTAATGAAAAAGTTTTAGTTTTCAGTCAATACATAGAGCCTTTGACCCTGATAATGGAGCAGTTGAGACATAGGTTCAACTGGAGAGAAGGGCGGGAGGTGTTATATATGGATGGCAAACAAGACGTGAAGAAGCGGCAGTCATCCATTAATGTTCTCAATGATCCATCCAGTCAAGCGAGGATAATGCTTGCCTCCACAAAGGCTTGTTGTGAGGGAATAAATCTTGTGGGGGCTTCTAGAGTAGTGTTGCTTGATGTTGTATGGAACCCGTTTGTGGAGAGACAAGCTATAAGCCGAGCATATAGGCTTGGTCAGAAAAGAGTTGTGCATGTTTATCATCTGATTACATCTGGGACATTGGAACAGTATAAATTATGTCGACAAGCTTGGAAGGTCCTGTGTCATAATTCGTTGTTCTCTTCTTCAGATGGAGGTGTTAATAATCAGACAACTGCATCTGAACCATTGGAGGATAAAATTTTAGAGGTGATGGCCCAATGTAACAATCTGATTGATACTATAATCCCTCAGCCCAGAGAATCTGAGTTGATTGAGACTTTTGGCGAGATTTTGAATAAGAGTTCTTGACGGTCTGTTAATCAGTAAATTATGCATATCATATTGCAGAATCTTATGTTTCATTAAATGAAGTTGTTAGTCTGAGTTTCATCGATTCCATTTGATATCTTGTGATTTCTTTAGTTGTGGGAGTGTAATCCAGTTACGGTTAGACATTTTGAGCTTTTATCTGAATTATTGATAAGTAACTTTGGTATTATATACCAAACATGTTGGCATGGTGTGCAGCCCCTACGATACCGGATATTGTTTAAAGGAAAATGCCTAGTCCCTAGTATGTATATAACGCAAACTATTGTGTTGTGCAGAAAATGATTGCTCTTGCACTGCTCTGCTGTCTTCTTCAAGGTTTCCGTGAACTAACTTGTTCTGTTACGAGATTATGCTGCTATGGCTTAATTTTTTGGGTTGCGTGGTTGGGAGGAACGAAAAGATATCTGAGGATGAGGACAACACTGGGGAGTATGTCCTCTTTTTTATTCTTCACAAGTGACAAGCACCAGCAGCCGCTGCCTAATAGAAAGAGGATTTAGATGTTTTGTAATTTTGTGTGGAATCTTTTTGTGATCATATCCTATGTTGAGCTACATTGACATCCCCTTTCTATTCAAATTCTTTTGGTATTAAACATTTCTGTCTCTCTTTTTTTTTTTAAAAAAAAAGGGGAACAGATTTATCTTATTTGATGATTCGACTCTATGGTTATGTCTTATGTTGCCTCTACATAAATGCCTTGGTTGAATTGTGATTATATTAAATAGTTCTGGAAATATTCCTTCTTTGGCTTTTTCATGTAACTGGTTTATAAGGATGTTAAAAGAGTTGTCTTTGTAAAATTTTATGCGACAGTGAATTGTACTAAAGAAGAGATTATGTTGTTTATGGTTCTATCATGGGCGGTCTGGTCCTGAAGGAACTGTTGATTTGCTGGAAAAGAAAGTTTCATTGTTTGAACTGGGTATGCTGGAATCTTTCAAATCTGTGCATCAACATGTTGGTTTGAGTCACTAGCATCTTGCATAAGAGTCCTGGTCTGTAGTTTTGTTTGAAGTATAGATGCACATGTTTGATCCAGTAGCACAGGTCATTTGCAGAAGAATTTGCTCTGAAGAAGAAATCAAAACTTGTCGTACGCATTCAAATTTTCAGCAAGTCTGGCAACTCTTGTTGTCATTGCTATGTAGCGTTAGATATTTGCCCAATTATCTATACTTAATTTATTTGTTCCTGTCCCTGATTCGTAGAGGTCTTCAGCAAACGGTGTTCAAGAAGGTAGTCTCTGGCGGAGGGGAGGACTTGTTGTCGGCAAAGAAAATTTCTTTTGGCAGCTGTTTAGGCCATGCAGAAAAGATACATGGAATTTAAGTAGATATTCTTTCATTCAAAGAAATCAATTTAGTGCTGTGCTTAGTCATTGCTTGTTTTGATGCTAGAAACCATGTCGTTACGAAATTTGGATCGTCCTATCTTTACGTTATCATTTTTACTTTGGAAAATCTCAGAAAAATGAGATCTGTTGACGATTTTTTTTTTTTTTTGGGGGGTCTTCCCTGCAAAAAATAAAAGATGAATTAGAAATTTCAACAGGTCACTTGAAGATAATTAATTTACGAGGCCATGATATGACATTAACCATTGATGAAATACATATTCCGAAGAATCACATACGAAGGTAAGAAGATGCTGGTTCTTGCATTCAAAGTAGTTCATTTTACGTCGAATTTCTCATTGAGATTGTTAGATAAGAGCGATGAATGCAAAGCATGAGCATTGTTGGCTTTTCTTAACTCGTGGGATCATCGTTGCTTTCGTCACAAGGACGTATAGCATAGCAAAATAGGAAGACAATTTGATTAAGATTTATTATTAAAATTTGTAGATAAATTACTAAAAAGAAGGGTGAAAAATTACACTATGAGTTGATTAATTAGTTTAAAACTAAGAAAGTAAGAGGATTAATTAATATGCTACATTATTATTAATAACAAAATTTATTAAGAGGAAGAATTAGAAAATAACGTAAAGATTTATACGGTTATTTATAATTCTTATAATGTCTCTTCTGTCTTTTTTGTTTTTCATAACTAAGATAGTTACATCCTAAAATTGATATTTTATACATATGTACACACATTTTCTAGATTATTATTTTATTTGACTATCTTATTTTCTTCTTACAGTTTATAATAATTAATTTGGTACAATTAGAAAGGGCATTTCTAGGAGAGCATAGAGTAAATCTTTTGAATTGAATCCTTCGTTATTAGCTCATATTTTTCAAAATCATAATGTGGCCAATGGAACTGAATACCAATCACATGGCTTCTCTAATGTCGGAGTTGTTTTTCTAAACCAAAATGTTTACACAGCCAAGGAAACTCTG
This sequence comes from Aegle marmelos, assembly GCA_030449875.1. Lineage (NCBI taxonomy): Eukaryota > Viridiplantae > Streptophyta > Magnoliopsida > Sapindales > Rutaceae > Aegle > Aegle marmelos. The sequence continues at coordinate 4,878,378 of JASUUL010000093.1, forward strand.
TTACAAAAAAAATAGAGGTACGAACTTAAAAATCCTTACCGTTTTCTCATGTTAAGTGGGTATAATTTTAGATTATCCTCTCTTCAATTGACTGCCCTTAAATCACTGTTCTAATTTTTGAAAACGTTACTCTATTTTTATTCCTCAAAGAAAAAAAAAAAAAAGAAAAACCAGAGTGGATTAATGACTTTTTGTCCTTCTTAACAAAAATCAGAGTAAATTAAGATTTTAAAAGTAAAGAAGTAATTTAAGGAGAGTCAACTAGGGAAAATCCAGAATTAACCTATGCTAATACATTTTAACTCATAGAATCAGTGATATACAAATACATTTTACTTTTTATTTTTACTTTTCGTATTAGTGTAATTTTATGAACTGAAATGGGGAAGAGTAAAAATGAAAATCTCGGCCCGCAAAACTGGAATACGATACGACAGCAATTTTGCTACTTTTACTCGACAAATAAAACGACAAAGGGGCCTGGGCTTCGTTTTGGGACTCGAATTGACTTTAATGTTGCTGGGCTTTCACAGTTTCACTTTCACTCTCACGTTCGTTCTTCGTTCAGTTGACCCGGTCCATAACAGTTGAAAATTATCCGATCCACGTGACCCGGATTTTAACCGGACTGGGCATTTCATCGCTATATAAAATCCGAACGAAAGGCACGCGCTAGGGTTTCTTTGTCGCTCTACGTCTACAACAGCCGCTGCTTGTTGAAGAGCTACAAACCTTCGCTCCAACGCCACCATGGTACTCCCTCGCTCCCTCATTCGCTCTCTTTCTCTCTGCGTAGATTTTTGTCCTGTTTTTTAATGATAATAAAGAAATACAAATGTGTGTAAAATTTCTTATGATTCTGATTCGTCGATTTGATTTAATTTTGCCTTTTTTTTTCTTAATCTTTATCTCTATTTGTGGAGTTGGATTTTTCAATCTGCAGAGTAGATAGGACTAGGAGTGCTTTTGTATTTCAAATTTGTTTAATGTTTATAAATTTGATTTTTGTTATTTTAAAATATTCCTGCTCATTTGCCAAACTGAAAAGTTAATGCCTTGTTTGTCTCAGTTCCTTATAAGTTATAATCCCTTTCACTACGTTTTAGGTTTCCAATTGATGCTTTTATGTAGTACACAAAAAGAAAAAAAGAGTATTTGGAATGCAGAATTACTGTGTTTGAGAGTGTATGTCTTGCTCTGTCTGCATATACGAGTATCTTGTCTATGTGATGTTCTAAGCTGAATCATTTTTCTATTGTGCAGACTAAGCGGACAAAGAAGGCCGGAATCGTGGGAAAGTATGGTAGGTGCCAACTTATTATTCAAGCCTTGCTTCTCTCTCCTTCTTCTTCTTCTACTTCTTCTTATTATTATTAGTTTTGTTTGTTGTGGGGGTTAATGAATGGAGGTTAGAAGTAAATTTGATATTTATCATTTGTACTGTTGTTCACTATCAAGTTTTGGTGGATGTCTATGAGCTTGGATTCATGGTTTGCCTCTTGATGCAGGTACCCGTTATGGTGCCAGTTTGAGGAAGCAAATTAAGAAGATGGAGGTTAGTCAGCATAGCAAATATTTCTGCGAATTTTGTGGGAAGGTATGCCATCCATGGTTATATTTTGATCCTATTGTGATTAACATTGTTTTTTTCCAGTGTTTTGACTAATCTTGGTTTCAAACTCTTACGTTCTGCTGCAGTATGCAGTGAAGAGAAAAGCTGTTGGCATTTGGGGCTGCAAGGACTGTGGGAAAGTCAAGGCAGGCGGTGCCTACACTTTGAAGTAAGGATCTTCTTTGAACTGCTTCTCCATATCTTTTATTTTTATCTGTCCAAGTAGTAACCGAGGGTGTTGTTAATTTTGCAGCACTGCTAGTGCTGTGACCGTGAGGAGCACAATCCGTAGGTTGAGGGAGCAGACTGAAAGCTGAGCTTGCCATCATTGTCTTACTCATGTGTCTTAGGTTGTTTGATCTTTGGTTTCAGATACAACTTTAGATCATTTTTGATGTTGCATTATTTATCAATTTCATTTTTCTAGATGCAAAACGGTTGGTTGTCGGAACCTGAAACTTTTGGTTGTGTTTTATTCTGAGATGTTCATTCGCTTTTTTTCCTATGAAATTATGTTATTTAGTGGGTTGATTAAATTGTGTTATAATCCTGCCGTGCCTTGTGCTGCTGTTGCTGCAACCAACCAATAATAATATTTTGATGCTCTGAAAAGTTATTTATTCCCATTTGTAGCCTCGAACACCTCATTTGAAACTCTATACCACATTATTTCCGTCTCAAATTGTTTGAATGGATTTGAGACCTTGCAATACAAATAAGTTGTTATCATACATCAGGAGGTGCTTTCATATGTTACAGACATGAAACACAAAGGATTCAGGTGTCTGCATAGCTCGGTAAGGATCTGCATTAGATACAAGGGAATTTCCTTTCAAATCAGATTCCGTTTGGAGGAAAATTTGATTCCCTTCCCACGGTACGCCTTGGTTCCTATTACTGGAGAGTTTCGCAAGTGAAAAGAAGCATGAGATGGGTGGGGATTTATACGGTGAATTCGAATTAATGTATGAGCGGTGGTTGTCTCTGTAAACAATTTACGTGTTATTATTTTTTTTGTAAGAAGCCGAGTGACCTCGGCTCCTATTTCGTGCCATCTTTCTGATGTATCATATGCCTGTGTAGGCATTGTTCGAACCAGAAAAAACAAAAAATGGATTGCTTCTTCAATTGGCCTTAAAATCTTTACTTCCAACAAGTTCAGATGTCGGAGCCAGTAGCTGACCAACAGTCGGATTGCTGTTATGACCACCGAAATCAAAAACCATAAAAATCAACGGCATAAAACATATTAAAGCCGACAAACTGTGAGAAGCCAACCCTCTGAGAAAAAAAAAAAAAAACGGCACTTCTTATTATAGGCTTCTGGTAAGCAAACGTATCTTTGGCTTCTCGTCCAAATAATGCAACTACTAATAATAAAAGTAACCAACTAAATACAAATATCATTAACCAAGCGCTTTTTCTCCTAATACTTCTAAACTTTTAAAATATCTACTGACTTGTGTCATTAATAAAATTAAATAGTTTAGATTTTGTTTTAATTGCTTTTCATTAAATGAGCATCTACGCTCACGTGACTACTGCAAAATTCTTTCCAACCTTTTTTCCCTCTCTTCTCTTTCTACATTGACCGATCTCCAGCAAATTAGAAAACAGGAAAAATGCATGAATAGTGCGCCTACTGGTTGACTTTGCTTCCATTGAAAGTTCTTTCGGAGTAAGCAATGATTCAAACAATTGTAAAAGACTTCCTTTCTTGCTTTAAATAAGAGCTTCGCAAGCCCAATTTTTTGTCGGACAGCCTCCACATAAGTACAAGGGGCATGGGGAAAACTGCAGGCCCAAAACCTTCTTCGACTCTCTAATACAAGCCTTATTGTCAATTTCATTTTTTTCACTTTTTTTTAACAATTTGCTAGAGACGGGTGTCAATGTAGAAAAGATGAGAGGGAAAAAATTATGGGAATGAATTTACAATAGTCACATGAATTTGAATGTCTATTTAGATAAAAGGTAATTAAAACAAAATCTTAGCTATTCAATTTCATTAATGACACATGTCGGTGGATCCTTGAAAGTTTAAGAGGACTAAGAGAAAAAATGTGTTGAAGAAGACCCAAATTATAATAATACAATAAAAAATTATTTATTTATTAATTTTAATTGACATTATGCATGAAAAATAGCCAATAATAAAATGAAAATTTGAATACTACAATTAGTGTTATATTTACTTATTGGAGTGGGTAGGAGAAGGTAATTTCGAATTCAAATGAATCCAATTAGATTTCAGATAATTCAAATTGAAAAAAAATCTATCTAATTTAAATTTAAATCTTAAATATAAATCTACTTCTAATTTGTTGTTTATTTGAAATTTGAATGAATATAAATTTAATTAAAATCTAAATGCATGCATACAAATAAAAATGAATAATGAAATTGTAATTTATACAATAGAAAATGAATGTATTTACTAGGGATTAATAAAAATGATAATAAAAAATATTTTTTATTTTTTATTTTTCATATAAAAATCAGAATATTTATTTTTTTTTTTTGTCATTCAAACATATACATCTTATAATAAAATAAAAGTTAAAAAAATAAATTGAAAACTCTAAATATTGAAAAATAAGTAAAATTCAAACCTTCCACCAAAAACAACCCCTCATAGAGATCAGTTTGAAACTATGAAGGGCTTAGACACTTCGATTTTTAGATTTTTTAGATGAGCGTTGAAATCAAGGAAGCGTTCGGTATTATTGTTTTTAGGATGCAAATCGCCTCGCAGTTGCTTGAATCCAATAACAAAAGGTCGTGCCGCCACGTAGGCGCTTGAAATGTGAAGCAATAAAAAAGTCGATCAAAATGGCAGCTATGAATAGAAAACCGAAGGTATTAATGAAGACGACATTACGCGGCAATCAACTCAACTCTGCAAGAAAAAGAACTAAGTTGCAGAGAAGCTTTAGCAGCCAAAAATTGAAAACAAATAATCACTTCACATGGTAGTGGAATTTGCGCATGATACTATTTAAAATATATAAAAGCGAAGCCTACACTGTTATAACAAAGAGAACTATCAAAAGCATACTTCCAAAACGGAAGCCAAGTGATACACAATTTTGCTGAAGACTCTTGAGCTTTTCCCATTTCAGCATCATGGCTTGTGAATCTTGAACCCAAATACTCTGGGAGCATAGCTCTGTACTGCCTTTTGTGGCTTGAGGTGCCCATACGTCATCAGGAACAGGTGAGGAAATGTTGCTCCAAAATAGGCTCCATCAATGTCTAGATACAGTTAAAGAAACTTAGGAAATATTTGCAAAGCAATACCCCGAGCACATGGTGTTGGACTAAAAAGATTGACTTGACTCCATAAGCATCATGCATTAGTCTCAGTTGAAACAAAAATAAATCACATGCCAGAACCAAAATTTATGAAGCCGATTCATAGCTGACATGTAATGTTATTTAAAAAAAAAAGAAAAAGAAAAAAAATTACAGACACTCCCTTCAACATTTGTATCTAGTGAAAACCCTAAAACGTCGGAAGTTAAAAGAAACAAACAATATCAAAGAAAAGACAAGAAATTTTGAAGGATACTACCTTGATACTTGGACCGAGGGTAGTAAATATCTTCACATCTGGGGCAGTATATTTTTACAGTGCTTGAGCGAGGAATGTCTGATTGACCAACAGGAAGGCAGGGTTGTCCACAGCAGTAGACTCTAGGACATCTCCCAAAGTCATAGTTCTTGTACTTGTCTAGCTGTAAAAGTTCCATAGCATTAGTCTATGCAGTGCCTACATTTGGGGTCACAAATGCATAGAACTTCCAAACAAATTATCAAGAGCAAAATCTCACCATAACAGCCATTCCTTTGGTAGTCAATATGTATCGAGCATGAATTAGACCATAAAGCATCTCTGCAGCAGATTCAACTAATTCATTTTGCTCTTCAGTGAACATATCACCTATAAATTCTCCAAGCAATTAAATTTTTGGTCACGCAGGGGAAAAAAAAAAATTGAATGACCAATGCTTTGTATACAGTAAATGCATACCAGCAAAACATGATAAATTTTATGAAAACAATCAGAATAACAGAATTCAATCAAGGGCTGCCTAATAACAATAGAACTTAATTATAAAATTGGAGTAACATTGCAACAGTATGAATTAGTGTGAAGAACCATGACTTAATTAAAACAATAATCACTTAATTTATATATAACACACTTCACCAAGAAAACATGCAAGCAAACATGCAATGCATCCTTAATATACAAGCTTACCATGAGAGGACTCAACATCCAAAATCAAGTCAAGTGCATAATCATAATATGGAACTTGACCACTTAGCCCACAGAGGTTAAAATCATCCTGTATATAATCATCATCTACTTCACAGAAGAATTCATTTCCTCGAAGATTGCAAAACCATGAGATCCAAGATGTGTCATCTCCCTCAGAACCACTGACATCTGACTCTTCACTGTCTGTTTCGGATTCTTCTACAGCCAAAACAGGAAAGTGTTTGCATCAGTGAACTAATGAAAACTAGCAGGCAAAGTATTATAAAGCATGGGAAGGATATAAGAAAATGAAACATAGAAATTGAAAGAAAAAAGATAAAGGTATTAGGCATTCAAAGTACATGTTCTATTTCTTAATAATAAAATTAACCAAAGGACAAAGCAACATAATAGCAGTCAGAGCACAAAATTGAAATCTAGAGTAAGCAAATTGAATAAATTGATCATGGCAGATTAATGGTAAATATCCATATAAAATTATTGCACAAACAGAGAATGAGTTATCACATATCTCAACAGTAGAAAATAAGAATTGAGGTTGCCTAGACTGCAAAGCACAGACACAGGCATAGAAGAAATAGGATACCACTGGCAGAAATACTCTGAAATGTATTATCCAATGTTCCAATCTAACTCCTCAGTTATAGTTCCATCAAAGAGAACATAAGTCAATTTTTACCATTTAAGAAGTATAATGAGATAATCTATTTCATTTTCACCTTCTTGCTTCCAAGTTTAAAAGACTTGAAAGAGAATATCATTTCTAACCAGATAAGAGTATGTATAAAAGACAAAGCTTGTCTAAAAGCAAGGCATACTCTCAAGAAAACTGCACTCCATCACATTCTCATTTCTTTATCTTTTGGCTAAAATCCTAGTTCCTTTGAGTGGAGCAAGACTTCTCACAACCAACACGAAATTGACTTGTTTAAATCCTTTTATCATTCACCACTAGCAAAATGACAGATGCCCATCTTAGCAATCCCAGAACAGTAACTTAAAACATGTACTCTTTATGGTATAAGACTTATCAATGTCAAACTTCAAAGAAACAAAACTAAAGAGTTATGTCTTCTAGAGTTTGAGAACCCAGCTTCTTCAATACATTCATTCATAATATTTTATAAAACAAAATCAATTACCACATTCATAGTCAATGATCATGTTGCTAATCCTCGAGCAATTGCAAACTCTAGCAAACATGCAAAAGACAACTTTTTATAGTCTTTGGCAGCAGCCATTTCTTAGAATCAACCACTCCAACATTGATATCAACATTGTGATCCCTCACCTCCACAATAAGAAATGTAAAATGACAAAAAATATAATCTTCCAAAATTTAAAAAAAAAAAAGGAAAAATTTTTTTAAGGAATTTTATTTTCACTTACCAACGGACAAAAAAAAATTAAAAGGATATATTTCAAATAACAAATAAACTCAAATTTATGATGAGAAACAAATATACATAGAAGGGCAAAATATTCTAAGTACACATACAAGGACAAATATCTCTGTTTATCTGATGTATGAATACAGATTTTACCATCAGAAGCATGATTTTTGGAGAGAGAAGCGGAGCGAGAGTCTCGCTGATGATCAGCCGGATGCTTCCCCAAGAAAACGGACATATCCTTGCCGTTGATCGCCGTTCTCGAAGTGGAGGGCGAAGATCTCTCCAGCTGCTTATCTAATGCATCGTTAATCCGCTTCCGATCAACTGGTCCAACAACCACTTCCGACTTGGACCCACCAGCCCCTCTCTCTCTATACATCTTCTATCCTCCTTCGCCGATGACGATTTTTTTTATTAAAAGCTACACGATTATCACCGACACATGGCGCAAGAAATTACTACACTAACCCTGCCTAGGGTTTTTGATGGGAAGCAGTATGTGTGTATTTTTTTATATATAGGGCTTAGCGGCCAGCCCGTTCTCTCTCGGGCGAGAGATTATTATTGAGTTAAAGCAAAAAAAAAAAAAAAAGCAAAGGGAATGACGGATTTAGAGAGGAAGAGAGAGGGATTGTGGGATAAAATCGGAAGAATAATATATTTTTTTCGTAAGGTTCCGGCGAGGAGGCCGATGAATCGGCGGGGACAACTTGGTTCCTCCACTTTATAGCTGAGGGGGGTTTCGTGCGGTTAGTGAGATATTTAATGGGGGAATATGTGGGGACACGTGGCGTGTGATTAGAAAATTGTGGTCCCACTAGGAAGTAGGGGTATCCGATGGGAAGGTATTTGATCGAAGATCTAACGTCCTTTGATGATGATGTGGTGAATGGTGATTGTAGGGTCGTAGCGGAGATTTTTGTTTGCGATTAAAGCCGATTTAAGTGGAAAAAAATGGAAGGACTGCGTTACCGGCACGATATCCATGACCTGTATACATAGTTCTGTGACTTCCGGCTGGCTCAAAAATCATTCCTCGCGTGCCAAATTATTGACACCGCAAAGAGAATGTCCACTGAGGAGCCATGATAATCGTTATACTTCCCCAAAAAAAAATAAAAAAATTAAAAGTTATTTATTTGTTAATAAATAAATATTTATTAATTTATGAAGAATTTTCTTAATACATATATAAAAGAAGTGTGTTAAAAAAATAAAAATAGTTATTACTATGATCATAGAATATGTTAAGATTGATATATGATTCGCTTTGTATAAATAATATAAGTGAAGAAATCACAGTGTTGTAAGTTGAATTAAAGAGTGATATGGTTGACAAATAAAATTTTAAATTTGATTTTAATAGCCATAAAATTTGTGTGATACCATTGATATTTTACACATAGTATATAAAATATAGAACACAAACTCTATAAATACATAATTTATTACTTTTAACTTTAGACTCAAATTATTAAAATCATGGCTTCTCATTTAAAAGGAGTGAAAGAAACTAAATTGACTAATTAAATGAGGAAAGCATTGTGCAAATATAAAAAAAAATATCCTTCCTCAAGTAAAAAAGATTTACAAGTTCAACAAAAATTTTACTTTTTCATAAATCAATCAACAATATCAAGTACCCTTAAAAGATTAGTTGAATATTTGTTAAATGAGATGAAAAATTAGAATGTGAAGAAGCATAAACCAACAAAGTATCCCGATGTAGAAAAAATATTATAAGAGTTATTTTTCTAATAACAAGAAAAAGTGAATATGATTAGAGAAGTGATCCAAACTAAAGAAAAAGAGTTTTTACAGAAAATATATGGCAACTCTAATATGGAATTTAATTTTTGAAGTGATTGGCTCAAGTGGTTTAAAGGAAGACGTAAAATTAAATCTTATCAAAGGTTTGGTAGAAGTAATTTGATAACTATAGAGATTATATAAATTGTTTTACCAAATATAAAAGCTAAATTAGACCCATTTGAATGAAAGAATATCTATAATACGAATAAAATGGGTGAAAGTAGATCATTCTCTTGCTGCAAAACAAATTAGAAAGACAAGAGAAAGACATGGAGAGAATTATTATTATTGTTTGTTACAAAAGTGATGGTTTTGATAAAGTACCACTTTACATTATTAGTAAGTATGCTAATTCTAGATACTTTAAAAATTTAAACAATAGAAACTTAATTGTCATTATCATGTCAATAAAAAAATATGGACGATTAGGTTACTTTTTTAAAAATTTGTTTATTGATTTAATATGAAAATGAATGGTAAAAAATTTTACTTTTGGTGGACAATTGTCCAACCCATCCAACAGTTATTGAAGGACCAAGTAGTGTTGAACTATTTTTCTTGCCTCCTAACATAACCTCAAAGATTTAACCACGTGATCTTGGGATGATTCGAGCATTAAAAATCTATTATCAACATCAATTTTTTTTCTAGCATCTTAAAAGACTACAAGATAGGAGCAACAAACCTAAAAAAAAAATTAACATATTGAATGCTATCAGCTTTATTAATGCGGCTTGGAACATTGATGTGAAGACAACGACTATTGCAAATTATTTTTGACATTGTAAAATTCGATCAAGCGAAGGTGTGGCTATCATACAATAAGCTGGTGAAGATGAAGGCATCCATGGGTTATATGAATCTATTTTCTAGTCTATGCTATAGATATTAAGCATCTTTTGAATTATGCCTGTGAAATCAATGCAATGATGAAATCTCCTAGTGATGAAGAGATTATTCAAGGGATAATGGGTATATTCGCTGATGACAGTCGTGATCCAAATGACAATTATAGTTTATCAAATATTTCCACAAACAAGGCTTTTCAAGCAATAATAATATTAAATATCTACTTTCAATAATAGGAAAGAAATATGTGTCACTTTTAATGTATGCATTACTAAAAAAATAAGGATGAGGTTGAGTTTAATTTAGGAATAAAGAAAAAAGAAACAACGTTAAATACATATTTTTGGAAAAGAGTTTAATTAGAAAATGTAAGTTATTAAGAAAAAAATATCTTAATAATATGAATTTTATATGTTGTTTATTGTTAATATATTTTTATACTAAATCAATTATTAATTTATATTTTCTTTGCATCTTAAAGGATTAGGCAAAAAGTTATTATCTTATGCATTTAGTAAAATTATTATCTTAATACATTGGCCCAAGTTAGGACCAAAAAAATTTATTATTTAAACGAAATTATTAATTTATCAAACATTCATTAATCAACGTCTTGCATTATTGCTAAGTCAATACATAACAATTTATATACCAATTAATGTGATACTTAAGATGATATCACAAGTTGTCATATGTCCTTAAGTTTTTATTTTATTTATTTAATTATATTGTCATATGCTGAATTGTATAAGAGCTTAAGCATATTTGAATTTGTGTTGAGTAGTGAAGCAAACGCTTTCGTAATTGCTCTTGCACGACAAAGTTGCTCTCTCCTTTCTGCTGATTTCCACTCAAGGGAATGAGAATTAGGTGCGTCAATTGACTTCGTACAAATTACTAAAATAAGCGCATATTCGTTCCAGAGTGGAGCCATCGAATCTGTTAGTCCATCCAGACCAGATACTCAACTTTATCAAAATTTTCCACTCGTCCAAAACTCAATCTCCCACAACGATCATAAAACTGTAAGAACAATTTGCCTTATGGTCATTTGCCAATCATTGGCTAAAATCGTAACCTATGTCTGATAACACTTCACCACCTCAACTACCCTATTGTCCCATACAAGCAGGAGACTAAGGGCTTCCAAAATCATTTGCCAATCATTTGCTAAAATCGAATTGTCTCGTCATCCTTCCATTCCATCAAGCCATCCATTTTACCAAAAGCACAATGAAGACAATGCCAAAAGATCCAATAATGGCCTTTTCATCTGAGTTCTACTTTGATCATAGACTTTGCTTAAGTATAATGCTCGTCTGTAACCTATGTCTGATACCGACTTGGACAAGTTTCCACTGCAACACCTTGACTGCCTTCAAATTGTCCACTTTCTCTCACCTGTTTCTCACATTTTTGTAAAATTGTTTGAAAACCAAGAAAAGAATGAGAATCAGAATTAGAATTGAGCTGGAATAATGCCATTCCAGCTTTATGGGAGCCTACTAGATTAAAAGAACAAGCATGTGACCACACATCATTTACACAAAATGAAATCTGGCATATAATTACAGTAATTAGTTTCTAAAACCATTAACAAGATGTATGCACCAAGTCAAAGAAGCAGCAACAAGATAATGTGCTGCTATTCTTCTTAATCTTCAGCAAAATACTTCTCCTCTGCATCCTGACTCACTTCTCTGAGCCAGTGATCATCCAGTGTCTCATCAGTATCTATTTTTGAGTAATCAAAATGCTGATGATCTTCACCTGACAGAAACTTCTGCTGCATGATGTAGGTGAACTGTTCCATCAAATCTTGAGTCTCTTCTGCAGACGGTGCTACCTCCTGATTGTCACTTGCAGCAGAATGATTTACAGCCGTCTAAAGGTCACAAGTGTCAAAAACAACCTTTGCTCATTTTGAGGTAACTAAGAATGACTAATAACCAAGTTTCAGAAACAAAAGCTAAGAGAAGGCAAATGCAGATACATCAAAATTATGTCTCGAGAAGCAAAAATTATGAGCTCAAATCACAGATTTTGAATCATAATCTACAGGAATGTTATGTTATTCATTTGAGAACTACCTTGAAAAACATTGTAATGGTCTACCTCACCCCTCTTTTGTTAGCTTGCTCTTTATCTCATTACTACATTCAACATGAGAGAAAACAAGGCAAGCAAATCATCCAACTTGATAATTAATATACTTCTGCTTGCCTTCATTTCTATTCAAATTAGACAAAATAAAGATAAAGGACATAGCGCCAGGCCCCAATATTTCCTTTACTCCTCCTGGCTTTGAGAAGCACTAAAAAAGTAACTCATTATCTCTCCCATTGACAATAAAGATGGACAAGACCAACAAAACAATGGCACACAATAATATCCATACTGACTCACCGTAGTGAAATAGACATCATTGTAAGGTGAGATTTAATCTGAAACTATTTCCACTAAACCCATTGAATTTCAATAGGAAGCCTTTTTTAATACCTTATCATGAAAGAAACCTAAACAAGGTGGAGAATCTTTGACTACGTGTGGCAGCAATCATATGTTTGCTGAAGGGCATTCCTCTATAATTCACAACACAATTCGTAATGTCTCCTTAGTTACCTTGTGCACCTGTTTCATGCTCTTTAATCTACCGTAGATCTTCACTGCTATAGATGACTAAATAATAACTAGCAGGTTATGCATCATCTTTAAAGTTAGCCAAGCGCAGATGTTGAATAAAAAGTTCGAAGAAACAACACGGAAAATGACCATGGAACTAAGAAATTTCAAGGGAAGAGTAAATTACCTCAGTGGAGCGTGCAACCCAACTTGCATTTTTCACTGCTTCATCGTCATCCTCGTCCTCGTCCTCTTCTTCGTCCTCGTCCTCTTCTTCCTCTTGTTGGTTTCTGTCATTACCAATCCATTCCCTTTCAGCCACACCCAACCTCTGCTGCTCCTCCCTAATCTTTGCAACCAAAACTGCTTCCTCCGATCTCCTCATCAAAGTCTCAGACCAGCGCTCCCCTGGCCTTGCCATGTCCCTCCCACTCAAATCCTGAAACTTCCCCACATATTCATGGTGCAAATAGGGCTCCCTCTCTCTCATAGCATCCTCGGAGAAGTAGTGCCCATCATGTATCAGTCTATTAAGGTATGCAAGCCTCCGGTTCTTCACCGTGACTGACCTCGACCGCAAGTCCTCTGAAGTTGGATTCATCTTGCTCCTAAGATTCTTTAAGTGCCAATTGATCTCATAATCACTATTTAGTGGATCAAACTCGCGAAGCTCATCAGAAGTCAATTCGGATCCATATCTTTCTGAAATAAACACTTAAAACTAAATCAGACTGTTAACAAGCTTTCTTAAATCAGATAAAATGAATCACAATAACAATAATAGAGGAAAATATGGTAATAATAAAGGAAAAGAAAGAAAAAATTATTAGGAATATGGTTAGACAACGGAAATACCTAGGAAAACGGCGGCGTCCCTGGAGAGGAGGTCGAGGAGGATTGATTTGCGTTGAGAGGGAGTGGCGGCGTTGGATTGTAAGGCACGAGGAAAGTAGAGGTGATCCAGACACGAAAGTCTCGACGTTATACTTTCCATTGATTCCTCCTTTACTCTCCTCTCCATTCTCTCCCACCAACGCAACAGCACAAATACAACAAACGACCAATTATTTAACTATTTTTTAGTTGCTTGTTTGTTTTCCTGCGTATTATACCACTGTACAGACAAATATCTTTCCCGTCACTCCCATGGCGGTGATGTATAAACAACAATATATTGGGTGGGCGCCGACGGCGTCGTTGTACCTCGTCATGCCGTCGCGGAATTGGTAGCTTGTGAGAATCACGTGACATTGGATTTTCTTCATATTCCAGCTAGACTTATTCTCTTTTTTAATTTTATACGGCAAAAATAATACGTAGCATTTATTATTCATATATGAATTGTTACAGAACATTCGGAATTAAAATTTTATATATTTTTAGAGTTTGTGTTCAGTATAACTGTAGTACCGTATTATAATTTATTTCAGTCATTAAATTTTTTATTTTATTTTTTATTTCATATATCTACCGTATTATAATTATACCAGACGCGGCTCCATATTTTTATTACATAAACACTTTATTTCTTTCTTTAAAAAATTCCAGATAATTTTCTACATGAAAAAATATTTTAATAAATAAATATAAAATTTTATCGTGCAGATGACAAAATGTCAGACTCAGATTGGGCTTAGTAAAGTCCGAACTCTGCCCTAACATGTTTTTTGTCAGATTAGATTTTTTTTTGACTGAACCGAAGAGTTCGAATTTTACAATACCTTTTTTTAAAAAAATTATTTATTATGTTTTACAACTTTACAGTTTATAAAATTTGATTTTTTTTTGTTAGATTAGGTTTTAAAAGTTGGTTAAATGATTCAAAGCTCTAAGGGTATTTGATAGGTATTTCAAAGCTCTAAGGGTATTTGATAGGTATTTTAAATTTTTATATGTTAAATAATGTTTCATTCATTAGTGATTAATAATTTTTTATAAAATTCAAGTGAATTAACTATATTATTTTACCAATTAATTGATAAATATTTTATTATTTAAAAATTTTAAACAAAACAATTTAAAATATATAACATTACTAAAACTTTAAATATATGCTATGAATGGGTTAAATATATATATTAAAAATTATATTTTACTAAAAATAATATACATTTTTTTAAGTATTCTTTCGGCTGTCAAAGAAAAGATATCACCCAATCTATCTTGGAATTTCAAGAAGGCTCTTTCCCTTTTAATTATGTAAGAGTTTCTGTCTTTAAAGGTCACCCAAAACGAATACACCTTCAAAGTCTTGTCGATAAGGTAAAATCTAAACTAGAATCTTGGATGGGCAAGTTGTTGTCTATGGCTGGAAAGGTCCAACGAGCGCAATATGTTATTCGGGCCATGCTCCTTCATAGCTTCATCATTTACGGATGGCCAAAGTCTCTTATTAATCAAATCTCTGGCTGGACTCGAAACTTTCTTTGGACAGGTTGCTGTGACGGGAGGTGTCTAGTTACAGTTTCTTGGCCCACGATTTGCTCTCCAAAAAATAAAGGTGGCTTAGGGCTGCGGGATTTTAATCATCTGAATTTTGTAGCCCTACTAAAAACAGCCCGGAACATCTTTTCAAGTTCTTCTCCTTGGAGCATCTTCTTCAAATGTCGGTTTAATCTCTCCCTTAGCAGCATGTCTGGTACTTATAAAACCTCATCAATATGGCCTGGTTTGAGACTTGTTATTGCCAAGCTCTTCCAAAGCTGGAAATAGATTGTTGGTATTGGTGATTTAGTGAATCTTTGGCATGATAAGTGGCTTCTTGCTCCAATAGCGAGCACCTTTCCTACTAATATTAAGGCTTTTCATCTTAGATCTAAAGTGTCTTCCTTGTTTACTACAAACTCTTGGTCAATTTCGGAGGCTTTTCAACAACATTTTCCAACTTTAACAGCTCAAATTCTTGTTGTTCCTCTTCATCTTGATCCTGGGGATAATGTCCTTATTTGGGAGCACTCTAGCAATGGCATGTTAACTTTTAGTAATTGTTACATTTCTTTTCTTGGCAAGTCTTTTGCTTGTCAGTGGAATACAGCCTTATGGAACAAGTTTATTCCCCCCAAGACGTTTTATCTTAGCCTGGAAGCTTTTCCGTGAAAGGCTTCCTACCGAAGACAATCTCCATCAAAGAGGCAGGTACATTGTTTCCGCTTGCCAACTTTGTTCAACTATGTAGTGTGAGGAAACTATTAGCCATCTTTTTTCCAACTGCCATTTTGCTAAAGATCTTTGGGATTGGCTTACCTCATTGTTTAACACGTCCCCCACGACCTGGTAATGTTTGCGATCTTCATGATTGTATTTTAAGCAAACAATTTCCCTCTCATACACCTCAAATGTGGTTGATGTCTTCCCTTTGTGATTTTTTTACCACATTTGGAAGGCTAGGAAGAAGCTAAAGTTTGAAAATATTCGACCTTCAATTACTCGTACTAAGCATTAATGTTTGAGCTATCTCTCCCATTTGAATAAACTTTGCTCGGACTTTGTAAGCCGTCCTAACTCATTTCCTATTTATAGTCTTCTTAACTTGAGTAATCCCCTCCGCATTTCTCCAAAGATCTTTATAATTCTATGGCATCCTCCAATCTTTTCTTAAGTTAAAGTTAATATTTATGGTTTCTCTAAAGAAAATCCAAGTCCAACTTCTTGTGGCGTTGTTTATAAATATCCTAATGAAATATTTTTGGGTTACTTTATTTTATCAATTAGAAATCAAACATCCTTTATGGATAACTTTATGCTATTATTGTTGCTGTTGAATTTACTTTCTATAACAGCGGACATTCTTTGTGGTTAGAATGTGATTCGATGATAGCCTATTATTATCTAAAAAGTAAAAATTTATCTCTACCTTAACAGCTTCGTAAGATGGCTCAAACGCCTAATTATGATAAAGGTTATGTGATTTTATTATTCCCATATTTACAAAAAAATATAACAGTGTTATAGACACTTTAATCAATATTGGTTTAAGTTCATGTGACTTAACATATTGAAATTATCCTCCATTAGAAATTAAAAAATATTTACTTAATGATACTTAAAATATACCTAAATACTATTTTCTTAATTCTTCTCTAAAATAATATTATTTTTTATAAGATTTAATTTTACTTAATGATACTTAAAATATACCTAAATACTATTTTCTTAATTCTTCTCTAAATTAATATTATTTTTTATAAGATTTAATTTTTTTATCTTATTTATTTAAATTTTATACCTTCTTTTTCTTTTAATATAATTTTCCTCTATTTAAAAAAAAAAAAAGTCATATCGAGACGTTTTAAGTGAAACCAAACCCGGCCCAAATATCTAGAAAACATGCTCGGCCTGACCTCAGACCAGATTTTATATTCATCCCGAAAAGACTCCCAGCCTCTAAGTACCTGAACAGGAAAGAGACGTTGAAATGAACAATCGATCACAATGTGAAAAATGGATCTTTGTTTCATTCATAAAATAATTTACAAAGATCCAGATGATCCTGCTAAGAGAAACAAGAATTCCCCACTCGATTGTGGTGGCAATTGCACACCCTACAAATCTTTGGGGTAAGCTACTAAGCTTGGCGTATACGTAATTCCCTAAACGCCAGATTCTTTTATCTCAAAATTACAACAGCTTTTTGAAGCAAATATTCTGATACCACCAGTATTTAAACTACCCTCCTTTTATCCTGTATATCAATTATAACTACCCTCCTTGCACCTTGCATTTCAATTATTGAAGTATCATCAAGGCCGGTATCTAGATATTTTGTAGTTGCCCCACGTGGTAAGTAATTGACTCAGGGCAAGAAGAGGCTTGTAGAAGCTCCAGTCGGTTGGATGGTGGATTAAAATGCAATGTGTAATCTTCATCTGAAAGTAACACAATCATAAGAGTTACGTTTTATTATCATAAAATTATTCGATCCCCGATGAAGTGTTGTTACAAAGGAAAATAAAAGATTCTGTGAGATGAAGATTAGAGTCTCACTTTCTTTTACCGTTCCATAGAGCCAGCATAATACTTCATCGGCAAATGCCAAACAAACTCCACCCTGAATAACCAATTTTCAGTCATGAGGCAAGCAAAATCCAGCATTTACATTAGAAAATATTGACTGAGACGAGAGATAACAAGATGGAAACAGCTTG
The DNA here is from genome assembly GCA_030449875.1 of Aegle marmelos. NCBI lineage: Eukaryota > Viridiplantae > Streptophyta > Magnoliopsida > Sapindales > Rutaceae > Aegle > Aegle marmelos. The sequence continues at coordinate 4,896,096 of JASUUL010000093.1, forward strand.
ATTTGTTACCAAAAAGCTTTTTTTAAAAAAGCACATTTATACACCATTTTGAGCAAAAGAAGTAAAGAGTTAAACCAAGAATAAATTCATCAAGAGTAAAGGAATCACCAGTAAACAAACATGAAGCAAGAGAATTAATTTACATGGAATTCAAACAAATTCACCTGCCAATAATTCTTCATTTTCACTCTGTGAGTAATATCTTTGGTTCTTAGTCTCTCTGTACGAACAAGTCGACCTGAATCATCCCTGCATCAACATTGATATAATATTACCATTTTTTAACTGGACTGTGGATAACAAAATACTTCGAAACAAAATGACTCCCGAAACTGAACACAGTGAGCACATATGCTTTAAGACAGAGGAAGAAGAGAAGAGGCCACAATCATACTACTGCCAACCATCTGGATGGAAAAGCACATTTGTGATACTTTTTTAAACACATTCAGTCTTAACCTTTCTGATTGCAGGTTGATGTAGTGTTTCTTGTAAAAAGATTGAAGAGTCTTCAGTGAAGACTGGAAACAATAAAGGTGAAAGTTACCTAAATCCAACAACAATAAATGGAACACCAGCCAGGAAAGATTGAATCTGAAACAAGAGATAACAAAAATGAATATTATCACTTCTAACAAGACAATGGAACAAAACTGCATTTAAGAACAAGAGAAAATTCTGGACTGAAATATTCTATCCAGCAATTTACAACAGCAAAGTTGCATCACTGAAGAAATATATAATGCCATTATATAACATTTGAATTATTGACTTATGATGCTAGAAATATTATTGGTTTTATTCATGCCCTTGTTAAATACTAGAGCAGTGCCCCATTTGCATTATTAAAGGATATGCTGAGAATATGTAATGGCCTATGGATGGACATTTTAAGATCGAAACCTATCTCCTTAAGATTGGAAATAAATGCTTGTGACCTCAATGTATTTGTGGAACTCTGCCCTAGGGAAATTGTGCGACTTCTACATTTTTGCGCCTATGGTGCTTAATTAGCAGATGGGATGCTGACTCTCACTTGTACATTTGTTGAACTTTGTAATTAGCAAGATTTTGTTCTTGAAAGACAGATTACCAAGTCAAATGATTGAAATTCCTATTGTGCACGGATATAAAATAAGATTTAATCTACAAATATGTAATTGTACACAACAAAATAAGGACATCTACAACTGCATTATTGTACGGGCTGACCTTCCAACAAACTCCTAACAACTGAGTGCAATTATACCAAATAAAAGAAAAGAAGCATAAATTCAAAGCCAGTATAGGATATCAAATGTACCCAATACTTGAGCAGTTTCTCTCTCTCAAATTTTTCTTCAGTATGATAATCCAACTGCAATATGAGAAAGACGGTTACAATGTTACCAGCAAAGTGGTAATGTTCCAAAATGGAAAACCCCATAAAGAAACAAAACGAGCCACAACAGTCTGAAACAATACAAGCATCTGGACCAACCTCACGACTTGTCTTTAACTCCACATAAAACCTCCTTCCATCATCAGTTGAGTCACAGCAATCCATTTCAGCACCCATCAAAAGACGATGAGCCCCTAATTTGGTTTTGATCACAGCACAAAATTCAACATTGGCATCAATATGATGTATCCCTTCTCCATCAGCTCTTCTAGGATCTTCAGTGGCAAGGCTTTCAAAACAATATCCCCAGTAACATCTAAACAAACAATTCAAAACTAGAATGAAACACAGTTCAATTGAATCCATAACAGAAGTGGCAAAAGAAATAATGGTCAATTACAATTAGTTTTATCAAAAAATACTGAACCAACCAGATGGGGTGCAACCAATCACCATTTATTATATTAAAGATCTCCCAAACTTTCAGTCCTAAGGCATTTATTTCAGAGTAAACCACTGAAGTCCAGTACCTTCGGCGATCCAACTCACTTTTTGGCCTTTCTTGCACTTTATGCACATCAAGATAGACAACCCCATTCCTTTTATGGACTCCCATTGCCCAAGGCTCATTTCGGATATAAGCAGTAGCTAGTATCTACAGAAAAGCAAGAAGTCATTCGTCAACCAAAAGAGCTCATAGAGAGAAACCAGCAAAAGTTAGCTAGCTGATGATAGAATGAGAGGTTGACAAAACTTTTATTACATTTCAATTTACTAAAACAAACAGGGGATACAATTTATATCAAATTATATGTCTGACTTTCTTCAATTTCTTGCTCATTTTCTAGGGGATTGCATCATTCATTAATTCCCTAAGAATAAAGTCTATACAGCCAAATTCATATTTATGTGTTAGCGATACAAACTTTTTAATCCACACCATAAGCATCTCATAAAAGCAATGATTCAACTATCCACTAAACATCTGTTAACACTTTAAGTAAAGAGAATTAAAAACACTGACTGAACCAGAATCTAAAAGTTCAAGATCAGTTAAAGATATTCACTGAAAATGCCAACAAATATTAAACTAATTTTAATCAATTATCCAGAGGTAGCACTTACCTTGTTAAGATTGTTACGGAATGTCTGCAAAGAAAACAGGAGGAGAAGGCATATATTAATTTTAAGATCTTAATAAAAGCATGGTAGGAATATGAGAGCTAAAGCTATTAGCCACTCTTCATACCACAAAATGCATGTTCTGAAGCGGGATATTTCGGTTTCTTATACAAGAAAGCAGGTCGCCAAATCCCTCAGAGCCTAACTCTTTAGAAGAAGAGAAGTAAAAACAGTGTTAGTCATATGCATTACCCCTCATAGCATAAACCCAAAGAAATACATATAGAAGGAAACATAATTGCTAATATATTATCCCAATGCAAAAGGCAGTGATTGCAAAATTACAAACGACAAGCATACCTTTTTTCTCAATGAAAGTATCAAAACCTTCATTTAGATCAGATCCAACATCCTCGGAAATGAGACGCTTGAAAAGCCTCTAGAAGCATGAAATGAAAAGCAAGGGAAAGAGCTTACAATCAGGACAAATAATCACACGTAAAAGGAACCTACACAAAAGTAGTTTAGTAAACTTCTTTGAGAATAGGTTCCCAAAAGCTTACCAAGCTGCGATCATCAAAGTAGACGTCACCACCTTCTACACGACTGTATTGTGCAAGTTCACATGGCTATTGGATTGAATAGACCAATACAGCAAAACAGAAGCAATGAAAAACAACAAACGCAATAGACAAATACATGAATAAAAGAAGAGGAAGTTGGATCACCTCTTGAAAAGCAACAACTTTTCTAGACAAAGTTTCTTCGCTCCTTGAAAGCTTAAATTCAGAAACAAATCGTTCATCCTGGCGACCATTTGAGAATCTTGAGCCATGGCCATAACCTCCCTGCCTTGGAGGATATCCAGGCCGAGGAAGAATGCCCACACCTCCTCTATCGTTCAGCCATCGACCACGTCCAAAACCCCCTCTTCCACCGTGGTTGTTATTATTGCGTACAACAGGCAATACTGCCAATGAAATTTTCAGGGAAAACCAAATTTGTTACAACACTAATGGTACAAATACTAGACTGTTTAGCACTAGATGTTTTAAACAACAGACGAATAGCAAAACAAAATAATTAGTAAGGTGCAAAACCAGTACACACTGCAAATCTACAAATAAAAGAAATTAACAAAATTGAAAGAAAAATCTCATAAAAAATGAAAGCAAATAGCTCGAAATCCAGCAATAAACCTAAAAGAATAATAAAAATTAGTAAATACCAGGGATAGAATAAGGGCTAACGGCAGTGGTTTTACAGTAAGCTTCGTTATCAGAGCCAAACAGATCTTTATCTTCTTCTTCTACTACTACTGCTTCATTATCATCATCATCGCCAAAAAGGTCCCTAGCATGATTATAATTATAATCTTCATTATAGTTATAATCTTCAGAATTGTTGTTATTCAAATTAAAAGTATTCTCTACTTCTTCTCCACTCTGTTCTTCTCCTCCTCCTACTTCTAATCCAGCAGCTCCTCCTCCGCTGCTTGGGCTTCCACTGGCACTGCTGGACTCTCCCCCATCAGTGCCGTTGGAAGAAGACGACGCCGATGAAGACGACGATCGCGATGATGAGGCGGAGGAGGACGAAGACGATGAGGAAGCTGACGACTCGTGGGTCCCGTCTCCTACTCCGTGGTTGTTTCCGTATTCCTCCCCGAAAATATCAACGTCCTGGTCCGGGAAATCCATGGAGGTTTTTCGGCGAACGCTCGGGAGAATGTCCTGAGTTTTACGTTTTATCAATTTACGAATGTCGCAGTCGAGCCTTGCCTTGTTGATGCCGAGGGCGGAACAGTGGGTGGACTCGGATAGTACGATCCGATTACGTATATGAATATATCTTTTTGGGCCTTCAGCTAACTGATTAGATTGGGCTCAGCAAATTGATTGTTCAGTTTTCAGAGTAAGCCTTTCTAGACGCCCCCAAAGTTCCTCGCGCAACTCGTTTCTTCTTGAAATTACTTCAATAACCAAAAGCAAATTAATTAATTATTTTTTATTTTGAATGAAAATTTAATTAAAATCTTAAGTAAGTTATTTTTTTAACAAAATTTTTATACCTATTCCATTCCATTTCATAATTCATATTTATATTTTAAATTTTAAACGAGAAATATTTTTTAAAAGGAAATTATAAGAATTTTAGGTTATGGAGATATAAATGATAAAATAAGCAGTAAATGATTAAAGAATTTAAGACTTATATGTATTTTGTAATAATAATTTAATATATATATATATATATATATATATATATTAAGGGTGGAATTTTTTGGGAAGATGGTTAATTTTTTCATATGGAGTATTTTATAAAATAAAATAGAGATTGTTTTAGGAAATAAAATTTTAAGAGATATCGTAAGAATTTTAGAGGGGTGTTAAAAACTCCAGTCTTTTCTTTATCGGATGTTGCAACAAAGTATATATTCTCAATTTACGTCCCAAATACACCGGCTATCGGCAGAAACCAAATGAATCATATTCTATTATTCTGCTTCCATTGAATTGGTGAAAATAAATTCATTCCTTGAAAGGATGATTGAAATCGAAGAAAGCAAGAATAAATGGAAAAAAAAAAAAACCCCTCATACATAAAATAAAACAAATAGAGCAGTCAGGTAGAGAAGATTTGTTTATTTTATAATCAGAAGCTGATGGGATGAGAACGCGTGAAACACGAGCATATATTTGCTTACTGTTCTGATTCCTGAAGACATTTACACACACACACTTTTCGTGTGCCGTTTTTTTTTATCATTTTAATAACTAAGAACAATACCAATTATTTTAAAATTTTAAAATAATTTTATTCGTATAAGCTGATTCTTCCCAAATTAGGCTGCATTAATTGGATCATTTATTCCTGGATCATCTGAACGTAAATGAGGATAATGCGAAGCACCATCAGCGCAACGGTTGGTCCTCTATTCGAGGTGTTAAGAACACAAGTATGAGGTTAATCAAAGAGGGCTTTTCAATCTGTGCAATGCAATTGCAAAGACTTGGATTGGAAAGAAAAAGATCAGATATTTATTTATGTCTACAGAAACGTGTGACTTCGAATTCATTTGACAGTGATTTTTCTACGTCACGTGATTCGATATGTAAAAGAAATAGCTGAGAATAATAGACACGATCTTGTTGTCTTTCCATATCAGCGGTATGATGATGAAATTAAAATTCTCACATATTGGTACCGTGGTGGCGTGGTTTTTTTTTTTAAAATTATTTATTTAGTTATTTAAGTTCGAATATTAAAAGAGATATGAGGCTAAAAATTGATTTTAGAATTTGCGCACATTCATAACAAATATTATAAATCAATCGAAATTTAAAGTTATACAATTTAATGTTTATTAGATATTTTATTATTATAATTTTTAACTTATAATTGTTTAATCTCAATATTAATGAGGACCTTATATTAGGATAATAAACACTTTTCCTTTGTATAAAAGTAAATATCAAATTGTAGAATACGTTTGACTTAAATTTTTGAGTCAAAATTAAGCTAAAATTTTAAATTAGGAGAAGGAGAATAAGGATATTTTGTTTCTTTATTTTATTTTAGCACGCCGCTTGTTAAATTTTGACTTGAGAACTCGTTTGACTTAGAAACTATAGCATATTCACTGAAAACGCATACCTAATGGGATGTTAAACTAAAGTAACGTGCTAAGATTCTTATGAAATGAGTTCACCGGTGACATGGTACACCTACAACCCTTCCTATGTAAACTTTGTCCAAGCAAGTGTGCAGCCAAAGAAGTTAGAAGCTGTTTCTCTTTTATATATGTACATTCTTGTAAATTAATTTGGAATTTACCTATTTCTCTGTCCTTAAAAAGAATAAAAAAAAAATTATCATCGCACGTATTGGGTCTAAAACTCTAAATTCTTAAGCTCATGGGCTGGCAGGCATGCATTATAACGATGATGGGTCCAAAAGGTTCTGTTTGAGTGTGTCTTGGCCCAAACTTGATACGCTGCTCTTCTAAGTTGCAGTTAGGCCCATAATCAGCAATATTCTTAGTCCGTACCCGCTTCGGCTTATGTATAAAAAATGTACGTATTATCGCCGTGGGGGGCCATTAGAATAATGGGAATTTTTATATCACGACGTGAGTTACGTCATATCATTAATAATAACAACAACACTAGAGTTAGGATAGCGCTGTCGGCGAGTCACGGTGGAGCGACGATCGGCCCGCAGCTGTTATTGCGGAGGAGTGCCTGCTGGACTTGTCTCGGAGGAACGGCTGCTCCGCGTGCAAAGGCGGAGAGGAGCAGATGGTGTTAGGGTTAGGGGACTCATGCTTGTGGTTTTTACTCTTTTCCTGTCATTAACTTTGATTTTTGTAAAATGTGCTGCGTGGGTTTTGGGTCAGATTAGGGTTTTTTAACTGACCCATGAATTGAATTGAAATGCCCAAATGCAAACGGACTTGCGAAATGGGTATCTGGATAATTTACTTTTTGTTTTTCTTGATGGATTGGTTTCTTAATTACGTCCCATTGTTGTTTTTTATGTGATTGCAGAATGTTGAACTCAGTGACTAGCTGATTTGACTATGGCTGCATTTGCTTAACGTGTCATCAGCCTCATTGTTTTCTTTGTTTTTTCCGCTTTCTTTTTTCTTCTTCTTCTTTCTATTTTTGGGGTGGGAATTGGTTGAAGATAGGGAGTGATACAAATTCCGAAATACCCATAATCCGAATTTGATTAGATCAAAATTCACAGTAAAAAGTCATCATTTTGTCGTCTTTTGTTAAATTGTAATGCTCTATATAAGAATTTCATTGGAAACACAATTTTTGGACCCGGGAAGCCACGAATAAAAAGCTCAAGTTATTTAATGGTAAGAGAAGCAAATGTGTAATTGATCGACAGGAAAGAAAAGCAACGTTTAAAATGGTTGCGGAGGAGAAAATGTACAAGTGGTTATGCATTCGTAAGGGATAGTAAACCGCAACTCCGAGCTTTACCTACTTAATATTACTTGACCATTGGGTTTTCCAATTCCAACGAGCGACGTTTTTGTAAGCAAGCAACGCTTTCATGTGTATATGTTTTAATAAATAATTAACTCATCAGAAAATTCCATGTAAAAGCGTGAATCATTTCATGAGAAATTTATACGGTAGAATTTGAATTTTTGAATCCACCTTCTTCAATTCTCGTTGAATCCCCAGATTATGAAAAGTGAAAACAACTATCGTTTTTCAGCTTCTTGTTTGCTTCGGTGGAGAATAATCATATATGATAGATTGATAGTGTGAAGGGTGGAGCTATTAATTCGAACCAACCAAATACTCCTCAGCCCTTACTCCCATTTGTTGTCGTCACACTCGCCGCTTAATTTGAAAATTTTAAATTCGACTATGCGGACTCAGCTAAATTCCAAAAATGCGTATGCTGACTAGCATGACTGATCTTTTTTATTGTGATGATTGTGTGTGTGTGTTTCCAATTTTGGCATACAGCAGTGATTTTGTAATTGCTATTAGTAAATCGATTGTTTATTCTATGGGGAAAAAAAAAATGCTGTCCATGAAGAAAAGTCTAGTTATCTGCCTTAGAAATGAGAGATGCGTAAACAGTGGGGTAGCAATAGCCTAATACGAGGTGGCCATGTATATGTCGATGGGACATGAGAATAACGAGTTAACATGAATGAACTAAGGTTATTTTCATAATTTTAACTAAAAAATTATTAATATATTTACTGAAACGGTGTGGTTATTTGAACCTTTTAAAATATATATTAGACTCATTTTTTTTAATAAAATTTTTTATTCTTAAAATATCTCTGGCAGAATGATAATTAAATGCGAAAAATATTTACTACTCCCTCTTTTAATATTCCATCTCTTCTCGGACAAAAGACTGAACGAAATTGTTTGATATTTGGGAATAATTTCGTGATTGACAAAACTTGAATTCAGCCAACAAGCTATTTCCTAGACTATTCTTTGAATTTCGGCTATAATCCTGTCTCCGGGGTCAACTTAATTTCTTTTTATATATTAAAAGTAAAAAAAGCCATGAGAGACAAAAACGAATTGTTAAAACGAATTAAAGAAAATACACATAAATATTATAAATTACACATAAAATTAGTAAATATAAAGTAAAACTAGTAAATTAATACAAGATTATTAATTATTTAAAAAATTAACATTGTTTCTTATAGAATTTTAATGAAATATATTTTCTTTGCTTACAAAAAATATTTTCTTTAATTAAACAAAAAATATTATACTAAAAAAAGTAAAAGAAAATTTATTGAATTGGTTATCATAAATTCTATATTTATTCTAGGACATTTGTATACTCTTTTTTCCCAATTTTATATAATGATATCTATTTATTATATATATTAATTACACGTAATTATTTATCTTGATGTGGATCAAGTAAAAATAAAATAAAAAGCTTATATTATTAGACATATATATAATATATTAATAAAATTAGATTTAATTTTGAGTCATACACATACTTTATGTAGTTTTAAACCTTTCACTTGTATTTTAAGACTTTTTAGGGTTGAAAAAAAGTATAGAAAGATGTAATATAACCTCATCTTATAACAACTATGAAAGATATTAAGATAACATTTTTCTTTAAAAATATGATTTTGAACATAAATTTCCTCTTTAATAAAACATCACATGTATTACATAAATGCAAAACTAACATTGTTCAATTTAAATAAAGAAATCAATAAATATATAAAGTAATAATTATTATAACAAATTTTTATTTTATAATTGTAAACTTTTTTTGTAGTAACTATTATATTAATTTACTTATTTTAGCTTTTATTTATAAGTTTTAGGCATAATTTACAAAATTTATGTTTTATTTTATATTTAATGTTGATTTACTTATTTCATATTATATTTATAAGTTTGCATTTCATTTACCAGTAATATATCAATTTACTAGTTTTATAATAATTTACTTATTTTAGCTTTCTTTTATAAGTCCTATGTTTCATTTCTAAACTTAATATTTTATGTTACAGTTAGTGTTGATTTACTAGTTTTATATTATATTTACAAGTTTTTTTTTGTTTACTAGTAATATATTAATTTACTTGTTTTATCTTCTATTTACAAGGCTTATGTTCTATTTTCAAAATTTATGTTTTATTTTTCACTTAATGTTGATTTATAAGTTTTATATTATATTTGCAAGTTCTTGTTTTATTTACTAATAATACATTAATTTATTAATTTTATATTAATTTACTCTTTTTACCTTCTATTTACAAGTCTTATATTTAATTTCTAAAATTTATGTTTTATTTTACAATTAATGTTGATTTATAAGTTTTATATTAAATCTACAAGTTTTTGTTTTATTTACTAATAATACATCAATTTAATAGTTTTATATCAATTTACTTATTTTATTTTCTATTTACAAATTTTATGTTTAATTTCTAAAAATTATGTTTTATTTTGCACTTAATGTCGATTTATAAGTTTTACGTTAAATTTACAAGTTTTTATTTTTTTTACTAGTAGTAATACATTAATTTACTAGTTTTATATTAATTTACTTATTTTATCTTCCATTTACAAATCTTATGTTTAATTTCTAAAAATTATGTTTTATTTTGTACTTAATGTTGATTTATGAGTTTTATGTTATATTTGTAAGTTCTTGTTTTATTTACTAATAATACATCAATTTACTAATTTTATATTAATTTAGTCTTTTTACCTTCTATTTACAATTCTTATGTTCAATTTCTAAAATTTATATTTTATTTTATAGTTAATGTTCATTTACAAGTTTTATGTTAAATCTCAAGTTTTTGTTTTATTTACTAATAATGCATCAATTTACTAGTTTTATATCAATTTACTTGTTTTATTTTCCATTTACAAATTTTATGTTTACTTTCTAAAAATTATGTTTTATTTTGCACTTAATGTTGATTTATAAGTTTTATGTTAAATTTACAAGTTTTTATTTTGTTTACTAGTAATACATCAATTTACTAGTTTTATATTAATTTACTTATTTTGTCTTCCTTTGACAAATCTTATGTTTAATTTCTAAAATTATAATTTATTTTGTACTTAATATTGATTTATGAGTTTTATGTTATATTTACAAGTTCTTGTTTTATTTACTAATAATACATCAATTTACTAATTCTATATTAATTTACTCATTTTACTGTTTATTTACAAGTTTTATATTTAATTTCTAAAATTTATGTTTTATTTTACAGTAAATGTTGATTTACAAGTTTTATGTTAAATTTATAAGTTTTATATTTCAATTACATAATTTATGTTTAATTACGGTATTAATACCGTAATTTTAATCACGACATCATAAAATGACCGAAAAATTACATATTTTAACCGAAAAATTTGTCGTTATATATTTCGCCCAATCGTTCAAGTTCTGAGGGAGTTACTACGTTCCGGCCTTTATTTTTACTTGAAAGAACTGTATACATCCTTTTCATTTTTTAGTACAAAAGCACAGACAAACATGATTAAAAAAAGGAAAAAAAAAAAACATGCGATTGAGTGTGACTACTATCTAGGGTTTCCACCACCACGGAAACAGCAAACTAATAAGGGAAACGGTTAAGTAGCTATAATAAATGGAAAATATATTGTTGAACAAAAGCAAGATAAAACTATGACCAAATTTTTTTTTTTTATATTTTTTGTGAATTATGAAATTTTATATCCATGTTTTATCTTGCCTTTTTTCAAATATCATTACCCATAATATGTACATGGATAGATAAGTTAAGCGCTGATGCAGAGCCTCGGCCTCAGACTGGAACAATTTCACATGAAGGAGAGTCTGTTTCCTCGACCGAAAAAGTAGTGCTCGAAGGTTCAGCTTCTATTGTTTCTTGCGACGGCAGGGTGCTGCGCGCAACGACGACCACAAAAGTAGGAATGGATTGAAGAAGCTGAAAAGACCAGCTACGGAAGCGACTTAGAGCATGAGACCAAGGCGAAATGCATAAGCAAGTGAAGTAGGCAATGCAAAAGAGAGGAGTTGGAAGCAGCAGTGCGGCCAGCACTGACAAAGCCAACGTACCAGAGAAGTCCCCGAACCTCAGACGGAGTGGGAGTACTTGGAGCGAAACGTTGAGTGGGATCTTGAGAGAAGTGAGAAGAAAGAATAGGGTGAAAATGGCAAGAAACAGCATGGCCACAACCGCGAACAAGAGATTATGCTGGTGATCGGTGGCGACGATGTTGAGTACTGGAAAAAGACAGGCTTCGCTCGAAGAGTTGAGAACAAGAAGGAAAAGGCTGAGCATGGGTGGAACGGTAAAGCGCAGATCAATGCTAGACACCATTTTGTCCTAAGCCAGGTTATTGAAGTTTAACCTGAACAAACCTAGTTTGTGCAGCAACTGCGGCCTTCTGAACTTATATAATCGTTTTTGCCCATAACCCCGCCACCCCCCCCCCCCCCCGGCGCCGCCAAAACCTCTTTCTTCGAGGTGTGCGGAGCTGGCCCACAAAACGCGTCAAAGAAACCGCGTTAAAAGTAAAGATTCGCAGGCACAGAGCAATTTCGTATTTGACTATATACCGCCACATTCAATATAACTGAAAATAACGATATTAATTTAAAAACATAATAAAATCAGACCACATAATTTTGCATAATTTAACAAGGTCCTGAAATTGTCCAAATTAGTTCAAGAGATGTGGTCAAGATAATGGTCAGAACACCTTCCAATTAACGTATTTTTATTTTTATTTTTTTGCTTTTTTAAATTCCAGAAAAAAGGAACATGGTTCTTCAAAAACGCTATAGTACAGGGATAAGATATCTTTTGGGGTTTTCTTGGGCTGGCAGATTAGAGCAACATTACGATTGTTGATCTTGTTAATTGGGTCTTACTGCAGAGATATTAGCCTGCAGACACTGATTTCAGTTATTTGAATGCATGCTAAATTTTAGATGTATTGAAGCATGAAGCATCTAATCAAAACTCCATCGTATATTCTCGATACATTCAAAATCCATCGTGAGTAGATTATAAATTCTTTGCAATGATCTCCTACGATCTCTAGTCTTGCCTTTTCTCAAACTCTATCTAAATTTAACCTTTAAATGAGGGTCAAAGCTGCTTTACTATGTATTTTCTCAGCTATTTATGTTGTATTCACTGCTGCTAACTTTCCTGTCTGTCTATAATACTGCTTTTTATGTAATTCTTTAATCACAATACTACTTTCCCTGTTCACTTTATCTACATTTACATACCACAAATAGCCTTTGACTTTACAAGTAGTCGTAAATCTCTTAAGTTTATTGTAAATCTTTTTAACTCAAACTTATTATTATTATTATTATTTTTTACCATCACTTCATTTGACACATACATAAAGTGTACTACATCCCTAAAAACATCCCCTAATCTCAACCTATGCTTACCATCAGCATCTAACTTACATTTTATGTGGGTCAATACAATCCATAAGTTTTGTAGTGTCAAGCTCATTATAATCATCAGATGTGTCAACCAGTAGTGGAGGTTCTTTACCATTCTTAGACAGTAAAGCATCTACCTCTGAGTCAATCCGAATGCCTTTCTTAACATTAGCAACAGCACCCTTAATAGCATCATCACTTAAGGCATTCCTACCCTTATTAAGACTAGCATCATCACTTAAGGCATTCCTACCCTTATTAAGACTAGCAGCTATGCGAACATCAACTTCAACACTGCTCTCGTCAAATCTGAACTTGTCACCTAAATAGGTAGAAAACCAATCATCACCATAACCATTTACATGCTCAGTATCATCATTTCTTTTTCTTTTTAATTGCACATTATGATTGTTTTCTGCTAATTTTTCATCCCTAAATAGTGGTTCATTTCTCGATTGATTTTGTTGTGCTGTATATTCTGCAGAAAATGGAACTCCAAAGCTATTTAACATTTTTTATAAGAGCTTAACAAGTGGTAAATCTGGCAAGAATGTTGGCAGCATCTCCATTTCAAATTTTATGATTCATAATGAGTCGCGTATAGTCAACATAAATTTTAAATTGAAATCTAAGTCAAGAATAGACTTCACCTTATTTTCAGGATTGGTAACAACTAAAAACACTTAATGAGCAGTATTAAACCCATCTTCACTAGTGATCTTTACTGTTTCATCGGGCTCAATCAACACCATAGAGTGTTTTCTACCCTTGTATACAATGTCTAATTGAATCGGCAACATTTTCATTTATTGGAAGTACAAATAATTCAATAGTCAATTTTAATGTACATCAAAAACCATAGTGCAACATCTTAACAGTTAAAAATTATATAGACAAATAGAAAATGGGTTCATGAATTACTGCTAGATAGGATTAAGAAAAAAAAAACTGCTAAACAAGATTTCAAGAAAAAAAAAATTACTATTGAATGTGCAGGATGTGAAACTTAAGAAATCGCACTCATAATCAATAACATCAATATAATTTCAAAAAGCTTTCGACCTAATTTAACCAATTTTAAATAAAACCCAAAATAAAATTCTAGGATTTTTTCTATTAGTCAAATAATAGCATACAACCATAACCGGAGCAATTATTCATATCAATTTACACTTCTACAACCCAAAACCAACTTAATAGTATCATTTTAACAAAACTCAAAAAAAAAAAAAAATTATACATTTCATATTCTAAGGTTTCTGGAAAAAAGCAAACAAAGCATTCTATAACATAGATCAAATAAACAACATTTTAATTAAAAAAAATTCCAAATTCATCATTATTTTATTGGCTCGTACTGAATAAACCCGAAACTATTCCACGATTTCCTCAACTTCTTACTTCATGACATCGAACTAACACTCCATTGGTACTTCATTTCAACTTGTTTATATGAAATGCTTCCTGAAGATAGGAAAATGATGGATTATTCGATACAAAATGGCAGGTTGATGGTGTAGTAGGGAGAACTGCAAAGGCTGTATTATGATATATGGACCACTTTACTAATACATGCTTATTTTATTCTATATTGAAATCATTGTTTTAATTTGTCAAACCTTTTTTTGTCAACAAACTATGCTTTTTAGAACAAAAAATTTACCTTTGGATATTAATAAATTTTTAACGATGTTAGTGTAAAAATGGCTAATTGATACTAATTTAAAAAGAAAGATGGTGCAAAGAATATATTAGAATTTTGTGGTGGTTGGATGAACAAAATGACAGACCAAAGGTGGCACAGTAATAATTTTCCTTAACCTACACATAATATGGCATGCAGAAAATGGGACTACCTCAAACACAGTCTCTTCTATTGGAAATTAACATTGTTTGATCTACATCGAGGCTAATCTCTCTGTCTCAAGTCGATTATCAAACAAAATGTCTTTTATTGGAAAAAAAACAAAATGCGATCAAGTCGATTATCATACATAAAATGATATGGTAAAAAAGGGGAAAAAAAAAAGACCGCCTCACACAAAATGTCTTTTATTAGAAACATTGTTTGCAAACATCTAGCCCTGTACCTCTTATTCTTAGATCGATAATCAGATTTTCATTATTTTAGCTCAAAACCAAACTCTTCTTTTGCATGCAAAATATTTAATTTTTAGACAAATTTTTATTTATAAATGCGTTAAATCAATGTCACATCATGTTCACAAAGTAAATTATCAAGTATCTCGCTTATGCCTGTTGTTTATGCTGATTGCAACTAAAAAAACATCTCTAGCTATAGTAACAGCGCCCCACTGTCATAAATGCTTTCTTGACGTTGCATCATATGCAAATAAGAATAAGAGAAGGTAACATATAAAATGCAGTCAGTTTTAAACACATAAAAAACAGTTTCATATTAAAGAGAAACAATGAAATATTCATTCCATAAATAACATCATACATATTACCACATTTTATACACACACACACCCACTCATACGTGTATATTAATCAGTAAGTAATCAACATCCATGCATGCGAGCAGCATGTGTCCTCTCCATTACGATTCATACATGAGAAATGAGTAAGGTAAGAGAATGTGACAGCTTTCCTCTAAATTGATAAGAACCTCTATGTATGCGATATTTTAAGAGATTTAAAATTATGTAAATGCACCAAATTAATGTTACGAATATGAACATCATGGTCATTTAGGCCTGTCATATAATGTTAGGCTTAGGCCGCTGTCATATATGTTTTGTTGACGTTAGATGATCGATCAAAAGTAAGAATAACAGAGGGGATTGATCGTAAAAATTCGTAATCGTAACATATAATAAAATGGTGTCAAGCCAATAAAGAATAGTCTTAAACATTATAATGATCATATAATCAATCAATAAATTTGCAAGGTATTGTAGTTTTTTTCTTGATTTTTGTTTCGTTTTCCTCAGCCATTCAACTAGTAATTTTGTATTGGGTAAATAACTAAGAAGACACATATAATATATACCCCATGTATTTCCTAAGTAATATACATATGTGAATTTTATTAACATCACATATGTTATATATATATATATATGGAAATTTTCCAATCTAGAATATTAAAATATAAGAAAGCATGAGAAAATTTTAAAATCGTGTAGTTCTAAAGTTTAATTTCATAATGCTTTAAAATCTTATAATTTTAAAGGTTTTTCGGACTTATCGAACTTTAAAATTCTAGACCTATATAGTACTTTTTAGATCTAAGATGAAGAAAAAAGTCCCAAAAAACCTCTAAAATCATAGGATTTAAAAGGTTTAAACTTAAAATATTCGGTCATACATTTTTCAAACTTTTCCACAATTTAAAATTCTAAATTAAAACTTTTATTGTCTTTATATATATATATATATATAGAGAGAGACACACACACACACGCGCTCGCTGATCATCATCCATGCCAGCAGCTTTGAGGCTTTGTGAGAATCTAAAAAAGCTTCCATCGATGATTCTTGCATGGAAAATACGCAAGGTAAAAGATGGTGACATCTTCCCTCTGAAGTCTGGACTGAGTCTGATGGGATCATGTATCATGTTTTGAACGTTTTTTTTTTTTTTTCACATTTCAGTGCAATAAATAGATTGTCATCTAATTTTAATTGGATCATTGACGACATTTGACCACACCAATATATATCACAAACATGGTAACTTGCGAGTAGAGTGGCCAAATTAACAAGGACCAGAATAAGGAGGTTGACAAGTATATCCAATATCCAATGCACTCCATATCATTAACCATCTGGACTTACTGCTGCGGTTTTGAAAACTAATGATTTATTTGAATTTTTGGTAGAATATAAGGACTAACGTGTAAAATACTGAATTTTCGTTCGTCTTCTTTAGGGTTTAAATACCCATGGTTCTTAATAGAGCTCTCTAGTCACTGTTACTGTTTCATTCTTCTTCTTATTTTAAATCGAGTGTGGGGACCGTCATAATAACTATGTACGTGTAAGACCGTTGCCCTTGCAGACAAAGAACATCGGGGTATACTTCTTTTTATTTTTAATAGTGTGATTAATTAATGGCATGCCATGTTCGTTAACTACATTTTAATTTTTATGACAATTTTGCTTCTTGTTGTGACAGGTGGACGAAAGTGGGGCTCTGTTTAAATCCAGTCCATCCCGTTAGCTTTAATTATCTTTGTAACTTTCTATTTTCTCTGGTCTAATAAATTTCCTTATTATTTTCATGACAACTTGTTATTTACTTTCTATTTTCTGAGATCATACATACTCTAATAAAATTTGAACAGACCCGTACAGGTATCTTAGGCGTTTTATCTTTTTCGCTATTTTTTTTAAAACAGAATTTCAAGCTTCTAAATTTTGAAACATTTCTATAAAAATGATACATAAAAATGCAATATCGTACTTGGTTCACGACTTAACAAGACTATCGCGACCTGTCCCCAAAAAAAAAAATGCAATCTCATCCATCCGATACTGATGATGTATCTGACAAAGCGTCCACTTGGATTATGAACATCTCCGATCATAACTATACATTTTTCCTTTATCCCCAAAAAAAAAAAAAACAATTTCCCTAATCTGTACTTTCCCTACTTCTTATACCCATCTTTCAACGTCGCAGCTTGTAACATATATTCATTGCATCAGCAGCACCTCATGATGAATCACTTTGCATTCAAATAGTTCAGAAACCCAAACACCCCCCCCCCCCTCTTCCCCCCAAAAAAAAAAATATATTCAACCCACCGAGTACATAGATATAGTCTATTAACATGTGAGAACAAAATTATAAAAACACTCGGGCCATACATCAACTAGCAGCATTTCCAATTTTCACTAGTTAATTTCAAGAATCAAAAGCAGGTTCTCACAAAAGTTTGCAATAACTCCTAAGCTATCTTTCCTTTCAACTTTATGTGGCAATCTCATCGACTTCTGAGTTAAAGATAAAACTTGGAAATGATGTTGTTATGTCCCTGCATTCGGATTCCACAAAGATGATTTCAGTCAGAAGCAGCGGAGAATAGAATATAAAGAATTTGGACAAGTTATGTAATTACGTACCTCAAATAGGGAAGGGTCATGATTTTCAACAACGATGGGTTCTTAGAAACGAAGTTCTGCCACTCACATTTGTCGATCTTGCCATCCTGGTTGACATCGGCATCCAAGAAAGTCTACCCACCAAAAAAGAAAATAGCAGAGTAGTACTTTAGGCAATTTCTTCAAAAGAATGAAAAAAAAAAAAAAAACTAACAATGGGACAGACAAAAAGGCAGTATGAAATGATTGGAAAATATTATTGATATGACTTAACACATGCTTATTTGCTGCAAGAATTAAAATTAGTGAAAACCTTATCCCACTCATACAAGTGAATATTGTTACTTATGCAGTTACAAAACCCACGAGCAGAAAGGTAATATCATATCCTCCACATGATTCCAAAAACAATAATCATATACTCACAAATCACACACATTGAAGAACTCAAATCAAACAGCCTATGGTGAATACACAAAATGCTGCGCTTTTCATTTTGTCAAAATCTCCTAACAGCTTCAATTCCAGCATAAACTAAATGTGCCAGAATTAGATGCATGATAGTACTTTCACATATTCCGAGTCTGTGCAAGTTCACCAGCATGGTAGGTGCTAGGGGTATTTCAAATGTTTGAACAAGTTTTCAAGAAGAAACATGTAAGATCGCACGTAGTTAAGATTCAAAAGTCATTCTCACCTTATCAAGTATTATTTCAATTGTTTCATCAGCCAACTTCATTTCAGACTCACAAAGAAGTGCAATCAGCATTTGCTTGACCTGCCAAAATCACATACAATGAAGTTGCCTGCAAGGATGGTTGAATAAAGGATAACTGAATTAACAAAAGTCAACAGAAGATTTAGTTGTATTGCTTTTCACTTCAGCAAGCTCCAAAGAATACAGACCTTATTTCCAGAGATTTTTCATGTAGGAATGCAAATTATTTAAAAATTTAAAAAATAAAATAAAACTAGAAATATATATGTCTATATTTCTTTGCTAATCAACAACATTTTATGCTGAATAACATCATAAATTAGTTTACGACAGAAAATTTCCTGTGATTAGAGGGGAAAACAACAAATTCATCTGTCAGAATTCCTATTTAGAAAGTAGCTACACATGAATTCCTATTAGGAAAGTAACCAGTTATACAGTTTACCAACACTACGTATGCAAGCTACGGTTCCTAATGTGCTAACATCCAAAGGTATACTATCCCCAACATGGATTTTGACACCAACACTGAAAGCTTAACAAATCAACAGAGCAATTAGTAAGATCCACTTCGCTTAATAGTCCATTGCATGTATAATACAGACAAAGAATAAAAATGTCCAGAAACTTCGTTGTCAGAGCATGAGAAAGTAACCTCCACCATACCTCTTGCCGCTCAATGAATCCAGTATTATCTAGATCATAAAGCTTAAACGAAACTGCCCAAAAAAAAAGAAAAAAAGAAAAGCCATATATTATATGGAAGTATCAATATATAAGGATAAACAACAAACATGATTTATGGCAATTGAGTTACAATATATTATGAGCGGTCAACTTACAGTCAATCTTGTCCTCTTGAGAAGCATTTGGATGGAAGACACTCAGTGATCTAACAAAGTCACTAAAATCAATGACTCCCTTCCGCTTAACATCAAACAGATCAAAGATCTGCACACAGAATTAGTTGATCTCAGAGTCTCAGTACACACAACTGATTGAAAAGGTGATTAGAATAATGCTCATAGGGAAGATATATAACAGATACCCTGTTGGCAAATAGATTCTCTTTCTTTCGGTTCTTGAACAGAGCCAACTGAAACTCTTCCTGCATAGACAACAAAAATGTTTCAATTACTTTTCTTGAAGAAATCAATATACAACATTTAGAGTCCTAACCCTTCAACTGACAAGTCAATAATGATACAGGTAATACAAAAACTTTTAACAAAAATATTGAGCAAACCATCTACGAGGCTAAATGGCAATTGTTATGGTTCAAAAGAAATAAGTTTGTAATTAGTTCAACAAATTTATAATTCTAAATCACTGTGTGTGAAGACAAAAGAACAGAAAACAATTAATCCAGCTTGCAATACTAGGGAGGTAATTTATTTGTGCAAAAAGAGCAGCTCAATACAAGGAAATTGTAGCTGAGAGAGAGTGTATGTGTGTGAGAGAGAGAATGAGAAGAATAAAAATACAATTACTCATAGGCAGTGCAGAAAAGTACCTTGCTTATTAACCCATCGTCAACCACTGAACTGCTGATCATCTTAAATAGCTCAAATAGTGCTTCAACTTCACTGACACTAACTGTAGAAATGGAAACAGCATACCACATTACTAACTTTCAAAGACCAGAAACTAAAACAATTGGCACACAAGAGAAGAGAATCATGAGTACACAAAAGAGGATAAATTGAATAACTGACTTGATACTGTAGAAACGATAATTAATGCAAATAAGGATGAAAGAATAACAGCTCAGATATAATTTCATAGCAAAACACTAAAGAAATTTAAAATCTGATGCATAAAAATCTTTCTCCCAGCTCCAGTATCTGGTAAATCACAGCAGAATGCAAGTGTAACCTTTCCTCATATCCAATACAAAACAATTTGAGAACAAGCGATGAAATTCCATGTTTGTACCACAGTTTATGATATTCTTGCACTTTATATAGAGAGGCACTCATTTTCTGTATCAGCAATGGTAACAACAGAGACATATCAAACGGCGCATCACAATTAACAGATGAGGAAAAGAAAATATAAGTGAACTGTACATTCAATCTTCCTCATCAAAACTCAAAATGTATCTCAATATAACAGTGGACAGCAACAATGCACATACAACTGTCAGTCCTCGAACTACTAATAATCCTCAACTTTCAATCAGTAATCAGTTTAGATTTCATGATAGTTAGATCTTCTCTTTTCATTTCGTGATGACCACTAATTTTTTATGTCTTAGTAACTGAGGACTGGCAAAACATAGTCTCTGTGCATGAAACAACAACTAGGGAATCCAAACATGATCATTTCAATGAAATAGAGAGCGAGCCACTACTTACAAGCAGTCTGTGAAGCAAGAAGTACCGGGTCCTCATGTCCGGGGAACTGCTTTGCTACTTTAGACTGAAAACAGCCCATTTAATATCGCAAAACAACTATCAATAAGAAGAGAAGGTAGTGATGCAGCGGACTTAAGAGCCTAGAGTTCTTTGACCACAATAGATTACATCATTTCCAGAACCATGTTCGTCTCCCAAACCTAAAAATTTACGCCAAAAAAGGCCACAAATTCATTTCATCAGCATAATAATAAATAAATCCAAGCAGCAAAAGAAAGTTCTGATTATATATGCAATAAATAACTGAAAATGACACCCAGCCAGAATTAAATATATACAAAGACTGGTCGATGTAAAATAAAACGGATAATATAGAATATGGGAATCCTTTCATCCATCTTGAATTATATCCTGTTTACATAGTCATTCAAGGAAAATAAAAGATACACTTGACTTGTAAAATAATTAAAAACAAACCATTCAAGTAAACGATACATGATTAAAAGTTAAAAAATTGTTTTTCCTCCTAATTTCTCAGGAGTCGGGAACCAAACCAAACAGATGAAACAAAAAAAGAGCTACATAGTCTTAAAATTCGAAATTAATCATGCATTACTTCATAATCACAAATTAAATTAAAAATCCAAAATTTATCGACATATCTTTAATCACTTTAAATACATAGCTAATAAAAAGAAAAGATATATATTAATATTAATATTAATATTAATATTAATATTAAAAAAATAAATAAGAAAAAGATGGAAAAAAAAAACTTACCGAGCCAACAAAATTGGCCGGCAAATGCCGCGTCGGGAAAGACTAAAATTCTTAATTTGTCCTCCTGCTTTTTATATACTTTTGTACAATAGCTTAAGGAGATCGTCGGCGTGCGTTGCGTTCTGCGAGAGAAATACAAGGGGAGATTGTTTGATGATTTCGCTGATCGGACGGCTTAGACTCTCTGGAGCTGCAAGCCTGCAGCTGTCTTTCGACTTTCGAGTGCTGCGCTGTGTTGTTGTTGTCGTCTGGTCTCCAGATGGTTAACTAATGGAACGCGGACAAAACGGTATATATATATATATAGAGAGAGAGAGAGAGAGAGAGAGAGAAAGAGGAGACGTTGTTTCGAAGAGAAGGGGAGGGGCTTGGTGCACGTGCCTCTCGCGTGCTTGTCGGGCGAGTCGCCGACGTCGTAACTTGTTAAAGTGGAATCTTCGGCGGTCTCTGTTGAAGAATATTCCTTCCGGTTGTTAAAATTAGAAAGTAATTTTCCTTTATGCCCCTTCGGGGTTACGGAATTAAATTTTCCTCCGAGAAAAAAACAGCAAATGGATTTCAAGTTGATTTGTTAAGTGTAAATTGGCTGATTTAGCTTGATTTGTTACTAACGAGTGGACTTTGTATTGCTTAGAATGCTCTCAAACATTCTTCTTACCATTAATATAATACGAGTATTTAATCGTCTTACCATTTTCGAAAGATTTTTTTGTTATTCACAGTTATTTCATTATATTTAACATAGATAAATAATATATACTGCCATAACTAGTGGTATGCCAAGTCTACCCATTTGAATGTGGTGGGGTTCGTTGATTGGATGGGTGGCATTGGCATTGATTAATACATATTTTTTAAAAAAATTAATTTAAATGAGTTTTACCTCGAAAATGAATGGAAACATTATAATGCTACTTTATTTCAAAGAAGGAAAAATTTATAATGATGTTACAATAAGAAAGTTGTTGAAACCCCACATAACTAGTTCCGTTATGATACTCAAAATTAAGGCCGTATCCTACGAATACTCAATGAAACGTTTTCCCAGTCTACTAAGAGAAAATTTATAACTCACAACAACATTTGGTTAATTAGGAAGTGCCGATGGATGTTGTTTTAAAAGATTTCTTTTTTTTTTTTTTCCCTTGTTCTAATTAGGGGCACGTGAAAAAAGAGATTCCTGAGAGTGGGAAGCACCAGTCATAAGGCAAATTCGTCACGGGTGTTTGATTGGATTTTGCTGTTGTATTGACTGCGGCTGTTTCACACTTTCACGGTCAAATTTCTAGATTTTGGTTTTGCGTTTTTGTGTTTTTCCAAGTCATAAATTTGATGCTAACGCCTAACCTGCCAAGATCCAACATGACGAATTTGAAGAATCCTCTCCCCCAATCCATCACATGCCTTTGTTTTTTCTTTTTTCTTTCTTTTTTTAATTTTTGCATGAAAAAATTATTATTATTATTATTTTGATGTAAACTAGGGAAAAAAAATAATAATTTATTTTGATGTGTTTGATCGTTCATGGTTCTCACCAGTTTCCCCCACATATTCGTTGCAGTCTAGGCACGCACTATAAGCCAATAACAAGCTTGCTAACTGCAGATCTCTAATCATGGAGATTTCTTGTTTTATTTATCTATTTATTATTTTCTTTTTGGTCGGTAATATATTAACTCTGATCTCCCCACTCCCAACCTTTTTAAAGATCGTTTAGGTAAATATAAAAATGGTGATTTGGGTTTGATGGTCTCTTAATAATCGATCGAAAGAGTATTCGATTAAAGCTTTTGAAACTGTAATTATATGGGTAAAAGAAATAAAAGGAAGAAGTTAGTTTATATGGGTAAAAGACTTATAAAAGTCATATAAATTTATAGGAATTGATCGCCGGCCTATTTCACGAAAAGGAATTAAAATGCCACTTTCAAATGCCTTCTAATACTTATCTCCAATTGTTCAAACTTATGCTTTCCACCATTTGTTCAAACTTATTTTTGGGAGTTCGTAATGTATCGATATTGAACTTTAACCTTTTTGTTTTTTATTTTTTTGGGTTAATGTTAAATAATTTTTCTGATATGAAGTAAATGGACCAACAGATACTTTAAAAAAAATCCCTCATATATAAACATCAAAATGAATTTATTGAGTTGTTTATCATATGGTTTCCCTAGCTAGTTGTTAAATCTGCAAAAAAAAAAAAAAAAAATGTAACATGGACCGTCAATGTATTTATTTTGAAGTTCCAAAAAAAGAAAAAAGAAATTACAAAGTTTGTCATTTGCATCAATGAAATCTGTACCACTGTTTTTTTTTTTTAAATCGAAGATAATAGGCACCTATTATGTTTCTTCATTGTTGGCTACGCTTCGATTAGGATACGTTATCTCCCGTAACATATGGCCAACAATTAGTACCCTTGCGTCAACTTAACTACCAACTTGGTGTGTGTGTGTGTGTGTGTCTACAAATTTATTGCTTAAATATTTTTTGTCTCCATTGCTTTAAAAAAATTTTTTTTATATATTTTTTTCTCCCATAAAGTATTACAACTATTGATTGGTTTGCAAATTAAGGATCGCCCGCATGCACCATTTCAGCATTCAACTTTATTAAGACTTGGAAAGCCAAATGTTGCTGTATAATATATTCTTACCATTCAATTGAATTTGATACTATTTTAATGGGATTGCAAAGTCTCTTGTGATGGCAAGATTCAACGCACGAGCACCTTCGGGCTGATAAGAGTGAGAGGTTGACAATCCATGTGCTTTTATGTTTCTTTGAAGTCTATTTAATTGCATAAATTATAAGGTGTAAAAGCTTATAGGGTATGATTTTGCTCCCTTCCACTAGTTCTCATTGATTTGTTTTCTTTCGTTTGTCCCTTCGAATCCTAAAAGTATTAACTCATGCTTCTTCTTTTTCTTTTTTGGTTTTGGGGGTTTCTTTTTTCCAGTTCCGTAATAAATTAGTTTTGAGGATCAAGTGGGTTTGTTGGTTAGAGGGTATGGTCTTGATTGGTTTTGGAAAAAATGGATTTTACTCGCCAATCAATCCCACCGCCTTACTTTTCGTTTGTTTGAAAATTAAGCCTAGTTGGTTTTTTTTTAATATAATTTTAATTGTTGTATTATTAAGTTATAATCATTAATCAACCTTTCAATGCGAGGCTTCTTTGTCTAGTTAAAGACTCAAAAGCGACCGACCAAATAATTATCACGATTAAAGAATTTGATCTTGCACGTTACATCTTCGGTAAAGAAGCTAGTGTAGGATTAACGAGATCTCGTCTATGTTCATGAACGGAGGCATGTGTGTTCCCAAAAGATCGAAGAACCAGCCACCGGGCCATCGTGTTGGGTCAAACGTCAACGAGATCTCAATTTGAGGGATCGTGCTTGAGTCCCAAACTTTGCGCGGGACTTAAGCACTTATTCTGTCTAATTACATGATTAGTTAGGGAGTAGCGACAAACACTTTCTCAAAAAATGTCGGTAAAACAAATGGGTGATGATGGAGTTCAAAATTTTTGCATAAATGCTTTTTTATATATAAATTGACATGATGTAAATTACAAAAGCGATGATAAATATCTTAATTTTTTGATCTCATATTATTCACTCAATGATTAATAATTTTTTATAAAATTTAAGTAAATTAATTATAATATTTTATCAACTAATTAATGAATACCACATCACTTGAAATAGTTATTTGGGATAAAAAATTTGAGACATGTAACACCACTCATAATAAATATAAATTACATGGACTAACAGGTATTTAATAAAATCAATTGATATATTATAATAGTTTGGATAAAATAAATTTATATAAGAACTTGTATCTATGTTATTACTCAAAATAAATATTTTTTTTTTTCAATTTGTGTTTATAGCCTAGAGAAAATGTGAATATCACATTTAGTTGATATAATAAAATTACTGATATTAAAAACAAAGACATACTGTTCATATTCTGTTCACATAGGTATAAAGGAAATTAGATTGCCAATAACCTAAATAATGAAAAAAATTAATATTATCAGTCATGAAATTCATTATCCTATAGATAAATCATGCATAATATTGGGAACTCAACGCCTAACACTGTTGAAAATGATAATAATAAAAAAAAAAGTTAGCAACTAAGAGGCCCGGCCTAATGCAAAGGCCCGTCATAACAAATTCTTTATTGATCCTCCAAAAAACAAGCTCATTTGTGGAAACACTTTCAAAACTCACATTAAAATAAAATATTAAAATATTTACCCTTCACAACTTGAAGTTATAATCTTTTAACATATACAGCAAGGGAGAAAGTAGCAGAGAAAACTGCTTCTAAATTTAGGACAACTGAAGCATCTCAAAATACACCCCATGCCATTATCACACACGTATCAACAATAAATTAATGTCGCAATGACACCGTTACTCACAAAACCATCACAAGCAAGAGTCCACCAACGCCCTTAATTATGTGATTAGTGTGTCCTAAAATCATTAGCAACTTGAATAAATTAACCCTTTGCCTCATCCTTTTATTTTTATTTGATTTTTTTTAATTTCTTCTTCCTCATCCTTTTATAAATGGTCAAAAAAAAAAAAAAAACCGAAATCAAACACCAAAGTAAGATATACGAATACGCAAGTCACATTTGCCCCTCCATCTGTCCGGTCTATGGATCCGAAAAGTGACTTTTTTTTTTTATTGGGATTAAATAAAATATGACAGTTTTTTTTTTCTTTAATTCATCCCTTTAGCTCAGCCGACGATGCAAGGCTTAGAGCGCAAGCTTACACCTCAAGGAAATGTAGGGCATAGACAGCCGGCCAAACCACCAAAAGTTGTGGGCCCCCATTGCTTTCAATACGGGCCCAATACGACAATCCAATAGAGCGCTCCCATTTGTTTTGTCTTGCGTGATATTCTCTGCCTCGTCAGCGCGTGATTAATTAAGTGGAGCCCACCGAGAGGATTTAGTATTATTTGACATCAAAGACACCGAAAGCGACCCGTCAATGACCCTAAACCTATGCGCCCGCGGAAGTGAAGAGCTCAGAATGTGTTTGGTTAAGGTACATGGTACGCTACTAACATAGGACAATACGACAGCGACTATTTGTGTTGTCAGTAACCCCGTCTTTTTAAGCCGACACGACACTTGGAAGCCAGTCTCTCTCCTACGCGTGTCCTTCTTTTAGATCCACTGCAGGGGCTGCTGTTATTTCCTCAATCTGCAACTGGGCGTACAGTTTACGGGCTAAAAGACTATTTTTGCTCTGTTTATTTTGATGCTGGTATTCGGTTCCTGATTTGTTTTTTCCATGCACTGTTTGTCTGGTTCCTGAATATTTTATCCGATTAGAGTTTGCGGTTTGGTCGGTAAGTTGGAATATAAAAAGGCAATATATAAATGAGAGTTGGGATTATTTTGGTTTAATTACTTTTTGAGTTTTGAGCTTATTAAACAGTTATTAAACAGTGGGTTGTTGGAACTTGGAAGGGTCATTTTTCTTTTCCATACACAGTCGGTCTCTGGTCTGTTTCATCTTTGTTCTTGTTTGAGTCCAGCTATTGAGGATTTGTTTTTGTGGATTTTGAGTCTTGCTATTGAGGTTGGTAAGTGTGCAATTGTACAGTTGTCATTGGTGGTGGATTGAGATGGAAGAGAGATATGAGCCACTGAAGGAGCTTGGGTCTGGAAATTTTGGGGTGGCAAGGTTGGTCAGAGATAAGAGGACTAAGGAGCTTGTTGCTGTCAAATACATAGAAAGAGGCAAGAAGGTGATCTTCTTCTTCTATTCGGGTTATTGTACTTATCTCATATTAGCTATCCTGCAAGTGATATAGCTAGAGATCCTAGTGATTGCTTGACACTGATAACTAAGTTTTTTTTTTTTTTAACAATTATTTCCAGAAATGGACTATTTGGACATTTTTATAGCTGTTTCGATTCAAGCATTTTGGCTTATGAATTTCCTGCAAGTGGCATAAATGTCTGCCAGGGATAATGAATATGTAGGGAATGCCAAATTGTTCGGTAATGCTATATATATTATGGGATAAAATATTCAAAATAGTGTTTGGTGAATCTTGGAGAAGTCATTAGTGAAAGTTTTGAACATTGGTTTTGCTCAATTGTCCGCGTATTCAAACAAGTGCTCAAATTCTGCCCAACGGGTCATTAAAGAAGCCACATCATATCCTTGCTGGATTTTTTTACCTGGATTGATTTGTCTGGCACGAGGAAGGGGGCAATTCTGCGGTTTTGCCTTGAGTACAAGAGCTATTTGTT
Source organism: Aegle marmelos (assembly GCA_030449875.1). Lineage (NCBI taxonomy): Eukaryota > Viridiplantae > Streptophyta > Magnoliopsida > Sapindales > Rutaceae > Aegle > Aegle marmelos. The sequence continues at coordinate 4,924,283 of JASUUL010000093.1, forward strand.
TCTGGTGCTATAATATCAGCATTTGAACTTTTGGGGAGATTCCAAATGTTGTTTTAACAAATGAGACTACATCTCATTTTAGATGCAAATTATTTTATTTACATTGTTTGACACAGAGTATAAATTGTCTAGTACATATTTTTTTGAATTGTAGCTACTTCATATGAAATCTGTTTCTGGTTTCAGATTGATGAGAATGTTCAGAGGGAAATCATCAACCACAGATCTCTGAGGCATCCAAACATTATCAGGTTCAAAGAGGTAACACTGGAAAACACTAACTATTTATCAGGGCATTGCCTCATCTTTTTTTTTTTTTTTCATGCTGTCGAGATGTCATTTGCATCTTGGTTCAAATTTGACAACCAGATCTATCCCTTGAATTTGAGTTACTTTTGGCAGACAATATTCTACTTGTTATACTTGTAAATGCAAACTGTCTCATGCCTACATGATTGCACTTTGCTGACCCTGGGGAGTTCAGATGAGTTAAAACATTTCTTTTACCTGCAGGTGTTGTTGACTCCAACTCATTTAGCTATTGTCATGGAATATGCTGCTGGTGGTGAACTCTTTGCAAGAATATGCAGTGCTGGTCGATTTAGCGAAGATGAGGTTGTAATGTGAATTACAGAGTTTGCATATTTGATTTGACATCTTCGGTTGTTTGCCCCAGTTTAACGTGTATGACTGTGATCTGAATTCTCACTCTTATAGCTTTTTGGCAAATTGTTTTCACTACAGGCTAGATTTTTCTTCCAGCAGCTAATATCTGGCGTCAGCTACTGTCATTCCATGGTATGATATCTGTTTGTTATTTCTCATCTACTGTGATGATCTTTACATCAAGCCATTGCTTTTAATTGCAGGAAATTTGTCACAGGGATCTGAAGTTGGAAAATACTCTTTTGGATGGAAGTCCACAACCACGGCTGAAGATTTGTGACTTTGGTTACTCAAAGGTTAGTATCCCTAGCTAAAACATAGCCTTTTGCTGACTACATAAATGACATAAGTTTGAGGCTTTCTTACTTTTTCTTCTCCCTTTCTTGATTACCTATTTTTTTGACAAAAAAATAACAATAATATAGTAATTCTTAGCTTCATATCTCAAATCTCTGTTCTTAATTCATTGTTTTCAACTTACGTATTTCTATTTGTTTGGATCTTGCAGTCAGGATTGTTGCACTCGCAACCAAAATCAACAGTTGGAACTCCAGCATATATTGGCCCTGAGGTCCTAGCAAGAAAGGAGTATGATGGCAAGGTATATAGTTTCCCATATTGCAACTGAAAACTGCAATAAAGTCATCGTGTTTGGCTGTCCAACAAATCCATGGAGCATCGCATACAGATACAAAATATGTTGCAGTTATTGAAAATTTTCACCACTGCCACTAGGCCATTAGCGGTCACAAGAAGTACATGTTTATTACATTAGTAGTTGCAGTTTTTTCATAGCTTCTTCTATCTAATTGGAAGCAGAAGCCTGCCTCTTAACCCAATATGTCTGCAATTTCAATCTGAAATCCCCCCCACCACCCCCCCCCCCCAAAAAAAAAAAAAAAAACTTTGACACAGGGTTTTAGATTTCTTCTCATAAGGAATTGATTTTGGGGTTGATAGAGCGTACAAATATTTGGAGTGGTAATAATTTCATGATAACAAAGGAAGTGTTTTCCTGCTAAAAAGACCCCCTCCCCTGCATCTTTTGTAGTGTGGTATATGGCTTGGTAATAACGATGATGGTGACTTTCTCTTACATTTTTCTTGTTAATCTGATAGATTTCAGATGTTTGGTCCTGTGGAGTGACACTGTATGTGATGTTGGTGGGTGCATATCCATTTGAGGATCCTGAAGATCCAAGGAACTTCCGCAAGACAATTGATGTACGTTTCTTATACACAACAGTTCTATAGTTTGAAGAATTTCCTTTCTTTTCCCAACATACTGCAGAAGATGAAGTTTAGTCTCGTGTAACATAACAGAGAATAAGGAATGCTCAGTACTTCATACCCGATTATGTACGCGTGTCTCCGGATTGCAGGCATCTCCTTTCTCGGATTTTTGTTGCTGATCCCTCAAAGGTAACTTTGATCCTTGAATTTTATATATTAAAATATTCTTTTGCCCTGAAAATGGATTGATTTAAATTATATATCAAACCATTTGGAATGAGCTCAGTCCATTTGTTCAATGACACATGATAAGAAAAAATCAGTCTTGTTTATGTTCTGTTATGCACTAATCCTATTTTATCCTCCTGAAAAAAAGAGGATCACCATTCCAGAGATCAAAAAGCATCCTTGGTTCCTGAAGAATTTGCCGAAAGAGATAATTGAAATTGAGAAAACAAATTACAAGGAAGCAGGGCGTGACCAACCAACGCAGAGTGTTGAAGAAATAATGCGTATCATCCAAGAGGCAAAGATGCCGGGTGAAGCAGGCAAAGTTGGTGGGCAAGGTGCTTCTGGGGCATCGGACATCGATGACATGGAGGATGACATAGAATCTGAGATTGATGTTAGCGGTGATTATGTGAGCCATGATCCGTGAGTATGGTATTAGAAATCACATGTAGAGACCTTGTTTTTCAAAGCTCATGGCTTTTCCTGTCATTGAAGGTTAATAAGCACTTACTGTAATAATGTAGGTAATGTTGTACAGTAATTTCGTATTGGATAGTGTTTATCTGGATCAGCACTGAAACAGTTGGTGGTTCCAAGTGCCAACTGCATTGAAGAATCTGTTTACTGTATATTTGACATATTTTTCCATTATTGGACCTGGAATTTTGTAAATATTATATCCTCCCTATTCTTTGCACATGCCAAGGTCCATCATCAAAATTCAAATATTTTTTTCCTAAATGACGCCTCATCGATTTATTCCTATATATTTTTATTTGCCACTTGAATGTGTCGGTCAACTGACGTCTGTTACGGGCAACTGGATCGCTGCTAACCCGAATCCACCAGAACTTGACCAAAGTATTAAACCACATAAGGTAAAAACATTAACACATGCGATTTCGACACGTCTGATATCTTGGATTTCTGTATATTTCTTCAGTGTACGTGGAAAACAAAATTACATAAATGCACCTACTGAGATCGTCCAATAAACATAAAAATCAATACATTACATCGCCAGCTGAGAGTCTATTTAAATCTTAAATAATTGGAACACCCCCCGTCCCCCCCAAAACTTGACGAGCTGTGGGCGGCATTGACTAGCATGTAATTTCCACAAGTTTTGTCCTATCCTTCGGGGAGTCAAGCTAGCTTTCGGCTTCGAATTGTCCACAAAGGAGAGCAAACACACAAAGTCAAGGTCCTCCCATCAAATGAATTGCTTAAATAACACGGCAATGTAATCCCACCACCACCAGGACGCCCTTAAATATAATATAAATTGGATTAATAAGGGATAATGACTTCGTTTGAAGTTAAAAACACAGCCTGATAGATCACCCAGAGATAGTCGTGGGTTCAATGAAGAAGAAGAAGAGTTGTTGGTCTCCATTTATTTTGTTGCGTGTGGCATGTGTGTTGATGATGATGATGCTGATGGATGGTAGAGTGAAAAGGGTGAGTGGGGAGGGATTGAGCCCGAGTCAGTGCAATGAGGAGAGGCGGCTGGGGGCAAATGCATGCAAGCCAATTGTTTATGGGCAGCCTCCATCTCCTGCATGTTGCCGACGTATTAGGGTTCAACACTTCGAGTGTATTTGTCCTTCTATTACGCCCAAATTGGCTTCGCTCGTCGATATTAATAAAACCATTTTGCTTCTCAAAACTTGCGGTAGACGAGTCCCCCGCCACTTCAAGTGCGGCAGTAAGATCACTAATTCCCTTCCCTTCCCTTCCCTTCCTCCTCTTTAATTAATCATTTGTGGCCGATCACTGCTTATAGTTAATTACTTATATGCTATTGCTAGCTGAGTATTTTATTGATTAAATTGTAAGTTTGTTGGGGGTTTTAAATTGTGTTGATTTGATTGCGTTCTTGCAGGTTTACATTTTCCTTAAAGAATACATACTCTTTGCAAGAGAAGAGCGATGTTGATGAGGATGAGCCGCGCCCTTTTGTTATAGACAATAATTAAGCTGTCAATAAGAAATTATAATTTCAAATGCTTAATTGCTACTTGATTTTAAGTTTTTAACCAAGAGATCGATGTTTCTCAATATTATTATTATTATTATTATTTTTAATGATTGCTTGTATTGCCATTTCATGATCTAAGGAATGTAACCAAATCGATCGCCTAATGAAACTCTTAAATATTTTACCTAATATTATACTTAAAGAAAAATAAAATTGAACAAATTAACGTCGACCATGCATTCCTGGTGAATAGAATTAGTCGTGAAACAATTAATTCTCGTTACAGAAACTTACTTTAATATTGCGTCCACCTGACTTCCAAGTTAGCTGGTGATCTAGGAAAGGGAGCATATACTGTGAAACTGAGGCTTATGGCTAACCCATGCGAATTATTTAATTTAAGTTTTTCAGATTAGGTTTTCAATTAAGACCCTCGACGGGCTGTTGGCTTTGTACTAAAAATCTTGCATGATATAATTTGAACAAAAAATTATATATGATTACTATAAAAATTGAAATTTTAGTTGTGCAACCTAAGAGGGGGTGAATTGGGATTTTAAAAAATTAATTTAAATAAATCACATAACAATTAATTCTAATATTTTAATGAAACTAAGAATAATAAGTTTAACAATGCTAAAATATAAAAGAGCAGGGAAGAGAAAATAAATACATATATTTTTACGTGCTTCGGCAAACTCGCCAAAGTCCAAGCTAACTATCCAAGTCTCTTACGACTTCAATTCCGTTATAATTAACTTTAAGGTGTCAATGAACCCTTACAATCCAGGGATTATTTCTCAATCTCTTCACCGAAATATTTCTCACACTTATACAACCATAAATTTGACAATGAATTTGATAAATACAACAAATACTCTCTATCTAGAGTTAATATATAAATGATAGCTTAATGAAGATTTAATCTATGAAGTTTTACAAATTGAAAGCTCAATTAATGATGTATAAACTTATTTTTGATTATTCAAAAGCTTAAAAATGAGTTTGATTTGGGTTTATATAGTTTAGACTCGAAAAATAGCGGTTATAGATAAATTCCAACGCCGAACAGCTAGCCTCTTCTCTCAAGCGGTTAGCCATTTATTACAGTAAAGTTATCGTTAAATTTAAAATTGCTACGGTAACATTGTTCATGAAATTATAATTTTATCTAAAACTTTTTATAATTATACTATAATCTAAAAACTTATAAAATTTTACAGATAGGTCCATTTTAGAAATTGTTTCAACTTACTACAGTCCACTATTTATAAAATTATAATTTTACCTAATATATTCGTATAATTGTACTATAGCTCAAAGTGTTAAAAGTTTTACGAATAAGTCTAATTTCAGAATTTCTAAAAATTATTTCTCATTCCCACAATTTTTTGAAATTATGATAGTACTAAAAATATTTCTGATTTTATAAATAAACCCAAATTCATATTTAAAACATTACTTATTAAAATAAAAAATTACAAAACTTTTCACTTTAATCCACATTTAGAAAATCAATTATTTTACAAGAAATACTTGATTTATGATCAAAACTTTAGATTAATGAATAATAATTAATTAATTAAAATCTTGAGCTTCACAAATTGCTAAATCAAATATAAATTTAATTATAATGGCTTCACAATAATTTATCATAATAATAAGTCTGTTGCGCTCTAACTTTGTTCTTGATTGAACCGTTGTCTGTTGAGTGTCTTGAAGTTGATTTTACTTTATTCACTTGCATAAATACTATCCTTCAAAAGCTTAATAAAAATGTAAAATATATTATTAATTTAAAACAATTAAAATGCATATTTATTACATCAAAATTACATTATGTGTAGTCTTTAGGCTAAAAAAAATGGTCTCGTAATTAATTATATTTATACGCACATATTTTTATTTAATAATTTTGTGTAAACATCATTGCTCGACTCTTATTGATGGGTGAGTTAATTGCTGGCAAACACAATATTTTTTTAAGGAAATGGATATCTACACCTTCAAGTTTTGGAAAAATAATTATTAACATCCCTAAGTCTTTAAATAAAGATATTGAGACTCTTTTTTTTTTTTATCATTATACACTTTATCTTTATTATTTCTAAAAATTGACTTAATATTTTACAATAAATAGAATTCTAATATTAAAATAAATATTATGATAATATACATGTTTTAAAATAATTTCAACATTTAAAAAATAGTTTAAAATATGTTTTATTACATTAATGTAAATTTTATAATAAATAGAATCATAATATTAAAATAAATGTACTAAAAAAATAAACTATTTTGAATATCATGTAAAATAATAATTCTAACAATGTCAATATGTGAGAATGTTTTTAATTGGAGAATGTATTTAATGCAAATATTTATTTAAAATCTCTACAGTAACTAAAAATATATTATTAAAATAAATATAATAATTTACATATTAAAATTTATTAAAATATTTTAATATTGTTAGTTTGTTGCATATATTATATTATTTTTATGATATTAGTGTTTAAAAAAGTTTTAAAATTAATTTTTTAGAATAATAAAAGGTAAATGAAATAATAATTAAAAGGCAATCTAGTTGCTTCTCTTTTAAAAACTTAAAAGTATTGATAATTATTTTCTCAAATTTTAAAAATATAAATATCTTTTTTCTTATTTTTTAATTCACTAACGATGGCTCGGGAGATTATTTTTGTCATTACTTCTTTGCAGGGGAATGTAATAGTTCGAAGGACGGTAACTTCGGTGCATTTTGACGTTGATTTTGTTATTGTTCGTTGTCTCGCTCTTTATTTCTCACCGTGTCCAACAATTGCCACACACAACAAAGCTAGCTCAATTATAGCATTGGATGCGCAATTTCACTTTGTATTAAATTAAAAACTACTTTTTTTTTTTTTTTTGAAATGGGTCGAAAACCTTGTGATTCAAATAAATCAGATAATGAACCCCCTCAAAGAGAAGGATCTCTAATTTAAATATAAAAAATACGACTGGCCTCTTCAATACAAGCAGGCACGTGGAATTAAATGTATCACAAGAACACAATGCTGAGTTGGTATGTTTGCAGAGATGTGTTCGAAATTAAGGTCCAATAATAATCTAAAGTATTATGACTTTTTTAAAGATTTTGTTATGTTAACGAATACATCATGTTTGATGCAAATAAATAAAAGAGAAAGAGAGGAGAGAAAAGGGAGGAGAGAAGAAAGAAATGAGAGGAGAAGAGATGAATATTATATTATATTAATGCTGCGGGTAGTTGCGCTATACTCGCTCCTTAAATGATAAAATTCAAATTCACTTGCTTTTAGGAGTGGGCATAAACCCACAACTCATAGTTTTATCCAAATCCAAACTAAATAAAATGATTTAGATTGAATAAATTATAAAATGAGTTAAATTATTGATGTACATATAAGAATTATTTAATAATGATTTAGTTTATCCATAAGTCATGGACAAATTTCAAGGTAATATGTTAATAAAAAATAAAATAAATAAAAATTAATTAATTTCATTATTTTCAACTCCAATATCTCACATTTAATTTGAGTAAATTGATGCCTATATATTAACTATTAAGGTATTATTTTTTAAAAATTTGTGCTTCACTTTTTGTTATTTGTTTATTTATTTATTTTGTTTGAGAGTTTATACTTCCAACATTTTATTATCTCATAGTTAAAAAGATTTATTTTTCAATCTGCTTAAAAGTAAAAAGACTGAGATGGGATGCCAAAGTTTTTGCTATATATCTAGTGATATATAAAATAATATAACCACTCATAAAGAAAAAAGGGATTTTCCTTTCACGTGAAAAATTTTAAACAGACCAAAATTTATAGTTTAAGTCTTTATTATTGTTGGATTGTCATTATGATTATTTAAAACTAATAATTTATGAATTACTAATCACTATTATATAATAATTCTTCATAATCTCAACTTGAGTTAAAAGGATAAATTAATATTTTAATAAATTACTCATACAATATTTTTATGAAATCCGCTAACATAATTTTATAGTCCTATTTTTATTGTAACTCATTGAAATTAGAAACATAATTGATTATAACATTTTATTAAACAAAATATGATTCTATTATTATTTTTTAATTAAATTTAAATCTAATTTGATTTCATGTTTAATTTTTCTTATTGCATTTAAAATTTTAAATTTTTTCTAATTACAATAAATTTTGAATTTATTTCTCAAAAGATTTAAATTTATATAATTAAATAATTTAATTTAATTTTAACGGGCTGCTTTCATATTGAGTTGAGATTTTATCTTGTTTTTAATATGTATTGATATTGTTAGGATTTATGTTGTAATATGACTAATATTTAAAGACGAAGTTATTGTAAAGGTTATTATTTTTATTCATTATATTTTTTTCTATTTTAATATTAATTTAATAATTAATAATTTTATAATTTTGATATAACTAAATTTATCAAAATAAAAAATATTTTGATTAAAATTCAAATCAAATCCAAATAGATTGATTAGGACTAAGTTACAAATATTTGGGTTGAAGCTAAATTTTTATGATTTAGTTTTGATTGATTTAAAACCCAAACCAACTCATATCCAGGTCACCCTACACACACCGACGACACAAAATAAAATATGTGGGATCCTCAGTGACTTTGATAGAACCAATTAATTGTCTGGCTTGGAGTGCGCGGTGCTCAACTTGCAAGTGCTCGGCTGCCTAACTCTACCAATTTCTTGATGTGAATTCAATAACGTGTAGTCGGAGTCGGCTTTAGAGTAAATAGGATTGTAGATGAATTTATTTGATGAGATTTTTTTTATTTAACAGTTTCAATATTTTACATATACACATATATTTCATCTTTAATTTTTAAATTTTAAGAAATAATTGAGAAGATTCTAAAAAAATTTGAAAACAAAACCTAAAATTTATTTTCTTAACAATTTTTGTAAAAATAAACAAACAAATAAATGATAATAATATTATTTTTTAATAGAATGTTTGAAAGTTAAGATGATAAATTGATGATCAAATAATAGATGTGGACTTTATATTTTAAGAAGTTAATTTTTGTACTTTTTCTTAATAAAGTAATATGTGTAATAATTTTTTTTAGACTCGCCTAAGTTACATTCATTTGTAACTTACAACACTCACATGAACAGTGAGTGGATCTCACGACACTCACTGTTCATGTGAGTGTTGTAAGTTATAAATGATGTAACTTAGCATTATCCATTTTTTTTAGACGTGAGCAATAATTTTTTTTATTTATGATTTCTTAGATTAAAAGTTTTTAATAGGTCAAAATAAAAAATTCAAATGTTAAACAATTAAATTTTTTTTAAAAGTAAAAAATTTATTTATTTTTCTTAAAAAACTAATAACGAATGAATTAAAGTTAGGTAATATTATTAATTATATTTCTTTAACAATTAAATTATTAAATATAGATTTTTTTATTAAAAAATTCTCAATTGTAGAATAATTATTGATTACATATATGTCTAATAAATTTTACTGTCATATATAATTTTTTATAATCTCTATTAATTAGATAATAATTAAAAAAATACTCAAAAAATAAGACATTCATAAAATTTGAGATGTTAAATGATCATTTCATTTGTCTATACTTAAAACTACTCTGTGTGTAGTAGCAATAAGTATCAACTGTTAAACAATAAACATATTAACATACGAAGATCATTAGATACGACTGTCCGAAGAGAGGCTCTGATGAGTCAAAGTAAACTATGCATGCATTGTATTTGTAGTGCCCACTTACGGGGCCACTGGGAAGTGACCTATAAGATTCTGACTCTTGCGTAATTGTTGTTTACATATTGCCCTCCGTTACGAGTACGACCAAGTAGTTGGCTTTAGCTTTTATTTTCTAATTTTTAGCTGACCACAGTGTGAATTGAGGACTAGAAAAATTCATATAGACTTTACCTATTCTCATCGATTTTCTTTTCCCATTATATTCGTATTAATGGAATTAATGTCCTGAGTATTCTATGGACGCATTCACGGATGGTTAGGATTTATTCAAAGCAAATGATGTAGAATACAACTAGTAATGAGAGCACCACAGTCACGGCATTCCACCACCAATCACGCTCGCCAAAGTACGGGATTTTAAATCCAATGTATTGATTTAATTTTTAAGAGTTAACTTCGGATTAAAATACCTATTTTTAGAAAACTTTTCAAATGATTGTAAATTTTATATTTTCCCCCACTTTTGTTAAGAAGATAAAAATAATAATAACAATAACAATAATAATAATCAACACTCCCTCTTTTTTTTTTGAAGGAAAAAATGGAGTAAATTAAGATTTATAATATTTTACAAGGTATTTTGAAGGTTGATAATCCGAAATTAATGCTTGATTTAATCATCACATAACTAAAGTCATTAGTGAGAAAAAAATATCAAATAAATTCCATAATTAAAAGGAAACTTCTTGACTTGTGCCACAACTAAATATATCTAACGTAGGCTCCGTTTGGTATTGAAATTGAAATTCAATAATCTGTTTATTTTATAATTTTAATAAAATAGCATTTGGTAAATTTTGTAAAAATAGTTTATTTTATAATTTTCTCAATTTCATCAATAGCTTTTAAAAGCAGATAAGGGGTTACTTTTTATAAGCCTCTTATATAATAAACTATTGCACTTTTTAAAAATTTCTATTATAACCTTAGTATTTTAATAAAAATATAATTATATCTTATTATCTATAAACCCTAATATATAAATCATTAGATATCATAATACCACTGCAATTTGAGAGATTTTATTACACAAAAAATTAATGTGAATGTAATACATATTACTTTTTATTTTATTTAGATTATGTATAATTATGAATTTTATCATATTTTATGTAATAGATTATGAAGTTCTTTAGGTTTTTTTAATTGAGTTTTTAATATAATTTTACATATTTAAGGAAAAAGGTATATTTAAATAATTTATTAAATATACTCTAAAAATAAAAGATAATTTAAACTTATATATATTATAATCATTATATAATAAAATATTATTTTCATAATTAAGTTTACCAAACATATGTACTTTATTTTTCAAATTCACAGCAATAACAATAATACAATTTACCAAACACTAAGCTATTTTTTTAATTAACAACTTATTCATCCGTATAGTACAAGCTGCTTATTTTATCAACCTCCACAATCCCATATTAGCCTATAATTTGTTTAAGGCAGCTGATGAGTATGACTTTTTGTTTGTTCTTTGTGGTTGGAAAATTCAGCACATTAGGGTCGGTTGTTTAAATATACTAAATTTTTTTCTATATTGATTTTTAAAAAATTGTTATTAAAAATTAAAAATTTAAAAATCTTAAAATTACCCTTTAATAACCTCTTTACTCTCGCTATCTTAGAATTGTGTCTTCTCTCTTTACTCTCATATTTTATAAATTAAACACATAGAGATTGTTTGCTAAATGTTTAAAGTCTGAAATTTCTAAAATTTTAGATCTTTTTTAAATTTTACTTGTTTATTTTTTGTAACTTATATTTAATTTTTAGACATTTACATCTGAATAGAAAATGTTAGAATTTATAACTTTTATCTGAATAAAAAAAAGGTCTGAATGATAAGTGAATATTATATTATAAAAATATCTCTATAAAATAACTTATTTCCTAAATTACAAAATAGAATCCATTTTTTATTTTAATTTACAAGGACATAAATGTCAAATAACCAAGTTTAAGATGTTTTTTATTATAAAAAAATAGGATGTCACTTATATTTATATATTAAAAAAAGAAAAATAAACATGTGATTTAAATTTTCATATTCATACCCATTCAAACTTTAGCAAAATTTAGACATATTCAGATTTCAGACTAAAAAAATAAATACTACCTTGGTTTTACTTTCTTCTGACTTCATATTTTGTTTTTCTTAATACTATTAGGATCTCTATTTCATGCTTTCTATGTATAAGAACTTTTTCCTTGATTTTCATTAGCTTCGTGTTTAGTAAAAATTAATTTCTACATTCATTAATTTTCATAGCTAATAAAAATTTGTTGATGTTCATTTTTAAATGGTAGGCTTTGTTCCTCTGTTAATGATATTAATTATTTATAGATAACATAATATATTTAAATGAATCACTGAGAATTTGTGAAATTGAGAAGAGGAAAAAAAAGTTAATAGTATATGTAATTTTTAAACAACTATTTATATAACAAAAATTTCAATAAAATAATTGTATATAGAGTAAATTAGTAGATTCAAATAGTCTTACTCACAAATATCACCATTAATCATAATGAAAGGATTATTATCAATCAATTACACATGCACGATGATGTTACATGTAATAATAATAACAATAAAATTTTGTAGTAAAGACATATTTATTTTAACTGAAGATGATACTAACAAACAAATTTTTTTTTAATTCATTAAAATATATTTTTTATATTTTATTGTCCATCTTCATTTTAATAAAGTGATGCTTTTACTATATATATAAAATCTCCTGCTTCATATGCAGAAGGGGCTTGTATAGCAAACAGCAGTGCTGCATCAAATTAGGAAAACTACAAATAAAATAATAAGAATAAGAATGATACTGATAAAACGGGGATAGGATCCAGAATGCACATGCCTGTTTTATACTGTTATGCATGCCTCTAGCTTGTAGCTACTACTTACTATATTGCAGTACGCATGTGTCCCATTCTCCATAATTCTAAGGAGTCAAATTACAAGGCATGGACTTACTCGTTGGACTCGAGAAAGACTCGACAAATGAAGGGCACAAATTAATGTTAAATGGGAACGGAAGGAAAGTGAAATAATAAAAGAAAAAGACATTATTCTACGGACAAATGAATGGGGGAGGCTCCCATCCATTACGCAACCACCCAACACACACACACACACACACACACACACACACACACACACATGTATATATGCGCGTTAGGGTTAATTTCTAAGCCCATCTTAATCGATTCTCAGGATTTGTGTGAGTGAGAGACGATGGGAGTAGTTATCAGGTGGTCATTGGTATTCTTCGTAGCCAACGTTGTAGGTATGTGGGCGGTGAATATGGTTGCTAGTGCAGAAGGGGTCAGTCCTGCGCAGTGCAACGAAGAGAGGAGGATTGGGCTGAATGAATGCAAGCCAGTGGTGTATGGGAAGCTTCCGTCGCCATAGTGCTGTGAGCGCGTTCGTATTAGCCACATTGAGTGTATCTGCCCTGTTATTACCCCCAAGGTGGCCGCTCTCATTGATGTCAACCGTATCGTTCGCCTCATTGAAGGCTGCGGTAGGAGAGTCCCTCGTCACCTCAAGTGTGGGAGTAAGCTACTCCGATATTTACAAACACACCTTCTTTACATTCTCACACGCACTGTTCCTCTTTCATCATCATCTTTGTTAAAATGAAATATACTTACCTTCATCTTCATTGACATTAATTTTTTCTTTTTTTCCTTTTTTCAGGTATCACCACTCCCTGATCGCTTATCTCCCGGTTAAATAACTTAATAACGCACTTTGACTGTTCCTATATATATAGACATATATGTGGAGATGGTTGGAGTAATTAATAATTCGCTGGAGTCACTTCTAATGCTCGAGCTTTATATATATATATTTTATTTATCTGGCGTAATGATAACTCTACTTATGTATTATCTTCATCAAATTAAGTGTTTCTGTTATTGATTTTCAATTGATCTGTTGTCTCTACCAGCAATTGATCCTTAATTCTCTTGTATAATTAATATTACTATTATTGAGTTCTCTCGGACGTTGTTGGCTTCTTGCTGTGTATTTATGGCTGCGAATAAACTACTGGAGACTTTTGCTCTGTGCTATTCTTGCCTATATGTTGATTCCAACTAATAATAAGAAACGCTAAACGTTTAGATTAGGGGTCTTGATCGATGAGCCAGCAAAGCAATTGATATACAACGAAATGCCTACAGCTACCAGGATGAAACGAATGAGAGGAAACAAAATGGTGATTTGGCTTTCATATCCCTTTGAAACAAATGGGTGATTTTCTTCACAATTGAAAACCGACATCCCTCGGCAGCTGGCTAGCCTCCCCTCACTCTTCTCGTAGCTAGCGTTTCTACCCAGAAACTGTCATCTCACACTCGTCTTACCGGGCCAAAAATAAATAAATAAATAAATAAATAAATAAATAAATAAATAAAACATTAAAAAAAAAAGAGGGACAAGAGGTGGGGGCGAAAAAACAAAAAGGAAAAAGACAAACGATACCGTTTTAATAAGATTTATCACATATCCAAACGCTACCGTTTAATTGGATTTCATTGCCTGTCAACTTCCGCGGAACAACGAAAACAAAAAAGAACGATCTTGATTGTTGACGACTTCACACAATCATTGACTTACCAACTCCCCGCCCAGATCCCTCTGTTTATAATTATGGTTACTATTCATCCAATTGCATTTCTCCGTCGTTGTCACAGTCAACGCCCCTTTGTCGATCCGAATTCCCCATCTGGGTTCTTCTCTTCCCGCCCAAGCATCCAATGGTTCGCAGGCAACAAAACGACCTCGAAACCCCGCGTTTCACCTCCCTCATCCTCCTTTCGCTGGCCCTGATCTCTTTCGCTGTAGTCTACACATTCCTTTCTTTCATCCTCAGACCGAATGGTCACCCCTTGGATACCCAGTTCGAGTCTTTAACGGTGGCCGAAGAGGGTGATCAAATAGGTCAGTGTTGTCAAGGGATTGAGAATTTGGAGCTCTGGGGGGCTGCTGTGAAGTGGGGCTCTGATTTTAAGTTCAACAGTTCTCGAATGTGTTGTGAGGCTTGTAAGGCTATGTGTACCGGCAACGATGGGCCTTGTTTGTGTGATTCTTGGGTGTTTTGTGGCAACGAGAAGTCGTGTGGATCCCGATTTGGTGAGGTCAGTTGCAATTTCAGTGCTTTCTTGTTCAGTTTCAATGCCACTGAGTGCTCTGTGTGAAATGAATAATAATTTCTATTCATCTCAGTGTTGGTTAAAGAAACAAAAAGATGTATTGGCCCCTGATCGGCAAGATGCAGGGCAAAAGGTTATGTGGACTTCAGGGCTCATCTTTGGGAAAGGACAGGTCTGTACTCTATGTTTGGTAATCAACTAAGAATGATTTAAGATAATTTATAATTTTTTTTGTGAAATTCCTTGTTAATTGTTATTGAAGTTCAAGTCTGTAATTATTAATTTTGTTACGAAGTTGCATGCTTAGAATTTTGAGTTCAAAGTCTTGGAAGAGGTCTTCACATTATAGTGACTGTAGAGCCTTATGTTCTTCTTCTTCTTGATTGTCCACTGGCCATTATAAGGTGTGTGTCTCTGTTTTTGAGTATCTTATATGAAGATCAACTGGAAGTACCATGGCCTAATATTGCTTTTCTCTTGGTTAATTATTTCCTGTTGGTCAGCAGGTTTTGGAGGTATTTTAGATCCCTTTCTTGTTATCAGGAGGCTGTATTTGAGCTGTGATTGGAGTTTTTTCAAGTGTTGCTGCTTGTAATATGTTGTAGTTTTGGTATAACCTGAGAGGAGAACTTCAATTTAAACTTGATAATTTTTAGGAAGCTGCGGATCCGTGAATTTGGAAGTAGAACGGAATGGTTCATAACTTTTTTGTCACCTAAAACTTGTGTTGCTGCCCATCATGTCTTACATCATTGATATTGCTGTTATGGGAATATTTTCTTTACCTTTTTACCCTCTACATCCACAATAATGTTAGATACCATAAATATTGTTACAAGTGAAGTACACAGTGCAAGTTGAGGTGACATAACGAATTTCCAAAGTAAAAGCACCTGACCTGGCTGACCAATTAGACATAACACGTTGATATCCATGTTCAAACTAATTGTAGACTGGAGGACTATTGTAACTTACGCATTTTTTGTCTTCTTGTCATGTATGTTATACCTTGCCCTGTTTTTCTTTTTGTTCCTCAATTTTAATAATTTATTAATTATTTCTGGTGGTCCACTCATCTTCTCTATTGATGCTTACTTTCTTCTTTCAGGGAATTGTTGGGTTGGAAACAGAATATGGCACTCTTCACATAAAGGTAAGTGCTCTGGTTTTTTGAGGATCCCATCTTGAGGACAGTGAATCTTTATTTGTAAGGTTGGTATCTTTTGCATTAATTGCGTGATAATACTATGGCTCTAGTAATCTCTCTGTTGTAGAGCTTCGAAATTATGTAATCACTGATACATATAATGACATGTCTGTGTGCAATACCTGCTATTGAATTGTTTTTGAGGTGAGCCAAAATAATGCTTCCTCTGGTTCATAGTTATAGAAATTATCTTGCTCTCAACCTAGATCACTCTTTGATGTTCTTCAACATTAAAGCCATCAGATTTTGCTCTTACTGTGATATCAACTCCTGGAATTTGTCCAACCTGCTGTTTCCTTGTCTACTTCCGAGGTAGAACTTGATTTGGAATATGTTTTAACTGGGTATAAAAAACTCTCATATTTTGCATCTGTGATTATCATGGTTGAGATTGAAATATTTCATTGCTCAATATCCCTTAGTGAATATTCATTGTTCTTGCTTGGAAAGCCCCTCATAAGTTCTTGTTATTTGATATTTGCATTATTATTTTGAGAGCAAAACTGTATTACTGTTCATTTTCATAGTTAATCAGTTCTGTTGGCTCACTGACAAAAACTAGTTCTGTTGCAGCTCTTCCCTGAGTGTGCCCCTCATTCTGTAGCCTATATACTTGAGTTGTTGACCTTACGACATTGTGCGGGTTGCCAATTTCATCGTGTAGAGAGCCGTGGTCAATCTTGGGACATTGAAGGAAACCACATAAAAAATGTAAGGCCATCCTTTTGAGTTTGCCGTTTTTGATATAATTGAAATTTTTGGCATGTAGAAATATTGTGTATCTTCCTTTTTGTTATGGTTTTTATTTTCAGTCAAGCATTTTGGATCTGTCTTTGTAGTTTTATGTACATTCGAGAAGTCAAATTGCATCTTTGTATTACGATTTTACATGGTTTTTGTTTCAACCAAATTGTTTCCTGTTCGTTTTGTTTCAATGTACTGCATGTTTATTTTAGTGACTCCATTAAATTCTACTAGCTTGTTGACACAGTAAAGGAGGATTGTAAAATTATGCATCTTGGTGATGATTGGAGTCTAATCCCCAAAGCTGTTTTGTAAATTTCCCAGGCTCCTTATGGCCCACCATTTGGATTGATTCAAGGAACACTGGAAGCCCTAGGAACCGCATTTAAGAAGATTCCCAGAGAAGTTTGCCCTAGCATAAGGAGAGGTTCAGTTGCATGGATTGGCTCAGGTCCAGAGTTTTTTATAAGCTTATCAAACCATGAAGAATGGAAGAATTCATACACCGTGTTCGGTTTCGTTCTTCCAGAAAACATGGAAATCGCGGAGAAAATTGCACAGCTCCCTACAAAATCAGATGTTTGGAACAATATTAACGTGACTGTTTTGAAAAAGCCTGTGCCATTGAGGTTAAGAAGATTGAAGAAATCAAGTCTTGGAGGTGTTGTTGCAAATGTGAAGCAAGAGTGAAAGGTTTTAGTTTCCTAATGAGCGACAAAGTCACGGAGTGGTTGATACAAATGTGAGATCAGAGTTGGTCTTTTTATCATTTTTTTAAAACTCTTCTTTTGATAATATTTTGAGTAAAGGAGCCAAGTTGATATGGTTTATAGATTGCCCTGGTGCGGTTGTCCTTCGTGCGAATTGTAAGAGTGTATTTAAACAAAACTTTTAAATGAAAGAGAGGTTTTTATTTAATTTTAAGACCTTTTGTTCTTAGACAGTGCTAGGATGGGAGAATTAGTGAAGTAATAGCGGCATAACCAGAATTTTGCTTTAACAGGAGCTTTATCTAATAGTGAAGCCACAAGTTTGATAAAACCAGTAAATTTTATTTCTGTTAAGTCATTCCGGGTTCCTTATTTCTTTTGTGGGTCTGGGCCCGATGCGATCATGTTTCGTCCGAGCAAACACAAGTACTAATAGAATCTCAACTCTCAAATACCAGTACCAAAACATAATATCGTGGCCACAAAGTGGCCGTTAGAACTGTTGACTGAATCCTAGCTTACCTTAAGCAGTAACCACAGCCCCCTTGAAAGCTGAAACTACCCGCCGCAGCGCAACTGATGATAAAAGCCTTCCCACCAAAAAAAAAAAAAAAATCAGCTCTCTCCTTCTCGGCCAAATCCCAATTCCCAAATCAATCACTGAATCAATCAAATCAACAAAACACATGGTGCTCGAATTTCACCAACAAATAATCGCAGAGCTTCTTCAAGAGCCCAATGGCGGTCTCGTAATCCTTGCCTCAGGCCTCTCCCTCCCAAAGCTAATCGCCTCTCTTCTCCTTCTCCATTCCTCTTCACAGGGCACTCTCCTCCTCCTCTCTTCCTCCCCAAACCTCAAATCCCAAATCATCCACTGCCTTACTCCTAATGCTCCTCTCTTACCCTCCGAAATCACCGCTGATCTTCTCGCCAACCAACGCCACACGCTTTATTCTTCCGGTCAAATCTTTTTCGTTACACCCAGAATCCTTATCGTTGACGTGTTGACCCAGAGACTCCCCACTTCCAATCTCGCTGGTTTAATCATTCTCAACACCCACGCTCTGACGGAGAATTCCACGGAGACTTTTATTTGCAGGATTATTAAGAGTTTGAATCGGGAAGCGTATATTAGGGCCTTTTCTGATAAGCCTACTTCGATGGTTTCTGGGTTTTCCAAGACGGAGCGGATTATGAAGAGTTTGTTTATTAGGAAGCTTCATTTGTGGCCGAGGTTTCAGGTGAATGTGTCGGAGGAACTGGAGAGGGAACCACCAGTGGTGGTGGATGTGAGGGTTCCGATGACTAAATACATGGGAGGGATTCAAAAGGCGATTCTGGAAGCGATGGATGCTTGTTTGAAGGAGATGAGGAAGACTAATAAGGTTGATGTGGAGGATCTAACAGTGGAGAACGGCTTGTTTAAGTCGTTTGATGAGATTCTGAGGAGACAGTTGGATCCCATTTGGCATATCTTGGGGAAGAAGACTAAACAGTTGGTTTCTGATTTGAAGACTTTAAGGAAGTTGCTGGATTATCTTGTAAGGTATTCTAAAAAAACAGCAATTACATTGTTGTTTTTAAGTAGAGTGTTATGCATTAAACCATTTTTTATATTGTGATGTGACTCAATGTAGGTTGCTTAAGTATGTTGAAAGGGGTAAAAGATTTTATGCTGTTATGGTTTCTGATTGAAGGTTGACTTGTGTTATTTGGCAGGTATGATGCAGTGACCTATTTGAAGTATTTGGATACACTAAGGGTGTCAGAGAGCTTTCGCTCTGTTTGGATATTTGCAGAGTCCAGTTATAAAATATTTGACTACGCAAAGAAGCGGGTTTATCGCTTCATGAGGTCAGATGGTGTGGAATTGAATGGGCAAAGCAAGAACATAACAGGCAAAAAGAGAAAATTGAAGAAAGTTGATAATAATGAAGATGAAGGTGAGTGTTGTCCTGTTGTTTGCTTTGTTCTTGTTTATGCCTTGATGTTTGTCTTATGTGGCTTGTAAAACCTTTTAAACAGGGATAACTAAAAGAAAAGGTACCTGAAAAGCAGTTATGTATCATTTTCTTGAACTCTTTGCTGTTTTATGTTCTCTGAGCACAGATGGTGGTACTTCATCTACAAGCACAAAGGTAGTTCTCGAAGAAGTATTGGAGGAGGCACCGAAGTGGAAGGTGTTACGTGTGAGTGAGTGAGTTCCATTTTCTTTCATATCTACATTTGTTGTTGTGTAGTCTGTAATAAGTGTTTAAGGTAGTAAGATGTGATGAATCGACATGTATAATTTTGATAGTCAATGTTTCTTGTCCAATACTTCTTGTCAAAAAAGTGCCTTTTGTGTCTCATCCCCGTATTTTTTCTTCTGTTATATTATCCATTGCATGTCGCTTTAGCATGTCATTTTAAATTGGATTTCTGCAGCAAGATGAAAAAAAGAATGAAGTATAAAATCTCTGAGGGCTTATTCTGAGATTGAATATGATAATTTTATCATAGGAGGTTCTTGAAGAGATAGAAGAGGAAAGACTAAAGCAAGCTTCATCAAGGGAAGAAGTTCTCCTTGATGGGGAAGAAAATGACCATGGTATTGTCCTGGTGGCTTGCAAAGATGAGTGCTCATGCATGCAGCTTGAAGATTGCATCAGAAACGGCTCAGAAAAGGTTTTTGGCATTCTTTATGTGTTATGATCCATTTGCTATTCTCATTCTCATTTTTCACATGTTGGCACCTAATCACTGCTGTCTGTTCTGGCAAGATCCAAGCTGCGCTGCTTGCATTACTGAATCTTGATTTCATTTATTAAAAGATCTATGGGTAGTTTCTTGTTTTTTACTTGATGAAATAGTAGTATTTTTATTTGATGAAATAATAAAATGTTTGATTTACAATAACCTGAAGTATTGCACTTTTAGAAATTTGCATTTAATCTTGAGTCTACTTATTGTATTCACAAGTTGGTGTATTTTATGTTTTGATGATAAACTGTTTAGTGAAACCAAGTTGTATTGTAATTTGATGGTGAAGGTCATGCGGGAAGAATGGGAGAAATACTTGTTGAGTAAAGTACAGCTGCGTAGTGTGCAAACCTCATCAAAGAAAAAGAGATCTAAGGAGCCAAAAGGTTTTGGAATTCTTGATGGAGTTGCTCCCGTAACAACAGCACAGAATGCAGAAGCTAGTAGTGTCAGCAAACAGGAACATGATGCACTGTTGGCTGCAGCATCGAAAATAAGGAACCAAGGTAAAAGTGATGATGTTGGTGATAATCCTGAGACTTATTATGGAAGCAAAGGACATGGAAGAGGGCGTGGAAAAGGAAGGAATAAAAATGGCCCAGCATGTGTTCCACAACCTGCAAATAAAGATAGTGGGAGTAACAGCAAAGCAGCGATAGAAGATAAACCTGAAATATCTGGTCCTGGAAATGAAGGTCCAGCAGATGAAATTCACTCTGGTGTAGTAGGTTATTCTGGAGGCATGCTTGAAACTGCATTTGTAGAGAAAGACGTTCAGTGGAAACGCAGTCAAAAGACTGATACTGTAGAGTCCAAAGATTCCAAGCCATTGCCACCTGTACACTTTCATGCACTAGAAAGTGACCAGCCCATACTTGATATTCTGAAGCCCATCGCGATTGTTGTTTACCATCCAGACATGAGTTTTGTTAGACAAATTGAAGTCTACAAAGCTGAGAATCCTTCAATAAAATTGAAAGTTTATTTTCTCTTTTACGAAAATTCCACGGAGGTCCAAAAGTTCGAGGCTAGTATACGGAGAGAGAATGGAGCTTTTGAGTCGTTGATCAGGCAAAAATCATTGATGATGATCCCAATTGATCAGGTTTGATCTTCTATGGACAAGAATTCTGTTTACTGTGACAGTCCTCATTTGGTACTGAACTGCTTTGCAGTTTTCTGGATTTCATTGATTTTTTAATCATTGATTCAAAGTAATGGATGATGAACTTCAAAAAATATTGCAAGTGTCTTGTACAATTAATTCAGCCTTGATTGCTGTCTTTTCTTAAGTTTCTTCCTCCCTCAGCTCAAGTACTTTTAAGTACCAAGAATAGTTTGTGAACAAAGAAATGGTTACACCTCTGTTCATGCTATAATTTTTTCACTTTTGTTATGTAACTCAGTTGTTTTTCTGAAATCGATCAAAAATCAGGATGGGCACCGTCTGGGACTGAATTCTTCTACAGAGGCCCAGGCCACCACTTCCCAGAATGCAATAACTCGAAAGGCAGGTGGAAGAAAGGAAGTTGAGAAAGAAATGCAGGTGCATAGAGTGCTTTCCATGTGAACTTTGTTTGCTGTCCTTCCTTCAAATCTTTTTTTTTTTAAATTTTATTTTAAATCACACTGGAATCCCCATCATTTCAGGTCATAGTGGACATGAGGGAGTTCATGAGTAGCCTCCCAAATGTTCTCCACCTAAGGGGCATGCGCATTATACCAGTGGTTTTGGAAGTTGGTGATTATGTTCTGTCACCATTAATGTGTGTTGAGAGAAAGAGTATCCAAGATCTATTTACAAGCTTCACATCTGGTCGCCTTTATCACCAAGTGGAAACAATGGTCCGCTATTACAGAATACCTGTTCTTCTGATTGAGTTTTCACAAGACAAAAGCTTTTCATTTCAGGTAACCTGAATTAAGTCTTGTGCAGAGAATTGTTATATCTTATTTATTTAAGCTCAGGGACTGCTATCTGGTTGCCTTAATAGTTTTCAGTTTTGGTTTTCTTGGTTCTCTTTTTTTCAGTCTGCAAGTGAGATTGGTGATGATGTGACACCAAATAATATTATATCCAAGTTGTCGCTGCTTGTTCTACACTTTCCTCGCTTGAGAATCATCTGGTC
The DNA here is from genome assembly GCA_030449875.1 of Aegle marmelos. Lineage (NCBI taxonomy): Eukaryota > Viridiplantae > Streptophyta > Magnoliopsida > Sapindales > Rutaceae > Aegle > Aegle marmelos. Next base: position 4,946,908 of record JASUUL010000093.1, read on the forward strand.
TCGCAGTTTGCATGCAACTGCTGAAATATTTGCTGCGTTGAAAGCAAATCAAGATGAACCTGACGAGGCAAAGGCAATTAGAGTTGGTGTCCCCTCTGAAGATGGTATAGTGGAAAATGATGTGAGGTAAGTTTCCTCAATTTGAGTTTTTCATTTTTGAAAATTTACACTTGCATTGTTCATGATCATAGCTATTAGGTGGAGGGCGTTCTGTTATGCAGAGAGAAAAGCAAGGCTTATGCTAGGCCTTGTGCCCTGTGCGATGGAACTTTCCATCATTGGGCTCCTCCAATTAGATAAATCTTCTAGGAATTTGATGGCCAAGGACATGCAAATGCCTCTTGGTTCTCTTGGTGTTGAGAAAATTAACGGTTATTTACTTTCTCCATTACAGAGCTGAAAATTATAATACATCTGCTGTGGAGTTCCTAAGACGACTACCTGGTGTGACAGATTCAAACTACAGGTCTATAATGGATGGATGTAAGAGCTTGGCTGACCTCGCCCTCCTTCCAGTGGATAGGCTAGCTGAACTAATGGGTAGTCAGAAAGTTGCGCAGACTCTCAGAGATTTTCTTGATGCCAAGTATCCAACATTACTATAGTACTCACCAATCTCAACTGGGACTCTGGAGTCTGGAACAGAGGCAGTACAAGATTTATTCAATGTTGGTTTATTATTATTCCTTTTTTTTTTTTTTCATAATCTGTCATTGTTATTGGTGTAGAGTGGGTAATTAGAGCACTTTGTATTTCCCATTTGTATTGTATTTTTTAGTTATCAAATATAATTTTTCTATTGGAGAGATTTGTTTGCCATTACGCTGGCTTACTAGTTACCATTGTATAACAAAATGTAACGACAGAAAACTAATGGCAAAAATTTCATGTTCTTTTTGCTTCCCCTCTAGTTTTTTCTGGTGTTTAGTTAAGAGACATATACCATAATACAAGTATGTGTCATCAAATTAACGAATTGAATCCCTCTGCAAATCCAAGGATGAAGAAGGGTTGGTTAAAGAAGCGTGCTTATTTGACAAGGTGTAAAAATCCAAGTATGATCGGTACTATATGGAATGCAATATTATTAGTAAGGAAATTGTCTGGTAACCTGGAATATCAAATTGGTAATGTGGAAAAGTCACTCAAATACTTGTTATGGGACCAATAGCATATGATATGGTTATTGATGATCAAACTTCAAAGTCGGTTTCTGCCACTGATCATCTGGTGTTTCTTAGAGTGAAGCTATGTACGGCGTACTGGATTGATAAAAAAATCACAAAATTTGAACTGTAAATGTAGAGTGAACAGTACCAAAATCTGAATGAAAGCTAAGATAATACAACAGGATAACAGGCAACATAATTTTTGTTACATTAATGGATAAATTGCTTGTTTTTCACGCGCAAGCATACAGCGAAGCTCTTATCGTACACATGATCTGATCGTAATTCATACCATGGCAGATAGAATCTACTCTTGATTTGCCTTGATTAGCTTGTAGATGGTTTCCTCATCGGTTTTGAAGGCTTTAGCCAGTAGATCTGCTTTTATCCCGCTTTCAAAGAGGCTACTACCCACTGTAACTGTTCCAGGGTTTGCACTTCCAAATATCCCCATGGTACCCCCACCACAGTCGCCTCTTGTGTAGTGTACAAAATGAATGAGCCCTCTGGGAATGACGAAAAGATCACCAGCCTGAAGTGTTTGCAAAAACAGCTTGTTTCTGGTATCGATGAATGCGATTTCTAAAGGCCCGTCTAATGCTACCAGAAGCTCAGATGATCTTGGATGGTAATGTGGAGGCGTGATGCTTAAAGGAGGATAAAATGTTTTAGAAACTGAAACTCCAAGCCCTTCCAACGCTGGAAATACTTTCTTGGTCACTCTGCGAACTATGGATTCAGTTTTGCCAGTGTAGTTAACCCTTTGCATGTCTCTGAGGCCGGTGAATGTGAAATATTGTCTGGTTATGCTGTCGACGTCAATCCCTGGAGGCACCAAGAAATCATCCAGGATATCTGGGTCTCCTGCATTGGCTGAAACCGCAAAGGCTATTAGTATTATGATGCTGCAAAGTCTTCTCATGTTTCTCAGATGGGTTTTATTTGAGTTCCCAAGCTGGGGTTCTGACTCGATATATTGCATGTACGTGGTGGATAGGCCGAAGGTATATGTAAATCTAACTTGAAGCTCGCAGCTGCATTAGGCTTGATGGCGACGTTATACTTGTTTATTTGATAATCAACAGGCCCATGTTGGGCAGGCAGCGATGATTCCGAGGGAATGTCACAGGATTGGTATCTTAAGAATAATTATATAATATGTGATAGACGCTCTTTTATTATTTTAATATGTGAGATAATCCATTCTCATTGTACTCATCGCCTGCCAAGGTCGTATTTTGGTTCTGATGTCATGGACAAACTGCGCGTTGGACATTTAAAATTTAATTACACAATTTTAAAATATATCTGCATAAAAGAAAAATATAAATATTTATATTTAAGAATATATATATCTTCATTTTTTATGCTATGTAAGAAAAATTAAAAATTAATCATTTATTCTTTTATTATTTTTATTTTCATGTAACAAGCATCCTTAAAGGCATAGTAATTGATATAACTATTTTTAAAATTTTAAATTAATTCAATAATTATCCAATTGAACATATCTTAAAAATCCCCACAAATAATTGCAAAATCTTGCATGTGTCTTTCCCCCTTTGCTAACACAATTAACAAAAATTGTCTTCATAGAAATTCCAAGCATTTAACGCCAACAAATGAAAGTAACTTTGCTATTCGGTGGAAATTAGGAAGAGACACGTTAAAAAGGAAATAGACACTTGCAAAATCATTTTTCCTTTTTTTGTTAAAACTCTGCGAAAATATAAATACTGTAACTTTAAGTTGTAAAATTCATGGGTTAGAGGGAGAAAATGCTATTTTTCCCCATTATCAAGCTACCAAATTGTTTTGTTTTCTACAGGCGTTTTCTTATTTGAGCAGGTCGGTGTAAATAATTTGTTTGAAAATGAGCTGATTTATGCTTACCACGAGCTAAGGGTAACAGGAGTGCATTTGGTTGTAGTTACTAAGGCCATTTTATTTGCATCGGCGGATGATGGTATATTAATTTCAACATTTATTTGGATTTCATTTTCCTTTGTACACTGGGTTTCAGTGTAATATAACATCAAAAGTGGATCAATTGCGGGGCTAATAGAACAAAGGATGACGAAGTGAACAGCATCATTTCTCTGAACATCTGGTCAGAAAAAATAGTTATAAACGATGTTAATAAAATAGATTAATTGAGGATCAGTTTCTAGTTCCCAGTACTGTAACCATATTATTATTTTGCGAAGTTGTTGTATTACAGTTTATATAACATATACGCCCAATAATTAACATCCATGTGTCTTGAGGTGAAAGAAAAAAATTAAAAAAGTATGAACAATAAGTTATATAAAATGTAACTTAAACAAATCTTATTATTTATTCTCATTATATATGACATACAACAAGTTCATTACAAGATAACCTTTTATTTAATTACAAGATAACCTTTTATTTGTTGCAGATTATATAATTGGATAAGTGCACACAATGCATTGTACATTACCGGGCTTCAAAAAGCACATTCAATGCTATCATGTCAAAAGTTCGGGCGATTTAAGAGTTAACTTCTAATTACCTCTGTTATTTGTAAAATAATAATTTTTAAAATATTATTGTAAATCTAAATTTATCTTTATTTTTGTTCCAAAAAAAAAGAAAAAATTAAGGGTATATTAATGAAATTTAATTTTATCTTTTTAAAATAATAGAATAAATTAATATTTAGAATACATCAAATGTGTTTTAAATATTACCATTTTCAAAAGTTCGGGCGATTTAGGAGTTAATTTCTAATTATTATTTGTAAAATAATAATTTTTGAAATACTATTGTAAATCTAAATTTATCTTTATTTTTGTTGAAAAAAAATTAAGGGTATATTAATAGAATTTAATTTTATTCTTTTCAAATAATAGGATAAATTAAGATTTAAAATACTTCAAACATGTTTTAAATATTACCATTTTCATTCCTCTCACACCCACACACACATTTACCGCATTCAAGTTTTTGAGACCGGTGTATGCGATTGTGAAATATTGACCTGTTATATATGTGTGTGCATACATATAAGCGTGGTCCTACAATAGACCTTTGGAAAGATAAAAATATCCAAATCTAAAAAAAATTTAGATACGCACATTAATTAAAAAATATAGACATTAATTATAAAATTTAGAATTCATACAAATCTCAATGTAAATATATTTGAAAAACAAAATATTTAGACCAGTATAATTTTTTATTTAAATTACTTATTAAATTAAAATTAAATAAAAATATATAAATTAATTAAAAAATATGATAAAATTAATTTAAAAATAAAAAAATTAAATTAATTTATAAAATTAAATTATTTTATGTGGCTATGTAGTATTTTTATAATTTTATTTATGAATTTACGGTGATCCTAAATGCAACTAATTCTTGGCTTTTATGTTAGCTGGTACCGGACACTGGCAGCATACACACTAGGGAATGAAATCATCCGTTTCTGATTTGCGTGTTTCCCTGAACGCATGTGATTGAGGCCATTACTTTAGTCTCTGCCCATACGTTTCGGCCTAGTGATCCAGCCTACGCATCTCGATATTCATTCGGCAGTACCACCGACAGAAGGACACGACGTCTCGTACAAAGCGGAGAAAGCGTGGGCTCTGCTGGGGGTGGAATAGGATATTGTCAAAAATCAAATGTCATAGTGGTTAGTTGGCGATGATCGCGGTGGAGTGGTTGCACACCTGCACTTCGCAACCCACCCTGCGCATTCTAGCATCATTCCCTCTTCCCACTCAGTCGGTTGCGCTTGGCGCCCCCACCCGTCCTTTTTACTCGAAAAAATGATAACGACAACAACCACGCATATCACCACCTCCTCCTCCTCCCCTACTCCTTACTTTGCGCATCCCACCCTCCTACAATGTCAACCCCTTCGACTAAGCGGGTCCCACCGCCTTGCTGGACCACCGATGAAACCGTAGCCCTCGTCAACGCCTATGGTGCCAAGTGGCTTTCTCTCAGTCGCGGCAACCTCCGCACCTCCGACTGGGATGCCGTCTCCTCCGCCGTCTCAGAATCCATCCCTGGGGCTTCTAAGTCCTCCATTCAGTGCCGCCACAAGATCGAGAAACTGCGGAAGCGGTACCGTTCCGAGAAACAGCGCTCCTTGTCGTTTCCAGGCCGGTTTATTTCATCTTGGGACCTTTTTTCTTTATTGGATTCTATGAATTTTGGGTCTTCGTCTGCCCCTGGGCTTGGTAATCAGCATCGTGAACTCGTTGATCAGAAACTTGTGGATGTTGCTGACTTTCGAGTAAAAATTGGGAATGATAAGAGTTTAATGAGTAAATATGGGAACATTGACGTTGATTTCAATCCAGATTTTGCTTTGAGAAATGGGTTAATGAAGAATTACGAGAATATTGATTTTGATGACGATTTTGGAGGTTTAGATTCTAGGGCAATGGATTATTTGAAGGTTAATGGTGATTTTGGAGTTGGGTTTGGTATGAAAATGGATGCTGATGATGGTACATATTTTGTAACGCCTCAAGGGTTTCAATTGAAGAGGTATAAGAATAGTGATGATGGAAAATCATGTCCTAGACTTGATTCTAATCATGGGACTGATGGGTTTCCTGTGGGAACTTTTGGTGATAGGATTTCTGTGCCACCACCGGGGTTTATGGCAAAGAATTTTGCAAAGGTTGATGCAAAGTTTAAACCCAGTGTATACTATGATGATCATGCTGATTATGTGGTTGCTAAAGGCAGTGGAAGTGAGTTTTATGCTAAATCCCTTGGTGATGGCGATTTTGTGCCGGTGGGAACTAGGTCAAAGAATTATGGCAGGGATGCTGGAAATTGGAATGGTGCTGTTGATGTTCGGGGTATGAATGTGTATGATTCTTCTTCAAGATTGAGTTATGGGAAGAAGAATGGTGATGGCCGATTTAAGAGAGATTTGGATCCATTTAAGGAGTTGGTTTCATCAATTACATTGTTAACAGAAAAGTTTGTTAAGATGGAGAAGATGAAGATGGAAATGGCAAGGGAGACTCAGAAAATGCGAATGGAAATGGAGAAAAAGCACAACCAGATGATATTGGAGTCACAGCGGCATATTGTTGATTTTTTTGTGTCAGGGTTACTGGAGAGCAAGAGGAAGAAGAAGGTGAAGGTTTATTAATGTCACCTAAAACAACTTGAAAAACAGACAAGGTTTACGGAGGTGATACTCGAATTATAGCATCAGATTGTGGATAAATGGAAGGTAGCTGAGAAGTGCAGTAACAATAGTTCTTTTTGAAGTTTGGAATTAGAATTTCACTGAAGTTGCATTAGTTAGAGGTTACGTTCCTTTCGTAACTTTACAATAGGTTGATATTTTCTGGAGGTGGGATTTTTTGTATCTCGGCAGACTGTTTGGTCGGTTAGTTTTGATCTTCATGCTGGCCATTCATGTGAGTTTGTCAATTCTCAGGCTGTCTCCTTTTTCTGACTCTGTATCCTTTTTCAAAAGATTAATATACGTCAACTGGATTACAAAAATGAAATTCATATTTTTTTGTCTGAATTTTCTGTGTATGCATGATTGTGTTAGTTTCATCTTGGATTTGCATACTTAAACAACCAAGTGGAAGTTATCCTTTTGGATAATGGATTTAAAGTTTTAGTAGCTGGATAGTGGAATCGTTGGCTCTTATATATATACTAATTGTTGAATATGAAGATTGCACATGACCAACTGTAAATTTAAAAATTTCAGCTTCTGCATACAGCTAATTTGGAAGTCCGCGAAATTTTATGGATCCCAGAAAATAGGGTCTTCATTTCTAGGGGATAATTGGATTCTGGAATGATTTGGACTTGAAATTTGGTCATTTTTTTCTTCTAATTAGGTCCAAAAAGAATATATCAAGTAAGATAATGTATTTGAACTAGATTGAGGTAGCATCCTGATGCTCGAATCCTGTCAAATGCTGTATTTTAAGATTTATTGAGAGCTACTTGCATAGCAGAACAGTGGAGTATTATAGTTCTGAATCCAAATTTTTGAGGTTTAAGCTCGGGTACTTTGGTATTATAGAAACTTAAGTTGGTGGAAAAGATTTATGTTGTGAAGTTGAAATAATTTGAGTGTTTTTACATTGATATGTATATTACAACTAAAAATTTATTGATATTCACAATAATTTTTTTTTTTTTTTGTGTATTTCCTTAAATCATGTCTATCATGGCATGGTCTGGATTTTTCTGATTTTTATCTTCACCTAATATTGAAGGGCATCCTCTTTTAATGCTAATCATATTAATGGATAAAATTTCTATTTCTACTCAATTAAATTAGTAGGAATAGGCTCCGACTCCCAGCAATTGCTAAAACTTGAAACTAGAATTAAGGTTTAGACTCACGGAACTTCATTAAAAAATAATAATAATAATAAGGCAAGGTAAGCACTTATGAGCAACAAGTTTTGGGCCAGCATGACGGTTGCTTTAATCATATATAGAATCTCCAACCTCCCTCTAATTCTCTATAATTGGATTCCTTTAGGAGTTTTACAATAAAAATGCTAAAAAATTTTATCAAGATTTATTTGTTTCAGGAACCTGCCTATAATTCTGTCGAATCACGTGTCTAATGAAACAGAAGCCATAGTATCATTCCCTACTGCCTTTAACAACATTATTGCAGTTTGTTCTCCACATTCAATCAAATGTTAAATAGAAAAAAGAAATAAAGGCAAATCATTGTTAGGTTTGGAAGAGGAACAAAGACGCTTACTGTCCAAGCTTTCAATAACAGGGGAAGAAAGCAAGAGATAGAAAAGGAAAATGGGAATGTGGTCAGAGTCACACAGAGTGCAATGGAATGAAAATATAGGGCCACCAAGGAGACTTTCTTTTTTGACAATGGCTGTTGTAACAAAGTACCATAAAAGCATGCAATGCCCCCATCAGATCCCACTAAGGATGTTTCTAGCTCAATCTTTAGTAGATTGATCCCACGCTATCTTCTGTTAATTATTAAAAGATCTAGCAACAGACGAATTTCTTCTACAGCTAGATTTAATTTGTTGATCTTGTTTAAGCAGGCCTACAACGTGTAGCCCTTCTTTCACTTGTGAATGTGAACATTTACCTTCAGCGCTCAAGCACTAGACAGAAACTCTGAGTGTCATCTTACCAAAGTTTATGGCTCAAAACAATGGACTAATCATGCCGTCATTATACGAAGTGAAATCTTTTTCCTCTCTCTCTACGGGATGGTGACAACTCGCCCATTTTGGATGAGGTAGTAGGTGACAAAAAATGAGAACTTAGCTTGCGTTTGGCCAACAGATTCAAAACTATATTCATCATTACACGCTATGGCCCGAAACGATCTCACTCATCCAGTACACCACGCTGAAGTGGGGAGAATATTCTTCACATCTTGCTCAATTTTCAATGACACATGGACGGAAATGAAAAGGTGCCACAAAGTAAAAAGGGGCTAAGGCTCGGTTGGAAAATTTATAAAAATAATTAAAAATTTTTAATATTTTTTAAAATTAATCTTTTTAATTTTTTTATCATAATTAGTCAAAAAAATTTAACCTAAATTATCCTTCTCATTTTTTCACCATAAACCATCACTAGCCACACTTCAACCCCAACCCTTGAACGACAATAGGCGATAGGCGATCGGTAATCGGCAATCGGCAACAGCAATGACAACATCAATGGCGACAGTGAAACCAACCCCACCAACTCTACCTTAAGCTACCTATTTTTAAACAAAATTTAGAAAAATTGAAATAACCTAAACCCTAAGTAAATAAATTTCAAAATTTTTTTTATGATTTGAGTAAATTTGATTGAGATTTTAGTGATTATAGGTTGTAAAAATTGTATAATAAAATTAAACTTTAGATATAGGTTGTTAAAGTTGCATAATGAAATGAAATCTAGTGAGAATGATGTGTTATAAATATCACATATTAGGTATTTAATAAAATTTCTCTTAGAAAATTAATGTTAAGTTTTTACACAATGAAGGTGTGATGGAAGGTTTGTTGAGGTGTGCATATTTTTTAATTGTTTAAGTGATATGAACAATAAATTTGGTGCATGTCACACGCAGCTCGAGCACACGAGAGGAGTGCGATAGGCTTCTGTCACCCACAGCCCGCGAGTGTGAGCTGCACACAAAAGGCACGGAGCCCCCTGTCTCCTGGTGTAATGCCCGCGCCTATCACATTAGGAGACGCGATCTCTTGGTGGGATAGGTATAGTCTGTTGCCCACAACCCGCGCGCGGGTTGCACGATAGGCATGGCTGTGGGCGTCACACCATGAGCCTGCTGTCTCTTTGTACGATAGTTTTGCACAAAAAATTTTTATTTTTATTTTTATTTTTTATTTATATTAAGTTATTTTTATTTTATTATTTTCAATGTTGTGAATTTATTCTAAAGTAATTATTTAATATAACAATTTAATTTTATTATATGCCCAAAAGAGAAATATGTAACTCAGATTATGACTTATGAAAATATTTAAAATTCAATGAGATAGACAGTGAGATAGGTAGTGGGACAACACTTGTCTTATATAAATACAGAACAATTATGTGAAACAAACAGTGAGACAGACGCTGGTCTCACTTAAATATAAAACAGTTATATGAGACAGTGGGACAGGTGTCTATCTCACATATCCGTCCCATTGTCTGTCTCATATAAACTCAGAACGGTTATGTGAGACAAGCGCTTGACTTACATACGTGTCTCACTAAGTTATGTGAAATAGGCAATGGGACAGGTGTCTGTTTTACATATCACAGAACGGTTATGTGAGACAGATAATGGAACAAGTGCGTGTCGCATATAAACACAGAACCATTATATGCAACAGGCACTTGTCCAACTGTCTGTCTCGCATAAATTAGTGAGATAAACAGTGAGATAAGTTTCTGTCGCACATAATAGTTTTGTATTTATGTGAGACAGATACTTGTCCTATTGCCTGTCTAACTTGTTCTGGACTTTATTTTTTGCTCAATTTTTTTGTTCTTTTCTATGATTTCTCTTAATTTCTCAACTTAAATAAAATACATTATTTTATTGATGAAAAATAATAATATTTGCAACAAAAATAACTTTAATTTTAAACTTAGTTTTCTAACTCAAGATATTAACAGTTTATATTATGTAGAAATATAAACTGATCTTAATAAGCTCTCAATTAATGATTATATCTTCAATTATGCAATGTTTGTTTCTTGGAGAGTGTCAAAAATTTATTAAGAATGATAAAGAATCTTTAAGTGCATTAAGTATGCTGAGATTTCTTAGTTTTCATTTTGAATATTATAATAGTGGTATTATTTAAAAATTTGAAAAATGTGATAAGGATAATTTCATCTAAAGTATTGATATTTAATTAGTTAATGATAGAAAAAAAATTTGTGTGATCAAAATTAAAAAATATAAAAATTTTATAGTTATTTTTGTAAATTTTCTAGCTCTATTTGTGATTATGGTGTCACAGCTACTCCAAATGTTTGTAGTCATTGTATTAAAAGTTGGATAAAGTTCAATGAGTAAGAGTAATATATATATATATATATATATATATATATGAACTATTGTGAGATAAAATCAGTTATGTTTTTAAATCAACTTAAAATTATTTATCAAATAATACGGCTTTGTTTTAGAAGTACTACTGCTAGCAATTATATTTATGATGAGGTTTTGTTTGATATTTAGGTATTGTAACTTAAAAGATATAGTTATTATAAAAAAAAAGGATGTAACAATGAAACAAAAATTTATAGTGTGTACTAAATTTAAATTTTACATCATCATTTTCCCAAAATAATAAAGATATTATAAGATTTTTACACATAATTAAGTTACAAATATAAACTACAATATCAAATAGAACTAATATAGAAATCTGCCACTCTCTTTAGTTTTATCTTGAATGTTTCATCTTTTCTTTGTTTTGGCCTTACTTTCATCTAGTTATTTGCATTTCTATTCGATGGGAAATTACCTTTTTATCCACGAGGATTTCTGTAACATCTACGTTGTAACAAACATTGTAACAACCACAAAAACCTACATCGTTGCTTACAAATTAATATAAAAAGAAAGATTACATAGTAAAACGTACATCTTCATTTTTTATGATTAAAGCACTTGAATATCTAGCTTACTTTGTTGGACTGAAGGATTTGGCACTTGTTCAGCACCCACCTTCATTTCTTCAGCTTCATAAGTTGAGTGAACACCATAGAGCACATAAAACAAAGTTATCAAACATGTCCATATGGCAAATCTTTGGTAGGAGAGTAGCTTTAGTGTTGTCATGAGAAAAACGTTCAGGAAAATCGATATAGCTGCCGGCCATGGCATGAATGGCACTGACCATCCAGTTGGGTGGCTTACACGAGACATAGAGTAATGGAAGAAGGCCGTGACAATGAGCATTAACCCACCAAATAGCGGCAAGCCCCAAAGTTGTTGCTGAATTTTCAATGATATAGAGAAACAAATGGCACAAAATGAGAGAAGGAAGAGGAACAAGAGAGTGCGTGAAGGAGGGTTGTCGCTGATCATCACATATCGACGGTAGATGAGAGCATTGGCAACTAAATAGAACACCAAGAGTGTGCTAATGGAGATCATTTCAAGCACTATGTTGAGTTCAGTGAAGAGTGCAATTGATGCTGTGCATAGCCCTAACAGTATCGAAACGAAATGTTTTTAAGCACTTCATCAAGAGCCATTTAAGCACTTTCTATATTCTTAGATAGTGATCATAAGAAAGCTGCATCACTTACCCAAGAAGAGAGTGGCGTTCAATGGAGTTCCCGTTGAAGGATGCACCTTGGCTAGCCAGTTTGGCGCAAGCCTGGCCCTTCCAATGACACAAAGATACCTAGCTTGGCCTAACATGGCAACCAAGAGTGAAGCAACAATTCCCAAGCTTGCTCCGGCTCCAACAACATTGCCCGCCCACTCCCAACCGATGTTTCGGAAAGCGATTGAAAATGATGCGTCTTCCATTATCTATAATCATTCCAAGAAAGCCTTATTATATATTAAGATTTCGAGCTTATACATAATTAATGCTTGATTTAGTTAATTTAGCTTTACTAACCTTATTATATGGTACCATGAGACACAAAGACAAGGCCATGAGGGAATATATCAAGGAGACAATGAGAACAGAACCAACGATGCCCAAAGGCAAGCTCTTGGAAGGGTTTTGGATCTCTTCTGCCAAGGTTGAAACTGAATCATAGCCGATATAGCTGAAATATACAATAGCTGCTCCATCAAGAATACCCTTAACACCAAAAGGAGCTAGCCCTCCTGGCTTTACCAAGTTTTGTACACTCCCATTGCAGAAACCAGCAATTATGATGAACCCAAAAAAAATCACATGAAAGATTGTCATTACTAGGTTCAATATTGAGCTTTCCTTTGTGCTGCAATCCCAAAAAGAAATTTCAATCACTTTCAAAATCTACAGTAACCAAATTAATTAAATAACCCCTTCACTCGATGAGAGTCCAATAACGTTAGAAAAAGGTTACATAACCAGTATTACCTCTATAATATTAAAATATCTCATGGGATTAAAGCAAGAGGTTTAGAAGAGATCAAACCTATGACATAGACAAAGAGTGAGAAGCAGAACAAGCGCGACGGCCGGAAAATCTAGCATATTGTAGCCCTTAACAAGGCCATCTACTTCCACTCTCCATGAGTTTGGATCATTTTCACCAACAGTTTGGCACAAGTAGTCTGTGAAACTTCTTGCAACGGCAGCGTTTGATAATACATACTCCATCAGTATGTTAGCCCCAGCGAAATACCCCACAAACTCTCCTGCAATATTATAGTCTCAAATTCCATGAGCACTTCAAGAATTGAACTTTTTGAGTTAAAGAACAAAATGCATAATATATTTTCTCTGCATACCAAAAGTGACTCTTAGGTAACTGAAGGCGCCTCCGGCGACGGGAATCTGTACTGAAAATTCAGTGTAGCATAAAGAGGAAAGAAGAGCTGATATGCCAGCAATGATATATGATATGATGACTGAAGGGCCAGAGATTTGAAGGGCAACAGGGCCAGTGGTGACAAAGACACCAACGCCAAGCATGCCACCAACACCAAGAGCTACCAAATCATACCACATGAGCTTCCTTCTCATGTCTGCTCCAGACCTTAACCTCACTTGATTAAGCTCTTGGTCTGGTGTCCATGTTGCAAGCATTCTCTTTCTGAGCCTGTGAGGAGTTTGAGAGAGAGATTCAAGATATTTGGTAAGGAAAATGTTGGTGGCTCTTGGAGATTGATCAACATTACTTGCCATGTTAGGTTTGGTTTGGTTTGGTTTGCTTTCCATGAGAAGGTTGAGGTAAGGGTTTAAATATGCACATGGGCAGAGAGTGTGTGAGAGGATACATGATCGTTAGATTCTTTTTTCCTAAAGGTTGATGGGGAACCCAAAAATAAATGTCCCTATCTCCAGTGAAATGACAATATGACCCTATTATATTACACACATTTGCACAACTTTTGAGTACTCCAAGACCCTAAATTCTGTTAGAGAGAATAGCATGCAGAAAAAGGTAGAAGAAAAGGCCCAACCATTTTGTAAGAGGAATCACTATGTAAGGAGGAAGCTGTTTGACCTGATCATCTTTTGGAATTTTTCTTCTTCACCTTTGAAAAGATGTGACAAGCATCCATACTTTGATAAAGCTATAACTAAAGATTTCTTTCATTACAACTCAAGAATAATTGGACTTATCGATTCCTCAACAAGAATATTAATCTTAGTTGCAGTTCCAACACTTGCATTGCCTGCTTCCCCAAATTATCAGAAGTTTGTATCACACGACAGGTGTATGTATATAAGACCATTTACCTTATACATGGTTATCTCAAGACTGATGCTCAAGTTGGTGGCTACAATTTTTTTTACTAGTTAAATTTAAGAAATGGGAGCTTGTCAAGTTTCTTAATACTATTGTGTTAGAGTAACATAAAAATGCCTGCTTCATTCTCTGCTTTTGGAATCTACTAAGATATTTTGAATAATGTATATTAAGCCACTGATTTTTTGTTGCTACAACTACATTAATTTACGAAAACTTCTTTCTTTATGTTAGGCTTATGTGAAAGTGCATTTGGAACTGAGCCAAACTCACTTCTGAATTCTGATGCATTAGCTTTTTCCTTTTCCTTTTTATACTCGTTTAGTTTTACTGATTTTCAAGTTTCTTATCTGATAATTAAATATCAAGATTCTCCATGGGGTTAAGTAATATAACTTGTGTGGTTTAGGTAGATGGTCTTGACATTTCCCTCCAGAATCAAATCAATTGGATAATACAATTGGTAATTATAGTATTCTAATTAAATAATTCATTAAGCATCTCGAATATTTATCGTTCGCCGACATCTCTTAATTAAGTTATCAAGATTAATTTGGCTGTGCCTGCGTTACTTGAATGTACCAACTTTCAGTCGAGTAACTCATAATTCTTTTGGGTATATACTTTAGTAGTTTCTATCTGAAAATCTGGGGGCGAAAAAAAAAAAAAGATTTTGCATCGATCTATCTTGATTGTTTTACATTTTGAGATTGGTATATATGTCTTTTCAATAAAGTAATACTTGTTGTCTTGAAATAGTTTGGATTCAAATAGCCATACACACCCAATGAAAATCTTTATTCGAGATATATATTTATTTTTCAAGCCTCCCAATAGCTTTATGTAACTTTCAATGCAAAAAAAAAAGGTTGAGAATCAATGGCGGTTAACAGTTAGACATGTATAGAAGTTGAAAATATATAGAGAAATAACAAGTGGAGAGGAGGTGGTGCACCATTGATTACCACCATATCTAACTATAGTGCCCTGTCATTTCTTGGTTTATATTTTTCAAGTGATACAAGTATAAATTTATTTTATATAAATTGATGTTACATTCACTTATTAATTAAATAAAAATATAAAATAATTAAAACATGATAATTAAGAGATATCTAATTTAATCGATTAAATCATGCTATATTAATTTATATAAAAAAAATTTATACAAAAATTTGTAACTATATTATTACTCATATTTCTCTTCTTACCATTAATAAATCATCAAGTCAGTGGCTCTCTCTTTGACATGAAATCAAAACCATTATATTCTGGCTTAGCTTCTTCTTGATACCCTATAGCCAATATTATGCATGCTTAAATGTAGTCGTCATCTCATCATCATCCACTAGAGATCCTTTTTTCTCTCTCTTTTGTTTGAGATGGAATCGTCATTCAAGAATTTCAGACTGGGTTCAATAAGTGGTCCATGGTCTTTAGATGCCCACATGTTGCTATGGGAGTTAATTTTGCTTCAGCTGGGGACTGTTTTTCTGTCAACATCCATTCGAGAATTGTCTAGAGTGTTTTCAGGAGTTGAATTAATGGTTATTAATTATCTGGATAATAATCATGATTTCAAAGTGAAATAATTAAGGGGACGCTGTAAGTGGATATTGTTTGTTAAAGATCAAAATCAAGGCTAATGGGATCACTATCTACTCAGACTAGTACAAAGTTTGAGGTTGTTATTTATCTAATAGAACTATATCATTTCATATATATATATATGCATGCCTTTTACTCTCATATGGTGTACGGTAGCTAGCGAAGAAAAATCACTTGTGTTTGTCCTTATATTCTGAAAACGATCGCACAAATCTAATTCTTATTGAAATTAATTGCTGCAATATCAGCGGCCAGACAAGAAGATAGCTAGATTACAGCATTTGAAGCTCATGATGATTTAACTAATTAGAAAGCGCTGCAATATAGTCATTGCAATGTCATGGACTGGAAACCAGCCCCATTTTGAAGGTAAGATTAAAGTTACAAATGAAGCAAAAGGGATACTTATTGTTTTCTACCATTCTTTTGCCAATTGAAAGCCTTATGAGTACGTGGCTGACTTCATTCATATACAATTGTACTGCAACTTGATAAAGAATTAATTGTGTAGCCTAGAATGATCACTTCGCTTCTCGCGAATGACGTCAGGATCATTAGTCTGGCCTTAGTACTAGCCTCAATCTATTTAAAGGTCCAACTTATACAGTCAGTCACAAAGATTTAAAGTATAGCACTTAAGAGTCAAATAAATTATATATAAATGACACAAAAAACTGAGAGGATTAAGATTGGTGTGGGATTGGAGCCACTAAGATTGGGTAATTATTAACAAAATATGAAATAGTAGTAAGCATATTCACATAACTACAATAATAATAAAAGC
Organism: Aegle marmelos; assembly: GCA_030449875.1. Lineage (NCBI taxonomy): Eukaryota > Viridiplantae > Streptophyta > Magnoliopsida > Sapindales > Rutaceae > Aegle > Aegle marmelos. The sequence goes on from JASUUL010000093.1 coordinate 4,963,378, forward strand.
ATTTAGGATTTAGGGTGTCTAGAAAATCCTCCTCACCCGCCAACCCACCCCCCCCCCCCCCCAAACCCCGGGCTTTCGAATTTCATTGGATCTTAGGTTGCACTCAGGAAGGTAGCAGGCAGCAGTTGGAGCTTTAGGTTTTGATTAATTTTCTAATTAGGTGGGTCATCTTAATTTGCATTTACGTCATTCCTCACCTCAATCTCTTAGTGTTGCCACGGTTTCTATTTTACAATTAGTGTTTCTTAAATGTGACAAAAGAAGTGAACCTTCAAATAATTAAGGTAAGATCATTTGAGAAAAAGTGCTTTGTTTTATATCAGAAGAGACAATAATTTATTATAAAAAAGAGTTGAAAAAAGAAAGATAGTGAGAGTGTCATGTCTACAAATTAACAAAACACCTTTTTTTTTTTAGGGAGAAATCTTGCTGGATAATCCTTAATTACAAGTGTGATACTTCTTTTCTTTAGCAAGTGGCCTTTCTGGCATAGTTGCTAGTTGCTAAAATTGCGCCAAGATCAATTTTAACCCAAAACTTTTAATTACTTAACTCATCACTCATGGTTATGGTCCAATCGCAGGACCATCATTACTCATCTAGCTTATTATGAATGAGAATGGCACTCGGTTCGGTATGGTGTGGTTATATAATATTAACTTCGAATAATGCTAGCTAGAAGTTTAGCTAGATTGGTATATAATTGAGGCATGAATCAATTATATACAATTGTTGCCTGAAGGTTGAATTGGAGGATAAAGTGGTAGCGTCAGACAGTTCTGTGAGGAGTCATATTAACAAGCCTAAATATTGGAAGAAAATAAGCCATGAATCAATTATGTACAAATGTTTGGCTGAAGGTTGAAATGGAGGATAAAGGGATAGAGATAGTTTTGTGAGCGCTCGTGTTAACGAGCGCAATTGACTTCTAAATTTTGGAAGGAAACAAACAGCATCTTTATATAAACTTAAGCTAATCCTTAACTCATGTGTTAGCTTTTGGGTATAAGTTAAATTTATAGGAATTAACTTTTGGACATAAGTTAGATTCATAAACTTTTGTCCGATGCAATAGTAAAATTTGTGCACCAACTACCATGTGGTAAAGATGAAATCTGAAGTTATCTTACCACTGGACAAGGATATGAGCTACCTTCTTATTGAGTAAATCCTTCATTCGTGAACCTTTCTATATGAATATGGATTTTTCCATATGAAACAAACTGATTCAACTTTCAAATCTGTATAGGATGTACGAACTCGAATCCTCGTACCGATTTGCAAAAGAACATAGGTTTACCACTTGACTGCTGGTAATAATTTCCTGAGGACATAAACTTAGTAGCTTCTTTTTTGTCAATAATTTCACATCCTAATAAATATTTCCGGTCCTTCACTAAAGCATGGTTGCATGACACTATAATTTGGCTAGCCTATTCTTTTTTGAAGAACTTGCAGATTGATTCTGATTGTGAAATCAAATCTCCCATTTGCTAAGAGATTAAAGTTAATGTATCATATATATATATATATATAGCAACCCGATCTTCTTCTTATGTCTCCACTCTGCAAAAATATGTCAATAATTAAAATTAAACTTTTCCTTAAGATCACCCCTCAAAGAGATTAAAGATCTTCCTTTCCTGCACTATCTGAGAGCTGATCTTAGTGCCCCTATGCAATATTAATCAATCCCTAACCCCATTATGCCTTCCAGAGGCATTAGTGATGTTGGAGCGACGCTTCCCACATGACTCATGTTCTTATATAATTATATACAAAAAAATTAAAGCATTCGTTAGGAAATGATTCTAACTTCATTACCTTTTTTTCCTTTTAATATATAATAAGCTACAAAAGCCAACATTCTAGGGTGGGAACTCTTTTAAAAGTTGAAACCACAAACATTTCACAGAAACATTTCTCTTCTTCATTCTTTATCATGATTCGATAAAATAATTCCAATATGAGAATGAGGTCATGCATTATGAATTTTCTATTTATTAACTAGTCTTTTTAGATGATCAATCGTATAGTTCATGCTGTGTTTGCACAGCTTTAATCTTTTCCGGAGTCCCATATAACCCTAATTCATTAAAATATGAAACTTTGAAGCGGCTAACAACAATTTTTTTTTTTTTTTTTGGTTTCCTCTTTATTTATTGCCAATACAATTAGCAGAACTAGCTAGATACATCATACAGAATCTCAAGGTTTCCTGTTTGGGTATTTTGATTTTGCTTTTTAGATCCAACATCGAGCAGAATTTAGTTTTTAAGTTTTCTTTTCACATAATGAAAGCTTTTTATAATGCCCCTAGGCGTGGTGTCACATACCTATAAATTGTTGCTTTTGGTTTTAAAAATATTTTATTTTGTTTTATTTCCCCTTTATATCAAGTTATTAACATGTCATTGGCTCTATAGCATTACGTTTCTTCGCATTCAAATAATGCCAACCCGAAGTACATCCACCACAAGAAATTATTATAATTAATAGCATAAATTTATTGTAGCACATATAGTAAAAGCCATTAGCACCTTAACCAAATTACCCAGTATCACTCAAAGACAAAAATGAAAATGAGTTACCATGATCATGAATTAAATTTAATTCATCCAATTAAAAAAGATTGTCTGCCATCATTGAAAAGAAACCTATCATTTTCTAAATACAAAACAAAAGCAAATCTAATAATTTCCTTATGACATGCGCAGCATGGCCAATGAAAAATGATTTATTTGCGTGAAAAGCTATGTTTAAAATTAGACAAAAGATCGATGTATATATTATGAGTGTTTCACTCTATAATCAATTAATCTTCTCCCTTTAGGACTAAGATCCTCTCTTAATATGGGTTTTTTTGATCTTTCACAAATTTTGTGTAATTTATATTTTAATATTAATATATAATTAAAATTTAATTATCTTTATTTTTTTATTTATTAATCACTTATTACTTTAATAAAATTTATTCAAAAAAAATTAGATCGATAGGATCATGATTCCTCCGTTTATAACGGCCAAAATAACAATGTGCCAATGAGATGTGAGAAAGCTACAAGGCATTGTATTACCAGAAAAACTTTTCAAAAAAGTTCGTATAAGACATGAACATTGTGGCTGGAAGCCATTAGGCTTCAACATCATTATTAGTCAGCATCGGCAGGAAGATCAGGCTCTTTCGGCGTTTATACAGCTAGTAAAGTCCAAGCTTTTTGTATCCATCAATATATATAATTAATTGAAACTTTAATAAACTCTCTCTTTCAACCAAACACACAAGATTTGAATTAAGAACCTTCTTGCATTTCTACTATTTATAAACACCATAAGCTCAAGTATTCCTCCTTCACTTGAGCTGAAACCACTAGATTTTGTGAAAGTAGGAGAAGTTGCTATCACTAGCGCATATATGTGTGTGTGTGTGTGTCAACTTTCTGTTTTTTGTTTGCATGCATATATGCACAAATGTTGTTACCTATCAGATAAATCGCAACGACAAGAAAATCTAGAATCAGAGATACTACGATCATCTAGTGATGTTATGTCACATTTAAATATTCATTTAATGTAATTAGCTACTGATAATTTTAAAAAACGTGCACAGCCAAGGGAGTTTGTTGGATTAATGTACAGAGATGATGTGGTGCCTCGACATGTTATATGGACTTTCTCCCCAAAAGGACAATATAACTTAGGGTTTAGTGAGTCAACTATGTGCCCACCACCAAAGTCATCCAAACACTGTTTTGAAGGGATTAAGTCATCAACATGGTAGGGTTGGGTTGTCATTTAGGTTTGGATTCTATGTATCAATAGAAAAAAGCAAAGAGAAAACTCTTAAACTGTATAATGCAGCTAACTGCTTTTGATGGTTTAAAACTTAATCGGATCCATATTCCTGGAAATCTAATATGTGAGGAACGCAGCTGTCATGAATCGACAGCAGTAATCATAATTCATACTGAAAAACAAATAATGGACACCATTAACATTCCCCTAAATTATATCAATTTAACTGATCTCAAACTAAAGGAAGCAGGGGACCATCTCTTCATAATCATATATAGTACTCACATTTTAGTTAACCTCACTTAGTATAAATCAAAGTGGTTACGTGAACTCTATCGAAACAAAAAAAAAAAAAAATGTTGCTTACGCGAAAGAACCGAATGGCCCTAGCCGCCGCCCCCCCCCCCCCCCAACACCCCCAACCCAAAAAAAAACCACCCAAAAAAAAGCATTTATGCCATTAATCCCTTGAAAATTATTTATTTATTAATAACTAAAGGTTCTTTTGGGGTGTAACTGCAAGTCAGTTGCTTCTTCTCCTGTTCCAAGTGTTGTTACATACGACTTGTTTGCAGCAAAGTGTTTATAAATGGAATTAAAAAAGCGAAGAATAGAATAATGAATGGAAGTAAAGTAATCGTATGATGAACAGATTCAGGAACCCCCTTTCTTTAGGCTTTAGAAAAGGCAGCTCAACTCAAGTACTCCACATAATTTATATATATGACCAAGAAGGTTTCAGAAATAACAAAAGTTGTTTTGTACGTATGTATATATGTGCAGATCGATCGTTCCCTTTCAAACAAACTCGCAAAACGTTGGTGTACGGATCGTGCCTCTTCACTCCATTGATGGGCTGCGGGTGTAAATGCCTTTTTGAAGCGACAAACTTTTATGGCTGTGCGCTTGCTACAACCTTGCAATCAAATAGCAAAATATTATCACGGGATTCTATTTTTCTACGTGTGTATAAGAAAATTTGAATGCTTACTATATTGCAGCTTATTAGTGGGCCTGATTTGGTCTACCAAAAAAAAAAAAGATTTTAATTTTCCTTTCTCTTCTTTGTTTTTTTTTTAAAGATAAAATGGGTAAATACTATCTAGTATTTTGGTAGTGCTGCATTTAGGAGATTGAACTGGGCTGGCTTAAGGTGCTGTTTCTATGTTTGTTATTATTATTATTATTATTTTTTTGGGAAAAGTGAATAGAACTTAATGATTTTAAATTCTGAATAAAATCGAATGCCTAGATTTGAATAATATGTTTTTAAATTGTTAAAATAAAAAATTAAGCTGTTTGTTTTTTCCCACTTAAAAAAATAACATTTTTACATTTATTTTTTTACAAAATATAGATGTTAAACATATAATAAGCATCTTAAATAACTTAAATAAGATGATACATTATCATAATAGAAACCCTATTCAATTATCTTCTAAATTAGTATATGTTAATCAATTTTATTATAGTTCACGATGTTTTTATATGAAAAATATTCATAAAAGATTATGAAGATAAATAATACTAATTTAAAGAAAATGAAAAGATAAAAATAATATTAGTCTACAACTATATTATCATAAGTTATAGAGATGAATAATAATGTTAACTATTAAATTTTATTTTGGTAAGGATGAAAATTGATTAATTACATAGGGATATTTTTTAAAAATATATGGGATATTTTAGAGAATATTTTTTATGACATCATTTAGACTTTTTAGATTAAGTAAGAAGCCAAAAAAATTAATTTAATAACCTAATAACTGAAAATTTCATTAAGTAAAAAAAAGACTCAATTACTTAATTGATTATCAATTAAGTCATTAAATTGGATTATATAATATTATCTTTGTTTAGTATAATGTTGGATAGGACAATGTTAAATTTAATCTAATAAAATAATTGTTTAAATAATGTATTTTTTAAAATTTCAATTTAATTTTCAAACATTACCGTAAATAAATAATTGAGTAATTTTTTATTTTAAATACATTAAATACTAATTGAATAAAATTTTGATATTTAAATTATAAGATATCTATTCTTACATAAACTCATGTTAAAATGGAGATTAATAATCCTGTGAATGTTAAATTAAAATTTAGATTAATTAATTTATTAGTTTTGATAGCTAAACATAACTCTGGATTAAACTAATTCTTTTATCCTTCAAATTTATGTTTTTATCCAACATCCAAACATAACCTATATTTTTAAGAATTAGTAAAAAAATATTTTATTGGTTATTTGTTTTCATTAAAATTTACTTAATTATTATTTTCTTTTAACTTGTTAACATAATAAAGCTATGTAGAGAGGGTGTTGGCTGATTTAAGATAATAATACCATCATAAATTTACATTTCTTGAACAGTTAACCATACAATGATGTTGCGGGATCAATAAACAGAAGTGATTATTAATTGGAAGGAAATTCCATGACCAAGGAAAAGCCATTAAAAAGGAACTTATGACATCTTGAATGCCATTAATGATAACTTTAGAGAAAGTAATTCCTCGAGAAAAATAATTAAAAAGATAATAAGCTTTCTTGCACAAAAGAAAGAGGAAGGGTTTTTGTCAAATATTCTCATTTGGGAAAGGCTGATTTGGAGCATCCCACCATAGGGTTCTAAGAGATTCTTTTTTCTTTGGGGGGGAAAAAAAAAGAGTGGTGAAGAAATTGGGTCGGTGGTGGTGAAGAGGATGCGGTGGCAATATTGGTGCTCATTTTGTCTCATATTCCTCTGTGGGGACCCCGAAAACAAAAACAATGTCCATTTTTATCGAGCGAGCCATGTACAAATTCTATGAACCAGACGTTTCAGTTTTCATAATCTATGCCGCAATGATGTTGCTGGGCTGCAAGGGTTTCGGCCTTTGAAAAGTTAAGCACAAACATGATTAATTTATTTCATGATAATGTTGATTAATTTTGTTCACTCAGGATTTTGTGAAAAGTGACTCCAAATTAGTTTATATGCTCTTAAAACAAGTGATTTTGTTAAAATTGATGCATTTCATTGACCTTTTTATGATATAACAACCCACATTTAGATCGAGTTAAATTTCTCAAACTTTTTTTCTTTAAAATTATTGTTCTTGTTTTGGCATCATGACCAGCAGAACTGAATCAGCACTTGTGGGAACAAAAACATTATCTCCAAAGAATTGAATATCAAATTTGATTATATTATGCAGACAATATATTCCCAGAATGACCAATCATAATAATGATTTTTTTTGGTATCAAAAGTGAAGAGGGACGAAATTGACCAGAAGGTTGTAAACCTGTCAGGCCCCCCCAACGCATAACCATTTAGCATAGCATCAGCAATTACAGTTCTGCTTTTCAATAAATTTAGACCCCTTGATGAGGCATTAAATATTGATTTCTTGATGGCATACACTGTTTCAGATTAATACCATACGCATATTAGATATCAAGTTTACAGGCACAGACGGACATACAGCTCCACATAGACGGATCTTTCCATTAGCACCATATCAATGGATTAGCACCATATCAATGGATGCACAGACGGACATACAGCTCCACATAGACGGATCTTTCCATTAGCACCATATCAATGGATGCTCGTTCTGTGTTTCACATAAATGGATCACATCACGACCATGTCACTGGATTCCTGGGTGGTGCATTTCCAGCTGCATGTGATTACAATGGATTCCTGTTTACATCTTTGTACAGCAAATAACGAGTCCGGGTTTTACCAAGTGCACCATACCTGAAATGGAGCAGAATGCATCATTGCCTACTAGTTTGGAGTTAACTGGAGGAACAACAAAAGAAAAATTCACATGCCAATTTCTTATAAGAGGGGTAGTAGATTCCTCACTTACCATTGTGGCACAAATGGTGCCATCCAAATCACATCACCAGCTTGAACTGGGTACCTATAAACAGAACATAAATGAGCAATACTGCACGAGCCTGCTTCATAAAGCTAGTGGTAAACATAAATCTGAATAAACCAAAACAAAATGCCAGGATAAAAGACGGAAGAAAACTTTCCACTGGTCTGTTATTAGCACGTGCCGTAAATGCATTAACGTGCATGTTCCATTGAAACAGAAAATCACAAGGTCTCAAGGGAACGGCAATATCAAGACAAAGAATATGAACTTATTTTTGTTCTTCTCTGCATGTGCATATATAAATCTACTCAAAGAAATAAGAGAAGCAATTTGACTGACTCATTCCATTGTAATCCGAGACAGATGTTTCGTAGATATTTAAGATGCAAAAACATCATTACAAAACTTGAAGGTATAAGCTAACACTTAGATTTCATGCTTCCAAGAACTGCAACTAATCCTAGGAGCTGTACCATGAGAGCTCCTATTGGCTTTCTTTATGAATTTCTATGATTTGATGGACTTAGGAAAAGCAGTAAAAATCATTTTGTCCCCTCAAAAGAGGCACACAACAGGATATGAACACTGAATCCATTTATCCATCTGTTTCACAAGATTGGGTTTAGACATAAATAGCAATATGCCTCCTTCACACAGTCTCAATTCTTGAATGAAACTCTTACCAGCTATCACCCAGACGATAGATACCCTGTCCCTCTAAAAGCAATAAACCATGCTGATTATAGTGGACCTCCTGCAAATGCAAACAAGCCAAATCAAGTGGTATAATATTCACCCCACAAGCGGAAGCATAAATAGAAGAAAACCACAGTAATTACAGAAACATGATAAAGCTATGAATCATACAACAAAACTTCAAAGATAACAATGACTGAGCAGAGTTTCAGCAAAAAATTAACTAGAGTTTCAACAAATGAAACATTTTCATCTTCAAAAGATTGTCATTACTGCAAGGTAATTTCAGTGTTAATGTGGCTTTGGAGTAACAAAATAATGTTCAACACCTAAGATTTGATGAATCTCATGATTTATGGCACACGAGTTAGAAATAGATAGATGCAGGACTTATAATTTCATCAGGAGTTGTTACCTTAACCTGTTTGCCAAGAATTCTATTACTTATTACAAGCAATTTTCTTCTGTCTGAACCAGTAATCATTTTAATCATCAAGAAGTTAAAAAGAAAGAGAGAGGGTGCATACCTTCACATTAAGGAACTCTCCAGGTTGAAAATCCATGATCTGCATGCACGGACACAAAAGATCAAATCATAGCAGATGGTCATAAGAAATGAACTCATGCACGGACACAAAAGATCAAATCATAGCAGATGGTCATAAGAAATGAACTGTTAGTCTATTTCACCAATGCTACAGCAGGTATACTGCACATTTACCAAACAAAAGAAATCCAGACCTTTAGCTCATATGCGTAACGGTCTGAATTAAAAAGATTCAAGTAGTGCTTTGTGGCTGCTAATTGCAGTTTGAGAATTAAAATACACATCCATTGAAAGCCTAGGGGATGCAGCTCAAGGAACCAGAACTCCAGAAGCATAAAAGACAACCTAAAATATCTAGGAAATAAAGAACAAAACAGCATGTAGACTGTCCTTAATGAAAAATCCTAAGAAATGGACAAAAGAAATCACTTTTAGATGGGGCTTGCATATTCTAACTCTCTTTCCAGAAGAATTACATGTCTAGTTGTTGACAAAGTCAATAAAAAAGGACTTCAATCAAAAGTCCAAAACCAGGCAATCACAATTAAAATAAAGAAATAAATAAATATGTTAAGACAAAGATTGTGACTCAGGAAGCAAGCCAGCTCACGTGGATATTGAAGTCAAAAGGAACTGCTTGAGGAAGAAGCTTTCTAAGCTGAAAAACCTGTTAAGCAACAAGTTATAAGTAGCTTATCAGCACAAGCTTATGCATGATTAAGTAAATAGATAAAAGCAAACAAGCATGGAAACGTGAAAAGTTTCTAGGCATAATTATCATTTGTTGAGTTTCAAAAATAATATAAGACAATACAATTCGTATTCTTTCAATAAGAAACAAAACATAATCTCATGTGATCAACAAAAATAAATTGTTCAAAAATATGAAAAGACCTGCTTAAGTTACAAGGTTCAATATTCATTCGACATTTTTTAAACTGGGGCCTGATATAAAAAGGGGTGTGGGGGATCTCTGTGAAAGGGATTACAAACAACATCAGAAGATAAGCAAAGTATAACCACAACTTACCTCTCCGGGAGTTTCAAGAAGTGGCTGCTTGTCTGTTGAACCAACAATCTGCTCAGTTATATGATTTTCAAGGGAGGCATACCTAAGAGTTAAAACCCAAAAAAAGGTGAACACGTCACGAACTGGTATCAGATAGGCAAGCTATTCAATCAGTTATGGTAGTATAGAGACTTTACAATGCAGCTCAACATGGTGTCGAACTGAAAAATAGGGAGTATAAGATGGTGACTATCTTGTCAATTATGTCATAGTGGGTTACAAACCTGCGCTCAAATACAATGAGAGTAGCTGATCCATCAGCCCTCAGAGAATGTTCAAAATTTGGAGGTAGATAAGCATACGAATCTACCTACACAATAAAGCATATAATATAATATCTGAACAATGTTCAGAGAAGTAGAAATAGACATGCATAAAAAGTTCAAAAAGGGGAAAAGGACATGCATGCATATATAAGGAACTGAAAGATCTTTAAGCACAGGTAGTTTGGGAAATAACTGCCTCGCTTTCTGGTAAATTTGAAAGTTCCGGCAACATGTCCAATGTCTGAAAAAGATAGGATATGCCACTTCTGCTACAAGCTTGTGCATTGCTCATTTCGAACAAAATTAATGATACTGCTCACTGCCCATTAAATTTGAATTCAACTAGTACCACAAGTTAGCTGATAAAAGTAAAATCAGATATTTCTCACCAACAGTGTGCTGCTAACACCTGATGCATTAGTGAGCATCGCAGAACCCTGAACAACAAATATGAACCTGAGAAGCCAGAAGATGGTAAATGTCACAACCAAAATGATGAATAGAACTTCAAATAGTTATGTTCAATCAGTCCATACAAACAAAAGTTAGTAAATATACACACACCTCTCTACATCATGAGCGGGAAGCGCTGATCTGGCATTTTCTGCACGGTAGATAAGCTTATATCAGCAAGTAAGAAAATATATTCTGAGTATGCCACCAATTGCAATGTCATTCCAATGACATGAACTTGGCACAAAACATGTATGTTAAACAAATGGCAATACATACTATAAAGGTCATGCTGGGATTTTCCATTTGCCCAAGACTGAAAATGCAGAAAATAAGCAACAGCTCACTTTTATCACTGTGACAGAGGCACAGCTAAAGAGCAAGACATAAATATCATATGTGTAAAACACATCAAAGTTCAAACCTAAGAACAAAAGGGGCAAAAATAATAAAAATAAATGGCAGCTAAAGGTGAACAAACCTTGCATATTTGCCAGGTACATGACAAAATGTGAACCCATTGCTGGTGTGATTAAATATGCTCCTAATGTATTTGTCCTGTCAATCAAAATGTGAATGACTACACCAGAAAACAAGAGCGAAGCTTTCTGCCACTAGATTCAAAAGCAAGTCACAAATACCACTCGGGTAAGGGACTGAATACATGACTCTCAGGCGTTATTAGAGCGTGGTCTCTTTTGTAAACACTGCGTGTGAAACCCGGCAAGTCTGACAAGCAGAATCGAATTAGTCTTGGATTAGTTAACAATGACATACCCTTCAATTATCAATCAAAATGAAATCTTTTGCCCTTTGTGCCGTACCAGAGTAAAACATATTCATCCAAGATCAAGAGAGGAAACATATTTAACAAAAAACGATAGACACGAAAACTGCAATGATATACCTTGTAGATGAGAAGGAGATAGTGGTGGGTGTGTGACTTTCCAATACATAGGCATTGAGCCTGTCTCACTGTCCAAGATTGAAGGAGCAGAACAGAACCCTCCATCAGTCACCCCAATTGTAACCAAACCTGCAAACGAGTTAAAGGAAAAAAGAAATCAGTCACCACGTGAAAATAGAACCTCCAAAATGTTACCTTTACCTCAAAGAATCCAATCTAATATTAAAAATAATAAGCCATAGAGTGCGAAATGGAAGAAAGAATGGGAAGCGCAAGTGTACTTAGAGTGACAGAAAGGACAAGAAGAACTTGGGGGCTCTGCATATTTTGAGGTACTGGCTGTACTGATATGAGATACTGAGATGGAACGAACTCGGGGCCGGGGGAGCGAAGAGTTTCGTTCAGTTCAGTTTCTTGCTGCGTCTGCAGTCATCGTTTGTGTTTGTTGTTATGCGTTAGAAAACGACGAAGGTGTACACCGCGAATGGGAGCAGGGGAATCCTTTTAAATGTTCGTGCACTAGCACAAAATGTAAAGAATTTGACGGTCAAAAATTAGAATTACATGTAACTTTTTTTTTTTTTAATACCCTTTTTGTTAAACTAGTTGTAACGCCGGATTAATAACGTATTTTATGGGTAAATAAAATTTTGTTTGTTCATTTTATCAACTATATATATAGGAAATAGATCCACACTTTGTGCAGTGTTAAAAATTTTAATATTATTTTTTTACTTTATATTTGATGAAATTATAAAAAAATATAAATTAAAATTTTAAAATAAAATAATATTATAAAACTAATATTATTTATGAAAGCTAACTATTTTTTATTAAATTTACAATTATATATTAATATGTATAATCTAAGTGTACAAATCTTATATTTTTTGTAGTTGTTGATAAGTTGTAAGTTAAATTTTACAATTGAAGATCCTTAGCAATGCGTTGAATTATATATATTCTTAATCTTATCCTCCATAATAACAGTATCTTGCTATAATTAAATAATAAACATTTACAAAAATAGTATAGATATTTGAATATTTAAAAATAAATAACACATATGAATGAAAAGAAAAAAAAACATAAAAAAACTACCTTCACTTAAAAACTTTAATCAACCTCTAATCATTCTTTAATGCTTAGATATTATACAAAAAACTTTCACTTAACATTGGCTTACACTTTCTCACTAAATTTTTCTTAATTATTGCATGCATTAGATTTTTCTATAAAAAAAATGCTACATTAACTAGAAAATATTTTAAAAAAATTAGAGAAAGTAATAGAAAAAGGAATTTTTTATACAACATTTTCACCAGTAAAAATTATATTTACAATAATTAATTCTCCATTCTTTTTTATATTAACAAACTCCTACATATTACAAAGCCAAACTCTTCTTATCCAACTATCTCTATTATTGTTTAACTCATTAAGAAAATAGTATTATATGAAGCACACGATACTAAAAATTTAAATAAATCAAATAATAAAACACAAAAATATTTCTAAAAAGAATTTTGGTTAAATAATAAAAATTTTAAATATTAAATATTTAAAATTTTTTATATTTATAGAGTTTAAAGAAGCCAAAAAATCACATAATTAAATATGAGATTATGTTATTAAAATTATATAATTTTTTGACTTCTTCATTGGCAAGGAAAAATGAAAGAACCTTCCTTCCTATATATTTGATTCAAATAAATCAAACAATAAAAATACAAATATCTTTTTAAACGAGGTATTGGTTAAATAATAAAAAAATTTAAACATAACCTTAAACACTTAGTGTTTAGAGAGTTTAAAGAAATCAAAAGGTTATATAATTAAATATAAAATTATGACATTAGAATTATGCAACCTTTTGACTTCTTAATTGTTAAGGAAAAATGAAAAACCTTCGTTTTTATATTCATTATTTGATTGATTTATTTATTTTAAGTTACGAAAGTTTAATTCTAACATAATAAAAGAAATGAATGTCTTAAGGTTTATAATGAATTATTATTAATGATTACTATTGTTAAATTTAATTTTGTAACCAAATATTTTATAATTAATTTTCATTTATTTTTTATTTTTAATCTTTTAGAATGTAATTATTTTTTAATTTAAGCTAAAATTTTAAATAAAAAGCGAATATAAAAAGATGAAGAATAGTGATGCCACGTGGCTATTTCAAAAAATTACATAATTAAATATGAGATTGTGGTATTAAAATTATATAACTTTTTAATTTTTTTATTATTGAGAAAAGATGAAAGAATCTTCTTTTTTTATATGTTTGATTCAGATAAATCAAACAATAAAAATAAAAATATTTTTTTAACGAGAATGTTGGTTAAATAATAAAAAAATTCAAATATAATCTTAAATATTTAGTATTTAGAAATTTAAAAAAGTTAAAAAGTTATATAATTAAATATAAGATTATAATATTAAAATTATGTAATTTTTAAATTTTATTATTAGTGAGAGAAGATGAAAGAATCTTCATTCTTATATTAATTATTTAATTGATTGATTTATTTTAAGTCATAAAAATTTAATTATGATATAATAAAGGAAATAAAAATTTATAATTAATTAATTATTATTAATAGTTATATATTGTTAAATTTAATTTTTTAATTAAATTTTTTATAATTAATTTTTATTCTTAAAATTTAAAATATAATTATTTTTTAATTTAATCTAAAATTTTAGATAAAAAATATAAAAAAAAAACGAAGAATAGTGACGCAAACACTTTTAACCCCAACTTATATATATATACCCGCGTGAATTTCGAAATCCATAGCAGTCAGAACCCAGTTAGGGTTTATCATTCAATCGCCACACTTTTGCGGGGGAAGTACAGAGCCGTTACAATTCAAAACCTTCACATTTCAATCGAACTACACCGACTGAGACGCGTTACGGTTTACTGTTATATCACCCAACGGCCTTACGGGCTACGGCCATCGCGCCGTCAGGCGGAAATGTAGAGCCGTTATAAATTCAGAAACCTTCACATTTCACCTGAATTACGCTAAGTGATAGAGCGGCGCCGTTTTAATCAGGGTTTATATATCCAATCAGCATAGCGCCATCAGGCCATTAAGGATAAATACATAGAAATCGTAATTCTAATATTAACCTGCGAAGATGACTTCAACAGAGACCAACTCAGTGGGCTCTTTGGTCTGTTCACTCGTAAGTAGCTTTAAACTAGTTCCTCCAGCGGCTATTCCACCAATGCTGGATTGCATTTTGGCATCAACTGGTTCTTCTGCATCAGCTATCTTTTTTTCTCTTCTTGATCTCTCCAAGGTATTTAATTTAAGAAATAAAAGCCGCCTTGTCATTTTCATGAAGTAGTTGAACGTGCTTTGTTTTGGTCTGTTTGATTCACACAGGATGCTATTAAGGAGGGTCAGAAATTGGATTCTGATCAGTGTAACTACATTGCATCAATGGTGGGAGCACTCTGTCATCTTCTCAAGACACTCGGTGAGTTACTGGCCCTGAGAGTCCAATTCAAGGGTTGTCAAAACTAAGTTGTTTCTTTACACTTGTATGTGCCAAACTCTGTTTCTAGAACTGCGTATTTGTTTTCGTTATTGTTCATCAGCTTGTTGGTAGTATGATTATCTGAATTTGAATTTGCTAAGGGGAGAGGTATATTTTCATTGCAGGGGCAAATCATGATGCTTTTCAGTTATTTACGTGGAAAAGTTTTATTCCTCTTATGAAAATGAGACATGCATTCGAACCTGAAATGCTTAACCAGGTAGAATATTTAGCTGTCTTAAGACTTAGAAAAGTATTTTAGCTATTACCTGCATCTGTCGTTTCATCCGTACTGAAATATTTTTTGTTTGCTTTGCATGCTTTTGATCTTAGATTTCAGAATCATTCTTCAATGTTGTAACTGAGACTAATACCTGGACAAATTTGGAGAAAACCTTGATGCCTTGTATTTTTAGTTCAGTTGGTTTTTCTTTTGGTATGCTTGAAAATGAAGAATCAGATGCCATTGAATGGGGTAGTTGCTCACCCTTCCAAGGTTCAAAAGGCGAGTCATATGCTTCAGATATGGATAAAGAGCGCATGCTCTCTCTATCTAGGTCAATTACATTGCCAACATCCTGCCATATTTTAACCTTAGTAATGGATGCTGCTCTAAGAAATCTTCAAGCTGCTTCAGGCACAGATTCACTTTCGGAAAATGGTTGTTGTTATGTAGAAAAGTTTGCTGCTAATTTGCTTTGGTATTTAGGTAACACGACAGAGCGATTACTTCTGCAAAGTGTGGAACACCGGTCTTGCGCAATTGCCTTTCTCCTCCCTATATTTCTCAAAGCATTTGTTTCTCTCCACTCTTTGGAAATCTCATTCCACGGGCATATATATATACTTTCCAGGTAGAGACATATGGCATGTATATAATGCTCTGATTTGCATGAGTCACCTTCTATTTTTCCAAGAAATGTTCATTTTTCTTTGTTTGTAACTTTTCTATTATTATAATATCTTGATTGCCTCCAGGAAGTGTTTCTTTAAAAAAATTTGGAAGTGCTGTAGAACCCTATTTTCTCTTGGACCTTTGGAGAGGAGAGATGCCTTTACAGTGCTCTCTCTATACCTGTCTTATTCTTCTTGTACAGAGGGATCTGAAAATTCTGATAGGAGTGATAGAGGTGAAGAATTTGACATAAGAGCTGTGAAAGAGTTTTGGGAAGAAATGAAAAGAGGCTTGGTATGTGCCCTCAATCTCCTTTACACTTTTTGTTATCCACCTTGAGTTGGTGATAACCATAGCACTGCAGATTCTTTGCTTCGCCTTTGTTGTTATTTATTTTGTGAAGGTTATTTCAAAAAAGTTGTTCTATTCCTGTTAGGTTGATGAGGAAGGCTTAGTGAGGAAGCAATCGTTACATATACTGAAGGCTGTCCTGCAGATAAGCGGAGAAAACCAAGGCCACTCTGGTGTTTCAGATATAAGATTACAAGGAAAGAATTCAACTGCTCGAGGTATGACAAAGAGGGACCTTTGGGCTGTCAAGGAAGCCAAGTCACTGGGGGTAGGGAAACTCTGCTATTCAACTGATTTGGCCTTGAAGCAGGGTCAGCAGCAGTGGGAGGCATTCATACTGCTGTATGAAATGCTTGAAGAGTATGGTACTCACCTTGTGGAAGCTGCTTGGAATCACCAGGTGATGACACCTATTTTCTTCATTTCTCATTTAGTCATTTGATTTCTCAAGAACTTTTTATTAAGATAAAGATATAATTTTGATGATCTATATAGAATGCAGTCATATGACATAAGACTTGATGGATAAGGTAAATAAGCATTATGGCTTATGGGAAATCATTCTTAAAGAAGTCTGAATCTCAATACAACATAATGTGTCTACTAATTATTTATTGTCTGTCACAGATAGCCTTGCTACTTCAGTTTTCTCTCCCACATGACAACCTTCTGGGCTCTACTGGCAGACCACATCAAAATCAGATAAAACCCTCAGGCGAAATCTTTGATTGGTTATCAGTTTTGTGGGAACGGGGTTTTCGTCATGGGAATCCTCAAGGTATCAAAGACTTATTGGCTCAGTCATTTAAGTAGACTTATCGGGTCTATTTATCTGATAATTTCACTTTACTGTAAACCACGTTATATTAATTTTAATATAATTTATCTTAGGTTCCATTATAATTCCTTCTTTCTGTCCTCTTTGATTTGTGCAGTTAGATATATGATCATGCAGTCATTTTTGGGCATTGAGTGGAAGAGCTATGAGAACTGTGCAAAATCAGTACCTGAAAGTTTTGTCCTCGGTCCATTCATGGAAGGATTGAATGACCCTGTCCACCACAAAGATTTTGGTTTGTTCTTGATTTGACTGGTCCTGGATATAGAAGTTACTCACCGAGCATATATTATCTTATTTTATTATGTCATGGGATAACTCATTAGGAATATTAGAATAGAGAAGATTGAAAGTAGTTGTTTCATTATTCCTTTTATGTATTCTAGTTGATATACTTCTAGAGGCATGACATGTATCTGCCATGTGCAACACGTTGGCTCTGCTCTAGTATTTGTCACACATTACTGAAAAATCATTTTCTTGAATGAATACTTTGGTATACTCCTTGGGCATATTATGTCCAGTCTTATCTCTTGGGCTCTATTAAATCTTGTCCTTGTCAATTTCTAGATTCTCCAGAACATTTACTTATACTGTTATTTGTTATTCTTTCTTGGTGGAGTTGGGTTGTGGGGTATTTGTGGGGTTGAGGGGCAGGGGGAGTGGATATTTGTCTTGCTTGAAGAGTGCTTAGTTTCACATTTGTGGAGGTTTTTGTCCTTTGACTTTCCATCATCACTAATGTAGCGAGAAAAAAGTTAAAACTTCCTATGTGGGTTTACGAGTGGCTCGATACTATGGTTATTGTAAGAGCTTTTGGTATTTCTTTTGGTTTCTAACGTGAAGCTGTTGAATATTCCTTTCAAATAAAAAAAATTTTAATCTCTCATTTTTTCTGTCCACCTAGACTAGCCAAAGAATAATTTAAAAAGATCATGTTTCACCAAATTTCCTTTGTAATATTTATATATGTTTTTAACCAGGCACGAAAGGAGTTTACTCTTCAAAGGCCATTGAACGTGCAGCCAGTTTTTTACATCAATACGCAAGTTTCCTAGATACAAGGTAAGCTAGCATGTCGTCAATGAATTTTCATTTTGTAGCTTACAAGTTAAAGAACTGAGGTAGTTGTCTTGTTATAAGTATTGATATCTTTTTCCAAATGATATTGAAACCATGTGTTTATTTTAAAGCATTTGTTTGGGATTATGCTTGGCATGTTAATGTTTAAAAGAGTGCATTACTTTGGATATTACTTCCTCAACTTTGAAGTAACTTGCATGTGATTTTCGCTCATTATTTAGGGTGAGGAAGTGATTGATGTATGTGCATTTATCATGTGATTACAGGAAGCGGATTGCATTTTTGAGCAATTTAGCATCTGTTGCTAGACAGCAATCATTTGGTAGAGTTGGATTGATGGCCCTTGCGGAATGCATTGCTTCCGCTGCTTGTGGAGTTGCTGCACATATTGAAAATAAAGCAGAATGTTGTGGAGATGCTTTTCCTGAAAATGTCCATGAGGATTCTTCTCCAGAAAATTTTCCTTGCAATGATAAAACAGACTTGTTGGATATTCTGAGATTTGTTATTGAAAGCAGCAAACAACATTTTAATCCTAATTATCGTCTTCGAGGTCTCTAATTTTGTAATCTGATTAGATTAGGATATTCTTTTTGGCAGTTTAAAGTTTGGACCACTGTTGATTACAGTTTGGAGTATGCCTTTTCTGATACCTTAATTGTGGATTCCAGTTTGTGAGAAAGTCCTGGATGCAGCTGCCTCTTTGATGTGGGCATTTGAGGTGCCCCTTGAGATACTCTTGCACTTCATTTCAGCACTGCCTCGAGAATTTACTGACTATGGTGGTATGTAAAGCACTTATGCAGCCTATTTACGATTTGTTTCCAGCTTGTTTCTGTGAAAATCTGTTTCATATCGTGCTAAGTTACCGGTCTTGTGTTATTTCATTCCTCCTCTAGTTAGTTTCAAATTGAAATGTTAGTCACAAGTATCGTTTTACCATTTTCTTGAAATGAGTAGCTTAAGTTGTCTTTTGCTATTTATGTATTTCTTTCATTACGGACTTCGATTTAAATTGAATTACTTCTGTTTTATGGGTTTTAATGCACATTCATTAATAAGGATGTTACATCTATGATCTCTGTTACTTCCAGGTTCCTTAAGAGCAAGAGTACGAGAATGGCTTTCAGGGTGTGGTAAGCAGCAGCCTGCCAATAACTGCAAAAGCCGGATGCTGGTTTTAAAGAGTCTTAGTGACTTCCCAATTGGTTTTACAAGTCATCCAAGTTTGAGCAATGCTTTTGTTACTTGTGATGACGACGACTTAGATTCTTGGGAATCTAAGGCGAAGAGATGGGCTAGAGTGCTTTTTCTTGTAATCAAGGATGAACAGGATTTGGCCCCTGTACTAAAGGTTCCTTAACTTTCTGCAGCTCTAATAATTCTCTTAGTTCTTTCTATGCATGGAAATGTTGTTAAATGTTCAATTGATGAGTAATTTATAATGCATTTATATTTCTGCTGCATTTTAATATGCTTTTAGTGCACTCTGACACTTTTTTTATGCTGGCTTCTACAGTTTATCCAAAATGGTGGTACCAATATCTGCAAACAGAGCAATCATGTACAGTGTATCTCCATGAAGTTTCTCATCCTTACCCTGAACTTCCTTTGGGAGATCCAGATAATGCAGGAGAGATATATTGAATGTGGAATAAGAATCAGAACTAAATCAGAAATTGACTCGCTTAAGACAGTGGATCAATTTTCTTATGCAGACGCTTCCATATTTCATGAGAAGTTAGCGAACCTTTTCCCTAATGTTTTGGTATTGAAAGAGTTAACCATTTTAAAATTTATTTTCTAAATGATGTGGTACACATAGGACTTCTTATTAGTGGTATTTTTTATAAGAAGAGTTTTATTGTGGCATGTAGGAGGAGCTGGTTCGTTTTTCCGACTTGTCTTGTTCAATATTTTGGTCCAATATTGAGATGGATGAAACAAATCTGCCCAGTTCTGTGAAAGGAAAACTTGGAGGTCCTAGTCAAAGAAGGTTGTCATTTTCCACTACCACTGCTGTCTTGGAAGCTGTAAGATTATGTAATCTTCAGTTAAAGAAGTTTCTCGCCTAATTTGAGTGGTTTTGGTTTTTCAGGCAATGCTTTTAGTCTTCTCAATAATTCTCTTGGAGTTGAGTGCATCTATGCTGTTGCTGCATGATTTATTTTTTGTGAAGCTTATGCATGATCTATTTTCATTTTTCATATTTTAATTTGAAACTGTTATCTCACAGGTCTTCTCATACTATTTTCAAAGAATTACATATTCTTATATATGCCAGTTCTCTATTTCATGTGTTCTTTCTTGTTATATGAGGGTGGCTACCAGATATCATATATTATGATACATATCTTTTTTTCTTCTCTGTTGTTTAAATCAATTATCTTCCATGAAAATCTGACTTTACTGACCTTAAAAGAATATGAAAGTGCTTGTACTGAGTTAACTTATTCACTTTAATGTTTTATTTATTTTATTGTTAAACAACAACAACAACAACAACAACAGCAATAATAATTATTGCCTTAAAACTGTAAGTCAGGTCTGGACCAAAAGAAAAACAAAAGAACCACTGAGACACAATCTTTTTCAATACATGATGCTTCAATTGAAGCCCAACTGTTGGATACTTTCTGAAGCTAAATGTTTTTTCATGCATGAGAAGATAATGTCTGTGAAAGCTGTTGCATCAATCTCATTGTGGTGTGCACGGTTGAAAAGAAATGCTTCAATAGAATTTGCTTATGACTTCATGTGGAACTTATTCTGGAAGACTATTCAATCTCCAAGTTCTGATTCTGAGGTATGTTTCAATTTGACTGGAATTTGCTTTGTATAATTTTTGTACAAATTTGCAGGAGGGTCTTTTTACCCTTAAAAGTTGAAATTTTTTTTAAGCTGATCTATTAATAATGTGAATTCTCTGAATTCAGACTGGGGTGGAAGTTTGTCTTGCAGCATATGAAGCATTAGCTTCGGCTCTGAAAGCACTACTCTGTCCTCAAGCTTTGTGTTTCTTCAAGAAAAATGATAAGTTAATGCTATCAGCAGCTGAAGGCAAACCTTTGTTGGATTCATGGGTTCAAGCTTTTCTTCAGAACATTAATGCTCTTCTTGCAGCTGGTGTTTTAGCACGTGCTCGACGAGCTATTTTGCTGAAGTGGAAGGTAATGATGCCCCTGTTTTAATTGTTTGTTTTTAATTTCTTTGCTGTTTGAACCTTGCTGTTCACCATTGCATCTGCAATTTGGAATTAATTATATCAATTGTCATTGCTTGTATTTTTGTGTTAGTTGTTGTGAGTATTCCTTATTTCCTTCTGAATGTCACTTTTTATCATTTTTACTACCATGCATCCACAACTCTACTTGTAGTGTTCATTTATTTTTGTTGTCTTCCATTTTTGAGATATTATGTCAAGTAATTAAGTAAAAGATGGTAACGGTTACTTTTGTATGATTCAGTGGCTTTGCCTAGAATCTCTTTTGTCACTTCCTTATTGTGGTCTTGCGAATGGAGCGAATTGTAGCTATTTCTTCTCAGATGATGTTGTCAGAAATGTATTTAATGATCTTGTGGAAAGGTAAGAAGCAAGTTCTTGTATTGTTGATTTAACATCATGTTTTGAGGTCGATGGATAGTTTTTTAAGACCTTTTGCAGTAGTTTGCACTTCCATTTTCTAAACCTAGTATCAGAAGTTTTCATTTAGATGACTGCATTTACATGTAAAACATTATGCTATACCTTAATTTTTAGATGGTACACCTTAATACAGTATATTATTGAGGCATTGCCTTCTGAATTTTGAGGCAATGACAGTGGCAGTATATTATTTTACTCTAAAATGAAATGTGGCTGGGGTTTATCTGAAAAGTTTGTGGAAATTAGTGGCAAATTCGCTGACATTCCTCTCTTCTAATGTCTGAAGTTGGCTTTTTCTCAGTTTTTTTTTAAATTATATTTGCAGCCTTGAGAATGCAGGGGAAGGTTCTCTTCTGCCCATGCTGAGATCAGTTAGGTTGACCTTGGACCTTTTTGCTTCTGGTTCACTGGGTTCGCTTGTTTCCTCGTGCACTGGTGTGGATACCCAGGTTCGCTGCATCATTCCTGCATTGAGCATGTGCTTATCTTTTATTCTGTGCATGTGATTATTTAATGGGTTTTGGGTGGGTTTTCTTTGAAAGGTAAGAGTGTTTTGGAGATGTTCAGTTCTGGCTACATTTTGGGTAATTTTGCTTGAAAGAAATAGTAGGATTTTTGAAGATTCTGACAGAGACATAATTTTTTTGTGGGAAAGTGTGTGATTAATACCTTCTTGTTGAGCCCGGTTACTGAACGAATTTCAAGATTCTTCCTTTTTCTTCATTCATCTAAATTGTGAAGCGGTGTTGGCTTAATTCTGTGTTTTTGGGTTTGTCTTTTGTTCTGAGATCATATAATCGTATGGATACTAGACTTATTTGGTCATCTGATCAGAATTCAACTGTATATATCTTTACGTGATCTTTAGCGGGTTCTTTCTTTGTGGACTCACTGTTCATTTTCAGTGCATGTTTTTCTCTTTCTTAATACAAGTTTTGTATTAAAAAAGGGGGGGTGTCGGTTCGGGTGGCAAAGAGGTTTCACAGACGTATTGGCTTTCTGGTTGCACCAGTTTAGAATTTTTCTCTCCTCTCTCTCTCTCACTATGGATGGGGTTAGCTTGTTGAGAAGAGTAAGGGTCGTTGTTTGCGGTAGTGAAATGTATTTGTAGAGAGCATTCCCATGTCCTAGTTTTTCTCTTTTTTTCTTCTCTCTCTTGAAAGGCTTATTTTATTTCTTAACATTTATGAATGCTGTTGGTTATATTTTTCCCTTGTTGAAGCAAAGAACCCAAAATCATATATACGGTGAGGAATTCCACGATTTTCTTGGGTTGCTGATGAAAAACTTTTATTGGTGGATTGTGGCAATTGTGAAATCTATTTTTCTTTTCTTAATAGTTATTTTTCAACATTTGTTGTTTCTTTGATGAGAAAGCGATTCTTATATTTCATTCCAGTGTTAATGGACTTTTGAACTTTTTTTGCTAGACTTCCTGGGTATATAGTTCTTGATCTACATTGACAGAAACAAAAGATGGCTCTCCTCCCCCATCTCCCCCCCAATTGACCCAATATTTAGTCATAAGTGTTATTTATTATTTTCCCTCACCGCTTTTTCTCCGGAGTCTTTCAAGAGCCTTTTCTTTTTGTTCTTTGATTATGATTTTTTCAAATGAAAGAGATGATCTAACGACAGTCAGCTCTCTTACTGTAGATGATGTGGCTTTTAGTTCATTCCTCTTGGATATTGCATATCAGCTGCAACAAGCGAAGAGTTGCACCTATTGCTGCACTTTTATCTTCTGTCTTGCATTATTCTGTGTTTAGCAAAGAGGGAATGCATATGATGGAGAATACGCCTGGGCCTCTGAAGTGGGTGTGTAATTCCTCTGAGCGTCTGTATATTTTTTGTTGATGACTTAGCGAATTTTTATAACAAAAACATACTCAAAATTGATTGGTACCTCTGCACGTCATTCTTGTAGTTTGTTGAAAAAGTTCTTGAGGAAGGCACCAAAAGTCCCCGTACAATTCGTCTTGCAGCATTGCATTTAACTGGTCTCTGGCTCTCCAATCCCAGGATCATAAAGTACTACACCAAAGAACTCAAGTTGCTAACGCTGTATGGTTCTGGTGCGTCACAGGCTTATATTTGTATTATTTTGTATCTATATGTTTGTTAACTTTTGTTTGCTTTATACTGTAACATCACTCTTTCCTTGGAATTTTCCCTCTAGTTGCATTTGATGAGGATTTTGAAGCTGAATTAGCAGAAAATTATGATGCAAAGACTGAAGTATCCTTGTTGGCCAAAAGCCCAGTTCCTGAGCTGACTGAAGTAAGCTGTCAAACTAATTAACTTATATTTATACAGATTTAATTTAATACATTCAGTTTTCAACATTACTTTGAGTTAATTCTTTGCAATTGATTATACAGTTAGCTCATATATCTTTGTATTGCGCTGCTGGGGTCTGGGAAATTGGGGTTTCATGTAGTAGGAATTTCTTCTCTTTTATCAAATTAAAGGGCATAGAGTTGAAAATTGTAATCTCAACCAATCACGCCCTTATGGATCACTTGAATGCCGTACCTTTAATTTCAGAGATATCTGTTTATATCTTTTGTGCTAGAGGAGGAATACTAGCTCAATCCTCGTAAACTCAAAACATTTGAGTGCGAAAAAACAATGGAGTCTGAATGTAGAATGTTTGAGTGCTTCTTGTCCCTCAGCATGTTAATGGATGCCAATGATTCAGAGATTCTTTTGATTATTTGGCTTGTAACGGTTAGTTATTGTCAAAATATTCTACAATTTCTCCTATTGGTCAAAATTACCTTGGGCAATCAGTAATAATATGCTCATAGTCATTCTACAGTGTGGAAAATGCAAAGTGATTGAGTGAATAATGCTTTGGTTTCCAACTTGTACCTCAACTGACACGGCAGTCATTTATTGGATGGTGTAATAGTAATTTTACTAGTTATGAAATTCACCATCCAATAGACGAGTAGTTGGTATGCAAATTGGGATCAAAATGTTGGGATCCCTATTTTCTGAAATTTTCAGAGTAAGCCTTAATTGGCGGTTTCTCTTTTCAGGCATTTATCAACACAGAGTTGTATGCACGAGTATCTGTTGCTGTCCTTTTTAGTAAGCTGGCTGACATGGTCGAGACTGTGGGATCAGCAAAAGAGGGTCAAGACGCTTTTGACTCTGGCAAATTGTTTCTGCTGGAGCTTCTTGATTTTGTGGTATTTTCTCTAAATTTGGTGTTGTGCAATAGACTGATACTCAGACTTTTAACTAGCTTCCAAAAAATAGGAAATATATGATCAGCCAACATAGAGAAAAGTAAAGATTTGCTGGTAGGAGAAAATTTATGGATTCAAGTTTCTAGATGGTGAAAATATCACTGTTTCCAGATCCATGTTAAGATGACGTGTAAAAGGATAGTAGCTGCTGAATTTACACCTATTTTCTTTCTTCTATCTAGTGAAGTTTCACCTTTTAGGAAAATGTTGAATAGTCAGGCCATTAAAAACCCCATCACAAAAGATCAATAACATTATTTTGATGGAGTTCTTTCCCACCAGAATACTTGTAAAGGAAAGGAGGCTTCTCAGGAGTCTAACCCTTCTTTTGTTACTTTTAGTCCGTGAAATAAGATTTCTTACCTAGACTCTACGGCTACAGCTAACCTAGAAGTACCCTGGTCAATAGAAATATTCTGTATATTATATGATTGTCAGGCATTATATTTAATGTTAAATCAAGACATAGTACAAAAACACAGTAGCATAAGGACTATGTTACTGATATTTACTAATTCACCAATGATTCTGCCTCAATAGGATTGTGGGACCAGAATGAAGAAATTGATGTTAAAGGGGATTGAGCATTTATGAATTCCATGCATGACATGTGCCAATGGGATTCTGCTACTTTTATAAATTAGAAAAAGAAATCCCACATAGCTCCTCTGCAAATGTTGTAGATAGGATATGCATTTTTTTAACAGAAAACTGCATATTAATTCTGTTTATTTGATCACTCACCATCTTGCTTTTGTAAATACAGGTAAATGACAAGGATCTTGCAAGAGAATTGTATAAAAAGTATAGTGCGGTAAGGATGTATACTTATTCAGTTCAAATTCCTTATAAAAGTCATAGTGCAGTAAGTAATACTTTAGAAAAGTAGATGGGTTTCTGGTTGGACAAGAGTTATGTATTGGTGTATTTTACTAAAATATTAGAACTGCAGTGGACTATGACACTGGTTCATCATACTGTTTGTACCCAATTTTTAGTAGCTATAAAATGTATACTATTTCTTCTTCAAATAGGGAAGAAAAATGTAAAATAAAGGTAAATAAATAAATAAAGTGTGAAAAGTTGGGAGTTGGAGTTCAAAAGGTAAAAGATTATTTTGAGAATATAACAAGGCAAGTGTATTTTTTAATGTTTTAAAATTTTTGGATTGTGTTAAATGATCATATTTAAAGTTGGTTAAATTTAAATAATAGTCAAAGTTATACTTGATTGGATGCTGTAAAAGGTCAATATTTTTGTTCCATCATTGATGTTGATTATTTGGCCTTATCCTTGTAATTGATATTATGCTTATATCTACTCGTATTCTCAACAGATCCATAGGCGAAAAGTTCGTGCTTGGCAAATGATATGCATTTTGTCACGTTTCGTTAATAACGATATTGTTGGGCAAGTAACACATTTTTTGCATATATCTCTGTATGTAAGTGATTGTTACTTTATGACATCTGACATTTCTCCTGCAACATATTTTCACATTATAACTATCTTGAACAATAAATTGCATTTGATGTATGGCTTCCTACATGGACCAAGTAATATCCTTGAGTTCAATATGCATTGATGTCGTGTTGTTCCAGAAAGTGTGGAGCTAAATTTGTTGTTTGGCATTCTACATTCCCATGTAACATAATTTTCTCATTCTAACATTGAAAAAAACAATAATAATAAATATTTTCTTTTGCCTTTTTGCAGAGAAACAACTTACCCTCTGTTCGTCAATACTTAGAAACATTTGCAATTAATATTTACTTGAAGTTTCCATCACTGGTAAGAAATTTTTATAAATTTTCTGGCAGATCCAGCCAAATTTCCCATTCTTAAGTGAGAAGAAAAAATAATAATAATAAGTACAAGCAAGGGATACCTTCAGAATTATTATACTCCACCTTGTACCTTTTTCTGTCATTATGAATGCAGCTTTAAGTGCCTCATTAACATAAAGTACAGTGAAGGACACAGACCTCATGCACAGGATATGCAGAAAATGGGCACCCTAGTGATCTAAATAAGACTGGATATTTATACATTGGATATGGATATATTGGTGACATCAATTTTCTATTAAAGAATTACAGAAAGTATTTATTTTAAACCAGAGATCAGATGCAACTGAAGAAAATTTATTGTCTTTTCACTCAAAAGGCACGTTCTTAAGTAATAGGTTCAGGAAGTCCACCCCCCCCCCCCCCCAAAAAAAAAAAAAAAAACCCTTTTTTTCCTCTGTTTTTTCTGTTGAGTGTCAAATGCTTTTGTAAAACTTAAACTTCTTTTCTGAGGTTTGGACACTTCATGCTTGCTGTACTACATAATATTTGTCCTGTTATCCAATTATGGACTAGTTATGTTGCACTTTCTAGGCATCAACATTTAAGGGCTGAATGGATGATTTTGTTAACTCTTGTATTACTTGCTCATATCACAGGTTGCGGAGCAACTATTTCCTATTTTACGTGATTATAACATGAGGCCACAGGTAAATCTTGTCTTGGTGTTAGTGCACCCATTTTCCGCTGACATTCTGATTCCTGCGGTCGGATAGATGCTAAACATGATGCAAAATTGCAAATTGTGATTTATGTGTTTATGCAATAATCTTGAATTTGGGACAGATACTACAAAATGGACGCATGGATTCACTATGTTATTATTTAAGACCTTTTTGTGTCAAAATTCTGATATGAGCATGCTGTAATTGCCAAATAAGCTTTGATTTGTAGTATGGATCTAAGTGTCTGACTGTATCATGGCTTAATTATCTTAATCTAATGTTTGATCCTAATTGAGGCTTATTATTAACATTTTCTCTGTTTCTATTTTCTTTTTAAATACTCTGTTGGTATTCAACTTTACTAGTTCTCGATTTCAATTATATGTAAATAATATCGTAGACTTGCATTTTTCTTGGTCCGTAAGGAAGGATGACAAACTTTAAAAATTTATTTCAAGATTTGATTGAACTTCAGGCATTAAATGCAGGCACTTTCTTCCTACGTGTTTATAGCTGCAAATGTAATCCTCAATGCCTCCGGAGCGGTTCAATTTAGGCATTTGGAAGACTTACTTCCTCCTATAATTCCGTTATTGACCTCACACCACCACAGCTTACGCGGTTTTACCCAGGTCAGTTTATCATAAAGCTGATGGGTGAAACTTTTTTTTACTTCCTTTCTTTCGCTTTTTACTGATTTTTGTTCTCAGATTATGTAGTCATATGGTATACTTCCAATATTATTTTGCAGTTGTTGGTATACCAAGTTCTTTGGAAATTGTTTCCTACCCTGGACTTTGGCACCTCTCAGAAAATGCCTTTAGAGAAAAGTTGCTTTGAGGATTTGAAATCCTACCTGGCAAAGAACTCTGATTGTACACGGTATGAATACCTCTACATATTGCCATGTTCAATTAAAACAAACTGCTCAAAACTATCATATGTGAAATTCTTGTTTGTAATATAGCTTTTGTATTTGTATGAGTCAACATGTATGTATACAGTTTGTGGGTGTGACTAAGTTAGAAAACCTTCTTTTAATGTCCCCCACCCCCCCCCCCCCACAAAAAAAAAAAACAACCCCCCAACCTTGTCATTCATGGTTTTAGCTGTATCCATATATTTACATGTTGTAATACCATAACATATTATTTCTTGTGTCAGCTTGCGAGCGTCAATGGCAGGATATCTTGATGCCTATGATCCCCATCTGTCCATTACTCCAGCTGGAATTTTCGTAAATCGTGATAAGGTTAGAGACTTGTTGATTGAAGTTGCTCAGAATCTCAATGTAATCTTTTAAGAAACAGAAGCACAGGTCAATGATGATTTGAAGTGTGAGGGAAAAAGGGAAAAAAAAAAAATCAATAGCTAAGCCTCCAGCTTATTCTGCCAAAGAGAGTGAATTAGGCCGAGAATGTTATATATACAAATATATACACAAATGCATATTTTCATGCATTACTACTGTAAGATTTCCAAAAATATTACAAGATTCTGGGACTGTGTGAATAGTTGTGGCTGGTCACAATAGTAAAGCTCAGCTTCCAAAAACCGACCTCAAGCAGGTGTTTGTGCAAGTACTTCTCTACTTATGTTACAGTGTCATACTTGTAGCATGGAGTCTTTAATATGAAATTTTCTAGTTTCGAGAGAATGTGAGCCAAAGCCAACTGAGACATGTCAATAAATAAGCCATATGATTTTGACTGCAGATGAGTTAGCATTTTTTATTTCATTCAACTTAAATGATGTTTTGATTTTCTGAACTTTCATCTTTTCTGTTTGGCTCGGGTGAAGGAACTCGAGTTTGAATGTGTTCCAACATCCCTTATGGAGCTAGTACTCAACTTTCTAAATGTAAGCATGATTCTTCCCCACTGCTTTTTTTTTTTTTTCTCTTTTTTCTGGGCTTGGAATCTCATTTTTTCAGATTTTCAGGATGTCAGGGAAGACCTGAGATGTTCAATGGCAAAAGATGCTGTGACCATCAAGAATGAGAGCTTAAAAATTGGTGAAGATCCTGACTGTGCAGAAGTACTGTCTGATCTTGACAAAGAAGAATCATTTTCCCAGCTGCCTAGAGATTCATTGTTAGATTTTCAGAAAAAATTTACTTTTCCCAAACATGAGAATCAAGATGACAGTTCCAGTTCTTTCTTCGGAAATAGAGAAGCCTACAAACAGCTTCTAGGTATGTATAAATTTTGACGCAGTGTTATTTCATCATTTGTCATATTTCCTACATGATCTTAATGGATGTAATTTGGTTTCTCTTTGGAAAGCAGAAATGGAAAGGGAAGATGAACTTTTCGATCGGGTATTGCAGGCTAGGAGTCTGGCTATGGAAACAATAAGGGCTGGTAGACAACAGTTTCTCCTTGTTGCATCATTAATTGATCGCATTCCTAACCTTGCTGGATTGGCACGTACGTGTGAGGTATGATGTTGGATGCTCATGATATTTTTAATTGATTTGCTGAATAAGGCGGTGGTAGGGCAGTGTCAGATGTTAACCTTTGGAGGGGAAGAGGAGATTTAGCAATGCAATGATACTGAGAACAATCTAAATAATAAAATAGGAATTACACATAAATTTTGGCCACAGTATTTCAATTTCTATTATTTCTAGAAAAATAGATGAAACGGGATTGCTGTGCAAACTAAAGAAATCAAATATCTTATCATTTTAGAGGATATAAAAGTGGGTCCGCGTCCGGTACAACAGTTGTACCGTACCACAGTTCATTTCAGCCGTTGGATTCTTGATTTTATTTTTTATTCCATACATCCAACGGTTGAAATGAACTGTGGTATGGTACAACTGTTGTACCGGACGCGGCTCCTATAAAAGTGGAATGTTCTTGTATTTAGTTGCGGGTCTCTACACACCAAGTTAGAGGAGATTTTCTAATATTTTCGTGTCTTCCTGTCCATCTACCATGGGTGGTGCTCTCTGGGTTAAAGTTTTTTGTCATTTTTATTTATCTTCTGTTTAATTCATGCCCATTATTGTTTGTCGCAGGTATTTAAGGCTTCTGGATTAGCCATTGCAGATGCAAACATATTATGCGATAAACAGTTCCAACTGATCAGGTATTGATTTTAAAGTTGGTACACTTTGTTCTGTAACTCTGCTTGTTCTGTCGGCTGAATCTTATTTGCTGCAGTTCCTCGATTTAATTTGCTGCCATTTTGTGAGCAGCATCATTTTGGTGCATCTTTTCAGTTTCTAAGGTGTTAGCTTTTTTCTTGCCTATGGGAGTCACAATAAAAGAGTTTATAAATAAAATGCACATGGGATCTAGACTCATTTGTTATGAGAGTATCTACTCTTTAAAAGATTTATTCAAGTGGTTTTTCATAAATGCTTCTATATTTGTTATGTAATTAGCGTATGTAAAGTAAATTCATTTCAGGTTTTGAACTGTGTTTCCTGGTCAAACCATTTACAAGCATTTCATTTTCAAGTGTGACAGCGGAGAAGTGGGTTCCTATTGTTGAAGTCCCTGTTAATAGCATTAAGCATTTCTTAGAGAGAAAGAAACATGAAGGCTTCTCTATCTTGGGGTTAGAGCAGACTGCAAATAGTATACCTCTTGATCGGTATACGTTTCCCAAAAAGACGGTACATCATCTAAATTTCTTTCCTCTTCGCATTTCGAGGGCCTCTCCAGATTTTTCAGTTCCAATAATCATTATTGAAAGCCTTTTCTTGAATAAAATTAAATAACTAAATAATCCATACTTGTGTACATAAATCATCAGAAGTAAACTTATGTCGTCTTCTTTGCCAGGTCTTGGTCCTTGGGCGTGAAAAAGAGGGAATACCTGTGGACATAATCCACATGTTGGATGCTTGCATTGAGATTCCACAATTGGGAGTTGTTAGGTCACTGAATGTTCATGTCAGTGGTGCCATTGCCCTCTGGGAGTATACTCGACAGCAGAGATTTTAGTAGAATCTTTTACTCTTGATGGAAATTCTTTCGTATGTACACACGGGGTACAGACGTTACCCCGTATGTCAGTGTTAAGGAATCACAGGCCAAGTTTTACCCATTATATTATTGTTGTTCATTTATGAGTATATGTTCAATTGAGGATCTGCAGAAACTAGGTTCCCTTCTCATTATGTAGACAGCTTGAAATTTTATTTATTATGACATTTTATTTATTTATTTTTCCATGAAAATTGTCGGTTCAACATCTTACACCTCGATCAAACAAATGAAAAGACTGTTTGCCCGTTTAAAACCGGCAGTGTTGCATGGGACTTTAGGAGAAATTATTTAAGATTGGTCTTGGTATATTTCTGGTGAAATTTAACTAGGGGTTAAATAGGATTCTTCTTGTAGAGTGGAGAGAAAAAAGGTGTTCCCAGCTCACCTACATTTACCATAGTTGTTTGAAAATGCGAAAGGCATGGATGCACCAATGCATGACCTAGCTGCATCTTTCCATTTCAGCGCCCAAGGGTATTAATAGGGCGAAAATGAGTTCTTTCCGATGGAGAGATCACTACTGAACCAATCCCTTTTCCCGCAGGAAATTTTAGAAAAAGCTGCTTGAATAAGACACTTATAATCTGACTCTTAGCAATGGCTTTCCGCACTTTCATCCTGCTCTTTTCTTTCATTACTATCTGGGATTTTCTACCTTTGAATGCCAAGGTTTTCATAGTTATAATGGACGAAGAACCTGTTACTTCTCTGAAACCTGAAAGATCCTGCAACAGGTTTGTTGAAATGGCCCAAATTATGCTAGTTTTTACCTTTTGTGTCATTTTTCCCCTTTCCGTGCGGACCTTTCTTTTGTAAATCTGATGTGATCCCATTTTTGGCCTTGGGTCAATAACTATTTCAACACCATGGTAGGAATGAGACAGATGCTATAGTGTACAAAGAGAGTGTCAGCGGTGGGCATGACAGATTCCTAGAGTCTCTCCTTCGTGGGCATTCCTACACCAAACTGTACAGTTACACTCATTTACTCAGCGGGTTTGCAATCCACATCGAGTCTGAAGAGGTACACTAATTCATTACAAATTCAGCTTTGCAGTACCTAGAACTCAGTCAGTGTCAAGCAAATAAATTTAATCGGACAACCGTAAATGACAGATTTATGCTTGAACTTCTAATGCCTGAATAAGTTGTGGATTAAAAAGCGAAGAAAAAAAATACAAAAAACGTATTTTAAGAATGACGGTAAACTTTTCTTCAGGCATTCAGCACTCTCCAAAATGCAAAGCGAGTTAGAATCATACATGAAGATATCAAAATGGAGAAGCTCACAACGCATACACCAAAATTCCTTGGAATTCCCGCAGGTGTTTGGCCAACTCTAGGGGGAGCAGAATTTTCTGGTGAAGGGGTGGTCATCGGTTTTATTGATACTGGCATCAATCCTGAGCATCCTAGTTTTGCCAACCACTCCTTTGGAGGGAATCAAAATATTAGAAAATTCAAAGGGAAATGTACCACGGGGGATAGGTTCCCATCAACGGCATGCAATAGCAAGATAGTAGGAGCGCAATATTTTGCACGCTCAGCAATTGCTTATGGTGATTTCAACTCCACTCGTGACTATGCATCTCCCTTTGACGCCGATGGCCATGGAAGGCAAGTTATGTTACACTAACAAATTTCCATTTTCTATTATTATTGTTGCAACAGATCATAATTAATGCTAGTGTAGCAAATAATAATATCGTGCACGAAGTTCTAATTTATTTGCATTGCTTGCATCTATGCTTATTTCAGCCACACAGCGTCAACAGCCGCAGGAAACCACCGAGTGCCAGTAATTGTCAGTGGTTTCAATTATGGATATGCCAGTGGTATGGCTCCAGGAGCAAGGTATTTAATAATAATAATAATAATAATAATAATAATAATAATCAAGAATCAATGAGGCGGAGGAAGTTGCAACAACAATTATATACTTTTTACAGCAAGAACTAGATAATCGCTCCTTTTTCAGGCATAGTATATGTTTACCTTTTCGAATTATGAGTCAAATTAGGATTGAGTTATATCTCGTTTCCCATTTTATTATTTAAACAGGATTGCTGTGTACAAAGCTCTTTATACTTTTGGAGGTTATATGGCAGATGTCGTGGCTGCTGTTGATCAGGTCTGTGTGTATGGTAACCAATGAAAAATCTTTACATATTCAAATCAATTAGATGAAAAATACAGATAATCTAACCTTTGTTAAAGATATGTGAAAAAAGGCAGAAAAGGTCAATAGCCTTGATAAATTTCTTTATTTAAGTGACTGTGAATTTATTCTATAATTTTGCTTGCTCTAGGCAGTGGAAGATGGAGTTGATATAATAAGCCTCTCGGTAGGGCCATCTGCAGTCCCTTCTGGTCCTGCTGCTTTCCTCAATGCTCTAGAAATGGAACTCTTGTTTGCTACAAAAGCAGGAGTTCTTGTCGTTCAAGCTGCTGGCAATAGTGGCCCTTCTTCCAGTTCAATCCTGTCTTTTAGCCCTTGGATCACAAGCATTGCTGCTTCTATCACGGACCGCAAGTACAACAACACAATCAAGTTAGCTAATGGACAGAGCTTCTCTGGCATAGGGCTTGCACGTAAATTTCAGTTCCTAAATGTTCTAATTCTTAAACATGATCACATTTTCTTCCATCCTGAAAGAAATTTTGCTTTTCTGACTAATTTCTAGTGAAGTTGGATATTTATGCCCGATTACCATCATTATGTAGCTCCAACGTTAGGAAGAATGTATTATCCGTTAGCAGCAGCTGCTGATGTCTGCCATAGGAATGTTTCAACTGGTATCTTCTCACTTGAGAGCTGTCAACATCCAGAGCTCTTCATCCCAGCTCTAGTTCGAGGAAAGCTAATTATCTGCACATATTCTTTTGACTTTGAGGATGACGATGCAACCATCGTAACTGTTGCAGACAACATTAAGAAGATAGGGGCTGCAGGATTTATACTCAGGATGGACACTGATCAAGATTTTTCACCTAACAAGTTTAAAGATACGGCCCTAGAAGTCCCGGGAATTATCCTCAACAACATGGAATCTTCCATGGTATAGGTTGAAATTCTCTACATTCCAAAGCCAGTGAACTAATATACCAAACTAACAAAAATTATCGATATATGAATTGGCATTGTCCAAATATGCAGGCTTTATTGGAATATTACAACTCCCACACCATAAAGAGCAGAGCCGGACAAGCAGTGGTTTTCCAAGCAAGAGCAAGAATATTAGATGGAAGGAGGGCAATTTATCATGGTCAAGCACCAGTTGTGGCATCCTACTCTTCTAGAGGTCCTGATGTGAACAATGCATTTTTGCAAACTGCTGATGTCCTTAAACCAAACATCATGGCTCCAGGGTCCTCAATTTGGGCTGCGTGGAGTCCCAATAGCGAAGGAGATCCAAATTTGAAAGGTACTTAACAAAACAACTTTTACCGCCTGGTAACATAAAAAGAGTTATGTGAGAAACATTGGTATCACATATATAATTTTTTCAACTTCTGCCAAGGAGGGTGAATTTATGCATATTTGTTATTCTGTCAAGGGAGGAACTTTGCACTGCTCTCTGGTACTAGCATGGCTACACCTCATATTGCTGGTGTTGCAGCTTTAATCAAGCACAGACACCCCAGGTGGAGTCCTGCCGCTATCACATCGGCAATGATGACAAGCGCTAAAGTGACTGATCATTCTGGCTCTCCCATTTTAGCACAAGATTATTCCAACTCTCCCATTTTAGATCACATTCTAGTCCATGCTACCCCGTTTGATTTTGGTGCTGGATTCATCGACCCATCTCGAGCCATTGACCCAGGACTCGTTTTTACTGCCCATTTTCAGGAGTATGTACAATTTCTCTGTGCTGTTCCTGGTGTTGATGATGACTATATAAGACGAGTAACAGGATGCGGTTGTCCAACTGAAAAGCAAGGATGGTGCTCGGATTTAAACACACCAAGTATTATTGTTTCAAATCTTGTTGGGTCAAGGAAGGTGACCCGAAGAGTGAAAAATGTCAGCACTGCTAATGAAACTTACACGGTGACTGTGACGGAGCCATCGGGTGTGAAAGTATCTGTTTCCCCACAAGTGTTTAAGATAAGGGGACTGGCTTCAAGGGGGCTAAAGATTGTACTAAAAGCCACCAACTCAACAAGAGCTTACTCTTTTGGGGCACTGGTGTTGCAAGGGAATAATAACCATATTATCAGAATTCCTATAGCCGTCTATGTGAGCACCTCGCTGTAAGATTATTTTCGGAGTTTGGATTTGAAACTTAAACTGCGAGGTGTCCCCTGCGATCACATTTTAACAATCAAATTAGGGAATCAATAGAGAGCCTATCAAGCTATCGATTCACTCCTATAGTAGATTATAAATACGGAAGGGTGCGTTTGAATTATATACCTTTAGTGAGACATAAGCTTTTTGAAGATAATTTGTTTTTTCGTTGCTCAAGGAACGTTATTAATACAGCCAAAAAGCTTAGCAAAGAGAGAAATAACATACCATTAACTTTTAAACTTTTCTGATCCAATTGGAATTGAAAGATAAACAATGTGAAGCCCAAAAATAAAATGTGTAGGAGTCATTTAATAAATTTCCGAAGGTCTCTCTAATCGTATAAGTAGTCTCAAATGGGTTTTTCTTCTATGTATCAAATTTTCTGAACGTACATAAGACGGCACGACATCTTGGTTGAAGCTTAATTTACCTATGCTTCTGTAATGTTGTGCACAGTTTAGGAATAAATCCCCTCTTTTTTTGTACCTGACGAAGAAGAACATTTTGTTAGAACACACAAGTAGCTCACAGTTAAGAACGAAATGGTGTGTAATTTTGCATTGGCGCTAAGCTTGCTTCTCTTACCCTTATGCTTTTCATAAGAACTTTCATTTTATTGGTCCCTGAACCACTTGGCTTCTTTTTCTTCCCGTCTTTCTTCCCTTTGAGGCTTATCAAAGATCTAATGAAACTAGGAATCAATATTTTCCAATCGCCAAGACAAGTAGGAGTCTTTGCAGAACTTGGCTTTGTTTGGACAGCAACAGCCTGTCAACACAAAAGTTTCCAGAACCCACTCTTTCAATTATAAAAACAATAGTAAAATTATCAGTCATCCACTTTAAGTTCCCAACAATGAGAATCATGCTACTACGATGCCAAACATCCCGTTGAAACAATAATAAAAGTTTCTAAAATTAGATTAAGGCAGCAGTTTAAGAAATGTTTTCTTGTGTAGACAGTATAGTAACAAAAAGATAATTACTAATGTATGTGATTATTAATCCAATTACGACTCCAAAGTTTTCCCAACAGATGGATGCCGGCGGACAAAAAGCATTTCGGAGCTTGAGATTAAATTTTATATCTTCACTCAAGCTGGATCCGGGTCTCTGCCGTTCTAAACAGACATTGCATCAATGGAAACTAATCCCATCTAATTCATCCGTGTGAGAAGGCATGGTTCAAAATCACAGATCTCTTTTATATACGGGCATGAAAGATTTTGTGAGCTAAACCGACTAGATGGCCGCCCCGAAACTAGATGAGAAGTTTTTAAAATATATATCTACTGGAGGAGACGTAAAAAATCTCTAGCCCTAACTCTTCTTTAAATAATTTAATTTAAAGAAAGGATTAGTGACATACCTTGGGTGCGGGTTGCTGAGAGTTTGAAGGAGTTGGTGTTGGCTTTGGCAACAAGGGAGTGGATGCAGCCGCTGATGGTTGAGGAGATTCCCTTAGAGTTCGAGAGTACTGAAGAAGCTCGGCTCTCCTATTATATCCTTTTCCTGTTCCTGCAGAATCAAGATCGTTACAAAGATAATGATAATGGTGGTGGTGGTGGTGGTGATGTTGTTGACGATTTGTTGAAATCCTTCTCCTCCTCGGCTTCTCTTCATACACGCTGATCAATACTCCCTTTTCTCTGCAAAACTTCGCCTGAAAATTCCCATCACCAACCATACGTATGCATACACATATATATTATAGTAGTTGATCAATTCCAGTCTCTCGCTTTATCTATATGGCCAGTACAATATACAAATAAAACACATGAAGGGATGAGAAATCATAGAGAGCTGATTTACCATTTTAGTTGGCATGTAGAACGTCGAGCTGCCTAGAAATGATATTATTATTCTCTTCTTCCGGTCTTGGGTATATCAACATTACTATAATATATTATATATCTATGTACAAATTCGGGTTTGTATATATCTAATGACATATGGGTCCGTGAAATTTTAAGTTTTATCAAATGTTGACATAGTTTGTCCACTTGTATCAAATAGGTCTCCAGGTAAATCTTTTTTTTTATTTTTCAAGTATTTCGTACGGCCTTGCTCAAATGCTTAGAGACCTAATTGATACAGATGAAAAATTATGTCCTTGTTAGATAAAATTGTAGAAATGCAGGGGTAATATGCTATTCTGCTATACATTTTTTTGTGCATGCATTTGCATGCGCAGGCATTAATTGATGCGCCGGATATATATCACACGGAGATGCAAGGACACGGAGAAGAGGCCAGAAGAAGCCTTCGGTTTGATCAATCAATAAACAGAATACATTACTAAATCTTAAAGTCCAAGAAAGGTAGAAATAAAAAAATTGCATATTTGCATGCCATATCTAATGCATAATACTTAAGTTTTAACTAATAATAATCGAACAACAATGTTATAGTGAGTGTGGTGAACAAGTGCCTTTCAAGATTAGTACAGATCGCAGGTCTTTTCCTTCCGCACATGGCAGCGTAATTACAGCATCCTTGCAGAGATTTGTGCCTAATCCTCCAATTCAAAACTTTTAATTAATACACAAGTAATTTGAGGTCTTTTTCTAATACAGCGTAAATTTTGTGACTGCATTTTAAAGTCATTATTAAATCAGGATTAAACGCTTAACTAATAATCATGATAACTAAAATGTGATCAGGAGACGAGTAATGATTTATTGAGCTAGCAACACAACCATATACATCATACCACAGTATCTTATCAATCAATCTACTACTTTCAAGATTATGTCCAATTCGTTTGGATTGTGCTTTGGCTGTTTTAGCCTTGGACATACATACCTTTTAAAATTTTCTTTATAATCCTCCATGTTGGAGAATGCAACAGACAAATTGCATCTTACGAGTTGAGCAAGCAACGAAACGGATGGGTTTCTTTTCTATTTTTATGCCGGCATACGACTGCTTCGTCTAAGAAGCCGAACTTAATTAAGCTATATTAAAATTTTAATTTTATGACCATAACAATATAGAATTCATTATCTTTCACCTTTCATCAATCAACAAACAATTTTCTTTCGTTTGAAAATGTGAAGTTCACTGGCACATCACCTTAATTAATAAACCAATAAAATACATTATTCACACAATTAAATTCCCAACGGCTTTTTTCTTTTAAGAAAAGTCTTATAAAATATACGAGTTGTTGTTACGATCACGCTATTAAATTATTATTTAATATATAATATCGGTACCGTTTGAGACTTTATCATCTCTCTAATTTGGATTGTAGTTAAAAAATCTAAATTTTATTATTCACCAAAAGATACATCGAAATCTTTAATTTCAACGTGCATTACGTGTTTGATTATATATATACATCGTTCACATAATTAAATTTATAATGACTTTTTTACTTCAAGAAAAGTCTTATAAAACATATATGTTATTGTTGATATTATTGCGTCATTAAATTATTATTTAATTTATGATTTGGACCACGTCCAAAACTTTACCATCTCTGTAATTTAGATTGTAATTAAAAAATTTAGATTTTAACTTTTACCAAAAGATACATGCAAATTCTTGACTTTCAGAATATCTAGGAACTGAAAAGAAGTTTATTGCATGAGCGTTGAAAAGTGAAAGATGTAATAACACTATTAGACATTCAAATCCGCTTGTCAACCTTCCCTCCATGTATAACGGTC
Source organism: Aegle marmelos (assembly GCA_030449875.1). Classification (NCBI taxonomy): domain Eukaryota; kingdom Viridiplantae; phylum Streptophyta; class Magnoliopsida; order Sapindales; family Rutaceae; genus Aegle; species Aegle marmelos. Next base: position 5,003,112 of record JASUUL010000093.1, read on the forward strand.
TTGGAAGGAAAATAAATGAATTACCGTCCAAAAATAAAACAGTCTTATTTTCTTAGTCAGTATTCATTAACACAACATAGCGGTGTCACTGCTGCAATGCCTTCCATATGCCTGCACCCCATTCGTTTATACAACTTTTTGCTTAATATTTGTAGCTGACGAGTTTAATTTCACTTTCCTTTTGAGACCTCGGTTTCTTGTTTTCACTTTCCAGTGTTTCAGTAGGCAGCCATGAATGCTCTTGCAGCCACCAACCGCAATTTTCGCTATGCAGCTCGAATTCTTGGGTTGGATTCTAAGCTTGAGAGGAGCCTTTTAATACCGTTCAGAGAAATTAAAGTAATTAATCACATATAATAACGTCACCATTTATTTGTTTGTTTGTTTGTTTGGCAGGTATCTACGTATTTATGCATCAGTTGTTTTTATTTCTCTGATTCATTAGGGGTTATTTGATGATCTTGCTGCTGCTGCTGCCAACGCAGGTTGAATGCTCAATTCCGAAAGATGATGGGTCACTTGCAACCTTTGTTGGATTTAGAATCCAACATGACAACGCTCGTGGCCCTATGAAAGGTGGAATCCGCTACCACCCTGAGGTGATCATTTGTTAACTCTTGATTTTATTTATTCATGTTTTTACTTTTATTTCTCACTTTGCATGTTGAAGTTGATTAATTTAATTAAGGGGATTCCTTGGATGCTGGAGCTAGCCAGATTGATTTGGGTTTCTGAGCATTAGTTCCTTTTTGCTTCTATTGTTTGTATAATGTTTTTACATCTTAATTTTGGAATGAGGCGCTTTGTATATGAGCTTGTGCATTAGTAAGAAAAGAGCCAATGGACGACATTAAAAGGATGTGCTTTTCTAAAGGTATGCCAAAATGAAGCTTAATTCCATCAATTGAATAAAGAGAATTTCCTAAATTTCACCCATTTATGTTTTCAGTTATCAGTGATTGGACAAATAATGAGGGATGAATCAAGAAATGGGCTATTTTGTCTGTCTTCTGGTCATTTTACTAAAAATCTTTCCTGCAGAGTTCACATTGTTGACCTTGTTGATTTCTTTGTGAAAAATAATGGTTTTTCCTATTGACAGAGTTTCCTAGTTTAGGATTGCCCACTTTGACTTCCATTAAATGCTCGTTCTCAAGATGAAACTATATTTGTTTGATTTGCTAACAATTTCAGTACAAAGAAGAGAACAATGTTACCTGTTGAAGGCAATAATGCGTGGACGGTAGTTATAAGACACTGCTTCTTTGGAATAGTTTGTGTATGCTTGAGATTTTCTAAACAATGCCATATTTTGTCATCTTTTGGTGCCGTGGTGTTTAGAGATCAAAATTTGTCTTCTTCTGTTTTGATTCAGCTAGCAGTCCTTCCTTATGTTAACTTTACCACTGCAACCACTTTCCCTTACAGTAAGGCTGGACTCTTATTTGTTGTGATATTAATGATGAAAATTGTTCCATTGTATTCTTGATTGTGAAGAAGTATTGTATCTTTCCTTTTCTAAGCCCTCTTAAAGTAGTACGTGAGCCTGAGAATTTGTTTGACAGTTTTGTAGGTAAATGTCAACAGCACATACACATTTATATATATTTTCTTCCACATAACAAGCTGAATTTAATTATAATTTATACAGTATCAAATCCTACTTCCTATTTTTTGTTCTGCATACTTTAAGAATCTCATTTAATGTATGATACTGGTGGTTATCTGCTTAAAACCAGATTAATTGTGGTATAACTCTTTCAGATAGTATCAGATGAAACTGTTAATTAACCTGTGACTTATGGAACAGATTGTCATAAATGACTTCCTTGCTTTGTTGTAAATGAATTCCTTGCTTGTATATATTTTTTCTTTTCCAAATTTGTGTCAATCATTAACTGTTATAGATTATCTTATTCAAGGTTGACCCAGATGAGGTGAATGCCCTGGCTCAACTGATGACATGGAAGACAGCTGTAGCTGCTATTCCATATGGAGGAGCAAAGGGTGGGATTGGCTGCAATCCTACGGAGTTGAGTATGAGCGAGTTAGAACGCCTAACTCGTGTTTTCACCCAAAAGATCCATGATCTTATTGGTATTCACAGGGATGTTCCTGCCCCTGACATGGGAACTAATTCACAGGTATCCAGTTATTCATAATTGAACTTGCTTAAGCTATTTAGGGCTGACCTCTGATTACTTCCCGTTAAAGTTTGATACGTTTAATTGCTCTTTGACTGGACAGACAATGGCATGGATCCTGGATGAATACTCAAAATTTCATGGGCACTCGCCAGCAGTTGTTACTGGAAAGCCAATTGTAAGTATCAAGAGAGAAACAGAGAAACAAAAATGTCAGTGATCAATGTATGCTAAGTAGAAGAAATCTAATGAATTCTATATTTCCTTCGTTGATATGGAATTTTAGGATCTTGGGGGATCACTTGGAAGGGAAGCTGCAACTGGTCTTGGAGTGTTCTTTGCAACTGAGGCTTTACTGGCTGAACATGGAAAATCAATTTCCAATATGAAATTTGGTATTCAGGTAAACCAAGTTTATTTCAACCTTTCCATTTCTTTAAAAGAAAATCAATTTCAGCTGTTTGCATACATGACGTTGAATTTCAATGATACTAACTGCTGTCACATAGGGTTTTGGAAATGTGGGCTCCTGGGCAGCAAAGTTTTTCCATGAGCATGGGGGAAAGGTTGTTGCAGTCAGTGACATCACAGGTGCAATTGAAAATCCAAATGGTATTGATATTCCAGCTCTGATAAAACACAAGAAGAGCAATAAAAGCCTGAATGATTTTCAAGGTGGAGATACAATGGATTTAAATGACTTACTTGTCCATGAATGTGATGTTCTTGTGCCATGTGCATTAGGTGGAGTCCTCAACAAGTATGTAGTCTTTTTGGGCTATTAAAACCATAACCCTTATAACTTCTTTCCTCATGGCTAATCCTTTTTCAATTGGGTTTTATATGAATACAACTGATATATTCTCTCAATTTTTTTGGTTCTTGAAAGGGAAAATGCTGCAGATGTGAAGGCAAAGTTCATAATTGAAGCAGCCAATCACCCAACCGACCCCGAAGCAGATGAGGTAATATTATCGTAGAAGAGCTTTTTCTAGTTTATTTACTTTTGCTGAATTCAAAATCCTAGACAATGAATTCTTTCTTCTGTGCAGATTTTGTCCAAGAAGGGGGTTGTTATACTCCCCGACATATATGCAAATTCAGGTGGTGTGACAGTGAGTTACTTTGAATGGGTTCAGGTACTAAACCATCAATATATACATGACCATCCAATTTCCTTCCATCTATCAGCTAAGTAGTGTGCTTGTATCATTTTTGACACTGAATTGTACAAATCCTTTTAGTGTTTCACCATTTTTCATAATTTTATGTTCTAGTCCAATGTGTATAATAACATATCATCCTATGTGTTTATGCATGTACCGCAGAACATTCAAGGATTCATGTGGGAAGAAGAAAAGGTTAATCATGAGCTTAAGAGGTACATGATGAGTGCTTTCAAGGACATTAAGGGAATGTGCCAAACTCACAACTGCAACTTGCGCATGGGTGCCTTCACTCTTGGGGTGAATCGGGTTGCACAAGCTACTGTGTTGAGAGGTTGGGAATAAAGGGCAATTTTTTTCATTTCCACCATCCAAAGGCATTCGGCAGTTGCCAGCAAATTGCAGGATCAGAATAAGAAACTTGATTGTGATTAGCTTTAGTTTTACCCTTCATTTTCTTCAGTAAAGTGAGGCTTATAATACAACTGTTTGAAGCTCAAAGAAGCATCTTAAAGAAATGAAAAAGAGATGGCTAGCCTAAATCCTGCCGGAAGGGGGGGGGTATAATAGTTGGATTTTATTTGTTTTCCTTTGTGTAATATTTTTCCAACTATTGCACACGCCTGTTTTGCATATTTGACTGCATAAATATAAGATTTGCATTATCGTAGCCTTATATTTGACTGCATAAATATAAGATTTGCATTATCGTAGCCTTATATTTGACTGCATAAATATAATTTGCAAGGTTATGGAAAAGTTTGACAGATTGAGTTTATTGTTTGATTTGATTAAACATTTATTTTTGCATCCATGAAGATTCTCCTAGTGATTCTTTGATTCTTTCCATTTCTTGCCTACGAAATCATGTCATTTGTTGCAAGTTAGATCTTGCCTTGTATTTGCTGTACTGGAATCAATTCAATAATGTACACAGGACAGGCCACTGACTAGAGACTAAGGGCAAGTGGGAGGACAGGGTCGTTTATTCAAAAGCAAGAAGAATTTTTTTTATTCATTTGGACAGTGCGGCGAGGAAGAAGCAGATCCAGTCTCTTCTTAGATAAACCGTTTATCCTGGCGCGTGCAGCAACTTGCAACACTGACAATTCTTTGCATATAGCTGCCGTGCTTTGACACATTGGTTCTGTGAAAGAACTCATCAAGCACGAAACACGTGATTCAATGTGCAGGAGAATTGAACCTGTACGGGTCTAGTGCAGCACATATCTCCATTGTGCTTGCATTAAAGGAATGATTGAAACAATCACTCATCTTCTCCCAGTTTCATAATAATTATCTCAGAGGTGAATGTTAGAAGCAAAACTGTACTCCCTTCAGCGGTTGAAAACAATCATTTTCAAGCTCTTTGAATATTGGTAGAAGGATTAAATCAAAACAATTTGTCAGAATTGCTGAAGATGAAGGAGAGACCATCCTACACCTACCTGCTGCTAGAAGAAATCCTCAGATAAGTTTTTTATCAGCCACAAGAAGAAGAGACTATATTTGTTTCTATGATTAATCTTGTTTTCATGATGTGCTGACAGGCTCTAGATTTACTGTTAAATTACAGCACTGCAAATTCAGTTAGTCTTGCAAGTTAATGTTGTGAACAAGTGTAGCCTGACTGCAATGGATCTTTCTGTTCTTGTTCATTGTAACCTAAGCTGCAATGATATTGAAAGGCTCCTTCAGAATGCTGGTGCAGATACTTTGTAAATGGCATTATCATTACTCCACAAGAAGCTGAAAATCAATTTCTCACAAAATCCGGACAAGAAACAGTAGCTATTTCAAGCTCTGTTGGACGTGCAAATGTCCCTAGAAAAAAACAGCAGACTGGGTTGACTACTTCAAATTCTATTTCAATGAAAAGGATCCAAACAAGGTGAGGAATGACCTGGTAGGATTAAGGATGCTGATAGTCAGGCATTTCTGACTTTAGAACCTCTAACTTTCCTATTTTATTCCCTTTGTTTGACTTCTTCAATAGTTTAGGGCCTTTATGTATCAGTGATGACAACTTCTGTACTCGCAAACAACTCCCCTTTCTTCTTTGAGCTGTTTGCGGCCATGCTTGCACCGAGTGTACTTCTGTGCAATTGTATAAATTTCACCATGGGACACAAACAGAATTCCACCCCCCCCCCCTCTTTTGGAGTGCTGGTCTGATTGCCGGCTGCCGATAGCCCTTATATCTGGTAAAATAACAAGATGGTATAGATGAAGACATAGAGGACCATTTGCCCTTGCCAGCAGCAGCGTGCCTGAGAAATGGGTTGAGCACCCACTGGAACAAATTGCTGTTGGCTATCTGTAATTCTAAAAATATTTGATGCTGGATCTCATCAGGAGTCTCTTCCATAGCAAAGTATATTCTTTTCATCTTGGCAATATTAATTCGTTAAAGGAAAATGTACACACAATTCAATACAGGCTAACAACTTGAATAACACGAGAAATAGAAATCCATATTATTAACCCCACTACCTTAGACAAACAACAGCTGATCACGAAAAAAAACAAAAATGAAAAACCATTGCAAACTGCAATCAGACTAGTCCTTTTTGGCACCACTTGTGGTATCGTCCCGCCAGGTTGCTTGCCATTGCTTGTCGTAAAACGTTGTCTCCTCGAGAAGCTTTTTCAGGGTTTCGATATCTTCATTCTTTCTAATTAGAAGTACTCCAACAACTGCAACAAATAAAAGAGTCTTGCAGAATAAGTTGCTCATTTGGTCCACTAGACCTACTCCAGTCAAGCTATCAACCAGATAAGCCATGAAGAATCCAATCATTGCAGCACGGCCTGTGACAAGTTCATAAAATAACATCAGTCAGATTAGCATCATAGCAGACATGCAACATATAAAAACATTGAAAATGAAAAAGAGGGATCTGTCACACCATTAAGCAATTCAGCTTCAGGTAGATGGAATCTCTTTATCCATGCCCACCAAGGTACAATTGAAGTGTCAAAAATCACAGGGTCATCATTACTGGATGATTCTGGCTTATTCTCCAGCCACTTTCTTCTTCTAGCCTCTGAAAAGCATTTTCCAGGGAAGAAAATAAGAAACAGAGAAACCTTTGAACTATTAGAATTTAAATATGATAATTCTTCTGTGCCTCAAAGCCCAAATGAACCTCACTTAGCACAAAAGAAAAAGCGATCATTTGCATATAAATTTAGATAATGGACCCTTTAAAAAATGTTTATAAATGAACAGCAAATAGACCAAAAATCAAAATAAGTCTACCTCATCAACAGTTACTTGTAACAAGCTGTTTTAAAAAAGTGACTGGAGGACAACAAAGTTTTCTAATTTACGACTGATTAAGACAAATTATATACAGCATATAAATTTTATGTCATGAACTTTCATCAAACATCTCGTTAGCTCTAGGTACATATACTATAAGATATCCAACCAAGATAGATTTGAAAGGGTCTCCAAGGGACATGGGTGTTTCATTATCAATTATGAGATTTAAGAGCATACAGGTTAACATAAAAGAGGGCCTATTATCAAAATTATAAGGGACAAAAGGTGCAATTCATCACATAAATTCATCTTAGGTGATGAAATTGTGTCCCTATTTCTTACTAGATCAGTAAGCTAATCCAACTTAAAAAAAGTTGGTTTGGTTGGCATACTCAATTCTGTAGCATCATATGACCTGTGATAACAACAAGTGTTCCATGTAAAAGGGTGGCCAAAATAAATAACCATCTATCCATAAATCATTTTGGAAAGCTCAATCTTTCGGCGTATAAACTAACAGTCAATATTCTCCTTCACATGTTTGGGTTCTCAATTGCTCATGCTTGCTCTTTCATGACACTCAATGAGTCTACCCACTATTTAGAGTCAGAAAAATTAACCAATTTCTTTTTATCAGTTTGGTGTCCGAATACTAAATATTACCTACTTTGTTACATTCACAATCAAACAGAATATAGTAAATTTAGAAACTAGCCACGCTCTCCGAAAGTAAAAGAATTATGATAACATTGCAAACTCTTGTACAAAATTATTTTGTATAAATTGACATAGTATTCACTTATTAGTTGAATAAAAATATAAAATAATTAAAATAAATCACATAAATTAAGTGATATCTAGTCCATTCAATTAAAGAATGTTATGTTAGTTTGTATAAAATAAATTTCTTCAAGAGTTTGTAACTATATTATTACTCAAAAAGTAAAAACCCATTTCACTCACCAAGAACAGAGATCAGGGGATGATAATAACACAGATTATACGATCTTAGATTGCCAACTGATTCTGATTCATATCAGTCAATTTCTTTCCTAAACACTCTCCCACATATCCTCAACAACCAAACAAAATATAGTAAAAATCAAACAAATTATAGCAAAAAATACCCTTTTCTTTGGACCAAAAAAAATTGCCAGAAACCTCACCAGCATCGATAACAGCATCCCAATCAGTCTGCCCATTTTTCTGAAACTGCTTTAAATCCCAAGTTCCATTAACCCACCTGGGGTCCTCAAATTTGTTCACAGCTTTCAGTTGTGGCGCTTCGACCGCCCCATTGGACTCCGTCGGACCCTCGGAGGCCTCCTGAACCTTTGGTTCTTCAACGGTGACAGCTGTAGCTGAATCTCCAGCTCCATTATCAGCGGCAGAAGCTCTTAAAGTGAAAAATGATTCTTTTCTGGGGCTAAGTAAAAAAGTGGGCTGGTGGGCAAAGGAAAAACGAGTTCTTGAAAGCTTAGATGATGGAGGAGGAGAGACAGAAAGCAGAGCTATGGATATAGACATGGTTCAGTTTTCAGGAAATTATGGTGAGACCGAGGGAGCTCCAAAGAGTTCAGAACATTGCTGTGCTGTGCCTTTCGAGCTATCTACAACCTCACAATCACAAGTCACCAAGCCACGAGTGTCTTGGACTTTGTACCTTACTGAAAGTATATATAATATTGTAGGCTCCGACAATGGGAAATTGTGTTTGACGTAATAAATACTTACTTTATGATACAATAATTTCCTTAACCGCAAAGTTGAACAAAGCCTTTCCCTTTAAAAATAGCTTCACGGGTTCCCATCCGAATTTTAAATAATTTTTTAAAAATAAAATGGTGAATTAAAAAAATAATTTTTAAATTTTTAATAAATTAAAATTTAATTATATATTTTTTATTCTATTTTTTATTCTATTTTAATTTTTATTATATATAAATATTTTTTAATTTTTATTTAATAAACTTTTTTATAAATTATAATATTAGTTAATAAATTTTTTTATTTTTACTTACTATAAATGAATTATAACTAAAAAAATTTATAATATAATTTTTATTTAATTTTAAAATATTAATATATTTTCTTTTCTCTCTTAAAATTTATTATTTTTAAATATTTTTTAATTTTAATATCATTTGAAGTTATTATTTTAAACATTTAGAGTTTTCTTAAATAATTTAAGTATTTTATAATATATTAATACTTTTATTTAAGTTTTTAATTTTTAATTTATTAAAATTATGTATTTATATTTATTATAAAATAAAAAATGAAGAAGAAATTTTAAAAAAAATAAAGAATGGGATAGGCCTCCCCACTCCTACCCCACCCCATCCATTGCCATCTCTACCACTCCCTTCTTTCCTCTTCTTTTTTCCTAATAGAAGCAATATGTTACTTCAAAATTCGTAATTTAGAACTTACCATCTAAATTTAAATAAATTGGTACAAAATAAATTTATATTATAATTTAAATATTTATTAAACATATTTTAAAAATTTATGTATATTTTTAAAATTACATACTAAACAATGTGATCTAACTATTAAAAGAATAAATTTATTAAATACTCTATTTCTTACCGTGTTGTGACCATTAAAAAAATTATAACTACAAAATAAAATATGAGAGTGTGTGTTAAATATAATTTTGATGGAAATATAGTAAAAATATTATAAATCATTCATTAACTTAACTTTTAAATCATAATAATAAAATTTACTTCAGGATATGTTTAATAATATGATAGGACAATTGTTATTATTATGATTTACAAACTAAATTAATTTAAACTAAAATATTTATATAATAAAAATTTTATCATTTTATTAAAAATTTATGCATTCCATAAATAACTTTTCTCCTGTATAGGCATGACTTCTTTTCGCACAAACTATAATTTTTAAGTCAGCGCAACCGGCCAAATACTAAATAATGCTTCAAACTGAGCATGAGCTGACCACAGACCTCTCACTAGTCACAATCACGCCATGCATTGCCTCGGTAGTAAAGTGTGGTCTAGCTGCGCCTACTGAACTCCGTCGGTCAGGTCCTATATGAGAATAGTCAACAATGTAAAGCAACAAATTAATAGAGAGTGTATTTTCATTAAGAACAATGAAACCAGATAACATACTAGCAAACAATTTATGATCAATTATTACAGCTTACAGACAAGAGAACAAATTTAACATACATACTATGTGTTTGGTTTTTCTTCTTTTGATGATTAAATGTTATAATTTTGGCCAGCTGAAACCGTAGCATTTTATTAATTAATATTTTCATCTGCTCTAGCCGTCTAGTTTAGTCGACCAATGTGCTAAAATTAAACAAATATACATTGAAACTGCAAATGAAGACGTTGCACTTTGCAGCAGGGTTCCCTCTTAAGAGATTTAGGTACTTAGGTTAAAAAAAACAATCTCTCTCTCTCTCTCATACATTCATCACAATCAATTTTTAAAAGAATATAAAATAATTTAAAAATTAATTTTTTTCTTTTCTAGGCATTTATCAATATAAAAAATATAAATAAATTAAATTTATAAAAATAATAATAAAAAATTATAATAATAATAAAAAAAATTATCAGACAATGTCAATGAATTTTGTTGAAAAGACATTTCTTTATACACAAGACAGCTTGTTTTCTTGTCAATATCTTTGAGGTTTTTATTAGAATTTAAAGGAATAACACATTGGCTGTTGGCCACGGCCTTTGGTAGTGTCATCGGTACCGGTTTTGTTGTTGTCATAAAACAGATTTGTAATACTATTGCTGTCGGCGGCAGCGGCTGGACTGTCTTCTTGCCAAATAACCACTGTATATAGCTGCGGCAATCAGTACAGCAACCGCAAGTATGATATTCCGGAGACCATTACCAAATTTATTGGCCTGATGGTACTGGCTTTGGCTTTATTGCCAAGTATTATATTGTTCCCAAGAATTAGTGCCTTCTTTCAATGAATGATGAGTCCCGATCGACTTAAAAGCCCCGCAAGTTTAGCGGTGCAAGCACCAAGTTCACAAGCCTATTCTTCTCCTGCACTGCTAAGAATTTCCCCAACCTTTCTCCCCAGCGTATCACGTTGAGGATTTAACATGTTCATAGCCTCCGACATTCTTGGCATTTACATTGGCATTTGGAATTACTAACTTGGATAATTTTGATTTAGAGAATATTTCGTTAAAAGTAAAAAGACATAGTTGCATACATTCAATGAATTAAGGGGATCCAGATGGAGACTTCCCTTTCTCAAATGTATGATGTTCATGCTAGTAAAGTGGTTATTTATATGATACAGTGATCTCCAAATCAATTTTTGAAAAACGTTTTAAAAAGTTGTACGTGCATGCAGCCACTGTGTATATACCTCGATGTGAGATCAACAGATGTTATTTTCAAATTGTGTGCCTAATTTTTCTATTAATGATGAACTCTTTATCCTCCTCCCTCTCGCATATCGTAATATTATTTATTTGTTGTATAGTTCATATGATATCTCTAATGTATTCTTAAATTTTCTCATATGCAAAGCAATGTTTCCGTCGTCATACTTCCATTCGAGGATCTGCTCTTTGTTGGATCTTCCAAGCCATCTAAACAAGACTTTAAAAGCACTCAACTTACAGCAATATTCACGGCATTTTAACGTTTAACTGTCATGTACGTCTCAATTCAATAAAGGATGGGCAAGCAGACAAAAGATGAATATTTTCTATTTGGAAACATAATGTATACTGTAAAAGAGTAACCATATTGCGTCCCCATTGCTTTGACTCGGATGAACTCACCGTCAATTGTTATGATAGGTCTCACCAGTTTATCTTAATTACCCCTTAATCAAAGCCACGTGCATGGGCTGAGCCAGACATGATTTAGCTTCCGAGCCAGCGAAGGCTTTTAGCTTGCCACTTCATGGTGTTCCCAGCAGCGGCAGCCTGCAGCTACGTGGACAGGAATATCAGCAAATGCTACCCCCTCCACACGCGCTAGAACATGAGGATCCTCTACAAATATTGAATACACTGCCTCAGCATCTCCAATTTCTGCGCACTTATTCGACCTCTCCCATTTCCGAGTTTGCTTTGTAAGCTAACGACATACTGTAGTGATTAAAGAGAAGGCTCGTATATAAGTGTATATATGTCTTTGCTCAAATGATGATTGGCCGGCCGTCACAGTCACTGATGAGAAATCTTAGAACCTGTGGAAAACTAAGTGGGTGTACAACCCTAACTAGCCATCTGCATCTTATCATTATTTATTTATTTATTTTTAGGAAATGGATGCTTGATGTAAATATTTCCGTTCATACAATGAGATCATTCTCCCTACTGAGGATATCATCTAGCTTGATAGTAGTGTATATGATAAAAATAATTCTTTGTTTATCTTTACATTAGAAATCATGGTTCACACCAACTGATGTATTCTTTCATTGTTTTGCTTTTTTCAACCCAATTACGTCATCGAATATTTTCCAAAATGGAATATACAAATAGATAAGAGATTCCGAGACGGGACCTCTACTCAGTTAATATTTGCTTGCATTTTTTATATCTTATGGCGTATAAATAGGTCTTCTCTTCTGCTATGTCTCCACGATTTTTTTTTTTTTAAATGAATTCAGAGTTTCATAATAGTATAAATGATTTCTATAATATTGTGAAACGATTTACGACGGTCACACTGTATAGATATCCGTAATCGGGAATGTTTTATTTATGTATACCTACTTATTATTTTTGTTTTTATCAACCATCAATCAATGTCTGTAAAAGCCACAAGCCAAATGCAATATAGATGATCTAAATTTATAAAATTTAGTTGACTTTTGGATGGGCAATCTCAATATTCAAGTCCATCTTGGCTGTCTTATTTTTAATTCTTTTGGAGAATATCATCATGCCTAACAACGTTCCTATTATTGTATAGACTAGTAGTCATTCTTAAGTTTGTCATGCCGTAATAAACACCTACAAGAATAGTTTAGTAATACTATAACTTTTAAAATAATTACAGTTAATTATATTGTATAATTAATTAGTTGTTAATAAATCAATGTATCTTGTAAAATTTATTTTTAAAAGTAGTATACATATATATATATATTATTTTATTAAATTTATATTTTTAATTTCCTATTTACTATAACGGGTAATAATAGTTATCTTTTTAGATTTAATGATTTTATTTTCGTAATTGAACAAGGATACTTTTGAATTTTTATAATGCTTGTGAGAATATTTATGGTACTGCATTAAATATAAAATCATTTCTCAAAATCAAATTTTGAGACCTACATCGCCCCTATTTTTTAAAATCTAGAATGGGGTGATTTTGCTAAAAGTTGATTTTAAAAAAAATTTACCAAATATCAAAATTAACTTTTAACTTTTCTAATTTATTTTTGAACATCTAGAAATCAATTCCAAAAAGGACCATTAGAGCTAGTTTTGTAACATTAATCAGCTATGAAAGGAACCAACTAAACATTTGATAAAATTTATTTTTACAAGTATTGTGAATTTTAAAAACAGTTGTATATGTTTCGTAAATTTTATTGTTTACCTATTGTAAGAATGTAAATGACTGAATCAGACATAATCGAATAAAACTTATTTGGGCATTTATAAACATGCATATATAATTTTTGTAATTGTGTATCTATTAAATAATTGATAACTAAAATAAATATTTTTACTATTAATTTTACCTTTTATTTTGTTATCTCAATATAATTGATAATAATATTAGTTTATTTAAAGTTAATAATTTTATTTCCTAGTCAATAAGAATAATTTATATTTTTGTGATGTATTAAGATATATAAAATTGTATTATATATGAAATTATTCTAAAAATCAATTTAAAAAAGTTACTCAATTTTTCAAATCTACTGTAAGATAGTGTGATTTTCCAAAAGTTATTTTTAAAAGAATTTATTAAATACTGAAAATTAACTTTTAACTTTTTAAAATTACTTTTAAATCTCTAAGAACAAACCCAATGACACATCTTATGCAAAAGAAAATTCATACGGAGGTTGAAAGAAAGATTGAAGCAATTTTATTGCCACGTTGCATGTTTAGATTATATTGGGACTAAAATTAAATGGTTTGTTCCCAGAAAAAGCAATTTGCGGTTTGGTCAGATTCTTATAAAAAATAGTCCAATTCTCGAGTTTTATCTTATCACCAAATGTGCTCATAAGGTACTTAGAGTTTCGGTTCATCTCATAGTTTTGTACTACTCTTTGTAAATGAAGGTTACGTGAATATTAGTATCTATTTGATATAGTTTATTTAATAAACATAAGTATTTATTTACTTTGATAAGTTTTTATCATAATTTTTATTGTTGTTTGATTATTTTTTTAGTAGAGCTTTTGAATCTTAGATAATCTATGTTATCTCTACTAAAAAAAGCTAAAATTTTGAGCCTTTAATAATAGAAGTTGAAAATATTTTTTAAAAATATTAGAATATTTAAAATATCCTCCACTTATTTAATAATCTTATTTTATTCTTTTTATGACGTTACTTTAAAATATCTTATTGACAATTAAACAACTAAAATTTTTATTTATAAAAATTTTTCTAAAAAAATTCTAGTTAAATAAACTCTACTTGAAAAATTATACTAAATAGAATCTTACAATTGAGTGTTCACTTATTATAAGTTTTCTACTATAATCATGTTACCCATATTTTTATTTTGAACTTAGAAAATTTAATAAGAATCCTTTTATACTCTGCGTTTCTTATGCAATATAAGAATCTAAATGACATGGAAATATAAACCGGCAACACCCTAAATTTATTTCATAATAGAAATCACAATATCACGTAAAGATATTTGGGGTAAAATGATAAAACAGACACACGCACGCACACAGCACGCACAGCCACAAACGAGAGCCTGCTCGGCTTATTTGCCTCCTATACTACACGTCGTATTTTCGTAAACCCGGGCAGATTAATTTGGATCGAGTGAGGCCCATGTCCAGCCCAAATGTTGCAAGTCCGATCCAAATCCTTTTATCGTTTCTCAGTTTGCTAATTGCTAATCGTCAGTCTTTACCCACTTCCTCTCTAACAGCTCCGCTGCCAAATGGAAGTCGCCACCTCATCGGCGTCGATCTTTGGGCTCCGCACGCGCATGTTAGCAACACCACCACGCACCTCTCTACGGACCGTAAACTGTAACCGAAAACTATCCACCAGCTTTATCTCTCCATTCGCAAACGGCAGCGTTTCCTCCGACTTCTCCGGGCTCAGGCTCCGACCGGATTGCCTCAATCCGGATTCATTCTTCAAGTCTAAGCCTAAGAGCCCCGTCGTCACCATGGTACTTGCCCTATGTTTTTTCTGTTAATTAATTTATTTATTTTTATCTAAATAATAGTATTTAGATTAGCTTTGGTTAAGTTATAAGTATAACCGTTTCACATTAATGTATTTATATCTTGTATTGATAATGTGCTTAAATAATACTTTTGAATTAGGAGCTAAATGCTTAATGTAAAGCCTATTAGATAATAGGATGAAATAATGCTTCGTTAATACTTTCTTTTTGCTTATTTATCTGAAGTTGGAAAAAAAAAAAAAAAAACTAATCACGACCTCACATAGTTCGGAAGAACTGAGAATATTTTCAAGTCATGTTATTAAGTGGCACAGACAAAGAAAGGTTAATCACTGATGTGAACTAATAATAACCCGTGCATAATTCTGTTCCGGTGCACAAACTATATCCTTGAGTGATGTGCCTTCCAAAATGGACTCTACTCTGTCGAACCAATGAGAAGCATGACTGAACAAGTGCCTTTTTAAATGATTCACTGTGTCCATTGTATTCCTTTCTTTCATGGAAAATTTTACTTCCTTTTTTTTTTCCCCCAAAGTTTAATGCGTTGTTCCTTGAGGTTACATTGTCAAAAGCAGGGTTGCCTTCTTTCTAAAATAAACAATCTATAGGCCGTGGGCCACTACCCCAAATGATACACATCCTCCGTCTTCCCGTTACGGGAGTTAAAGAAAGAGAAAAGTAACTCTAAGCTAGTTGACAATACCGCCAACAGCCAATAGGATTGTAAGATGGGGAGAAAAACTGAGTGGTGAGATACTTCTTGTGTTGATTGTTTGAACTTGATTTTTATGCGACAAAAGAGTATGCAAGTTTAAGACTTCATGTCTTGTAATAGATTATCTTCATCCTGTTTGTTAGCAGGCAGTATCTGGTTGATTTGTTGAGCATTAATTTTCTTTGCGTCATTCCTGCATACAAGTTGTCTACTTATTTGTTTTGGTTGCCATTCTCCTCTGAGCAGGTCATTCCTTTTACTAGTGGAACTGCATGGGAGCAACCTCCACCGGACTTGGCATCGTATTTGTACAAGAATCGAATTGTTTACTTGGGCATGTCTTTTGTTCCGTCTGTCACAGAGCTTATTCTTGCTGAATTCCTTTACCTCCAGTACGAAGATGCTGACAAGCCCATTTACTTATACATAAACTCTACAGGAACAACCAAGGTTGGAAGCTTCTCTGTCATGCCTCAGTTTCCTTTCAGATTTCATGTATTAGTGCTTCTGAATACATATTTTGGATCTCGAGCACCTTGTGTACTAGGTTTCCAGATTTTCTCCTGATTCTCTTGCACAGACACGGGTTCATGAATAGTTGTGCCAGTATCAGCAATCATGCATTCTTGCTCCCAATTATGGTTGCAGTCTTGGCCATATTTATGTTCATTCTTACACTAGACTTTTTGTCTTCTCCCCTTCTCCAAAAGCCAAGTTTAGCAGTTATAAAATGCTGTTTTTCTACTTCTTTTTTCTTTCATTAAGTGAGAAAAGTAATAATAGGTTGCTAAAACCATGTTGTCTTGGCTTTTGTCTATTGGTTCATGGTAATAACAGAGTTTTATGTTTTGTCAGGGTGGCGAGAAGTTGGGTTATGAAACTGAGGCTTTTGCGATATATGATGTTATGGGGTGATTAATCTTTATACCTCTCTTGTTAAGCATTCTATTCCTATTGAAATGTGATTCGTAGTTTGTTGCTTGCTCTGAGTGAATGCAAAAATGGATTTGATTCCTTTTTCCTAGCTTTATTGGCAACATTATCAGATTGACTCCATGTTTGTCCATCAAGCTTAACTGCTTTTGTGTAGTTTATGCCTTGTGATTGAGAACCATGCTTCGGCTTTTAGCAACTTGCAGGTATCTTCAGGCAGTAAAATGTTGGTTTTCCATAAAAAATACCTGCTTGAATACAGGATGAAGCCTCCCAATAAGCACAAGCCTGATTGACTTGGGAAAAAAACACACATATATATATTCACGAATTTAACTAATGCTTTCTATACTTTCTTGTGATTTCTTAGTTAGGTGCATTATCGAAAGAGACCTTATGGTCCTGATTGTGGGAGGAATATTTTGGCCTAAATTTCGCATATTTTATGCTTTTGTATGGTAATCTTCAAGGTTTTAGGAAATAGTGTGCTTAGTGTCAGCCTGATGCATGCTGAAGTCCACATATTGTTATCTGACCAATTGTTTTAAGTTTTTGGTGAATCTAATCTCAATCTAGTAAAACCTTTTTTATAAAAAGCCTCTTGAGATTATCCCATTGTGGTAATGGTGGTGAATATTTCTATTCCAATGTCTCTATCAAGTGTAAGATTTCTTACTTCTCGTTAGATTGGAATTGGAATTCAATTTTTTGAGGAACTTGAATGAGAGAGAAATTCAAGAAGCTTCTGCTCTTTTGGCTTTACCAGAGACTGTTTCAGTTAATGTTATGATATAGGATAAAAGAATTTGGATGCTAAGTCCTTCTGGGATCTTTTCTTGCTAATCCCTTTTGGATAAGTTGATTGATGATCAAGTTCTTTTGAACTTTCAGCCTGCACATATGATTTGGAGAACTTAATACCAGTGATGTTATTAAGTTTTTGCTTGGTCCTTGGCTCTTGGTAAACTTAATACCGGTGATGTTATTCAAAGGCAGAATCCTGATGTGTATTCGTCTCCTTGTTGGTGTGTCATGTGCAAGATAAATTGTGGAAGTGCGAACCATTTGTTTTTGCATTGTCACAATGCTGTCCGGCTATGGATAGATTGTTTTAGGCAGCTAAAATCTCTTGGGTGATGCCAGCTTCCGGTATGGCTATGCTTTCAGAGTTTAGTCATTCTTTTGGGAAAGGTGAAAAAACTAGAGTGTTGTGGAAGTGTTCAGTTGTGGCCACTTTTTTGGTGGTTTGGCTTGAAAGAAATAGAAGGATTTTTGGAGATTCAGAGGAAGATATCATCTTTTTCTGGGAAAGAGCGTGATTCTTAGCTACTCTTTGGGCCTCGGTTATCGAGGAATTTCAAGATTCTTCTTTCTTCTTCATTCATCTAAACTGGGAAGCGGTGTCGTCTTAATTCTGCATCTTTTTTAATGATTTTGTTGTAAAGCTATCATAGTCTTTTAGATCCCATACTTATTTTTTAATCTGATTAGCTCTTAACTATATAGATCTTTTAGTGATCTTTCGGGGGTGTCTTTCTTTGTGGACTTGTTGTTCACATTTTGTAATTATTGTTCTTGTTAATACTGGTTTCTTTGTTTCCTATTAATAAAAATAAAACTATCTGCATCCCTCTTTTTTCAGTGATTTCTTAACTGATGTTTATTTTAATTGTTATCTTCTTCCAATGCAGTTATGTCAAGCCGCCAATATTTACTCTTTGTGTCGGCAATGCTTGGGGTGAGGCAGCACTTCTCTTGGGTGCCGGTGCCAAAGGAAATCGCGCAGCTCTGCCATCGTCAACGATCATGATAAAGCAGGTTCGTTCTTGAACAGTGATCTCCAATGTGCTTGTTGTCTAAGAATCTTCTGAAATATTGCTCGGGTGCCTTGCAAGGCTTGAGATACTGGAATTTGTTTTCTAAAGAGCTCCTTGACATGGTTGGATTTTGTTAAATTAAATGTGCTTATTCTTTCTCTACCTATCTGCAGCCAATTGGGAGGATTGAGGGTCAAGCAACAGATGTTGAAATTGCCAGAAAGGAAATAAAGAATGTGAAGGCAGAGTTGGTAATATTGATGATGATACTTCAATGATTACACATTTCATCCCCATTAATCAAGATTCTGAGATAAATCTTTCTTAGTTAGGATTTTTATCTTGGCAGTTTGAGGACATGGGTGAGGGAAAAAAATTGAGGACAACCAGAAGTACACTTGAAAAAGTTTTTGGGCATTTATCTGAAACTGTAAACTGGATATTTGAAAAAGTTCATTAAACCTGCATAGGTAGTGATGATGGTTGATGCCATAGCTTGTCAATCAGGAACAATGCTGAACTATGTATTCTTGAAGAACAAGGCACCGCCACTATTATTTGAAAATCTCAGGAGCTTGTATGATGCTTAATTCAGTTATATCTTTTGAACCTGTGCATAACTTCAAATATACTTTTATGAATTTTTAATTACTCTTCAAAAGAAACTGAATCTCAAATTGTGCTATCATGACCTTGCGTATTTATGCTGGCATGCACATCAAAATTTTCATGAATGGCCAAAGTACTCATTTTAAGAAGTGTTAAAAGTCAATTTCTGAAATCAGTTGATTTTACCCTTCTTTTTTGGTTTTTTTTTTTGGGGGGGGAGGGGGGAGAATGATCTTCTTTTCTTTCCATTCAAAAAGGAAAATAGATTAAAAGAGAAGGATTCTGCTTATTTTCCAAGTGAACAGTTGAAATTATGCTGGTCAAACAGCTTTGAGTTATCTGAACTTGATTGACGGACTTTATTTATTTTTGTTGATTTGTTTCTTCTATTTCCTAGGTGAAAACTTGACCACATCAACAACTTTGCATTTGGATGTACATTAGCAAATATGACAGCTAAAAGTCTAACTTGTGTATTTCAATCTGTTTTTGAAGGTTAAACTCTATGCAAAGCATTTTGGAAAAACTCCTGAGCAGATTGAGGCTGACATAAGGCGTCCAAAATACTTCAGTCCCAGTGAGGCTCTTGAATATGGCATCATAGATAAGGTTCCCACGGTCAAAAAAGATTTTTCATTGAACTTCATTGTCATGCCTTAGTGAATATGTTTACCTTTAATATTCTGCAGGTACTATATACTGAGAAAAGCCCGGAAGACCACGGAGTTGTTTCTGACCTGAAGAAGGCACAACTGATTTAGAAAACTCGGACTGGTAGTTTCTTGGAGTATTCAGGTAAAGGATAAAAGTCATTGTCACACCATGCATCATGTGATGATGAGGCATATTGTTTTAGTTCTTGGTGTTCCCTTTCGTTCCAGCATGTGTTCAAAAGAAGCCAAGTCTTGTCTTCTTTACAACACTTGTGATTACTGTAGTCAGTTGTTAGTCTACTAGGCCATGAGATCTCTTTAATTATCTTTAGTACTAATTCTTGTGGAAGAGTCTGAGAGTTCGACAAGGTTAGCATTCCATGAGGAAGAGGCCCATCTGGTTTTTCAGATTTGTTGCCATAAACCTTACCAGCAGGATGCTACTACAATTCAATTAGAAGAGTTAATCAGTGAATCAACCAACTTGCCTTTGCTTAACAAAAAATTAATCCCATAACCTGAACTGATTTATAGATGCAACTAGTAAGTGAATGATATCTAGATGTTAGCATGGAGGAGAAACCAACACTTCTAGACATCTGCTTTTCACTGAACATTATTGCACTCTTCGGGTGCTTCCATCAGCACGGTCAAATTTGCTCCGACAGGTGCCCTATGCATATGCATATTCCTAATAACTCCATTCTCAATTGGTGTGCTTTGGAACTGAAAGTAATTGCTTGTTCTTTTCAGTCACACCACCACCTTTACATTATTGGTCTCTCTTTCTGCTCTAAATATTTAGCATTAGGACACCTGGAAAATTATACTCTCCTGTAACTATAATTGATGGTTTGACCATGTGGTTCAATTGCTTTACAGCTTGCATTTAGATTTTTCTGTTGAGGTTGTTGGAGTTGAGATTGAAAGTGGTGGAATAGACATTTTTTGTTGGTGGTATGCCCTGTGGCTTTTGGTATTTCTAGTTTCAACCCCAGCCACATCACCTTGCCCCTCTCATGATCCAAATTTTTTGTAAAGTGTAGGAAGGGGATGCTGCAAGAAGATAAGTAGCTTAGAGACATCAACCATAAATGTACTTTGGGCCCAAGTCTCCACAGTATAATTCCATTATTTGCACTAGTGGTTGATGTCCCATTGAGGAGGGTGATGTCATTATTTGAGTCCATTATAAGGACAGTCACCATCTCTATTTGATCTCCTTCACCCCCCCCCCAAAAAAAAAAAAAAAAAACACACACACACACAAAAAAACCAACTCCTTTTTTCCACTTAGTTAATGCATGTTTAGGGACTTGACATTCTTTCAATGTGAAACAGTTCGTTGAAATTATTTTTTCATTGGCTTCAATGTTTTGTTATTCACTGGAACTATAGGTATATTGAATCGACAATGTCCTAACAAAACTGAAAAGTAGTGGTTTTGAATGAGGTAATGATGATGCCAACGTCAATGCATTCGGCAAGAGGAGGGGGAGCAATGTGGGTTAGAATGAAGATGGGTTTTGGTCAGATAAAATGTTGCTACCGAAGTGTGTGGATACATGTAATGTACATTTATCTCATCCTTGCACGTTATTTACAAGCCTGTCCAAGCATGTAATATCAATGATTCTTTTACATTAGACATCAGTGATGTCGACACCATTGAATCGATTAGAGTATTCCAGTATATGCAATGTCCAAAAGTTGCTTTTGCTTTCTCTGTATTACATTTATGTTTCAATATTCTAACATGACAATGGACACAAATATTGATGAATTGCGATAATAATTAGCATTCTCAAATAAGTAGAAATCAGAACTCTTCCTGCGCCTGATGCTGTTCTGTTAACGAGTGGTCTTGTACGAGGGACCATTTTCAGTTTAGGCGGCGCCCTTTGGGGTTCTGTGGGTATAATTTTTGTTGTAGAGATCGGAATTCGTCGAAACTAAGAGGGGTCTTCTCCCCATTTTGGCCGATATTTAAAATAAAAGTAACTCATTTTTGTGATGATGCAGTTATGAATATTTATTTGGAAAATGGATATTTTTTTAATCATTATATTATTTATTTTTATTATTTTAAAAAATTAATTTTAAAATATTTAATAAATACAGATATCATATAAGTAATGTAATATATACAGTAGATTAATAATATTATAATATTTTATAAAATTTTAAATGTAAATTATTATATTTATTATAATAATATATTTTTATTTATTTTAAAATTTTTAAAAAAACATTTACATGAAATATACTCTACACTTAAAAACATTATCACATACTAATAAAATTAAAATTATTATTTTATATATATTCAAAATAATTTAAATTTTTAATATACTTATTTTAATATTATGATTCTATTTATAATAAAATTTATTTTAAATCTAACACAATATATCTAATAAATTATAAAATATTAAAATATTTTTTAAATATTAAAATTATTTTAAAATATATATTATTATATTTCTATTTATTTAGAGTATTAGGATTGATTCTTTTAAAATAATAAAAAAGATTTAATGATTAAAAAGAAATTTTAGTATTTTTTTATAAATTTAAGAGTGTTATTAATTATTTTTTTTAAATTGTAAGAGATGTCGGTATTCTTTTTCTCATTTATTTAAAAAACAAAAAGAATTTTAAGAAAAACTTCTCTAACAAATTATTCCTTCACAAATGGTTAGTTTCCGCATGCTTGGAGAGGTGTCAGATGGCCGATGTACTGTCCCATTCATTACTCTTTTTCGTTGTCTCACTGGCTTGCATGCAAATACCAGCCTAATTAGTTAAAAGGGAATATCTAGGGCTGACAGATGGATGACGAGGAGCAACGCTCACCTACCCATCTTCCAATAAATAGAAATTTTCTATTTATTAATTGTTCTACAAACCTCCTCTCTCATGCAACAAGCACGCATGTTGCTTTTTTTTTTTTTTTTTTCTCATCTTACGTCGCACCAAACGTGTCAAATCCCACAAAGTTTAAGATTGATTATTGTATTTGCAGTGCAACAACTGTTCAACTTAATTATGATCGATGAGTGCTTCCGTCCCTAATTTTGAGTATGGCTAAATGAGTTTGCCTGGCTTGACCCGCTTCCTAGTGCGTTACAACCGAACGACCGATAGTGATCAAGTGGGTTAATCCAGTTGTTATGAGCCCATAGCATTTGTTTTTGACTGGACAAAACAATTTTAAAAAACGCCATTCGGGGTACCGGTACATATGTACTATATCCAATTGCTTGGTGCGGTTTCCCTATTAGCCGTCGGTTCTTGACTCAATAGGTAATTTCCAGCTAGTTTCTGCAGATTTTAATTCGACAATTTACTTGGCACAGTGATCAAGACTAGGGATGGCAATGGGGGCGAAGTAACTGTAGAAATATCTATCTCATTCTCTATTTTATTAAAAATTTTATTTTTATTCCTTACTTTATTCCTCCATAAATTTAGAAAGATGGAAATAAAGAATCTCTATGTGTAGAATAATTTTTTCATCGCTACCTCATTCTCTATTTATTTATTTTATAATAGATATGGATATGTGATTTCACTAAATTAAAAATTAGAGACTTAGATAAAATTATTATCATATTATAAAGTATTTAAATTATTTAAAAAATCTCTAAAATTTTGAAATAATATCTTAAAATAATATCAAAACTAAAAAATATTTGAAGAGAGCAACACTTAAGAAAGAAAAAAAATATAATAATATTTTAGAATTGAGTAAAAATTATATTGTATGATTTTCTTTTAATTATAATATATTTATATTAGGTAAATTTTTTTAAAAAAATTGTTAACTAACATTATAATTAATAAAATAAAAATTATTAAATAAAATAAAAAATAGTTACATATAATGGGGATTAGGAGGAGGTGGAGTGGAAAATACAAAATAAAATCTTATCCTATTAAAAATTTAGAAATTATTCTTCTTTCATTTCTTATTCTATTTTTTAAAAATTATTTAAAATTTACCTCATTTAGGATGGGTCTCATTCTTTGGGTGGCGAAGGAAGTATCCAAAATATGAAAGAGAGACAAGTGTTAGGCGTAAAGAGGAAAACCTTTTTGTGGAAACTGTAACTTTCTGATAATAATTATGATAATGAGTCCAATTCATTTCAAAGAAGGGTCTTGAGGGATCAATAATGGCCGGGGTCTACATTTACACATCATTAATCTAATCTAACTCTCCAATCCCGAAAGGAAGAAAAGAGCTGGCTATTTCCTTAGCAGCAGCCCTTAAGCCCTCTACTATAAATATGGCCATTAACATTTGTTAGCAACCCATCTCATAACTTGCTGTTATTCCTCTTCCTGCTTCGTATTGCAACAAAGATTTTGATATTTTGCAAATGGGGTTATATCAATACTACTTTCTTTCTGTCTTGCTGCTTTTGCCTGCATTATGTTACTCTCAATACACATTTACATATTCTAGAGCTACATACTATGGTAGCCCTGATTGCTTAGGGACACCAAGTACGTAAAAATCTCACCTTTATAAAGCCATGTACATTAAACTCGTTCACAAGTTTACGCGAACTAATAGTTCATTTCATTATGCTTTAGAGAATTTTTGTTTTTGTATATGTTTATATTTTAGCTTAACTAATGTTCATGTTGATGATTCATCAGCTGGTGCTTGTGGGTTTGGTGAATATGGAAGAACTGTAAATGATGCTAACGTGGCCGGTGTGTCGAGGCTGTGGAAAAACGGAACTGGTTGTGGAGCTTGCTACCAAGTAATGATTATTAAATTTCAACCCACTTAATCATTTCAGTTTATTATAAAGCTACATAACAAGTGTAAAGTGAACAAATATTGCTAGGACTGCCCAGCCCGTGCATGAATGAAACTTGAAAACTTTATTTATTGCAACAGTAACGTTTATATATATAGAAAGGTAGTTGCATGCATACTCTTCACAAACCTGCTTAAATCGTTTGAAATTCAACATTTTCAACAATTTTATTACAACTAGTAAGAAACTACTAATTCTTTTGCTTTTGTACCACCAATTAATTAAATTAACTTCAGGTCAGGTGCAAGGTACCACAACTTTGCACAGATTACGGGGTGTTCGTAGTGGTGACTGACTATGGTGAAGGAGACAAAACAGACTTCATCCTCAGCCCCCGCGCCTATGGTAGAATGGCACTTTCAGATAAGTCAGCAGAGCTTTATTCTTATGGTGTCGTCGACGTTGAATTTCGGAGAGTCCCCTGCCGGTACAAAGGCTACAACCTCATGTTCAAGGTCCATGAACACAGTAGGTACCCACATTACTTGGCCATAGCCATTTTGTACGTAGCTGGCCAGAATGACGTCCTAGCAGTTGAAATATGGCAGGTAATTACTTACAAGCTAAGTATCAAATTAACTTCCAAACAAATGATTTTTTGGCTCGTCCATCGCATGTAATGCTTTTGTTGGTGCAGAAGGATTATCAAGAGTGGGTGGCGATGAGAAGGGCTTTCGGTGCAGTATTTGACATCTCTAATCCACCAAATGGAGCAATTGATTTGAGGTTCCAAGTGAGTGGCAGCGCGGGGCTCACATGGGTTGTGGCAAACAATGCTATTCCCAGTGATTGGAAGGCTGGAGTTGCTTATGAGTCCGAAATTCAGCTTGAATAAATTTGAGATATCCCAAGCTTTATTATTATGTGAAATATTACGAATAGAATATATATATATAAGAACAACTTGTCGATTGCTGGTTCCTGGTTATCAGCCTCTTAGTGTCATTTAGATAGTCTAGTATTTTGTTGCCCAGCACCAGCAAGTGCTGTTACTTTATCCTTCTTTTTTTTTTTTCCCAATTTGTCGTTTAGTATGTATTGTGTACGCCTGTCTCCTCAATACTTAACTGGTTGCTAAATAAATATTGGGATTGTGTACTTTAATTAGATCCTTTGATGTAATTAATAAATGAATAAAGTTCCACTTTCTCAAAGATAAAACCGCTCCTCCGCCTCGTTGGTAGTAAGTACATATTTATATCGTGTTTAATTTCTTTTGTAGGTTTCAAATAACCCTGCTTTATTTCCTCTAGTAATAGTAATTAGTAAAATTGATGTATTGTCAAACAACATACATCGTGGATGATATTCCTTGGTGGTTACAACATGTTAAACAACATATTGCAATTGTAAAAATGTAAAATAAAATAACAATGGCTTTTAGGAAATTATTGTATTTAATTAATGTTTTGATATTTATAAGATGGTACAGTTATTAATATTCATAAATTATATTAATGAATATAGTCCAAGAAGTGAAATAGTTAAGGAACACATTCTGGAGTTTGTTGAGAATATGAAACATGTATCATTTGTATTATATTTCTAAAATAGTTCCTAGTAGTATATATATTTTTTATTAGGCGTAAAAAATTTCTATAAACATTAGTATATGTTATAACTCTTTTATGATATGTGATACTGAAATAGTCATTGACATGAAATGTCAAGTCAAACATATAAATACTTGTTGTAAGAACAAGTTTATTGATCTTTACCAAATAATAATAAGTCATTTAGTTTTAAGTGTTAATAGTTTATTATACATTGTAATAGACAATATATTTAGTAATGGATTTTAGACCTGAGGCATAAAAAATATCTTGTACATAAACATTTATAATATGTGAAAGTATAATGATTGATTCTTAATCAAAGAAGAGATCTAGTAATAGTTGTCATAGTTGGCTATATATGGAGATTAGAAAAAAAGCATAAGAATATGTCGCAAAGAAAGCCCATAATTAGTCAGTTGATTTGATCAAAATGGGCTTAATTAATTAAAAAATAAATTTAATAATTAGGCTATTTATTTATTCAAAATTAATTTGAATAAATAAATTATTGAAGTGATAAGTTCATATCTAATTAAAAATGCTTTAGTGGGTGAGTGTAACTCATAATAATATTTAATGCCATTATTAAAAAGATAGTAGTGGCTTTATTTAAATATGGATGTTTCTCTTTTCAATCCAAAGGTTTTTAAGAAACTTGACATAAAATGATACTTGTTTTATAGTGTCAAGCAAATGAATGTTAACACTTACCTATTTTAAGATTTCAAAAATCTCACTAGTAGATTTTTCCTTCTTTACTTTAGCTAACCTATAGGGAAATAGAGGTTTAAGAATATATTCTCGTAGGTTAATTTCTTTTTTCTCCTCTGATGATGAGTTATCAGTATTTACTGGTATAATTTGAGTTGTTTTTGTTATCGATATCTCTACTTTGTTGTCGATTTCTTTTCTTTTTTATAGGGTTATGACAGCTTTGACCTCTCTATACCGCTGAGATAAACTGGTATACACTTCATATACTCTTTTAGGGTTAGACACTAGTTGACTTAGGAATTTATTTTTCTCAACAGTCATTTCGAAGATTTGAATTGAAGAAACAAGTTGTCCTACCATTTTTTTGAGATTTGAAACTAATTGGGTCTGCGAGTTGAAACTTACTCTCATCTCATTTCGTAGTTCATCAATGATATGGTTCTGTTGCTCGATCTTAAAGTGAGTAAGATTCTTAAAATTTTGGAATGCATCCTCTTATGGTCTAAGTTGAGAGTAGTTTAGGTTTTGATTGTATGATTTAAATGGTGGTTGAACGGCTTGAGAAACTTAAGAAATTAGTTGCATTGGTGAAATTGGAGTTGCTAGTTCATTCTATTAATTCTTTGAGACTATAAAAATTAGGATGGTCTCTCCATTTAAAATCATCACACATATGACATTGACTTAATTTGCGTATGAGCCATGGTCGTGTGGTTTTGTTGATTTAGCAGTTGTTAAAAATGTTATTTGTCGGGAAAGTCATTCAACCATCTCCTTGACTTTTTTAATTCCTGACTTGACTGGCCAATGTGAACCTCATTTACTCCCTTAATTCTTTTACTATTCCTGAGTGATCGACTCTGTTGTTAGAAATTATCTGTTTGTCGCTAGAAGAATCTCAAATCTCTTATGTGCTTTTTAACATTAGTTCTTTTTCACTTGTTGCCATTAGTCATTCTTGAATATTTGACAATAATTCTTTAAAAAAGTACTGACATTGATGTCATTTCTCATACCTATGATGTAAATACTTCAAGAGTAACCCATTAAATTGCTCTCATGTTTTAAAAAATTACTCGTCTTCTCTCTAGGTGAAATTTAAAATTAACTCAACCTGCATTATTCGCTACCACCCAAAAGGCAAAAGATTTAAAAGTCCAGGTTGAAAATACATTCATAGATAGTGGTCCATGGCACTTGCCTTGGCTGGAGTACTCTCCTTCTTTTTATAATCCAGTTTAAGCATCATTCTATTAAGGTATATTAATTTGAGAAAAAAAACACTCTTAAGTCATTTTTCTTTTTAGTCCACCGTTGTCTTTCAAGCGAAGGCAGCATTTTTCAAAGCGATCAGAAAGACCTCCTATAATTCTCCAAAAGAAAAAACAAAGATAGAGAGAGACTTCCTGGTTCTCTATCGTTCCTAGATACCAAACATCTCATTCCATGATTAGGCCCATTCTTGCTTTTTTGCCTTTCTGGCTTAACTACTCTACTTACTTAACACAAGTGTGATTTAACCTTCACGGACTACTTCACCACCCAGCAAGCTCCTACTCGAAAGTCAATTACGCTTTTCCTCCCTCAAAACAATACTCCTCACCAAATGCCCTTCCTTGGGTTGGGGCTACACAGCAATAAGTAGTTCACTCCAAGTCTGAATTTCATATTTACGTATATGAAAACAAGTATAAATATCTTTATATATCAGATGTTCACTAATAAGTACCGCATTCTCAAAATTATAACCTTCCCATGGGCTACTAATATGTTTTTTCCTAAAGTAAGTTTGCTGCTAACTGTAACGGCACCATCCATTAAAATTTGGCCCTTTTTAATGCATATACCCTACCCAACCTGAGGTTTTTTATGCATACAAGTATTTTTGTTTGATCCTAACGTACCAGTAGGTACCAGAGGAGATTACTATGATCGTTACTATATCTCTATCAAAGAGATGCGACAAAGTAGTTACTCTACTACAAAGTAGTTACTCTACTACTAAAGTAATAACTCAGCACATCTAAAATCAGTAGTTACTCTACTACTTTATCTAGAGGATTTGCCTCTTTTTACTGTGAAACCAAATGTACAAAGCTAGCTGTTCCCAAAGGCCAGAAACGAAAGATCCACGATTGCTAAAGATCACTAAAGAGAAAATTTTAACTTGATTTGTATTATTTCTTTTATGCTTTCATCAACTTAGGTCCCTTCCTTTATGGTCAAGCAGAATAAGAAACTCATTAAGACTCTGAATTTGCATGCAAGATGTATTGGGGCTAAAAGAATCCTTTTCTTTACAGTCGTATCTATGTGATAAGAAAGTGCTCTTAGGTCAGTGTAATCAGACAACTAAAAATCAGACAATGAGAGAGCGGCTGAGGGATAGATTGATCGACATTTGGAGAATGCTTGACTTAAAGAATTTTGCACAAGGTGAATTGTAAGCCTCAATGACCTAGGAACCTGGTAGTCTGTCAAGACAAGATCAACCGCTCTTTCGTCCTTCACGCTCTATTGCTTACTTCTTTCTATTTCTAGACTTCTCCTGCTACTCGGATCGATGGTTTCATTTAGCTTGCTTTATAGTTTGAAAAGAATGGGCCTTTTTAGGATTTGGAAATGAAACTAAAGGTTGGTTACCAAGTCCATGTTCCTTGAAGCTTTTTCTTTGTCGGGTATGAACGAGATGGAAGAACCGATGTAAGATAGACAAATCAAATTCCAGTGTGAAGTATTTCCCCACGAAGCGGTAAGGTAAAGGGCCAGGCATGGTGGGGTAAGAGCATCCTGTTAGCAATCTTTTTGGCTTGACCAAGATTATTGTTATAAAATTAATAGAACCTAAAATTGATGAAATACTAACTCAAGGATAAGCTGTTATTGATGCCTAGCTTATTGCCGATAAATGCTTACCAACATCCATTGTGTCTTGCTCAACCTTATCAGTGAATATCACGTTCGTCTCTTGTTGCATCGCTTCTATAGCCTTCAACCTCTCTTTTCACTGGTTTAGAAGCCCCTTAGCGTGGATTCCTAAGAATATTCCTTTTCTTGTTCATTTGTAGGACAGCTGGCATTTCTAAATCCCTTTTTCTTCCTTTCTCTACTTTACCCAAAACTCATAAGAAAGGGGCTCCGAACCCCTCAAGTTTGATGATGGTACTAGTTCCCAGATGCCATTACGAATTAATGCATCAAATTCTGCAGACATGACGGCACTAGGATCTTTAAAAGCTTGGCTAACACATGTTTTATCATATTTATAAGTAATCATCTCTTATAAAATATGAGTAACACCAAAGCCCTCTAGAGCCTAAACATCCGTAATAGAGAACCTGAGATCCGATGCTAACAATCAGTCGAAGGAGTAATAAAGCGCACTCACTCTAACGACGTACCTTTTGCATGATGGGTCAGCGAGGAAATGAGAACAATGGCTTAAGCCATGAGTCTTATATACTGTATTACAATCACCTCATATTGATAAAAAGTCCAGAGAACAATTTGAAATGGAAATTAAGAAATAATTTCTGGTCATAAAAACAAAAAGGCATGAATTGCATAAGAAGTTCTTTTGGTTAAAACACCGCACAACTCAGAGGACATAAGACTTTTTTTCTTGGTCAAGCCAAAAAGATTGCTGACAGCATGCTCTTACCCCACCATGCAACCCTGAGTAGTAGTTATCTTTATCTTACCTGTAGTTAGCTCGAAAACTTTTAACCGACAAGAAAGACTGGAAGATATAACGATTCTTCTGTTGCCTCCTAAGCCCAGTCTTTCATACTTCCCCTTACCGATCCATCCATTTATGGGTATTACATATCTCCTAAGTGTAATGTACTATGAATCATTCATTTAAAAATTTTATTACCATTTATTCCCATGATATAATACTATTAGTAGGCAATATATCAATCCATGAACGAGCTTTATCTTTTAAAAAAAATGGGAATAATCTAAATTTAACGTCATCATCTGAAAAATTTTTATATTTAAAAGTTTGACAAATAACATGAAAATCATTCAGATGATTATATGGGTCTTTAATTTCAAGGTCATAGAATGTTAGGAGACAATTTAGCATACTAAGTTTTAATTCAAAAATCGTAGTAACTATATTTGAATATCTTATGTGTTATGTGCTTAAATTAACTAAAGGACTGAAATAGCTCTTACATAGCCTCTTCTGTGGTAGTGGTTATTGATGCAAATTCATTTTAATTTTATCTTTAATATGTTTGTGTATGCAAAGTATTTTTTTCAATTCCAGGTCTGTATACTCAAAATTAGCTAATTGTGACTTTTGACCATGCATATAAAGAATGTAAAAAAAAGAGAATAAAACTAATAAAAATAAAGAAGAAGGAGAAATTACGATACTAATTATATCACGTTGTTACAACCTTACTATAAAAATAAACTCAATTGCTAAAAAATATAAGAAATAAATTAACTAAAATTAAAATAAAATAACAAGATTAACGAAAAACTATAAAGAAAAATAAAATAAAAATTAAATTATAGAAATTTAAAAAAGAGAAAAAGAAAAGAAATTAAATTATAGAAATTATAAATTCACTTTTTAAGAAAAAATACAAGAAAATAATTTTTTTATAAAAAATTTAACGAATTAAAATAACTTACTTCCGTGGTAATAACGTCAAAAACTTATTAAGTAAATTTTATTGAACTCACAAGTGCACAAATCTATTGTAGAATAGATCAACAGTGATGAGTGTCAATCTTTCGAGGAGATAGATTTTAATTGCGTATAAAATTAATTTTTTAAGTGGATAGTTGGAATTGTAGTAAAAATAATTTAAATTATCCTAAATTTGAATCAGAATAGTGAAAATAAATTAAAATAACAACTATTAAATTGAAATGTTTAGGTATCTGAATCCGTATCAACATGCATTATGACTTAAATCATGAGGGAGAAATTCACTCCTTATAAATCACGCTCTAATTAATAGATATTAAGGGCTTATTATGCCAAATAATAATAACTTTGTTATGCATGTATCGTATACATATTTTTCTAATCCACTAACATACTATCATGTCATCAGTCGACACCTTATAATATTTTAGTCCAATAAGATCGTGACACATCATCGGTCAATACCACATAAACAGTTAATGCCACATTATTTGTTCAATCAAATATTGTCACATCATCGGTTAATGCCACGTAATCATACCATATATATGAATAGTATTGTGAATGGTATCATAAACATTACCGTATGCGTAAATAGTACCATTTATCTTTTTATGTTTCTCTTAAAATTTTTGCTATCTTAAGTTTAGAATTACTGTCCGTTTTATCATTTGATCTATCGTTCATTATGAAATGACCATGATGCCTCTTTAAATACATAAAATACTTTATTATAATAAAATATACATAATTAAATCATAAGAAATTTAAATATATAAAAGAGACATACTAATAGAACTTAAAGTATAAAATAATAATTTTCTCATTTATAAGTATACACTTCTAGTACTCAACAACAGTATTTCACAATCAATCAAATAATAGTAATTGTTAGATCTGTAGAATTTATTCTATTGTTTCTCTATGTCCTGATCTCTTTGTTGAGTGTTAGAAAGTGTATATTTATAAAGGAGAAAATTGTCATTTTACACTTTAAGTCTCACTAACATTGCTACTTTTATTTATTTAAGTATTTTATTATTTAATTATATGTGTTTTATTATAATTATCTATTTTATGTATTTTAGAGGCATCATAATCGTTTCACAATGAACGAGTGATCAGACAGTAAAACAGACGTCATATTTGGACTCAGGACTGTCGAAAACCTTAAGAGGAGCATTAAAGGAAAAAGGCACTGTTCACATATACGGTACTGTTCATACGTACGGTACTGTTCATGTATACGGACCGATGATGTGGCAGTATTTGATTGGACGAATTATGTGGTATTGACTGCTTATGTGGCATTGACCGATGACGTGGCATTGACTGATGATGTGTCACAATCTTATAGGGCTAGATTTCTTATGAATTGTGGATCGATGACGTGGCAACATCTCAGTGGAGCAAAAATCGTGTGTACAGTACATGGGATTATTTACTATTCAGCAAAGACATTCTTTGTACATACATATGTTGTTGTTGTTTGATTATGTTGACGTGGCGTAATCCTGAGCATCCGAATTATTTTTAATCCGATGGTCACGATTCACTCAATGTATCTATAAAAAAAGGGGCTTTCCCCCCCTAATTTGAGACCCCTGAATTCATTTTTAAGCTTAGATTTATGAAATTCCTTCTCCTTCTTGTAGTTTCTTTGTATTTTAATAAAATTTTTTTTTTTATCCTTAGTTAAAATATGAGTAGCTAATTTCTTTTTGATCTTGGGTTGAAGGTGAAGTCTCAACATGTCCTATGAGCTTAATTTAGTAAATTTACTTTCTCTTCTCCTCTAATATTTGTGGTTGTTTTGACTTTTCGTCGATAAATAATAATAGTCTTGTCGAGATACAATCCTGGTTAAACCGGCACCCTAGTACAAGGTTATTATTATTTGGCACGATAAGCCCTTGGCACCATACTTATTGGAGAGTGGTTCATAAGGTATGGAATCCCCCCTTATGATTTAATTGGTATCAATATGGAATATTTAGCCCATGGAGCATATTGATGCAGATCCGGATACCCAAGTGCTTCATTATAACAGTTTCATTTCTAATTATTCCCGCCATTTTAATTCATAATTTAAGATAAAATTACCATAATTTAATTGTTCCAATTAAAAGAAAATTAATTCTGCACATAATTAAAATCAACCTCCTCGTGAGATCGACACTCGTCACTATTAATTTATTCTACAATAGATTTGTGCGCTTGTGAGTTCAATAAAATTTGCACAACACTCTTCATCATCCATGTCTAAAGAAAAGCATGACTTATGGTTTAGTGTATTAAGGACTTATGCTTTATCTCAAAAATAAATCTGAATGAACTTGACATGAAATATATTTTACCTTGGCCAAGGATTTCTCATGTCAATCTGTGTTATTTTCTTATAGGGGACGTCTTATTACAAAATGATGAATTCTATGTTAGCTATACATTTGTCTGTATACATAGTCAACCATGACAATTATTACTAGATCTTTTCCTTGATTAGGAATCAATCCTTATACTTTCATATATCATAGATGTTTATGTATAAGACATTTTTTATACCTCAAGTCCGAAGACTATTACTAAATATAGTATCTATTACAATGTATAATAAGTCATTAATATTTAAAACCATATGACTTATTATTATTTAGTAAAGTTCAGTAAATTTATTCTTGCAACAAGTATTTATGTATTTGATCTGACATCTTATGTTAATAACATGAAACTCACTATCCATTTCAGTATCACATATTATAAAGGAGTTATAACACATATTAGTGTTTGTAGGAATTTTTTACCCCCATCAAAAAATATATACACCACTAAGAACTATTTTAGAAATATAGTACAAATTTTTCTATTCTCGACGAATTCAAGAATGTATTCATTAACTATTTTACTTCTTGAACTATATCCATTAATATAATTTATGAATATTGATAACTTTGTCTTTTGTAAATATTAACATATTAATTAAATTCAATAATTCCCTAAAAATAAGTGCTACTTGATTGGCCTTTAGAGCATATTCCTAACAATCTCCCATTTGCACTAAAGTCAATCCCTATAGTATCTTATAACCATTTTCTCAAGATGACGATCTAACTGTTGTTGGGTCAGAGCTTTAGTTAAAGGATCCGCAATGTTATCAATGAAGGCTACTTTGTGACATCACCTTTTCCAATTATTTCTCTGATAATGAGATATCTTCTTTTAATGTGTTTAGACTTTTGATGAGACCTTGGTTCCTCAGCTTGTGTTACCCTCATTGTTATCATAATATATTGAGATTGACAACACAAAGATTGGAACCACTTCAAGTTGTTGAATAAACTTTCTCATCCAAACAACTTCTTTTGTTGCATCTAATTGAAGAACACACACACACACACACACACACACACACACACACACACACACATACACACACATATATATATATATTATTGAATAGAGAATTAATTAAAGATTATGGTTAAAAAAGGCATGAAGAAGTTTAATTTACGAAGCAATAGAGATTAAATTGAAAATTAATTAAGAGCCAAGAATTAATGGAAGCCAATAAAATAAAAAAATGGAAGTCAATCTCTTTAAATAATGAATGGTAGACATGCATTTTGAAAATAAAGATTTAGTGATGATAATTGCATGTGCTTGGCATATAATGGAAAGCAATTTTAAGAACCTATGAGCTTCCATGTTCAAAAGTGGAAATAAGTTGATGGCTTACGGTGTTAACAAGTAATGATGGCTTTAATAAGAAAAATTGACTTTAGAATGGAAATTGAATCGAAATTAGATCCATCCAATAAAATGAATGGAATTTGACAAATAATTGCATGGTCTTAGGCATTATAAAAGAGAGCTTTGACTTTTAAATTAGAGAGAAGAAAAAAGAAGCATGCAACAAGAAGAGAAGAATAGAGTGGCGGCAACACTTTAATTTTCCCATGACTGACTTTATTTATTTTGTTACTTCCAATTCAAGTATGTCTAGTTAATTTTCTTATACTAAGATTAAGGATGAAACCCCATTCAATGAAATAATTATCTTTTCATTTAATTAATTCCCTAAATGTGTGCTTTAATGTTTATAGTTCTTATTTTATATGATTAGTTACATGTTACTAGATTTTTTGATTAATTTTGTCATGCATTATTGATTGTTAGGATTAATATTTGACTAAATCTATACTTGAATCTATGAAGTTTTTATATGATTATTGTTGATTCTGTGTCTTTCATCAACTTATTTACATAGAGTGCTTAGGAAAGTTTTGACTCTTTATTATTTATTATGTTTATATGGGATGCTTAGATATCATACTATTAAGCATAAAAAGAATCAATACAAGATTAATTTTAATTGAGCTTAATTGTTATATTCATGAGATGTCATAAATTAATTTCGAGTTGCCACTTTAAAATTGGAGATTAATTGATAATTTGATAATTACTAGTTGAATAGTAATGAATTCTAAAACCTTGCTAATTTTTGTCATATTAAATTCTACTTTACTTTGATTGCTTTTTTAATTTAATTTATTTTAAAATTCAATTTGCTCAACTAGGTTAGAATTAATGTTAATTTTATATTTAAATTTTTATTTTTATTTTGTAACAATCCCTACAGATTCGACCTCGTTACCACTACTCTATTCTAAATTCATGTGCTTGTGATTATATTAAATTTTTTCACAATACTAATACGGCTATATATTCTACTTCACTAGTAGAATTTGCAGTAGTTGCTTGCTTAGAACTTTTCCAACTTACTGCTCTACCATAGATAGTGAATATAAATCCTGATGTAGATTTTCTATCATCTACATTTGATTGAAATTTAAAATTTGTGAAAACTTATATCTTTAACTCACCTTCTCTATATATTAAGAAAAAAATCTTTTACCCTTCTTAAGTACTTAAAGATATTTATAATTGCAATCCAATAATGTTCCTCGCCCAGATTACTTTGGTATCTGCTAGTGATACTCACTGCAAGAGCTATATCTAATGTAGTACATAGCATATCATACATAAGACTTTCGATTGCAAAAGCATATAGAATCTTATCTATTCGCTCAATCTCATCATAAATTTTAGGATTCATGCTCTTAAAGAGATGAATTATATGTCTAAATGTTATAAACCCTTTGGAATCCTGTATATTAAATTTCTTTAATATCTTTTTATGTATACTTATCTTGACATAGACCCTATAAATATTATGAATTTATCTTTACAAAGCCTGATTCCCAAGATAAAATTGCATCTCTTAGGTCTTTCATGGAGAAGTTTTGAGAAAGCCAAATTTTGATAGAAGACATTTGTTCAATGTCATTTCCTATAAGCAATATGTCATCTACGTATAGTATAAGGAGAATTATTTCACTCTTATTGATCCTTTTGTAAACACATAGTTCATCATCATTCTTGATGAAACCAATCAAGTTGATAGCATTATCGAATTGGATGTTCCAACCCCTAAAAGCTTGTTTTCGCCCATAAATGGACTTTCTTAACTTGCATACTTTATGAGGGTCTGTTTTAGATTCAAAACCACGAGATTGTATTATGTAAATATCTTCCTCAATATACCTATTAAGAACTGCAGTTTTGACATCCATTTACCAAATCTCATAGTCATAATATACTGTTATAGCCAATAAGATTCTAATGGACTTCAACATGGCTACTGGTGAAAAAGGTTTCCTCATAGTCCATGCCTTGTATTTGACGATAATCTTTAACTACCAACCTTGCTTTATAGGTCTCTACCTTTTTAGCTAAGTTTATCTTCCTTCTGAAGATCTACTTGCATCCGATAGATATAATACCTTCGGGTGGTCCACTAGAGTCCAAACTTGGTTGGTTTTCATAGAGTCAATCTCTGAATCCATGGCTTCAAGCCATTTCTTATAATTGATATTTGATATTGCATCTTTGTAATTAGTTAGATCATCTTTATGAATTGTATCACCCAATAAAAGTATGTCATTTATATGATGAAGTAAATTATATCTTTTTTGCGGGTGAATTATCCTATTAGATCTATGAAACTATTGTTTTCTTTGTATGTGCACTTCAATATGTGCTTAATTGGATTTATCCTCATTAGAATTCTAATTTTCTTCCTTGTCCACCTTCTTGAATAAACTATTTTTAAATAAATATGGCATTTCTACTTACCACAACCTTTTGATCAGGTTGAATATAGAAGTAATAGCTCAAAGTTTCCTTTGAGTATCTAATGAACCTCTCACTATCCATTTTAGCTTTAAGCTTCTCACTCTTGAGTCTCTTAATAAAAGCAAGCAACCTCAAATCCTATGATGATTTGAGCTTTGTTGTTTATGATGTCATATCTCATATGGTATTTCAAGTACAACATTGGAAGGTACTTTGTTTAATACATATGTTGCAATAAGTTAGTATAACTCACTATTAATTGCACATACCTAATAGTATACGGTTTCCCCTTTTGCATACTCCATTAAGTTTTTGTGTACTAGGAGGTGCCCATTATGAAACAATACTATTTTCTTTAAGGTAAGACTAAAATTCTCTATTAAGATATTCTTAATAACCTTTCCAGTCTGTTTCTCTACTTTATTTCGATAATCTTTGAACTTTTCAAAGGCTTTAGATTGATGTTTTATTAAGTATACAAACTATCTACCTCGAGTGATGAAGTTATGAAGTAGTAATAACTGTTATGCAAATTTTAATGAACTCGCAAGCGCACGAATCTATTGTAGAATAGATTAATGGTGACGAGTGTCAATCCCACGAGGAGGTTGATTTTAATTATATGCAGAATTAATTTTCTTTTTAATAGGAACAATTAAATTATGGTAATTTTGTCCTAAATTGTTAAATTGCCCGCGGGAATAATTAAAAATGAAATTTATTATAATAAAGACACATTCGGTCAATCCGTCATCAACGCCAGGATCCGCATCAACATACTCACATGGGCTAAATATTCCATATTAATACTAATTAAATCATAAAGGGGGATTCCACACCTCATGAACCACTCTCCAATAAATATGGTAACAAGGGCTTATCGAACAAATAATAATAACTCTTAAGGTTTTACGGTTTAGGTTTAACCAAATATGATGTCCGTTTCTGTTTGATCACTCATTATTATTTTTGAAACGATCATAATACCCTTAAAAACATAAAATAAATATTATAATAAGGAAGATAATTAAATAAAAAAATTTAAAAATTAAAAAGTGGAACATGTTGAGACTTCACCTTCAACCCAAGATTTTCTCAAAATAAAATTAGCCACTCATATTTTAACTAAGGAAAAAAAGGAAATTTTATTAAAATACAAAGAAACTACAAGAAGAAGAAAAATTTCATAAATCTTTTTAGAAATGAATTGTTTATTCAATCAAATTAATGAGAGCAATCAAATAAAATACAAGTGATTATTTGACCATCGAA
This sequence comes from Aegle marmelos, assembly GCA_030449875.1. NCBI lineage: Eukaryota > Viridiplantae > Streptophyta > Magnoliopsida > Sapindales > Rutaceae > Aegle > Aegle marmelos. The sequence continues at coordinate 5,042,043 of JASUUL010000093.1, forward strand.
TTAAAAATACCCGGACATCAACCATCCATACGCATCATCAAATCAACAACATTTTGATAGCTTTGAATAGTAAATAATCTCATGTAAGCAAGAATGACACGATTTTTGCTCACTAAGATCGCCACGTCATCGATCTACAAAGAAATTAATCCCAATAAAATTTATTCATAAGATCGTGACACATGAATGGTAAATTGGTCAACGCTAAAATAATAATACCACAAATATCAATACACGCCACGCCATAGGTAGTTGAAAAATATGCCCGTATAACTTAGAAATAAAGTGTTGTAAACGATCTCAGCGATCTAAGCAAAATAAAGTATTAGTCAATATAGTAATGTATTCATGACTTTTTCCCTTTTCTTCTCTTTTTTATTTTGATTTTATATGTTTGATCACTCATTCATTGTGAAACGATCATAATACCCTTAAAATACATAAAATAAATAGTTATAATAAAACACATATAATTAAATAAAAAATATTTAAATAAATAAAAGTAGTAATGTTAGTGAGATTTAAAGTGTAAAATGACGATTTTCTCTTTTATAAATATACACTTTCTAACACTCAACACACCTTAAACTAGCTTATTGCTAGGCAACAAATAAAGCGAAGATAAAATTCAAAACTTTTTTTAAAGGAAAACATGTGTTTATTCAAGGATTAATGATAGCAAATCAAATAAAATACAAGCATTATTTTGAGAAAAATTAAAGGAATATTACACCCACATCAACCATCCATTTGCGTTATCCAAGCCAAACTTTGTTGTAGCAATAGTAATGAGGCCACTTTCAAGAATGACATATCCAACCCCTAAATCTCACATAGGTTGTAGTGACACAAAAGAAATTAATTAAATAAAATTTTGTCACTACAATGAATGGTAAATTGAGAGAAAATAATAAAGAAATATCATACCCTCTCACCAAGATGAAAAATATACCCATAACTTAGAAATAAAATGATCTCAAATAAAGTATTAGTCAACCCAATGTATTCATCATTTTTTCTTCTTTTTTTTATTTTTATTTTATATGCATTACTACATCTTAATTACTCATATAACTAGCTTTTATGTTAGACTATAGTTCCCTAAAATCAGGAAGGACTTTTATTAGGACGTAACGTAGGCTAAGGACATGGCTAACAAAGGAAGGACAATAGAGAAACAAAATATATATGTTTGAGAAAAAATTCAAGAACTTTTTACAAGATACATTTTGCTTATTTATTGCTATTGTACATCTTTTTTTCTCTCACAACTTCGCTGAACAAAATAATTATTTAACATTTTTTTCTCAAACATGAATAGGTGGATGGAACTTGTATGATATCGGGTAATACTCCAAATTGGAGTGGGTCAGGATGATAAGTTAATAAAGAAAAGGGTTTTTTTATTTTTTTATTTTTTAAAATAAAAGGCTCAAAATGGCTAACTATGGATATTACATAATAGGGATGGTTAGAAAGGCTCAAACGGGTCAAAAATGGCCTTCCATCATCTTTTAGGACTCTAAATAATCTTCTATATCTACTAATTAAATGGACATTTAGATGCAGTGACACACACTTTTTTTTTAAGGGTTAACTCAAAGAAAATCTAGAGATCATGTATGAAATAATAAACTGCTAAGCTACATGAAGAATGGGCAAAAAGGGTTACTCTCCAAGAAAAATTAATAGGCTTAAAAACTCACTTGAAATTTATTATGACATGTGCATTCTTTCAAGCAACTCATATTTATCCCAACATCAACATGTAGAATAGTAAACATGGTGTAACATCACTCAAGACCAAAGATAATACAAATACTAAAATTCAAAAAGTCATCATATCATCCAATATCAAGAACTCACAAATTTTTTTTTTAACAGAATTATTTCCCCCCAACCTTTTCTAAACATAAAAAGAAAACATACATGTAGAAAAATTAAAGAAAAATGAATTTTTTTTCTTTTTTTTTATAAAGAAGATGCGTTTCTAGAGTTACTACACTCCATATTCAGCCATCTTCGACTTTAAAAACTTGAAAACATATATTTATAAAGGAGAAAAATGAAAGGTTAGAAAAGAAACACACACAAATATATATATTTTTTATTTTATTTTTATTTTATTTTATTTTTTTAACTAAGAAGATGCGTTTCTAGAGTCACTATACTCCATATTCAGTCATCTTCTATTCAAAAAGTTAGTCATGGTTAGTTCAACATTCCACAATTGTCAACTATTCCCTCCCCCCTACCAGAACGAAACATTGTCCTCAATGTTTGAAAGAAAAGAAGTAGAGTTTAGAAGACATCACCTGGGTACTGCAACACAAAAGAAAATATTTACAAGCGGAGAGTTAAATCTAATTTGTATTTCTTACTGTCGTTACTGTTACCATCATTATTTGAACACTCCAACACAATAGCCTTGGGATCTGGCTCTGGTTGATAAGCTTGTAACAGATCAAGTAGCGCATTAGCAGTGTGTGCACAAATAAAGATTTGTTTCACTGAGGAAGGAATGAAATAATTTTTTATTGCATGGTTAAGAAATGCGAGAAAGCCATCATAAAAGTTATTGACATTTAACAAACCAATGGGTTTCTGATGAATGTTCAGATGGGACCAAGATACTAATGTCATTAGTGCCTCAAGAGTTGTAAGATCACCTGGAAGGAAAATAAAAGCATCGGCATGATTGAGCATTTCAGTTATTCGTTCTTGCATACCTGAGACGATTAACTCTTCTCCAGTTGGTGAATGAGACAAACAACCCAAAGGTTTTACGATTTGAGGGATGATGCCTAACACTTGGCTCCCTCTGACAAAAGTAGCTTCTGATACCATTTTGGATAACCCTCGGTCAGCTCCTCCATACACCAAGTGCAATTTTCTCTCTGCTATTTTTAGACCAAGATCTATGGCTGCCTCCATGAACTCTTTATGTTTGCCATAATTAAACCCAGAAAGCACACAAATGTTCTTGAATTGTTTACTAGAAGAATCTGCCATTAAGATACTGCTCAAAAATAACTTGTGAGTGCTCTGTAAAAACAATTCGTATTTAAAGACCTTGGTGACAATTGGTTACAGCTGTGCATGGGACATATATCAATTAACGTGTAAGGCACATGGCTCAAAAAGTCAAAAAGAAAATAGTAAAAAGAAAAAGTAAATGAAATTATTAAAAATAATAATGCAAATAGTAAAATAACAGTGAAATAAAAGAACAGAGAGGTAAAAGGATATTTACAGATAGTTGTGATTGTGGCTCACATCTTCCTCTGGTTTTACGTTCAAAAACGGCTTGAACGCCCTCTATGGGTCGAGGATAGGCTTCCCATCCAGTTTTCTTACAAACTGGCAAACAGTGTCTTTTATAGTCAGATTCCCGAGACTATAGTTTGCACATTCTTTCTGGAATAATGGCCATAACTGGAGTATTGCATGTTGGACATATCCACTGGGATGCGTTTCAAGAGACAAAAGGATATCATCCAATGACTCCTTATTCAAGCCATCCTTAATGAATTGAATCTTATCTTCTCTGTTATCAGACACCATTCCTAAAAAACATGATGTTTTATTGCATATCATTCTGGCACATTTATGAAGAGCAACAGAAAGTCTTCGAGCTCGTCGTTTTCTCGCATAATTTCCTTTACCACAACCAGGCATGTATGCAATAAATTTGGGAGGTAACTCACCTGCTAAGCGAACTTTTACCTCGATTAACCAACGGATGTCAGCAGGGATGTTATTCTTCATAAGCAATCGCATGCTTCAGACCGAGCTTTATAAATTAAAAGTAGGGCATTCTGAGAAAGCGAAGGGAATCGTTTGTGAAGCTTTTCTAAAATCTCATTTCTGTCCATACCTTCGTCTCAGAATATCAGTTATTGTGGGAAAACTGAAGTAACCAACTTGATTGTCACGGAGTACTGTTATCCGCCACTTGACCGGGGTTACAAACTTTAAACACACAAAGCAAACTAAAACACACAAATAAGAAAATAAATTAAAACACACAAAACAAACTAAAATTGTCCTCTTATTGAATTTATCTCAAGCTCCAATTGGATGTTGTAGATGCCTCTCTCAATTTCTCAGAGTTGGCTTTCCAAATCTTCAACATGGGCTACTAACTCTGGTAGTTGTAGCTGTCAGATACGATGTGTTTTACAAAATCGTATCTGACCTCTGAGATGAGATTGAATACGTCGAAACTGTCTAAGAATGCTGAAGAGATACTTTTTAGTTGACATTTTCATGAGGAAAATGATAAAAAATAAAAGCTTAAAAGTTAAACAGACACACTTTCACAAACATAATTAAAAATAGAAAAGAAAACTTTAAATCACCGAAAGGAAACGAAAAGAAAAAATGTCAGGTCACTTCAATGTTTTGTGCTGTTTTCTCCACATGGTTGGTATTCATGATATGACTTTACTTTTTTGACCATTAACTTTAAAAATTACACCGTTTCTTGGATTCTTAAATTTAATGGCTCCATGTGGAAAAACAGTAGTAAATAGACCAGACCATCGAGAGCGTAACTTACTTGGAGAAACGTGCCTTTGAAAATTGAACAAAAATACTTTCTGACCTGGTGTGAAAGATTTTCTAATGCTCCGCTTGTCACGGAGGATTTTCATTCGCTTTCTGTAGTCCTTAGCATTTTTGTCGTTACGAATCTCCTCTGGTTTTACCAGTTGTATCCTTCTTTTTTAACCAAAAATGGGGTCAATGATATCTGTGTTCTTTTATTTGTAATTAGGAGAGGATGAGATGATTTCTGACAATATTTTTTCTTCTTCCAAGAATGTAGAAATCAAAGGGTTGAGTGAAGGTTTGAGCTCAATTCCTAGTGGTGATTCTGATGATGAGATGAGATTTTCTGTCAATGGTACCAATTGCTCTATCCTTGTCTTCCACTTATCAATGTCCATGCATGGCGATGACTTCAATAAGGCATTAAGCTCATCAATCGACCTGTCAATATTAAAATCCAAACCAAAGTGAGTTAAACATGTCAGTAAAGGGTCATCACTAAGGTTTAAAGGAGATGTATGATAAACCAATTCATCAATTAAATCCACATCTACAATTTCATCATCAGTACTGTGAGGTTGTTTGGCAATGTTAAAAATATTTAGTTCCATGGTCATATTGCTAAATGACAATTGCATATTTCCAGTCCTGCATTGAATGTGAGCATCAGCAGTTGCCAAAAATGGACGACCCAAGATAATGGGGATATGCTTCCTTGAATCCTGTACTAGTTGAGTGTCAATTACAATGAAATCAACAGGAAAATTAAACTTGTCTACCTAGATAAGCACGTCCTCTACAATACCACGAGATATTTTTATGGACCGATCTGCAAGCTGTAACATCACTGGAGTTGGATGTAATTCGCCCAGTCCAAGTTTCACAAAAACAGAGTAAGGCAACAGATTTATACTAGCTCCTAAATCCAACAAAGCATTCTTAATTGTGTGGTTCCCTATACTACATGAGATAGTGGGGGAGTCTGGATCTTTGCATTTTAGAGGCATTTTATGTTGGAGTATAGAACTAATATTTTCTGTTAGAAAGGCCTTTTTCTGAACATGAATGTTTCTCTTTTTAGTACAAAGGTCTTTAAGAAACTTGACATATGATGGCACTTGTTTTATGGCTTCAAGTAAAGGGATGTTAACACTTACCTGTTTGAAGATTTCAAGAATCTCACCTGTGGATTTTCCTTTCTTCCCTTTAGCTAACCTCTGAGGAAATGGAGCTTTAGGAACATATTCTCGTGGGTTGGTTTCCTCTTTCTCCTCTGATGATGATTCCTCAGTGTTCACAGGTACAATCTGAGTTGATTTTGGCATCTCCACTTTGTTGTCGACTTCTTTTCCTTTTCGCAAGGTCATCACTGCTTTGACTTCTCCATGCTGCTGTGGTAAACTAGAACTTATCTCATGCACTCCTCTAGGGTTTGGCACTAGTTGACTTGGGAATTTGCCTTTTTCAACGGTCATGGCCAAAGTTTAAACTGAAGAGGCAAGTTGTCCCACCATTTTCTCAAGGTTAGAAATTGATTGAGCTTGTGAGTTGAAGCCCGCTCTCATCTCATTTTGTAATTCATCAATGGTGCGGTTCTGCTGCTCGATCTTGGAGTTAGTAAGATTTCTGAAATTTTGGGATGTATCCTCCTATGGTTTAGGTTGAGAATGGTTTGGCTTCTAATTGTATAGTCTAAATAGTGGTTGAGAGGTTTGAGACATTTGAGGAACTGGTTGCATTGGTGGAGGTGGAACTGATGGTCCATTTTGTTGGAATCCTTGAGACCATGAAAAATTGGGGTGATCTCTCCATCCAGGGTTATATGTGTTGGAGTAAGGATTGTAGTTTGGTGGTTTTCTCATGATACCTGTGGCATTGGCTTGATCCGAATATGAGTCATGGTCATGTGGCTCTGTTGATTTAGCAGTAGTCAAAGATGCTATTTGTCGAGCAAGGCCTTCAACCATTTCTTTGACTTCTTTAATTCCTGAGCTTGACTCGCCAATGTTAACTTCATTTACTCCCTTAATTCTCCTGGTATTTCTGAGTGATCGGCTCCGTTGTTGGGAATTATCCGATTGCCGCTGGAAGAATTCCCAAATCTCTGAAGCACTTTTGGACATTAACTCTCCTCCACTGGTTGCCATTAGCCATTCTTGCACATGTGGCAATAATCCCTCCAAAAAGTATTGGCATTGGTGCCATTTCTCATACCCATGATGTGGACACTTTAAGAGTAGCCCATTAAATCGCTCCCATGCTTCGAAAAACTGCTCGTCGTCTCTTTGAGTAAACTCTGAAATTTCCCTGCGAATAGCATTGGTTTTATGAACTGAGAAATATTTATTTAAAAATTTAGTTACTATTTATTCACATGATGTAATGCTATTAGCAGGTAATATATTAAATCATGAACGAGCTCTATCTTTTAATGAAAATGGGAATAATCTAAATTTAACATCATCATCTAAAAAATTCTCGTATTTAAAAGTTTGATAAATAGCATGAAAATCATTCAGATGATTATATGGTTCCTCATTTTCTAGGCCATAGAATGTGGGGAGACAGTTTAGCACACTAGGTTTTAATTCAAAACTCCTAGAAGCTACATTTGGGTACCTTATGCATGATGTACTCAAATTAGCTAAATGACTAAAATAATCCTTAAATGGCCTCTCTTGTGGTTCTGGTTGTTGATTTTGCAAATCCATTTCAAATTTCTTTTTTAAAACAGTGTGTTTGTGCGTGCGAAATATTTTTTCCAAATCGAGATCTAAAGGTTCAAGATTAGGTGATAATGACCTTCGACCATGCATGCAAATAATAAAATAAATGAAAATAAAACAAATAAAAATAAAGAGGAGAAAGAAATTATAATACTAACCTTGTAACGTTGTTATAACCTTACTATGAACATACACTCAAGTGCTAAAAAGAAAATACAAAAATAGATTAACTAAAAATAAAATAAGAAGATAAATTACAACGAAAAATAAAAAATTAAATTACAGAAATATAAAGAAGAGAAAAAGAAAAAAAATTAAATTACAGGAAAAAAAATTACTTAAAAAAATTTAATTCTATGGAATAATAAATTAACAGAATAAATAAAAATTACAAAGAAAAATAACTCAGAAATTAAATTATAGAAATTTAAAGAAATTACAAAGAAATTAAATTATTGAAATTTAAAGAAATTTAAATTACCAAAATTAAATTACAGATTCACTTTTTTTTAATTTTTTTTATATTTTTTAATAATTTTTAAGGAAAGCAAAAAAAATTACTTAAAAAAACTAATTCTATGAATTAATTCTACGAATAAATTAAAATAAATTACAAGATAAACAAAACAAATTACAAAGAAAAATAAAGCAAAAATTAAAGTACAGAAATTTAAAGAAATCACACAATAAAATTAAATTATAAAAATTTAAATTACAGAAATTAAATTACAAAAATTTAAATTACAAAAATTAAATTGCAAAAATTTAAATTACAAAAATTAAATTGCAAAAATTTAAATTACAAAAATTAAATTATAGAATTATTATTTTTATAAGAAAAAAATACAAGAAAACAAAAAAAAACTAATTCAACAAATTAAAATAACTTACCTCACCGGCAACGGCGCCAAAAACTTGTTGTGCAAATTTTAATGAACTCGCAAGCGCACGAATCTATTGTAGAATAGATTAATGGTGACGAGTGTCAATCCCACGAGGAGGTTGATTTTAATTATATGCAGAATTAATTTTCTTTTTAATAGGAACAATTAAATTATGGTAATTTTGTCCTAAATTGTTGAATTAAAATGGCGGGAATAATTAAAAATGAAACTGTTATAATAAAGCACTTCGGTATCCGGATCCGCATCAACATACTCTATGGGCTAAATATTCCATATTAATACTAATTAAATCATAAGGGGGGATTCCACACCTCATGAACCACTCTCCAATAAATATGGTACCAAGGGCTTATCGTGCCAAATAATAATAATCTTGTACTAGGGTCTTAGGTTTAGCAGGAATTTGTATCTAGACAAGACTATTATTATTTGTCGACGAAAAGTCAAAACAACCACAAATATTAGAGGGGAAGAGAAAGTAAATTTACCAAATTAAGCCAATGGAACATGTTGAGACTTCACCTTCAACCCAAGCTCAAAAGAAAATTAGCCACTCATATTTTAACTAAGAATAAAAAAGGAAATTTTATTAAAATACAAAGAAACTACAAGAAGGAGAAGGAATTTCAGAAATCTAAGCTTAGAAATGAATTCAGGGGTATCAAATTAGGGAGGGAGAGCCCCCTTTTTATAGATACATTGAGTGAATCGTGACCATCGGATTAAAAACAATTCGGATGCTCAGGATTGCGCCACGTCATCAGTCAACAGTCAACATTTGTACAATAACGCCGCCTGAATAGTAAATAATCCTATGTAAGCGCATGTAATGTACACACGATTTTTGCTCCACTGAGATGCTGCCACGTCATCGATCTACAGTACATAAGAAATTTAGTCCAATAAGATCGTGACACATCATCGGTCAACGCCACGTCATCGGTCAACGCCACATAAGCAGTCAATACCACATAATTCGTCCAATCAGATACTGCCACGTCATAGGTAATTGCCACATCATCGGTCCGTATATATGAAGCGATTGTCGTGAAGCGATATCACGAAAAAGACGATGCACGTATGCGTATGAGCGATCAGAGTATATGTGAACAGTGACTTTTTCCCTTTAATGCTCCTCTTAAGGTTTTCGACCGTTCTGAGTCCAAATATGACGTCCGTTTTGCTGTCTGATCACTCATTCATTGTGAAACGATCGTAATACCCCTAAAATACATAAAATACATAGTTATAATAAAACACATATAATTAAATAACAAAATACTTAAATAAATAAAAGTATCAATGTTAGTGAGATTTAAAGTATAAAATGACGATTTTCTCCTTTATAAATATACACTTTCTAACACTCAACAATAACCACCTCTTTCCATTTTATTAAATGATCTATACACATCAATGTATATGAGTTCAAGCAAATCAATGACCCTTATACTTCGTCCAACGAAGGGTGCTTTGGTTATTTTTCCTTGAAAATGGGATTCACAAGTTGGATAAAATTGTAAACCAAATGGACTTATCAATTTATCTTTAGCCAATTCTGTAACCTTATTTTCTTTAATATGACATAGTCTTAAATGCCACTTATACGTGGGGCTTAATTATTCTCTTTCATGTTTATACGTTATGGTATTTACATTCACAATATGCTCATTATTTGTTTTCATGTTTAGTACATATAGATTATTATTTAAAGTACCATGTGCAACATATTTATTCTCATGATAAATTTCACAAATTTTATTTTTTAAATAATATTCATAGTTTGCATAAACATGAAATTGAAACTATGTTCCTTACAACAAATGGAACAAATAAACAATCATTCAAACTTATTATATGCCCAAATGGCATTTTTTAGAAAAATGTCCTTATAGTTAAGGCAGCAACCATTGCTCCATTTCCCACTCTAAGAGACACATTTTCTTATTTGAGTCTTCTATTTCTTTTTAGATCCTACATTGACAACAAATATATGTGGTAGTTGCAGAATCTAAAATCCAAGAAGTAGACTGAATAATTGAAATATTAGTTTTAATTATGAGTATGCCTTCAAAAGAATTGTCTTTAGGCTTTACTTTCAAGCTGCTAAGGTAAGCTTTGCAGTACCTCTTCCGATGCCCATCCTTACCACTATGGAAATATTTTCCTTTGTTATTGGACTTATTAGCTCTCCCCTTTTTAATTACACCTTTAACCTTGAGTTGAAAGTTTCTTTTAATCCTTTCTAATTGAGGGCCCTTCTATAACCATAACATTTTTTAGTTTCTTTATGCAAGTTTCAACAGTATTAAGCATCTTTAGCAATTCAGTAAGACTGCACTTCATTTTATTCATGTTAAAATTGATGATAAATTAAAAGAATGACATATATATATTTATTAAAAAGATAACGAATAATTATCTATAGATAATTTATTAAATAAAATTTATGATGATTATCTTAATTTGAGCCATTATTTATATGTTAAATTGCAAGTGGGATAAATTTATGCTAAAGTACACATTAGGTTTAATATATCTTTCTAATATGGAATCATTCCATTTTAAAATTAGAGATTAGCCAAAATTTTGTCAATTGCTTATAGAAGTAGGATAAATATCTACCAACTTCTTATTGTTTCACACTTTATAAAAAATATATCATTTTTTTTGTGGTAGCTATACACTCGAGGTTGAAAAATGTATCACTTTTTTTTCTTTTTCATTAACTCTGTAAAAGATTTAACATATATTAATCAAATATCTATTTTACTATTAAAATATTATTTTATCCTAGCTAAATAATGAAAAAAATATTTCAATTTCTTGCTGTTGGAACCAATACCAACTATAAAATTATTTATGTAAACTCATCAACCTACTAATTTAACAATATAAAATCACTAAGATAAACACCCTAACTAATTTGTAGTTCATTTACAACACAAATTCAGAACCCCTGCGCATATAATCCATCCTAAATAATCTTCAACAATAATAACAAATCTTCAAAAACAATAAATAACTAATAAAAACGATCATAGTTATCTAAAATACATTAAAAAGAAACATAAAAGAAGTTGTAAAAAACTTTAAACATTATAGCTTGTTTTCATCAATCAAAAAATAACAACGCAAAACCAGTTATGAGGAACTTAAAGTTTACAGTTTGTTTCCATCAATTCAAAACAACAACATATTCTAAAAATATCTAAAACAATAACTAATAAATAATCTATTTACATTTAGAGCTAAAATAATCTTTTATCAATATCCTATTAAATCGTCTAATGCTATTAATGAAAAAGTAAAAAGGTAGTACACTTAGTAACTTTTACATAAAAATCGAAAAAGAAAATTTTTTGGCGTATTTTTAATGAAGTGCAGAATATTAAGTGGTTAATGCATATTTACCCATAAAAACATGTATAATAAATTCTTCAATTAATGTACTATGTCAATTTCATCCTCAGCTCTTCAGGTAAGCACCGGTTAACTAACGATCTTAGGTGTGATGAAGGGAAATAATCCGAATGATATATATTTTTTTTTTTTTGTAATTTCTTACATTCCTCATGTGCAAACAACATACATAGCATGTTCAACAGATAATACTACGTGTGTTCTAAATCAACAGGAAGTGACGGCACAATATCTATTTCTCCTCTTTGGTAATTGTTGTAATCTCTACAACCAATGACCAGCAGAGAACACCCCTAGGGAGCATCATAATACTTGCACATATTAAAGCAACGACCTTTAACAGAATTTAACATTTGGCATTGGAAGTAAAAAATGCATCAAACAAGGACTGCATGGACTGTGTTGAGTTCTCCAGAATTAGAGCAACTGCCAGTAAAGGACCGTCAACTTGCACCAGCTATCAGCTGTTCTGTACATTTTGACGTCGTTATTGGTTTGAGTTGAAGTAACTGTATAGATGCATCCATCAAACATCAGATAACGGAACAAGTGATATATAACTAACAGGGCACTAAAATGCATTGTCCAACAAAGACAACATAACGCAATCTAATGGATGTACATACACATAAACAAACACATACATCCTCATATTTGTGGGTAAAGCAGAGAGCTAGAAAGATGCTAGCAAGTTGGTACAAGTGATACAACTAACGGGGCAATTAAATGTACCCTTGTGATGAAAATCAAAACTAGTGCTGTTAACCTGCCTCAGTACAACCGACCACTGCATTCTGAAGAACCACAAAAACAACTCTTCTTCTTAATGTTGCCTGATGAATCATAAACTTGATCTATCACATAATTGTAATGATAAGTCAGCTCTTGCAAGGGAGGAATGTTCTCAGCAGCAAAGAGCATTATGTGAGGCATTCTCTTGTCCTCATGATCATAAAGGACGTTTTGGGCATAAAGATTAGGCGAACAACTGTGGTTAACAAACCTCCCCACGTTGCCATACTCTACCGCATCAATGGTAAATCCACCATCCTCCACAACTCCACAAGCACTTGATGGTGCATCAGGCATAACATTTGACAGTCCACCCCAAAGAGAACCATCATTAAAATTGTTCCCAATATCAAACAGATACTCATCATTACTGGTTCTTCTTTCTGCTTCCTTCTCTTCAAGGAGCTCCCCCACATACTCACAGATAAAACTTCCCGAGGGAATGGAATTTAGGGATCTCACACCCCATCCCCGTGCTTCAGTTTTGAAGATTTCAAGCTGCAATTTGATACCCTGCTGGCTGACTCTATTATAGCAAGAAGGAGGGCACTTGCAAGAAGGACCACACTCATAGACAAGGGGCTTTGCCTCAACAATGGCCCCATTGTGGTTGTAAGAAAGCTCCCCTCCATTTTTAGCCACACAAGCACATTTGCCCAACTCTGAACATCCATTAGCGCAATCACAACCCTTGGGAGGAATAGGACGGCACCGATCAGGATATATAATATTGGTTATGTATTTAAATGATGGGGGCTTTTCATCATCTATGGTGTTCACCGCACAAATGGGAATCAACTCCTTTCCTTGTGAGATATCATCAACACATAAACCCTCACGTACTTTAGATTTTTGGCACTTCTTCACCACTTTCCAAGAAAGCTCTTGCTGACCCGGAATTCGGGCCAACATAAACTTGAAAACCAGCTTACCATGTGAGCCCACATCTTGCCAATATCTCTCCACCAAATATAGACCATCATAAATGTATGTCCTAGAGTCAAAAGCCCTTGTCTCACCACGGATCACTCTTACAGGATTCTGCTCGTGTATGCTGTTCACTAGAGCTAGATTCCCTCGCTCAAGCTTCTGATCTTCAGGTTCCTTGCCTCCGTTCATCACATTCCCTCCCTGACCAGTGTAAATCAAAACATCTGAGTTGTCCAAGTTATCATCATAACCCCCAGATGCTACAATACTTGTAGCAAGAATTTTTCCCTTGTGCTTGACATAATCTATACCACCCTGAATTTGGAGATGAAGACCAATCATATTGAGCTCCACCCTGTATTGAAACTCATCACCCACTTCAACTCCTAGAACTGATCCAATGACTTTTTTGTCTACAGGGATGTATTTCCTTTTGTCCTTGAGAATCCTTGCAGCTAGATAATCAACCCTCCTATGAGAATTTTGTCTGCTGGGTTTTGCTTCTTCTTCGTGCAACAGCTTTCTACAAACAGCTTGAAACAGGCGCAATATTTCCCTCACCTTGTTTCGGGCCCCAATAGCATCATTTTCAGGACCTTTACCACTTGAACTCCTAGGATGGGGAGGGAGGGTCACATCAAAAACATGTGATCTTTGACCCAGATGAAAGTTTTCTTGTCCTCTATCATGCCCAAGAGAATCTTTCTCATCCCTGATGACCAATGGACCCCTATTCTCATAGGCATTTCTTCCTGGATATGAATTCCTCTTACAGTATAATCCTTCAGAGCTTTTTGCTTTGATAATTTCCTCGGAAGGAGACTTAGATGGAGGCAGCAAATTATGCTTCTTTCTTTCCCTTTGACCTGCACCACTAACATAGTTAGGTTTGCAAACCCCTTTTTCCTGCCTCCATGGACAGTTCGGTGATGCCATTAGACCTTGCACTATAACCCTGTTCAATGCAAGCTGTAAACCTTCAGAATCTTTCTCTTGGAATTGATTGTTACTTACAGAAAAATCTGACCAGTTTCTATCAACATGTTTATGCTCTCCATAAACCACGATATCCCTCACTGAATTTTCCTCCAAAATTCCATCCCTTTTGCTTGATTTTATGAGTGCTCCAGTCTTGCCATCAAACCGGTATCGTTTAGTTGCACGAGGACATACAACACTCATTTCACCCATATCTTCCTCAGCAACCGTCATCATATTCTTAGAAGAAGTTCCAAAGCCATCAAGATTCTTTGTTTCCATGGTAGCATGCTCTTCAAAGTCGACTAGAATTTTGCCACTGGTGATTCTAGAAACATCGCCGCCAAACTCGTTCATGCAAGCATCTCCATCATAACAATTCACTCCGGTTTGGTTTTCATCAGTCTTCACAGTCTCTTTTAATGGTTTGCCTTTGGAATCAAACTCCTTTTGACCTGAACGCCTAAAAGAAGGAAGTGCTTCCGTGCACTCTTCTTTACTAAGAACTGAATCATTTTGCCCACAGAATGGAGGAAAGTCTCTTATAGCAGAAACTCTTCTCCTAGGAGGATAATTTCTAGTCAAATTTCTCTCCAGATTACTTATATTTGGAACAGCATTTTGCGAATTAGGCGAGGATTGTTCCTTCGAACCACTTTGCACAACCATCTCTTCATCTGAAACACCAATATGCATTGTGTTCAAATTTTTTGACCCATCATACATTTTGCCTCCTGAAGTGTTTACATTTGCAGGGTCTAGCAACAATGTTCTATTCAGGTCAGCACCAACTACATCCAGCATATCTGCGTGATTAGATGAGACCACAACATTTTCAGCATCAGGCCTAAATACACCGACAATGGCTTCTTCTTTAGGCATCCAATTGATCCTTGAGGCAAACGGTCCACACCCAGGCGGAAAATCTCGAACAGCAGAAATTTTTCGCCGCTTATACTTGGGACCTCCTTGAGAAGCACAATGGCCATTTTCCATAGGCACTTTTCCCAACCTACCATCAGAATGACAACCGTTAGGTAATGAAACAAGTCTAGCTGACTCTGTTTGCAGCAAACTGTCCATAACCCCCATCCCAACTCATGAAATATTGAAAACAACCTGAAAAAATAAACATAACTTCATTAATCTCTAAATAAATAAAAGAAATTATAACTCAGAAACTAAATATTGAACATAACAGCAACAACGTAAACCAAATGAACAAACATTCCCATGAGCCAAAAGATGAATGTAAGAAAAGATAAGTATCAACAAACTTATAACTGAATACTGAACAATGCAATTGTAATACATTTTTTGCATTACTAAATAGAAATTTAAGCAAATGCCTTCCCAGAATTAACCAGATTAAAGAAAGCCTCATAAGAAGAAACTAGATACAGCAGACTACTAAGAATCTCAAGATTCAGGATTACAGTAGCCTCCAGGTCCCGTAAAGACTAAATTAAACAAAATTAAACAATCCTTGCATAAATGAAAGCAAACCATGACATGAATCAAACAATATAAGAGATTATTACATGTCAGATCAGTTTATAAACTCAGCCAAATTTAATTTAAAAAATTATTGAAAGTAATTAAAAATAAATAAAGGAGACATAGGATTTTTATGAGGACTTTTTACATCCACAGGGCCACGCCCACGACAACTACCCACAGATGGATGGAACCACACCGGTGACAACTACCTAAGTACACAGACAGTAGGGGTGCACAAATAACCCGATCCGACCTCAGGTTCAGATCAGATCAGATTAGTTGCACGATCCAATTGAGTGATTTTTAATCCAACATGATCCAATCCGTAATTCTCACTGGGTTGGGTCAAAAAAAATCTAAAATAAACCTACAAAATTAACCAAACCAGTAAACCTAATAGAAATGAAATCTGTAAACAAAACTCACACTCACACACGCAAAGCCACAGCACACAAGTTAGAAACAAATCTAAAATTCTAAATCTGTAAATCACAGTATCTCACACACAGCACTCACACCAGTACACCACACACAGTCACACATGACACATGCAGCTCAGGCCTCAGAGACCAGAGACACCAAACAGCCACAGGCAAAAACACACACAGAGATCAGAGATACAACCGTGCGAAGCAGCAGCAAGCAGTCACCTACGCAACCATGCAAAGCCAAGCCATTGCTGCTGCTGCAACATGTCGCAGCAATCTGCTGCACCTCAACCGCTGCTGCCTGCTGCCACTTGCTCCACCAGCCACAACAACCACTGCAGCTTGTTCCACCTCGACAGCCACCATCACCAAATTTTCATGGTATATGACTATATTATATTAAATAACTAATTTCAAAATTTTGAGACAAAATTGTAAAATGGGGTTTGTTGTTTGAATTTAAATAAAATTGATTTCAAAATTAGAAAGACATCTGAACCTTATGTACTGTATTTCTATTTCCATGTCCAACCCCAACCCAATCCAATCCAAATTCAACCAAGTCCATGTTCAGATCGGATTACAACAAAAATTCGGGTTGAGTTGGGACAACCTTTTTCCAGCCCAATTAACTCGAAACCCAACGGGGTTCATCCAAACCCTATTTTGCCCACCCCTAACAGAAAAGACCACACCCACAACGACTTCCTTAACTCCTCGGAGGGGGACACATCCATGATGACCCAGGCCTAAATTTTAATTAATTCACTAAGTAATAAAGATTACAAACTCTTGGATTTATTCAGTTAAGAGTACTGGCCCATGGCTGAAATCAAACCCAATGAACTTGCTTAGTAATCAACACGTCACTTCAATGTCTGCCACAACTTGAACTGCTTCAAGCGTTGCAAATTGTCTGCTGTTTCCTTGAAATCCCTTCAACACAAGTAAACCTAAAATACTTCTCCCAAAGTTCTTAATCACAATATGATTTTAGAAAATAAACAATGGAAGGTTGAAGACTCAAGTCTTCCATCCCTTCAACACAAGCAAACATGAAATATTGTTCCTCAAGATCTTAATCACAATAGAGTTTAGAGAATAGACACAATTAAAGTACTTCCCCCTAAGATGTTAATCATGAGTTCAGATAAACAACGGGAGGTTGAGTCGCGCAAACCTAAAATACTTCACCACTCAAGAATACATAGAAATCTTAATTGCAAGTTCACATTATATACAATGTTAAATTCAATGAGTGAAACTCTTCCCTTTATATGTTACAGGCCAAACCCTAATAAAGAGTGTAATAAATACCAAATCTCCTTATTACGGAATGAGTCCTCTAATAATGGAACCTTATTCTCCACAAGTAAAGCACAAGTTTCTTCATGCAAAAGGGATCTAAATTCTCTCCTTGCATACCGATGTGAACCCACACGCTAATAAATACAAAGCCCTAACACAGAAAAGCCCTCCTTCTGTTACCATGAAAATCTATATATTAGATAGGGAATTGCTATATTCAGTGAGGACTCAATGATTTACAATAAGATACCAACACTAAATGTGCTAACAGTATCTCATGCCTAAATATGTAATATCCTACTAAACAAATGGTTGCAAAAGTTTTTTTACCTTGTTTTCTAGGAAGCCAAGCAGAACATACATACCCAAAGCTCAGAATCTAATACAGGGAAAGAAAATGTGGAAAATCGACGGTTAAAAAATCCATGAAAATAAAACCAAACGTCATTATATAGCTAACTAGGCTTTTGAAACATAATAAAACAACAAATAAACAAACAAAGCTTCACGCTCTAATTCACGCCGTTCTCCGGCATTTTATTAGTAAGCACACAGAATTTGAGCTACAAATCTCATAATCACAACAATCAAATTAAAACTAAACAGAAGTTGAAGGCAACAATTATGCGAGTACCTAAATGATTAAAACCTAGTAATTGAACTAATTATAAAAAAAATGCTATCTTCAGTTAAATAACACAGAAGATGCCGGCATTTTTCTCAATGAAGCCAATTAATCAAATTATTTGAAAAAAAAATCCACCAAAAGCACAAAATATAGAAGTAAATAATAGACCTGGATTTGGAATTTAGACTGAATCAACAGTCAATAAAGCACAAGATCTAACTGCATGACAGTCGATATCGAAAATGATTCAGAATCTGGCCTGTCTGAAAAGTGCAGTGTGATGCATTGGAAAAATGAAAAATAGAATTGTTGTCTTCAAATTCATGCCTTATGGCAAGTGAAAGGCGAGGTTCCCTTTTAAAGACGGACATAAACGACGTCGTGCAGTACTAGCCAAAATTAGAATTATTTCGCTCGCTCACTGCGGTGGGCAAGTAGAGCAATAATAATCCTCGGGGCTAAAACGGAAAACCACGAGGTGCTTGCTCCGTTACCGTTTGAGCATGACGCGGTCAAAATTGAAGCTTCCTTTCGCCGCAAGAGCGTATCAAAAATAAATTTGGTTTATATAGACAAAACCCTTTATTTGTCTTTTGATATTTCCCGGCTGATGAAAGTAATTCTTTAAAATTGGATGGTTTGTCCTGATTATGTGTCTTTTGAGGCATTCCGCATGTCAAATTAAATTCTCTCGTCACACATGTAAAAATGGTTTTAAATTTTTTATTTGAGTCCAGGTTTTAAATTTTGATACCTTCAAAAAAATTTTATAACAATATTTTTTTAATTTTATTCTTTAAAATACCTTAATTTAATTTAAAAATATTACCATATAAATTAAAAAATCAATCATCTTATGATTAAAATTTATCTTAAAATGAGATTTTTAATGTTTTATTGATAAATTTATACAAATCCTAAAATCTTCAATTGTTTTTATCTTGTTACCTAATTTCGAATTCTATAGTTCTAAACTCTGAAATATTTCTCGAAATAATACTTTCACTTAAAGTTTAAAATATAAATATTAATTATAAAATAGGATGGACGTAAAAAAAGATTAAAAGAATAATTTATTTAAATATATAATTATTTTTTTCAAAAAAAGTTTTAACTTATTTTTATTATTTAAATAATGTCGGTTAGAGGGGAGTTTTAGAAAGAATTTATGCTATATTTACTTGTTAATAATTGGAATAAATTGGAATTGGAATGAACTAGAATCGAAATGAGCTGAAATGAAAATCATAATAAATTATTTACTTGACCTATAAGAATTGGAATCGAAATGAGTAAGAATCTCATTAATATGTTTATTTTATCTTAGAAATAAGATCGAAATAAGTTAAATTATATCAAATTACTAAAAGGTATTTACTGAATTATTGCCATAATTATTATTTTATAGTAATTATTTAGTCAAAAATTATTATTATTATGTTGTTGTTGTTGTCAATAATGTATTAATATATTAATTAATTGTAAAAAAAACTAATTAATTAATTATTATAACATACTAATTAATTATAATAATTATATTAATTATTGTAATTATTTATTCAAAAACTATAAGTATTAATATATTATCGCTAATAATATACTATATATAAATAAATAGTAATAATTATATTATTTAATTAATTCACATTATAATAATTATAATAATAATTTTTATAGTAGTATATTAACTAGTTAATTATTATGATAATAATATATTAATAATTGTAATAATTTATTCAAAAATTAAGTTACTAATATATTATTGTTAATAATATATTAATATATTAATTAATAGCAATAATTATATTAACTAGTTAATAATAATATATGAAGTAATTAAAATATATGAACTAATTATATATTTATATTAATAATTATTATAGTAGCATATTAATTAATTAATAACAAATGAATTATTGTGATTATTTATTCAAAAAATATAATTATTAATAATTACTGTTAATAATATATTACTATATTATTTAATTATAATATATTAATTAATTAATTATAATTATAATATGTTAATAAAATATAAATGAGAATAATACAGATATCCTGAATTTTGGGGAGGGTGAAATAATCAATTAAGGGAACGAGATTCTCATTCCTACCTATACTTATAGGAGTGAGAACTTTAGTAATCATTTTCAATTTTAAGTAGAACCCACCACATTAATTCACATTCCTCCCTTATTTAAATGAGTAAACAAATCATTCATTCTCATTCCCCTTTCATTTAAACAAGTAAACACATCATTCATTCTCATTCTCCTTTAATTTAAGTAAGTAAACACATCATTAATTTATATTCCCTCATTTTTATTTATATTCTCAATTAATAAATACACCATTAAAGGAGTGTCAATAGACCAACTCTTTTTATTTTTAAACATTACATACAACATAGTAAATCAAAAGTCCACTAAGACTTGATCCATTTAAAACTAAAAATATTAAAGGCCAGCCTAGAATTCCACTAAAAACATTCTAAATTTAATTTTTTTTCTTTTTTTCCTTTTCTTTAACTATTAAAAAGATTTGAATTTTTTTCCCCAAACAAAATTCAAAAAAAAAACTTGGGAAAAGCCAAGGAAACTTATAAAAGTACTCTTAAAATTTTTTGATTTTTTAAACTAATTGTAACATTTATTTTTATCATAACTAGACAAATATAATTTTTAAGCTATATAGGCCTCATCACTTTCAAAATTTTACCAAACCAATACCACTCTTAAAAAAAATCATCAAATCTCACTGCCTCACCAAATCACCAAATATCATCGCTTTAAACAAATTATCAAATTCATCAAACAAATGTAATAATATATAACTGAAGTATAATCATCAATTAGAAATAAAAAAGTTAAGGTTAGTATAGCATACCATGTGTATGTTTTTAAATAATATAGGTTTTCTTTTAATATTTTAATTTTACAATTTAGGTTTGAAATTGATGTGGAATTTTTATTTTTATTTTTTTTGCAAATTTGGTTATTTTCCATTCATAAAATATTGTGAGTTCTTAGAGTGATTAGTTTGATTTGATACATCCAAAAAAATCATTGAAAATTAATAAAAATTTGAGTTAAAATGAGTTTCAAAAGAGATCCAAAATACATCTACAAGTAAGGTAATGGGTGCCTATCGCACATACTTTGAGTATGTGTGACAACTAGAAATCTAAAATATAGGGGATGTTTTAATTTAAAAGATTGTATTTGATTAATAATGATATAAAAAAGATAGAGACGTCAGTTCCAAGAACCTCAATAATTTTAAAAGTTTTTTTATTAAATTCCCCAAAAACACTGGACAAAATGAAGGTGGCTTTTTCCCAAGTTGAGCTAATATGAACTAAAAGCCTAAAATCAAACCCAACTCTATCTAAATTGAACTTATTTTATATCCATATTGTTATTGTTTAACTAATAAACATAATATTTTTAAAAAAAGTGTTATTGCATAAAAAAAATAATAAACATAATATTCAAAGTCTTATCTTTATTGTAACTTTCTCAAGTACTATTTTAAAAGAGAGAGAGAGAGAGAAGTACTAGATTTTAATATCTTAATTTTACAAATCTCACTTGTTTCTAATGTGTCTTGCTTTAATATTTTCTGCTCTCTTAACACTCTTTACGTTGTATACTTTACTGATATTTTTCTAAATTTAAGCTTAGAATGTTTACTAAAAAGCTTTATGAAAATACTAGATCTCCTTATTTACAACGTTATGGACATTTTGGAAACAATTAGAGTGGGCTTCTGCATATGGCTAGTGTGTAACTCGCTCCCTATTACTTTAAAGGACAAACTCTAAGTTGTTGTCAGCTCACGTTGTGCTTGAAACCAACAATAGTGTAGGTGAGTCTTACACAATATTATTGCTTATTCAAGTGCAACATGCTGTGGGTAATAACTTAGAAGGATCCACTTTAAAGACAAAGAGATTACATACAAAAAGCAAAGAGCTAAAGTAGTGGTTAACTCTCTAAAACCCTAGTGATCAGCATACATAATTTTGTATTAAAGTAGTGGTTAACTCTCTAAAACCCCAGTGATTAGCACACATAATTTTATAGTTTTTGAATCTCAACTTAATTATTCCTTAAACAATATTATGATTAAAATCTTCGAGAAAACATCTTAATTGTTGCTCTTGAATAAGAGATTCAAAAAAAGTAGTAGTCTACTATAAGTGAAGGGAGGTTCAAGTTGTAGCAAACATTGAAGCTGAGCTTTGCCGATGCAAATGAGACGAGTTCATTAGATTTGATTTTAGTTAAGGTTAAAAAATAACTTCTTATTTTTAAGATAGATACCAACGAGACACATTTGATAATTTCAATTAGGTTAATAAATAAATAATTCTTTTATAAATATATAATTAAAAAAAGAAAACTCTTAAATTATATTCAATTATAACTTATTTATTTTCACATAAATAGTATAAGTTATATTAAACATAATTTAGCATTTACCATTAAAGGGGCCCCGGGCAAATTTCACAAATTTAATGGAAAATGATAAAATTTGCAAAATGCTTTAAATATCCACCGTTGATCTTATTACCAGCCGTTGATTGATACAAAAAAGGGCGGGAATCCTTCAAAAGAGCCAAAAAAAAGATAAAGCCGCCATTATATAGACAAACCCTAAAATTGAAATCAGAATAGTTCCGAAATTCTCCCTAGTTCACTTTTCACCCAAAAATTTCAAACCTGAAAAATGGAAGCCGACGATCCTTTCGCCTCAATCACCAAGCTCTGCCAGGTGTCATCCTCTCAGGAAGAATACTTGCGTCACTGTCGGTTCGTGGGCGAACAGGAAGAGGACACGCAAGCTTCCGGAGAAATTGACGAGCAATTAACCGGCATCGTGATGATTACTCCTCCCGATAGTATGTCGGACAACGATAAGAATGACAATAATGCCCTTAAAGATAACGAAATTTTCCATACTCCGCCTGAAGATACTCTAATCTCCAGCTCCGACGATCATCGAGATAATCAAAGGGATGTTATTGAAGAAGAAGCTGAAGGGGGTTGTACGGAGGGCGAGAAGACGGTCGATTTGGGGGCGGATACCGATTTAGGGTGTGCAGAGGTGGAGTTGACGCCGCGATCTGGCAGTGTAAACGAGGTAATTCAATCTGAATTAAACAAAATTAGGGTTCTGAAGAGAGAATTAGCTGCCAGTGAGCATCTAATCGAATCTCTAAAGAAAAAATCGAAAATTTTGGATAACAATTTTAGTTCGGAATCTCCAAACCGATGTTTCGGGGAAAGTGTAAAAAAAATAATGAAATCTTTGGAGAAATTGAATTCTAATAAAGCCAGTCCGTACAATCGCGGATATAAATCTCATCAAAGTAGTGAAGCTAGTGGAGATAGTTCTTCCAAAAGGAAGCTAGACTTTTCAACTGACAATTTAGGACTAGAAACTGAAGCTACTGGCAATTTAGGATTAGAAACTGATAGGGGTTTAAGATTTGGTGAAGGTTTGGAGCACAGTATAAGAAACGGGGAAGGTTATAGCTCAGTAGGCAACAATGGAAATGGTGAGGGAACTTCAATTTCAGGGCGAAAGAGCAAAGAGGACATTGACAAGTATAGGTTTACTGGTCCAAGTGTTCATAACTCAGGTGAAATGGGGAGAAGAACTCGGTCGATACGCGCATTGCCGGTGACAATTTGTGGAAAGGGAGAGACGGTTGCTAGGAATGATTATAAGGAGATCACACTTTCAGATGTCTTGAGGATGCTGGCAAGGAATTGTGATTATGATCATAGCCTTGAGAGTAAAAGCATCTTGGATGTTGCAAAAAGTCGGGGCATGACTTTTCCGTAGCTATGAGATAAAGGGTACTTAATTTTGTAAGCGATTAAAGAATAATTTATAACATATATATAAGTGGACATAGGTTTTGTATGGACATTGGTATGATGGGTTTCAAACTGGACAGAGGCTTTGGAAGTCTTATTGTTCTTGGATGTGAACCTGTTTCCCCAACCGCTGCTGGCCTATCCAGGTAGGGATGTTATTGTTAGTTGTTGCCAATGGAAGGATGTATGTTGGAGCATATTGAACTTATAAATTGGAAGATAAATGCACTTGTGGATCAATAATGGGACGTTATCAGTGTTACTTGGTTTGGGAGCTTTACATGAGGTTTGTGTTTGGACTTTGGAGCATCAACACATTTCAGCGCAAAGAATCTTGTACATAACTATATATACTTCAGCTACTATTGTTCCTTAACTGAGCTCTATGTGTGTGTAACACTGGTTTGATAAAGCAGTTGTTGGTTGGACTTATTTATTGTATGAAATCAAGCCCTGGTAATTAGCCTAAATTTAAGGATCCAATTGGAAAGGATCGTGCTAAAATTTGTCAAAGAATAAACAAGGTATTTATAGCAATTCTCATTCTTCCCCTTCATTCCACGAAATGTATATTATATAAGTATTTACATATTTATCAATGCATGGTCGTACATGTTAAATTGAAATGTAAATTAGTTGATTTAATATGTTGAGGCAATCAGGCAAAATGTTGTGTTCCCAAGTCAGGATAATAGCACTATGACTGGCTCTCTTCAGATGCACGTGCATTAGCTGTATGCAACTGCGCAATCTTGACTTCGAGAGTGTTCTTTTATTGGTCTTATAGGGATCCATCTTGCAGTTATTCTCCTGATAAAACTTCATATGAGGTCATCAGACTTTGCTTATTAACGGATTCTCATTAACCGACCTGTTGTTTATAGAAATGATGCCCTCATATTTGTGCATAGGGAATTGATAATCCGCCCAAACGAGAAATAAATTTAATTTTAAATGTGTAGTCAGTTTTTCATCTTTGTTCATAAGATTTAACTGGGTAATTCTACGAAGTTACCTGAGCATTTTCAAATGCTCAAATAAGTCGTGATGTTTGGTGGTCGTGCACAATTTATTTAAACCGTTCTAATGGCATTAAACTATGTTCAAATTGATAGGCACAAAGTTCTTATATTCTCACATCTAAGAGAATCAATTGGCAATGTTAAATATGATCTTATCGATCACTGTTCCTACGTCCTAGAATGTTTGATCCACTTAACGAAGTCGATTATTCACAATAAGCATCTAAAGAGCGACCGTTTCCTCTTTTCCCACATACCTTTGGGACTGACATTACCAGCTGAACAATGCAGTTGTCCAGCCAAGAAGCATAAATATAATGGTTACTTACCAACTTAATTCGCATGCATCGCTCCCTTTGTCGCTGGGTAAAATCTATGAAGCTGAAGCAACAGCTACTAGAGGATGTGGCAAGTTATTTTGCACGGCAAACATTATATTTGCATACATAACTCTGAAAATCGCCCCTCTACAGCATCGAGCTATATATTACAGTCTGTTGTCAACCTATACAAAAACGCCCACCCAAGCCAAATTTATCTCTTAGCATTCCATGTTCGAAAAGATCAAGGGAAAAAGATCAACCAGCAAAAGTCATTCACAGAACTTTAGTAGTTGGCATGCACAGAGCATCCATCGCACAAGCACTGAAGGAGGCAGTCTGCAGACTTACATGGTCCTAGTAATCAAAATACTATTTTGGACCAATTCTGCTATGGTCGGGCATGATTCGGGTATGCTGAGCTACTACTGCTTGCCTGCTGGCCAAAACTTAAAGATGGGTGAAGCAGCTCTGCCTGTGGAAATGAGCCATTGGATGGCACGTCCAGCAGCAGATCTTGATCAGAACTTTCATCAATAAAATTCAGAGATTCGAGCATGAGGGAGCTACCATCAGAAGGCAAGGCAAATAAACTTCTTGGACTAAAGCAAGAGCCATCATTTTCCATGAATTCCTTGTTTTCATAGGTAGCCTTCACAGTCACCCTTTTGGGGCTCTTCATAATATTTTTTGCTTCTGAAAAGCAAAGATACTTTTAGGGAGCAGTCCCAATGTAAAATATTATAACGGTTACAAAAGACCATTGACAATCAATTTATAATGTGATGTATTTATTATGCTGTTACAAAAGCCTGTCACTGGATCATTGGGTTCGTAAACCAAGTTATCAACACTAGCTCTTCAAATTGAAAAGACATCTTTGAGTTTAGATGCATCCACACATGCACAGGCGCACCGAGAGATGAATTCAAATTTCTAATATATTATCCATATTCTGTGCTAAAATGATTTAAGCCAATCTCCCGTTAAATTACATTTTCCCCAAAAAACTATCCTCCAAATTGGTAGGATATTTGTGAGTGTCAGGTCCTTAGGATTATCGGGACAGAGTATGTCGGAAAAATACAATATCTAAGTTAAGGCTCAACTGTGTCAACAGAAAGAAATGTGTATCCTCTACGAGATTGCATGTGCATGTTTACTGCAAAGGAACTTGAAACTGTGGGCCATAAGAAATTAAAAATTACATGAACAGAAATTACAGAACAGAGATTGAAGCCTAGATTGGAAAGATAGATTTTAACCACATCGGTAATCCTAGTGCATGTTATACTTGCTAGGAACAGATTACCCTTCAGCTTATAATAATCCTATTTATTAGTCTCTCATTTGGTTTCTCTTTGTTCATTGGTGAGCCTAAGCTGTGTCTTCAACGTAGGGAATCAATGAACCTCTCCAACTTGTTGTAGTGTTTAACTGATCAGAAATATTTAATGTCACATTGTCACAAGTGCAAGTTCGACTAACCTGGAAACTTTTGATTTTGGCCATCACGTAATCTCTTGGCATTTATTATGTTATTTGATGCAGCAGCATCTGGTCCTCTTGAAACATAGGACCCTCCAGTACCACTCTTAAACTTCTGCAACATGAAGTGAGCTAACAATTAGCAAGATAACTTTCAATTCACTTTTCCAAGGAGTAAAAGTTCTGATAAAGATTTTCAAGTAGTGATATTCAAATAAAAACTCAATTTAAACCTTGAGTGATTGATAATGCTCCACCCATTTGGATGTCGTCAAATTAGATAATGCAAGCCTTTTCAATGTCTTGCAGTCTTCAGTTGCCACCCCCGGGAATGAGAGATCAAAAACCCCTTCTGAAAGCAGTTGCTGAAAGGAAGATATGTTCTCCTTGAATTGAAGGCTATCAAACATACCATTGAGGCTGCACATGCAACAATGAATCATCAATAATGCACCTCAAAATTGAAACCTTTTCTTTAAAATTCCAAATGAAATGAATTGCTTCAACACTAATATTTGAATATGCATAATAAGACCATCACTTGCTCGTTATTCAAGATCTGATTCCATTGGTTTGGTTATTATGCTTATCACACTTGCAATCCAATTTGGTGTGATTATCCTTACTACACTGCAATGAAACCTTATTCATTATTTCACAATAGATCATATTTCAAAAATTCTCTACATTCACTTGCATATAACATAAAAAGACATGTAAGAGAAAGAGACTGACCTATCTGGAAATACGGCAGTGTCATGCAGAGGTAGATAATTCAGTAATTGTTGTTGCTCGTCATGGGTCAAGTGTCCTACAAACTCCTCAAAATTGAGAATATCCTACACCAAATATGAATACTGATCATGATATCTCTCAACAATTTAAAACAGAACAATGTTCAAGCAGAAATATTCTGCACAATAGATAAATACAGCAATGCAAGTCACACTGCTGTATGAGTAATTTAGGGTAGATTCACATAAATCCTTCAGAAGAAATTCAAAGCAAAACTTTGACAGCGCATAAAAATGAGAAAGTGAAACACAGTAACCCATATAGCATATGCATAACTCAGCTTGACTTGCTTCATATTGAGAACTATACAGCTGAAGGTAAGCTTCAATTTATTTTATTTTTTGAAATTTTGCCATGGCCTTCTCAGTAGAATGCTAACAGATGACATCAAGTTCAAACCAATGGTTTTTGTATGGTCATCAGACAAAGACCAACTTAATACCACTTACATTTAAGTCTATTTCACATAGCGGTGAATTATGACTCCCCAGGATTTGTAATTTTTCATGCTGAGATTTGTCCCTGAAATGCCAAAAATCAGAATTGTAAGCCATGGTAACAATCTCCATTTTGTAGTTATGCTACATGCTCATTATATAGAGGAGGGGTATAAATTGTTTTTCTTTCTTTTCCTTTTTGAAATTAGAAACCATTAACTTTGTTTTTATTCTCTTAAAAATAGATAATTGACAAAAGGGCTTTCATATGCTTTTACCATTCTCAAAGAAATTACCTCTTAAGTTGATCTTGTTGCATGCCTTGTTCAATGAAGTTCTTTGCTTTGTCCATGTTACGACTTGAAAAGTTTATACCCTTGTAATCATTATGTACATGAAGGGATACAGAACGAGAGTACAACTCATTTGCTGAGTACAGTTTGTTTTCAACCGACAAGGAGCTAGCTTCAGATTCCTCTTCTCGTGCTATTGAACTGGGATGTCTAATGAGAACACTTCCATGTCCTATCTCGACAGACACCATTGGTGTTTCACTCTCAAAAAGCAAATCCTCTTCTGATGATCCAGAGAAGTATGAGGACTGTTGTTCATGTAAAATAGTATACAAATCTTTAGTAAGCTTCTCAACTGGAGATTGCTTTGGACGATTGACACAGGTCCTCTTCTTAGAAGGTACCACAGAGTCCCACACATTTGATTGGGCTGGACCTGAGAAGAAAAGCATCGAGAAAATACTTCAGAGGCAGAATTACCAAGCATGGTAAGGTTGCTAAATTATTGAATCAATGGCACTATGAACTGGTCAAGCAAGCAGTTGGCTTTCAATGCAGATAGATTGTGGAATAGATAAGTTGCTTTTCTCTGATTTACTGGATTCGTAGATCTTATGGTAGCTCAGCAATAGAATTTTTATGAAACTAAGCAATGGATTATGCAACTCTAGTGATGGCCTAGTACAAAATTTTTTCACTTTCAAAATGGGCAACAAAGATGAACTTTATTGAGTGCCCAACCTGTCAAATCACTAGCATCGGCACTCCCAAATTGTACACAGCTCTCAGAATTAGATACGGCAGACCCAGAACTAGATCTATTACTCGTGTCTTCATCAACAACTTTCCGGTATCCATAGTTGTAATCAGGGGTAAAACCCCCAACTACCACATTATCATAATTTGACTTTCGCTTGAGAACTTTCACATCTTTGTTCTTGTTTATAGATATGCTCTTAACTTTGGAAACCCTGTGATCCTCATAATCATCCGGTTCAGCCCGAGCATGAAGTGGGGTATAGTTTGCAAGAGTTCCCTTCGTCCTCCACCGAGATCCGCAGGCATTGCAGAGTACAGGCTTCTCAGGAGGCCCATTTCGCCAAAGAGGAGTGCCTATTACATCACTTGATTGTTAGTAATAATAGACATCAAATAAATCTTTACATATATGATTAAATATGTAAGATAGACTTAGAAGATGAACTAATGGTCATCTAGAGCTCCTCATTGTAAATATATTTAACAGCCATACAAACAGCAGAAACATTCACCAGATAAATGGTTTGTCAAAAAATACACTTCAGCTAATGAATATACAAGGATGAAAGCTCTATTGGAAAAGAGTTGTTAACAAATACTGGTGAAAAACAAAGAGATTTTGAATAGAAGATAGAAAGCTAATCACCAAGAGAAGTAGATATTTGGGAGAAATGGATATGAAAAGTATTCCAGTAAATTTCCAGCAGAAATAGCTTTCCAGGCTTGGGCTAATATACATCTTTCATGTGGAGGATTTCAATTTTAGTTAATGTCAATTCAACATATCAATATTCTCACTCTTTCTGTACCCAAACTAAAAAAGGATTTAGGATGGACCACCTCTCATCACAAGCAATTTATGATCAGGCCTTTTCTAAGTGATTAACAAAGCCATTGCTCATTCTTCCCCATTTTTCCTTTCTTTCTCTACTGAGCTCCTTATCAAAATAAATAAATAAAGGCATGGACTTTAGGGTAGAGCAAGGGCATAATTCTCACAGATGCTCTAATTACATGTACAAAGAAATAATTTTTTCTTCCTCGATACACCACCATCTGGTATTGTTCTTGAGGTTTCCTTTCAACGTGACCATTTCTGAGTGTTTGGCTATCCAAAACCTATTCAACATTGATTAAACTTTGCATCATTCCAACTTCTATGACTAGAATTGTGTTGGCTTTGAAGATAACACTGAAGTTGCTGCAACTAAGGAGAAGCAACTTTAATAAACCTCACCCACAGCTCAGTGCCAATAAATGCTTGCGGTACCAAGTCTGAAATCACAAACCAAATGTTGTGCTGCACACTTTCATAGACAAAGAAATAATGTAATGATGCATTTCGAACTAGTTCAAGAGACTTCTTAGCAGCTAAATGGGATAGTTTGTCAACTTCAAAAGACAATAGGATGCAATCAGAAACAAAAGCTCAACATTGAGAAAAGGGAAGAAAATAGTTTCAAATTGAAATAAGAGTAACTAAATGAAAGTGATCTCAATAAGCGGTTGGAGAAACAGAGCACAAGTCAATCAGCCAAAGCAGTTCAAGCACTTATTAGCAAGTACTCTTCAGCTCTAATCCTACATTGGATTCATGATCTCAAAAAGGGAATGTGGGCAATAGATTCATCACTGAGGTTAAACTAAGCTCAAAAGAACTGACATTCCTGACACTGGAGAAACTACATTTATTTTTTCTCATATTGAATAACTCAGTAAGCAAAAAATTCATACAAAGAGTTCAGCTTGAGCTATTTCTCAATCAGATATCGACAAAGTAATTTCCAACAATTTGATGAAGAGTCCAAACTGAACTCTGAAACAAGTTGAAAACTTTGGTGGACAGTCAAACAAGAAAAACTGAGTACTTGGACTCAATGACAAACTGGAATTCAAAGCAGTATCAGTTCAAATAAACAAGACAGCTGTGTTCCAGAATCCACACACAAGCAAAATCACACAACAATACAGCCCATATTCTCAATTCATTAGCCTTTTGCACATAGTTTATTCCCCTCAACCATAGAATTACTCATCCTATATGCATATTCATATATCAAACAAACAAAATAAAATACAATAATTGAAGAACGCTTTTTTTTTTCCTTAATAAATGGAGAAACAAGAACTCACTTGTAACTCCACAGTGATAGCAAGGACCTTGCTTTCCCATGTCCTTCTCTTAGTTTTTTTTTTTTTTAACCCTTTAAAGGAAAATAATTCGAACAAAATTCTGGTAAACAAAAGGGGAAAAAGGGCAAATTTATTGACAAAAGTTGAAACAAAAATAAATAAATTTGTAAAAAAAAAAAACTGTTTTTTAATCTATATTTCTTCAAGCCTCATATGGCATATACAAGCACAGCTGGCCACAAACAAGAAAGGCTTCTCAGCAACGAAGCTTTGCTCAAAAAATATCAAAAGCCAAAGACCCAGTACAGTATTTTCTCAATTTTTTTTTTTTTTTGGTTGGTTGTGTGGTCTTATTTATTTAATTGTTATTTTAAAAATCACAAAAAAAATAATGACAAAAATACAATAAGAAATGAAAAGATAGAGATGGGTTTCTCAGCTGGGAATCTGTACAATCAAATGGAAAAAGGAAAAGACCATTGAGAGAGAATCTAATTAATGGCTGTTAAAATGTGAAAGAGAAGAAGCAGAAGAAGAAGAAGAAGAAGAAGAAGAAAGAGAAGTGGCTTTGTGTATAAATAATATATGACCTTTTGTTGGCGTATACTTGTATTGTATGTATTGTGAAGTGAAAATGTAAAATGTTCAGCTTTCTTTCTTTGTTTTCCTATTATTATTATTATTATTATTTTGATATCACTGAAAGAAAAAGTTAGAAAGACTGAAAGATTTCAATTCCGTGTTTATTTATTTTTTCTTATTCAAAAAATTAGTTAAATTTTTTCTTAAACCCATTCCGAAGTGAAGTATTGCAAAGAATATTATTGCATATATTGCATATATTCTGCTAACTGTAGGTTTTTCTTCTTTGTTAAACCAAAACGTAAAAAAATAATAATAATAAAATAAAATATTTAACTTATGGTTTTAGAGAAAATTAAAACAAAAATAGAAAGCCGAGAAAAACAAAAAAGGTGAAAAAAACAAAGAGGGTTTGTTCGGCATTTTCCTTTGTATATTATGTTTTTCTTTTTTTGGGTATTTTTTACAAGATAATATTAGTATTCTGTATGTTTTATGTGATGACATGATGTTGATAAATATAAAAATCAGTCTTTATTTATAAAAGGAATAAAAACTAAAGACACCTTCTACGATAAATTTCATGGTCACAACTCAAATGTGCCACGGTTTCATTGGCGGAAGCTTCGAATCATTTCGACATTGGGCCCCACTAAAATGAAATTCGCATAAGATTTTCTATTTAATTTAGGTTTTAGATCTAAGGGTGGTCAGCATGGCTGTGATTAAACAAAACTTAAGTAGCCTGTCATCGTAAGATAAGACTTGTGAAAAGCCAAAACCAAAAGCATCACCATAAAAAGAGACATTTATAGCTCCAATTTAGCATTTATTTTCTTAATTAACGTCAATTTTATAAAACTTAACGACACAAAACTATGCCAAGCCCTTGAGACGCAGTGGGTATCCCATGAATTTGACTCATTTTGGTGCCATGTGAGTTTCCTTTTTTTTAATTTTTTTTCTTATTTTTTGGTTCGGCTTACTTTCTGAATAATTTGGTCCACCCACAAGTCTAAAACCGTGCCATGGAAATCAACAAGAATACAGAAATCTTAGCCGTGTGATTAGAAGGCTTTTCCAACGAAAGATTTTGACCCAAAACCAACTCGCGTCATGTTCAAAATCGGACGGCCAATAATCATCAGTCTTTTGGGCTTCCCCAGTGAATAGTCAAGGAATAAAAAGTCATGCAGGCTAACATGACCTGTATAAAATATCATTCATTATAGAAGCTTGGCATAAATTGTATGCTATTAATAATGCATTTTATGTCTACGGTGTTTTTGTTAACATTACATCCTCTTTATCATACAGATTATGGACCGTCCATTCAGTCGCATAATTAGAAGATGCGACCGATCATATTAATAAAAAGCATGAATATATATATAAAATAATGAAATGTGACTCCTTATCAAAAAAAAGAAAAAAGAAATACGACTTTCTCTTTTTTTATAGAAAATGAAATATGATTTTGGTAAGATATAAATATGATTTCAAAAAAAAAAATTTTTTTTACTTTTCAAAATTTATGGTGGTTATCAGTTTGTATGGACAGAGTTTATGCACTTAAAATTATTGATATTTCTTTATTTTATCACGTTTTATTAGTAAATTAAAAGCCTTCTTTTAAAAAAAAAAAAGTCAAGACATAATGGTGGGTCCCAACAGTGAACTTCACAATCGATGGTGCTTTATTAGATCGACCACTTCTCTTCTCCTCGGTTCTTTTCTTAGTTTCCCTGGTAATCTTCTTAAGGAGGAAACAAATTAGTGTAGACAGCACTCACACCGTAACGTTTATTTTAAAGGACACGTAAGGCATTACATATGTGATTTAGACCGCGGTCCCACGTCAGCATCACACTTTTTTTTTTTTAATCCCATTGATCGTCAAGCGCAAAGGAGGATGTGGCGTCGTGGGTCCTCCGAGCGTAACTAGGTTGGGAAAGCGAACGCCACGTGCACAGCTAACGTGGGGTGAGGGTGCATGATTGCGAGCATGTGGTGAAACACAAGAAGTTCTCTTGTCTTCAAATAAATTCGAGTAAATAAAATATGAAAAAACAACAAACCGGAGCCCGTCTCTAAGAGAGTAGAGAGACCTAACCTTCTGCTCTTGCGGGATGACCAATGAGGCAATGACCTTTTCTTTTATTATTATTTTTTAAAAAATTGTTTGTGGAAATGGACTGTGTATGTATCCCTTGCTATTGTCAATGTTCAGATTATCCCGTCTCCTCTTTTTTTTTCCGCGAATTTACGAAATTATCCCTTTACCAAACGATCCCCAATTGTTAGGTGTCGCAAGGAAGTTGTCATTAGCACTAAATTATGCGTTAAGTGAGATTACTGAGATACATAGGGCCCTTTATTTAAAGCTAACACCTGGTGGCTAGCGAGCAGCTTCCATATGCTGTGCAGCGCAACGGCATATGGTGGCATTCATGTGTATAAGTTATCCAATTGTGACCACTGAGACACAATTTTATAGCACTTCGGGAATGGTTCAATGGGATTAATTAAAATTATTAAATAACCAAGAAATACCGTGGGATGTTCTCATTCTGTATAATGTGAACATGCAATGATAACGCTAAAATGGAATGATATTATCTTTATTGACGTCACCAATTGTTTTTTGATAAAAGACAATAAATATATTTAGAAATTTTCACCCACAAAAAAAAAATAGAGTTGAGATTCAAAGTCAAAATATTGACAAAAAGACCAAATTTTTGGTGAATGTAACATTATAAATGTAATATAGATTGGCCTACATGTATAAAGTTAGAACGAGATAAGAAAAGAAAAAATCTTAACTCAAAATTAATGTAATCTTTCATTGTTATTTTGTTTATCAGTTCAAGAAAAGCTATCAAATTAATAACACAATACAAAAATAAAAAATAATCTAACAATTGTCAATCTTAAGTGTCATATTAACGGAAATATAAATTTTGTATTTCAATTATGTATACCTATCTTTATTGGTGCAGTGGCATGCTCGAATTGAGCATATCTAACCATATGCTTGCCATTGATGAATATGTCACTTAAAAAAAAAAAAAGGAAACCAACGCACAAAAAGATGCTTGTCATTTGATAATATGATGTACGAGACATGTGAAGACGAACTTCTAATTGATGGATAGTTTTCTAATGTGGGACGACAATTGCCACTTTTTGAATTTTTATTGCACCAGACAAAGGGGATGAAGGGGCAAGTAAAATGGTTGATGATATTCAATTGATAAATCTTGGATAATACACCAAAAGAGACATGCTATAGACAAGTTGGTGTCATCTCTAATTGTGATGTTTTGAGGTGAATTATACTGCAAATAAGACTCCGCAAATTAGGTGGCTACATGTATCTAGCACCCTAGTTTTGACCTCACAACACCTTCCCAATTTCATTCCCTTTATTTATTATTATTGTTTCTTTTGTCTTATAATTTAAGTTTTAGATCTTAATTGTTATTCAGAACGTAAAGATGAATAAAATTGACTCTAATCTTTATTTTATCTTATTAGGTAATCAAATAAAATGGAGATGATAAATTAAATAAAAGACGTAAAAATATCATAAGATGATGAGTGATGATGCACGGCTAGTGCACACATGATTAATGAAATGAGAAAATAAGACCGTATTTTTTCGCATAATATTATTCATATCCGACTTCACATAAAATTATTTACTAACTTATTTATTAGATACTTTGAATATGAAGTACAAAATAGTAGGTGAATGATGGAGCCACATTTTTATGGTGAATAAATGTGGGAATGTGGTTTCGGTTTTATCTTGCAGGAGGGAAAGGTGAGTGACAGAATTAATAGTAGCAAATAAGTATTGGGAGTAATTGAAAAGAAACAAAGGGTAAATTTAATGAGATTAATTATATCTTCATTTCGGATTGCATCCTTTTATCTCATCGAGGTAACATATGCGTGAAACATGGACGAAACCATAACTTTGTCTAGGAAGGACAACTACGATCACTATAAGCATTATGGCAAATAGCATATATGCATACAAGTGTTTGTGAGATATTGTTTTGAGCGGCTACAATAATTGAAACTTCTAAGGGGAATTTTTTTTTTTTTTTTTAACGCCGCCTCCCCCCCCCCCCCCCCAAAAAAAAAAAAAAGAATGGTGTGGAAGAACAAAATAGAAAGGGGCATATATAAAAAGAAGTAAGGCAAGTTGATCATGTCTTATAGTTTGAAAAAGAAATGGTATTTTGCAATACAGTGAGAAAATTAGAAAAGCGAATGCATTTTAATATATTTCAAAAAAAATTTGGGACGCTCCTTGTCTTCATAATGTTGAAGATCCTAATAATTAAGTACCAATTACTTATTAAATACTTATTAAATGCTACATTAATTACGAAGCAAGCTACGATTTTAAATATTAAAATCTTTGGTATTGACTTCGAGGAAATGCACGATATTTCACTTTGATTTATTTGTGCAAGTGATGCAAAACAAGACAAATAAATTGAGGAAAGTAGACATAAAAAATTTACATAAAATTTTGTAGGACTCTGCCAAAAGATTTTATTAGGTTGGCCTCATTGCATTCCTTCTTTTTCTTTTTCTTTTTTTTTTTTTTGGGTCAATCATTCATCTCTCCTTCTTCCCACTCGACTTTTCGTAATATTTACTAGTGAGATAACGGTTATTTTATTATAAAATAAAAACTGAATGCTTTTATTCTTTCGCAATTATATTGGAGTTCCTCATAGTTCATCATATTTATGTACGGACCCCAAACTACTTACTACTTTCTCGAAATGATCCAAGTGCACGTACAATTTTCAGCTCGCGTTTTACTGTTTCAATCCGAACGGCAGAAGGTTCATCGCAAGCGTATGGCTCGGTGCGGGACCAGAATACAAGACTGCTATTGAAAGCCAGTAAACTACTACCACGTGTTATCCAACCATTGGCGTGACTAGCGTCGAAGATGCTACATGGATATGCTTTACCCATTTTAGCATCATATCGCCAGGTATTGGGTGGCCTTTGTACGAAGAAACTCACGAGTCCAGGTCGACGATATTTTATTTATTTAAATGATGCAAAAGCAAGTAATCTCATTATTAAATTATTGCAATAAAAATTCCAGCCATTAAAGAGGAAATCATGATTTTGTTAATTAGGTGTGTCGCTATTAAAAAAACTAAACATATTTTGTCACAACTCCTCATTATTATCAATGCTGTACCCATTTTTACTTTTTTATTTTTTATATGTGTTTTTCATTATTTCCCTAAAAATTTATAAAACATCTCATTTTAATTTTTTTAAACTAATATACACTAAATACATTAACATATTTAAAAAATAGTATACGGAGATTTTAACCAATATACTAAATCAATATCGTTTAAAATGTGAACATTCACACATAAAAATTTTTACGTATTTGTTCCACACACACATATATATATATATAATTTTTTTCCTTTATTATTATTATAATTTTTTCACTCACTCAAAGGACGCGGTTGTATAAATCTGTCAAATATAGGGCCAGGATCGAAGTTATCAGACTTTACGCGTAATATATCGAGCAGGTTAAGATTTCTACCAAAGTCTTAAAGTCTAAACAATTACTAGACATTTGAATGGGTTCAGATTGATAAGACAAGCTCAACGTAACCACCCATTAAGCTAAAATTAAATGGGTGTGATTAAGTCAAGCGACAGAGACTCTATTATTAAATATTAGTGCAAAGGATTAGAGTTATCCAGTGGACACACCCAGCCAGAAAAAATAAAAATAAAAAGTAAAAATAAATGGGGAGGTGGGCTCTGAGCAGGATTTGCAATGATAAGACCCAAATGGGGCCAAAGAACAAGAGAAAATTACAAAAGATATTAAATTTTACTTTAAGATCATGCACTACTAATTTAGTGTCCAATTTTGAAATGTGCTTTTAGTAAAGAAAGAAGGGGTAAAGCATTTGTATGTGTGCTCAAATATGCTAAATGCTACCCCAAAAAAAAAAAAAAAGAAGGGGGGGAAAAAAAACAGAGGCTCAAAGGTCAAGAGTTGGCAAAGCGAATTTTGCTGCAGAAATCCTTCGAGGGGAAGGTATCTCTAACTGGAGGTTCTCCATGTGCTATTTTATTGTGGCTTTATCAGAGGCCAGAGCTGAGATTGTGCTCGGCGGGGCAGTTGGCACTGTTTTGAATCCAAAACCTAAATTTAAGCTGGCTTGGCGAAGCACTGGCCCATCTGAAATGTGCTCAGCTTTTTTATAGGAGATAAACGGGCTCAATTCTTTTACCCAATTTGAGGCCCATAATACTTTTCTCTTGGACCACCCCAAAAAAGAAGAAAATTTAACGTTAGACTTTTGTTTTTTTTTTTTTTAATGTGGGGGAGCTAAATTATTAGAGGGGCCGGGTGGGGGTGGGGGGGGGGGGTGTGGTCAAAATAAATGTTTTTTTAATATTTAAGTTCTTTTAATTTTCTAATCTTTTAACTCTATTTATATTTAAAAAACATGGACCTCTGTATTAGATAGCTCAGTAATAAAAAAAATAATTTAAAGACGAAATAGTATATTATAACCCATGAAAATTTAGAATATTGCACACTAGCTTAGTCAATTCAATGATACTTCTAAATGTATTTCTTTTTTAATGTATTTGATAGAATTTATAGATTACATGTTTATCTATTAAACTGTAATTTTAACGAGATAAATCATGTATAATTGAAGTCCTTGTGTCTCTCTAAATCGAATACTACAATGGGTTATGTATCTGTATGTGTGTACGTATGTAATATTAATAATTAAAAAAAATCATATTTTTGGAGCATTTTACTTTTTGATGGGGGAAATTTTTTCAACTTTCATGGGTGACAATTGAGGACAATGGGAGAAATTAGAGTCCCTTTCGATTTTCTTCCCCCACCTTATCCCACGTGCCAATCCAATCAATCCACAAAACGGTTTGTCAACTGCCAACTAATTCTTTCTTTTATAATGCACTTTTGGATTCTAACGGAGTAGTAGTAACACTGTTTATAGTTGCGTAGATTAGGGGACAATAAAACGACGCTTGGGCGGTGTGTAAAAAAAAAAAGCGACCCATAGAAATTCTCATACAAAGACTAAAACTTTATGAAAGGATTGGCTTCAAGTTTTCATATTTATATTAAGATAATGAGGACGGCCCATCTTAAGAATTGGAATCTTTCTTGCAAAACCATCAAGAAAAAATTGATACACATGATGATTGGAAAGTGGGGGCGTATTTTTATTCACGTTCTTCTTTCTTTTGTAAATGAGAGCTTTTGATTTATTTTCACCCAAAAGCATAGATTTTAGAAAAGTTTTGATTCTTAGAGAGGGAAGAGGAAAAAAGAAAAAAAGAGTGGGGAAACAAATAAATAAAGGAAGAAAAACCAGAGAGGTTCTGAAAGCGATGATGATTGATGAGCAAAGAAGTTGAAGTTTGGGGCCTGGT
This sequence comes from Aegle marmelos, assembly GCA_030449875.1. Taxonomy (NCBI): domain Eukaryota; kingdom Viridiplantae; phylum Streptophyta; class Magnoliopsida; order Sapindales; family Rutaceae; genus Aegle; species Aegle marmelos. The sequence continues at coordinate 5,081,429 of JASUUL010000093.1, forward strand.
CGGTTTCAACTTTCCAGTTGGTTCAAATTGAGGTCATACTACAGTTGTACATATAATCCCTGTCTTGTTGAAGTCATGAAACCCAAATTTAGCCTATCTCAAGGAGCCTTACTCACAAGCCACATCTACTGTATGCATTCACCAAGCCGAACGGATCCTTACTGATTCAAGCCATCCACTGATCTACTGATCTGTGCCAAGCATTGCCGATTTAGTTACTTTATCTCGTCAACTTTCAGGGAAACAACAAAAGGAATCCCGCCTAAACTCTCTTATCTAGACATAGTTGTTCCTAGCATCTGGATTCACAATTGATAGAAGTAGGCTAAATTTAGCTATTGAAAAGGGCCACTCCACACTTATTTTAAATAAACTTTACAAAAGGAAAGATACCGTACTTGCATGAAGTTCTACCACTAAGACACTTCCTGCATGCTCATACCATTTGAGTGAAATCTTAGAATGCCAGATTACATCATACACTCCCTTGTGAAATTGTTTTGCGTGATCAACAAAATCTGACAAAATGTTGCCTTCCTTATTCAAATCAATTTTGATAGCCTCAACCAGGGAAACTGACCACGGGTGCAACAAATGAATTCAACGTTTACATCCAAAAGTATAAGGAAGGGGAGGCATTCACTATTACAGAATTGTCCTGTTTCTACTGCAATCTAGAAGCAATTCTTGGAATCATCTCATCTGAGCATGCTTTTGGCTGCTGGCCGATTCGGCATCCTGGGAATCATCCTTCACATTTGAGTGTTCCTTCAGATTTGAGTGTTGTGCATTTGCAAGTCTTTCAGCTTCAGCTTTCTCAACCAGAGCCTGTCTCTGCATGGCTGCCATCATCTCCCTCATAGTCTTCTCCTCCCCTTCCAGTTGCATTTTCACTATAATCTCAGCTTCCTTATCAATTGGTTTGAAGTATTCTTCGATGGCAGCTTCCTGAGCATAAAAACACGACTTTCCTTTACACAACAGAATCAGGAACTTAATTTGAGACATGTAACTGGGGGAACAAGACAAGGAGACAAAAGAGACTGCGAAATCAAAAGAATTATAAAGCCTCCACTCTAGCTCCAAGTGCTTTACCATGACAGAAAATGAACAATCTATGAAGCAAAAGCAAATCATTTAGACTTTCAGGTGATAGGATTTATGAGTTCAGGTAATGCATTGCCAGCTAAAGGTTAAGTAACCAGGGCCCCTGTCTAGTAAAAGGTGAACCAAATTGTTTTATAAACCTTACTTATGTGTAGACGTAAATTATGCCACATTCTCCAATTAAGGATAGACATAACAATGCAGAATTAGCGATGAACAGAAGAACCTCCTCAAAATAATCATTGGCCAATATAGGCCATTGAATGCGTAACTCACTGTTTCTTCTAGCTTCTTATTCAAATTCTGCATTTCCTCAACCATACGGCGAACCTCAGATAATATAGCTTGTTCAGGGATTTTCCTTAGAGCAACCTTCCTTTCTTGCGCCTGCAGGAAAAGTACCGTGGAAAATTAGGAGAATGTGAAGCCAAATTTCCTAGAGAACATGTTGACCAATTTGTTATGATAAGAAATTGAGAATGGTATTAACTGAATAGAATGCAATACAGCCAAAACAGTTAGAAAAAATGCTATAAAGCATTAAAAATAGGAGAGAAGAGAGATCATGTCAATAAATCTGCCACACGCTATGCTTCAAAATAATCTGGCGTGTAAATTAGTGAAGGTAAAGCATCGTTAGAAAAATTTGGATACATTGTTCAAATTCAAGAGTTCAGATTATTGTGAATAACAGTTTTGGACCTAAATGCCATAACAGATGATTAACTTAAAGGAGTTTAACAAAAGAAATTTCTCCATGCAAAAGCTTCCAAATTCCATTTCTTCCTTTTCTAAGGGGCAAGGTTTTCATAGCTCTGCAGGTAAATATTTTTCCTTCGTCTGTTCCTATGATTCACTAGTTAAATCTCAGATTAAACACCACTTATAAGATTAATTGCTTTTTGAAAGGGGATAAAAAAGAGTAACCAAAAAAACAATACGGATCTACAACCCCCAACATCAAAAGAAATATGAGTGCTTCTGGCAGTTGTATGCCATCATAATACTGCATTTTCTAGTTACTAACAAGCAGCAGAAACCACACATAGGAAGATTAGCATTTGCAGAGAGGAAATGCAAAAAGAAAATAAGCTGGGTTTACAGAAATTAATTTGAAAAGGCAATGCTCATGTTCCATTTTTTGTTAATCTGAGAAAATCTAGTTAAGAAGATAATTGTTTGCAGTGAACAAACATCAAAAGAAGATGAGCCAAGTAGGAAGAAGGATCACGATACACTATTTCAGCCACTAAACAAGAAATTGGAACAAGATGGCAAAACAATGTTTGAGCACCAAAAATAAAGGATATCACTACAAATATGAATAACCTGAAGAGAGTAAAACCACTATGACGAAGAAAAATTAACCAAATTCAATCTACAGGCTGTAAGATAGGACAACAAATGCAAGAAACCAGAACGTAACAAAAAAACTACATCACAAGCATGCTTACCTCACACAACACATTAAAATTTTATCTACTAGAGAACTTAGAACATGAATAAAAATTAAGCAGAATTTGAAGCATGTTAAACATTAAAATGCCTAAATCTACATGACAACAAAGAGAAATGAATGTAACAAGAAGTAAACCTGTTGGAGACGCTTCTCAAGCTGCAACCTGTAGGATCGAATCCTCCGTTCCTCATATCCAGAAAGAACCCTCACATAGAACAAAGCTCTTTTACCAAACTGTAATAGCTTATCCATCCTAATTATTCATTAATTCAACGCATATAAATTCCTATACAAGCATAGGAACAGTAGTCAATAAGATTTGAAAAAAAAAAAAAAAAACTCTAGTAGGGCATTAAAAATCCCATGGCAAGGTTATACTGCATAGCCATAGTGGGTTGCCATTAGAATAGCAAGCTTTGTAGGCTGAGCTAGGCATCTCCCACTAAATGTGTAGGGTGATAATTCATTATCCAGATTAGTTCCACAAACCAAGCACAATAATAAATACCATGATTATTAACAACCCAATGCTCTCAAATTGACCATGAAATAAATCTAATTCAATCATTGAGCTACCCAATCAAAATCTCCATAACATAAAAAAAAAAACAAACCCACAAGATAGGAAATTTCGGCTGAATTTAGCAAAACAGGACTGAAATGACTCTCAATTATAGTGTTATAATAAACAAGTAAAACAGAACAAAGAGGATAAAAATAACTAGCAAGGTCTTTGCAGAAACGAAAGTGAAGAAGGTGCCACCACGTGTACCTGTGAGCTCAATAAGAGCAAAAATGTTGATGTGATTGTGAAGTTCAGAGGGGTGATGAACGATACAAAGAGGAAGCACTCGATCTTTGAGTCAACAGCGAAGCCGCGGCGATTGATTCGACGATTTGTTTGTATAATCCACTCGAAATGGAAGAGGGAAAAAAGGGTTTACCGACTTATTAACTGACGTACAAGGCTAAATTAGAGTGGAGTGGGATTATTGGACTAAGAATTATAATTGGACAAAATTAAATTGAATTAAATTAAGTTAAATTATGTGTAGCACTCACTTATGTTTTAATACAAAATACGATTGAATTATATTGAATTAAATTTAAAAAAATATTAAATTTTATTTAATATTTGAATCAAGAGATATGTGATAAGAAATATTATAACTAATTAAAAATAAAACTAATAAAAATTATATAATAATCATAATTATAATAAAAAATATAAGTTATTTAAATTATAGGCTATTTCATATTTCATTTCATTAAATAAAATAAATAAAATTATTCAAGTAACAAATTAATTAGTAAATTTCTAGCAATTCATGAACAAAAAAAATTACTTAATTAATAATAAATAAATAATTTTTAAAGTTACAAACAAAAATAGTAAAATAAATTATTTGAGATATCATAATTTTTCTTCCCATTATCTAATCTAATTAAACCCAAAATTAGAATTACCAATCCTATAAATATAGAATTAAAGTTTGAATTTAGTCCATTAATCTTAACAGGGACAGAGATTTGATTTTGTTTTAATTGCTACTTATTTTGAGGATTAAAATATGCAATCCAAAATTTATTTAGATTTTGAAATAAGTCGAAACTGCCCCTTTTTCAAGTCTACTTTTCATTTTCTATAAAGGGACCCTCAGGCGGCTTGTGAAGCAAGTCAGCGAGGCAGTCAAAAACTGCTGGATCCCAAGAAAGGTCCGCCAAATTGAAGTTATCGCCTGTTACGCATTGCCAAAGAATAAAGCTCCTTACACTCCTAAAAAAGGTCCATTGAAGTTATAGCTTGTTACCCATTGCCAAAGAATAAGGGTACTTCACTCCCAAGAAAGGTCCATTAAATTGAAGTTATAGCTTGTCACATATTGCCGAAGAAGTGAGGGATGCACAACCTGAGCCTTAGTAGGGGCGGAAATTCAGATGAAAATGAAGATGAATAATTTTGGTTTTCGCACATGCTGAGGCATCTTGTTCTCCTCCGTGCTCTCCCAATACTTCTCCATAAATCTGCAAATGCTTCCGTAATCAGCAGATTTTACGACAAAAACATACATCACAACATTACGATTCCACTGTAAATGCTCCCTTGTCCAAAATGAGTGCTCAAGTCCTCATATAACAACATTTCAAAAATTTCCTGACATTCACATTCTCTAATTCGCACAAGAAACAAGTATCGAATCCAGGACTTGCTCATTGAAGAGCACACAAAAATAAAATGCCAAAGTGCCAGCCCAAGAAACACACAAACTTCGGATTATACACTTAAACCGCCATAGTAAACTGCAAACAGTGAACTTTTTTATTAAAACTTGGTTTCACCACCCACAGGGCGTTCTCAATCAGCCAAATAGCAAAAATTAGAATACTACGAACACAACTGCCCCCACACATTACATCCTATTGTTAAGTACAGTTTGGAGAAGAGAAGTAAACACAAAAATATGCACAACTAATTTAGTTATTTTGCAATCCATGATGAAACAAGCACTGTCCCTCCAGCTACAAATTCAGTCTCTCCTCTTCTTCTTCTTTTCCTCTTTCTCAGCGGCATTCTTCAACTGCTTGCCAGAAAAATAAAATAAAATTAAGACAAGGGTTATGCTAATTTTAAAGAACATAAGCAGAAAAATTGAAACTGGTTTTAACGACAATTTAACTTACCATGATTATGAGAATACGAACAAAGACAGCAACAAAGTCAGTGAAAAGAGTCAAGGCATGCTTCACATAATCCAAGTCTCCGAAGTGAGCTTTCTCAATTATATCCTGGGTATCCACCACAATGTAGCCAACAAACACCAACAGCCCAAAGTATAACTGCAAAAACAATAAAAAAACGCACAGGATCGTATATTTTAACACATGCCAATAAAAGGATCTTCAAAATAATAATTAAAAGAAAAAGAAAAAGAACTCTTAGAATGAAAGTTCACAGTTAACATCCTCTAACCTCAAACTTGAAGATAGCTGTTGAACCACCAAAGATAGAGGAAGCAAAATGCAACCAGAGAAGCATGGACAAGCCTGATGAAAGCAAGCCACCTAGATAGAGATACTCTCTACGCCTTGCAACCATGGCAGCTACAGAAAAACAAGCAAAAGCCAGCCCAGTTCCCACAAATGCAGATATCAGAATGCTGTAGCAAAATAAAAAGAAATTACGATCAGCACAGACAGCTGCAAACATCAATCAAACAAAACAAAAACATAACCGATGCGAACATAATATAGAAACAAATGTTTGAAACATTTATAGATATTGGATACCTTGGGTCAATTTGAATGGTGATATCAATCAAAGGACCAATTGATGCACCTTTAAAGAAAGCAGTAGCCATGAGTAGAGAAACCCTCTTTTTCTGCTCATCAAGCACAAATCAAAAGTCAGCACCCAAAACAAAACATCAAGAGAAATAAAGAGCATTAAAACTGTGTGTATATATTAATATTAAAGAAAGAGAGGATACCTCTTCATGACTAGGGGTTGCGAGAAGCCAAACCATTGATCCAATCATTGCAAAAACCGTAAGCAAGCCACCAATGTTCCAGAGGAGATGGAGGTAGACTCCAGTAGCTGATGCCACCAGCGCACAACATAACGACAGATAAACCTAACAAAATTGCAAAATTTCCCAAAAATCACCAAAAAAAACTAATACGACGAGATTCAACTACGGATATTAAATCAAAGCCCTTTTGAATTAAGGCGATCCCAGATTTCCCCTTTTCCTTTCTTTTTTTGGATATGAATTCCCAGGAAAGCGATACGTTTAAGAAATTCTTAATTACACAAAACGCTAAATATCTCTATAATAGGAGCAACTGTCAATCAAGAAATTGCGCACAAAAAAAAAATTCAATATATTGACGGGGAAAATAAATTAAAAATTAAGAGTCCAACCTGCTTAAGGTGAGACTGGACGGCGGGAGAGATCTGGTGAAAGTTCTTGAAGGACTCCCAGCGGGATTCGCTGTTACGAGACTCGAAGTAGGAAGAGAAAGCATCCATTCTTGATTATTAACGTTGTCTGTCTGAAAAGCAGCCTCGAGAAAATTGTAGGAGAAAATTCTGATACAGTCGATCGCAAATGAGACTAGCCAGGAATCCTGATGGATATTTATAGCGTTCAGATGATGAAAGTTTTTCTTGGAACTTTCTAGGATTTACGTCGTTACAATATCGCCCTTTCTGTAAAGGCGTAATTACCATTGTGTCCTCCGAAGTGCGTTATGAAATGACAACCCCCCGCCCCCAACGCCGCACGCTGTTGAATACTATTTCATTTTCATATTGATAATATATGCGTGTTCGCTATATTTTAAAGAAACTTGTCGGCTTTATGTAATTTACATTTTTAATTATGAAATTTCTGAACCATTAATTCATGGCGTGGGGTCCTCAACAAAAATAGTCAAACTTCAAAAGTTGAGAAGAATTCTCCAATGGTAAGAGGGTAGTTACGGAAATTACGAGGACAAGCTAGAAATTTCGCGAGTTTGGAGGACAAATTCTGGTGTGCTGCAGTACAGCCGGGCGACAGAAGTTCGATGATAACAAGCAGGAGACCCTCTAAATTTCGAATAAACATCACTTTGCCATTAAGAAAACCGGAAAACTAATATGTGCTTCTATCTATTCCTGCAAACTACGTCATTTAACCAATGACATGTTGCCACGTCAGGAGCGCATACTCATCTAAGTCAATTTAATGGATCCCAAATGAATAACATATTATGGTTTATTAATAAATTATTGTTAGCCGACTGCTAAAATTTTAGACAAATTGACATATTATAGACGTGTGTAAGGCTTGAAAAATATTCGACCTCGGTAATAATTCGGATCCCAAACTTGGATTTGACTAATGGTGTAAATATCTGTATTTATCAAAATAATGTAATCAGTTAAGAAGATTATGTAAAGAATTAAAAAAATATATATATAATTGATCACAACTTCTCTCTCTTTATGTTTAAAAGTCTCTCCACTCCTTTCGGATACATCAACTTGATTTTAATTTTTCTTTTTCACTAGCTTTCTTTGTTACTCACTTTACTTATATCTATTTAATTAAAGTAGTGACCGAGTAAAACATTAAAATTTAAAATATACAATAAAACTAATTATAATAAAAAAAATTATTATATTTATTCACTCTAGACACTTAATTGAGTACTCCTTCATATAGGATTTCCCACGTCATTCATTAAACTGTGATAAGTTAATAATTAATAATAAAATCAATTAATATCATATGCATAACATTAAATAATTTGTGACATATTTCAACGAAATATCTAAACTAAGTAACAATAATATTAATTGATTTAAATATTTTTCAAACATTTTTTTGTCAAAAGAAAAAGGGGGTGGAACATACATGGTGATAAGTTAATAATTAATAATAAAATCAATTAATATCATATATGCATAACATTAAATAATTTGTGACATATTTCAGTGAAATATCTAAACTAAGTAACAATAATATTAATTGATTTAAGTATTTTTTCAAACACTTTTTTGTCAAAAGAAAAAAGAGGTGGGGGGTGGAACATAGGTGGTCGTCAAATTTTGAAATTTGAATGACCAATCAAGCAGGTATGATTAACAATCGAGTGGAAAAGCAATGATCATATAAATTGAACAAGGAAGTCTAGCTGAGTGAAGTACGACATTACACACCATCATGTGGTGACACTGAATGAGATTGAAGATAAGATGAAGATAAGATTCCAACAAGATAAAAAGGAGGGAGCATGATTACATTGTATAATTGGTACGAGAATTCTGAGGTTCTCAATCGCTTTGTTCGGCCACGACACAACCCCTTCCAGCTTTAAGCTCCCCCGCCTTATTTCTTAGTTTTGAGGGAAGGAAGGCCACTTTAGCTTTCCTCGAACAGAGTTCCTGAGAGTCGCTGGCCTTGCTTCAGAGATACCAGACCCCACTGAGATAATTGAGTTTTGTATTTTCATGTTCTGAGGGGTGAGGGCCAATGATGTCTACTGCTTTGATTTTTGTCGTGTAAATTGTAATAATGATACAGTTGGAGCTCCTCAGCTCCATCGTGTCAGTGTAAAAATTTACAGTAGATTACAACAAAAGGAAAACGAAAAACCTTAAGCTAAAATGCCTTAACCTGGATGCACTCACAGAAGCTGGTAAGCACAGAGGGTCGATGGACAATAACTACTGGTTTTAAGGTCCAAAAATGAGTGTTCGGTTCGCTACTAAGATATCGTCAAAGGTCTGGCACTGCATTGTTTGCGTGATGGATTGCCAGTTGTGTTGTCAAGGCTGGACCCTTGCCTGAGCAGCTTCTGCTTTTTCAGCATCTCATGGCAAGGAGCAAAGAACTCATGTTTTAAAGCATCCTCTGCACTGATTCTCAGTCTTGGGTTCACAGTTAAGCACTTGTCCACCAGATCAAATAATGAACTTGGGATTACCTCAAGGAAGTCTGGTCTCTTTGTGTTCAATTTACACCATTGGGGTAGGCTAATTGGTGGCAAAGATATTGTAGCATAGAGGTCCTGCAATGAAATGATGATAATTAATTGGCATATTTCCTAATAACTATAGCATCAAGTTAATTTGGTAAAATAACGGATAAATACTTCAGGGAATGACGATTCACGGTTGTGTAGTTTTGCAACTTCCCATAGTTCCTCAGAGCCCCTCAACTTTGCAATATCCTTAATATTCCTGGCGATACATGGTTGGAAAAATTAGATAATAGGATTACATAGAACTGAGTAAAATGATTTTCATGTCTAAAAGAGATTCTTACTGTTCAGGATCACCAAAAAAGGGTGTTCTACCGACCATTAGGTAGAGTAAGGTGACCCCTGCAGACCAGATATCAAGCTTGGGACCTTGATGTTGAGATCTAAACAATACCTGCATAAAAATGATGTTACGTCTATTTCCTTAGAAAAACAAATTAAGAAGAGATATCAATAATGTTAAGAAGTTCAGATATTTCCTCAAGAGATAAGGACAATATTAGATAAGCAGTAATGGGCATAAATTAAAACCCTGGTGAAAGCAAAATTTGGTTTCAAGTTCTTGGTGATAGTGGCCGACTTCACAAGGACCTCTTTGATGATTGCTATCATAACTACTAAGATATTGAAGATACTTATAAATCATTTTAGAAATATTTTCTTTAGTAAAATAACAATGCATCTTCATTTTTCAATCACAACAAACCATGCCGCCTTTCAGGGTTTAAAAAATAAATAAATAAAAGATGCTGATGTATGTCCATAGAATGCCAGGTGTTGAACTAAATAGAAGCTCTGAATTGGGTGAATATCAAAGCATTAACTATTTTATTATCTGCGTCACCTCAGGAGCTCGGAATCCTTTTGTTCCAGCACAAGGACCATCTTTCTTCTGCTTCTCATTCCCTAATAACAAATAAAATATGATTAATACAGGCATTGGATGTAATTTTTTCCTTTTTGAAGATAGTCATTGGATATAATTAGGTCAAAACAGAATTTGCAAATCTGAAATTGGACGGACCTTTGTTCATCAAGCCAGCTCCAGCAACAGAAATGCCATTTGAGTGCAGAGGCATTGGAGTAATATAAACGAACTCTTTACCCATTTTTCCAGGTGGGGCAACAACTCGCTTTCTCCTAGGAGCAGGACAATCCAATGCTTCATAATTTGGGTTAGTCAATGCTTTCTGCAAAAGGCTAATGAGCTCCTTCCTTCCTTGGCATGGCAATGGTTCTCTCAACCTTTCTGCAGAAGTCCTAGTGCTTGTAGCTTCTTTTGCAGAGGTTATACCAGAGCCATCTGCACCTTGACTGTTGATAATGTTCCGACTACCCAAGTCATTATAGACAATTGTTTGTCCTACAACCTCCCTTTTCAGGCCCTTAAGTCCTAAATTTGAGCCTTTTCTGGTGGCTTGTTTGACTGCATCCAGAGATTTTGCACTTGGGACCTTCCTACTGTTGGCAGGAGGTACATATTTAGCACCGGAAAGAGTAGCCTGATTGAAACTGGCATCGAATCCTGCCTTTAATTTGCCTGCAAAAATTACAATATACCTCCATAAATTATTGTGGTTTAACCGTGCAATATTATAACCGGGACAATATGGGCACAACATATTCCAACAAATTAGAAGATACACTTTAGTGTTTTAAAGGGAAGAAAAGGTATAATGAAATTAAGCTTGCAAATAGCAAGATGAAAAGAAATAAAAAAATTAAGCAGGCAATCCAATATGCAGTTCGGAACCTAACAGAGTAAATTTTATTTAATTTGATGGTCTTGTACTTCTGTACTGTTTGTTTAGAAGTATTAACTTTATGAGGGTGCGGTCAAGTTTTCATTCTTAGGACTAGAATTGTGCTGATTTTATGCTTGATTTGCCACTAAGTCAGACAGAAGGGAAAGCTTACTTATGGCTCCATGCTTCTGATGCAGATCCTGTTGAAGTAAAGGGGGAAAAAGTTAATCATCAAACTATGACAACCACAAGGCCAGGAAAAAGAATAATACAAAACACACCAAAAGACAGACGAAGAAAAGTACCACTAACCGTTGCAAGATTAAAGTCAATGAGATAACCTTTAACAGCCTTACAAGAGAAGAGGAAGTTGCCAGGTTTAACATCTCTATGAATTATTCCCTGCATGTGAAGAATGTAAAACATCATGAAATATGTTAGTATCATGTAAGCCTCATGGGCAAGTATGTGGCTACAATGTGTACCTGCTTATGCAGACTTGCTAGTGCCCGGAACATACAGTAGCCATACCACTGTAACTGAGAGAGATCTATCTCTTTTTTCAATACCTAATATTTAAAACAAAGAGAAAAAAAAGAAATGAAACAAACAAATAATTACATAAAGAGAAAAGGAAAAATGCATTGAAGAAAAATCACCTCAGGTCTGTCATGCTTAACATGCTCTAGAACAAAGCAATCAGAATCACCACTCTTAAAACAGCCTTCGTATTTTATTATAAAGTTTTTCCCCCTGAATAAAAAGGATATCACTTGCATATTATAATTCACTCTCTTGCAACCTCAAAACACAAGAAAGATGTTGTAAGTGAACTTTTTTTTTGGCAACCGTACCCAAAACGCTCCAGCATTCTCAATTCATTACTAACATGGTGTTTATTAACATTTGCATGAGGGCCTGCAGGGTCATAAAACAACCTGATGTCAGGGTAGTGCTTTTGAAGTGACTTCTTCCACCATGACCAATGACTAATATGGGCTAATTCACTATTACAGAACATTTCACCCAACATGGAATTCAATGAGTGTTTAAGAAAACTTATAGTATACTAGTTTAGACAATGCTTTTCTGGGTATAAAATTTTCCAACAAATTTTCATTGACAACATTTAAAATCTCCTCATATCCCAGTCCTTGTCATGATTTTATTTCTCTACAGAAAATGCTACTTGGAAACAATTACATTGATAAAAGTTAGCCATAACTGAAAGCAAAAGATAAAGAAATGAGATGACTCACTTACATTTAATGGCCACTAGGGTGCCATCACTTTTCCTTCGTGCCCTGTAAACAGTGCCATAACCACCTGCAGTTTGAAGAAAGGTTAACACCTTAATCCACATTGTAATAAACAAGGATGTGAAGCAAAATAACAATTATAATACTCTTACCTGATCCCTCTTCCTCTTCTACAATAAATGATTCAAAGCTAGGCAGAATCTTTGCATTTGTTTGATCCTACAAAACAAGCATCAATTAATCTGAAAAAAATAAGGGGATAGCTAAATATGGTGCACAACTTACTATCAAAAGATGGTTTTACTACAGTTTAGAATGATGAAACAACATATCAAATAATTGGTAGAACACATGAGATTCTAAAATATCATAGGAGCACACCTTAGGAGAAAGGGTGTTAGAGTTTCCCCTTTGATCTTTCATATCATTAATATTCCCTTTGGCTTTCAGCGCCATAACGCCAGAGATGTGATCTCTTTTACACTGCTTCTTCTCTTTGGCAGCATTAAAAGCCTTATTATGTCGTGAAGTCTGCAGTTTTGGATCCCTTCCATCCCTGTGGAGGAATTTTGTCTTTGCAGAGGGTTTCCTCAACTGCCTATTTGTGACAGGAAGTTCAGCTGCTGGTGATACAGCCCTTATATCCACATGAATGTCATGCTCATTATTCAAAGATGGCTTATCAATCAGGGTAGTATCTAATAGCAGCACAAGATTTTCCATTCTTTTTGTGCTACCTAAATCAGTGAACGGTTCTTTCTCCTCACCATCAACAATTGTGTCATACCCTAAAGTTTCAGCATCTGTACTTTTATTAGCATAATTAACAACCACAGTCTTTGCTGCTGATGCATTGTTCTGTTTCATATTACCCAGACAGTATGGGGGATCAACCCTTAAACCATTTTTAAGATCTGGTAATCTAGTTGTAAGAGTTAATTCTGAGTCAAACTCACATTGCATTAATGTTTTAGGCACCATCATTTCTGCAAACATTTTCATTCCCACCCTACCATCTACATGTACAGTGTCCTTGAGCTTGCAACTTAACCGTCCATCTCTGAACTTGAAAATTGAGGGAGGCTTGAGCATCACTTGATTCACGATAACTGACAATTGAGTTTGTCTTTGAATTGTGCTCCTGCTGATTCCATCGGTTATATGACAACTTACCTGCACTAATACTTTGGTTCAACAACAGTTGAAGATAATAATCTACTACATTATTCAAACTTAAGAACACACACCCAAATACTTACAAAATATATTAGAAATGAGAAGCAAAATAATAAATTAGAACCTATTTAATTTACAATTCTGGTGCAATTTGACTTTTACTGTTGAAAACAACAAACTGCAGCTTACTTTCTGAAAACTGCTTACGATCAGCATATCAAACGACTTTCTATATAACCTGAGCAGAGACGACAGCTAACAGCCTAACATCACCAACTCAACACAAAAATTAAATATAATTAACTAAAAAAATTACCGTTTCTGTAGCATTTTGAATCCTCTTGGCCAAAGGCACTGTAAATCACTCACCAAAAAACGGGAAAAATCAAATACGATACGGAAAAAGGGGAAAAAAAACGGTTAAAATAGAAAAAGGAAAGCAAAGAGCAAGGTACCTTCTTCACATGTATCTGTATCATCAAACGGAGATCGTTTTCGTTTCATAAAAACCAACCTCCACGAATCCTCAGAGCGAGGTCCAAGTTCAAGCGGCGGCGTCAAAGCATCGAAGAAGCAGAAATTATTGGCTACAATTTCAGCGAAAGTCAGTAGAGCAATAGGAGAGAGAATGACATAGAGATCGTCTGTTAGTGAAATCGGAGAGTAAGGGATTAGGCAGAGAGATTGTATGAGGTCAGGAGTAGCGTGGAAAAGGGTGCATCTGGACGCAATCTCGGCCAGCCCGACCGGCCGGCGTTGGGAGAGGAGGAGGGAGAGGATGTGCCATGCTTTCTCCGATACTGACTCGGTGGTGAGTTGCTGAGTTGGCATCACGAGTTCAGGTGGAGAGAAAAGTTAGGGTTTGAGTCTTTGAGAGCAAAAGAGGTGCATTTGTGCAAAGAGCGGGACAATGTGGGTAACGGGATGGAGGGAGGCGGGAATCAGACACGTTTGAAATTTGAGATTTAGCACGTGCGATTCCCCGCCGAGCCAAAATGATCCATTCCAGATCAGCTGATCCGTGTTTCCGTGTAAATACAACGGAACTTTAATGCGTCGATAATATTCATTATTTTCTATCCCTTTCCGAATGGCAAGGGTGAGCAAATCAGACTTAGGTTTAGGTTTTTCGAATGTCAGCTTGGATTATAATTCATTCGAATTATTAAATTCAGTTCAATTCAATTTGAAATTTAAATCAATACTAAATTAAAAAAGAATTAATTTAGTTTGACTTAGTTTAGACTGACAAGAGTTTTTACTTTTATTTTTATCTTTATTTTCTCATCAACTAAACAATTAAGATGTGCTTATTTGTCAGTAATTAAAATGAGTTAAAATAAGAATAGAGAGTTAATATCATAATAAGTTATTTACTTGACCTGTAGAAATTGGAATGAGTTGAAATCCCATTGATGTGTTTATTTTATCTTAAAATTATAATCAGAATGAGTTAAATTGTAAAAAATTATTAAAAATACCTATCGAATTATTGTCATAATATTTTATATTTTAATTATAGTAATTATTTATTCAAAAATTATTATTATTATTGTTTTTATCACCATCATCAATAATGTATTAATATATTAATTAATTATAAAAATTTGTAATTAATTAATTATAATATTATATAATTATTATGATTATTTATCCAAAAACTATAATTACTAATATAATTATAGTTGATATTATCGAGGACAAATGATATAAGAGTAAAATTTACAACAAAAGATAGTTTGCAGATGATGTATGACAATAATCATCATCGTCCTCGAAGCACTCATGATTAAAGGAGTTAGCATTATTTACATAATCAGAAGACATTGAAATTATTAAAAATAGAGAGAAAAAAGAAGTTACTTGCCAAGAAAACTGAAAACTAAAAGATTGAATCTCCACGAGGTAGGTAAATGATGTAGAGGATGGTTTATATAGCGATGAGAAAATAGAGAAATAATTTGAGCTCTTTTGCTTTTGATATACAAGAAGCTAAGAGTTAGGAAGCAACTATTGTAGGAATAATGAGATAGTCGATTAGGGTGTGCGAGAAAAAGTAAAGTAAAGATAAAAAATACATTGGAGTCAACAAAATTATGCTTCATGGAGAGCATGAAGTAAGCTCCCTTAAGGATGGAAAGTAATAGAACTATCTTCCTGAACAGTTAGAATTATATTCTCTCAAGAATAGAGAGAATGAGTGATACTCCCAAAGCAAAAGAACTGTACTTCTTGAGGAGTAAGAATCATACTCCTCCAAGAATAGAGAGTTGATGTGATGCTCCCAGAAGAAGAGGAATAGAAATTATGCACCTGCAAGAATTAAGAATAGGAGTATGGAGTTGTGGTCCATAAGAATGAGGTCCATTTGTGAGAGATGATAAAAGTTATGGATTTATGAGATCTTAATCCATTCTTAGATCATGAGCCGCACAAAAAAAGTCTGGTTAAAGTAGGAGAGTTATCAATAAATCAAACCCAATAAAATAAAGTTGATAATGCAAGGATGTTGCTTAATCAATAAGCAAATTAAATAGAGTCTGACATGGATACAACCTGTAAAAAAGTAAAAATATACTATAATTAAAATCCTAAGAGATGAAAGAAAGTTAGATAAAGTACGTTATCTATAAAAAAAACTATAAAAGCATAGGTCTCTCATAACATAAAGAACGGAAGGAAAAATAGCAAAGAGAGAGAGAGTTAAGTTATAAACGCAATATTAATAAAGTACTTATCTTTCTCTACCTGTAGACATAAGCCAAAGACCAAATCATGTTAATTCTCAGTGTCTCTTATTATATTGCTCTTATATTATTTAATTTTCTAAGTTGACCAGAAATCTACATTAATATCAACATTAAGTGAAAACTAAATTACAAAATTTGGAAATGGAAAATAAGTCTTTTAAATTAAAGATAAAATAAATAATTAGTATAAAATTGATTAATTGACGTGGTAAGAATAAAAAAGAAAAAGAAAACTTGAAAATATAGCATAAAAGTAATTACTCAACTTTAACTATTAACTTAAAATTTGGAAATGAAATGAAAGGTAAAACAAATAATAAAAATAAAACTAGTAAATTAACGTACTATTGGTAAATGAAATGAAAACTTACAAATATAATAAAAAGTTAGTAAATTAGTAATAACTACAAAATAAAATATAAATTTTTAAAATGTAAGACTTATAAATGAGAGATAAAATAAGTAAATTAGTGTAGAATTGGTAAATTGATGTCTTACCTATAAGCAAAGTAAATCTATAAAACTAATCATCAATTTTGATACATTGATGTCTTACTAGTAAGTGAACTAAATATGTAAATATAAGGTAAAATTAATCAATCAACATTAATTGTAAAATAAAATATAATTTTGAAAATAGAACATAAAATTTTTAAATGAAAAATAAAATAAGTAAATTGATACAGAACTAGTAAATTAATATATTATTGAAAAATAAAATAAAAACTTACAAATATAACATAAAACTAATAAATTAATATTAAACATAAAATCAACATAAACTTTGAAAATAAGACAAAAGATTTATAAATAAAAGGTAAAATAAATAAATTATTATAAAAGTAGTAAATTAGTGTTTTACTAATACATATAGCAAAAACATGCAAGTGACATATAAAATTTATAGATCAACACAACGTGTAAAGTAAAATATAAATTTTGTAAATTGTGCATGAAACATATGAATAGAAGGTAAAATAAATAAAATAATATAAGAATTATTGAAAAAATAAAAAAACTACAAACATGAAATAAAAACTCATTATAATGTTGATTACCTTGTATATTTACTAATTTTGTATTTAAATTGAATAATGCTAATTTGCTCTTATGTAATACATGTAATATCTTATTAAGGATTAAACTTATTCTTAAAATTAAAATTTCAAAAACTATTATTTTAATATTTTCCAAAGTTTTTGTAAAATGAAGTTATTTTTCATCTTTTAACATTTTTCTTAATAGTAGCCCTAAATGGTACCTAAGCATAAATAAGAAGTAAAGTCTAAGATTATACAAAATATGTATACGACTCAAAATTAAATTAAATTTTATTGATATATCATATATGTTTTTAGTAATATAAGAATAACTTTTTTTTTCTTTTAATTCGGGTTTGATCTATATCAAGATAAATAATTTTACTTAATTAGTTTGTGTAATAAATGAATACTGCTCTAGAAAATGAGAAAAAAGATTTTAAATATCCTAAAATGAATGTAGAGTTTATGATTAAACCAATTCAATTAAACTTGTTTCACTTGTTTTCAGTAAATTTTTTTTGTATTAATTGATGAGTAGTTTTTTTATTTAATTAAAGTCAATGAATAAAATTTTTTTCACTAAAATTTTGTAGAAACCATGTTAATTTTGTTTTGATAATTAATAGTTTGTATGAATTATTTTATTTTATTTTTATAGTACTAATTTTCTATGTAATTTATAAAATTTATGTCTATCATAGTAGTAATATCATAATTTTAATCATAATATTATAAAAATTTCTTTTTAAAAAATACAACTCATATAATAATTTTTGGATAAATTTCAGATTACCTCTTTGTAAATTGATTATCTTCAATTTCTTTTTCTTTTACAAATCCCAAGTTACCCTTATTTTTATTGAAAAGCTAAGACAAAAATGGAGGCTTGCAGATGTTTTTTTTTTTGGGGTCTATTTTTAACAAAAATAGAAGGTAAGTTGAATTTTTCATATGTAATGGAGTTACTTGAAAATAATCAATTCACATAGAATTAATCTAAAATTAACCCTACTTTTTATTTTTTTGTTGGTTTCGTAATGTTCAATTTCAAATTAACCCTACTTTTAATCACGATATTATAAAATTTTCCCTTAAAATACAACCCACATAATAATTTGTGGGTAAATTATGGATTACCTCCTTATGATTGATTTGCAATTTTTTTTTTTACTTCTCTTTTTACAAATCTCAAGTTACCCCTATTTTTATTAAAAAGATAAGTGAAAAATGGAGGTTGGTTGA
The DNA here is from genome assembly GCA_030449875.1 of Aegle marmelos. Classification (NCBI taxonomy): domain Eukaryota; kingdom Viridiplantae; phylum Streptophyta; class Magnoliopsida; order Sapindales; family Rutaceae; genus Aegle; species Aegle marmelos. The sequence continues at coordinate 5,099,741 of JASUUL010000093.1, forward strand.
TGATTTTTTTTTTTTTTGGGTCTTCTTAACAAAAATAAGAGGTAAATTAAGGTTTTCATATGTAAGGAATTACTTGAAAATAGTCCATTCACAATTGATGTAATCTAAAATCAACCCTACTTTTTTCTTTTTTCTTTTTAGGCTTCGTAATGTTCAATTTCAAATTGTCTTTAAAGTGCAATGAAATAAATCCTTAGAATTGCAAACGACCTGAAATAATGGTTATAGAGAGAAAGATTGCCGTATATCTATGAGCTGCTTAAATTTTTAAATTTTTTACTATATTTACTTGATTAAATAATAATTTCTTTTAACATTTTAATGAGTGTATATAATGATTAACTTGCATTGTAAGGGTATATTATCTACTTAGATGCGCATGCCAAGTAAAATTATATTTTTTTAAATTAGTTTAAAGATGGGACTATTTGAATCCGTAATTTTTTTATTTATGCTCCTTTCATTAATAGACGATAATATATATTAAAAAAAGAAGTTATTTGAACTGACCTCTATACCTATTTTCTTTAAAAAATATTATTAAAAATCTCAAAGTTATCCTTAATTATATATTCTCTTTCTATTTTTACATTTTTAAAATTAAACTCCCAATTTCACTCTCTTTTGAATTATTATTTTTATCTTTATTTACATATCATAATCAATATTTCATACTTTTATATATAAGATTTTTTTTTTTTTTTTGGTCCTCTACGAACCCTCTTCATTAAGTCATTATTTAAGGTTAACCGCAGCCAGCCTTCTTCTCCTCTTCACTTTCTTTATTTCTTTTCTCTCATCTCCCTTACACAATGTCGAATGGTTTAAATTGGGGCAATTGGACTGGGAGTTGACCATCTTTGATATTGCTTTTCGGTAGCTAGGTCAATAAAAGTGTTTGGGGATTAGTTCATTCAAATAAAACCTTTCTTATCTTGCTTGCTGTTATCCGTCCAGCGCAAGAAAGTTCAGAGCTTCCTTTCAGTGTTTTCTTTTGCAGCATGCAGCTCTTTTGCAGTATGCAGGACTTGTTACGGCTCACTCTCTGCTGTGTCAAAGGAAAGGAGCATTTCTGTCGCAGTAGTCAATCTTTCCACTGGCACTTCGGGTGACCAAATTAGCGTGATTAGTTGTAGTATATAGGCAGGATTTTCAGTCCATTCTTTTTTTTTTTAAAAAAAAAAGAACTAATTACACTCAACAGCCAGCAAACTCAATAACTAATTTACGCTATGGATTTACAATTAAATTGACATTAATCTCATCATCTTTTGGCTTTCCTGGAGATTTTGTATTAAACTCACCGACATAGTTACAACTGCGGTGCGGGATTGGACTGTTAATTATCGAATAGAGGTGGAGTTGCTTCTGAGAAATAAAAACTACTTGCACAATCTTTTCACTAAACGTCCTAAATGATAAAATGAAATTCTTTATTAACTGATTGTTTTTGTCATAATTTCAGGAGGATTTAGTCAGCTATAATTTATGCAGAAGTTTTGTTCACCTTTTTTTTCCCCCCAGAAAGATTTTCAAAAGTAATTTTGTTATAGGCTATTTTAGTAATATTATATATATATTAATGGGTGTGGAGTGTGTTTTGTGGTTCTAATTAGGATTAAGCAATTTTAGATTCGGACGATTTCAATTGAATTTAAAAAAAAAAAAACCATCCAAATCCAATCCAATCCAATTCAAAATAAATCTAATTGCATGAATTCATGTTCGGATCAATTTGAAAGAATTCAAGTATGGATAATATTTCGAATTCGGATTAAGTTTGGATATGGGTTCTTTTTAGTAATTTTCACTTAAAATTTATGAAATCTGTAATTGATTTTATACTTAATTACTAACATATATTCTCTTCTTTATTTTCTTAGTAAGTGATGCAATCCAGTCAGATTGTTCGAATTAAACTAGATATGATCCGATTTGAAGCAAATATGATCGGATGGCTCAAATTATATTTGATCAAATATTGGACAATATCCAAATCTAATTCGATGTCCAACCCCACACTTATTTTAGTGATGGGTTAAAAAAAGTAAGATCTTATTTACTGTTTAAGTCGTATAATTATAGTTTAAAAATTATAATATTGAAATATTTAATAAACACTAATTTTTAAATAATATCTTAAACATTAATTTAATTTAATATCATATATGTCTAATAAAAATCAATAATATTATTCAAGATTTCTGTTGAAATTTTTATTTAAAATAATATTCGCCTTACATTATTAATTTTTATTTCGTAATTAATTTTTTTTTTTTTACAATCATCATAATTTTTAAACTACAACATCTAAATACCAAACCAGACCTAAATCGGTGAACCAAATAACTTTCACATATTGAAATGTTTTCACCTTTTAATAAATTACCGGCGGAGAATCATCTGGGAAGTTTAGACATTAAAACGTGCAAATCAATGGAGGTCATTTTGGCACGGCACCTTAATCTAAATGCCTGACTAAAACTGCTCCACAGTCCATATGCTAAGCCCTGGCAATTTCCATCAAACGGAAAACTCCAGCGCCAAAAAATTTATGAAGAAACGAGTGAGCAGGATCAACCGCTCTTTCGTCCTTCACCATCTTCTGCCTACCTCTTCCTATTTCTAAACCTCTGCTGCCACCCGGATCGATAGTTTCTTGCTGGTTTCACACTTAAAGAGTAACGTATGAATTGAATGAAATATATTTGGCAAAACAAACTCGTCAAGACACAATTTCGTCGAAGATCAAATATACAAAAAAGGAAGGAAAGGAAGCAAGCTAACTTTCCATCCGACAGAACCTGGAAGAAAAAATGGAAAAGAAAAATTATACAATGAAATAGATTAACAAATGCTTCCACGATCATAAATGGTGTTCAATCATTCTGGGGAACACTGGGAGGTGGTGAAGACAATAAAAGATTCAAGATTAGGCCGACCATGATTCCAATGAGTCCCACAAAGGCTGCAAACATGAACGAGAAGCCATGACCACCTTTCCGTTGACCTCGTCTTTTCAGCGTATCCTAAAGGATAAGGCAAGAGGTCATTTGATTAACAGTGGTTGTAATTGTAAGCTGATGTATGAATAAATGATAATACAAAGCATTATGTAATTAACTACAATGTACGTCTACCCTCCTTTCGGGGATACAAGCAAGATCCAGTTGATTTTAGCTTATCATAGCTCTCATTAACCAGGTTAATGAATACTGCCATGCATGTAGAAATGTAGGTAGATCATGTCAAATTGACCAACAGGAAACTTAGTGCACCTAAAATATGCCAACTGGAAGGCCAACAGTATTATCGTTTACAAACATCATTCAATATCATTAACAATTGCCAGTTCTTCTGTTCAATAGTACCTTTGATCTTTATTAAATTACTAATAGGAATCACCTAATAAGAGTACCATTCGTAGCTTTGCTTTTTTGCCAAATATATATATCCTCCATTGTTTCATTTATGAGCTTTAATTAACCATGGAAAACAGCTGGAAATCCATGTGACCTTACTTATGCTTGAAAGTTGTGATTTGACATTTGGACTTACATAGTTGCTACTAGTTATGTGGTGATTATATTCACTTTAGAGAGGAAACGATTATATACATGTCAGGTTTTCTATCGGAAACCGATTTTGTTGGCAAAACCTTCGGTAAACGATAATTAGAATCACAACATGACATCTGGTAATTGTGCCTTAAAATTAATAAAAGTATTATTGAATAGAAACATGTACCAGATCCTGTTGCAGTAGCTGTGTTTGCCGAACAGCAACATCCCTTTCATCCTTCAGGCGCTGTAAAGCCTGAATCCACATACAAGATAAAGTTTGGAAAAATAAGAATGAATCAGAAGAGAAAAAAAAGCAACTAAAATGTTATTGATACAATGTGCTGCTAAGAGATTTGAGCACTACGGTAGCTGCTTTACAGCAAAATCTTAGAAAAAAGAAAACAAAGCAGTAGTTCAAGATCTTTTGCATCTCAAATCCAGTCACTCAAAAATGAATGATCATGCATTCAAAGAAGTGTAGATTTTATCTTCCTTCATTAAAAAATCAGCACTTATTTCACAGAGGCACAAGAGATGGAGGGAGGGATTCAAGAAGCAGGTGGTTATTCTAGAGGGTGATTGGACGGGGGGAAAAGGACACCCTGAAAAATACTATCTGTGAATGGCACCTTGAAAAAGGAAAAGAATATAAAGAACTTCCAGTTGCCAGCATTAGTGCTGATACATGGAGATGAGAAACCTCACGCTCTATAAGGCCAACCCTTGCCCACTCAACTCTGAACAATTTGATACAAGCGGCAACTAATGGCTGGCAACTAGACACTCTTGTAGATCCTTTTTTGTGGTGCTTAGGTCCCGAGTCACCAAGTTGAGATTATTCAACTTCCATTTCCAGACACAACACAACCTATCCATGTCTGTATCTGTAATTATTATATCTCCACATGCGAAATGAAACTACCAAAATTCCTAAAAACAACATAATCCTGATGTTGGAGCACAGACTCGCTATTAGGCTTCGGAGCATAAGACGTCAATTAGCTAACTTAAGTATGAAGAGAGATACTGTCACTAAGAACTATCATCAGAGAGTTTCCATCTGAACTGACATAATAAACTGAACCACAGTGCTCGATGAGGTTTGGCAAATTGCATATATGTTGCAATTGTGCAGAACTTGTGCACAAACTACCAAATATCATAGACTAATCACAATAATTGCCGTGCAAACAGCAGAATTCCAAAACTCACAGAGTTGGCATCAGGACTACGTGTGGCACTCACTAATCCTTCATCTTCTAACTTTCCTTGAGCTGAGCTAGGAGTGACATACACAACTCTAAGCTTGCACTCCTCTATTGTCTTCCCAATATCCTTGTTAAACTGAAATGCAAAATCAAATATTTTTCAACCTAAATCAATCAACTGTCAAAAGGAATAACACCAAAAAGAAAAAATCTCCATTATTCTTACAGTATCTGGAGGAAGATCATCCACATCGGTATTTGGAGGCACTATTGTACTCTGCAAGAGAAACTTGTCTTTGCATTGCATATCTGGAGGAGATTCTCGTTGAGCTTGGAGAGTCACTGCAAACCCAGAATCAGTTAAAAAACCATATTACACGTTCAACAGGCAGAAGTATCAAATGGAAAAATTTATGGGTTAACGGCAGGCTGGTAAACAGTACTAAAGCAAGTGCATATAATTTGACAAAGCCAGCTTGGAATTTGCTTAAATTAAAAAATAGCTACACTTAGAATTTTGCATTGTCAAATTCAATAAAGCACCCAATTAAACTTAGCTCATATCAATATCTCATTCAAAAGCATTAACAACCAAAATACCAGGAATCACAAGGAGAAATAAGTTCTATCAAGTTTGTAAAGAAAAAGCATGCAGCACCTCTAATAATACATGAATCCCAAGGTTGTACGACACCAGTGTTGGGTCTTACAAAGTACTTCTTAGGTGAAGTGGTTTTGACCTAGGAAAAAAAGGAAACACCTCATTAAAACATAATTTAAAAGAAATTGGAGTGGCTTGAACCAAAAATATCGGAAGACAATGGATTTGTATATATAATTGTACAGAAATGGAGATCTATACCTTGAAAGCAACATGATGCTCTGTATTGTTTATAACTTTAAGATCACAAAAGCTTTGTTTTTCTAGCTCAACTGCAACATGAATCTTGTGACTGTAAGCTCAGAAGAATTTATGAGACAACTTGCTACTGAAAAGTAATAACAAACCAATAAAAGAATTATAACTAATTCTCAAACGACACTATCATTCAATGGAAACAATGTCCTACATCCAAGTTTTGATACTTAATACTGACACTTTTTTCCAGCAATCATTTGAATAAATCCATTCCAACAAGTCAAGAAACCCAAAACAACATTGACACCGAATGTGTCAAAGTCAATGTTCAAACAAATTTTAATTTGGTCAATTAGATTCAAGCTTTGAATATAATTTTGCAACAATAAGTTTTCAACTGCCATTGAATGTTTACCATGTCTAGTGTGGCTTTCAATTTACTTATACCTCATGAATTTATCTTTTCTTCAGTTTATGTTGATAGGAAATTACATGAGACAAACTCACTTCACATGGACCTTGACTAGCAAAAGGGACAGACATGCTAACTTACTTAATACCCTAAGAAAGTCAAATAAGAAAGGTGCTATGAAAGTACAAAGCGTCCCTTTCCATAAAAAACCAGTATAAATACGAATGCTACGGCAAGGAAAAGTAATGTTGGAAAGCTCTTTGAATCCAATGGATGGAAAGACCAAGTTTCAAAACCACGTGCAATTATTGGCATATTCATAATACAGCATCAAAAAAGTTACACAGTTCCTAAACATGTTACTCCAGGTCAAACTACCTCACATTCCAACACGAAAAATATCACCAAAAACATAACAACCATAAATAAACGGATGGCCTAGCATCTTCTGAATGTCTGAGAAAACTATCAATTCAAACTACATAGCACCTATTCTCATTCTCTCCTACAGCCCCTTTTTTTTTCCCTTGTTAACTGTAATCTATAAAATTCCTATTAGATGCACTGGGTTTCTGGTTCCTTTCCTCTTCGTCCTGCAACCACATAATATCTCAAATTTGAATCCCACTCAAATCCTGCAACTGCAAATTCATCTAACTCTGCTTCGTCTTCCATAATATAAACTTCCACATAGCCATCGATCATCAATTTAACACGTGTGCAAATGCATACAACCATCCTTATACTGGTAGTTATGACTACATACAAATTTGTATAAATGAACAATTAGATCCGAATAGAAAGTATACGTACAAATGAACTTGAGCTCTTCGGGATGAACAGAGATCAACTGATTACCGCCACCAGCAGTCATGACTAGGGCCCCACTTCGCGATCAATTATCTAAGCCCTCACAAATCAACGATCACGCAATCAATCACAATCCGCCACGCACTAAAAGCACATAACAGGACATAAGCAACGAATAAAACAAAGAAGCTAACCCTAAGTCCACAATCTCAATCTTCCTAGTCCATCGATCAAAATAGCAGAACAATATCGGATAAAAAATGAGAAAAAAAAGGACGGAATTATGAGTGCCTCTCATAATTTTAACGGAGAGGAGGGAAATAAAAGAAGAAAAAAATAATAATACTAACATGCGGTGCAACAGAATTGTCTCGGTTCAAGCAAACCGTTCTAAGTGGCCCGATAATTACGGCGGGAGCGTTGGGTCTAATATTTCGGGTGGTCCTAGTTAGATTTAAACTCGGGGTCTTAGTTAAAAGGAGTGGTATTACGGTGATTCTGTACGCTCACCGCTTTTCTGGGGTTAAACGGGAGCGGCAAAACGCAGAGCGGGATTCAATCAGAGGAGAGGAGAGCAGAGCAGAGAGAGCCGGGGAGGAGTGGAACGGAGGCGACACGTGTCGTATATATGGGGGTGAGCCCGGTTCTACAGTAACAGAGTGGAAAAGCGGGACCCCGTGCGCGTCACATGGTCTGACGTGTCGCTGTTGAGTTTTGGTGATTAGCTGTTTTCATTAAGTAAATCAGATCAATATCTTTGCCAACAATTTTTAATTTTTAAATATCTCACTCCAAAAACGACTTTTGCCACGTCCGTGTCTGTTGTCGATACAAAATGGCGTCGTTCTCTCTCTCGGTTTTTTTTTTATTTTTTTTTCCTTCTTCTTCTCAATTCTTCTTGCATAGGTTGTTTTATTATTGCTCCTTGTGTTATGTATTAAAAAATAAGAATAGTCGTCCTTTGCGCACTTAAAAATATGCCAACGTAATTTCTTTCCTTCGCTGTTATATGGATCCTCATATCATTTCCGTGTACTTAACTCTCAAATATTGCATTCAAACAAAAACAATAGAATAAAATATTGAAAACATAAAATAATCGAAAATCATCTATTAATTAAATGATAAACTATTCAAAAGTCCTTTTTATGAAAATTAAAACATTATCTTACCAATATTTAGTAGCAGATTCATAGGTATAGATATAAAACATCCAATCTACACCTGACCCCATCGTATTGCTTATCTAAAGATCTGTTTAGTATTGAAATACCATAATTTTTAAATTATAATTATTGTGAAAAAATTATAATTATATTTACTATATACTTTAGTAGCTAACCTCAATCCCAAACCCAGCCCAACTGCTCAAAATCATAAAATAGTCAACAAGTACCTAGGAATGACTGGAAGCCTAAAACAGGCCACTCGTATGTACTTTGATAAATCCCAAAATATAAAAATCGATACCTTTGCCTTATTAAAGTTGTTGTTTTAGCTTTTACGTAAACAAAGTTATCCATCCAATCGAAAAAAAACAATGGACAACGACCTACAGAAGTAATCCTTAGTAGAAGCAAACGCATAACACGGAAAGCTTGCAATGATGAAAGGGTAATCTGAGCCTGCTAAAGCATATGTAATCATCTAAAGGTACAATAATTTCCAAGATTACGAAAAAAGGAAAGAAAGGAAATGGAAAAATGATAAAATGGAATATTGAATTACAGCTTTTACAACAGTTCAGGATTCTGAAAACCACTTTGAAGGCAAAATCAACTGAAGACCAGCGGCATTGGGCTTTTTCATTTGAAAGTGGAGAGTCTAGGAAGCTTGTCTCTAAGATAGTACAGCCTTGCCCTCCTCACTTTCCTGTGGGAGACAACTTTTATCTCCTTGATGTTTGGCGAATACCTGCAACGACATGATGAAATATTTATCAAGTCCCAGCTGAATTCTTTTCTACTTGTTCTGTTCCCTCTCCAAGAATGGTACATCAAAAAATAAATACCTGAGGTTATACACTGACAAATAAAAATTTTAGGAGACAAATCATCAGGAGAAAGTTTATTGCCACCAGTCCATTCAAGGCATCACAGGCAAATATTATGGATGCTTATTTAGTCCAAACTAATTCAAAGGACTCATGTAAGTAACAGTCAAATGAAAATATTTTACATCCCAAAGTATGATTGAAGATCAACCTCACAAAGCATGCAGCATCAGTAAGCCAACAACTTCCTTAATCAATTAAATAATTTAAAACTAAGATAATGAAAAAAAGACTTTCACGGGCCCAAAACTAACTAAAAGCAGTCTTCCATGCCGTTGGCTGATATTTTACATAACACTGCAATGAAGCTCTGGTGATAAGAGACATGGTCAATTAAACAGCATCAAATCCTTCCTCTTTGACTGTGTTAACCGCATTGCCTAGAAGAAGCTCAAACTTCTTGTTTCCCCAAAATGTTAACATGGGAAAATTCAACATATTGTTCCTTTAAATGATGAGGATCTGCTCAATAGCAAAACCAACGGACAAGAAGAGGACTGTATTGACTCAATATTATAGCAGATGGTTAACATGTCATATTAGTTCCTTATAGATAAGGAAATGAAACTAAACTGCCCTATGTGTTAATCATGGGAATGCGGACGCCTACACATCAAGCCTCGACAAGGTGCATATTAAAGGTAGCGGATGAAAAACACTCTGAAAGCCCAAACCTCTGACCATTAAAGAAAAAGCCTGACAAATGAATGTTTCATTCTAGTTAGGAAGTCACACCATATTGATACAATCTAAATATTAATTCTTCTAATAGACTCTTGAATTTGCCATACTTCTATGATGTAATAGCTAGAGGATATACATATATATATATATATATATATAGAGAGAGAGAGAGAGAGAGAGAGAGAGAGTTCATCCAGTCAATGGTCCAAAGAGAGGCAACCTCAACAACTTGCAACCCTCCTATTTGCCTTTTCGAAATGTACATAGTTTCTGACACATATAACCTAAATCATGTTCAGGGGATGCTGTGCTCCATGACATCCAAAAACATAGAAGAGATGAAGAGTGAGAGCTCAGTTTCTGAGTCCCTCATCAAGAATAGAAAATGTAGATCCAGTCAACCATAAATTGCCACATTTGTCACATTCTGGTTTTCTCTGTGATCCATTAACCATATTTGAATAAAAACACACTAGCTAGTTAACAAGAAGAATTGTCATGTAACAACTTCACCGTAAACCAGATTCAAAACCATTCTCTTCACCAAAGTGTAGAAGAATAGACAAAGAAATACTCACAGAGGGAATACGATCTCAACCCCTATGCCAGCAATAATCCTCCGAATTCGAATTGTAGTGTGGATCCCAGCATTTTGCCTTGACATAACAATACCTTTGTAAATGGACAACCGACGCCTATTTTCAGGAACTTCCTGTAAGCCAACCACAAACCAAAAGTTTCACAAATTTCGTTTGAAACTATAACAAAGGACGTTGTAAAGATAATTAAAAACAGCAATTACCAATTTAATCTCCACAACATCACCAGTCCTAATGTCTGGAATCGGTCTTTCGCTCTCTGATGCCTCGACCGCCCTCTTATTCAATATCTACTTGGACAATACAAATATATTCATTTTTCCACCCATTTTCAATGCAACCAAACAAAAGAATCAAAATAGATTTAAGCAATGAAATAATTACCCCCATGATATCTCCAAGTTTAACCCGGGGCTTTCTGGGTGCTTTCGCTTCTTCTTCTTCTTCTTCGACTTTATCCTCGGCTTCAGGTTCTACAGCTGCCACAACATCACCTTGGGCTTGAACGGCCTCGTCTTGCTTCTCTTTAATACTCTCACTCGTTTCCGCTTCTGCTTCTTCGTTTGACTCCGCCCTAACCACAAAACTATCTTTCACTTGGGCATTAACGAAAAAGCCCAAATTCCACCCTATAGGCTTCGCTGAAACTGAAACCCTATGGCTCACATAGGGGCCGCGAGAAAGAACCGTCGAAAACGCTAGCTTCTTTGAAGGAATGCACTGAGTGGAACTTCTTGGGATCAAATGCAGAGCCTTTATGAAAATCAAGTTGTACAATTTGTTATTAAATTATAAGACATAGCAAGCAAATTAAACAGCATTGGTGCCAGTGGAAGCATCGACATACAAATTACGAAGCAACAGAGTACCTGAGGAAGAACTTGAGAGCCCATGGCGACGCTGAGACACTTCCAAGTGAAACAAATGCCTTATCTGTATTAGAAAATCGGCTTACGTTTTCACACGCTCTATCTATTTGCATCGCACGTGTGATTATAATTTTTATTTTTCTTTTTTCTTTTTTGAATCATTATTACAAAATTTTTTCATGCTCTGTTAAAAGGTTTTCGGAATCTTTCTGTTACGGGATTGATGGAACGGCTAATATTCTGTAATTTTTATTTAGTGTAGGAATTTTAAATAATTTTATGAAAAAAATTATGAGTTATATTTTAAGTTGATTAATTTTGAAAAACGTTGTTAATCGCTTGTCTCAATGAAAAGATTTGTGCTAATCTGCATATTGATATGATTACAGAAAATATAAATATTACATTTTCCCAAATATAAATAGATAAGACACTTCATAATGATCGAAAATCTCGTGAAGTTCATGTTGGAACAAATTAAAAATTACAATGTTCATTGGAAATATGTGTTTTAAGATGGTAGAAGTTTTGTATATAATATCTATCTTTTTCTTTTTTAATGTTCGGTAATTAATTAAGCTTTGACATGATTTCTTATTGGATAACCCCTTTCTTTTGGTGGATGATTCTCACATTTGATTCTCAAATATGATTTGGTTGTGTTGATAAAAAATTGATTAAAATGGTTTAAATTCTACTAAATTTAGTATTCGATATATTACTCTACAATAAATTGGAGTAGACTTCTACTTGTAAAAAATAAAAATAAAATGTGATTTTGAAACATGATAAACTTATCTAATTTTAACTAATTGTAAAATGAAACATAATCTATTATTATATAATAAAGTTTATTTTAATATACGTGTGATGAATCAATTCATACTTTATTGAAAAAATAAGATAGTTAATTAAGACGTATGGGAAAAAAATGGAGCAAGGATATATGAAGTTAACAAAATGTAGTAAAATTATGCTTTATGAGGAGTAGGAATTGTGCTTCTTAAATAACAAGAATTATGCTTGGCCAAGAACATGAATTTTAGGAGAGGGGCAACAAGAATTATGCAATCTTGGGGGAGAAACAGTAGGAATTGTGCTTTCTGAATAACAAGAATTATTCTCTGCTAAGAACAAGAATTTTGGGAGAGGGGCAACAAGAATTACGCAATATTGGGAGAGGAGTAGTAAGAAATGTATTTCAAGAATTATGCTCCTCCATAAGTAAGAATTATGCTTCCATGGGGGAGAGCAGTAGAAGTGTGTTAGGGAATAGGAATTGTGCTCCATGTAGTAAGAATTACACTCCTCGAAGAGAAAAAATTATACACTCCCAAAATAGGAGCAAAAAAGTTATGTTTCTAAAAAGTAAAGTTATGGTCTATAGGAATGAAGTCCATGTGTAAGAGATGACAAAAATTATTAAGTCTTGATTTATTCTTATATTATGGATTACACAAGAAAAGTCTAATTGCAATAAAAGAGCCATTGATAAATCATGCCTAATAAAATAAAATCAATAATAAAAAAATGTTATTTGATTTAGAAGTAAATTAAATAGAGTATGACAATGACATAACTTGTAAAAAGGTAAAAATGTACTGTAATTAAAAGCTTAAAAGATAGAAGAGAGTTAGATAGAGTTTAAATGAAAAAGAATTTTATTTATAAAAAAGTTATAAACGTAGTGATCTCTTATAGTGTAAAGGACTAAGAAACAATAGCAAAAAGAGGGAGAATTGAATGGTAAATACGATTTTAATAAAATATTTATCTTTCTTTACCATAAATATAAGTCAAAGGCCAAAAAAAGTTAATTCTCTGTGTCTATTATTATATTTACCCACATATTACTTAATTCTCTAAATTAACCAAAAATCTACGTCAAAAAATACCATACAAAAAATGAATTATGTCTTTAAACTACAAACTTGTAAAACCATTTTTGTAATTGTATTTGATATAACTAATAAAAATTGACAATACTTTTAATGATATAACGGTTAAATTACACATTTATTTTTCAACAAATAATAACATATAAGTAGGTAATGACTTGAAATGCAAATTACATACATGTACTTATAATAATTCAAATCACATATCACAAAGTGAGAATATAAAATTTATATTTCAACTAATCAGGCAGATGATGTAACTTTATTTTAACATAATCATATGATTGTTGGTTATTAAATCTTAATAATGTTGAAAAATGAAAATTTTATAGTCCGATCACTACCACAATTGGTATTTCCTTTCTTTTTTTTTTTGCATTTAACTGCAAATTTTGAACGCATATCAATTGACACAAGAGGCGGAAGCTGCACTTGTTTCCTCATGCCCAATGGCCACAAGAAAACAAAAGTTTGCTGCAAAAGCGGTTGCAACTATCACGCGTGTGACGCAATGCATGGAGCCACCCGCCTTCAAGGCGCCACGTGGACAACACAACGGTGCCCCCAAGTGACTTTACAGCATTCGTCATAGCTCTGGTGGCGCTTCATCGCAACCGACCCTCAGACAAAATATCACCCTAATTCGCCACGTGGCATCAGTTTTGATGCCCCTCCCTTTGCCATTCGCGATTCTCTGTCTTCTCTCCCGCCAACATCGCTCCCCCTCGCAGGTTCTTTTATTTGGTAACGTTCTTGAAACATTTTGAAGATTGGTTCTTTTCATTTTGATACGAAATGGAAGTTGATTTTCTTGATTTTTGAATTTTGACTATCATCATTATCTGGGGTTGTGTAAAATTAATTATATGAAGATTGTTCTAGCTTGGTAAAAAGTTGATTTTTTGCCTTTTTTTTTTGTAGTTTATCAGTTAATGTTTGTATGATTATTACATAGATGGCAGGGAATTCTGATACGGTGAGGCAAACCCCTCCTGGGATTTTGGTTATAAGAAAAATTCGAGGCAACGATTGGAGCCTAACGACATATAGATACATAATTTTGTTGATTACTTTCATTGCATATGCTTGTTACCACGCCTCAAGAAAGCCTACTAGTATTGTCAAGAGTGTATTGTGTCCAGACCCGGTGAAGGGATCCAAGAAGAAGCCTTGGCCTATTGGTGAATTCTTTGTTAGGCAAGAATTTGTGGGTCTTGATCGAAATATATCCACAACTAAAGGTTGGGATCCATTCAATGGAACTCATGGGACATCAAAATTGGGTGAAATTGATCTTGCCTTTCTTGCTTGTTACTCTGTAGGAATGTATATTGCTGGGCATTTAGGTGATACTTTGGATTTGAGGTTGTTTTTGACAACAGGTATGGTAGGGAGCGGTATTTTTGTGGGGTTATTTGGCATGGGATACTTTTTAGATATTCATGAGTTTGGTTTCTATCTTTTTATGCAAATGGTTGCCGGTTTGTTTCAGGCCACTGGTTGGCCTTCTGTTGTGGCTGTGATTGGCAATTGGTTTGGTAAAAGGAAAAGGGGCTTGATAATGGGTGTTTGGAATGCGCATACCTCTGTTGGGAATATCAGTGGCTCCCTTCTTGCTGCTAGTGTTTTGGACTATGGCTGGGGATGGTCGTTTATAGTCCCGGGTGCCTCTATTGTTATGGGAGGTATAATAGTTTACTTGTTCTTGGCTGCTTATCCTGAGGATGTTGGATTTCCTTATGCATGTGATCCAATCCCTAGTAGCGAGAGGCTGCCTGATGATGAAGAATCTCAGATGCAGAAAGGAAAGACTGTGGCAGTGGAAAATAACTTTGGTGTACGATATGGGTCTGGGAGTAGGACAAGTGTTGGACTTCTTCAAGCTTGTTGGATACCTGGTGTGATACCATTTGCATTCTGCCTCTTCTTCGCAAAGCTAGTGGCATACACATTTCTGTACTGGTTACCATTTTATTTGAGTCAGACAGGTATTCTTTACCATCCTTTGCCTTCTGTTTTGACTTTCTAAGTGTTAATGAAAGGGGGATTCTTGCGGAAGCTGCTCAAAATCTTGAATTTTCTTATGTTGTAATCCGATCGACTAGGATGAATTAATTTTGGACTTCGTGAAAGAATAAATTAGATTGTATCCAGCAATTAAATTTTTTTCAAATTAAATGTATGGTAGCATGATCATTGAATTGTGGACTAGATACAAGGATGTACGGTTGATAAGGATAGCATGATGGATCAATGTGACAGTTATTCGAAATTGTCAAACAAAATGAACAATTAGGCCAAAGTTGCTTATGTCCATGTTCTATCCTCTTTGATGCTATGTCGGCACTGAAATTCATTGCAATATAAAATTATATTCATTAAGTTTGATTCATCGTTTCTTCACCTGAAAGGAGCAATATAATTGGCCGAATAATTGTTGAAAGCATGTGGTGGTTATCTGCCATATTATTTCAATGTTTCTAAGATCGAAATTATTAGTTTTCCCCTTATAATATTAATTACACATAATGAGTCAGTGGGTTTTAGATGTCCATAATGTTCAGTGGAAGACCTATTGCTTGATGCTCAGGTTCTCTGAGGGTGGTCACGTTTAGGTGTTTCATGATTCATGAATATTGGAAAACTTGAAACTTTTGAGCACTGGAAAGTCATGACTGCTACAAAAAACTTATTCTTTGTTAGAATTCTTTTTTATGCTTTAGGCATAATGTCTCCATTTCTTCTTCGTTTCTATTTTGTATTCTTTTGCAGAAATTGGTGGAGAGTATTTATCAGTCAAGACTGCCGGAAACCTCTCCACCCTATTTGATGTAGGTGGAATTTTTGGTGGAATACTCGCTGGCTACATATCTGATAAACTTAAAGCTCGAGCTACTACAGCAGCGACCTTCATGTATGCTGCTATTCCATCCATGCTTTTGTATCGCGCATATGGAAGTGTCTCTCAGACGGTCAACATTGTGCTTATGATGATCGCTGGCCTATTTGTAAATGGGCCTTATGCCCTAATCACAACTGCAGTTTCTGCAGATCTTGGCACACACAGTTCTGTTAGAGGGGATTCTCGGGCACTGGCAACTGTCACTGCCATTATTGATGGTACTGGATCGGTTGGTGCAGCTCTTGGTCCCCTTCTTACTGGATTCCTTTCAACGCAGGGGTGGGATGCTGTGTTTATAATGTTAATGGTTGGTGCTCTTATTGCGGGGCTTCTTTTATCACGTCTTGTCATAGCTGAAATCAGTGAGAAAATTAGAAAACCCATAACTACATCAAATGGCTGGCAAAATAATGAAGGTAACTTAATTGACTTATTTACACACAACATTATGCATATGAAATTTGGATGTGTATGCAAATCAAGGCAGTTTTCCCTTGAGACCATGAGACATTTAGTCCTTGTTTGGTATTTAAGTATTCACGGAAGATGTGAAAAACTTGCTGATTTTCTTTTTCTTCTTTCAATTTCTCCGTAGAAAAGAACTTGAGTGGGGATAGAGATCCTAGAACCATTATTTTATTACCAATGCACATAGTGCACGACTATAACCCAAAGTTGGGTAATTCCACTAATTCTTATTAGAAATTGTTTTTCTTCTCTGCCTAGTTGATAACCCTTTTTCTTTCCCTCACTTTCCTCTACCGTTGCATCTATTCTCTATAGGCTTATTCAGAAACTTTCTATTTTTTTGCAGCTCCTGCTACTCAGCCCCTTCTCAGGGACCAAAGGTGATCATCGTCTATGCATCATGAAGTTATGAAAGTTGAAGGGATTCAGACAAATGACAAAATATAGTAGTAACAATAATAAGTGATGTATTTTTAGAAAGTTTTGACCGGTTTGGCTGTATCTCATGGTACCTTCAGTAGTCAACTTTTTGTACAATGGATATGTGATGAGGAATATGTAGAATTTCTTTCCTTCGGAATCTTTTTGCGAGTTGATTCAGTGAGGAGTGAGGGAAAAGTAAAAGACTTCTGAAAGACTGAGCTGGGGAACTTGGTTGTTGAATTGTGTGATAAGACTTCTGAAGGTCCTACACATGTTGTATTAGCAAATTTTGATGATTTAAGTCAAAAGGAAAATGGCATCGTTTGAAGTTGTTGGATGCACTTAGATATTTCAATTGTGCTAATGCCCTGGCCTTGATTTTATTTGAGAGGGTGTTTTTAAGTTGTGGAAGTTAAAAGTAATTTTTATATATTTTGATGGTTTAGAATAAGATAATCAAAATTAATTATATTAAAAAGCAATTTAAAAAACTTATGTTACAAAAAATTAGATTTATTTTATAAATTCTATAAATTTTTTCTTTATTTGAATTTTACTAGTCATATGTGATTTTATTTTAATTATCTCTCTTCGTCAAGGAGGTGGTGCAAAAATAATTGTTGGTGAAATTATTATCTCGATTGTTAAATACCGAGATTAGGGGGCAATAGTTAGTTGAGATAGTAAGATTTCTAATTTTAAAAATTTCCTAAAATAAGAGAATTGAGATTCGAATCACATTTAACTTGTGGTTACCCTAAATAATTTGAAAGGGACGAGCCAACGTCAGGATTGAAGATGGGGAGGAAAGGTCGTTTTATCACGTTACAAATTACAATGCATCCCCAATCCCTGCACAGAAGCGGATAGGGCTCAGAGCCAACCAAAACGGCCCAATAGCTGTACTGAAAAGACACGACCAGGCTTTCATTTTAGCTTCATCGAAGACTAGAAGTTCACCCGGTATCCTATGTTATCGGGTGATTAGGATCACCACGTGTCTACTGTTCCTCTTTCTAGACTCTTCCAACATTGTGGCCCTGCTTTTTTGTGCTGTTTGCTCATATTCGCCATAACCAGGAACTTGCATAAATAAATTGTCGGTTCGCTTAATGCTGTTCTATATATTCTCTCTCTCTCTCTCTCTCTCTCTCGTTAATTATTTTTTTAATTTTTAAAAATTAAAAAATATATTTTATTTTTATTAATAAAATTTTACATTTTAAAATTTAAAAAATAATAGTTGAAATTATTTTAAAATATTAAATTATCTAAAATATTTTTTACTTACTAGATACTCTTATTTTATTTTTTAATAATATAATTTTAAAAAACCTACATACTAATTTTAAAATTTTTAATAGAATTTTTTTTACAGTTAAATAATTAAAATTTTTTTATAAAAATACTATTTGTATAAGCTTTATTAATAATTAAATAAATCCTATTTGAAAAGAACCTTAGTTTTATTCTCACAAATAATAGATTTTTGTTTTTTCCCCTCTCAAAAACTCTTGTTTTAGTATTATGTACATCATTGTAATTAAACAGTAAATACATCATAAGAAACTCCATGTGGACTTAAAATCAAATCTAAAATTTTTATGAATTTGTCTCAATCTTTTAAAGTTAAAATCAATTTGAAAAATGAATGCCTAAAAAAGAAAAAATATGCATTTTTTTGAAAAAAAAAAGAAATTGACTTCAAAAAATGAGATAAAGATGTTTTAACAAGGATTGAGATTCCTTGAATATAAAAAATTTAAAATTAAATTTAAATCTTAAGACATAAGAAATCCACTCAAAGTAGATATTTGAATTTTAAGTAGATCTTTTCTTCCTACTCACTAATGAAATTGGAGATAATTTGTTATCTTAGTAATGTAAGAATGTATTTTATTTTATTTTATTTTTTTACCTATGTGTTTTTACAATCATAAACCAGTTCATATTTACAATAAGGTATTTGCTAAGTCTAACTAAAATCAAGTTCAAATTTTTTATTTTTACATTAGATAAAACATTTTAAAAATTATATCGACTCTATATAAAATTTAAGGAAGAGATTTATACACAGATTTTGTTACCTTACATGATAAGATAATAAACATTATAAAATCAGCAACCATTAGATTTAATCGAACGGCTGAAAATTTATTGAACAATAATAAAAGAGTCGTAGAAAATTAATAAAAATGTTTGTTATCTGATAACGCAAGATAACAAAGTCCTTTATACACGCACCTTACCGTGAATGGGAGGAGACTAGAGAATAGCGTCTCCGTAACACTGAAAAGACTATTGGTGTTGCGACTTGATGACGTCAGTAGTGCCGCTGAGCTGCACATTGATTGCTCACTTTTTTAAGTGAAACAAATGCGGAAAATAAATCCAATTATTATTATTACTCGTACGTAGACGCAAGGAATAGTGCGGGCACGATAGCGGGTGGCGAGGGCGGAGGCAAGTGTAGATTGTTCTATTATCGTGTGTTTGTGGGTATCTACTACTTTTGTGCATTGTCAGAGCCATTGAGTGAACCGAAAGACTTTAGATGGGTGGGGCAAGTCGAACCGGCCAATTCCAACACGACTCAAGTCATCAACTGAAATGCGCTAAACCACCATGATTAATTATAGTGTGCCTGCACGGACACGCTGAACTTGACTTGTATTTTCTCAGAAAATGCAGTCATTACTTGTGGGCCGGAGGCTTACAGCCCCTCCCTGTTAAAATAAATATCATATAAATTTACACATTCACAAAATAAGCTGTAAAGTGTATGTAATGCTTAGAAAATGAAGTATTTTTATCATCAGGGACGAGACAGGAAGTGCATTCCATCTAACCGAAGGCAATTAAATTCTCTCCTTATACGTGTCAAACAACGGCTGTGTCCGATACGGATAGCAATAGCATCAACCGTCCATTCACGTATCAAAAATGTGATAATTAGTACGATTGGTTGATTGGCTCTTCAAAAAAAAAAATCAAAACATTTCCCCTTATAAATGTATCCACCAAGTACTCTCCCCTTTCCTGCACCTCACAATTAAAAACGACTCTTCTCTTTTCTCCCCTTAGACTCCCGGCTCTCAAGTACACAGAGAGAAGCAAGCATGGCTGTCTCACGTGCCATGCTCGTGCTGATTTTCTCTTTTGCTCTCGCCTCATATGCTGCAGCTCAAGGCCCAGCATCATCACCATCAATGTCGCCAAAACCCGCCCCTAACCCACCACCACCCATGGCCACGGCGCCGTCACCAAAATCCGAAACCACCCCACCACCCATGGCCGTGGCGCCGTCACCGGAATCCGCCTCCACCCCACCTCCCACTGCCATGGCTCCGTCGACCCCACCTCCCACAATGTCAACGACCCCATCAATGAGCCCAACAGAGAACCCAATGGCACCCACCCCATCGACAGGTGGTGCTTCACCACCTTCACCAGTTGCACCGGGACCGGAGTCGCATACGATGCCGCCAATGTCACCGTCAGGTATAGCGTCACCACCGATGTCCGGCGCTCCTCCCGGAGCCTTTGCGCATGGAAGCATGGGTTTGTTAGCATCGGCATTGCTTGGAGGAGCTGCTCTACTGCTCTTTGTTTAATCACAACATAGTGTCGTTTATTGTTATTGTTTTCAAGCCTCCATTTTTATCATCGTAGATTATTGATTTAGATATTTATTTGTGTATTCTTTGTTATGTCACCTTTTTTTTCCTCCTTTAATTTTTGTTCCTTCTCTAAGTTGGTGATTCCTGGAGCTGCTGCATATTCGTGATTTGCGAGAGCATGTTTAATTTAGAGATTTCATCATTTGGAAATGTTACAGCTCTTGTGTAGCATTTTGACTTTACCGAATAAGAGAAACTTTGTGATCTTATTAATTTCTTCGTGTTTTTAACACGGGACAGAGCTTCATCATTAGCTTGTCTTAAGATCCCATTCATCAACAAGTTCCTTGGAAATGCTTTCAATTTCGCTCCAAATTCTTATTACTTGACTGAGACAAGAAGAAGGAAAAGAGATACCTATAACATAACCAAGGGCACTATTAAGCTACTCGGTGACCCATTTAATTTCAGAAGCCGGCTTCTCAAATTTTAGTCAATGGTATAGTAAACTGAATAAAGAAGCAAAGCTAATTATTTAATTAGCTAAAAGTTTTGGTGGGTGAGTTGCTACTTGCTAGAGTGGTGGTAGATGGAGTGATGAATAGTAGCAATAGTAGTAATGGTGTCGAAGGAATGCTGGAATGGAAAGAAGGAAAAGTTAGGGGCTGCGCTATTGCTCTTGGTAGCTGTTAAGGTATAAAGAAATTAGAATTAGAAAAAAGAAAAATGTGGAAGAAATGAATAGCCTTTTGGAAAGTATAAAATGGGAAAGTTGTCCTTTCAGTTTAGGAGAAGAAAGGCAAAGAGTTAAAAGAGCAATGGGCTTTTGTTGGTGGAAAGCACGAGGGAAAAGAAAAGCAAGGGTGTATCTTTCATTTGCTGTTCTTGGTGGCGGTGGTGGTGGGACTATTCTTTGAAACCCATCAGTGTGAGAAGGAAAGTGATATTCACATGGTGTGTTAGCCCCACTCCACTTAACATCACAAATTTGAGATTTTGCGAGAGGGTGAAGAGATTTTTTATTTATATTTATATTTTTTGAGGCTTATAACGAATTGTAAGAAACCTTTAATGGGGGGAAAAAAAACAATCTCATTAATATTGTTGTGTAAGAGACAACGAGACGACCCATTTGAATGCAAAACAAAGCAAAACCTCTCAAATTTCCAAGACAAAAATATCATAATTGCTCACTGCCCATCCGCATGTACTCCAATCATCCTGTACAATAATTATGTCTTTTTTTTTTTTCCCTCAAGTCTATGAGACCCATGCTGAGTCTCGCTCCATTTGTTATTACTCGAATTGTTATCATGGTTTACCATGAATGTTATTAAAAAAAAAAAAAAGAAAAGAAAGTTGAAACAGTTGCATCTATTCCTTTTTATTTCTGGTTATCACCCCCATTAACTATAATTGATGAGTGTCATATTTTATTGCCGAAAATGAAGAGAACTGATTCATTTTCTAGGTAAAGGGACATAAGAATCTCCGGCCATATGGAAAGTATGAGCCTCTGTGTGTGTGTACAAGCATTGGATTCCTCACAAAAAAGCTAGAATCTTCACTACCCTTTTATCTTTGCCTACCTCCACGGTCCACAAAGGCATGATAGTACAAATTCTATTGTTTTCAATGATGTCTCTGCAGAAGCCTCTACCAAGATTTGTATTTAACAATGCAAATTTACCTAGCCCACTAATCCCCCGCCTTAGCAAGAAACACATGAATAATTGGGTCACGTACGGATAAAAATCCTAAGACCAAATCCCCATACTCAAATTGTTGAGCCATCACGGCTCATAAAACATCCCGAGGCTTGTTAGAAAGGGAACAAAAAAGAATGAGCATAGCAAGGAAATTCTGTTGAACCACACCCGATGGGGGAAGTTAAGTAAGATTAGGTAAAAAGAAAACGGAGACACTTTTTCGTTTGATCATCATCATTATCAACTCTTCTCAGTTAAATAACTTCAATCGTCATAGCCAAGAACACAAGGACTGCCCCAAAGGACTTTTTATTTTTTCCCTTTTTTTTATTCGTCTCAACCATTTCGTTTAATTAAATTTTAATCAGCTTTAATAAGTTTTGCTTTTGGGATAATCTAAGTTACATTTGTCATCTCCTCTTTAGTACACGTGTTCCATGATCATGACCTGCACAGCTGGTTTTCAAAGCCAATCAAGGGTCCAAAAATGGTATCAGATGAGATCGTTGTGGTGGGGAATTTGACTGGCGTGTGCTCCACTTCTTGTACATATCTGTTATCTCTACTTCTTTCTTTGTTTTCTTCGGCACTCAAAACAGTCACTACATGCCGGTTTAATTCTACTTGAGGAACTCATTTCGAGCTTGCTGGATGGTATTTTCAGGTCTTCTACAAGGATTTGACGGAGCTTCTTATTCTCCTCCATAAGTTCTTCAATGATTTGCTGGTGCTTTAAAACCTGCATATCACAGATGTCAACAACAAATTTAGAATCTACTACACTTAATTGCTAAACCGGCTTAACAGTTTGGGGAATCTCAAAATGCATTAACAAACTCCAATGTTCAGCTAAAATTTTTGGAGCTTCTCCATTGGATGATTGGAATTCTCCAATAGAATAAAAAATACCCCTCTAAATTGGATTGAAGATCGGTTGAAATAACACTTAAAACTTGGAGGATTACCATTTGAAGCATGTTGTTTTCAGACTGCAAGCGTCCAGCCTACAAAGCAAAACCACTTGATCAGAACTTCTGATTGCACATTCAAGCAACATACTACAATATCAAGTTGACAGAACATCAAGTCTATGCCCAGTTCCGTAATTGAAGGCATTGGCTCATAATTCTGAGAAGAGATTTGTCAAGGATATGTCATTGCTAAGATTATACAAAGGCAGGCCATAAAATATGTGTATTTAGCACTCATTGATACAAAATGTATTGCCAGCACACTAATGATCAGGCAAGATTTATGTCTTCAACAGATTGGTTATGAAGAAGGCTATAAGCTATCAACAGCAAAAATTATATTATAGATGCAAACAAAAAAGGAAGTAAACTTACAGAACTCTGAAATATGGTATAAACCTAAATCATATAATCATATTCATTGTAAAATAGAAAGGGCCAAATCATACCGTAGAATGTGAGATAATTGTGCAGACCTAGCTCAAGGATAATGAATCCCAGAGCTAATGCCAGGAATGATGTAGAGAAGGCTTTTCAAAGTAGGGTGTGATAGCATGGAAGTATAGTAACTGTACATACCACTTCATTGAGGCTCACACCCTCTTCCCTTAAAAGTGGATTCTGGAGAAAATTACTGAGGACTTTTTCAGTTTGGCTGAAAGATGTGTTAACTGGAGTGCTTTGAGATGCAGGTTCTGGCATTTTAGTTGCCAACTGCATTATATTTCCCATTGAGCTTTGGCTCGATGGTTCATATATCATTCCGATGCCACTTTGCAGCGATGTTGGGAGGACGCTTTGACTGATGGATGGACTGGAAGCCCTTCCAAACTTCAACATCAATTTTGCCATTGCTTGCTAGTAGATTTGGAGTGCAAATTTCAGATAAAAGAATGGAAAGCCTTAACAGTTAACATACACATCAAAAGTTAAAATAACGCATACCACAAGACAAGATTGAATCTGCTGCATCACGCTAGGCTTCACAGCAACACCTACCATACAAACACCGACTTCAGCCATCAATAAAATTGTTTATTTGTATCATTGATAGAGCATTAATGAGGACGGATAAGTGCAGCCTCCTCATTATACAAAACTTGCAACTATGAAAAGATTATTTTATTTTATTTTTCTAAAAGTAAGGATGGGTTATAGCTTCTCCAAGTTTCAGGAGGCTCACTCAGCTATAACCATAACCGCCAGAGGTACATTATGCAATCATAGAAACAACATCCTTCCTAAAATCCTCTTTTTTATCACTATATACTTCTTAATTTCCACGTAGAAACCTGTGGAAGATTTATATGCAGCTCGGCTTCTATATCATGCTATATAACACTTCAATATCATCCCACTTACATATATAGATTATTCTACCCTTGTTCATAAACGGTTATGTAAAAACAACTTTTTTCCAAATGAGCCTCAGCTCCCTAATCTTTGTGAGCCAGCACTATCTATTTATATAAATTGTGTCCCTACCCCTTCCTTACTACCATCTCTGAAAAGAGTTCTTTGGTTATTTCTCTTATTAGCAGTTAATTTCATTGTACCACAATGAAAAATGAAATGAAAGACAAGCTCCAAACAGAATGCTACAAAACTACCTGTTTGGCAAATATTATCCACATTACTATCAATAAGGGTATTGCAGTTTGTTATCTAATGCCAAAAGGGTAGTTAGAATTTATTAAGATGATATGCCATACATTCCCATGTTAAATTTAGAACTGCGACACCAGCAACCTCATGTCATGGAAGGAGTTTGCAATGGCTCAAGAATCATTAGACTTCCCCAGTTCTATGTAAAGTGGCATCTACACATACTACTATATTGACAGATCACTGTTGACTCTCTCTCTCTCTCTCTCTCTCCTTATTCTGAATACATCATAATGACATACCAACTCCAAAACCATATCCAAAACCAACTCCACATCCAAGGCCTGCTTGAACTTTTTCCGCTCCAAACTTCTGCAACTGAAGCACAAGAAATAAGAGATAAGCAGACAGATTTTACACATTTAACATCCAGAAGAAGAAAGAATATTAACAACAGAAAAAAAAAAATTATACTTTACTTACAGCATTATTTACATGTCTGCTAACGCCAGAAAATGCATAGGTGGCACCTCTTGTTGCACTCAAGACTTCACCCACCATTGGTATTCGGCCTGGAACAGAATATAAATAAACAGGTTCAAGTCAACAAAACTATAGAAAGAAAAATACAGAAGAAAGAACTCGTGACAACCAATTCAACTTAATCACCTTTCAAAGAAAGATAAAGCAACTTGAGACACTTATACCATGCAATGTCATTACAGAAAAAGCAGTTGCTCATAACCCTAGACTTTTTCTGTATCCCCTATAATACTTGAGTTGATACACAAGAAGAAGTCAAACAAATGCCTCTAAATAGCAGGATTAGAATCAGCGATCAACCAGGCTCCCAGAGCTTCCAAATGGAAGGAAATCAATATAAATGAAAATGCTTGCCCAATTTCAGCATTTCATCATAGGGAACCATGCAATTCATCAACTATGGAACATCGAAATACGAAAGAATCAAATAGTATATTAAGGATAAGCAATAGGCCATGATTGATATGATGCCAGAGACATAACAGAACTACCGACCATTAGAAACTCAAAAGATTCAAAATTTTATACAAAATTTAACAGATGAACATACCAAAAAAAAAAAAAGCAAAACTATATAGTCAACAAAAAACAGAGTGACAGAAAAATGATGCATACATGGTTTCTTAGCTAGAAAATCTCGATGGGATTTTCCATTATCACAATTAAATAAACCTCCCAAGTTCATTTTTTTCTTTTATTTGTAGGGGTGGGTTTTTTTTTTTTTGGTTTTTTTTTGGGGGGGGGGGGTGTTGGTGTGGAGTAGAAACTTATATCGACAAGCCGCAGTGTGTGTGGGTGTGCGGGAGTGTCTTTATGGCGATGGCCAGAGACAGGGTTGTAAAATAGTACCAAGATTGACGAGGCCGGGAACACCGATACCAAAACCACAACCGATGCCAAAGCCTGTAAATACTTGAAGTACTTTGAAAGAAAACGGATTCTCCAGTCTGATTCCTTCAAACGCTTTTCTTTGATGGTCAACCACAATCATGCTACTTTTACTGCCGCTGCTCCCGCTCTCCATTCTTCAACAAGCCCCCTCTTTCTCTATCTCCACGAATTCTTTCTCATCCTTCTTTATTACTCTTGTATCTAAACTAATAGAATCATTTGCTGTGTATGTTGTACACCTCTTCTGAGCTCCGAATTCAGGTACATTCAGTGCAAGTGAGGGGAGACCTTATTCCCCTGGCGCGCTTTGCTTAATGGGCTGGGCTTCGTGGGTTTCAAGCCACTGTTAGAACCCGTTAAATACCATTTTTCTTATTCCACTCATGGGTGGGTGGTCGAGAGATCGAGAGAGAGAGAGAGAAGTTTTTTTTATTCTATTATACAAAGATCATTGATATTTTATTATAAATTACAATTAATAATTATAATTAATATTACATTATAGTATATAATTGAGATCATCATGTATTGACCAATTAAAATAATTATTTAGATATTTTAAATTATTTCTAATATTTGAGAATATTTATTTTACTCATATTTCGTAAGAGAGAAATTATCTCTACTTAATTATTAAATAATTAAAAAAAATTAAAATTAAATCTCATAATTATTAAATAATTAAAAAAAATTAAAATTAAATCTCATAATATTTTTGTGGATTAAAAATCCATTAGTGGAGAAAGTGAAGTTTTAAAAACAAAGGCTAGAAGAAACCTTATTTCCCTGTGTGGAAAGGAAAATCAAATCTTCGGTAAATAAGGTGGGAACAAGCAATTAATCATCATCCACCACGCCTATCTGCTTTATTTCTCAGGATTTCATTTCAACAACATGGCTAGCGAACCCCGTTTAATTTGTAACTCCCAACACGACTAAGCTGTCTGTAGTCTCTTAAATGTTTACCGTAAAAAGAAGCACGGCCATAAGCTAATGTTAGGGGCATATGTCAAGTGAAAAAAATAATTAAACAATCATTGGCATTTCCCTAAAATGAGGGGCAAACAAGTTCGGCATAATTGAATCTTCATTGTGAAGATCACATTTCCCTCTCAATTGCTAACTGACTGACTAACAGTGTCAGCCATCATTTTATTGTGTAGCGTAAGCTTTTTCCCAGCAATCCAACACCATGCTTGAATCTCCGTGATGAATGAAGAGCTAAAGATATGGCAATGGCCCAGTGTGGGCCTAAATAAATAAAATACTACGTTTGAAAAAGCACCCATTTTGTTAGATATTTAAACACTGATTTCAATTAGAACATCAATATCTCTGCCTTCTAAATCTTTTATAATGCAAATTAATTAGACAAAGATAGATCACATTAAATGCTACAATTATGCCCTTTTAATCATTCAAACACAGAAGTAACAACAGAAGAACAAGTGTTACAATACCAATTTGCATGAAATCGTTAGAGCTATGCTCAAAACTTCTTAAATTAATTTCTCACAAGGAATTGAGACAATAACATTAAGTTCACAAGTACCCTCAACAAAAGAAGATGGAGTTGCCATTACAAGTCCATCAGAAACTGACCCAATCCAGTTTGTAACTCTAGCAGGTTTGTTCCCTTGGCCGAAAGCAATCTCATTGGCCACCAAATCATCCCATCTCGCAGTACTAATCTGATTCCTAAGCTTCAACTCTGACCCAACAAGCTCATTTCCATGTTTCGTACAACTTTCAATCTTAAGCGCATCATTTGATCCTCTCAAAAACACCGGAAATTTTGATGCCATTTTGCCACCAAGCTCGTGCTCTGCATCCTCAACACAGACCAAAATAAGCTTTCTGCCAGATTCATTCTCAAAATTAACGTTTTGATGATCAGAAATCTTGAACATCAGGGTTTTGGCCCAGGTTTTGATTTGGTTGGAGCTGCTGGGGTAAAGAGCTGCCGAGTAACTGGGCTTTTTGAGATTCGGGAGATAGAATAGGGGAGTATTGGCTCCCTTATTTTTGGCGAGCACAGCGTTGTGAATATTTGCCCATTTCTTGAGAAAATCCTCCATAAGTAATAAGTCAGCTAAAAGAATGCTGCAGCTAATCCCAACGGAGTGTCCACCACACTCAAAATTGGTCACCTGAAAACAAAAGGCAATAAAAGATGCATAATTAATTGCAGATTGCATAACATGTCAATTAGTACATCAATTTAATCACCTGAACATAAAACAGCGGAGAGTACTGAGGATTCTGTTCATCGACGTCCTTCCAAAACACAAGCTCAGCTTCAGCATCTTGACTACTTTCTTTCGAGCCAAGAAAATCTGACAAAGTCATGGCAATCTTGGCCTCAATGAGCCTAACCCCGCTGTCATTGGACACGACCTCTAACTCTCCATTGCCGTCTTCACCTCTTCTTAGCCTGCCGCAGAGCACTGGCAGCTCGACCAACACTTTAGAAAGAGACTCCTTGATCCATCCTGCTAGTATCCAAACACAGTCCTCATCCACCACCTTGTTGTAGTACAAAATTAAGTTAAGGCACGTCCGGAAAATCACCGAATCTCCCTGCTCCGTGACCGACACTCGATGTATCTGCCTGGGATCGGTGGCCTTAAATGGAGTCACGGTTTGCACAGCTTCAATCTGTAACTTGGAGGAGGCCGAATTTTGGCGTGCCATATTGAGCAATATATGTGGAATAGCTCACCACTTAGCAAAGGAATTTATAGAAGGCTGCGCGACGTTACAATTCTCGGAGAATACCATTATCATACTTCTAAATCTCAAAACTACCCGTAATAATTGTGGCATGATGTAAAAAAGAGAAATGGCCTGATTATGGTCTAGACATTTCTACAATTTAAAAATTAGGTTTGATTTTCCTTATTTATTATCTTAGATAGTGACTGTAATTTGTACGAGATTGGTGTGCTTCGGTGCACCTAAGGTACTTTGGATAAGTTGTTAAAGGAAAGAAGAGTGTGCGTTGCATGAAGTTTTGGTAATCAGACGAGAACTAATCTCTCTGTTTCTGATTTTTTAAATCAACCAATTTTTTTTGTTTTTCCCCCCTTTCTGGGTTTCCTCTTGAAGTGGCCAAAACCCAACTTTTTGAGACGGAATAATGATAGCCGCAATCTGTAGAAGCGATTAATCTTTAACATCAACTTCACGAATCCCATCCGCAGCCTGTGTGTGGTTTCTTCATTTTTTTCCTTTTTTTTAACAACCTTCTCTATTTGGTTTTACTTTCTATTTATTTATTTTTAACTGATTACAAGCTTTAATGAGAATTTAAATATGTTTATATATAACACAGCAAAACAATTATTAAAACCAATTTAAAAATTCATTTTCACTATCTTCATTCACTCTTGTTAAAACAAAAATATTTTGAATACAGTAAATTTTTAATATAAAATTTTAATTATGTTATAATTAATTGCAACGCAGGTTAAATTTAATTATAGTTCTGAAATAAATTTTTTCCGTATTATAATTTAATTATAGTACTGCAATGTGATCATTGTCTTAGTATAAATGTTCGCAGGAGTTGCAGCGAGCAAAAATGCAATAAATCCAGCAATTTCGTTGGCCGTCGGGGCTCTGCAATCCAAGTTCAAGATATTTTGCACAGGAGCCAAGACCAGTGAGTAGGTCTCCAAATTAATTATGGGTGGCTGGTTTTTGCAAGTATGCCCACCCTTATTATGGTCTTATGAATGCAACACACAACCGCTTCAGTCTTTGATTATTACGTGTATTTGGCGCGTGGGATTTATTAGTTACAGAAGCTGTATCATAGACACATCCATCTTTCCAATAGGCCAATACGGCGAGGGCGCTCATTGTAGACATTTTTCTTTTTTTGGGGGAAAAAACAAAAATGCCTACACTTTATTATTTGGTGATATGACTAGTAAAATTTTAATAGACGTTCCCACGTAGTTAGATTTATCATATTTTTTCTTGTTGTGAACTTTCAAATAATGTATTATATACTCAAATGTGACATCAATTGTATAATAACTTTTTTTTTTCAAAAGATATATTCTGAATAACCGCAGTGATGGAGTAAAGGAGTTTGTTAAACCACCACCGGTGTTCAATTATTATGGAAGCTACCAAATTATTTTATCCACTTGAGTCATCAACAAATTGAAGTTTCGATATGTAATTGGTCTATACAAAAAATCTCGTATCCGTGACAGCAGAGCTCAAAATGCCAATAAGTAGAAACAGAGGGGCTCTCTGCATGACATGACGTGCAATTCATTAAGACATTAATGAAGTTGCAAGTCTCGCATCGCGGCCCGATTTGAATTGTGCGAGACAGCCGGGACCCGGGATTTTGCAGATGGTAAGGGTGGGTGCCGTGTCAATGCGATGGCCGACACAATCAAAATATTATTAAATTGAAGACTGTTATTTTATCTAAGGGATGAATTAAATTTATCCTTTTTATTAACCGATTGAAAAATTGGTAGGATAATAAATGTCTGTTTGATATAATTTATTTAATAATTATAAATATTTATTTAATTTATTAAATTTTTATTATAATTTTTATTATTGTTTGATTATTTTTTTAATAGAGTTTTTAAAGTTTAAATACGTTATTTTATCTTTATTTGTAAAATTTATTTTAAATAAGTGTTTATTTAATTTATTTTAAAGTTTTAACAGTAAAGATTAAAAAATTTTTTAATTTTAAAATATTTAAGATATCTTCTACTTATTTAATAATTTTATTTTATTTTTTTTATAACATAACTTTAAAAAATTTACCTATTAAAGTAATTTCATAAATTTTCAATGAAAGTTTTTATTGATAACTAAATAACTAAAGTTTTTCTAATAAAACTTTTATTTATAAAAATTCTATTAATAAAAATTTTATTTACATAAATTCTATTTAAAAAATAATATCAAAAGGAATCTAAATATAATATATATATATATATATATATATATAAAACCAAAGCAAAGCACAGGTTTTAATCCGGAGACGCGAACCAAATTTGATGAGTGCATTGCCAGCCAGGCTTATCTTACTACAAGAATAACGCTTGCGTGCAGGCCATTTCGGGCTTCAGGCCCATTGCCTACAGAAATGGGTACCCATCAAACCCCCTTTTCGCGGGGAAAATTGAGAAATTCCCTTGCATTTTTTGAGGACAAGAAAATTGAGAAATTGGTTGAACATTAACCGTTTATATTTCCACCAGCCACTTGTTCCCGCGGCCAACGTGCTCATTTCGCGTACCACCAATCTCTAAACTTCTGATAACAATCACTGAGCAGCAGCAATGGCTCCTCTCTGCTTGAACTCTTCCTTTTTACCATCTCCTTTACATTATCTTCATGGTAGATCATTTCACTGTCCACAGAACTCTTCTGGGTTTTGTTTTCAAACAAGACCAGGAAGCAGAAGCAAAGCCATTCGCCTATCCATTACCAAAGCTGGAGCTGATGTCAGGAAGGAGGATATTGTCATTGTGGGCGCCGGGATTGCGGGGCTGGCTACTGCAGTGTCTCTAAACAGGTCAGATTCTTAAAATTAAGCCAGAGCCCCTTAAAGCGTCTACATAAATAATTGAGCTAATTTTCTGAGGCTTCCTTCTTCCTGTTTTTAACACCTTTCCTTGAGTCCTCTTAATGCAACCTCAGCAACCTTTTTAAAGTAAAGAGTTGTTTCCAACTAATTTAAAATTTGGATTTATTAGGCTGGGGATTGGGTCATTGGTGATTGAGCAAGCAGATTCACTTCGAACAGGAGGAACCTCTCTTACTCTTTTCAAGAATGGTTGGTCGGTTTTGGATGCACTTGGAATCGGAAGTGATCTCAGAAGCCAGTTCCTCGAAATTAAAGGGTATATCTTGTGTCCCTGGCTCAATCACTTTCTCATAAAAATGTGTGCAAGTCATAGACATAAGAACTTCACTTTTCTCTTTTCTTTTTCTTTTTTTTTTGGGGTATGCATCTCATCGAACAAATCTTATTAAACTCAGGAAATGTAAACGTTCTTAATTTCCCAATCGCAGCAATAAAAATTCGTATAGTTGGTTTGTAGTCTGTAAGGGCGTTATTTGTTATATGCAAGCCTCTTTTGAGTTGTGACTCTTCCCTGAAACGTGATCCTCTGATCAGCCGTGCAGGATGGCAATAAAGTCTGAAGACGGAAGGCAGCTGCGCTCCTTCAGGTTCAATGAAGATGCAAGGTAGATTTTCCTCTTTTATTTTCAAGCCAGTCCTGTTGTTTTGAAATTTTCCCAAGCGTTAATAATTACACGACAGTGCAGCCAAGAGGTCCGTGCTGTGGAGAGGAGAATTCTTTTGGAGACTCTTGCCAATCAGCTGCCACCAGAGTCTGTCCACTTTTCTTCTAAACTAGCAAAGATAGAAACTAGTGGAAATGGGGAAACTCTTTTGGAACTGGTGAATGGGACTCGAATACGTGCAAATGTAAGTTATTCTATGCATTTTCAATTTCATTGTTAGCCTTGACCACCTGATTGTGGTTCAATTTGTTGGCTTAAAGATGATGTTATCGGAGTTTTGGTGTCTAAAATTAATATGTCTGCAGATTGTTATTGGCTGTGATGGAATTGGGTCTCCAATAGCTAAGTGGATGGGATTTTCTGAGCCTAAGTATGTGGGACATTGTGCTTATAGAGGGCTTGGATATTATCCAAACGGACAGCCATTTGAACCAAAGGTTAATTACATCTATGGAAGAGGAGTCCGCGCTGGATATGTTCCTGTTTCTCCAACAAAAGTTTACTGGTTCATCAGCTACAACGACCCTTTACCAGGTTACCTTGCTCTTGTTATGCTTGAGCATATTTGGGTGTGCTTTTATGGTGCAAAGAATTAACAAGTTGCTTGTTGTAAAACCAAATGCTGCCCTTATCTGTCTGATAGAATGTTAGTTCATCTTAAATCTAGGAAACATTATAACTTGAGATAACCAACTGATAGAATGTCTGAAGCAGGCCCAAAAATTACTGATCCGGTTGCATTGAAGAAGCAAGCTAAAGATCTAGTAAGGAACTGGCCAGCGGAGCTATTGAACAACATAGAACTTACCCCGGACGACACAATCATCAGAACTCCCCTGGTGGATCGCTGGCTGTGGCCGGCAACAAGCCCTCCAGCTTCGAGAGGTGGAGTTGTACTGGTTGGAGATGCATGGCACCCCATGACTCCAAATCTAGGGCAAGGTGCTTGTTGTGCACTGGAAGATGCAGTAGTTCTTGCCAAAAAGCTGGCAAATGCTACCACCTCTGGACCTGCATTTGTGGAAGAAGCTTTCAGATCATATGAAAGCGAAAGATGGCCCCGTATCTTTCCAATGACCATACGTGCATATCTCATAGGATTGCTTTTGCAATGGGAAAACCCAGTTGTGTGTTCTATCCGAAACAACATTATCGTACCAAAACTAGTTAGGCTAGGGCCGATATTGGAACACACAAATTTTGAATGTGAGCCTCTAACACAAGGCATAAAAGTAGAAGACCTGCACATTCATCAATCATCATAGTGGCAGAATCCTCCACGACCTCGAAATATATATAAATGTATATATTCTATATCAATGTGTAAGGACTACACATTCAGCATATTTTTACTTGTATAAAGTCTTGTATACTCCATCATCATCACTGCTGCTAATACATTAATACCTACTCCATACCATATATATGAGTTTATAAAAGCTAGAGTCACTTTTAAAAATCAACCCACTTATAAAGAGCTGCTAATATGAAGTTTATCGAAAATCAGGCATATAAGTTGAAATTGCAAAGAATAGAGAAACCTTTCTTCTCAAAAAGCTTATAACCACATTTAAGCAAGTATTATCTGCAAGAGTAGTAAAATTCTTTCTTTCTACAATTTAATTCTATGAAACTATTGTCAAAGAATAGAAGTGACAGGTAATAACTACACAGATCAACCAGTACACTGATAAATTCGTAAATAAATGTCAACTTTTAAAAGTGCATATAAACAACATTAATTTGCCATATAAAATCAAAATGATGACCTCAATTCATTTTCTTTAATCTTGCGTGGTCTTCAATGCACAGCTTCTTTTGTTGGATGAAAGTCTATCATTTGTCAATACTAATAATCATCAGAGCCTTGATTGTGCCAACGATTCAATCCCTTCATTGATTCAACATTCATAGATACAATATAAGTAAAGGTAATGATTTTTTACATTTTTGAATAAAGAAAAGAAAAGAAAAGAAAAAATGATAAAATTAATAGAATTGCAATTTGAATAGTACCGGCTTTGGAGAAGAACCAGAGGACGACGGCGCAGAAAACGAGGAGGAGAGGGATTGCGTGGATAGCGTTTTCCGCGAATCTGAGACGAGACCGCTCTTTCTTGGCCACGTCTGAGAGTGGATCGTACGTCGGTAATAGCTGGTTTGTGTCTGTGTTCGCTCGCTGATTGTGAGATTGCGACGGTGACGAGTCGATAGACAACCGTTCCGCCACTCGCGAACTGCTAGTTGACCTCAGCATCTTTGCTTGTTTTGCCTTTCTTGGGAGCGTTTAATGCACCGTCTTTTTCGGATCAATGCCAACCAACAAATCCACACCCCCCCCAGCGTTTAATGCACGTATTTAGATCTTTAAAATGCCCAAAGTCTGAAAATTAAGCATAGACCCGGCCATTTATTTATTAAATAAGTCTTTTTTTAAAAAAAGAAAAAACCCTCAAGAGATCTTGAGGTATAATATATTAAATGAAAAAAAAGGTACAATTTTTTTTTAAAAAAGGACAATGACAAATAAAATCTTATATCACGGACAATAACAAATCACAATAGGATTAAGAAAATTGGTATTCAGATATTCTTTAAGAATTGTCAAGTATAGATTTTTTTAATTTTTTTATAGAGGAAAATCTTATCATGTCAAGTAAAAAAAAAAAAAAACTCAAATTAATATTGGTTGGAGTGTCTACACATCATTTCCTTCTCTCTATATATGGGAAAAGTCATTTCATGAATTAGGGCAACGACGATTGTCATTTTATTTTATATAAAATCTTTTTTTAATATACTTCTCGAAAAATTGTAGAACTATTGTAAAGAATTTTTTTTAAAAAAAAATAACACTATATATTTTTTAAGAGATTCCACTCAATTGACCGTTATTCATTTATTTTTTTAAGTTTGGATGGAAATAAGAATTCTTACCTATAATAAAAGAAAAATGTTTAATGTAGAAAAAGATATGAGAAATAAAGAAAAAAATTAGTATTTATTTACACTAGTCTTTCTTTTATGTGAAGAACATCTTCTACTGGTTGAGTCACGCTCAAAGGATAATTATGCACAATTAAAGTTTTACATTGCTAAATTTAAAGAAATACATAATTAAAATTTAATACAAAATACTTTAAGTCCAACCGAAAAAAAAAAATTAAAAAACACACAATCGCACAGAAGAGTAGGAGTCTAACTAATACGTTCGAATAACAAGGAGGGGTGGATCAACTGGACCAATAAAGATTACGTCATGATATCATCAAATCATTTAAAATAAAATTTCACCCAGAATAACCCAACCAAAGTATCTTGTAACGCACGTGTCCCTTTTGGAATAATATAATACGGTTTGATGTCTTAACTTACACTATATCATTTAAAAAAAAAAAATTTGCTGGATTGAAAAAATTATTAATCATAATTCGCTGCATATCCTAACAATAATATCGGTAAAAGATTAGCATAAAATATTCTTAATATTATTTTTTTGGGGAAAAAAATAGCTTCTTTCATATTTCGGTGTCGGGATTGGTCGGGCCATTTGAACCCCGATCAGCGTCGACGCAAAGTTTTCTTTTTCGTTTGGAAGCCGTACGGTATTGATTCTAGAACTCTTTTAAAACTTAGCCGTCATTTCTGACCGCTGTGGTAAAAAATTCTTGCAGCACGCGCCTCTACAGAGAATGTTTGAAAATTATGCATGTCAAAACAAACCGTGAATCAAAGCGATCGGTTTTGTGTGGTCCCGTCTGGTGAGTTCGTGTCAGACGCGCTTTCAAGGGCTCCGACGTACGTCATGCATATTTACACGTGAGGAAATATCCCAGCTTCCGTCCTCCGCCGGCCCGCGTTGTCGCCGCAAATTGCGAAGATTGAATATTTTCACTCGGCCCAATGAGGTGACAAAAATACCCTTCATCAGCTAACTAATAAGTAATAAAGTCACATAATATTCATTTTACCTGTATCACCGTATATCTTGTAGAGTTTAATAATCATCAGTAGAGGTAAAGCAACTAATCAACCACTAAAATTAAAGATTAATTAAGTGGATCCTTATCTGTATATAGGAGAATTATAGAATACATGAGAGGTAATATAATTAATTGATGTGTACGTGTATGTATGTATGTGTATGTATGTGTATATATATATATATATATAAAACATGTATAGTATAATTAATATAATCACCAATTGTACATTAGTTTTTTTAAAATAAATACAATATAATATATTATTATTTACTTATTATATAGTTAACATAATATTTTTTATATATCTTAAAATTTCTTAAATATAAGAATACTGTGTTAGCCATTGGGTTCAATATTCATCGTACAATCGATTAGTGCAATTGATGCCTTGCTTCTTATAAACAAGATAACAGTATTGGATAAGTATAAACAAATTATGAAATCCATTGGATGGTTAATATATTGATTATCACTGTTAAGCCCTTGTTATCCACAATTTTTGAAAACTAAAGTGGTCAAGCCTACTATTTATATTTCCTTAGTTTTTTAATCTTCTTTTTGTATTATAATGTGTTATATCTAAAATAAATAAATAAATAAGAATAAGAGTGTTTAGTCTAACCAATTAAATCATGCCACATTAGTTTATACGAAAAAAATTTATACAAGAATTTGTAACTATATTATTACTTTTTTTCAAAATATAAAGGTTAAATGAAAGTTGACTCAAAATACAAAAACTAAACTAATATTTACACTTTCTAAAGTACATATTTTAAAGACTTAAAAGGTAATAATATATTATTTTTTTCAATATCAACTATGGTAAACAAAACCTGAAAATCAAATAAGTAATGGAAAAATTTACATACATTTTGTCACTAACGAGGATTAAAATCATATTTGCGAACTTTACTTCTCTCCATATCTTAAACAATATTAATGTTTTTCTCTTTTGGAGAGGGATGCAAAAGTCAAACTTTTTGTATCATAACAATTGATTTTAATATTTTTTTAACACATTAAAATTTAATTTCATTAAAACAAACATAGTATAGCAACATATGTAAAAATAATAGGGACTTCAAAAATACCATTCGATCCAAATCCAAACCGTATTCAGGCAGTGCAAGCTGAGGATGAGGCCGAACTAGCCCTAGGCATTACTTCATAAGCCTAGGAGTCTGGCCCCGGACCTCAATTTTATATAAAAAATAACAAATGAAGTATAATTTTAAATTATTATATTTATTTGATCCATTTATTGCACATATTTAAAATCTTCAAGATTTGGAGTTCATATTTTTATGTTTAATTTCATTAAAATAAATTTAAAATTATAAAATTATAAAATAATTAAAAATATACATTTACAATATTATAAGGTATAAAATCGGAGCTTAAAAGTTTTATGCAAAAAGACTAGCCGAGTCCAAGCTTTTTAAGCCCAACACCAGTGTTGAGAAAACATATCCTAATTGGGTTTGAGCATTATTATAGTTGAACTTGAACCCATTTTTTGCCATCCTTAAAAAAATACTATAAAATTCATTTATTATTTATTAGAATAACTAATGGATCAAATCCTTGAATTTTCACATTTAAGATCGTGAAAAAAGTTAGTGGAACACAGACACCTTTATGAAGAATATCTCTACAAGCAAATATGGTGCACACTTATTTGATTTGAGCTGCACATGATGTCTCATCAACTTTTTCAAAGCATTATGGTACGTACTTACGCACACGCACACAAACAACATAAATAAATAAATGAATAAAAAACAGATATAACCATCTTTACATAAAGTGAAAGGATTGGGAAAAAAAAAATAAATGAAAGAGATTTAATAAGACAATGCTACACTTAAAAGTTGATACAAAATCTATTTCTTAATGAATAACAAATATTTAAGATACATTACAAATTAGTACCAATGAAATGATAAGATGACAATATATAATTAACTCACATTGGATACTAGTTCCCTTGAGATTGGTAGTCATGGTAATAGTACAATATTATTGTAATCAAAGGAGCCCTCATCAGTTATCACAATTTTCAATCCAAATCGTAGCATCATCATTCGTGCACTACAGAAGTTTTATGTGCTTTACCTTTTAAATACCCGTATTAGACGCACTTTGCAAGGTTGGCAGCCTCTGGTCCGAGCAAAATAGAAGTTGCAAAGAAGCAGAAATTGGCTGGGAAAAAACACAATATATAATTATGTCATATAAAGAAAATGCAATGCCCAATTTCGTCATTCAACTAGAAGGCACAACACGTGGCGTCATCTGGTTCCTGTTGCCACGTCACGCCCAACAACACGATTCCCTTCACGATTCTTAAATAATAAAAAATATAAATTGAATGGAAAACACCTTCGCATCCATTTTAAACACGCTCTCTGTTAATTTCTCCCGTTCCTCTCCTCTTTTTAAAATCCCCATCATCTCTCCCTCCGGCGAAGCAGTTTTAATTTGCGATCAATTTTTCTTGCCGGGAATTAAGATTTCTCATCATCTTGTAGAAGCTTCTGCGCTTCATTCGATCCGACGCACGACACAACCATGAATAACGAATAGTGAGATTTTAAATTGAGTTTGTTGTAATACGTCTGGATCTGTAGTGAATTTTCCATTTAGTCTGTTTCGTTTATTTAATTATCGTTCTATTTATTGTTTTGGATTTAGTAGTTTTATGTTTTTATCTGACGGCTAATGAATTTGTGTGGAGGTAATACGATTGTTGATTAAGATCTTGTTGATTTAGTCTCAGATCCCGTGTCGTTTCGCTTTGTTCTTATATCTTGATGATTTATTGTGTATGAGAAATTATGTCATTTTAAATTACCTACAGAGGAATTATTTGGAGCTGTTTGCTAATTTACCTCAGATTTTAAAGAAATCTGTTAAAATATTAACAAGTAAAGTTTGTATTGGCTGCTTTTATTACTCAGGGATTTACTGCATGCCGTTATTTGATTTTTAACTAGTTGAATTTGGAGCATATTATGTGTGTTATTGATTTACTTATGTATATTTGCAGTGATTATTTGTTTAAGCTTTTGCTCATAGGCGATTCAGGTGTTGGCAAATCGTGTCTGCTTTTGAGGTTTGCTGTAAGTTCTTGCACACTTTTGCTTTAGCTCCTATTATTTTAGTTGAATTTCAAAATCTTGCATTACTATAACTCTAGCACAATTACAAAAGTAAAATATGAAATCAAATGGGGATTGATCAACGTATTAATTGGAAACATCTCTCATGGCTTTGTGTTTTTCACTTAACAGATTAATTGCTTGTTAATGTTGATTCATTCTCTTTTGTAAACCAGGATGATTCTTATCTGGAAAGCTATATTAGCACCATTGGAGTTGACTTTGTGAGTAATCTGTGTATATAGTTTTTATTTCGGCCTTGATTTGTTAAATTCAACATAAATACGGGAATTAATCTTTAATCACTTCGCATATGCAGAAAATCCGCACTGTGGAACAAGATGGGAAAACCATTAAGCTCCAAATTGTGAGTTACCGTTTTATATCTGTTTTAAGTATTAGGAGCTAAATGTTTGTTATGCTTATGGCTGGCCACATTTCCAGTTCAACTGAAATTTCTAAGTTCAACAATTTTGTGTAGAACTGACTTGGGTGTAATTAAGATAGAATACTGGAAGGGTTGTAGTTATCTTAAAATGTTTGTCACAATGCTCTTTAAGGTTCAGATGATTTATTCAAAACGATTTCCTCTTTCTTAAACATAACTGTCTTCTTCTTTTTAAATGATGACAATGCATTTTCTTTTAGATAATCCTATGTCTTGCATTTTTCTGTATTTCACCTTGTTTGATATGTGAAGAACTTTTGTAGTGTTTTATAGCATATTTAGAATTTATTCCTATCTGACTGTTTGGATGCCTTTCCCTGGACAAACAGTGGGACACTGCTGGCCAAGAGCGTTTTAGGACAATAACCAGCAGCTACTATCGTGGGGCTCATGGAATCATTGTAAGCGTTATAATTTCTATAGCTCGTTTTCCCCTTCTCTTGCTGGGCACTCATAAAAGTCTGCCTCATGCTGGTGGTTTTTCTTCAGGTTGTTTATGATGTCACAGATCAAGAGAGCTTCAACAATGTAAAGCAATGGTTGAATGAAATTGACCGATATGCAAGTGAGAATGTGAACAAGCTTTTAGTTGGTAACAAGTGTGATCTCACAGCGAACAAAGTTGTGTCCTATGAGACGGCCAAGGTAAATACTGATAGTATGGTTTAGCTAGCATGTTTATTCAAAATTGATTTTTTACACTTCATAATGGCACTTTTCCCTGTTTTCTTTGTTAAGGCATTTGCGGATGAAATTGGGATTCCTTTCATGGAAACAAGTGCTAAAAATGCTACCAACGTCGAACAGGCTTTCATGGCCATGGCTGCTTCAATCAAGAATAGGTACTGTTGTTAATGGTCTGCTGCCCTATTTAAATAAAATGAAATAAAAATAAAAATGAGAAACATTATTGTATTATGAGAGTATTGCTCATATTGTATTCTCTGATTCCCTCCCGTTTAGGCAGATGTTTTTGTAGGAAATATTCTCTTGCTCCGCCCTTTTTCTTAATCATTCAGATATTTGCAGGATGGCAAGCCAACCTGCCTCGAACAATGCTAGGCCTCCAACAGTGCAGATCCGAGGACAGCCTGTCAGCCAGAAATCTGGTTGCTGCTCCACCTAAAGGGATTTAGTGTCAGTGAACTTCTGATGTTTATCGATGTTATTTGTGGAATGTAACACTAGTTCACTCTTCTTATATGCTTTGATATGAAGGCTCATTGTCATGATTTGTTTTTCTCGTCAGTTGTTCGATATTCTACTAAAGTTTCCATTCTTTTCAAATGTATTGGGTTTCAAGAGAACATTTGTACAAATTAGGAATATTGGTGAATAGCAGTATCTATCTTGCTGTCCCCTATTCTTTATGTTGTTCGTCATCAATGTAGGTAATCTGTCATTTTTTCTTTTCTCTTTTACCTTCCTGGCTGTTATTGACATCTTCATCCTTCTTCAGGAATGATCCTCTCTCCTTTGTGTCAAGTGACTTGAAGGCAAATGTTTTGAATTTTTGTACTTGCTAATTTCGTGTGTAAGTGGATATTGCCCTCTGATTATGTTTGATAAATTCACAGTATTTGGATTGTCCCGTTCAGAAAGGCTGTCAGAGCAGAAAAAATGATCATGTGGAATCATGGACTGGATTTTGATATTGGAAACATGGTTCATAATGTTCTCTACCGAAGTTGCAGCAATGGAGAAAATCTAATTCTGAGTAATAATACCACATGTAATATTCTACTTTTGTTATACTGTCAAAATTAGTGTGAGTTGCTAGTAACACAATTTGAAACTTCCGAGTTCCCACCACCATAGCGGATTTTTCAATCGTCTTGCGATCTTAC
This sequence comes from Aegle marmelos, assembly GCA_030449875.1. NCBI lineage: Eukaryota > Viridiplantae > Streptophyta > Magnoliopsida > Sapindales > Rutaceae > Aegle > Aegle marmelos. Next base: position 5,141,570 of record JASUUL010000093.1, read on the forward strand.
GGCCGACCTTGGCCATTCTTCTAAAAATGATGCCACGCAAATTCAAGGTCCAATACAGATTTAGTTGATCTCTTCCTTGTCATTCAGATGTTATGCATCGGAGCTGATTTTTGGTGGCAACTGGCGTATCTCTTCATCAACTGGCAACCCCCAATCCCATAATATGCCACCAAGACCAAGTATTCACGCTAGACTTCTCTTCTCATCACTGAGTCAACATCAGCAAGCTCAAACATTAGTAGTAACATTACTAACCGACTGTTGGCGGCCAATTTAATATGTGCTAACTTCTATTCGGTTCTAGAAGTATTGCAAAGGATTTACTGATGAAGAAAGTAATGGTGCAAACTTTTCCCCCATCACAGTTCCATGTCTTGGGAATTTTGACTTACATTACATACTCCGCAAAGCCAATCAAGTGAGAACTTCCTAATTGAGCATTCAAAAAGAGGAGACTCGTTTGCAAGCTTACCAGTAGTCGCCGCAAGAACAAGTCCCATCTTTAAAATGATGAAATCTCGTAGTATCTCTCAAGATGATTTCTCTTTTTTCTATAGCTGATATGTACTTGGTGGCACGATGGCAATCCCCGCATATTCTCAAGTTTTTGAACACTCGAATGGGAGACCCTATTGGTACTTTGATAAGCCCAAAAGCAATTGCCAGCTTTTCACTGTGAAACAGCAGAAGTTGCTCTTTTACTTCTTCCTCCACAGCATGTAATGCAAATTCAAGGTCTGGAACATACCCTGCCAACTTCATTTTTTTCTCCAACTCTTTCAGTTTTTCATGAATAGAAATCAACTCTGGGTGCACCCTGTCACCTGATCTAAACTCATGAGCAACAGTTCCGACCTCGATCCAGCTGTATCCAGGCATCTTTACCACGTTATTTTCTTTCATTGACAGTCTAATCCTAGCAACATGGTCCCATTTTTCCATTGCCGCATAAGTATTAGCAAGCTGGACATAGTAACCAGCTGCATTTGCTGGATTAAGGTCAAACAAATTCGTGGCAGCAAACTCAGCCAGATCCAATCTTTTGTGGATTCTACAAGCACTCAACAATGTTCCGAAAATGGCAGGTTGTGGTTTAAAGGGCATTTTCTTAATCAAGTCCACAGCTTCAGCTAGCTTCCCAGCTCGACCAAGAAGGTCAACCATACACGTGTAGTGGTCTGGCTTAGCTGCAATTCCATAATCATTTACCATCGAATCAAAATATTGAATCCCAAGATCTACCAGTCCTGCGTGGTTACAAGCTAGCAACAATGCAACAAATGTGATCCAATCTGGCTTCATTCCCTCATCCTTCATCTCATCAAACAACCGCAGAGCCTTTTCACCTTTTCCATGTTGAGCATAACCAGAAATCATTGCATTCCAAGTCACGACGTCTTTATGCTGTATCTGAAGAAACAACTTACAAGCATCTTCTAAATCCCCACACTTACAGTACATACTAATCAGTGGAGTCAAAGCTGTTGTATCTGTGCACAGTGGAGACTTACAAACCAGCTGATGAACTTGCTTACCCAACTGCAAGGATGACAAATGACTACAACCCAATAAAACACTACTCAAACTCGAAGCATTCGGCCTAATCCCTAACCCTATCATCAGTCTAAGCAGCTTCAAACCATCCTCAGCCCGAGAATTCTCAACATAACCTGCAATCATAGCATTCCATGTGACCAAATTCTTCGTGGGCATTTCCTCAAATAACTTCTCCGCTAAATCAACCTTACCAAACTTCATGTATCCGCTAATCATCGCAGTCCAAGCCACCACACTCTTCACTGGTGCAACTTCAAACAACTCCACGGCTTTATCCAATTGCCCACATTCAATATAGCCAGAAATCATAGCACTCCAAGAAACACTGTTCTTCTTCGGCATTGCCAAAAACAAATCGCGAGCCTTGGCCATGTTCTTCTTCTGAACAAAACCTGATATCATCGTATTCCACGAAGCCGTATCTTTAATGGGCAATCTCTGAAAGAAATCGAAAGCAGCTCGTACATCATCAGAATTAAGTAACATACAAGACAACATGATGTTATAAGAAACCACATCTGGTTCAGGAATTTTATCAAACAATTCCTGTGCATCACTAAGTTTCCCGCGCTGTTTGGCAAACCCAGCCAAAATTGAATTCCAATTAACTGTCGTCTTAACATTCATATTATTGAATACCCTGAGGGCAGAATCTAAGTCACCAGACCTGATGTGGCTAGTGATAATCTTGTTTGATGAAATGATTTCATTGAAATGATGTTGAAAAGGTAGCGTGGCAGTGCTGGCCTTCTGATTGATTCCATTGGAGCAGCTGCAGACATTGCTTTGGTCGGTAATACTACTAGACAGGTCTTTGACTGTGAAGGCTGACAGACGACGACACCAACAATTTTGGCGCGATTTTCTTAATTTAATTGAGAAAACCCGTCGTTGGTTTCTTTTGTTTCCAAAGAAACGCATTTGTAATCGCGATCGGTGATGGAAGAAAGAGAAGCAAATGTTGAATTTTGGAGCGTAAAAGCTTAAAAAGGCGAGAGAAAAATGAAATGTTTCCCTGTGCCCATCCGACCGTACTCTGGTCCGCTCCTTATTAAAGAAAATTTCGTTTGTTACAGATTCAATTAGATGGCGGTGCTATTTATAGTAACCGATTTTATGTTCTCATATTCAATAACACATCAATTAAGATGAGAAAGCTTATAACATTCTTCTGTCACTGTTATTAGTTACTCACGCGAGGATACAACCAAGTAGAGGAGAGAACCACACAACCAGATGATGGGGAAAAAGCAAATAGTAATAGGACTGAATGACACAGCGAAAGCATAGGAGGGAGCATCATACCTGCCCAGTCTGCCTAACAAATATCAGATGTGTAATTGCAGACAACTCCCACTATCAAGAGTTAAAGAGGTTGAAGATCTAAAAAGTGCGAGCTTTCTGTCAGAGACCATCACAAATCGTGGTGGAAAGGAACATAAAGGTGAACCTTGTTTCATAAGAGAAACAGGAAATACTTGGTGCCTTATCAGAAGTAAAGTGCAATTGAAGGGGGAAAAAATGCCAGAAATAAGATAATTCAAATTCAAATTTGAAAGGACTAATAACCTAGTACAAACCAAAACTGATGCCACTACTTAGTTCAAAACATAAATTCGACCCATGTGCCCTAACTTAAAACAGAAAAAAGAGGGGATTAAACAAAAACAGAAAAAAAAAAGGTATGCATGGCTGTCAGACTTAAACATGGGTAAATATCTAAAATTCACACACAAAAGGACTTTAACACCAACGTTGGTCCCTTTTTACAGGAAACTATCAATTCCCTGTTAAATAGCCTTTGACTTGACTCTTAACGTCATCACAACGGATTCCAAACAAGGGAAGACCATGGTCTGCTCCCGAGAAATGATAACATAACAATATATCACTTGCCGCCCAAGGAGGGGAATTGTCCAGGATCTTCAATTTTAGGAGCTGCTGCATAGCTGGACGTGTTACCACCATATCCATATCCACCCCTTGAACTACGGCCACGTCCACGCCCGCGACCACTTGGGCTATAGTACCTTTCTCCTTCAGCAGGCTTCAAGAACTCGTTTATGCTAACAGACTACAATATTCAAATAACAACCAAATTAAACATACAAACAGAAAGATCATCAAGTAACATGATTGAAATCTTTAATAATAAAAATGATCAGTTTTTCGAGAAAAGATTGTTGAAACTAATAATGACTGTCATTTTACTAATAAAGTCCCCTGAACGCTCCAAGTCTGCTAGAGTTGACACCAGGCTTCTCATAATCACTGTTAAACTAGTTTTCCAAGAAGCAACACATAACAGGTAAACGACTTGAGAACAGAGTGCAACTTATGAAGTCAGAAGTGTTATAATGACTAAAGCGTTATCTAAAACTTCTAGCTACAGATAAGTAGAAAAATTCAAGTTGTGGGACTAAAGGAACTGAACAATAAAATTATACTTTATTAAACAAAGAAAGAAGCATTAGCTCTACAGCTCTCAGATAGAAATAAAGCATAGAAGAAATATTCCGAGGAAAAAAACAATTCATGTTAGTTGTCAGTGATTAAAGCAATTGTTAATTAATTTAAAATAAATTTGGAAAGCTTTGCAAACCATAAATGCTGTTTATATTCTAATTACTTTAGGTGAGAAAGACGCAGACCTTCTTTGATTTCTCTTCCTTATCAGCTGCATCTTTGCGTTTGTCCTTTTCAGATCCCTGACAATCAGGGTGGAAAAAAGTTAATACACAAGTAAAACATGGTTAAGTAACATGAAAAGGGCATTTAATGATTCTTACCAATTTGATAAAAACATCTTCATTGCTCTTCTTATTTGAAAGTGGTTGCATCGACTTGAACTCTTCGTCCACATCAACTTTCCTTTCCTCAGCAGTCTTTAGGGCAAGCAAAGCTTTCCTCTTCTCTTCAAGGACCTTTTCATACTCCTCCAAGGTCATCTCCTTCATGAGCAGAAGATTAAAAGATTAGGATAAATGCAAAATACAGGGGAAACACAAAACCCCCCCCCCCCAAAAAAAAAAAAAACTCTAAAAGCCACACTGGGATGAGGAACATCAAACATGGAACCAAAAAAAATAGCTTCATCGTGCTGCATAATTTGGGTCACTTGAAAGTACATTTCACACTGCCATTTCAGTTATAGTGCCCTTCCCTTAAGAGTCTCAACTGACACATACAATTATTACCATTGCTGGCATAGTAGTACATTGGATCACAAAATACAGTAAAACCTCCATAACTTAAAGAGATATTAATCGATAAATTATTAATTTATAGAGTGGATATACAATTCACTGAACATAAATTATGATCAACAAAAAATTATTGTATTTTACCAATCCAATCAATTAAAAATCAATTAATCCACTAAATAAAAATTAAAATTCTTGCAATCCCATAATTCAATCCCAGAACTTCTAGAAGCAATAAGCAAAATTAGAGATGAGATCCAGCTATATTTAAATTTCAAAAAAAAAAGTAACAATGGTCATATTTTATTTGTTAAAAAATATCATAACAATCATATTTGTAATTTTAGCAAATTATTAATTTATGATATGAATGGGAACACAGTTGCATAATGATTTTTAAAAAAAGTATTATCCTATTTATTTATTGAATTTATTAATTTAGCCCATTGGCCCAAGTCAGGACAATGAGAATTGTCATATAATAGAGGTTATTAATTTGTCAGTCACAAACTATAAGGTTTTATTGAAAAAAGCTTGATACTTAAAGCTCTTTCAATGTATGAAAATCCAGAAAAATGTTTTATCGTAATATGCAAACTACTGAAACTCTAAGTGACAAGAAAATTCAACAAGCATTAAGCTCACTAAATGCAATGAGATTTACAAACATGCCTCAACCGAAGACATGTCCAGATACCAGAATATTGATGGAAAGTTTTAAGAATACAATTCTGTAAACCGCTACTATTTTTAGTAAAGATAAGCACAAGGGAATGCCAAACCGTTTTAATTCTTCTAGGAATTCAAGATTTCCTAGGCAGCCAAATATTAAAAATATAAGCCAAACCAAACAAACTTTCCATTACTGCTAAAATTAAAGTACACCTTCTCCTCAGGTTCCTTCTCTTCTTGCTCTTCCACAGGATTCTCCTTGTTAGCATCCGCAGCATTTTCCTCTCCAGAAGGTTTCTCAGCATTTGTGTTCTCAGTTTCAGCAACAGGTTCTTCAGTCTCCCTAAAATTGGCAAAATGAGGGAATACGTAAACAAGAAAGCTTATTCACAATTTCAACTAATATAGGAACTCAAACGGGTGAATATGCTAGACTGCTTAAAGAGGCATAATACGCACTGAGCAATCTCATCAGTTGGAGTTCCCCAATTACCACGACCAGCCCCATCACGTTTAACCTCATTCCTGAAAACACATAAAATCAATAATTTTACCTCCCCAAAAGAGAGAGAAAGGGGGGTTGAAAAGTAAAAGGATTAATAAAAAAATTAAGTTATTAAAATGAAAAACTTAAATAAAATTTGCTTTTTCTATTCATAGTTATTTTGAATCTTTCCCAACAACTTCAAAAAAATGAAAAGTTAAAAGCAATAAAATGTAAGCCAGTTGAATATGAACATCTCAAATCAAATTAATACTAACCCACGCCCTGTTCCACTGCGGCGTTCAAATACCCTACGTGGTCGTTCTCCCTCTTTAGATTCTCCATCGTTAAAACCACCTCGGCGACCACCACGGAAAGGACCACGAGGTGCCCCATACCCACGTCTTTCAGAAAGGTTCCCTCCTTCTCCCTCTTCAGAAGGTCTATATCCTCCAGAAAGCCCATTGTTGCCGCTGAACGTGTTATTATTCCCTGATTCACGATCAAAGCCACGGCCTCCCCCACGTCCAAAGCCACGTCCACCACCGCGGCCGCCCCCACGTCCTCCTTCATTCCTAGCCTCCCTCACTGTTTAATGAAGGCCACCACGTAATTAGATATGCTAGAGAGAAAACATATTGAAATAGGAAGCAGATAGAGCATAGATGCTATTGAAAAACTCCATTTTCTAAATACCGTTCTTTGCCAGCATTCAACGAATAATTTAAATGCATAACATGCAAATTAAAGTAACCAAAAAACCAAGTTTGGGGATGCTTATGTTGAAAAAGGTGGACAAAGCAAGTCTATACAATTTCAGGAATTAGACTAATAGAAACTGAAAAAATGATAAAACTCAGACAAGATCCAAAATTGTGAACTTAATTAGTGACCTCTTCAACTTGTAAAAAAAAATTCAAATATTTTGCTGAATAACCACCTGAAGTTGTCAATGCATTTGATTAAAAATTGATAATTTTACTAAAGCTACAAGACAGCAGAGCGACAGTTGTGTAATGCTCGGCTTGACTAATGTCGTGCTGATTCCTCTGTCTTAGAATCATACAATGATACAATAAATAATAATAATAATGATAATTAACAACTATTTCTTGCATCAATTTTCTTACACTTGCAGGCAAAACAAACAAACGGAAGGGTTGTATAATAATCGAAGTTACACAAACCCAAATAACAATCAAATCAACCCAAGAAACGAAAGGAATAGAGATGATAACAGAATACGCTCACCAGCTTGAGCGGGCGGAAGTGGCTTGGTGGGAAACTTAGCGGTGGCGACGGCGGCGGCTGGCTTGGAAGCAGGCTGAGCTTGAGCCGGAGCCGATTTCTTCGGCTTCTCGACGAGCTTCGCCGCTCCAGCAACGACGAGTTGACTTGGGTCTTCAAAATCATTGTCACCCAGTAGATCAAAGGGGTTGACGGTCGTCATTTTGTTTCGATGAATCTGGAAACTACTAGTGACAAGAACTTGCAACTTACAAGAAACCCACGTGGCCCTTTTCTTATTGCTTATTCAAAGCCATCGGTATAATTCAATCTAAGTAAGATGTGGTTCGGAGATTACAGAAGAGAAGGGGTGAGTTTGGAAGCAGGGAAAGTAACACAGAAAGTAACACGAATGGATGAACTGAAAAGAAAACCTAGCCAATGCGGCTGAAGTGAAACTGAGCGCAACTGAGGGTGAGGCTTGACCTAATCTTAAAAACCCTACTTGCGTTGTGCGTTAGCCTACGGCTGGGCTTTTCTCAACTGGTTTGCGGATCGCTCCTTTGGGCCGCTTGATCTCAAGATTTTATTCTTGTTTACTGTTTTGTTACCCCCGTAAGCTTTTCGGTTCTTTTTTTTTTTTTGCCTTTTAATTTTTCTTTTCAAGTATACAGTATTAGCGTTTTTAAACATTTTTATAGTATGTAATAATTAGCATGGAATTATTAACTATTTTGTTGTTTCAATTATGTACACCAGATGCTGTGAATATCTGCGGGCATCCTTATCTTGTTTGCATTAGCAAACATATTCAGTAGAACATTAATCTGGAACATTCGCAAACATTATTTAAATCAAATTAAAAGAAAAAAAGTATTCTAAGGATAAGGTTAATTGGCAATTTGTGCTTTATTTACCAAAATAATGTCACGACGCAAACTCTACCAGTAATCTTGCTTGAGCAAAGATGGGAATAATGCTACCAATAGTGCATACTTTACCTTTTATTTCCAAATAAAAAATAAAAAAAAAATCAAGAAAGTGGTAACCCCCGGCACAACTTTGAGTTTCACCCGTAAATGCTTCAGCGATATAAATATAAAATGATTAATCTAATATGAAATAATATAAAATGATTAATTTAATATGAAATCATTTTTATATTTTTTATGGTATACACTGCCCTCCTCTGTTAATGGATGGTTTGAAATTATTTTTTTGAAGATTTAAAAGTAATTTTAAAAATTTAAAAATTAATTTCAGTATTTAATAAAAATAATTAAAATTATTTTTGCTAAAATTAGCTGCTTGTCAAAATCAGTCCTTCTACAGTTGATTTTAAAAAGTTAAAAAAGAATAACTTTTAAATTATGATTTTCATAACTAATTTATTATTTAATATAATTTTATAAATACCATTGTAATTATTGCCTAAACCTAAAATTATCCTTATATAAATTGAAAACAAAATTAATATGTTAATAATTTTTTATTATACTTACACGTATTCCATTTATTTATCATATTATTTTTTATATTTTATATTATATCAACAATTCTCTATGACAATATAGTCTAAATTTTATTCGTAATTAAAACTATTATAATGCACAATCAAAAAATATTGTATATACATTCTTTATATGTTCAACTAAATATCATCTCAAATTATGTATATTTTAGTTGTTTACTTTCTCACAGTAGTTTAACAATAAAATTTATTAAATATTTAAACTGATTCTCGTCACAGTTGATTATTTTTATAATATAACGAATAACAATTATTTTAAAAACTATAGCATTTCCAAACCATCCCTAAATATTTTTTTTTTATGATTATTCGGATCTTCTTTATTATCACTGTCATATTTTATTTGTAAATTTTGATTATCACTTCTCTTTCATTTAATAAAATTTATAATCCGTTCATACAAAATAATAATAATAATAAAACAATAATAATAACAATAATAAATTTTAGTAAAATTTATAGTCCATTCATACATCATCATCATCACCATCATCATCATCATCATAATAATAATAATAAATTTTTTGGGAGAGAATAATAATATAATTTTGATATTTATATTTTTCACTAACATTTTTCGCTTACATAATAATATAGTGTACCGTCACTAAATCATCAAGCATATACTCCGTCAATAATTCCCATAGCTATAATCACACTATCTAAACAATTCACCGCCATTATTCCATCCTTTCAGATCTAAATAATTAATTTTTCGCTAATTTGACAGATCGATCAAACTTTTGTAGTTTAGCAAAAGGTCTTTTAATTTTAAATCAAATTATGTCGGGATGGGATAATCAACTACAACTACCACTTGACAGGTTGTTATTATCGTACTAAATTAATAACAAATAAATGTTTTATAAATGTAATCCATCAATTGATGGGTTAAATATAAGTATAAATAATGTTTCGTGATAATAATGATGATGAACATGAAATTAAAAATTATCTTCATTGGTTAGTGAGTAACGCTTCTAAGATTTAAATTTCGGATTCGAGTTTCATGGGGCCTCAATGTTTGTAGAATCAATAATCATGAGCATGAAGATATGGTTTGGGTTGGGCTGCTTTTAGGACCAACCCATGTTTCTTCAAGCCCGAACTAAGCCATACAAAATCTGTGTTTCTTCAACCCATATTTCTTCTAGCCCAAAAAAGTTAACAAATTTTATCTTAGTTTGTATTCTTTAAAAAAAAAAAAAAAACTAAACCGACTTGAATTAGTATAAATTTTTAATATAACTATTTTTTTTTTGTTTAGATCTCTAATAATAAATGTTAAACTATTTTTTTAATTTAAAAGTATGAAAACTAGACCCTTTTTTATTCTGTTTGAAAATAGAACGAGCATTCGCTGAGCCCCAAAATGGAATGGAATGTTGGCATGGGGTTTCGGCAATTTCAATTTTATTTTCAGTCAATTTCAATTGAAATTTGTCTTTATATGCTGGATGAAACTGGTATATGAGGTCCATCTATAGAATAAACAACGAAACAAGAGCTTCTGAAAATAGATATGCAATATAGGAATATGCATAAATTGTAGCTTAAAAGTGCTTATCTCCCCACTGCTCCCCATTCCCTTAGCACACGCACGCCTCTATAAGAGAACATAAATGAGATGTTATTTTATTATACTATAAAATCTTGTTAGAGTGAATAGCACCGTTTAATATTCTAAATTAGAACATATTAATCAATTTTATTGTAATTTATAACGTATTATATAAAAACAATGTTTAAAAAAATTCATAAAGATAAATAATGTTAATTCGAAAAAGACAAAAGCAATAACGATAATCTGCTATTATGCTATCAGATAATCTACTATTATGTTATCACAAGTTATGGAGATAAATAATAATGCTAATTAATAAGTTCATTTAGGTAAGGACAAAAATAAATTAGTTACATAAGAATACTTTTGAGAATTCCATGTTATTCAGACTTTTAATTTAAGTAAAAAGCTAAAAAGTTCAGCTTAATAATTTAATGGTAAAAAATTTTCTTTAAATTAAAAAAACAATCTAATTTAACTAGTTAACTAATTAAAATAAAGTCAATGAAGTTATTAAATAATAAAAACAAATGTCCGTTTATCATCGTTAGTAAATCATGATAAAGATATTTTTAGAGTGATCGAGCTTGACCCATACAACGGTCCATCTATTGAAGGCAATTAGGCCATTGAGCTTCCGGATCGATTTAAAGCTTTAGGATACATTGGATCTTTATCATCAAACGATTGTAGGTGTTGATGCACTGTACTAACACCACTGATGTAGATCCGTCACCAATGTGCATGTTTTGCAGCAGTTAAGAGCTTTAGAGACTAACAATTATGATCCCCTTACACAAATGAAGCGATGACCATTCCAACAATATCGATCATTGATGAGCAAAATTTATATACATATTTTACCTTTAATTATATAATTGTTAGTTATTTTTAATTAATTGAATTGTTTTATTGAGTAGGAAATTAATTGGAGATTATGACAAAAAAGGACATAAATGGAGCTCAATTTCAGAGACATTAATTAATTGATTTTGCAAGCAATTATGCATGTTAATTGGAAGCCAAGAAAACCGAAGCTAGTAAATTAATTCATCCATGCACGTGAAGACAAAGAAGATTATGGCCATCACGTGGAGAATAATATAGAAATTATGTGGCTTTCCCGTTTTGCTTCATAATAATTGGAAGGAAAATCTTAATGCAATTATAATTGATGAGCACGCGAATGGCATTGAATTTATGGAAAGCAATTTAAAGGGGACCATGGCTTGACTTTAAATTGGAAAAGGAGTAGAATTAGAATCCAAATTGGATTCATCCAATGAAGCACACGGATTGCAAATAAATTGCATCGTCATGGGCATTATAAAGGAGAGTTTTGGCTTTTGAATTTAAGGAGAAGCACTCGGTAGAGAGAAGAAAAGGCAGCAATAATTCGGGTTTTTTTTCCAATGACTGATTTTATTTTATTTGTTGATCTCAATTTAAGTATGTTTAGCTAATTTTCTTATACAGAGGTTAAGGATGAAAATCCTATTTAATGAAATAATTATTTTTTTATTTAATTAATTCCCTACATGTGTGTTTTAATATTTATATTTCTTATTTTACATGATTAGTTAGATGTTGTTAAATATTTTCATCAATTTTGTTATGTTTGTTATAATTAATATTGGACTAAATTTATGCTTGAATTTTTAAAGTTTCTATATGATTATCTTTGATTCTATGTCTTTTATTAAATTATTTACACTGAGTGCTTCAGAAAACTTTGACATTTTGTCATTCAATATATTTACATGGGATGCGTAGAAATCATACTATTAAGCAGAAAAAGAACATATATAAGATTAATTTTAATTGGGCTTATTTTTTATTTCCATGAGATGATATTAATTGATTTCAAGTTGTCACTTTAAAATTGAGGATTAATTGATAATTTGATAATTACTATTTGGATAGTGGTGGATTATGAAATCTTAGATAATTTTTGCCTTATTGAATTCTCCTTTAGTTTAATTAGTTTCTTAGTTTAATTAATTTAATTTCTCTTAAAAACTCAATTTGTTCAACTATATTAGAATTAATATTAATTTTAGATTTAAATTAAATTTTTTAATTTATAATTATCTTTGTGAGTTTGACCTCGTTACCACTACTGTATTTTGTAAGATTCATGCGCTTGCAAGTATATTAAAATTTTCACAACAATCATCACCTAGGAATGAGTAAACTCAAACAATGACCTCGGAGTTGGTAAACTTAGTCCAACATGTACCCAATCCATTATAACCAAACTCCCTTAAATTCAAATGGGTTGATTGGTTCAAATTTTTTTAACACAGTTAATGATTGAGTTAGGTTGAGTTTATTGACATTAAGGGTAAGTCTTGTGAGCCTCATTTTAAGTGCCTCATAAAACCAACTTTTAAGTGAAATTAAAAATTAATATTTTTTAAAAAATTTTACGCCCACATTTCAGAATATATACATATAAATTAAGATACTTGTAATATTTTAGAGTCATAGTGATAGAAAATAAACAATAAAAAGATAAATTATTTTGGGACTTTTATGCATTTTATAGATTAAAAAAAACTTTAAATAGTATTTTGTAAGATGACGTTTATAGCAAGATGGGTTATTTTAATTTATGGGTTTTTACGGGTTTTTATTTTATAAATTAAGTTGAAGGTATTTTAAGAAATAAAATCCAAAAGGGGTGTTATGAGAATTTTAAAAGGCCATTAAAAGCTTCATTCTAACATTAACTTATATTATCCAAACTCAATCCAAGAACAATAAAAATCATAGAAAAATTAATGTCAAGTATGACTAAACTTATTTTTAAATCTTTTTTTATTTTACTGAAAGAGACTCTTTTCAATTTTTCTTTATTAAACCTAACATTGATTGAATAACATAGATTCAAATTCATAAGTCAAACTTAAATTTTCACTAAAAGTTTATAGATATTCAAACACTTACTTCATATTGTTTATTGACAAATATTGGATACGATGAATAACATTTAATGATACAATGAAGAATTAATGATTTTTTCTCTATTTGAATTTGATTTTAAGTGTCAAATATATATATATATATTACCTTTTTTGAATTGTTTTAACCATCAATTTTAATCAAACTCTCTGACTAAGTGATTTAAAAGTTGCATTAGCCTAGGTAAACACTTTATTGGCATGAATTGAGTTGATTTTTTTCTCAAACTCAATTAATAATTGGTTGCCTTAGATTTTTATAAACACCGCCAACCCCTCTAATAATCTTTTGAATTTACTGTGCCTGTTTCTCTTTCTCTTTATCATCAAACTTTTACGCAAAATTCCTTTCATTTTGTTCTCCCGTTTCAGCAAACAAATTTAATTTACATCGGGACCTTAATACCATTTATGAAATTCTCCATTCTCCTCTTACGTTATTCCTGTATATTAATTTTATCATGAAGTTATTATCTTGTTAATTACTAGATGGAGATATTCAACAAATCGCAACAATATGCGGCGACTTAATTGTCCATGATGCCCGAAAAATTTAAAGGGAATTTAACATTTAATAAAATGTTCAAATACCATACTGTGACACGAGCAAATATAATTACTTGGAAGGCAACATAGTGATACAAAATGATGTGCAAATTAAGAGGCGAAGAGGGTTGTTACTTTGAAGTGTCCCATGAATGATGGCTGCTGGATGCTGGCTAACATAAATCATAAATGGAGTCAGACGGTTGGCAGTTGCTGAATTGAATGCTGATAAGTGTGAAAATAACAATAATTTCTTACAAAAAAGCAAGCCACCAAATCGTCAAAATTATTGTGATGGCCTGGAATTTAATGAAAGAAATTGACAAGGTCAATAAGAGCTTTTGTTGATTTTAAAATAGGCAAGTGTCGTCATCAAAAGCAACGCAAATTATTCTCTCCGCGAATACAAATTAAATCCTAGTTGTCTACATAATTTAACTTCCTTTGAGATTCTAAATCAAAGTAGTAGATATGTATATATGACGGATTATATAACATGTTGCTGCAACGAAGTTTCATGTTACAGTTGTCATCGACTGCACCGGTCGGTCTTACTGAAAATATCGGCGGCCGGGGACTTGACGACCTGGTGAATTCAACATGCAAGACAAGGACCGGACATGTTTGCAGCCCAAGACAACGGAATATGACCTCACGAACAGCAGACCAAGCCAACGTCATGTTGCACCTTAATATTGCATTCATACCGACAATATATAGCTGAGTCAAACGCAAAAAAATATACATAACAGGTCAAATAAACATTGGACTTCAGACATACGGGAAACTTTTACTAAACAAATCAGCACTCACCGTCTCTAACCGGAGGTAAATTCATGACACGTCGATTTGTGTATTCACAGACAAAAAACTAATTAATTTTGAGCGGTATTAGGATGCGCTTTTTGCATGCATGATTAGTTTGGACTGAATATTATGATCGGACTAGATGAGATTGGATTGGATTGGATTATGTTAAATTATATAATATTATCTTATGTTTGATATAATATCGGATTGCACAATGATAAGTTACATCTAAATATTTAAGAACTAAATTTGAATTTAGTTCCCCTAATTCAATCAAAGAAAAGTTACCAAACATGAGATAAATATTTAATCTTAAAGTTAGTCTAATCTCACACTTAACCCTAGTTTCTAAAGACAACTTAATGTACCATTGATCACGCTCTTTGAATTTTTTATATTTTTAATAGGAATATATGGCAAAAATTTAACTAAAGAATGATTGAGACCACCCAATTCTAAATTTAATATAAGAATTCATTGATATGACTTATGTAAAAACGACATTACGTCTTTGTAAATATCACATGCTAACTTTAATAAATTCTACAATTAATTACTTTTTTTTTTAATAAGTTTAATGACAACACAATCCTCTACCCGCTAATGTGATTCTGCACTTAATTAGTAGTTTTATAATCGATCTGAAATATGCACCAGACAATCAATTGCAGTGAGAGCGGATGGTAGGTAGGAAGGTATCCCGCCAAAAGCGGTGTTATTTTCAGAACAATCTATGTTGTCCGAGAGCAAGAAATTTTAGGTCGGGGAAAGAACAAATAAATGAATGACGTATATTTGTATAACAAAAAATAAACAACGCATAATCTATCTCGCTCACAGATCAATGTTATACACATAAGCTTATGCCATTTCATTTATAATAATTTGTATATTTATAATTAAGATGGGCTAGGCAGGCAACTCGAGGAGGGGAATATGCCCTCTCTTTCGAGGTTCAAACTTGTCAAGGCATTTGCCTTACTAGTATACAACTTTTTTACATTCGATCTCTGCTCGTTCAGCAACTTTACAAGACTTCTCTTAGCATTTGCTCTAAATGGGCAATCTGACGCCATGAAGCCATCCACCAAGTGCAGATAAGCCTCCAAGTCATGGCAACATGCAACATCCGCATTTGGCTTCAGATATGGAGACATCTTTGTGTCAACGCGTAGCTCAGTTCCCACG
This sequence comes from Aegle marmelos, assembly GCA_030449875.1. Taxonomy (NCBI): domain Eukaryota; kingdom Viridiplantae; phylum Streptophyta; class Magnoliopsida; order Sapindales; family Rutaceae; genus Aegle; species Aegle marmelos. Next base: position 5,157,315 of record JASUUL010000093.1, read on the forward strand.
TGAGAATATGCCCACTCACTCTCCTCGTTATTTATCACGTTGAGCACCTTTTTGATATTTTCATTTGCCACATCTTCCCCTATAAAATTGCCAGGCACTCTAGTGATGAGATCTTGATTGTTCACAATGCGCAACACCTTGACGTTATTGGCCTTCAGACGATTGGCGAATCCTCGATTGCCAACGCGAGGCCCTCCGAATGAAAATACAGCAACTGGCGGGACGCTTGGCGCGCATGTGCTTATATCATCCGCTACTAACAGGGACAAGGCAGCGCCGAGGCTGTGGCCTGTCACTGTTATGCTTAGGTTCTCCCCTTTGTACAACTCCATGAGCCTACGGATTTCTTCCAATACTGATTCAGACAGGCTTGGCACTTGAGCTCCACGTGTGTTGTACAAGCTCAAGAACCCACTCTCAACTTTTGATTGTTTATCATGAGGCATGTCAGCCAATTGGGCTCGAAAGTTCTCGGCCCATTCTAGACACGTGGCGGTTCCACGTAACGCGATGACTATGTCTCTCCTTCCCATCCGCTGGATCTCTCTCCTATCGTCACAGACAGCAACGTAGCCTATCCAACTTGACCGTTGAGTCATCCACCCGAGATCCGGAGCAACGTCGTCGACCCACTTGGGCAATCCGACTGATGACGTGGCGTAGAGGCTCTTCGTCACCTTGTAAGACCTGTCAGGCAGAGCCACGTATCTGGGTTGGGGAGCTTCTTCTGCTGACATGGCGGGGTTTGAATGAAAAGAGTGGTAAGCGGCTTGCACAAACTCTCCATATCTCACCACTTCTCGCCGGAGATTCTCATCGAGCGGGTCAAGTAGCCCTGCCCAATCTCTGCAACCATGATATTCACGCCAACGGGAACCAAGACTGTTTCTTGGAGAATATTCTGCTGACGAAATTGATAACAAGCGCTGAAGCCTGTTCAAGTGTCTTGGTGACATTTCCTCCGCTGCTTTCACTCCGGGCCATAATCTTTTAAGGCCTTCCAAAAGAACCATGCCCTTGTTTTCCGTTGACCCCTTCTTGTGAACCGGTTGCTGCAGGTCCGGTTGACTCGGTTGTGTAAGTGGTTGTTGTTTTTGGAGAATTTTCTCGAGATTAGACAAATGCAATCTTGTCACTTCATTAGGTGAAGAAGTACTTAGTTTAAGCGTTTGAGTTGATGTAGCAGCAGCGTTAATGCTTGCCTTAACAGCTGCTGGGTTTAATCTTGAAGGCTGGCGTTTGAAGCTGGCACGTTTTGCCTGAAAAATATTGGCGTTTTTGGCCGGAACTGTGGAGCTAATCTGAAGGGACTGCATAGGGAAATTAAGCGATCGAGAGAGAGAGAGAGAGAGAGATTAATAACGGTCAATAAGAGTTATGACGGATGTGAACCTGAAACCAACCAATTAAGCGAGCTTTAATAAATCAAGCCCCATATATATAGATGAACTCACAACTGTTTGCCCTTCGAGTTTTATCTTATTTACATTCAGAACCACATCGTTGTGAATGGATTAATAGAATTACAAATATTAAATTGGGTTATTAATTCCCTCATATGAAGGGCATGACTCGTAAAATAGCATTAGGTTGACCATTCCCGTCAACGCCGCATCTGCGTGAGCGTGTTTGTAGTTATTATTATTATTATTATTATTATTATTATTATTATTATTATTTTCTCATAATTTCCGCAAGGGTGCTTGTATGTTGCCGCTTCAAGAAAGGTCTCAGATCTACGTATTTTTAACCTCATAAGTAGGGCATGTCTTCTTGTCTTGTCTCTGTTTCATGTTGAATAGACTAAAATGCCCCTCCTGGTTCATGTTTTCTTACGGAAATTAAAACTCTGCCCATACTTGTCCCCAAAGAATTGGTTGAACTGATTTTTAGTTCTTTGCAGTACATTGTTTGACTTTCAACGAGCAGAGCTATTTGTGTACGGGCATGAATGTGAATGCTTGGTATTTTATGAATAATCTATCCATCTCATACTCATTGACATGTTCATAAAATATGAAAACAGCTTTTGAATGTCAATTTTGGTGAGTATTACGTAAGACTGATTTTTGAGAAGAAAATAAGTTGTCGTTTTTTGTTCAATTTTATGTGATCCATTGTAATATCTTCGTATTTAACAATATTTATTGTCTCAATAACTTCCTTGCATGAAGATGAAAAACCGTTCTCCAAAAATGTTGGAATACTGTAAAGTATTTTAAATAACAATTTTCAAACTCCACTACTGGATTTTTCTCCGGGAGATATTTGAATTTTCAAATTTCTCTAGTCTAGTCTAAATCTAAATCTTAATCTAAATTTGCATCTATTTGGATAATGTCAAGTCTTCGTACGCGACATTTTCACGTCAAAAACTTAGGTTAAGCAATTAGGTTTGGTGATTGAGCAGCTTTGAGCGGGCTGCAAACAAGTGGATGAGGTAAAATGTTGAATTGCCACAAACAAAATTAAAAGAAAAAAGGTTTGATTTTTGAATGAGTTTTCTATTCGAAGTAGACAATCAATAAATGAACTAAAGTCAAATTTTTTCTTTTTTGTCAATTCCTCAGTTCAGTATTAGAGTTTATCAATATAGTTTTTTAAATATATAGTTTGAGTCTCGTTATTAGAGTATATGAATTTATTAGGTTGTGTTTGGTGTAAAGAAAGATAAGAGAAATTTACTCTCTCTCTTTTTACCCACCTACTCTCTCTCTTCTCTTTTTTTTTTCTTTATTTCTCTCGTCTTTCTCTGCCTCTAACATTTTTCGAATTTATTAGTTGATTTTCTATGTTGAAGTAGGCTTATATTGTTGAACTCTATTTATATTGTATATAATCTAAAAAAAAGTCAACTATTTCTTTCTTTTAATATTTATAACGAAACTTTTTGACTAGATGTAGGTAAAAGATTGTAACCTTTCCGGCAACACAAATCGATTTTGTCCGCCTTCTTAAAATGGTGTTCACATCTCATTCTCTCTCTTACGCCATTGCATGTTCATTCATTTTCAGTATTGAAATTACAGGCACCGACCGTTTCTTCGGTGGAAAATGGCCAATACCACTGTATTTTATGATGCGTTAGACATTTTCTTCGATTCGGTCAGAAGGCAAAAGTAGCACTGAATACTTTTGTAAGAATGGACACTTTTTTTTTCTTAATTATATTTTCTCTTTCTTATTATTTATTATTTTTTAAAATGACTATGTTTTTTTAGTATTAGTTATTAGAACATAAACATGACTCTTTACAGTATTGTTTTTACATTTTTGATAAACACATCATATTCTATTGATGGTCTTAGTATATCCTTAAATCACGTAGCACAATTGGTTGATTTCTTGTCATGAATGTACATGAGTGGTTGAATGCTCAATTTCAAGGGGATATGTTTGATTTGGGAGGCGTGGAATATAAGTAATAGGTTAAAAGTTCAATTACAAGAGAACATATTTAATTAGATTAAAAATAAATAGTTCCACTGTAGGAACCCAAGAAGTATATATGTGTGTGTATTATTATTATTGTTGTTGTTGTTGTTAAATAATTGGTAACGTATAAAAATTAAGGACTTAAGGCCAATTTGAAATACTGTAAAGTGTAATTTAACTTGTAAATTATAAAGATATAAAATTAATTATATACAAGAAATAATATTCTTATCAATTGATTATTTTTTTATATTTGAAATAATTAATTGATAAAATTATAAGTTTATACCTTGTGAAATTTCTGAAATACTAGATATAATGAAATTCTTAAAATTACACTATGATATCAGCAAATTAGTAGTGAAACTACTGATTTAATGGTACAGTAATAAAAACTAAACATTAATTGAGAAAATGCCATTGTTAGAGAGCTTTGATGGCAAAATAATACTTTAGAAAATATTTGATGTTAAAATGATAATACCCATTTTATCTAAATTCATGCTTAATGCTGAACGACTGAACTAAGATTAATAAATTTAATAAAAGTCTAAAATGTTAATAATTTTAAATGACATTAATATAATATTAACATTAATACAATAATAATCTTTTATATAATACAGTGCATACCACACCAAATACAGTATTATTTTAAAATTTATATAATGCACCCTAACTAATGCAGTAGATTCTAATGTAATACGACTAATGCTGTGAGCCAACACACACTCTTAAGGTAGAAAGCTATCTTCATAGAACATGTATTGCTTCAAATGAGTCTTGACAAACAATTGGTTCGCTGTATTATAAGACGTCTTGCAACGCTCGCTTTGCTTTAAAACATGTAAAGTGACTAAAAGAACCCACGAAGATTAAAAAAAAAAAAATATATATATATATATATTATAATCTCATCGTAGCTTCCATGCACTTGAAGATGGAAACTTATTCCCCAAAGATTTATGAATATTTGTATATATTTTTGGAAACTCCATCATCAGTTCTACCATTAGATTTTTCTCCGGGAGATATTGGAAAATTGGAATTTGCTTTACTCTGAATCTAAATTCTGAAGCAATATATATGTGATTAATTTCAAAGATTAAATGGCCTCATGCGTGACATCTTTCATGTGGAAGTCTTAAGCAGTTCGGTTTGGTGACTGGTTCAAAAGCTACTTCAAACGAGCTGCTAATAAGATCGGATGCAGCAAAAATGTTGAATTTTTTTTTAATGAATTGATTTTTGAATGAGTTTGCTGTTTGAAGTGCACAGCAAAGAGTTGAATTAAAATCAAAATAATTCTCTTTGTTTTTCTAATGAAAAGCTTTTTGACTTGATGTTTACAAGTAAAAGTATGTAACCTTTACCTCATCAACAAAGCCCATGTTCACCGCAACAAAAATTATAATAATAAAATAAAAATTAATAACATATAATAATAAATATAAATTTAAAATAATAATTTTAATAAGATTGATAAATTTTTATGTAATAAATTTTTTATTATATAAATATAACATTAATTAAATTTAATTTTTAAATTATAACAGTTAATATTTATTTATATTTTTATACTGTAATTTTTAAATTACAATAATCAAAATTTGATCCCAAACGAGAGCAAAATTTATTTTCCTATAAATTTCTCGAAAATTAAAATGGTGCTCTCCTATCATTATTGTCTTAGCAGTTAGCACTATTGCATGCGCACCGACGGTTTCTTTGGTGGAAAAGAGCTTGAGCGGTAGAGGGCGATTATCCACCTGTTCTTTCACGATTGACATTAACATCAATCTATTTCAAAAATTCATAAATTAATTATATCCACTATGCTAGTAGCCAACTGGCCAGCGATTATACGATCAACGATAATGCTCTCGGCAGTACTCCCCAATTTTTTTATTTTTATTCTTATTTTTATTTTTTTGTAGGTTGATCTCCGAGTTTTGTTCTTCTTCTGTCCTTTTTGTTTTTTGAATATTGATCTCCAAGTTTTATTCCTGACCCCTAATTCATCATATATTTATAACAAAAAATTCTGGAAAAAATCAATTATACATAATAAATTGAAGGTTAATAAGTAAAATTTGAGGGATCAAGGAAAAAAAAAAACCTTAACAATTTGAGATTCTTCAATGAAAAATTGATGAGGCCTGTAGCATACAATGTTACTTGTGGGAGTAGAATCCTCTCCTGTCCATGAGCTCAGTGAGTTTCTACAAATCTTTTACCATGTAAATATTTTTTAGTAATATTAAATAGGTGGGATTTAATTTCTTTATATTTTTTTATTTACTAATTACCAATTATTAATTAAATTATTTACTCAGTATACAATTATATCAGGCGAGAATCCTGATACTAAATCATGACTACAATACTATTAGAAGAAGCGAAAAATAGGTTACTCAGGGGTAAAGAAATTTACAGCAACGTGAAAAACAAGGCGCAGGCATTAATAAGTTCGTAAGTTATGGTGTTTGTGTTTTCAACCATGTTGTGATAAAATCAATAAATAAATGGAAATCTCACGCGCACTTCTTAGTTTCATACTGTAATCTACTCGGACGTCTCTTTAGTTTCGTAATGCAATCTACTCGGAAGTCTTTGCTAATGAGAAATATAAAATAGTTAAACTCGCGTGCAAAAATCATGCAATCATGTATTATTTATTACAATATTCAATATTCTCAAATCAACTTGTAGCCCACTTTTTAAGTTTCTCCGACCTTTTTTCTGCCGGTAGCCGAATGATGATTCACTTATTTCAAAGAGAAAAGCAATGAGCGACCACTTTACTCTTTTGAGATCTCTACAGAAGAATGATGGCCCTACTACCATTATTAATTTAACGTGCGTTTTTCACATTTTTATTATTTTATTGCTAAGTGACACGGTGCATTGGTGCCTGTAATCCCAGGAGTGACCATTCATTGTTGGAAAGATAGTGGGCGGCCCCAATCGAGCCTAGCTATCACAATAATGTGTAAAATGATTTCTTTTTCTAAGCTCAATCGTCTTGTTTTTCTCCTTGCTTTTTCTCCATTAATTTCTAGCTGATAATAACAAGAACAATAAAATAATGCCTCTAAACCATTCATAGCTAATAATGCGCACGTGTCATAAAATCTTTAAAGGATTCGCAAAAGTAAAATGAGTAAAAAGATTCGTTTCTTTAATTTGAAGACATGAAAACAATTGACATATACAAATATGAGTGGTCGATATTAAAATGTCTAATATTTCATGCCGCACTAATTGTTAGTCTTTTCTTTTACTACAAATACTCCATCAAATTTCACTAGCTCTCTCTGCCTTCTCAGTTCTTATTTTTATTTTTATTTTTTAACAAATGAATGTCCTTTATTCTTATTCGCTTGCGTATCTTCTTCAAAAGTTTAGGATAAACAAATAAATCGAATAGAGAAAACTGATTTTACGCGAAATATTAATTCATATTTATGTACTGGTTTTTTTTGTTTTTTAATTGACAAATTTATCAACTCTGATCTAAAATTTTATAGGATAATATTCAAAAGGAAAGAGAGAGAAATTATTTTGGCTCTCTTTCAAACTATTCTGGAACTGTGAAGTAGACGTGTGAGTAAAGAAGACTGGTGGAAGAGAAACGTGATCATATATATAATAAGTGGGGGGGGACAGCTCTAAGAGGCATGCGCGTCTTCTGGCGCACAAAATCATTATCGCTTGGAAAAACTTTTGGTATAATTAAAAAAAATAATGAACACTGAGAGATGAAACCCACAGTGTATATGTATATCAATCTTTCACATCAGAATTCAGAACTGTGCATGCATATGCCGGAGATCTGCATTTCTCAGTCGCTCCAGTCTTCAGTCTGAAGACATCTTTCCCCCCCATTGTGTTTCTCTTCAATTGCTTCGGTCTTCAGTGCCGATCCAACACGCGCATCGCACTTCTAGTAGTTGACCTTTGAGTTCACTCTCGTCACATGCTTTGTTTAGACTTAAAAGGCAATCACTGTGACTTTTGGGACGCGGCAAAAACATCGATGTATATAATATAGAAAGCATACATCAACGGACACCCCCATACCTACTCTTTTTTGAAATAGTTACTGTCCGTTTGGCATCGCCGAATCATATAAAAGTATATGCTTAAATGACAATAAGTTTTTAATAAAAGAAATTAGATGCTTAGTTTCCCTTTGGTTATAATTTAATTGACGGGGAATATGTTTTGGACTCCTGATCATTTGAAAGTAATCGTAGAGGGCAGGTGATATTTAGCGAATGAGATTTTTCGTTCCATGCATCCAAATTTATTACAAAATAAATGGATGTCTAGTGTAAATTATTACACACACAATACTAATCCTGTCGTTCTCACATATTAAACCGCATGTCAAGTTGATTTTTTTTTTGTTATATTCAAAAATCGTATTGAGTCATAATTAATTTAGATCTGAATGGAATAGGACCACTAAAATAATAAAATTATTTCAATAAATATTTAGGGCAGTCGCATTTTTAAATTTCAAATTAAAAATTTTAATTAAGTTAAAACTAATCCATCTATTCCCATGTTGGTTACTTTTAAAACCACAAATTTTGGGTATACAACTCTAGTTCTTGCAATCCACCCCTGCTCAAGAACCAACGTTTGGTAATGTGTTGGATTGGGTGACTTTGCAGATCTCCTATGTGGCCAAGTACAGCCTTCCTCAATTGGCTCCATTTGCGATGAGAGAGACAAAATCTTAACTTAACAGTATCAATTGTAATTAAAGTCGTTAAATGAAGATAATGCTGCTAGAAAGTATTGCGAGTTTCAAAGATAAACCGTAAAAGCTTGAAAAGGTTTATAATTAAATTATTATGACAATGTATCAAATAATATTTAAAATAAAGTCACTGATTGTCATGTTGAATTTTTTATTAGCCTGCTTTTAAGAAAGCAATCCCTGTTTTTTGTAAACGGGGAACGAACCAGTTGCGTTTTGTCTTTAAAATAAAATGTTGAATCACAGTGCGGACCCGCCAGAATTGACAATATAATTTGTCCCCTGAAAGTTGATTAACGAATAGCAATTTGATGTAAACAAATATTGTAATACGCGAAATATAGTCATGCATGCATGCCCCACACGGCTGACTCGAGATCAACAGGAACCCAACCAACTAATTATGATTCACTAACACGTAAAAATCTCATTTCTGCTTAACTGAGCTCAATATTATTGTGATCATATACGACATAACATATGCACAGCGGTTTTGCAGTGATTCGCATGAATATTTGGAGTACAAATCAAGCCAGTGTGAATCTCGTTAGGGTTTTTGCAACATTAATTCAAGCAGCGAGTTTTCTTGATTTTATAATTTCCATATGCCCCAGTCACTAAGGAACCAAATATCATTCCCAGTTTCACTTTCATATTCCTGGGAGCAATTAAGTTATTAAAGGTGATGAAAAACAAAAAACTCAGGCTTGGGCTCAGGCTGTACGTATCAAGTATTGCTCCAAGATTACTAATGAAAATATAGAATGTACGTTAATTTTCTATGTACAATTAGACAATTACTCGGAAGTTGCCCAATTAATGGAAATTGACTGGAATTAATTATTTACTTCAAATAGCTGGCAGCTACAGGAACTGACAAGTAGCAAATTAACGTAAACTTTTATGCACTTAGTCTTACCTTATGAACACATATGTTATTGACAAAGTTTGAGACTGAGATTAATTCTTGAGTTCACTCTAAACGAGTTATATATATGATGTCGGAAGTTATTAAAATCTGTTGACTAGCAGTTTTATCTGATTGGGCAATACTGGAGAATTATGTAGGTACACTTTGAACATGAAGTTTAACTAACATACTTTTGGGAGCATTCAGCCTGCGACCAGTGAGCAGCGTAACGAGTCATGATGCGGATTTATGGGAGTCAGAGGTTAATTAATTAGAAACCCGGCTACTCGGAATCAACGCGCATGCATTATATATATGTGTGTTATAGGTCCTTCCAGTTTAATTTCTAGCAAAGAGTCTGTTGTTTCATGTTTCATGCTTGTCAATCACTGAAAATTCCGCCTTTGGCAGTAAGCAGTTCACACACTGATATTAAAATAGCTTAGGTAACATTAAATTTTCATTATATAGATGCAGCTACCGAGAAACCAACCAATCAACCAACCAACCATTTTTCATTTATGAGTGGTAGTAGAACTAACGTACCACTAATATAATCCTTAAGAAAATAAGTATGTCACTCTCTGAGAAATTTTAAAATACATAAGAGGTAATACGACTAACTAATTCATGTGTGATATGCATATTTAAATTTAATATAAGCACTACTCACATATTAACTTTTCAAAATAAATGCACGTATGTCATAACATAATTTGTTTGCTGTATGGTTGACATGATATCTTTGATGTATTATAAAATTTCTTGTCATTTTTCTAAGAGATTACAAAGAACCTCTATTTTATTATACTATTTAATACATGAACGATATGTATACATGAATTAAATATAACTACCGATTAAATGAAGATTTTTCAAAACAAATGTACATACGTCATGCATGCATTATATAAGTCCTGCATAACAAAAATACTCCAGAATCTCTCTGCTTTCTCCATATAGAAAAATAAAATATTACTTTCCCCAAAAGAAACCTAACTAAAGCAAGTAAATGGGCAATTCATATTGATGTACGTATATATGAAGTTCATTATGCAATATATCTTGTAGCTCTATGTGAATATTAATTGTTGCAAGCAGTAGGGTCTAATAAAGTTTTAACCAGTGAATCTATTTAAATTGAAAAATTGACAAGCATGCCTTTTAATGATGTTGGAAAACCAACACAACAACTTATTGGTTGAATTGAATTTAATCAGTTGCTTCCTCGTCTAGTTAATTTAATAGCCAACAACTCTATAGTTCTAGTTGGGTCTTCTCGTGAGTGTGATAATTTATTTATTTTGTATCATATTTGCATGAACTAGAACTTTAACAAGTCCCAGCATGCATTTGGTTGGGCTTTAAGTTCCAGAAAACATATAAATGAGACTGTTTTCATTAATATTTGTGTTGTACTCTCTAATGCAATATTAAATTAAAAAAGCCATCATTTGATAAATGAACACACAGTTAAATATACAAATCCTTCTCGTATTATCGTAAGATTGATGTTAGTTTGTACAAAAACTTTTAACGCTACTCTTGTTTCATTGAAAGTACAAGAGATTTTCCGCAATTTTGTTAAAAAGCTTATAATAACTCTATGACTTGCACTTTGCCATCTTCGATTTAAAATCGGGGTCCATCTACAATTAAGATAGACCTCAGAGTAATTAATGAAGTTGATTGACCGGCCTTTTGTTGTACTCATGCACGACCTCAGTGGGCTTATAGAGTGGAGCTTCTGACACCCCTCGTCGGTTCTTGTAACACCCGTTTTGAATTTTATTCTCCAAAACACCCCAATTTAATTTATAAAATACTAATCTTTAAATTAAAATCAATCATATTATCATTGGATTTCATCTTTAAAAAATTACTTTAATTTTTTAATCTATAAAATACATATAAATCGTAAAATCTTAAGTTATTTTCTTCTTGTTACATAATTTCTACTTCCATAATTATAAATTCTTAAAAGCTTCTCAAAAATATATATTCAATTAAAACTTGAAATATAAATATAAATCATGAAATGAATTGGGTACCAAAAAAAATTGTTAAAAAAATTTAATTATTCATAACCAAAAAAAAAATTAACTTATTTTTGGTTATATAAGTAATTTCAATTAAAGAAGAGTTTTTTTAAGGAATTTATGTGGGTGTCAAAGGCCTACTCTTGAAAATAAGCCCAGTAACTGAGTTCCGGTCAATTAAATGGGCTTCACCCCAAAATTTCTACGTCCGCAGCTGGTCGTGTTCTTCTCAACCTCCGTTGCTGATTTCTCCGCGAAATCTTCGATTTGGTAACTATTTTTCTGTATGTATATATATTTTCCCTCTTACACAAAATTTTCCTTGCAACAGTCACTGCAATTCTGTTTGCTGTAAAACAATTTCGTTATTTGTTTTTGGGTTCAAGTTGATTAATTAGCGTCTATTTGTCCAAAAAGTCATGTCAGGTATGGATGCTAATTCGTTGTTGTTTTCTTCATTTATATAATTCAGTTGTTAAATTCAAATTAATTCAGCTAGAAAATTGCTAAACTCAAAACTAAATTATTGCTGGGTTCAGAAACTGTTTAGCTATAGTAATTATTTATGTCTTGCTTCTCTCGTTCCTTGTACTGGTCTTCTTTTCTACTTTGTAGAGCATATTCATCATCAAACAATCTCAGATTTTGTGACGCCTGTCTTGTCCTTAATTAAGTTACGCTGTTCCGATTCACTATGCGAAACGTTTATTTTCTCCGTTCAATTTTAACAAAAAAGGGGATGCAGGTGTTGATTGGCCGTTCCAAATGAGAATCAGATTTCTTTATTGATGTACCTTGTTTTTTTTTTTAAAAAAATAATAATTTGACGTTTGATCTTTGGTTGCAGCTTGAATTGGAGTTGGATTGTGGAGCAGATGTGCCATCAAAATTCTTGTGAGCTTCTGTCCACAGAAGAGGCAACTGCCGGTGAAGAGAGACTCTTAATATACTGCAAGCCTGTTGAGCTATACAATATTCTACGTCACCGTGCTCAACACAATGTAATGTCATGCATTTTGTTGTTGAAGTTACGACTAACGTTTATCTTCGGTTTTGAATTCCAAAGATATTGTTGCCTCTTAAAAAAATAAAGCATTTTCAAATAAACCTTTTTTTGGAATCTGGCAAAGTACACTGTACAGATTGTTAGTTTTGAAAAGAAATTGGTGGTTTGGCTATGCCTTTTTTTTTTGACGCATTGATATTACATGTCACCTAGATCAGAGCTAATTGTTGTTATACATTGTTGAGCACTAAATATTGTTGCAATCATTTGTTGGCATGTAATATTAAGGAATTGCATAGGCACTCCATTTCTAGGTTTCCTCTTTTAATATTCATTCTAATATATGTATTTTGTTCCAGCCTTCATATCTTCGAAGATGTTTGCGTTACAAAATACGAGCAAAACGCAAAAGGAGGTATTAACTTCCATCTTGACATGCCTTTATAATTTCTCTAGGATGAAAATTGATTCTAAAATTATATATATAATTTTTGTACGTGAGTTTGTGCATAAATATGTGCGGGCAGCTACAGTTTTGCTATTGAATTTTGTTCATTGATTATTGGGTATGTCTTTGTTACGAAAACTGGGAAAGCCTGGAGATAGAAGAAGAGCTAATGTATGATGGAAACATATAATAATCTGCTGAACCAAGCAGATTATTCTTCTGGAGTGTTACTTTCCTTCTCCATGAAAGATTAATATCACTATTATCTGAACATTGAATTTTCAGGATCATAAAATCTAGCTTGAGTTTCTGTTTCGGTAACTTTTAATCAATAAAACTTGCTTTGCTCAAGGAGTTAACAAGCAAGGCTCGTACTTCTTCTCCTCTCTCTTTCCCCCTTTTTTTTCCCTTTCTTTCTTTCTTTTCTCCAATTTGTGAACCTTCCCACCTTTTTTTCCCCTCTGGTTTGTTTACTTTAAATAAGTATTAATGAAATATAGCAAGAATAGTCAAGTTTTGGCAAATGGCAATATTCTCCGTTTGTTTCTATGGTAATGTTTTATCACTTAGGTAGCGTTTATATTTTGAATTAGAGTGAGAATCTAGGGATTGGGAGTGTGTATTGGGGGTAGGACTAGGTTGTTTACTTACACTGGAATGAGAATATGGAATTGGAATCAAAATCCAATTTATGTGCTTACTTCGTCTTAAATTAAGAGTAAATGGTTTCAAATTATAATTTTACCCTTACTTAAAGAATTGTAGTTTTTAATTATAAAATTAATAAAAAATATTTGGAAAACAAAATATTTATTTTGTTATATTTGTTAATTAATAATAATTATTAATATTCTTAATAATGTAAATCCCAATTTTTTATTAATTTTATTTTTAATTATGTAAATTAAAAATTATTGATAAGGGCAACACAAATGAAATATTAATAATAATAATAATATAGTACAAAATTAATATTTTTTTAGAACAAACTATTTATCATTATTAATTATTAATATTAAATAAATATAATTTAATATATTATTTTTAAATAAATATAATAATATTATATTCAAATAAAAATAGTATATAGTAACAATAGTAATTCTCTATGAATATAATAATATTATTAATTTTAATAAATGTAATTTATAAAGTAATGTATTAATATTATTTAAATAAAATAATGTAATTTAATTATATTAAATTTAATAAAATAAAGGTCGAGTAATAGTGTGAGGGTAGCGGTTGCTTTTGTGGGGGCTAAAATTTCCTTCCAAATTATGAAGATAATTGTATGAAGGCAGTCTTCTCTCTCTCGTAATGAGAGTGGAGTAAACATCCCTTAAATATTTGAGAGGATAAAAGATATAGGCTCTTGTTCCAATAGTTGTCTGATTGTAAATATATCAATATATAGTTTTATGTAATATGAGTTGTAATTCTGGACATTAGTTCCATGTTAAAAAAAAAAAAAAAAATTAATAAAATAATGGTAAAAAAGCAAGAGGTGGGAGTGGGAATCCATTCTCACCTCCCCCTATGGGAGTGAGGATTCCACTCTACATTCAAAAAATGGGTGGGGCCCATAGAGTGGAGTTCCCACTCCTCCCTTGGAATATGTAAGTAAATATCGAAGTGGGAGGAATTCACACTCCTGACTCTCACTCTAGTAAGTAAACATAACATTAATGTTGAATGGTATACCGGGGAGCAATGCTTTCATGGGTTCAACTACTAGTTCACTGTCATTGTCTATATCAATCATTCAATTGGCTTTTCTTTTTCCAGTTTTGATGTAGTTAGCTCTTTTAAAAACGATGTAGCACTTGAAAATTTGTTCACTCAAGTCTGTTTCCTGTTGCTTTAAAATTAATTCTCTCATATGTTTAGGTTATTAAAGTTATTAGCTTTTCCCCTGTTATTTACTAAGAAAGAAATTTATTGAAGATGCCAGCCACAAGGTCCGTTGCTTAAGGGTTAAATGCAAGACTACATGTAGGTCTATAGAAGCCAGTTTACCCTTTCTATGCTTTGTTGAACATCAAGTAATCCTTATTTCAGTAAATGAATTTTGCACTTTATATGAACTTTCCCTAAATCTTCTAATGGAATTTATGGTTTTGTATTATGGCATAATTTCTTTTCATGCACTTCGCTTAATCTTCTGTAGGTTGAGGCCGGGAATCGTAGTTTTCAACTACAAGGACTACACCAACATGCTAACAAAGACTGAAGGTATTCTTTGTCTTTGGGTTATTGCACGATGTTTACTCTAAATTATTTGCTATTTGTTTGTGAAGTGCAATCAATTCAGTGGTTGTCTCACTAAGCTCCTTTGATTTTCATTTTCTTCTTGTCAATGCTTCCTTACAGTTGGAAATGACTTATTTGATACTTCTTTTCATGCTATTATACGTTTTGTCTATCAAATCTAGCTTGCAAAGCATATTAATTGAGAAAGCTACCATGATTTCTTTATCCATATTCTTGGTATTGTTTTTGTCATTGTCATTATAAAAAGATGAGATATTCGGTGTTGAGTCGTTTATACTATGATGAAAAGCAAGGTTGGAATGAATATACAGTGGTAGTATGGTTTAACCATAACACCTTAATTTTGTTTGTTGAAGGGTCATTCTTTGCTATTATTTCATCTTTTATTTTTCAAAGATCTGCACAGCTTGCAGTCTTGTTGTAGAAGTAGCAAGGTGCACTGAAAGACTTTTTATACCCCAAAGGTGTAAATTTAGTATATACAAATGGATTGCCTAAAGTAGTGTTGTCTATTAACTCCAATGTAACCAGTTTAACTTTTATTGCTTCATCCATCAGCAAACATATGAATATACCTATTTATATCAATTAAATACTATTTGAAACTTGTGGTATTAACTATTAGCCAGTTTTCACTCTTTTTAGTTTTGAACAGGTTCCTGATGCATGCTCAATATTGTACTACATGATATAGACTGCTTTTCTCTGTCCATGACATTTTTTGTCAATACATTTACATTATGTATAATGAAATTGATGGTAGAATTAATTTTACTACTGTGGTAATAGTCTTTTTCAATGTGCAGTAACGGAGGATTTCTCTTGTCCATTTTGCTTGATGCAATGCGCGTGCTTCAAGGTGGATAATGATGTGTAACTTTTATGCGTATATGTGCCTTTCCAAGCCGAATTTATGGTTTGCTTTGCTTTCAATTTAATTCATTTTGCTAGATGACCCTCACAATAGATGTGTACTTAATTGTCTTGGCATTTGTTAGATATAGATGAGTACTTAATCTTCTATTGGAAATGTTCAATCAATTAATTACGTTGATACCAGCAATGGTATTTTTGTTTCTGTTTGCAGGGTCTGCGGTATCACTTGTGCTCATCACATGATTTATTCAACTACGAGTTCTGGGTTGGTAATTTAGAATATCAAGTCAGTTGCTGCTTATGGAGACCTTCTGGAAAGACTAGTCAAGAAACATTTGTTTTGTAGGTTACTGACGATTATCAGGCAGTGAACATCTCTGTGAAAATTGATATACTGACATCTGAGGTTGGAAATCATCTTCTTCATGCTGGAAGTTCTATGGACTTATTTTCTTTTTTGATGTTATGTTGCCTTGTGCAAAACTAACATTTTCAGCAAAATCAACTTAAAAGGATATTAGATCACTGGTACCTCATTTTTACTTAGAATCCTCACAGTACTTCTTTCCCTGGACCAAGTAAATTGTGGATCGTGTACAATCTTTCATTTGTCTGCAGATACTCCCATAAAAATGTAATTTATTATGTCTAGAAATTTTTTAAGGCCCATTCACAAGCACTGGGTCTAGCTATGGGGCCTGTTAGAACTTCTCATTTGGCAGATATGATTTCTCTAACCACCAAGCATTAGTAAGCCATATGATCTTATCTTGTCTTGGTGTTCTTCTTACAGATTGTAGCAAGCGGAGTAGACCCCAGGCTACAAACATTTTTCTTCTGGTAGGTTTTATATCTTTGGGTACAGTGATGCATCTGATAGTTAATATCCCTTTCTTTATGAGCATTAATAATGAGAATTAAAAAGGCGAAATGAATTGTATGTGCAGCGCAAAGCCACGAAATCGTAAGCGAAAGAACCTTACACAGCATGAAAAACAAGTTAACATACAATTCTTGGAATTGGACTCACCAGGATTACCCACGGATGACGCAAATGGAGAATTTGCTGCAAAGGATGATGGTAATAACTTTTTTCTCAACTTTTGTAGGGTCGTTTTGGTAGATTCCTTTTCTTTAAACATAGCATTTCCAAAACAATGCAATGGTTGTGGAAGTGTTATCCATGTGAACTCATTAGTTCTTGAACTTCTCTCTTCCTCAATTTCTTGGTTTTTGTTTTGCTCTCCATTAGGTCCGTGGCTTAGGATAGCGGAAGAGCCATTTTTGAAAAATAAATTTAAGCCTCATTTATCCCCTTTTAAGTCATTGGCCTTTTGTGGCCCCACATTCTTGCTTTGCCCCTTCTCTCTTATTCTTCTTGTCTCCTCCTTTTCCTCTTTTTCACCCATCTGTTACTATGTTTTAGTTTGAGGGGGTTGATAGTGGGATATGAGTTGAGTTTACTGGTTAGAACATAAGCAAGAAATACCAGTGTAAATATTCATTTATTTTTGTTTCCTCTCATTTCATACTCGTTTGGAAGGTGGAAAACTAACATCGTGGTTCTGAAATTCTGTAAAGGTGAGAGGGATTCCAAGTTATCTCCTAGTGGAAGAAAATTGCCAAATGGAAGGGATGGAGGAATAACCTCTGGTTTCAATGGGACTGATTGCATTGAACGTGTTGCATCCAGTTTCAATGGTCCTGGTGTTCCAATTGCCATGGCTCAGTCTTCTGTGGACCCTGAGTGTGTTAAATCATTATCTGGAAGTGATGCTCTCACCCCTGCTGTGCTACATGTTGTAAAATCTAGGAAGTTGAGCACAGAACGGTCAGACCCTAGAAAGTATGTATAACAGTTTGCCCGCTTTATGTTGTTAATATTGCCAAGTGTTGGTCTTTCCCTCTTTCCTCTTCTCAAAAGCATTGCTTCTGTTTCCAAGGAAGTATATTACCATGTGCATACTAAAGTCCCAACATTTTGTGCGAGCATCCTTATTCACATTCTACATTTTAAACTTTATGCAGCCATGCACTTCTCTTCAAACGCCAGTTCTATCATTCTCACCGAGTTCAGGTAATTAACAACACTGGGCCAGTTTTCTATCTGCTTGTTCTTTCTGTTGAAGTTTGCTGTGCATTTTTGTGTTGTTGATGGCTGAGTTTTCTTTGGTATGGCAAGGAAAGACATGTATGAGTGTTATATCCCTTATGGTTACTGATGAAACTCCAATAGATCTTTGTTATTTCTCAAATCTACTTCCTGGCTTCTTATATTGAGAGTTTTCAGAGGATGGGTGTTTTCCGGTTTATAAACATGTGGCTTATTACCTTTGGTGCACATATGTAGATAACATTATTTTGAAGATGTTTATGTTGGGATCTTTGTTGTCTTTAAAATTCGGAAGGATGATTTTCTTAATGGTCCATGTGTTGAACATGTTCATATGACTTTTTTAGTTGGGGTTTTTATTGATAAACATTTTTTATTTGCTTCAGTCTGTGGAGTTGCTTGTTACTGTGTAATTATACTTTGCATATTTGGTGAATAGGATGCTTCAGAGCTTTTTGATGTTGTCGAGAGACTAATGTATGCTTGTACTGCATTTTTTTCCCCTTATAATCTCTTATACCTTAATCCATATGGTCTTTGTTTCCTCTCAACTCTTTCCCAATAATTGAATCAATTCTTTTTCGCATTTGAAGCCTATGGCGATAGAACAAGTAATGTCCAATGAAGACAGTGAGGATGAAGTTGATGATGACATTGCAGATTTTGAAGATCGGCGGGTATGCCTGTAGATTTGGTTGTCTGTGTTTTGCTTCTTTCCTAAGTTAAGATTATTGTTAGGCTCACAAAAATTGCTTTATTTTTGCCTTTCAAATTATGTGAAATTGATTTATATATTCGAAGTAATATTATGTATTCTGCCTAGAAGAGTTTACTCCGCAACTCCTTTGCATTCTTCTACATTGAGAAAGCAATGCTTTCTGAGGTAAGGTCATAGAGTAGGGCGTTAGATTCTCCTATCTGCATGAGGCATGTGGATCAATCTTTGAAGGATCACTGTAAGAGTGTGTAATGAGAGCATGAAGAGTTCCAAGTCATTATAAAAAGTTCCTTATGCATAGTTTCTCTATGACAAGTATTTACTGGCCTTGAGGCCTTGAGGAAATCGGATTGAATTGGAAGACATGAACGCCATATAGGCGGCTGTCTCTTCTTCTGACCTGTCAAAAAATAGTTTGGTCCTGTTTACTTCTGGTTTATTGGTATTTCTCGTATGCTTTATCTAGTTTCTAAATATTTATCCCTTATATTTTGCCATCATAGAATTAATTCAACTAAGACTGTTTCATAGTTGCTTTTGGTTTAGTTCTGTGGAACAGTAAGTGTAACCCATTTCAGCTTCACCTCCTTCATACATCCCCTTACCTTGTGTGCTCTCTCTGCCAGATCTTGAACTGTTGATTTTGAGGTTTTGTTGGATGGTTGATTTTGAGGTTTTGTCTCAAACAAAATAAAAAAACCATAAGAGTAATATCAATTTATGCAAATATTATATCTAGATTTCTGAGGCCTAACCAAGCCCAAGTTGCACTCTCATATGAAATGTTTTCATTTTATGCTGTTAGGAACCTGGAAACATTATATGAAATTAACATGTTGCAGATGCTTGATGATTTTGTTGATGTTAGCAAAGATGAAAAGCAGCTTATGCATCTTTGGAACTCCTTTGTCAGAAAGCAACGGTAGTTATTGCTTCCCACTAAAAGTTTTCATTTTTTTTTGGTTCCCCCACTTCCATATATTCTTTATTTGTTACCTTCAATTTTTTTATGTCAAGATGTTTAGGAAATTAATGTATAGGAGGTTAACTATCTAATGCATTTTTCATGTGAAAAAGAAAGGAAAAAAGAAATATCTTAGAAGCGTATATCGCACTGTGGCAGGGTCCTGGCTGACGGTCATGTTCCTTGGGCATGTGAAGCATTTTCCAAACTTCATGGACGGGAACTTGTCCTCTCTCCAGCTCTATTTCGGTGTTGGAGGCTATTCATGATAAAACTTTGGAATCACGGCCTTCTTGATGGCTGCACAATGAATAATTGTAATATGATTCTTGAAAAATGTCGAGACGAGGAATCAGATGTTGGGAAAAGCTGAAGAGGACCGACATGACTAACAAGGGAGTGCAGAAATAAGACGGTGCCTGTAACATTTGTTCTCCTCTTACTCAATTTTTTCTTCTATCATTTAACACATTTTTTCCACTTGTATCGGTAGATCGTAGATGGGGTCATTAATTCTTTCGCATACAAAGAAGGCAGCAGTAGCCAATCAGCCACCTGGTCACTGTTGTAATCTCATTATTGACTATTAAGTGTTATTGACACGATAATCGCCATTTATGATTTACCCTTGCTGAGGCAAGGCGCAAATCTAGTTGCTAAGAATCAATTGTAAATGTGGAGAGGGTCGCTCCTGTAGAATGATGCGTTATATGGCTAGATATGTTTAAGTGAAACTTGATTTGATCTTATTTTGATTACTGACCGGGAAGTTGTTTCTTCTATACCCATTACAATATTGAAGAGCAAAGTCGTGCCAGCTTTCGCTGAGAAGAATGCGGCAGTGCTTAGACATTGCTTGTGTTTAGTTCTGCCAAAGAAATTAATTTGACATGATATAATTAGTTAGATTAGATATTTCTTGATTTTCATAATTTTTTTTAATTATTTTATTTTTTATTTAATTAATAAGTAAATTTTATATTATTTTGTACAAAATAAATTATGTAAGAATTTATAATTAAATTATCATTATAGAGAAAAATCTCTTAGATGATATGCCTTTTAAGCTTGGGATATCTATTCACTCAAAAAAAAAAAAAAAAAAAAAACAAGGTTTGGGATTTTTATATTTTGACCCTTGCCGCCCCACTTCCAGAATGGCGTTTGACGAACGTGTTCTTACATCATTTCCATTCGAGCATCGTCATCTTCTTTAGGGGGTTCAAGATTCAAATCAAAAAATGCAAGCTTTTCGTAGCCTTTACATTGAATCAGTCCAATTCCATTCTTGTTTGCCTTATCGGACTTCGTAGCTGTACACAGAAGAGCGAAGAAATTGAAAGAAGTGTTTCATACTGATGATGAAACAGTGCTTGAACTTGAAAAGTTAAGAAGATAGAGAAAGACCTGCGCTGGATGCGGCGTGTGTCACCAAGGACTTGCGTAATCTGACGGCGCTAGGAAACGTCAGTGTGTTGTAATTTATCAATTCCTTCATCAAATCATTCTTAATGTGGGTAAATCCAAACTTCTTGATCCACATTGGGACAAGTTCAGGGACCGACAATTACAAGATTTTCCACATTGAGCATACGAAGAGCCTAAAATTAGATTCGCATGAGAACTTATTCCAAGCCTTAGGAGGTTAAATGCCAATTTCAAACAGACAGAGCAGAAGGTTATTCAACGCAATGAGATGAACAATATGACACGGTGCCAGCTGGGTAGTAGCTTAAGGCATCAGCACTCACTGATTCAATTTGGGCCAACAGTTTCTGCAGCATTCTTCTTCCCCTGAATCTTTCACGGGTTCCGATAAATGGCATCTCGGCAAACTTTGTCCCGTGTACTCTGTACAAATGAAGCGACCACTCCAAGTTAAACGAAAGCATGTAGTTGCAAAACGCATGTATGCCAGTACAGGATCATACCAGAACACATGAAATGCCAATAGCAATTATACCTTACTGATGCCACGGAGATAAATTCATCATTCCTCTCCAGTATAGCGGTGTAAAAACCTCTAAAATTTAGCCGCCTCAGATTAGACCTGAGAGACAGAATTTAGAAGAAGGAAAAGGCTATGTGTATCATTTTCTTGAATGAACAAGAGTGACAGAAAGATTTAATGGAAGGATCAAAAGTGCTTACTCCTGGTTGTAGATGACACTTTGAATGATATTAATACCAGTGTGGCGGTCGATAGTTGGCATGAAAATTTCATCCATGACCGTCCATGCTACAGAAACTTTTGAGTTGCCTATTGTAATCTCATGCAAAAACTCCCCATTCGAATGCGGGTTCCGATCTAGCTTCATCTGGACAAGACTCAGAGTATATCCATCTGCAAGCTCTTTTCGGACTCCCAGATGCTTCTCTTGGATCTCCGAGAAAACCTGTTCACAAAATTCATTTTCGAAATTAAAGCATACATGCATGCATTAAGGTATATTAAATCGATAAAGAAGAATCCCCCCTGAATGTGTATAATAAAGAGTTCACAAATACCTCTTCACAACTCTTCCCACAAAATTTGGTTGGAGAATCAGGACTAGACGGTTGTCTTGGAGAATTAATACAGTGCAGGTGATCTGTATCAAGAATATAAGTTAGAACTTTGGCACTATCCATATGGTGCTATTTCAAAATGCGCTTTCTAATAATGTACTGTCAACTAATTTCCACATTAAAATTTTTTGTGTTAGTGAGTAAAGAAGCAGTTCTATTTCTTTCGCATCAGCTAGGTAGCTCAATTACTACTATTATCACATAGAAATTAAGCAAGTGTAAAACCGTACATCCCCTTTGACATTGTTTGCATTCGTGCGAATCACCTGGCCCGTCAGTACCACAAAATTTGCAAATGCAGAAAGGACACAGCCATTCTCCTTGCGGTATTTTCTGCATTCACTCCAATTTCTTAAGATTTTGCAACTATATATGCAAAATAATAATATACCACTAATAAACGAGCAAAATCTAACCTTCATGCCTATGCAATCTGGATGAAAAGTAGAGGGACATTTCTCACAGCAAATCAGGTCACCCCCATCAGCGCAAATCATACAGGCATCATCATTCAAGTCCGAAGCATCTTTCCGAGGCTCAACAAGGTTAAATTCACAGCGTGCCAGTTCTTCCGGACGCAGTAACCCCTTGTAATGAATCCAACCCAAGAGATGACATCCCCAATCCACTAAGTAGATGTGGGCATATGGCTCCTTAACATGACCTTCTTTGGCATGTTCTTCAAACCCGTACACGCTGATCACCTTATGACAACAATTACAACGCACGCCGCCTCTCTTAATGGTTCCTTGTATGATCTTTTCTTTATCGCGGATGTACCAAACTCTCATATCTTCGAAAATGATCCCCAGGTCTATCATCCATGATAGTATTGTTCTTTTCTAGGAAACCACTCCCCTGTTGATCCTGTTTGATGTACCTGGCTTTCGATGCAGTATCCTTCTTCTTCTTCTTGCAGCCTCAGTGACCTGGTTTGGATTATTAATGCACTGGTTTATATTGAAGTTGTTTCGAGACCTCCTCTGATAAATTGTTCGAGCTATGTAGTCAGGATCAGAATATCTGGAATCATAATCCGGGCTCTCTGATGAGCTGCTTGAATCTTCTAAAATTCTCTTCTGTTCTCTCGTCCTCATTTTGCTAATTTGGTTACAGTAAAAATATAACTGAAACATAGACAAAAGTAAATGCCGGTGTAGAATGCTAATGAATTAATAAAAATATCAAATCATGCCTATGGTTTTCAAACTCCAAATCATGCATATATTTCTGATACGTTTCCATTTTAATTTCCTTCTTTGTTCAGATTAGCACTTTTTATGAGGAATCTTGAAGCATAACAACTAAACAAAAAACAGCCAGCTTATCATGTACGTTGATTTAGTATCTATATATGTAACTGCATAATTCTTCATTTGTGTTTGTGCTTTCCTGTGATTAGGGGAAATTCCATACTACTTCGTAATTGCAAGAATGATTAACTCAATAGTGATTACAAACAAATCTTAGATTAGTCAAAATAAATCCATGCTGCTGTGAAAACATTTTTATGCATAAGTGATTAGAAACACCTACTCAGATTTATACTACATTCACTTTAAATTAATGCATTAGACTCACGTTACCACAAAAATCAATCAAAGTAAATAAAAATAAGATGTTTATTATAACAATATTGTTCGGAATCCCAACATTTGAGTTCCAACTTGAGTTTCAATACTATATGTCATTCATCTATTGGATGATAAATTTCATAATTAGTAAAATTACTTGATCACCATCTAATGGATGAATAACACATTAGTTAAGACTCAAATTGGGACTTATAATGTGGAGACGCCTGGCATCACTCTTGTTATAATAATCATTATAAAAGTACTCGATAACCAGCTCGTAGAAATGAACCGAACTGAGCATAATCGATTTGATCCTGTTTTGGGGCAAATCTAAAATTTCAACTTTAATTGAGGCTTTCATAAAGTAAATTAACATTATTAGTGTCATACATAACATACACACACATTTGTGTGCGCGTGCGCATGTATATACATACATACGTACATACATATAATATACTATAATATAATATAATATCTGAAATAGCGATTGTATAGAAATTACCTAAGATTTTTAAGGTGGCCACCACTTTAAATTCTCAAAATGCAAGCAATTTCTTCAGCATTTGAACTACGGATCTTCAAAAATGACTTAAAATTTGTAGATCTAGAAAATCTTCTCATACACAAACAATCGGTATACTAAGTTGTAAACAGTGAAAAAAGTAGTTCTTTAATGAAAAATAAAAAATGAATAAATTATTTAATGGCAGTGAAAATAATTTTATTTAGATTGCGAACAGCTAAAGGGTGGACAACAAGAATAAGTAAGAGGGAATTAGAAAACGTGAGAGAGAAAGTGCAAGAAAACGAGTAGATGAGTAAGAAAAATATATATAGAGTAGATGCGAAAGAGAAAGAAGAATATATATAGAGTAGATGAGAAAGGGAAAGACACGAGGCAATAGCGTGCGAATTGCATGCTAGGCTATTTGTCTTTGTTGCATTGAATTTGAAATATATTTCGTGAAAAGTGTTGAATCCGACTTTTGCATTTCTTTCCTTAAAAAAAAAAAAAAATGTATGCTAAGATTTTACATATTAGTTAAAAATAGTGATAGAATCACAAATTTTTATATAAACTAATATAGTATAATTATATTAGTTAAAATAAATCATGTGGACCTCGGCATATTTTGATCCAATTAATATCTAATTATGTCATATTAGTTTGTGTAAGAATTTGTGACTCTAGTATTACTCATAACTATATAACCATGTACTTGAAGAACTTTTTTTTTGAATTATATAAAACTATTACTTGTATTAAAACTTATATTTTACATAAATCTTACATAGCACCGTCTATATTTTACTCTCTTTCGATTTTATAAATCTTATATAGCACTGACTGTCTTCACTTAGATTGAGGTAGGAAATTAAATCCCCATAATTCGTTGTTCATTACTCTATAACTCGTTTACATCATCTTCATTATTTAGCTCTATATTGATTATTTATGTATGAATTGCTTAATGAGTTATATTTATAAATGGCCGTATATAAACATGATTTTATGAAGTCAGGATCAAGTTTTCATAATTAGCTTGGTTCATTAGTTTGCAACTCTTACATATAAAAGGACTTACGGGCATTGTAAATTTATAATGTTAGGTTATAGGCAACTGTTAGAAATAATAATGCAATTTTAAAAATCTAACGCTACCAAAACGCTAAGTAGTATTAGTTTTATGCTTTTAAAGTTGTTAATAAAGATTTTCACTTTATCTTCGTAATTAAAAATTAGAAGCTCCGGAAAGGAACCAAAAAAATGAAAGAAAAAAAAAATTAACGTCCATGTCCAAGCAATTTGATGGAAATAAGTAAAGAGAAATTCCTCGTAACAAATCAAGTCTCTCCCACCAAATTGATGGAGGAGACTTGATTTGCTGCGAGAAATGCCCCTCTACTTGACCACTTGATTTCCGCCATAAGAATTCCATTATTTAATATTCTTAATTAGTAAATACGCGTGGTATTATTTTCCTATGCATTACATGATTTAGGACTGTTTTTTTAATTTATATCCGGTCAAAAGTTTTCAAAACAATGATAATAATGCGCGAAAAATGCTAATATTTGCAAATGTCATAATGATGACTAATCAGAGTTGAATTCTTAGTCGCGGTACTACACTCACAAAATCAAGATGTGGAATTTTTATTATAATTGATGCAATAAATGATGCGGCATTATCACATCTTGTTATTGTGCCACATGAGTACGCAAATAGCCATATGTTAATTCTATCAGTGTATAATTTTTTTATTCTCAAAATTAGAAATTTAGCTAGTAAGAGACATTGGTTTGGTTCGTGTTCATTTATTGCATTGCCCCCAAAAAAAAAATGATAGAGTTATAAATTTTTTTAAAAATTTATTTGATCCATATTGATGTAGTTTAAACTCGTTAGTTAAATGAAAATATAAAATAATAAAAATAAATCAATGGACGAAGAATTATTTAATCCAACCAATTAAGTTGTGCCACACAATTTATAACAAGAGGTCTTTGATTGTATTTTTACTGAAAAAGAAAGAAAATATATACTTTAATTAGCTAGTTGGTTTCAAAATTACAGTGAATGCGGCTTTAAAAGAAATGTAAATGTGATAAATAAATATAAAGAAAAATGAAACATAATAATTTACGTGATTTGGCCTAAAGCCTATGTCAACGATTAAAAACAATAGGATAATTTTACTAATAAATAAGAATTTAGAAAATAAGAAAATTTCTCAACACCCAAATAAATACTCATTAGAGCATTCAAGTGAGAGCTCTCTCAAATCTTTCAAATTGCTTTACTCATAATTGTTCTCAAAATTGGGATTGTTTTAAGCTCTAACTTCTTCTCTCTGTTTATAGGCAAGCCATGCTTACCTACTATTTTCAATTTGGTTTTAATTTGCCAAATTGGAAAAAGTTGGGAATCGATGATGCCAACCTTGTCAAAGTCCACATGCTAGCTGTTTCATGCAAGCATGGTTAACTTTTCAATAGTTTTCACTCATAAATAGAATTCTCTATGCAAGGAAAGAAATATAATATTTTTATCATCTTTTATCCTTATTTAGTTTTCTCATAAAATAGTGTAATTATAATAGTAGTGTTCTTATCCTATCTATCCTTTTGTATAGTTGCCTTTATCTTTCTTTGGGTTTTTTTTTTTTTAAGTCTTAACATTAATTGCCTAGCCACTTTTGCCTATAGAGAATCCTCCTTGTAAGGAAAGAAAATCCAACAATATTAGCATCTTTATCTCTATTTAGTTCTCTCATAAAAGAGTTTAAATGTACTGGTATTATTCTTATTCCATATACTCTTTTGCACAATTGTCGTTGTCCACCTTTGTGTCTTTTAAGTTGTCTCTTATATGTTTTCCTTTTTATGAGTTGAATATTTAGTTATTTCATTAAAAAATTTGAACTATAAAATACTAATTTTACACAAATAATTATATGTGTCACTCATTTATTGGTATGCCATAGTAATTGGAATATAAATTAAGATTTAATTATTAGAATCGCTATCTCTGTTATTTTTCTTTTTCCCGGTGTTCCACTATATCTTATGCAAGTGATTGCCATAAGATCATTTATTTAAAATGCACATTCAAGTTGTAATATTGGTATTGTAAATTTCTTGAATGACTATACAATCATTTGGACACAAGCTAGTTTAATTGGTAAAATCTCTTCAATTGAAAACAAGAATTATGAAGTTCAAATCCCACTCATATGGATGAAAAAATAAAGTCATGATAAATATCCTAAATTTTTTATGTCATATTTTATCTCAAATGATGTGTCATTATTTAACTGTTAATAATTCTTTATAAAACCTAAGTGTATTAGTTGACATATCTCACTAATTAATTAATGAATGCCACATCATTTGTAATAGTTTTTTGAGATTAAAAAATTTAAGATATATAGTATAGTTTTTTGAGATAAGAAATTTAAGATATGTGGTACTATTGGAGAAAGTATTTAGCTATTCCTAGACTCAAAAACAAAAAATAAAATAAAATAAAATAATAATAATAAATGGCTACCCTTCACTATAAATTTGCCACCTACAATCTCTCAAGTTGCAGTTAACGAGCATTCATCGCTCTCTCATAAACCTATCTTCTCCCCTTACCTGTTCTTACAGTTCCAAAGCTTTTGCCAAACAAACCAGATGAACGATATGCTCTTCAAAAGACTTAAAATTCAGTGAAAGCTACTGAATGGAGAGTCTATTTGAATTATTCAAATACTTCACCACGTTTCATATTGATTATGAAAAAAAAGTGTGGCCTCTTCTTATAAGTATAGAAGCGAGATCAAGGTATTTGAATTACATCGGATTAGTGATTTGCCAGAATGTTTCTGTTGAAGCCACGCATCCTCTAATGTTAATTTTCTTTCTCATTAAGTTTGAATTTCATGTACTACCAATTATGTCTGACAACACACACACACACACACACACACACACACACACACACGCACGCACATTGCAATAGGGAAATAAAAATGCATATTAGTATTTGTGCGAAGATCAAGGAATGCGGTTGAATTACATCGGATTAGTGATTTGCCAGAATGTTTCTGTTGAAGCCACGCATCCTCTAATGTTAATTTTCTTTCTCATTAAGTTTGAATTTCATGTACTACCAATTATGTCTGACAATACACACACACACACACACTGCAATAGGGAAATAAAAGTGCATATTAGTATTTGTGCGAAGATCAAGGAATGCGGCGGACAAGAGAAGGTGTGCCGCATAATTATCTTCTCTGTTTATTGATTAAAAAAGCGTTTTTTTTTTCCTTTGCTTGGAAAATTCTTCTCTGTTTTTTTAAAACATGATCGCATAATTATTTTCTCTGTTCTGTCATCAGGGCAAGAGAGCACCATAATTTGCATTCATATAGACAACAAGAAGGGATTTTATTAACATTCTTTTGTTGTTTTGCCTTTGTCAAATGCATTCGTTTGCAGTTACTATACGATGAGAACCGGGACTGTCCTTGGTTCTTGTGGAGTCAGCTAGATTCATTTTCATACTAGGGATCAAGTCTTGGTGTCGCTACTGCTTGAGTGGCTTGAACGGATGAACTTTGTCCCTCTCACGTAGTTTGCGTTCAAGCTGCAGCATCATCTTCTTCTGTGGGCTCAAGATTCAAGTCAAAAAATGCAACCTATGCGTACCATTTACCGCGAATCAGCTGTAGGTGTTAAAAATTAAAAAAAAAAAGGGACTGAAATAGAAAGGATTGTGTCATTCAGATGATGAAACGAATGGTGGAGCTTGCCTGCAATTTTATAAAGATCGATGGGGAGAGACCAGAACTGGCGGTTGCGACAGCAGTTGGCACCAAGGATTTATGTAATCTGACAGCAAGTGGAAACATGAATGTGTTGTACTTAATCAATTCCTCGTTCAATCCATTCCTAATATTGGCCGAAAATCCATAATTTTATATCCACAGCTGGACAAGTCGAGGGACAGATGGAATTACAAGATTTTCAACATTAAGGTGACCAAGAGTCAGAAAATCGATCAGATTCGCATTAGAACTTGTTCCAGGTAGACATGTATTGAAATGAAAAATATGACATATGTAGCTGATTACTAGTAGCTTCAGCAGCAGCGCTTACAGATTCGATTTGGGCTAATAGTTTCGGCATCATTGTTCCTTTTTAGTCCCCGCTTCTGAACTTTTCACGGCCGACACATGGAATCTCTGCAATCTTGGTCCCACGGACCCTGTAAATTTGAAGTGATGAACACTCCCAAGTTAAATGAAAGTTCGTTGTCGTGAAATATGAGTACACTGGATTGACTATACGATAAAAAACAGAACGAGAGTACCTTATTGATGCCACACCGACGAATTCATCATTCTTCTCCAGAATAGCGGTATAAAAATTTCTGAAATTTAACCACCTCAGGTTACACCTGAAAAACAAAATTTACGAGCAAGAAAATTGCTAATACTAGGCTCTACATTAGTAATTAACACCTGAAAAACAGAATCTCGCATAATTAATTTATTTATTAATCACATTAAGATTAAGGTAATTTTCTTTTAGGAGCCGGCTAAGCTGCACCTTACGTCTCTCACACAAAATAATACTGTGGAACCCACACACCACTGTTTGTATGAGAAGCATAAGGTGCAGCTTAGGCATTTCCTTTCTTTTATATATGTGTAGTATATGATTGTTCAGTGTTTCGCTTTTGTGCTCTTCACTTAAAATTGTTCAAAACACTAATAGTGATGGACATAAAATTCCATATGCGGCAATTGCTTGCTAATCTGATTTAAATTCTCATGTGTAGTACTACAATTATAAAGTGAAGATGAAAATTTTTATAATAACAGATGTAGTAAAAATGTGCCTGTAACACAAAGAATTGTTAATCAATACCAATTTTCTTCGTTATTTATTGTGAAATTTCTTAACGTGTACTATGCGTTTATATCTCAATTTTATAACTGAATAATTTTTTAGTTCTCAAACATGGATATTTAACTAATAAGACACCTTGATTTGATTCATGTACACATACTGTGATACTTACCCTCCCCACACCCCCCTCCAAAAAAAAAAAAAAAACCCGTATGTCTGATTGTTTTAGTCCTAACATTGATTGGCTAGTTGTTTTTGACTTTTTAACCCATATATATAATTCTACTTATAAGGAAAGAAATCTAATAATATTATCTTTATCCTTATTTGGCTATGGCATAAAAGAGTTTAATTGTGGTAGTATTGTTATTATACATCCACACTTTTGTAAAGTTTTCTTTGTCCTTATTTTGGTAATTTTTTAAAATAATTTAACTAAATATTATTTATTTACCTTAAGATTCCCTTGCTCTCGATTTTTTCTTATCTGCTCTCTCTCTCTCTCTCAAAATTTCATATTTAGATCTTTCATTGAAGAATAAATAATAAAATACTAGATAAAGTGATGATATAGTTATAAATTTTTATAAAATTTTATTTTATGAAAATAATGTAGATAAATTCATTGGTTAGATAAAAATGCAAAATAATAAAAATAAGATTTTATATACAATGACAATTATACCCTCTATTTGATTAAAAGTTAATTTTTTCATTAAAAAGTTATGTTTTTTTGAGAATGTTGATTATATATATTGAGTTGCTTTTATTTTGTTATAATAACGATATGTTAGATTTATATTATTTTATTATATATAGTTTATATCAATTTAATTGTTGTAAATATAAGATTTTTTTTTTGTCATTACTTTTCATTACTAATATTAGTATATCAACAAATTATTCAAAAACTAATAAATCATTATTAAGAACAAATAAAAGCAACTCAGTTTCTATAATATTGACTGAAGATATAATTATTTAACAAAAAAAATTTCTTTTTAAGTAAAAATTATACTTTTAGTAATTCATTGTCAATCGAAGGTAGAAAGGTCATTGTGCATGTCAAATCTAGTCAAACAACCTACTACACGGTGAAAGTTGACTGATGGGGACGTAAAAATTCCCCTCCCCCAAACCCACCCCCCAAAAAAAAAGTAAAGGGCAAATTTATACTTTGGTAGAGGCTAAGTTACATACTTTGGTAGAGGCTAACTTACAGCCTGTCTGTGTACAGTTTACATGTACATTATTTTTACTGTACACGTGAGAGAGGTTGTAAGTTACTAAAAATGTAACTTAACAGCCTCCTTATACTTTTGATAATAGTGTAAGAGTTTACATGTCTTTTCATACCCCTGTATTTCACTATAAATTTCCCCCCTACTTCTGTACAAGTTCTAAAATTGCAAAATCAGCAAACATCTCCCTGTGATTCCTCTTATCTTCTCCTCCCGGGCCTTTTCTCTTAGGTTGTTTAGGCTTTCAACAAAGATTATGAAACATAGTGAGTGGCTTAGGCTTGCTATTACTGATTAGTAGTAGATAAGAGATGACATCAAAACATCTAACTTATATCGGATCAGTGATTTACCAGATTCGCCCGCGTTGAAGTTATGCATCGGTATCTCCTTACCCTTAATTTTCGTTCTCATTATATCTGAATTTCATGTACTAGCAATTTTGTTTAACTAAATACATAGACATTAACTATCATCAAAGATGCTACATTTTTCTTTAGAATCACTTGATAGTTTGATATTGGCTTCGCTTGATAAAATTTTACATCTTATTTAAGGAAGGTATTTCGATTATCTATTACATATGCAGTTGGAACGTTCCTTTTCTCCAGCACCCAAAACACGTCAGATTTTTGCACAATATAAAGCCCCGGATCAATTATAACATGCTTGGCTCTTTGGTACCTGGGAATCAAAAATTTCTTAAGTGGCTTACGCATACCATTGCAGGTGTCTCTTTCAACTTCCATATCAAATTAATTACAAAGAAAAACCAATGAAAATGGACAAAACACATACTCCTTCCAACCAATGTCACTGGTATGCCCAATAAAATTAAGGTTTCTTGGAATAGTTGACAATACATGGAGTAAAACTGTTGCACAAGAACTGTCAACCAATGTTTCTTCCTCAAAATAAACGGGCCTAATTTGTGCCAAGTAACATAAACTATGCTCTTGTTTTATACTCAAAATGAAACCAATAAATCAACCCATTAACAATGTGTAAACTGTTGTGCAAATTTTAATGAACTCGCAAGCGTACGAATCTATTGTAGAATAGATTAATGGTGACGAGTGTCGATCCCACGAGGAGGTTGATTTTAATTATATGCCGAATTAATTTTCTTTTAATGAGAACAATTAAATTATGGTAACTTTATCCTAAATTGTGAATTAAAATGGCAGGAATAATTAAGAGTGAAACTTGTTATAATAAAGCACTTGGGTATCTGGATCCGCATCAACATGCTCCATGGGCTAAATATTCCATATTAATACCAATTAAATCATAAGGGGGGATTCCACACCTCATGAACCACTCTCCAATAAGTATGGTCTTAAAGAACTTATCGTGTCAAATAATAATAACCTTGTACTAGGGTCTTAGGGTTTTAGCAAGTATTCAGACAAGACTATTATTATTTGTCGACGAAAAGTCAAAACAACTACAAATATTAGAGGGGAAGAGAAAATAAATTTACCAAATTAAGCCCATGGAACATGTTGAAACTTCACCTTCAACTCAAGCTCAAAAGAAATTAGCTACTCATATTTTAACTAGGGATAAAAAAGGAAATTTTATTAAAATACAAAGAAACTACAAGAAGGAGAAGGAATTTCGGAAATCTAAACTTAGAAATGAATTCAGGGGTCCCAAATTAGGCGGGGAGAGCCCCCTTTTTATAGATACATTGAGTGAATCGTGACCATCGGATTAAAAACAATTCGGATGCTCAGGATTGCGCCACGTCATCGATCAGCAATCAATACCAATCGTCAGTCAACATTATCAAGCGTTTGCCGATGTCTGCGCTGAATAGTAAATAATCCCATGTAAGCGCATGTATTGTACACCCGATTTCTACTCCACTGAGATGCTGCCACGTCATTGATCTATAGTACATAAGAAATTTAGTCCAATAAGATCGTGACACATCATCGGTCAACGCCACGTCATCGGTCAATGCCACATAAGCAGTCAATCCACATAATTCGTCCAATCGACATCGCCACGTCGTAGGTAGTTGCCACATCATCGGTCCGTATAGTATCGTGAAGCGAGAATCGTGAACGACGATGCAAATGCGTAAACGACTGCTTTTCTTTTATCGATCACTCGTTTATTGTGAAACGATTATGATACCCCTAAAATACATAAAATACACAATTATAATAAAACACATATAATTAAATAATAAAATACTTAAATAAATAAAAGTAACAATGTTAGTGAGATTTAAAGTGTAAAATGACGATTTTCTCCTTTATAAATATACACTTTCTAACACTCAACACACTTCAACAGAACCTTATTGCTAGTCCCTAGCAAATAAAGCGAAGATAAAATTCAAAATCTTTTTTTTTTAACACACGTGTTTATTCAATCAGATTAATGATAACAATCAAATAAAAGTTTAAGCATTATCTCTAGTCTAAAGGAATATCACACCCACATCAACCATCCATATGTATCAGTCTAACAGATTTTGTTGTAGCAATAGTAATCAAGCCACTTTTAAGAATGACATATCCAACCCCAAAATCTCACCGGTTGTAGTGACACTCTCACAAAGAAATTAATTCCAATAAAATTTTGTCACTACAATGAATGGTAAATTGAGAGAAAATAATAAAGAAATATCACACACTCTCACCAAGATGAAAAATATGCCCATAGCTTAGAAATAATACGATCTCAAATAAAGTATTAGTCAACCCAATGTATTCATCATTTTTATTTTATTTTATTTTTATTTTATATGCATCACTACATCTTAATTACCCATATAACTAGCTTTTATGTTAGACTATAGTTCCCTAAAATCAGGAAGGATTTTTATTAGGACGTAACGTAGGCTAGGGGCATGGCTAAGAAAGAAAGGAAAATAGGGAAACAAAATATATATGTTTGAGAGAAGAAAAAAAAATTCAAGAACTTTTTACAGGATACGTTTTGCTTATTTATTACTATTGTACATCTTTTTTTTTCTATTTTTTTCCTTTTTTTTTCTTTTTTTTACAACTTTACTGAACAAAATAATTAATTAATTATTTTTTTTCTCTCAAACATGAATAAGTGGATGGAACTTATATGATATCGGGTAATACTCCAAATTGGAGTGGGTTAGGATGATAAGTTAATAAAGAAAAGGATTTTTTTTTTAAATAAAAGGCTCAAAAGGGGTAACTATGGATATTAAATAATAGGGATGGCTAGAAAGGCTCAAACGGGTCAAAAATGGCCTTCCATCATCTTTTAGGACTCTAAATAATCTTCCATATCTACTAATTAAGTGGACATTTAGAAGTAATAACACACACTTTTTTTTTTTAAAAGGGTTGACTCAAAGAAAATCTAGAGATCATGTATGAAATAATAAACTGCTAAGCTACATGAAGAATGGGCAAAAAGGGTTACTCTCCAAGAAAAATTAATAGACTCAAAAACTCACTTGGAATTTATTATGACATGTGCATTCTTTCAAGCAACTCATATTTGTCCCCAACATCAACATGTAGAATAGTAAACATGATGTAACATCACTCAAGACCAAAGATAATACAAATACTAAAATTCAAAAGTCATCATATCATCCAATATCAAGAACTCACAAATTTTTTTTTTAAATAGAATTATTTCCCCCCAACCTATTCTAAACATAAAAAGAAAAACATACATGCAGAAAAATTAAAGAAAAATAAATTTTTTTTTAAAAATACGTTTATAGAGTTACTACACTCCATATTCAGCCATTTTCGACTTTAAAAACTTGAAAACATATATTTATAAAGGAGAAATTATCAACTATTCCCTCCCCCCAACCAGAACGAAACATTGTCCTCAATGTTTTAAAGGAAAAAAAAATAGAGATTAGAAGATATCACCTGGGCATTGCATTACAGAAGAAAATATTAACAAGTAGTTGCGACTATGGCTCACATATTCCTCTGGTTTTACGTCCAGAAACGGCTTGAACGCCCTCTATGGGTTGAGGATAAGCTTCCCATCCAGTTTTCTTACAAACTGGCAAACAGGGTCTTTTATAGTCAGATTCCCGAGACTATAGTTTGCACATTCTTTCTGGAATAATGTCCATAACTAGAGTATTGCATGTTGGACGTATCCACTGGGATGCGTTTCAAGAGACAAAAGGATATTATCCAATGACTCCTTATTCAAGCCATCCCTAATGAATTGAATCTTATCTTCTCTGTTATCAGACACCATTCCTAAAGAACATGATTTTTTATTGCATATCATTCTGGCACACTTAATATCCTTAGAAAAAAAATAAAAAAAAAATAATAATAATAGTTAAAGTTACAAAAACATAAAAAAAAATTTAAATTACAGAAAGGAAACAGAAAGAAAGAAAAAAAAATTCAGGTCACTTCAATATTTTGTGCTGTTTTCTCCACATGTATGGTATTCGTGATATGACTTTACTTTTTTCTTACCATTAACTTTAAAAATTGCATTGTTCCTTGGATTTTTAAATTTAATGGCTCCATGTGAAAAAACAGTATGATCAGTAGATGGATCAGACCATCGAGAACGTAACTTACTTGGAGAAACGTGCCATTGAGAATGGAAAGAAAATACTTTCTGACCTGGTGTGAAAGATTTTCCAATGCTCCACTTGTCACGGAGGATTTTCATTCGCTTTCTGTAGTCCTTAGCATTTTTGTTGTTACGAATCTCCTCTGGTTTTGCCAGTTGTATCCTCCTTTTTGAACCAAAAATGGGGTCAATGATGTCTGTGTTCTTTTGTTTGTAATCAGGAGAGGATGTGATAATTTTTGACAATATTTCTTCTTCCTCCAAGAATGTAGAATTCAAAGGGTCAAGTGAAGGTTTGAGCTCAATTTCTAGTGGTGATTCTGATGATGGAATGAGATTTTCTTTTAATGGTGCCAATTGTTCTATCCTTGTCTTCCACTTATCAATGTCCATGCATGGCGATGAATCCAATAAGGCATTAACCTCATCAATTGATCTGTCAATATTAAAATCCAAACCAAAATGAGTTAAACATGTCAGCAAAGGGTCATTACTAAGGTTTAAAGGAGATGTATGAAAAACCAGTTCATCAATTAAATCCACATCTACAATTTCATCATCAGTACTGTAAGGTTGTTTGGCAATGTTAAAAATATTTAGTTCCATGGTCATATTGTCAAATGACAACTGCATATTTCCAGTCCTGCATTGAATGTGAGCATCGGCAGTTGCCAAAAATGGACGACCCAAGATAATGGGGATATGCTTCCTTGAATCTTGCACTGGTTGAGTGTCAATTACAATGAAATCAACAGGAAAATAAAACTTATCTACCTGGATAAGCACGTCCTCCACAATACAACGTGGTATTTTCATAGATCGATCTGCAAGCTGTAACACCACTGGAGTTAGGTGTAATTCGCCCAGTCCAAGTTTCACAAATACAGAGTAAGGTAACAGATTTACACTAACTCCTAAATCTAACAAAGCATTCTCAATTGTGTGGTTCCCTATACTACATGAGATAGTGGGGGAGCCTGGATCTTTACATTTTAGAGGCATTTTATGTTGGAGTATAGAACTAATATTTTCTGTGAGAAAGGCCTTTTTCTGAACATGAATGTTTCTCTTTTTAGTACAAAGGTCTTTAAGAAACTTGGCATATGATGGCACTTGTTTTATAGCTTCAAGTAAAGGGATGTTAACATTTACCTGTTTGAAGATTTCAAGAATCTCACCTGTGGATTTTCCTTTCTTCCCTTTAGCTAACCTTTGAGGAAATGGAGCTTTAGGAACATATTCTCGTGGGTTGGTTTCCTCTTTCTCCTCTGATGATGATTCCTCAGTGTTCACAGGTACAATCTAAGTTGATTTTGGCATCTCCACTTTGTTGTCGACTTCTTTTCCTTTTCGCAAGGTCATCACTGCTTTGACCTCCCCATGCTGCTGTGGTGAACTTGCTTCACTCACTCCTTTAGGGTTTGGCACTGGTTGACTTGGGAATTTGCCTTTCTCAACAGTCATTGCTAGGGTTTGAACTGAAGAGGAAAGTTGGCCTACCATTTTCTCAAGATTAGAAATTGATTGGGCTTGTGAGTTGAAGCCTACTCTCATCTCATTTTGTAATTCATCAATGGTGCGGTTTTGTTGCTCGATCTTAGAGTTAGTAAGATTTTTGACATTTTGGAATGTCTCCTTCCATGGTTTGGGTTGAGAATGGTTTGGATTCTGATTGTATGGTCTGAATGGTGGTTGAGAGGCTTGAGACATTTGAGGAACTGGTTGTATTGGTGGAGGTAGAGCTGATGGTCCGTTTTGTTGGAATCCTTAAGACCATGAAAAATTGGGGTGATCTCTCCATCCAGGATTATATGTGTTGGAGTAAGCGTTGTAGTTTGGTGGTTTTCTCATGACACCTATGGCATTGGCTTGATCTGAATATGAGTCATGGTCATGTGGCTCTGTTGATTTAGCGGTTGTCAAAGATGCTATTTGTCGAGTAAGGCCTTCGACCATCTCTTTGACTTCTTTAATTCCTGAGCTTGACTCGCCAAT
This sequence comes from Aegle marmelos, assembly GCA_030449875.1. Classification (NCBI taxonomy): domain Eukaryota; kingdom Viridiplantae; phylum Streptophyta; class Magnoliopsida; order Sapindales; family Rutaceae; genus Aegle; species Aegle marmelos. The sequence continues at coordinate 5,195,224 of JASUUL010000093.1, forward strand.
GTTAACCTCATTCACTCCCTTAATTCTCTTGGTATTTCTGAGTGATCGACTCCGTTGTTGAGAATTATCCGATTGCCGTTGGAAAAATTCCCAAATCTCTGATGCGCTTTTGGACATTAACTCTCCTCCACTGGTTGCCATTAGCCATTCTTGCATATGTGGCAATAATCCCTCCAAAAAATATTGGCATTGGTGCCATTTCTCGTACCCATGATGTGGACACTTCAAGAGTAGCCCATTAAATCACTCCCATGCTTCAAAAAATTGCTCGTCGTCTCTTTGAGTAAACTCTGAAATTTCCCTGCGAATAGCATTGGTTTTATGAACTGGGAAATATTTATTTAAAAATTTAGTTACCATTTGTTCCCATGATGTAATGCTATGCTTGGCATTATATTAAACCATGAACGAGCTCTATCTTTTAATGAAAATGGGAATAATCTAAGTTTAACATCATCATCCGAAAAATTCTCATATTTAAAAGTTTGACAAATAGTATGAAAATTATTGGATGATTATATGGGTCCTCATTTTTAAGCCATAGAATGTGGGAGGCAGTTTGAAGACACACTAGGTTTTAATTCAAAACTCCAGCAGCCTACATTTAGGTCCTTATGCATGATGTCTCAAATTAGCTAAAGGACTAAAATAATCCTTAAATGGCCTCTCTCTTGTGGTTCCAGTTCTTTGATGTTCAAATCCATTTCAAGTTTCTTTTGGAAAACAGGTTTGTTTGTGTGTGCGAAGTTTTTTTTAAATCGGCGTCTAAAGGTTCAAGATTGGGTGATAATGACCTTTTTGACCATGCATGAAAGAACAAAATAAATGAAAATAAATGAAAATAAAACAAACAAAAATAAAGGAGAGAGAAATTACAATACTAACCTTGTGAAGTTATTCTATAACCTTGATGAATATACACCAGTCTTTAAAAAGAAAATACCAGAAATAGATTAACTAAAAAAAATAAAATAAAAAGATAAATTACAATGAAAAATAAAAAAATTAAATTACAGGAATATAAAGAAGAGAAAAAGAAACAAAATTAAATTACAGAAAAAAAATTACTTAAAAAAATTTAATTCTATGGAATAATAAATTAACAGAATAAATAAAAACTACAAAGAAAAATAACTCAGAAATTAAATTATAGAAATTTAAAGAAATTACAAAGAAATTAAATTATTGAAATTTAAAAAAATTTAAATTACCAAATTTAAATTACAGATTCACTTTTTTTTAATTTTTTTAATTTTTTAATTTTTTTATAATTTTTAAGGAAAGCAAAAAAAATTACTTAAAAAAACTAATTCTATGAATTAATTCTACGAATAAATTAAAATAAATTATAAGATAAACAAAACAAATTACAAGAAAAGTAAAGCAAAAATTAAAGTACAGAAATTTAAAGAAATCACACAATAAAATTAAATTACAAAAATTTAAATTATAGAAATTAAATTACAGAAATTAAATTACAAAAATTTAAATTACAAAAATTAAATTATAGAATTATTTTGTTATAAGGAAAAATACAAGAAAATAAAAAAAATTAATTCAACAAATTAAAATAACTTATCTCACTTCAAGAAAGCGCCAAAAACTTGTTGTGCAAATTTTAATGAATTCTTGTCAATCACGAATCTATTGTAGAATAGATTAATGGTGAAGATGTCGATCATGAGGAGGTTGATTTTAATTATGTGTCGAATTAATTTTCTTTTAATGGGAACAATTAAATTATGGTGATTTTATCCTAAATTATGAATTAAAATAAGCGGGAATAATTAAGAATGAAACTTATTATAATAAAGACAGGTATCAGGATCCGCATCAACACGCTCCATGCAAAATATTCCATATTAATACCAATTAAATCATAAGGGGAATTCCACACCTCATGAACCACTCTCTAATAAGTATGGTCAAGAGAGTTTTATCGTCTTAAATAATAATAACTCACATCTTAAAGTCTTAGGTTTATCAGAATTAACTAGACAAGACTATTATTATTTGTCGATGAAAAGTCAAAACAACCACAAATATTAGAGGGGAAGAGAAAGTAAATTTACCAAATTAAGCCCATGGAACATGTTGAGACTTCACCTTCAACCCAAGCTCAAAAAGAAATTAGCTACTCATATTTTAACTAGGGATAAAAATGGAATTTTATTAAAATACAAAGAAACTATAAGAAGGAGAAGGAATTTCAGAAATCTAAGTTTAGAAATGAATTCAGGGGTGCCAAATTAGGAGGGCAGAGCCCCTTTTTATAGATACATTGAGTGAATCGTGACCATCGGATTAAAAACAATTCGGATGCTCAGGATTGCGCCACGTCATCGATCAGCGATCATATCAACCGTCAATCAACATTTTCAGAAGAACGCTGCGCTGAATAGTAAATAATCCCATGTAAGCGCATATTTATCGATACACCCGATTTCTACTCCAATGAGATACTGCCACGTCATCGATCTACAGTACATAAGAAATTTAGTCCAATAAGATCATGACACCTCATCGATCAACGCCACGTCATCGGTCAATGCCACATAAGCAGTCAATTCACATAATTCGTCCAATAAGATACTGCCACGTCGTAGGTAGTTGCCACATCATCGGTCCGTATACGTGAAGCGATTGTCGTGAATAAAGATCGTGAAGCGATCTGCACGCGTAAAGCGATACCATATGTGTGAACAGTGACTTTTTTTTCCTTTAATGCTCTTCTTAAGGTTTTCGACCGTCCTGAGTCCAAATATGACGTCCGTTTTGCTATCTGATCGCTCGTTTATTGTGAAACGATTATAATACCCCTAAAATACATAAAATACACAATTATAATAAAACACATATAATTAAATAACAAAATACTTAAATAAATAAAAGTAGCAATGTTAGTGAGATTTAAAGTGTAAAATGATGATTTTCTCCTTTATAAATATACACTTTCTAACACTCAACAGTAATCAGGAGAGGAAGAGATGATTTCTGACAATATTTTTTCTTCTTCCAAGAATGTAGAAATCAGAGGGCTGAGTGAAGGTTTGAGCTCAATTCCTGGTAGTGATTCTGATGATGAGATGAGATTTTCTGTCAATGGTACCAATTGCTCTATCCTTGTCTTCCACTTATCAATGTCCATGCATGACGATGAATTTAATAAGGCATTAACCTCATCAATCGACCTGTCAATATTAAAATTCAAACCAAAGTGAGTTAAACATGTCAGTAAAGGGTCATCACTAAGATTTAAAGGAGATGTATGAAAAACCAATTCATCAATTAAATCCACATCTACAATTTCATCATCAGTACTGTGAGGTTGTTTGGCAATGTTAAAAATATTTAGTTACATGGTCATATTGCCAAATGAAAACTGCATATTTCCAGTCCTGCATTGAATGTGAGCATCAGCAGTTGCCAAAAATGGACGACCCAAGATAATAGGGATATGCTTCCTTGAATCTTGCACTGGTTGAGTGTCAATTACAATGAAATCAACAGGAAAATAAAACTTATCAATCTGGATAAGCACGTCCTCCACAATACCACGTGGTATTTTCATAGATCGATCTGCAAGCTGTAACACCACTGGAGTTAGGTGTAATTCGCCCAGTCCAAGTTTCACAAATACAGAGTAAGGTAACAGATTTACACTAACTCCTAAATCTAACAAAGCATTCTCAATTGTGTGGTTCCCTATACTACATGAGATAGTGGGGGAGCCTGGATCTTTACATTTTAGAGGCATTTTATGTTGAAGTATAGAACTAATATTTTCTGTGAGAAAGGCCTTTTTCTGAACATGAATGTTTCTCTTTTTAGTACAAAGGTCTTTAAGAAACTTGGCATATAATGGCACTTGTTTTATAACTTCAAGTAAAGGGATGTTAACACTTACCTGTTTGAAGATTTCAAGAATCTCACCTGTGGATTTTCCTTTCTTCCCTTTAGCTAACCTTTGAGGAAATGGAGCTTTAGGAACATATTCTCGTGTGTTGGTTTCCTCTTTCTCCTCTGATGATGATTTTTCAGTGTTCACCGGTACAATCTGAGTTGATTTTGGCATCTCCACTTTGTTGTCGACTTCTTTTCCTTTTCGCAAGGTCATCACTGCTTTGACCTCTCCATGTTGCTGTGGTGAACTAGAACTTACCTCATGCACTCCTTTAGGGTTTGGCACTGGTTGACTTGGGAATTTGCCTTTTTCAACGGTCATGGCCAAAGTTTGAACTGAAGAGGCAAGTTGTCCCACCATTTTCTCAAGGTTAGAAATTGATTGAGCTTGTGAGTTGAAGCCCGCTCTCATCTCATTTCGTAATTCATCAATGGTGCGGTTCTGCTGCTCGATCTTGGAGTTAGTAAAATTTCTGAAATTTTGGGATGTCTCCTCCCATGGTTTGGGTTCTGATTGTATGGTCTAAATGGTGGTTGAGAGGCTTGAGACATTTGAGGAACTGGTTGCATTGGTGGAGGTGGAGCTGATGGTCCATTTTGTTAGAATCCTTGAGACCATGAAAAATTGAGGTGGTCTCTCCATCCAGGGTTATATGTGTTGGAGTAAGGGTTGTAGTTTGGTGGTTTTCTCATAATACCTATGGCATTGGCTTGATCTGAATATGAGTCATGGTCATGTGGCTCTGTTGATTTAGCAGTTGTCAAAGATGCTATTTGTCGAGCAAGGCCTTCAACCATCTCTTTGACTTCTTTAATTCTTGAGCTTGACTCGCCAATGTTAACCTCATTCACTCCCTTAATTCTCCTGGTATTTCTGAGTGATCGACTCCGTTGTTGAGAATTATTCAATTGTCGTTGGAAAAATTCCCAAATCTCTTATGCGCTTTTGGACATTAACTCTCCTCCACTGGTTGCCATTAGCCATTCTTGCATATGTGGCAATAATCCCTCCAAAAAGTATTGGCATTGGTGCCATTTCTCGTACCCATGATGTGGACACTTCAAGAGTAGCCCATTGAATCGCTCCCATGCTTCGAAAAACTGCTCGTCGTCTCTTTGAGTAAACTCTGAAATTTCCCTGCGAATAGCATTGGTTTTATGAACTGGAAAATATTTATTTAAAAATTTAGTTACCATTTGTTCCCATGATGTAATGCTATTAGTAGGCATTGTATTAAACCATGAACGAGCTCTATCTTTTAATGAAAATAGGAATAATCTAAGTTTAACATCATTATCTGAAAAATTCTCATATTTAAAAGTTTGACAAATAGCATGAAAATCATTCAGATGATTATATGGGTCTCATTTTTAGGCCATAGAATGTGGGAGACAGGTTTAGCATACTAGGTTTTAATTGAAAACTCATTTACGTTTAGGTACCTTATGCATGATGTGCTTTCAAATTAGATAAAGGACTAAAATAATCCTTAAGCTCTCTCTTGTGGTTCCAGTTCTTGATTTTGCAATTCCATTTCAAATTTCTTTTCAAAGGTAGTGTGTTTGTGCGTGCGTGATGTTTTTCCAAATCGAGATCTAAAGGTTCAAGATTGGGTGATAATGACCTTCACCATTAAATGCAAAGAACAAAATAAATGAAAATAAAACAAACAAAAATAAAGAGGAGGGAGAAATTACGATACTAACCTTGTGAAGTTATTCTACAACCTTACAATGAATATACACTGTTTCAAGTCTTTAAAAAGAAAATACAAGAAATAGATTAACTAAAAAAATAAAATAAAAAGATAAATTACAACGAAAAATAAAAAAAATTAAATTACAGGAATATAAAGAAGAGAAAAAGAAACAAAATTAAATTACAGGAAAAAAATTACTTAAAAAAATTAATTCTATGGAATAATAAATTAACAAAATAAATAAAAATTACACGGAAAAATAACTAAGAAATTAAATTATAGAAATTTAAAGAAATTAAATTATTAAAATTTAAATTACCAAAATTAAATTACAGATTCACTTTTTTTTTATATTTTTTTTAATTTTTTAATTTTTTTTATAATTTTTAAGGAAAGCAAAAAGAATTACTTAAAAAAACTAATTCTATGAATTAATTCTACGAATAAATTAAAATAAATTACAAGATAAACAAAACAAGTTACAAAGAAAAGTAAAACAAAAATTAAAGTACAGAAAGTTAAAGAAATCACACAATAAAATTAAATTGTAAAAATTTAAATTACAGAAATTAAATTACAGAAATTAAATTACAAAAATTAAATTGCAAAAATTTAAATTACAAAAATTAAATTATAGAATTATTTTGTTATAAGGAAAAATACACGAAAACAAAAAAAAATTAATTCAACAAATTAAAATAACTTACCTCCCCGGCAACGGCGCCAAAAACTTATTGTACAAATTTTAATGAACTCGCAAGCGCACGAATCTATTGTAGAATAGATTAATGGTGACGAGTGTCGATCCCACGAGGAGGTTGATTTTAATTATTTGCCGAATTAATTTTCTTTTAATGAGAACAATTAAATTATGGTAACTTTATCCTAAATTGTGAATTAAAATGGCAGGAATAATTAAGAGTGAAACTTGTTATAATAAAGCACTTGGGTATCCGGATCCGCATCAACATGATCCATGAGCTAAATATTCCATATTAATACCAATTAAATTATAAGGGGGGATTCCACACCTTATGAACCACTCTCCAATAAGTATGGTGCCAAGGGCTTATCGTGTCAAATAATAATAACCTTGTACTAGGGTGCCGGTTTTTAGGTTTGTAGACAAGACAAGATTATTATTATTTTTAAAAAAAGTCAAAACAACCACAAATATTAGAGAGGAAGAGAAAGTAAATTTACCAAATTAAGCCTATGGAACATGTTGAGACTTCACCTTCAACCCAAGCTCAAAAAGAAATTAGCTACTCATATTTTAACTAGGGATAAAAAAGGAAATTTTATTAAAATACAAAGAAACTACAAGAAAGAGAAGGAATTTCAGAAATCTAAGCTTAGAAATGAATTCAGGGGTCCCAAATTAGGGGGGAGAGCCCCCTTTTTATAGATACATTGAGTGAATCGTGACCATCGGATTAAAAATAATTCGGATGCTCAGGATTGCGCCACGTCATCGATCAACGATCACAAATCAACCGTCAGCGATCAACATTTACAAAGAATGCTGCCTGAATAGTAAATAATCTCATGTAAGTGCATGTATTGTACACCCGATTTCTACTCCACTGAGATGCTGCCACGTCATCGATCTACAGTACATAAGAAATTTAGTCCAATAAGATCGTGACACATCATCGGTCAATGACACATCATCGGTCAACGCCACATAAGCAGTCAATCCACATAATTCGTCCAATCAGATACTGCCACGTCGTAGGTAGTTGCCACATCATCGGTCCGTATACGTGAACAGTATCGTGAACAGTACCGTGCGTATGAACAGTTCCGTATGTGTGAACAGTGACTTTTTTCCTTTAATACTCTTCTTAAGGTTTTCGATCGTCCTGAGTCCAAATATGACGTCCGTTTTGCTGTCTGATCACTCGTTTATTGTGAAACGATTATGATACCCCTAAAATACATAAAATACACAATTATAATAAAACACATATAATTAAATAACAAAATACTTAAATAACAAAATACTTAAATAAATAAAAGTAACAATGTTAGTGAGATTTAAAGTGTAAAATAACAATTTTCTCCTTTATAAATATACACTTTCTAACACTCAACATAAACTAGCACCCGAACATTCTTGATTAAATCAAAGGGCTTAGATTAGTTTAAAGCTCAAACCGGCCAAGCCTTTAGACAAAATTAGCAACAATCCAGTGGATAACCTATTCAAACTATAAATGGTGTTTAATGAGACCAAAAAGCTTAGATTCCAATGGATCTCAGTGAATATATAAATATTTAGTCAATTAAAAGCCTTTCACTAACTTGAGATCGAAGCTGAGACCGAGAAATCAAAGTTGGAATCGAAGTTGAGACTAAAGAGATTGAAGCTTTAAGGAAGACGTGAGAGACTACTAAAACTGGGAATAAATTTATATGCTCAAACACTGTCAACGGTGCTCTTTTATTGCTGATGACAACTTTCAGAAGTTGTGTGTGTGTGTGTGTGTGTGTGTGTGTGTGTGTGTGTGTGAGAGAGAGAGAGAGAGAGAGAGAGAGGCTATAATGCTGTAAGAGAATTAGGGCTTTTTTGATTTAGATTTATTTAGGGATAAAATTGAAAAATCAAATTGAATGAGGATATATTTGGAAAATATGACCTTTTCGTGATGTGGAATCCAAATTTCTCTACTTTTCAATACAGAAATTAAATTCCTTAGTTATTAGAAATTGAGAGTAGAACGGAATTTAATTCCCAATTCACTTTACCAACCAAACAAAGGAAATCACGGAGGAAATGAAACATCTCTTCTCTCTAGCCTTATTTTCCAGCAACCAAACATGACCATAAGTACCCTGTGCGATATTACAAGACATTTTACAGTTTAGTATTGGAAAAATAAAAACTAAAAAGAGAGAGATGCCAAAAGAGAATTAGAGATCGATGCGTAGCATATACGATATTAAGTATAATTTTATAATTACAACATATGTTTTTAAAAAAGATGAATAAATTTTGTAAATTACCTACCAATAAAACATAATAAAGGTAGCAGATTAAATGCCAAAATATATCTTTTCACCAATTACAATGACCCATTCATGCAATCTATTCTTTTTTGTGAATAACCTAAATTGCTTATATAATTATAGCTTCCATAAAATAAATTAACAATATCAAATCATATACATAATTTTTTTTTTAATGCTACTACTAAATAAATATTACCTAATATATTTTCAAGGAGCCCATCGGTTTAGGTTCTCAGCAAGCAATTCGTTTTTTCTTATTTCAATCATTGATCTTTAAGAATCAACAGTTGTTAAATTCTAAGAAGACCAAAAATACCTAAGATTTTTTAGATTCTCAGCATGCAATTGATTCTTTTTTGGTTTCAAGCATCATTCTTTAAGAATCATTGGTTGCTAACTTATAACAAGACCGAAAAACTTCAGATATTTTTTGTTGATGCTCAAATTCAGCCAAGCTGGTTGCCGTGACCTAAACTTCTCGTCAACTAGAATGTTTGTTATGTTCTACCTGAAATCATAAAAATTAATGTCAGGTGTGCTGAGATTTTTGGCAAGAACTTTTTGACGCTGAAGTTAGTTTTTCTAAATAAATAATATTAGAAAATACAAATAGAAAAATAAAAATATGATAATGAGTTAATATATCTACTACATAATAATTATTATATGTTAGTTATAACTCCTTATTCTGGTCTCCTCGAACCCATCGGGTCATATTCTCAAGAATTACCATCTGATCAAGATTATCTGCTTATGGTCACAATATTTATCACTTAGTCGAGATAATCTATTCATAAATTATCATCTAGTCGATGTGGTCTATTCATGAATCACCTTCTGGTGATCTACTAATGGATTACCTTCTAGTGATCTACTCACAGATCTCTCCTGGTGATCTATTTACGGATCTCCTTTTGGTGATCTGCTCATAGATCACCTCCTAATTGAGGTGGGTCTATTAATTACCTGCTCTCTTTTTATTTTGAAAAGATCCTAGTCACTCAATTTTATTTCCCAAACATTTTTAAGGAGCCACCACTTTAGATTCTCACTGTGCAATTAGTTTTCTTCTTGTTTGAAGCATCAGTCTTCAAGAATCAACGGTTGTTAACTTTTTGGAAGACTAAAAATATTTTATGGTTTCAGATTAAAAAATTTCCTCATGTATAAGTGAAGTGTTTGAAAATTGTAGGCTGTGACTAGATGAAAAACGTAGTTCATTAACGCCCAAAATAAATAAATAACAGGCAATTACCTGGTGGCTGTGGAAGGTTCTTGATAAGCTTAGTGGCCAAAGAAAATTTCGTTTAGATTGCAAATGGCTGAGAAAGGATAAAAAGAAGAGAATAAGCAAGATGGAGTGAGAATACGAGATAAAGAAGGTTCGTACAAGAAAATGAATAAATAGGCTGAGAAGAAATAGAGAGTGGAAATGAAGAAGGAAATACATGAGCGCAGAGCGTTGACATTGCATGTAAGCTTTCTTTGAAAAAAAAGTTATTATTTCATAGAAATCGAAATTTCTTTATTCGAAAATTGTTGAATTCAATTTTTGTAATTTTTAAAAATTAATATATATTCTTTTTATTTTTTTATCTTTTGGGATTAAATTGGTAATTTAATAATTTTTTTTATTAATATTAAAAAATCATTATAAGAGGGTAATATTATAATGGTAGGAGATATTTTGAGGTATTTTTGAAAATGTGCATACTAAAAGAGTAGTAGCCTCAAAATATAGGACTGATCAAGCTTTTAACCTAAGATTTTACATCTCATTCATGAAGTAACTAACTCTGCCAATATAATTATCAACTCAAATTTACTGGGATTCACTTAAGTCTCGTACTGTGTAAATGATCTTTAAATAATTTTTTTCCATAAATTTCGATAGAGGTGTTATTTCTGCCAGTGGAATGATTTTGTTTTATTTGAATTCACTTAAGTAATGTGTAAATGATTTGTCAATTCCAATCTATGTAATCGAAGGACTTGTTATTGTACTGATTGTTTAATTGGGACAAAAATGCATACCAAATCGTCATTGATAAAATGCCTATTCCTCTCGTTTGTCTTGATTTTTTTCTTTTTTATTTCATTTTGTACAGTTTGTGCATTTGCCTTCTACTGATTGTTTAATTGGGACAAAAATGCATACCAAATTGTATGCTAAGATTTTACATATTATTTAAGGATAGTAATAAAATCACAAATTTTTGTATAGATTGATGTGACCCAACTGTATTAATTAAAATAAATCATGTGAATTACAGATTATTTTAATTCAATCAATATGTAGTTATGTCATAGTAGTTTGTATAAGAATTTTTGACTCTATTATTACTTATAAATGTATAACCTTGAGATGTACATGAAGCGAACAAGTCTTACATTTGATCATTAATCTATAACTGGCTTACATCATCTTCATTAGTTAGTTCTATATTGATAATTTATATAAGAATTTCTTGATGAGTTATATTTATAAAAGGACGTATCATAAGCATAGTTTTATGAAGTCAGGATCTAGTTCTCTTAATTAGCTCGGCTCATTAATTCGCAACTCTTACATACGAAAGCACTTATGGACATTTTAAATTTATAATGGTACGTCACGGCATTGGCCAAACGTTATAAAACATCTAATGCTACCAAATCGCAATTATTTTATGTTTTTAAAGCTCTTAATTAAGATTTTCACTTTATCTTCTTAATTAAAAATTAGAAGCTCTGGAAAGAAACCCCTAAAAAAAAAAAAATTAGCGTCAATGTCCATGCAATTTGATGGGAATAAGTAAAGGGAAATTCCTCGTAACAAATCAAGTCTCTCCCATCAAATAGATGGAGGAGGCTTGATTTGCTGCGAGAAATGCCACTCCACTTGACCCCTTAATTTCCGCCACAGAATTTCATAATGAATAATAATAACTACTTGAATTTTTCGTTATTTTAGATACTTAATTAGTACATACGCGTAGTATTATTTTCGTATGCACTGCATGATTTAGGAATGTTTTGTTATTTATGTCCCTTCAAAAGTTTTCAAACAATAATAATAATGCACGAAAAATACTAATAATGCAAATCTCATAATGATTACTAACCAGAGTTCAATTCTCGGTTGCAGTACTGCACTCACAAAATTAAGTTGTGAAATTTTTATTATAATTGATGAAGTTAATGTTGTGGCATTATATCATCTTCTCATTGTGTCAGGTGAGTACACAAATGTTTATTTCTTAATTCTATAAATATAACTTTTTTTTTAATTCTATAAGATAGAAATTTAACTAATAAGACACATGTACATATTCTTGCATATAGCCAAAAAAAAAAAAATTGATGACAGAGCTACAAAATTTTTTATAAATTTATTTACACAAAATAATGTGGTCTGAGTTCATTAGTTGAATAAAAATATGTAAAAATAAAAATAAATTATATAAATTAAGAACTATTTAGTTCAATCAATTAAATTATATCATATCAATTTTGTGCAAATAAATTTGTAAAAGAATTCTACTTACAAGGAAAGAAATCTAACATTTTTATCATCTTTATTCTTAATTCATTTTCTTATAAAACAGTGTAACTATAATAGTATTGTTGTTATCCCATACATCCTTTTGTATAGTTGCCCTTATCCTTCTTTTGGGTTTTTTTTTTTCTTTAGTCTTAACATTAATTGGTTACCCAATTCTGCCCATAGAGAATCCTCTTTGTAAGGAAAGAAAATCCAACAATATCAACATCTTTATCTATACTTAGTTCTCTCATGAGAGAGTTTAAATATTAGTATTATTCTTATCACATACACTCTTCTGCATAGTTGTCTTTACCATCTTTGTGTGTCTTTGAGTTGTCTCTTATATGTTTTCCTTTTTATGAGTTGAATAGTTAATTATTTCATTAAATAATTTGAACTATAAAATACTAGATATGCACACATAAATTATATGTGTCACTCATTTATTAGTATGCCTGATTAATCGAAAACAAATTAAAATCTAATTATTAAGATTAGTAGCCCTATGATTATTATTTTTCCATAAGGTGGTCTATCATATCTTGTGCAGATGATAATCACCAGCTCATTTCTTTAAAATACATATTCAAGTTGTGATATTAGTATTGTAAATTTTTTGAATGACTACAAAATTTTTTGGATGCAAGCTAGTTTAATTGGTAAAATCACTCGAGGCAAAAACAAGAATTATGTAGTTCAAACTCCACTCGTATAGGTGAGAAAGTAGAGTAGTGATAGACATATCAAATTTTTTATTAATTTTATCTCAAGTGATACATTGTTTATTAATTGGTTAATAATTCTTTATAAAAATACAAGTGAATCAATTAAATTATTTCTCTGTCAAATTGATGAATGTCACATCATTTAAAATAATTTTTTAGAATAAAAAATTTAGAATATGTGGTACTACTAAAGAAAGTATTTTGTTACTATAAATTTGCTAAAAATTAACATGTGGTACTACTAAAGAAAGTATTTGTTAAAATAATAATAATGGCTACACTTCACTATAAATTTGCCACCTACAGTCTAACAATTTGCAGTTAACAAGCATACATCTCTCTTTGATTGACCTATCATCTCCCCTTACCTTTTTCTTATAGTTTTAAAGCTTTTGCCAAACAAACTAGATGAACAATATGCTTTTCAGAATACTTAAAAATCAGTGAAAGCTATTGAATAGAGAGGCTATTTCAATTATTCAAATACTTCACCACGTTTCGTACTCATTACGAAACAAAAGTGTGGCCTCGTCTTAGGAGTATGGAAGAGAGATCAAAGTGTTTGAATTAGTTCGAATTAGTGGTTTACTAGAATGTTTCGGTTGCAGTCACGCATAGGTATTTCTTTATTCTTCATTTTCTTTCTTATTAAGTTTGAATTTCAAGCACTAACAATTATGTTTGACAAAATATACAAACATTATAACAGGAAAATAAAATTTTATATTATTTGTGGGAAGACCGGGGAATGCGGCGGACACGAGAAGGTATGCTGCGTAATTATCTTCTCCGTTCATTGATTAAAATAGTTATCTATTATTATTATTATTATTATTATTATTATTATAGTCTTGAATAATATCTTCGGCGTTTTTTCAAAATATGATCGCATAATTATCTTCTCTGTTTTGCCATCAGGGCAAGAAAGCAGCATAATTTGCATTCATATAGACAACAACAACGGACTTTTCTTTACACATTTTTATTGTTTTGCGTTTTGCCTTTGTCAAATTCATTGATTTGCAGGTAGTATACGACGGGAACCGGGGTTTTCATGGGTTCTTGTGGAATCAGCTCGATTCATTTACATATTAGGGATCAAAATCTTGGTCTCCCCACTGCTTGAATGACTTGAAAGGATGAACTTTGTCCCTCTCACATAGTTTGCATTCAAGCTGCAGCATATCTTCTTCTGGGGGCTCAAGATTCAAGTCAAAATACGCAAGCTTTGCATAGTTTTTACCTAGAATCAAGCCAGTTTCACTCTTTTTTGCCCCATCCACCTTCACAGCTGTACATGAAAAAGAAAAAAAAAGGAATAAAAAAATGAAACAGAAAGAATTGTGTCATTCAGATGATGAAACGAATGCTAGAACTTGCATGCAATTTTATGAAGATGGCGAGGGAGCTGCACTGGCGGTTCCAACAGCAGCAGTTGTCACCAAGGATTTATGTAGTCTGACAGCGTGTGGAAACATGAATGTGTTGTAATTAATCAATTGCTTCGTCATTTTTCATACATTAACTTTTATTTTATACTTTTGTAGTTTTTTTTTTTCCACGACAATTGTAATTTAGAAAATAAAACATTTCAGCCCTAAACAAGATCTTAAATTATGACTATAGTATGTTATATGTATATCAATTTTCTTTTATAAATAATTTTTTTGTTTTAAAAATAATCTAACCATTAAAGCACAATCAAGTTGATTGATTGAATTAATCAATATTTTAATCTTTACTTTATCTTATACTTTTATATTATTGGTTTCCTCTATTTTATTATTAATGTTTTTCAAAGTGAAAATCATATTTACATTATAAGTTTATTATAAATTATTAGTTCGGAAAATTTGGGTTGGGGATTAAAAACAAAAAAATGGGCACATCGAACGACAAAATAAATCCCTTAACTAACAATAACCATTCATGCAATCTATTCTTTTTTGGGGAAGATGTAAAATTAATTGCTATTTTAATTAAAGTTTTCACAAATTAGACAATTAATTAACATTAGCAATTCATGTACCGATACACACACAAGCACACAAGCACACAAACACAAAAAATAATCATCTGAGTCCGGAAACGGACTGGGGCTCACATCCAAAGGCCATAATCTCTGCATATAATGGCAGCGCCATGTGTAGCAAATAAATAAATAAAATAAAATAACGTAAAATTCAATGCCCAAAAATTCACCATATATGTTATTTACAACAGTGATCGAAAGGGAATACTGATTCATATTACCTAAGATGTTTAAATGGAGGCCACCGCTTTAAATTTTGGACATGCAAGCAATATTCGTCAGCGTTTCAAGTAAGGATTTTCAAAAATCACTGGCCATTAACTTCTAGGAAGATCAAAATGACTTTAGAATTTGTAGATCTCGAAAATCTCCTCACACACAAGCAATCGACATAAGAAAAATTGTAATTAGTAGTGAAAGAAAATAGTAGTTATGTAATCAAAGGTGAAAAATAAGAAATTATTTTGTAGCAATAGAGGCTCCTAATAAGCTTTAGTGCTCATAGAAAATGTGTCTGGATAGCAAATGGTTAAGGGTGGATAACGAGAATAAATAAGAAGTAAGAAAATAAGAACGAGAAAGTACAAGAAAATTAGTAGATATGTTTAAAGAATATATAGACCGAGTAGATGAGAAAGAGAAAGACACGAGGCAAATAGCGTGAAAATCGTAAGCAAGGCCATTTGTCTTTGTTGCTTCGAATTTGATATATCTTTCTTGAAAATGATAGAATATTATTTTTGGATTCCTTTTCTCCAAGAACTATTCGTTTTTCACTATGCACTACGTTTGAAAATGCCATTGTCTTAAAAAAGATAATAAAAATTTATAAATTGATTTTATACAAATTAATATGATAACTATATTGGTTAAAATAGATCAAGTGGAACATAACTAAATTAATATGATAACTATAGCTAGATTTTAAATCCAATAAGAGTAATATACATAAAGAATTTTATTATCCTCAAGTGTTTTGAGATCATTTTAGATTTAATATACTCATTTAAGGAGATTTTCACAATGAAATTATAATTTTGAGCCCTTATATATATATTGTATGTATGTATGTATGTATATACATGAATGTATGTATATATTGTTCAAAGTAGATGCGGACAAATAAAATTTTTAGTTGAAATGGAAAAATAAAATAAAAATTTTATGAAAAAATTACCTCTACTAATTATAATACCGCAATTTGTATATATTATATGAATTGAAATTTATATAATTACAAAACTTCGTGATGGACTTGAACTTGTTTGCTATATACATGAATGTATGTATATATTGTTCAAAGTAGATGCAGAAAAATAAAATTTTTAGTTGAAATAGAAAAATAAAATAAAAATTTTATGAAAAAATTACCTCCTCTACTAATTATAATACCGCAATTTGTATATATTATATGAATTGAAATTTATATAATTACAAAACTTCGTGATGGACTTGAACTTGTTTGCTAATTTATACCTGTTTATCTGCGTCATAGTTATAGGTCTATATTATATGAATTTTATTACTAAGTTTTATTTAAAAACTTAAAAGGACATTTATAAACATGATTTTAAGAAATCACACCTTAGTTTTCGCAAGTAGCTCGGTTCATTAATTTGTAACACTAACTAATAAGGCCATCTTAACATATTAAAAAACTGATTGGCTATTACCATTATAGGTTACAGGCATTTGGTGAAATCAAATATTAGAAACAATGCAATTTTAAAAAGGCAATGAGACTTCCCCCCCCCCCCTTTTCCCCCCGAAAAAAAACAAAAAAAAATGTCAGCTGTAAAACAAAAAAAATCATCATTAATTTTATGTTTTAAACTCCTTAATTTGTAACGAATTAATTTTACCTCCATCTTGCGTAATTAATTTAATTATTAATCACATTAAGATTAAGGTAATATTTCATTTATATATGTGTAGTAAATGATTACTCAAAATTGTTCAAACACTAATAGTGATGGACATAAAATTACATATATGGCAATTGCTTACTAATCTGATTTAAATTCTCATGTGTAGTACTACAATTATAAAGTGAAGATGAAAGTTTTTATCACAATAGATGTAGTAAAAAATGTGACACTATAACACAAAGCATTGTTAATCAATACTAATTTTTTGTTATTTACCATAACATATCTCAACCTGTACTACGAGTTTATATGTCAAATCTCAATGTAATGAGAGACTAATTTTTTGGCTTTCAAAATCGGCATTTAATTAATAAGATACTTTTGTTTGGTTCATATACACATACAGAGATATTTAACACCCTCCCCCCCCCCCCCCAAAAAAATGTATGTTTAATTTTTTAGTCCTAAAATTGATTGGCAAGTTGTTTTTGACTTTTTTACCCATATATATAATTCTCCTTATAAGGAAGAAAATCTAATAATATTATCATCTTTATCCTTATTTGATTATGGCGTAAGAGAGTTTAGTAATGATAGTATTGTTCTTATCCATCTACCCTATTGCATAGTTGTCATTGTCCTCATTTTGGTAATCTATTAAAAGAATTTAATTGAATACTATTTACTTACCTTAGGATTCTCTGGCTCTTAATTTCCTCTTATCTGTCTGCTTTTTTTTTTCCTTGAAAATTCCATATTTAGATCTTTCATTAAATAATAAACAATAAAATACTAGATAGAGTGATGTTAGGATTGTAAAATTATTGTAAAATTTATTTTATACAAACTGATACAGATAAATTCATTGATTGGATGAAAATATAAAATAATAAAAATAAGGTTTTATACATACAATGACAATTATACCTTCTATTTTATTAAAAGTTGATTTTTTCATTAAAAATTATCTTTTTATGAGCATATTGATTTATATATATATTGAGTTGCTTTTATTTTGTTATAATAAAGATATGTTAGTTTTATATTAATTTATTATATATAGTTTATATCAATCTAATTGTTAAAAATATAAAATTATATTTTTTTTGTAATTATTTTCGTCATAAATATTAGTATATCAACAACTTATTCAAAAACTAACATATCATTACCAAGAACCAGATAAAAGCAACTCAGTTTCTATAATATTGACTTAAGATATAATTATTTAACCAAAAGAACGTATTTATTTTTAAGTGACAATTATACTTTTAGTAATTCATTGTCAATCGAAAGTATAAAAGTCATTATATATATCAAATCTAGTCGAACCCATTTAACAGTGAAAGTTGGTTGATGAGGGTGTATATGTCTTTTCCTTTTCTAAAAGTTGGAAGGTAAATTTGTTCTTTCGACGAAAGTTTGAGGATGTATATGTCTTTTCTCTATCCTGTGTTTCACTATAAATTTACCACCTACAAGTTCTAAATTTGCAAAAAATCAGCAAACGTCTCTCTTTGGTCACTCCTATCTTCTCCTCCCCGACCGTTAGACAAAGATTATGAAACACAGTGAGTGGCTTTGGGCCTGCTATTACTGATTAGTAGCCGATGAGGGATGACATCAAAACATCTCAATTATATCGGATCAGTGATTTACCAGATTTGCCCGATTGAAGTTATGAATCGGGATCTCCTTATTGGTTGAGTTTTTCTCAATTTATGATTAATATTACTTTCCTGTTCTCTTGTCCTCATCTTGTTATACTGTATGTAATTTTGTATTGAATCGAAATATTTCCTGAAAACTATTGAATATGATATTTTTCTTCTTTTTTTCCCCCTTTAATTGTAATTTTTTTATTAATGAAAATTACTTAATAAAATTTTACATCTCATTTAAGAAAGATATTTGGATTATCAGTATATACAGTAATCTTCACAAAATTACACAACATTTTAAAATATAGTAA
The DNA here is from genome assembly GCA_030449875.1 of Aegle marmelos. Lineage (NCBI taxonomy): Eukaryota > Viridiplantae > Streptophyta > Magnoliopsida > Sapindales > Rutaceae > Aegle > Aegle marmelos. The sequence goes on from JASUUL010000093.1 coordinate 5,213,965, forward strand.
CGGAAAAATAAAGACCAAAAGAGAATGATGCCAAAAGAGAATTAGAGATCAATGCGTAGCATATAAAATATCAAGTATAATTCCATAGATATAAAATATTTTTTAAAAAATAAATAAAATTTTATAAATTATCTACCATTAGAACACAATGAAGGTGGCAGATTAAATGACAAAATAAATCTCTTTCACCAATAACAATAACCCATTCATGCAATCTATTCTTTTTTTTGTGAATGATCTAATATTGCTAATTTAATTATAGCTTTCATAAAATATATTAACAACACCGCTCAAAGATATCATAGTTTTTTTTTAATTTTTTTTAAATGGTGATACCAGATAATTATTACCTAATATATTCTCAAGTAGCCCACCGCTTTAGATTCTCAGCATGCAATCGTTTCTTTTTTCTTATTTCAAGCACCAATCTTTGAGAATCACTAATTGTTAACTTCTAAGAAGGCAAAAAATACCTAAGTTATTTTTAAGAAGGCCGCCACTTTATACTCTCAGCATGCAATCGATTTTCTTTTTGTTTCAAGCACCAATCTTTAAGAATCAATGGTCATTAACTTATAGGAAGATAAAAAAAAAAACCTTAAGATATTTTTAAGGATGCCACCACTTTAGATGCTCAGTATGCAATTAGTTTTCTTGTTGTTTCATGCACCAGTCTTCAAGAATCACCGGTCGTTAACTTTTAGGAAGACTACAAATATTTTGAACTTTTATATCTAATAAATCTTCTCATGTATAAGTATCCGCATCGAAAATTATAGACAGTGACTAGTCAAAAAATTTTGTTCTTTAACCCACCCGCCCAAGAGAGAGAGAGAGAGAGAGAGAGAAGAAATTACTTGGTGGTGGTGATAAGGTTAGTGGTCAAAGAAAATTTCGTTTAGATTGTTAATGCGGATAAAGAGAATAATTAAGACGGAGTTAGAAGATGAGACAAAGAAAAGCATGTAAAAGAGAATGAATAAATAAGTTGGGAAGAACAAACAGAGAGAATGGAAATGAACGGGGAAATACATGGGCCACTACCGTGAAATCGTATGTAAGTCCTTTTATTTTTAATAATTATTATTGCATTGAACTCGAATTTATTGGAATTCACTTAAATAATATGTAAATGATTCTTTAATTAATTTTTCTTTTCATAAATCTTACATAGAGATATTATTTCTGCCATTGGAATGATTTTCTTTTATTTGAATTCACTTAAATAATGTGTAATTGACTCGTCAACTCCAATTTAAGCGATCCAATGACCTTTTATTGTACTCATTGTTTAATTGGGACAAAAAACATACCAAATCATTACTGATAAAATGCCGATCCGTCTCAGTTGTCATGACTTTTTTTAAAATTTAGTTTAAATTTAAATAACGGGTTGCCAATTGAAACTGCAAGTGAAATGGGCTGCTGCGTGGCCTGAGTTCTTTTGTTGTTATTTTCAGTTAAATGAAAATTACGAAAAGAAAAGTATATTTCGGATCGCAATTATTAATATTGGGATTTAACCAGTTGTCTTAATCCCATATTAAGTTATTAATTGGGATTAAATTTCCTTTTAGACCTCTATTAATTGTGAATCGGATCAATTACTCTTTCAAATGGGTTTAAAATTTAGCATCTTAAACGAAATTAATTATTCATATCATCTTTATTTAAAAAAAATATTAAATTATATTAATTATAATTTATATACATACAAAACAAAACATGTGAGTCTCATTATTAATATTGTAATTATGTATGGATGTAAGTTGCATTTAAAATATAAAAGAGATCCTTATTTAAAATATAAAATGTGTACCTCAGCAAGTCTGATATAATTTTCCTTTAAAAAAAAAAACCCAGAAAATTATAGGAGGCCCCCGGCCACTGGCCCCCCACGGCCCGACCCATTCAATTTTAATGGGTATCTAACCGGCCGCGTTAACTTGACACCGGATTTGACGAAAATATGGCGCCAATTAGCGACCGCGAAATTCCCAAAAAAAAAAAATTCAATAATAAACAAGAGCATGTTGCTACCACTGCTATCTTTCTGCTCAGAGAGAGAGAGAGAGAGAGAGAGAGGGGTCCGATGGAAAATCCAAATCAACTCGGTTCTCAGGTACGGATATTTCTGTTGTTACATATTTCGATCATCTGTTCTCTGTTTGGTTCCCTATAAAATGCAGGAAAATAAACGACTTAAATGGTCATTTTCGAATTCCCCATAATTTCTTTATTTCCCCGTAAATACATATGACGACAGAAATTTCTTAACTCTATCATACAATCTTTATTGTCATAGATTCAAGGCTCCACTACTCCGCTATCGCTTCCTTCTGGTTAGTACAGTTCTTTTACATTTGGTTTTCATAATTTTTGAAATTGCCCTTTTATTTTATTTTTATTTATATTTGCTTCTGCTTCTTTCTGGGGGGTTTTATTAGAGCCCCCTGATGTTAGAAACTGGTTCTTGAGCTATGAGTATGAATCTCCTGCATTGGGCACAACTGATGGATTTAAAGATCCTGTTACTAGAGATAGCGAAGGTTTTGTTTCCAAAGAAAGCACCAGAGAAACGGAAAATCATCTTCTCACCAGTGAGGTACTTGAAACCGAAGACATTTATTTAATGATACATAAGGTTAAGAGTTTCTTGTATCTTATAGTTATTTTCATGGTGATAGATTCTGGATTCCTTATGCTTGCCCTCCCACCTTTCTGGTATGAGTTGCTTCTTTTCGTTTCATTTATGACATTTGTTCGAATGTTCGATGGTTGCGAGAAGATGTGATGTTCTTTTTCTTGTTTCGTTAGAGCCTGCTGACATCGGAAACTGGTTTTCAAGCTATGCTTATGAATCTTTTGTATTGGATACGAATGATGATGTTCAAGATTCTAACTCTGAAGAACGTGAATCTGAAAAGGAAGGGTCTATTGTGGGAAAACGCCACAATGGACCAGAGAATATGGCTGCAACTAGAGAATATGGTGTTAAGAGTGCTAGTTCTTTAGGAGATGATAAGCCTGATGAAAAGCCCTCAGTTAAGGTTAAATTATGATTATATTTCTTTTGCCTTTTTGGCATTCTTTTACCTTTTCTAGCTTCGAAGTCTCCAACATTATTTCTTGTAAGTAGATATTATTTATTTACTTTCAAAACTACTGCAATAAAAACCAGCTGCAAAGGGATAAGTTTCTTATAGCTAACACATTGATGTTGATTCAGATTTTGGATTCTCCGGCTCCATCTACTCTCTTTAGCGGTAAGTATGTATCACTGCATTCGAAAATTCATATTTGGCTGTTCAGTAATTTTGCAGAAGTGAATTTTGCTTTTGTTTATTCTTGTGTTAGAATCTCCTGATGTCAAAACTTGGTTCTCAAGCTATGCGTATGAATCTCCTGTATTGGATACAAGTGATCAGTTTGAAGATTCACTTCATTTAGAAATGGAAAAAGAAAATTTTGTTGTTGAAGATAGTGATGGGGAGACAAAGGAGAAATTAATCACAATCAGAAAAGTTAGAAGTGGAGATAAAAAGGTTGATGAGGAGAAAGAGCATTATAGTTCCACAAAACATAATAGCTCTAGCAAAGTTCATGAGCAGGAACAGGTTTGTAAGGTACACTTTCTGTCTCTGTCTCCTTGTTTCAAAAGAAAATTAAAATTATTAGTAAGGAGGGAAGGCATTTCATGTATTTGTGGAAGTCATATCTTAACTTTTGTGGTCATGTTGCAGAGAATCGATAGGGTAGGAGGGAAGAGAAGTTCATCCTCTCAGAATAAGATACATTCTGCTAATATTTCTAAAGGAAGCTTGGAAGGTAAAACACTGCAAAGCAATGTCATGAGTCCATCCAAAGATATTAGAGAACTGAGCTTTGACGACAAAGGTTCTATCTCCAATTTGGAGCAAAAATCGTCCCTAGAAGTTTGTTCTGTGTTATGGAATCTCAATAGAATTTCAAGCAGTAAGGAGGATAAACCTCAAACAAACTTATTCCGTATGACAGACTTCAAAGAGAAGGAAGAAGTTAATCCTTTATCACCTTCGAGTAACTCTAAGTTGGCTCAAGATTGTGGAGCGTCACTTAGGAAACAAAGTCATAGAAGGAATGACAAGGAAAATTATCCAAAAGGAATTGCAGAAAATGGTTTTGTTACAACAAGGAAATATGGGAGTACAAGAACAACAAATGCAGATTCTTTGAAAATGCCGCAAGGGATTTTATTAGAGTGTTCAAGGAATAATAGAAGTGTTTCACCTGTTGGTGAAAAGGTTGTTGATAGAAGAAAGGCATTGATAGAGACGACCAATTGTCAGAACTCTGATGCTTTAGGGGTCACTGGAAAATGGCGGTGTCCTCAAAAGGGTAAGCCAAGCCTTGGTCCCCCTTTGAAGCAGCTTCGTCTTGAGCGATGGATTCATAGGGTATAGAACTCTTATCACTGTTGCGAGAAATCTTGGAAGCTTAGGACTGACTAATTGGTATTTGAATTCCAACATAAGCAAGCAGGATCAAGTGTAGGCAACAACTAGCTAAAAGCATTCTTATGGTTTGCAATATTCGTTTGACGAAATGAAATTTTTTTGGGAAAAAAAAAATTCCAGTCTTTTTAGATGAGTACCTAAAATCATTTCTGAAAAAAATAGATTTTAGCTGTTTGAATTGTTCTTGGAAAAAAGAAGAGGGCATTGGATAGTCTTGCAAGACAAAGACTTTTGTTCAAACTTTTTTATAAATAAAAACTACAAATTAAGCCTTTAACTCCATGCAATTTTAGGCGATTGAATTTACCTAGCCTTGAATAGATCAGATAATCTCTGAATACTTGAAGCCATGAGGGTATATTTACAATTTTAGCATAACTGTTGTGGGATAAATTCTCACATATTAATATATATAAGGAGCGCGTGAGTGATTTGAACTTTTTTAAGTTAGGATCTCCCTAACTTAGCAGTTGCCTTTAGGTTATATCATGCAAAGTGAGGTGAAATATTTTCACCTCATTATTTTTGTAAATTCACTGTATTTTAAAAAATTATTACAATAATTTCTTATTATTTTTAAGTACTTGACAATTAATAAATTACATTGTTTTAATAATTTTTTATTTTTAAAATTATCTTAAAATAAATTTTATTTAACTATTTTATCTTAATAATATAAACTAATTAAATTATCCCCAAAAAAAAAAACTAAGTTCTTGTACATATAATAAATCTCTAAACTTCTCTATTTGCACTTTTCAAAATAATATGAATTTATTGTAATTATAAATATCACCATTGGGATAGCGGTTATTAACAAATACTTCATCTCCGTAAAAGTACATCGTTCTTTTTTTTTTAATTGAATTGATTAAGCACTTGATTGTTGTATTATACATATATTTATAATTGTTATTTTAATATATTAGTACATTAATATTTATAATTAGATATATAACTGATATTTACATTATTACATTAAATTTATTAAGTACATAATTAGACAAATCTCGCACAAAAGAGAGATGTCTTAACTTTATTTGTATTTCACGAGAGAGAAAGACTCATTTTATAATACTTCCACATAATTAAATTTTTTTAATTAAGGGTAATAATTTAAATTCCTATTACACTTATAGTTATACTTAATTTTGAGGATAATAATTTATTATTGGATTAAAGTTTAAGTGGTGAACACATCGATCTTAATAACCCGTAATTTGACACAAATGTTGGATGCATGTTCATATTTATTGTGACCCCACTCTTTTAGAGTACGTAAAAGAAATTTATTGTCCTCCTTTTTTAGTTATTTTAATAATATTTCATACCTTTTCATTTCTCTTTTTTTTTAAAAAAAATCATTTCCGTACCTCGATGTCACTGATGGGATGAAATATACTTGTCTAATATGATTTTAACAACTCCACAAAGAAAATCTTTAATACAAAATATCATCTGTTGTACCTTATTTGCACATCTCAACCGATCACAAAAGTAAAGAATAGAAAAAAAAATTAATGGATGAGAAAATATGCACCTTGAACACCTCTAAAAACAAGAAATTTGGATATAATTAGATCTTATTTTGTTTAGTTTTTCTGTACAAATTTTGGGAAAGAATTTATGTCAAGGTTAGCCAGCAATGTTTCGCCGTAGAGAGAACTAACCGGACCCGTTATGGTTGCACAAGCAGTTTGCAGCCCATAAAATTTAAAGCCCACGGCCCACTCTTCTCTATCCGATGGTGTTTCGCTCCTTCAAAACTCCCTTCGTCGGCACTGGCGAGCTCGCACGGCATCAATTTTGAGTGAAAGATGAGTGCTTTAACGAAGCTAACAAAAACACTTGCGCATCATTGCGTCAAAAAATCTAAAATCCAGTGGTGCAAACCTTCGCAGCCACTGTTGAATTTATTAGTCCCTGAAAATGTTTTTAACATCAACACTTCTCAATTTCACCAATACCAAAGCCGTAGAACTCTCATTCTAGATTCCGCTTCTTCTGAATCTGTCCAGCTCCAGCGACTCTCCGATTCTGATTCCGGTACTTTCAATTATATATTTGTTGAACAAATTTTATCTGTTGACTGATAAATTAGTTGCTGATTCAAGTTGTGATTAAACAGGAATAATTGAGGTTAGTTTAAACAGACCTGCGGCAAAAAATGCGCTTGGAACGGATATGTTGAGAGGCTTGAAGCATACATTTGAAACTGTCAGTGAGGATTCATCTGCTAATGTTGTTATGATACGTAGCTCGGTTCCTAAAGTGTTCTGTGCTGGAGCTGATTTGAAGGTACTATTATCAATAATTTATTGATTTATTTGTTTCTACTGAGCAAATAGAACCGAAGCAACTTGTGTCTTAATTAAGATGCTTTAACAATAGGTCAAAGGAAAAATGGATTTTAGTTGTGATCACTGGAATTGGTAGTGGAGACAAGTCTTTCTTCTGTTAACAATTAGTTGTTGAGTAGCAGCTCAAGGCGCGTGATACGATCATTATAAGTTTTTTTTTTTTTTTTAATTACATATTTTTATCTTATCTTAAGGACTGTATGAATATTATGGCTGATATACACATGCTTAACTGTTGTTGCCTTGTTGGGACTTGCAGGAACGCAGGGAAATGAGTCCATCTGAGATTCATTTTTTTGTCAATTCATTGCGATCTACGTTCTCCTTCTTAGAGGTTGTGACTTGCATTGATCACCCACTGTCATATAAGTTTCTAGTTAGATTACTTGTGTGCACAAGAATTATGTAAGTACACATAAGAACATAGTATGTGTGTGTATGTATTTATGTATGTGTGTCTATAATATAATATAATATTAGTGCTTCCATGCTTCTATCCACTCTCAATCTGTTCTATGTTCATTTCATGATGATGTGGATGTATCTAATTCTATCACTTATGCTCTGTTCATGTTCACAAATTTTTATAACTTGTGTTTATATCACTGCATATAATTGCTACTTTTTATCTAGGCACTTCCTATTCCAACCATTGCTGTTATTGATGGAGCAGCATTGGGTGGTGGACTTGAAATGGCACTAGCATGTGATCTTCGCATCTGCGGTAGGTTCAATTTATCCATTTACAATTTTCTGTAGGTCAAAAGAATAAAAGTGTAATTGGACTCTCCTCTTTAATTACTCAGGAGAAGCAGCACTATTGGGCTTGCCTGAAACAGGACTTGCTATAATTCCTGGGTAATGCTTGAAATTTTGTTTCACTTACGGTAAAGTTATATTGCATATTTCCTGCGTTTTGTTTGGTGGCAAGAATTTAATCAGTTGACATGCCCATAAGTAATTCTTATTGCAATCACAGTTGAGACTTTTGAGAACTAATTAAATCAGTAGTTTGGCTGAGGAAAGTAGCCTTCTTCTTCTTCTTTTTTTTTTTCTTTTAATTTTTGTTTTTAAGAGGATCACTGGATTTCTCCCCATTCCCTCCTAATGAAGCTTGAACTCTGGACTTTGGTCCTGACTCCTTAGTGGCTTTGTTTTCATTTGACAATTTTGGGCAGCTCTATTTCTGTGAAAATACTTCTTTGTTTTGAAAGCAGTTGTGTTGACAGATCACTATCTCATGTAATCCTGGCTTCTGACAGGGCAGGTGGGACACAGCGGCTTCCAAGATTAGTTGGAAAATCGGTAGCAAAAGATATTATATTTACTGGCCGTAAAGTTAGTGGCAAAGATGCAATGTCTTTAGGTGTGTTTAATTGCACCAACTGATAGATGTTGTGTTTGTTATATTGGCATTTCTGTCAAATTGAAAGGTCATGGTAGCAATAAAATTGCCATGCATCATATCCAGTGAAAGAGTGTTATGCTGCAGGTCTTGTCAATTACTGTGTTCCTGCTGGTCAAGCTCAGTTGAAGGCACTTGAAATTGCTCGGGAAATAAATCAGAAGGTACGAATCTGTCTTCAGAATTCTCTTGTAGGGAAAACTATGTGGTGTGTTATAAGAGTTCAATACTGTGAAAATTCTCTTGGCAGCCAGAACTTGAGCACATTTACCTGATTTTTTGGCATCATGATTTTAAAATTATGTCATTGTGTGGTAGATCATGCATGTTCGAAAACTTTATTGAAGCAGAGACACGATTATGACTATATTAGGTGCACGGAAGTTTTTAGAAGACCTTCAGCTTGTAAAGTTGCTAGTACTCGGCATATACATGTCTTTTTTGGTTGGTGTAACTTCTCGCTGTCCAAATTATACTTGATGTGATGAAGTAGATCTAGCTTAGAAGCCATTGAATGGGGCAAATAACGAATTTGAATTTTTGAGTTCAGAGTAACAACTGGTTCTGTTCTTCAGGGTCCAATAGCCATTAGGATGGCTAAAAGGGCTATTACTAAGGGATTGGAGGTGGATATGGCATCAGCATTGGAAGTAGAAGAAGAGTGCTACATTGAGACCTTGCATACGGAGGATCGGTTGGAGGGTTTGGCTGCATTTGCTGAGAAGAGGAAACCCAAGTACACTGGCACATAGAAAGAAAGAGAATGCAGCTGATAGCCTTTTATCTATCCGGACACGTCTTCGTGGGCACGACAATGAGGCGCACACAAGCAGTTTGCACTGCAGGTGTTGGAAGGGGCTTCGAGTGTCATATTGAACAATGATGGGCTCATAAGCAATTCACACTGCAGATGTCGGACAGGCTTCAAATGTCATATTAACAACGTCAATAATATTTAATGTTCAGCTTTCATGGGTAGCTTGAAGCTGTTTGTTTTGTGGTTGCCTAAGTTTTATCACTGTCATCAAAGACAGTCTCTTTACTTTTTGTTGTCTTCGTAATTTGAGATTAATCTAACAAATCTCTATTCTAAAGAGGACGCGCGTCAACAATTCTACATTTTAGCGTCATTCCTTTTCACCACTTATCAATTAAAAGCATAATAAAGAATCTACTTTCACTTGCTGGATCGAATTTCTCTTTTATTTGTCGTGTGTTAACTAATATATTTCATTAATTTAACATCGGTCGCCAACGACTTTATCTCCTTTATTTGTTTTAGTTCCATAATTGAGCTGTAAACATAACAATTAATTATAATAATAATTATTATTATTTGTTATTCCGTAAAAACCCGAACACCTGCGCCCTGACGGTTGGCGCTCGCTTCCAGCCATTTACAAAATAAAGTGGGGGTATTTTTGTCAGAGCGATAATGTTTCAGCTAAATGTACACGAAACCTATATAAAAGGAACAAAGAAGAAGAAACGACGTTACTTTCTACTTTGTACTCGGGTGTTTCTTCTGATCTAGCTAAAGAGAAAGCAAATGGCAACAATAGACGAGCGTCCTTCAGCTAAGAGGTGGCTTCCTCTTGAAGCTAATCCTGATGTCATGAACCAGGTATTAATCTACTTTTCTTTTCCTTTTTGTTGCGTTTTCTCTTTTAGTTTATAGATCATCCGCTGTTTGTTCACTAAAGAAGAGAATTGAAATGAATTTTCGTATTATTGTTATTTATCTCATAACAATTGCGAAGAGTGATTTTGTTAGTTGGTCTTTTGGTTTTTCTTTATTTATTTATTTATTTTGTTTAAATTTGATAGATTCTGGAAGTTGTTTGAAATTCACCCTTTTTGTTTAGTCAGAAAAATGAAAGAAAGTATCCGATGAACTGCTGATCTGTGGTTATGAGTTGTTGCTTTTATTACTTTAAAACAAAATTGCCACATAGAGGGTTATTCTGTTTGTGAAGAGCATTTTAGTTTTCTTTACTTCATAGTTTTCATTTTGTAGTTCCTTTGGGGCCTTGGTCTTCCGGCTGAGGAGGCAGAGTGCTATGATGTGTATGGCTTGGATGATGAACTCTTAGGAATGGTTCCACAGCCTGTTCTTGCCGTGCTGTTTCTTTATCCCTTAACTGCACAGGTCTGTTAAAACCAAATTTTGTTTCTTTATACTTGGTATGCTTTATGAGTATATACTTGTTTGCTGATCCCATCCATTCCCCCCCCCCCTCCCCCCTTCAAAATTTGATTTCTTCAGAGTGAAGAAGAAAGAAGGTTGCAGGAGAATGACAAAAAGGTGAGTGTGAATGTGATGACAGAATGTACTTACTTTTTACTTTATTATGCTGTTCTTGATTACAAATAGTCTCCTTTTAACTATGAATATATACATATCAGTCCTCTTTGTTATTTTCTGTTTATAGGATGTGCATGTTATACAATTAATATCGTGTTCTCTTTCTTGTTTTTCCTCTTATCATGGTTGATCAATGGTTTTTGTTTTCTAATTAAGCAAATGCGCCTGGTGTTGTCGTTCACTTATATTTGTGGCACACAACTTCACTCCACTTTCCTCATTTTTTCTGGCTGTAGGAATTTAGCAAGAATGTTTATTTCATGAAGCAAACTGTTGGGAATGCTTGTGGAACAATTGGACTTCTTCATGCTGTTGGGAACGTCACTTCAGAAATCAAGCTTCGTAAGTTGTGCTTACTTTTTCTTTAATTGAATGTTGTTAGTGTAGCCGTGGTGCTGGCAATATAAATACTTTAGAAATGCTAGTAATGCATGCAGCTTTTCTTGCATTCAAGGTACCTCTAAATGGTCATAGTTGTCAGCCGAATACTCGTTTTTCAAATATGTTGTTTCCCTTTACATTTTTTTCTTGTTATTGCAGAAGCTGATTCATTCTTGGATAAATTTTACAAATCCACAGCAAACTTGGATCCGCAAGAGGTGATTCATTCTTGGTTCTATTTCTGCTTTTCCTTTTTTCCCACTCAGAGAGAGAGTTATCTGTTGACTTTCAATAGTATTGTCTATTTCCTCTAATTTCTCACTTCTAATTGCCTTAAGTTTTTCATATGCTTTCTGCAGCGTGCAGCATTTCTTGAGAATGACAGGGAAATGGAAGTTGCTCATTCAGTAGCAGCTACAGCTGGTGACACAGAGGTATTTACACACGCTTGTTTGGTTATAATCATTAAGGACGCTAGTATGGCATGAGAATATAAGCTAAAATTTGTCTAATAATATGTATTGCTGTTGTGATCAAATGGAAGCTTGGTTGTTAAATTAGTCATTCTCATAAAGCTGGGTTTGGGAAGTGAAAATTGCTGATTCATATTTGTGGTGGTAGTTATTACAACCCTTATGCTTTTGTGTGTATAGGTTAATAATCCATGTGACTGTGATTCTATATGAACTACAATATACTATTGAATTGGACTGTAGGAGTCCAATCGTGAAAATGTGACTTTAGCAATTATTACATAAAAAGTGACATGAAAATTTGACGATGCTTGGTTCCTCTCGTTGTGAAGTTTCACGCTCAACCTCAAAACGTAGATTTAAATGCACTGGACTGGTGGCTGAGGATATACTTTACTGGCTATAGAACGATTGAAAAATAAAAGAAGTGGCATTAAGAGTTCACCAATCAATCTCATTTTTCCTCCCTTTTTTTTTGGGGTGGTTGGAGTTTCATGTGCTACTTCAAAAATGTGGATTCAAATGCACAAGTCTGTTGGTTAGGGATATATTTTACGAGGTATAGAACACTTGTTTTTTCCTTTTAAAAGTGGTAAGAATTCGTTAATCAATTTCTTTTTCCCGTTTCCTTCTGCTTTTTCCTAGTTATCAAATGATGTCTAATATCGTGAGTACCCATTAGCTTAATATTGTAAGTTGCAATTAGTTTTGTCTTAATTTGTCTTACCATTTTCTTATTTACAGGCTACGGATAATGTGAATACTCATTTTATCTGCTTCACATGTGTGGATGGTACATGCTTCCTTTCAATAGTTGACTTGTTTTTTTCTCTCTCATATTGATTAGGCAATGTTCAGCTGTTAACCAGCTTTTAAGAAATTCTAAATATGCTTTTGTATTTATCAAAATCTTCTATGTAGGGGAACTTTATGAACTTGATGGAAGGAAGTCGGGGCCAATATCTCATGGTGCTTCGTCACCAAGCAGCTTATTGCTGGTATGGTAATTGGCATTATAAACTGTGTATTTCTACCCTCTTTAGATTCTTGGATCCCAAAAGAATCAAAAATAAAGAAATTCTTCAGTTTTGGATCTGAGAGAGAAAAAAAATATATAAGAAAATGAAAAGGTGTCAGTAGTTTTAATCTGTTGGGCTATCTCTGAAGGAAGTTTAGAACATCAATATCTTTGTTGGGCTAGGGTTAGAGTTGTTGCACACAGTGGGTTTTGGTTTTGGGTTTCGAATATAACAAATTTTATCCTGATTGGATAAGCATCTTTCTATTCAATGAACTATAGTCAAGGAGATTCAACTTGCTAATGTGCCTTTTCATTTTTAACCTTAAGCAGAAAGTGAGCGTGCTATGGTTGCAGCTCTTTTTTTGGCATTTTTTCTTACATAGTATTTCACATGTACTTTACCCTCAAGTTTGATTATTAATATTATCTATTATTTATTATTATTTTTTTTTACAGGATGCAGCTAAAGTGATAAAGGGCATTATCCAGAAAAATCCTGACTCACTAGACTTCAATGTAATTGCCTTTTCGAAGAAAGCTTGAGGTGCATTTTAATGTTGAGAATCTGAGCTCATTAAGTTCCTGCAAATGATGAGCTTCTTACTGGGGCCTTCTGCTTGTGCGCATCCACATGTGGGGCAAACAAACTAGTTCAGTGGTGGTTGTAGGTCAACTTAGATGGCTTTACTTTCAGATGGTATAGCATGTTAATTTTGGTTGCTGTATTTCAGTGTTAGATCAGATTCATTTTTCACCTACCAGCATGACTCTTGGCCATACGATGCATGTTATGCTACATTTTCTGCTGATGTTAAATTTAAATGGGTGAACAAATTTGGATTTGGAAACAAGGCTTATCCTTTTTTCTACCTAGTACATTACCAAGATTATTTAGACTCTGTTTGGTATTGGGTAAGTAGGTTTAAAAGTTGTAGTTTACCTGAGCGTTAAAAAAAACAAAAACAAGAGCGGGACTATTGGCACCCCTCTAAATATCTTTTAACAATTTTTTTCTTTATTAATCTCATTAAAATATTTAAAAATATTATAAAATTCTTTTAACACCTCCTTAAATGACAAACATACTCTGAATTGAAATTTATTAGTATAAATCTCGTTCTTTAATTTTTATTTATTTTTAGATGTACCAATATTCTTGGACTCACCGATGAGCACACCTTCATATTTGATCAGGAACCACCTCTGCATCTTCTTTGGTGACACGGTCTAAAACAACTGGTTCTCTTAGTTATTACTTATTTATTTTAAAATTAATTATTACATTTTTGTTTAGCTCGTAATTTTGTTGATCTCTTAATTGTGGATTTTGAGACAATTAATCATCCATTAAAAGAGAGAGAGACAGGAAAAGAAATTATTGTTGCACGGTGCTTCTACTTTGATGTGGCAAATCATTGAAAAACTATACTGCAAACACTTTGCTATAATGCATGACAATTCATTCTAATTGACGATGGGGCTTAGCAAACACTTGGCTACCATGTATGCAATTCGAAGGTCAAATGTTATTTGGTTTAGCGGCGGAGATGTTGAGCACAAGCTGCTAAAACTTAATTTCCCTCACGGAGTTCAAAAGTTTCTTCTCTGAAGTCATTTGGGTTTGTTGGTGATGAAGGTTTGATCCTTTATTCATTTATTCATTTCATCCGTTTGTATAGTTATTGTCTCTGAAATTTGAAAATTTTAAATTAAGGTTTAAGAAAGAAAATAAATTTTATACTAGATGCTGTATAAACAATTTAAAATTTTTTAAAAAATATTTTAATTTTTGAGTGGAGGTTTAATTAGAAATTATCCTATTATGTAATTTTAAGAAAAGTTAAAATTATAAAATAATTAAAGGGATATTAAGAGATATTTGGAGGGATACCAATAGTCAAAAAACAAAAACATATTGTTATGAAGAAAAATAAAAATAAAAAATACGTGATAAATACAATTTTTAAGTAATAGTTATATATGTATATATAGGCATATGGCAAAGATACAGGTTTTTCAACTTAAACTATAAAACACAGTAGCAAGCGTTTACTAAAAGTTCAAGTGTTGTATCACTTAAGTGTTGTATCACTTGAGTGGATTCTTAAAGCTTTTTTGATAACCTACAAGGCTATTAAAGCTTTTTTGAGTCGGATTCTTTTGCAGTAGGGCAAAGCCGATTTCTTCTTTCTTTACACACTCCGTTAGTGGGGTATCTAATTAGTCAAATAGGCAAGACAGAGTTTAGCTTATATATAAAAATGAAATCAAACTTATGAAACAGCAAAACAAAGGCCGAAATAAATACGGTGGTAATCGGTGAATTGCTGGGCAAGAGGGTGAGGGAATCGGCTTCTAACTTCTCCCTAGTCTCCTTGAGCGTCTCGCCTATCTCTGTGTAGGTGCAGCCGCGCTCAACAAGCTTTTTTGCGAGTTTCAACAGCTTGATTTCAATCTTGAGCTTCGGTTCAATCTCGACCATCTCCTTATCAGGCTTTCTGTTCACTCCAACCTTGTTATCTTTCTTTGGCTCCCCTGAAATCTTGTTGGCCTGCGTGTTTTGGCATCCATTAGTCTCTGGAACTCTTCTTGCTCTTCGACTTTGCAATCCCATGGCCATGCATCCCAAAAAAAAAAAAAAAAATCTATTTCTCCTAAGTAAAACACTGGTGTTGTGTTTTCACTTATCATAATATCTACGACTCTCTTAACCTTAAAACAAAGTTAATGAAAAATGTAAAAGTTCAATAATTTTCTGATATGTTATCAAGTGTATTAAAAGAGAGACAGAGGAGAGAGAACTTTAAAAATGAAAAAATACACAAAAAAATAATTTAAAAAAATTAGAGCCTTATCATATTTTTCATCCATCTCACCTGCAAATATCAGCTCGTAATAACATTGGAAGTGGCACCGACCTCCAGCCTCGTGTAAATAATGTAGTGTACATGATCTGAATACTGTAGCTTAATGTGGTAGACGTTTTAGAAATTATAAATTTTAACACTGTTAATACTTTTTAAAAGAATTTTATAGAAACTTACATTTTTCAAGCAGCCACATTTCCTATTATATGAACTCGTGTGTATAGTAAAAAATTGGTATTTCGTTAACTTTTCATATTTAGATGGGAGATGACACTATGAAAACATTAGGACCTGAGGAGGAAACAAAAGTTGATTTCTACTAGAGGAAAGTGACGATCTCTGTATATAATTAAAATTATGTATTCTCACTTTTCATTTCCTTTTTTCAGCTGAAAATTGTTTGAAGCCAAACATGAAGGGATTTAAAAATGAAACCAGCATTTTTTATTACAGCCCTTTTTTATTTTTTGAAATTCTATTAAGGGCTTAGGCCGTTAAGCATCAATATTTAAAAACTTAGACAAGCTAATAACAATCCTCCCCAGTTAGTTTAGGACACAGAGCAAATGTACCATAAACGTTTACATCTAAAATTACAGTGCAAAATGTACTTGCTAGTTACTCGTACCTTCAGCTTTCAGTTAACTGCCATGAATGAAGGGGGCGATGGGGGACTAGGAACTTCCACATAACCTTCTAACATCTGCACGACCATCTTCATTGTAGGCCTTTTTGAAGGATCTTCTTGAATGCACCACAGTGCTATCATCAACCATTTACACAACCTTGATTTGTCAGCCATAGCTGCTTCATCATAGTCAACCAAAACATCTAGTCTTCCTTCAACATAGCAGTCATAAGCCCAGTCTGTTAGTATTGCACTTCTTTCTTCCTCCAGTTCCATTTCCACACTTCTCCTACAGCAAATAATTTCCAATAGCACAACACCGAAACTGTAAACATCCACTTTGGCTGAGACAGGTACATTCTTGAACCATTCTGGAGCCACATATCCTCGAGTTCCTCTGATCATGGTACATGTTCGAGATTGATCAGAGTGTAACAGTTTGGATAACCCGAAGTCGGAAATTTTTGCGGTGAAATCCTGGTCTAGAAGTATGTTTTGAGGCTTTATGTCACAGTGGATGATGGGAACATTGCACTCTTCGTGCAAGTACAAAAGCCCTCTTGCAATCTCCAGGGAAATCCTGGCTCTTAGATTCCAATCAGGTCTTGGAATTGCAAAAATTAAGTTAGCCAAGGTGCCACTCCCCATGAATTCATATACTAAAAGCCGGTTGAGACCTTCATCACAGAATCCAAGTAGCCGGACTAGATTCTTGTGATGTGTTCTGCCAATTGCACTCACTTCAGTTTTGAATTCCCTTTCCCTTTCTTGTGCCAACTTGTCCAATTTCTTGACCGCTACAGCATTTCCTGAAGCGGATTTGAGGATACCTTTGTAAACTATGCCAAAAGAACCCCTCCCTAGTTCTTTCTCGAACCCATTTGTTGCTTCATTGAGTTCAGCGAGCGAAAAGAAAAGCAAATTTGTTTCGGAAGTACTTGAATGTTGGACATTGTTTCCATCTTTTCTATTGCGCCACACAAAGACGAGAAAACATATTGCCAGTAGCAAAAGTCCATTGAAGAATACAGAGCTACCTAAAAGAACAGCTCCTAGTAAGATTGGTATTCCTTTCTTGCCACCGGTATTGCCATCAAAATTACCAGGAAAACCTCCTTTCCTTACTTTGTGGAGAGCTTTTGTAGATCCTGCATTGACATAAACCCCATTGGAAAGGGGGAATCTCTTCTTCCAACATTGTCTAGCACTATTGTATATGGCAGCAGCACACAAGCAATCATGCAAGCAAGATGTTTCACACTCTGTTTGATTATAAGGTTCCAACCTTTCATAATCTCCAAAGGGCCAATTTACATTAACTAATTCCTTCATTTCATACAATTCTTCCGCATTCCTAGATCCAACATCTGGTCCACAGGCTTGCCAGTAATTGGGGTTGCAACCACTAAATCTGTTGTTCGGATCCACAAATAAATACCCTGGAGGGCATTCACATAAAGGTCTCCCATTTTCAAGTTTGCAGTAGCTATTGAAGCCACAGGCACCACTACCGAACTCATCAGGTATAGCACTGCAAATGTCGTCGGGAAGACGTCGTCTGGTAAACCAGCTTTGGTTAGGAGCAGAATACTTTGGATAGGCATATTGAGTGAATACTCCATCAAAGTCCAATGTTGCTCGAAAATAGTGTTCTGCAATAGGAGATAGTCGATTCCATTGCGGCAATTGAACAATTTGACCGTTATTCTTTTTTATGTATATGTCAGCCGATTCATTAAAAACCAGCTGATTACCGGACTCAGAAGAATTAGCGCTGTAAGTATCACTGGTATAATAACTTTTGTATCGGGATGGGGTTGGCCACGCCACAGGAACGAGCCGAAGGTTTCCTTCAGAAAAATGGAGCTCAAACCTGCCTTTGGAGAAGTTGGTTTCTGTAAGCCTGGAAACCAACACGCTACCCAAATCTAATATCTGGGTAGGCAAGATGGTATCTGTTGGATTTTTAAAACTCTGCCAAGCATAATCGGAATCGTTACCCGAGGCTCTAAGCACAAAATTACCTGTGTCAAGCATGGCAGCAGCTGATACGTTTTTGTCGGGCTTTCCATTCCATATAGCTTGGCCTCCAGGGTCTTTAAGCAGAAGGCCGGTGGCAGTGAGTTGAAGAGTTGATCCTCTGGGGGCGGGAACTGGGTTGTTGTCTTCATTGGCATGCCAAACGATGGTTCTTTCAGGTATTTTGTTGAACCAAATGGCAAGCAAGAAAAGGTCCGAATTGTTGTTGAGTTGGTAAAATCCGAAAGCAAAATCCCCTGAAGGGGAAATCCATGAAGAGTTGTTGCTGGAGCTTGATAGAGTTGAACCCAAAATTATATTGGCAGCAGAAAAGAAAGGTGGCAGTGGAAGAGAAAGCAAGATAAGACAGGAGAGAGCTAAAGAATCCATGGTAGGTTGTTATTGCAATTTCTTGTTTCCGGGAATTGCTCGTTACACTTACATGAATGAAACGCGTAAGATTTTTCTTTTTCATGGAAGAAGCCTTCTTCCAGGAAATTAGTGTAAACTATCAAAGTCAAAGTCAATGTTTATGAATGGCTGCCGCCTCACTATATGATGGATAAATCAATCAGTGTAGATGTCACGGCATTAATTCAGCTGGATTCCGAATTTTAATTAGTTTTAAATTAAGGGCAGTTTGAAATTGTCTCAGGGAAATTAAAAAAAAAAAGAAAAAAAAGATATTTACACTCTTAAAATTTAGAAAAATAGTCACTAATATTCTTAAATTTTTAACAAAGACACCATAACTCCTTTTTTACTACTATATCATTTATTTTTATTATTTAAAAAATTAATTTTAATATTTTACAATACATAGAAATATAATATTAAAATTAATATTGTAATAATATATACATTTTAAAATAATTTGAATATTTAAAAAATATTTTGATATTTTATAATCTATTAGATATGTTTTATTATATTAAAATAAATTTTATGATAAATAGAATCATAATATTAAAATAAATATATTAAAAATTTAAATTATTTTCAATAGTATGTAAAATAATAATTTTAACAATGTTAGTATGTGAGATTATTTTTAAATGTAGAATGTATTTAATGTAAATATTTTTTTAAAATCTCTATAATAAATAAAAAATATTATTAAAATAAATATAATAATTTACATATTAAATTTTATTAAAATATTAAAATATTATTAGTCTAACTGTATATATTACATTATTTATATGGTATCTATAGTTGCTAATAATTTCAAAGTTAATTTCTTAGAATAATAGAAATAAAGGATATAATAGTAAAAAAGAAATCTTAGTGTCTCTCTTTAAAAATTTGAGAGCATTGGTGATCATTTTCTTAAATCTTAAAGGTATAAATGTCTTTTTTATTTTTATTATTTATCACTTTATGTATGTAGTTGAGATTCATACTCTACTATATATCAGTTTCAACATAATTATAACTTTAAAATTTTTATTATTTATACAATGTGTTTTATTTTTAATTAATTAGTTACAATGTGCCTCGAAGGCAGACTTTTAATTACACATTGTTTTATCTTCGGTTAACTCTCAAAGAAAACCGTGCTTAGCATCGAAGATATTGCAAAATGTTAAGGAAACTCACTGTACAGAGAAGAAGAAGGAGAAGCCGAGAAGCTAAAGTTGAGAAATATTAAAAGGCCTATGACGTCAGAGATAGTAAGCAAAGTGACAGCTCAGCTGCCAACTCAGCATAAGATTGTTGAAGTCTGTTACAATTCATTGTGTACACTTAGCTGAAACTTAGCTCGTGTTAATCATCTTAGTTAGTTATGAATTAGTTACAATAATAATGCCAAAGCAGTGAGTGTAAATTGATTGTAATTGTAACATTTTGTTTTAAGCAATAAAAATAAGAAATCTGGAACATTCTCTTAGATATTTTCTCAGCAACCAAACAACTCTTGCTTAATGCTCTGAGCTAATCCCATGAGGCTATTTTGATTGTTCCCTGCTGCCGCCCAAACAGAGCATCAAAATTTCCCAAACTTATTATGTAATAAACTCCTAAACAACAACTAAAACTAACAAATTTTAGATCCAACACTAAGCTGAGCTTTTTTATAATTTTTTTTTAATTTTCATGCACATCCATGAGTGCATAATTAAGATTTAATACATGTTATTTTTTTGTCTAATAACTACCAACCATAATATTAAATAAAGCAAGAAGTTTTTTTTGCCATCCGGGGAGTACTGCGTCTTATCCATTTACTTATTTCTACATGAGCAGCCAATTTTCACGATTAGTTAAAGTATATATATTTGATTGGATGGAGTTTTTTTAAAAAAAAAAAGCAGTGTCCCAGCACCATCCAATACTAGCACAAAGCTAAGCTCAATATTAAATTCAAATAAAAATTCGCACCACTTCTTAGAGAAATGAAGGAGCAATAAAATCACTCCTAATATGGCGCCCACAAATTATCAAAAAAATAAGATAAGAGAAATAATTTTTTTTTATATTTTTTATAACATTTTCTGCCAAACGTAGGAGTATTTTTTTACTTTATTTTATTATCTAATATTTAAATTAAAGATTCTAAGTCTCTGATATCTGACTTAAGTATTTGAGGATTATTGAGAACTACAGCATTATGTTGCGATCTGCTAAAATTTTCAGGCCACATGTGCATAGATTCGGACTGCAAGCCTAAGTCTTGGCAAAAAATGGTAGCTTGGCCCGATTTCAGAAAATTCCAGCACACACACTTTAGTACACTCAAACTTATAAATATTTTAGAATTCTCTACACATCTTCAGGGCTTGTAAATAATAAAATATAGGCAAATTGCAAAAATTTTCTAGAACTCTAGAGCTCAATAAGCTCCCTATCAATAGGGCATGGCATTTGTCATTTTAATTATCAAGTCTTGAGCAATTCTCTCAAACACACTTGTAAACTCTCTTGTAAAACTTTCTTGTTAGCAATATAAGTTTTCGATTTGGTTTCATTACTTTCTCTTTTCTCTAGCTCTTTGATAACCTCCGGCTTCGCTAGTTGAGAAGCACAAAGGCTTACTTATCAACTCTCGACAAAAGTTGTCTAAATACATATTACAATTATAATTTTGTTCCCTGAAGCAGAAATTTAGCATCAACATAACTGATTTAAGAACTAGAATTTGGCCATCAATTTAAATAAGAAATTTAAGTTAACATATTTATATCTGCCCCATATGAAAAGTCATGTGTTGTTGGTTGCAAATAACTAGAACTAGTGAGTTTACTGAAAAGTGAAAATGGGTTGAGAAAGAGACTTTACATCTAGCTTCCGTCGAACCAAAATCCTAATACTAACGCAGCAAAGTTTTACTAAGAACCTGATTTGCATATGTCTGTGGTTAAAATATAGTTACAAGAACAGCTGATCTGGCAGCCGACGGCGCTAAAGTTAGTTACAAAATTGCCAGCTCAGCTAATTTGTTTGGAATTCTGTAATTACTGTTTGGTATATCAAATATCTTAGCATTAGCTAAGCATGACTCGGTGATTAATTAAAATGGACGCCAAATTGCTGAAATAGTACTTTGAAGACGCATATTTTTATCTAATCTTCATTAATTGAATCGGAAGAAAGAGAATGATTTTTTTAATATATATATATAATGTTTTGGGAATTCTGTAATTAGTGTTTTGTTTAATAGTTTAATAAGGGTAGTTATCTTAGCATTTGTTTAACATGATTTGCTGATGAATTAAAATGGACTCCAAACTGTTGAAATAGCCCGTCAAAGACGTATGTCTTTATCTAATACTCATTAATTGAATCAGAAGAAAGAGAACGATTTCCATTAAAAGATTAACGTGGCATGTTCTTGAGTTTAAATGGAATCTATGACCCTTTGACATTCATGATTTATCCGTTGATACAAGTGTGTCCACATTCTGTGTTCTCTAATAAAGGGGTTTCTGTTTTGGCTATCAATTTCCTCCTTTGACTTATTAAGGGAAATTTGAAATTGTTGTGCAGGGACTTTATCCACTGATGACGCAAATGAAATTGTTAGCTATCAACTATAAGAGGGCGATTTGTTGCTGAAGTGAAAATTGACGTTAAGCGAAGGAAAAATTCTTGAATATTTGCAGTGTAGATACCCTCTTTCTTGATTAGATGAGAGCGGCACATGGTAACAATCAAATGAAAGAGGGTGTTAACATTAGAGCACCAAAGATTCTTCTTAATATGTTAGTTGGGAGATATACATTGCGGGGCTAAAAATATATATATATATATATCTTATTGAAAATTTGATAATTAAAAGGAACTAAAACTTTTTTCAGAAAGTTGATCCAGTGTGAAACAAAGGAACTTTCTATTTCACTCT
Source organism: Aegle marmelos (assembly GCA_030449875.1). Taxonomy (NCBI): domain Eukaryota; kingdom Viridiplantae; phylum Streptophyta; class Magnoliopsida; order Sapindales; family Rutaceae; genus Aegle; species Aegle marmelos. The sequence goes on from JASUUL010000093.1 coordinate 5,236,322, forward strand.
AAATAACAATAGAACAAATTGCAGTTTTCATAGGTATTTGAACGTGATAAATATAGATCATAAATAGGTTACAGCGAAATTGACTCGCTAGTAGCTTCAGCTTTCAGTAACTGCAATGCTGAAAGAGCATGGAGGATTAGGAACTTCCAAAAGACCTTCCAACATTTGCAAGACCACCTTCATTGTAGGCCTTTTTGATGGATCTTCTTGGATGCACCACAATGCTATCATCAACCATTTTTGCAGCCTTGATCTGTCAGCCATTGCAGCTTCATCACTGTCTACCAAAACATCTAGTCTTCCTTCAACATAGCAGTCGTAGGCCCAGTCAGTCAATATTGCTCGTCCTTCTTCCTCCAACTCCACCTCCACACTTCTCCTGCAGCAAATGATTTCCAGTAACATAACACCAAAACTGTAAACATCCACTTTGGCTGAGACAGGTACATTCTTGAACCATTCCGGAGCCACATATCCTCGAGTTCCTCTGATCATGGTATGCGTTCGAGACTGATCAGAGAGTAACAACTTGGATAATCCAAAGTCAGAAATTTTTGCGCTGAAATAGTGATCTAGAAGTATGTTTTGAGGCTTTATATCACAGTGAATGATGGGCACACTGCACTCTTCATGCAAGTACACAAGCCCTCTTGCAATTTCCAGGGAAATCCGGACTCGGAGATTCCAGTCAGGTTTTGGAATTACAAATATTAAGTTTGCCAAAGTGCCGTTGCCCATGAATTCGTATACTAAAAGCCGGTTGAGAGCTTCATCACAGAATCCAAGTAACTCGACTAGATTTTTGTGATGAGTCCTCCCAATTGCACTCACTTCAGATTTGAATTCTCTTTCCCTTTCTTGAGCTAACCTGTCCAGTTTCTTGACAGCTATAGCATTTCCTGAGGCAGATTTGAGGACTCCTTTGTAAACTATGCCAAAAGAACCCCTGCCTAGTTCTTCCTTGAACCCATCTGTTGCTTCTTTAAGTTCGTCGTAGGAAAAGAATCGCAGATTTGTTTCGTAAGTGCTTGAATCTTGGACATTATTTTCGTTCTTTCTTCTGTGCCACTTCAAGAAAATAAGTATTCCTAGCAGCAGAAGGGCATTGCAAAATATAGAACCACCGAGCAGGAAAGCTCCTAATAAGAATAATGGTCCTCTTTCCTTTTTACTGCCGGAATTGTCAGAAGAACCAGGAAAATCTCCTTTCCTTACTTTGAAGAGAACTTTTGAAAATCCGGTGTCCCGTAACCACCCATTAGAGAGTGGCAATTTCTTCTTCCAACATCTATTGCCATCATATATGGCAACAGCACACAAGCAATCATGCAAGCAAGATATTTCACACTCTGTTTGATTATATGGTTCCAACCTTTCATAATCTCCAAAAGGCCAGTCCACATTATTGAATTCCCTTATTTCATACAACCCTTCTGCATTTCTTGATCCATCATCTGGACCACAGCCTTGCCAGAAATTCTGCTTGCAGCCCCTAAATCTATTATTGGGATCCACAAGTACATAACCAGGTGGGCAGTCACAGAAAGGTCTCCTATTCTGAAGCGAGCAATAGCTATTGAAGCCGCAAGCGCCACTACCAATGTCATTAAATAACCTTCTGCACATGTCGTCCGGAAGGGTTCGTGTAGGAAACCAGCTTTGGTTAGTAGAAGAATTCTTTGGATGAGCATATTCTGCGAAAACTCCATCAAACTCCAATGTTGCTCGAAAATAATGATCTGCTCTGGGAGTTAGTTGAGCCCACTGAGGCAATTGGACAATTTGACCATTATTTTTCACTATAAAAATATCAGCTGATTCATTGAAAACCAGCTGATGACCAGACTCAGAAGAATTAGCGCTGTAAGTATTGCTCGTATAATAACTTTTGTATTGGAATCGGCTTGGCCAGGCCACAGAAATGAGCTTAAGGCTTCCATTTGAAAAACGGAGCTCAAACCTGCCTTTGGAGAAGTTGGTTTCTGTAAGCCTGGAAAACAACACGCTACCCAACTCTAATATTTGCGTAGGCAGGATGGTATCTGTTGGATTTTTAAAACTCTGCCAAGCATAATCGGAATTGTTACCAGAGGCCCTAAGCACAAAATTACCTGTATCAAGCATGGCAGCAGCTGATACGTTTTTGTCAGGCTTTCCATTCCATATAGCTTGGCCTCCAGGATCTTTAAGCAGAAGGCCGGTGGCAGTGACTTGAAGAGTTGATCCTCTGGGGGCGGGAACTGGGTGGTTGTCTTCATTGGCATGCCAAACGATGGTTCTTTCAGGTATCTTGTTGAACCAAATGGCAAGCAAGAAAAGGTCCGACTCGTTGTCGAATTGGCGAAATCCAAAAGCAAAATCCTCTGAAGGTGAAAGCCATGAAGAGTTGTTACTGGTGCTGGAGAGAGATGAACCCAGATTTATGTTGGTGGCAGTAGATAAATATGATAGCAGCGGAGAACAGAGAAAGATAAGACAGGTGAGAGCCAAAGAATCCATTAACAGTTTTTATTTGCAACCGGCAATTGGAGAGAAAGGCTTGCATTTGTTATAAGGGTTCGACGTGGAATAGAATCTCCTGTTGTTAGTCAATTCGCTTGCGTTATAATTTAGCTAATCCATTGAAAAAGACTTTCATTTCTTTGTTCCATTTTGAATCCTACTAGTCCACTATTATAGTCATACGTGTTAGAACTCTGAGGTGCATGACTTTGAACAAACACCCTTGAAACTGGAAGATTGAACTTTTCTTTTCTAAGACTATTGACATTGATATATTTTCATGCTTTCAAGAAAGTAGTGCTTTTACTTACAAACGTGGTAAATTTGGTTAAAAACTTAACAGATGAAAAAGTCAACGTGAAACACCCAAATCTTGTTTCCTTCTTCGGAGTTAATTCCCTCGCTTTACAAATTAGACACGTAAAATTTTTCTTTCTCAAATCAGACTCTTCTTCCAGGAAATTGGATAAAACTATCGAGTCAAGGGCGATAAATGGCTGCTACCCCTATGATCACTAAATCATCACACAGTCCGACTTCAGCGTGATTCCGTGAGTAATTGAAATGGAACCCAACCAATCGAAATTATACAGAAAGATTATCAAGTCAAGGACGCTGGCTGCACATCACGACCAAAAGTTCATCTAATCAAACAAAACAAATCAAAGTGAAAGAGAAAGATTGCCATGATGCGATTAACCGGCCAACTGGAGTTGAAAAATAATCCGCGTCTGATCGGCACATGGTTCCAATTCTTTACTGTACTCCATATATTCCATAACAACAGAAAAAGTCCTGAACCTCGACTTCAACGATTAGGACTAAGGAGGGGTTGACCATGTTAAAAGTAATATTGCACTTAAATAATTGGGATCATATAATTGTGTTCTATATTAACTTATTATGGCTATTATTGCTATCTAAGTTCCTTATTGCTTTCTATCTTGCCATATGCCGCATCTTCTTCCTCCAATAATGAGTCAAAAAAAATTAAAAAAAAAAAAGAAAAAAGCAATATCGACTTCTTTTTTCTATTGCTAGTGATTTCTTCTCGTAAGCAAAATATGTGCCTCCAATTTGACCAAAACCAAGTACGCAAAATTAGTTGAGCATTACCCTAAAGAGCTCAAAGACGAAATTCAAGCTCAAAAAGAATCAGAAGAATTGGCCCAACGAGAAGCAGAACGGTGTGGACGATTTAGGAGGTGAAGAGGCGGGTAATATTGAAAATGACATGAAGCCTCAGCTAGTTAGTCGTAAAGGTCAAATAGATAGTTTTTACGGATTTTTTTTTTTTCACTCACTATCCGACAAGGAAAAAAAAATTGTAAATGCATCTTTTTGGTTTTGTCATTTTGTTACGGACGCTTAGTCATCATAAAAAATAATAATCAGTCATAATATTTTTCTGTTTATTTTATTAGGAAAAAAAAACAGTAGTAGACCAACCATATACCTTATATAAATATAAAATAAATTAGATTTATTCCTAAAGGATAGCCTAATTGACTTAATTATTAGCATTGAATGAATGCAAGAGATCACAAATTCAAGTTCGAGGGAGATATATTTAATATGAATCTAGGGACTAGGGAGGGGTAGAGGTACAGTGCAACTGAAAACGTGACGAGAAATTTGACTTACAAACTATTCTCAACTGCGTAAATATAATATTGCTGTAAATTTAAAATTCACATATTATTCTTAATTATGTAAGTATAATCTTATTGTAAATTTAATTATGGAACTAGAGTAATCCACGACCTTTACTATTCATCGTTTGACCTGTTGAAATAAAATTTGTTGATATCTTGCTAATTTCTCCCTTCACATATCGAGGAAATTCTCGATTATGTTTGAAATAGTTGTGCTGCGAATGATCTGTCAGCAAAGCAAGTGAAAATTGATGTTTTGCAAAGGAGAGGTCTGATCACTCTCTTGCGTTACATTTTCGTCACGTGTACGTTCTACTTTTTCATAATTAATTGATGTATCTAATTATTTCGTAAGTAACTGAGGGCCACGCAATGCACATTAGAAAAACTTATTGGAGAGCGGATTCCCGAGATGGAACAGGGAGGACTTTTTATGATTGACAGGTGGACATTGACCCCCCCCCCCCCGGCCCCAACCAAAAAAAAAAAGAAAAGAAAAGAAATCATCAATGAAAAGTGAGTGCTTATGCTTTTTAGAGCCAGTAAAATGAGTTATTGGGTTATAATCGCATCGCGTTAATTTTATATTATATTAAATTTAAACTGATTTAAATTTAATTTATTTAATAATTATATTAAAATTTAAATTTAATATAAAAAATTAGATTATCTAATAATTTATTTGATATTTATGTATTAAATAAAAATAATATTAAATATTTATATATGTACATATATGTATATATAATTTATCGACATTATAAAATATATATATCTATTAAAATATTATACATTTATATTATTGAAGTGTTAATTATATATATGTAAATAAGATTATATATCAATATTATAAAATATACATATTTATTAATATTTACACATTTATATTATTGAAACTCTAAATATATTTAAAATCTTATAAATAAATACTGTATCTATATTCATCTTTTTAAAGAATAAAAATAAAAAAAAATTCATCTTTAATATTTGAATTTAGATAATAAGAACTTATAAATTATTTTAAAATAAAAAAAATCTATTCAAATCATTAATCGGGTAAACGACTCAATAATTTTAATTCTAATCCGACTTAATAAAAAATCGTATTAATCCAAACCCATTTTACTTAATAATCATATTAAACTTAAAAATTTATATTTATTTATTTATATAATATTTATGTTAAATAATCAGATCGCGTCAAATTTTATCTCACACTCGTACTCTTATTAAAACACCTAGATGTTGCAGTTAACTTGGGCTGGTACCTTACTGGCAAGATGGGTGTAACAAAAAACTTGTTGTATGCATTTCAAACAAATTGATACTGGTCTTCCTTAGTGGAAAATGCAACCCACGTCCAAGCCCAAGCCCAAATAAACACAATGATCTGCTCTTTGCGCTCCGGGCGCACGTTATATACCCGCCTCGTAAAACTGCCTATAAATAACCCGTACATATATATACGCGAATCAAAATCAACTGATTCAACCCCACTCGCAAAACGCTCTCTCTTCGTCTTTTTCGGCAGCAAAATCAAATCAATGGAAATAGAACAGAAACAAGCGCCCCTGATAGGGCAGTTTGTAAAGCAAGCTTCGACTCTCAATGGGCCTGGCCCCGCCTTGGTCAAACTCATAGTCGAAGCCACCTCTCACCCCTCTCTCTTCGCCTTCTCTGAGATTTTATCTGTCCCCAACCTCCTTCAGGTACTCTTTTTTTTTTTTTTAATAAATTTAGGCATGTTTATTTTTAGTTATTAAATAGAAATTATAAATTTCATGGTTTAATATTTTCAATTTTCGAAGTTTTTTTTTTTCAAATTTCATGTGGTTGGATTGTGTTACGACGTACAAAAATATTAACAAATTTGACATCAATGCAGCTTCAGGGAACTGAAAGTTCTATGTACATTGACTTGCTTCGTCTTTTTGCTCATGGCACATGGACCGATTACAAAAGTAAGGATTTTTTCTTAATTTGTATTACTATATCTTGTGCTATTATTTTTAAAAATAAATAAATAAATAAATAAATATATATATATATATATATATATATATATATATATATATATATATATATATAAAGATTTGCATTCAATGACACGGCTATATGCACAAATATGTAGTAATCAACCTCAATCTTTTGGATGTTCACCCAGGTAATGCTGCTCACCTTCCGCAGTTGGTACCGGATCAAGCAGTCAAGCTTAAACAACTCAGTGTTCTTACTCTTGCTGAGGTGAATAAGGTATCCGGTTTAATGTTTCTTGAGATTTTGATTGTTGATTCTCGTGCTAGGGTTGAAGAGTGATAGCATTTGTGCTCTCAAGGTAGCTACAAGAATTTATTCTTAAAAGAAACAAATTTTATATTGGCACTAAATGAAGCAAGCTTTGTATTAGCACTGATTCTACAGGCCAAGGATTAATTAATTTGGCAAGCTGGGAAAAAGAACATTAGCCATGATAGTGGTACATTCTATTGTGACCTAATGTTTTGTCTCTTAATTTCCATTGATTAATGACATTCTGGGGTGCTTTTGCTATGGATTTGTTAAAATAAAATTTGAAAATAAAATCTGACTGTGATTGGGCGGTTGAAGCAACCTGCTTTCCCATTATCATTATTTTTTTTTCAAAATCTAAAAGATAGGGAGTGGACAAAGCTGAAATAAATTTTTTAGCTCCTTAACCCACCAGAATTCGAACTCATATGGCCAATTAAAGAAAGTTACTCGGTAATCACTCACTCAAGCCTCTGAGAGTTAATCAGAGAAGAATAGGAGATGATGTGATGTGTTAAATTTTCTAGCAGAGATGATGTCTTAATTAGTGCATTCAACTTTTTTGCAATCTATTAGTGATTCCTTTCATTAATCCTTTTTGAAAATACTTTTGTTGGATTCCGTCCAGTAGTCTTTTGTGAAAATTTTTGTGCTGTTTCATATGTGTAAAGTAGTCCTAAAGCTATGGTTTTACGAACTCTCTCCTAGGTTCTCTCCTATGATCAACTTCTGAAGGAACTTGAGGTTGCTAATGTGCGTGAACTTGAAGACTTCCTTATCAATGAATGCATGTATGCGGTAGGTCTTGTTACTTCATTCCTGAGCTTAACTTTAGCTGCTAGTTATCATTTAACAAGTTACTGGCTGCTAGATATGGCAGATTTTCCTTGGGGTACAGGAGAAAATTTGATGAAAACATCAAGTTTTCCATCAGCATGAAAATTTGATAGAAAATTAAGCTAAAATAGCCATTAAAACTTGTATGGATCAAAATGAAAATTGGGAAACGTAGTTTAGATACATCCAAGCTGACCTTGTTTTAAATCCCTATGACTCACCCATGTGTTATCCTTTTTGTCAGCATACTGCTGTTTAATTCCATTTATAAGTAGAAAACTATGATTACCTTATGTTGTTTTTCGTACAGGGGATAGTCAAAGGAAAGTTAAATCAGTTGAGAAGATGCTTTGAGGTTGGACAGTTGACCTTGCTTAATTCCTTTTTCAGTTACATTTGAAAGCCCAGTGCTTAATAGCAAGGATCTATTTGTAGGTGCAATTTGCTGCGGGGAGGGATCTGAGACACGGCCAACTTGAGAACATGATGCAGAGCTTAAGTGACTGGTATCTCTCAGTCTGTCCTTTTGATGTCATCTGTTTGATTTTAAGTTATAGATTCAATTGTCTCATTATTCAAATTCCTTTTGACTCATGTAAAGCTTGTTGCTTATCAACACGGCCATTATATCGTACCCAAGTAATTTTTAGTTTGTATTGATTCCCAAAATACATTCCAATGCTTGTTAAATGGGGGTCATGAATTGGAATTGGGTTGCCTCGTTAGAGATACCTTTTGGGGATAGCTAGCTCATTGTTTTGTTTGGATACCAACTGATTATTTAATCCGTGAAGTAAGCTGTGTCAGGTGTAACCGCAGTTTTGACACTCATGTTAGCATGAGTACCACCTCTACACTTTCTCCCTATTCTGTGATTCATTTGCCTGTATCTCTTTGATTTTCGCTGGTTGCTATCAAATCTTGTTGAGGCTAACGGAGTTCTTAATTGTAAATTTCAGGTTGGACACTTCAGATAATGTTCTTTCTGTGATTCAAGACAAGATCAAGTGGGCTGAAACAATGTGTGAAGAGGACAAAAAACACAAGATGGAAGTCAAAAGTCACTTGCAAGATGTGAAGAAATCTCTCCACTCAAAGGTCAAATGATTCAGTCCTTTCCTCTGAATTTTGTTCGTACCTAGATGTCATATGGTTTTGAGTTATGCATTTTCTATTTAGTGATAAGAATTTGGGATTTTTTTCTTTTTGGTTGTTTTTTTTTTTTTGGGGGGGGGGGGGGCTGTTCGTATAGTGCTACTGTTGATTGCAAAAGTCATCCTTATTGTGTAGGGGAGTTAGTTTTGGCATTTAATGTACTTACAATGGTCTGAATTAATAACTCTCCATACTAGGATTAAAACAGATTGATCCATCTAACAGGTTTGAGCATTTCTTTTGATTTGGTGTATGCTTCATTCTACAGCCATGATGCTGTATTCTATCACACAAACATGATGTTATATAACTCTCAATCATTGATAAAGAGCCTTACATGTGAATGAGTATATTATATTTGTTAAGTTGTGCAGCCTGTTTAATTATTACTCAGTGCATAGGCCTTTATATAAATGTCTATGCTCTTCTTTTTGGTTAACTTGTTAATTCTAAATAAATATTATTATTATAGTAAATAACTAGCTAAAGCTTATGCTTAAGTCTTTAGAATAGATGCCGTGGCATTTGAAGGTGCAAAAAGATTGCAAGAGTGGAGCTCTTGTGATGAATGATTGGAAGCAAATAAAACTTGTTTTTCTTGATTTAATGTTCTATAAACATATGCAAAAGGTTCATTTTGAAAGGTGGATAAATTGCAATGGATGGAATTTTTTATTCATACTACATAGTGATAGAAGTTTCACTGAACAGCTTGCTAGTAACCAGTTTCGAGCGCAGCAAGATAATTTCTTCTTTGAATTGGATGGAGAAATGGACTCTGAGGAAGATTTAAGCCGATCAAAGAGGTATTTTGGTTCACGATTTATGCACTCTCATTGACACGCGCTGAAATTTTTAATCCAGTAGTCAAATGACCTTTGTTAACTATATTTATGTTGGTAATAAAAGAAAACAGTTTTTATTTTATCTTTAAAGCTTGAACTGGGCTTCAATGGTGGGTATGGTCGATCAGGTTTTGTCTACATGTGCATTTCTACTCTTTTTTTCTTTTTTTCCTTTTTTTTTTGGGGTTGTTGGTGGTTTTTTGGGGGGAATCTCCTGCAGATGACACATTCCTAGTTTCCATGCCATTCTTTCTGGATCTCGTTATAATTTCGTTAATTATCAAATTGCAGGAAACGGTCACCAAAGTATCATTTTTAAGAAAAGCAGGGATGAATCTTTGATGTTCTTCAGGTGGCTAGCTTGATTTTCTTCTTGGCATATTAGATTAGTCATTAGTGACATAATTCTTAGGGTTGTTTCCAAAATTTCCAGTGCTCTAATTGGAATCATGTTAAATTTGTGTAAAGTTAATGCACAATAGTAAACAAATTACTCTTTCTTAACTGTTTATAGAATTGCAATGTGACGGTATTTCTATTTTGTTAGGGTACCAGTGTCTCAGAAGTCAAAACCAACTATGAATTTGTAAATTTAATTAAAATCATGATGTTATCTTGTTTGTTTGCTGAACCGAATGATATGTTGATCCATTGCACTTCCCAAGGGAGCTGCATCACCCCGAAAAATCTGGTTTTCAAAGTGACCTCATCTAAATTTGAACGATCATATACACACAGTAAGTAATGCTATCTTCTTATTCAGGGAAAATATTATTGCAAGCAATAAATGTGCTTGCGTATAAGTAAGAATGAGTGAATTAATTAGGCATTTTGAACTTATTTGAAAATGTTGAAATATTGACTTTAAAATGACCAGTCAAGTCAAAGCGTCGAAAATTCTGAGATAAGCTGTTGTCTTTTGGGACCGTAGGCCAATATTCTAACCGGCGCGCACGTGCGCGCACGCAATCGCTGTGCTTCTGCTGGCGATACCCGGTTTGGGGGCTGTTGTCGTTTTGCCACTGATGCGGAGAAGTTACGTGATCTGACCTCTTTATTATGCTTTGAATAACTAATAAACAATTTAATTAAACAAAAGGTAACACATTACTGGGTTGATTAAAAATTGTTAAACGGAGAAAAGCTTGGTCGGTAGCTTAGCTTGCATTCTCCTATTAGCTCTTAAATTTCTTCGGCTCAGGACTTCAATTACACGAGATGAGAGATTGCGTAACACCTTTGTTGTTGCGCTCCAATAAATGTCTGTTTTCATTCTCTTGAAATCATTGAAAGGAACAGACAGCGACAGTTTATAAGCAAAATTCAGTGTTAATTTAATCATTATTTTTGCGGGCATTGAGTGAGTGATCTGGATTATGGACTTGCAATGTCTTGAAAATTTAATAAACACCTAAAAGCAATACCAGAATATAAGCCGCAAATCTCTTACTTTATTTTGAACTCGATAGCTTGTAAGTTTCTTTTTTTTTTTTTTTTTGTTAAGAAAAAAAATCAATAGCTTGTTTCAATGTCCGTAACAAATTCGTAAGTTGAATCGCAAAAGGAGGAATCCATCAGACGAGAGACTCATGTATTATTAGCTAGTTGGTGAGGCAATAATTTATCAAAACGATGTTCAGTAGCTAATCTAAGAGGATGATCAGCCGCAACCGGATTGAGACACAGAGTAGTGAATTTTCTGCAATGGGCGAAAGTTTGATGAAATAACACTGCATGAAAATAGAAGTGTGAATTTCTTTTTCCAGAGAAGATTAAAGTCTTTTTCTTTGTTGCATGTATAAAATAAACAGGTTTCATGATGTAAAGTACATTCGAAACGGATACTTGGACATATTTTAAAAATAAGTTTACCGTGGGACTCACACGAGAGGAATAATAGTACCGCGAAATCCACACGATACTGTTAAATTTACCTGTCCCGCTGCTTCGTCAATGCGGTACCACGGGTGAAGGTGAACTCGTTACACTTCATCTTATTCTTCAATTCAAGTGGTCCGAACGTAATGTAACTAGTTGATGTAGATCAGTTAATAATGAGATGCGCCGTTTGTCAGCCTCAGTCATGAGGGAGGGATCCTTTTGATTTGCAAGTAGTAGATGAACACAACCATTTCTTTCTTGCCGAAAATGGAAAATTAGTATATAAAACAACCATTTCTCTCTTGCCTAAAATAGAAAGTGACAAATATATGATCATAAAGAATAAAGGATTTCTTTCATTCCAGAAATTTTTCACAAAGAAAAAACAGTAGCAAATAACTCTTTTTATATTCACAATCCAATTCCCACTCGCTAATTTTTTTTAAAAAAAAAAGTACAAACAAACTTCCAAAATCATGTGCGGGATGATCGATCACCTCCTCCACCCAAGAAAAGAAGAAAAGAGCTAGTAGATCCCTCGGATAAGCATCTTCCACGTCAGCATCCGCTTACCAATAGCTGGTCACCACGTGCACAGGAGGCCACTTGCGCCACTTGTCTAACTCCACCTCCCATTTCCATCCGGGTTTGTGCTGGTACCGACGCCGACGCAGCCACCTTTCTCCTCCTCTTGGGGGACCCGCTGCCACTATCCGTGGACGAAGACGGCTCCGGCGTGGACCGCTTCGACTTGATTCTAACAGGCTCGGGCTCACCCGAGTTGATCCTTAGCGGAAAATTCAAAAGAGCCCTTGAGCCCCGCATCCTGTAAGCGGCCCGGTCATAAGCCAAAGCCGCATCCTCAGCCGTCTCGAAAGTCCCGAGCCAAACCCGTGCCCCATTCTTAGCCGGGTCACGTATTTCCGCCGCAAACTTCCCCCAAGGTCTCTGCCTCACCCCCCTGTAATGCTTGCCCCTAGAAGGCACCACTGCAGGAGCCGGAGCACCTCGCTCCTCCGGTGACGCCGGCTCTACCGCTGCTGCCCCCTCCGCCGGCTGATGGTGATCAGATTCAGCTGACTGCTCCTGTGGGACCCATCCAACTGTGAGGGCATCACGCAAGAAGTTAAAGACAAGCATGTCCTCGGAGTCGTTCTCCCTCAAAGGGAGGTCCCCCCAGTTGTCGGTTAGGCAAGGGTACAATCTGCTAAAGCTGGAGCTCCTGCAATAAGTAGGAGGAGCTCCGTTGGGCTTAGAACTCGCTGATGACACGCTGCTCAGTCCAGTCTCTGATTCGCCCAGTAAGTGCCGGCGAACTGACTCCAACACAGCATAATCCGACGGCATCATATTCGCACTACTGCCAATACTACTCTGTCCGTACATTTTGGTTCCGGATTCAAAAACAGAAATTGGTTTATGTATGTATTTCCTATTTCCCGTCGTTTACTTTCTTTGTGAATTGTGAGAGTTCAACCTGCAACTTTTGGATTTTGAAGCAGGGGAGACTTATATAGAAACGCGAGATGCATGAATTTGAAAAATGTAGGAATTTTATAAGTATTTTATTATATTAGCGGTTAGTGGAATTTTTTTAATTAATAATTTTATTATTATCATTATTATTGTTTGGAGCTTGGTTTCCTTGAAAGTTCTGTAAAATAAAATTATTAAAGTGCGGGGGGGGGATTTTAATCACGTGACTTAAATCGATCAACACTAGGGGATGATGATGTCATGCGTGCAGACAGCAGATTCTGGGCTCATGAGTCATGGCTGTCGGTTCTGCCTCAACTTGTGTGGGTTGTTGACTTGTTGGTACATAATTGATTTCTTTTCTTTCTTTCTTTCTTTCCTTTTTTTTTTTTTTTTTTTTTTGGGGTTTCCAAGCTATATAACCGATAACTGTGTTTATGTGTAACAGAGGAAGGATTTCAAGGATAAGTATGCAGACTTGGGTAACAAATCTTGTATCTCAAGTAACATATAACTAATTAATAATTGTCAATCCATTAGATAATAATTTATTTTTCATATCATTATTAACTAGATACTTAGGTATCTTCAATAAATAATTATTTATTTATTATTATAAATTATCGTATGTGTCGCTTTCTATGAACTATTTATATTATGTATTTCACGAAATAAAGGAGTCGTCTAGCATAAGAAGATCTAATTCACATTTAAAAATTTACAAGATAAAAAGTAATCAAAGTAGAATGCAATTTTGGAGGATAGAATCATGTTAATGGCATGGAGGATCAGATTAATCAGAAAAAAAAAATGAAAGGCAGTGAAATATCTTGTTCCAATAACCAAAAACAACTTATAATGGTGGCATTTGGCCACGATGAAGGGGACTCTTACTTTTGAGCAAAAATCAAAGAGAACGAAAGAGTAAATCCAATCAAACAACGCAACTCTTTATTACAGTAAAGGATGAGTTGAGTGTGTGTGTGTGTGTAAAACCATCAACGAAAAATTTGAACGTTTAATTACGTGCTTTTAAAACTTACAAGTTGAATATTTTTTTTTCTCAATTTACCTTTCAGAATCTTTACGTACGTGTTTGAAGACATAGATTTGTGATGGAAATTTTTAGTGAGATTGTTACCGCACATGATATAGTCAAATTTATCGGAAAAAAAAGAAAGAAAATGATGATAAAAACATAATTTTGTTTGGATGAAGCATCGAGGATGGATCGGAAATTGGAAAGTGACGGAAGAAAAGTTTCCGTAGAGAACAAAACACAACGCGGGCCCACAGTTTAGATACAATGGCCCGGGACACGATCCATATATATATATATATATTGTTAAAAATATTTTAATTTTATTTTTTGTGGATAAGGCTCCCGACCAAGTCAATTTTCCAACTCAAAAAAAAAAAGTCCATCGTGCGTGGTCCCCACACATCAATTTGCATTACCTTTACTTTTACACCAGCTTCAAGGAAGCTTAGTTTTTCCTTTTAAAATTTTGTTTTGCTTGATTAGATATTAACCTAATTCTTAGCTTGGAGGATCTAAAATTCCAACTGGCTCAACTTTTTCTTTAGTAAAATATTAATCGCGAAGCACGAGGTCTTGATTGTCATGTTTATACTGATTTCATTGGATTAGTTTTAGTCCTACTGGGTTTGGTTGACCCACTTGGAGCCAATCATTTTGTAGTATTTGTTAAAGTTGCGGCCTCAATTGATTTTTCCACATTCATGAACAGATATTTGGAAATACTCTTTCAAGTTCAATTTCTTTTCTTACTATTGTGAGTGATTACATCTGAAGTACCCGTCTTTTATTTTTATTGATGAGAAATTTATCAACTGTTGCCTCTCGTTCTCACTATTGTTCATATATATATCTATGTTAACATCATTTATTATTACATTCAGGGATAGAGCTCAGAATAAATCTCAGGGAGGGGGCCAATTTTAAACCTCAAGTATGGATGAAGGATTGATTTTAAATGACTTTTTTAATCTATAATTATGGCATAGTCGTCGGAAATTTGGGAATTTTGCTTCGAACTCCAGCAATTGGAGATTTTGATTGACACCACTTTGGAGCCACCAAGGAGGTTGTCGCATTTTTAATTTAATTTACGATAAAAGCTCCTGCAAAGATTATAAAAATAAATAAAATTTTAGATTCTTGTTTTTATATTGCTAACCCACAAGAAATGTTGTTATTTTAAAATCCCTAGGCCTTAACTCTCCTCTTACAAAATAACATAAACTACTTGTCTTACTGAATTTTATCTAATTAATTTTTCTTTAATGGATCTAATGGCACCTAAAATTCAACTTCATGTTTACCTTATGGATGTGGGTTTTTATAACAAATTTTAGGTTTAAAAAGAGATTGGTGAGCAAATAAGAAAAATAGTTGATAAGAAGAATAATAAATTATATTTATTAATTTATCTATTGAACTCATTGATAAAACAAAGTAGAAATAGCTTTTTAACGTATGAAGTTTGTAAATCATCAGTGAAATGGAATGGGAGAACCTAATTGCATACATTAAAAAAAAAAAGAGATATATATTTTGTAGTTTTGATGAAGGGGTTATTGTTCAATATTTTCAACATATAAAAACACATCAAGGATAGTTATAAATGCATTTTGAAGTTAGCCCCTGTTTGCTTGAATTCTTAGCACCTCCATTGATTAAGGCTACTGTTACAAATAAAGGAATAAAAAAGTAATTAACAAAATAAAAATCAAACAATTGGGCTACTTTATTTTACAAAATAAAAGACTAACATTTTCATCCTATATATAAAGCTTACAAACTAAAAGCCAAGTCATTATTTTATATTTAATTTTTAATATTTCCTATTGGGGGGAAATTTGGGTGCTAACTTTGGTCAATAACTTAGTGACACATGGCCAAAAAATATCAATAAAGAAAATTCAATTTGTTTAATTAGGCATCAGGATAAGTCATAAAGAGATTGTATATAAATTCTTTAATAGTTTTGATAAAATATTCAATATCAAAGAGTATTATCAGAAGTTATATTTTGATGGTCAGGACAATACGTGAACAGTACACGCCATCATGAGAGAGAATAAAAATATCTTATTTTTAGGTAAGGATGAGAAGTCAACAAGAATGAAATTCTCTAGAGTAATGAGAAAAGAACACGTCAATTGTCATTTTGATATTGCTAGAAAAATAATAAGACCACAGGGACAGAAGACTGGCACATGTCTAGTCATAGAAGTAAAAAGCTAGATGGTAAGTTTCTTGTCTTCTAAGTTCATAGATATCATTATTAAGAAATCAAAAAGCAAGTTACTCAAATAATCTCACTCAAGGAAAAGAGGCCACCATTAAATGAGTGTCTTATGTCCAAAATTACTATCATACTTTCAAAAATTCTCCTACATAATTTCCATATGTTTATCTTAAGAGAGCTCCCTCTATCTTTAGCTCTTTATCTTTTTGCTCTATCTAACCCTTGAGAGATTTTTCCAAATCTAATTTCTTGATAGGTCATTTCATCTTCTTCTTTCTATATTTTCACATTTTCGTGGAAGATTTTTGTTATCTTATCTCTCACATAAGCTTTTTCTTCATTTTTTCTTTAAAAGAACTCTTTAATCTCCATAAGACCCGTATCTCTCTTATATTATTATCCATCATAAACAACTTTTAATATGATTTTATTGATATTGTATAATAAATCATGTAATACTTCATTGATATAATGGATTGGAGATAAGTTACTCTCATGAATATAGGCTAAAGGACCGAACTCGTAAAATCTTATATGTTCTTTATTGTTTATGCTTACTTTCTATTTATTATAATGTTTTTGATGCCCATGTCATATTTCATATATGAGTTCACATGAGTTATTTTATAAGATCTATGGAGTTTATCCTCAAAGTTCTCTAAAGTTAGACTCAAAGCTTTCTTGAACTCCTTATGTCGACTCCTTAAATTAACTCTCATAAGCTCTAAGGGTTTGTCATAATATTTCAAATTTCGAATACTATAACTCACCTCCTAAATTACCTCAGCTTATCTCCCAAATCACTGCAACTCACCTTCAAGATCACCTCAGTTATATCTCCTGCCCTAGACACTAGAAAGTACACTTAAACCCAAACTCAACCCAATACCTCCCTGAAATATAAATCTCATTTGTTTTAATTTGATTGAACCTAAATCCAATAAAAACAGTTACTTAATGGTTCCAATAGAATCTTAGCAAAAATCTAGCTAAAATATTTCTTTTTAGAAACTTCAAAATTTTTTAAAGCCTACAAGTGATGTAGGCCCCTCTAGTAGTAAGGAGTCTTCCCCCTGATTATATTATGTATGGCTCTTATTGTGTTCTTGTTTTTTTTAAACGAATTTATTATCATGTAGTAGTTTTAAATTTTCCTCTTCCGTTTCTTCTTTCTTTTTTTTTTCTTTTTTGATATTTTAACTTGTTTCACGGTGCCGCGGCCCCTGGCGGGGGGTTTTTTTTTTGTTTGGGGGGGGGGGGGGGCGGTTAAAATTACACTTCGTTGCCATAAAAAGAAAACAGGGAGAAAAACTTTACTTGCGCTTGCCCGTGATCTTACCATTGAATTAAGAGATTTTGGTGATGATTTGATTGGCTTTCAATGGAGTTTGGCATCTAAAACACTACGAAATCAATAAAAATTAATGTAAGAAAAACATAAAAATCACAATTGTCTGGTGTTGTGGTGCACTAAAACTCATAAAGCTTAGTTTATACTAAGATGGATTATCACTTAAGAAATTTTTTTGCTTTTTTTTATAAAAGATCTCATTAAAAATTACAAGTAATTTACAAATTGGATATTCTTTCAAATGTAAATGCCACCGAATAAAAGTCACAAAAACGTCGCCGTTACATAGCCTGCGCTAATGAACCAGTAAATGAGTGCAAATAACGGCATTGATTTTTCTAAAAAGTAATGTATTTTCCTTTCTCTTCTCCGCATTTATGGTTTTTCAGTAACAAATTATTCTATTCAGATTGCGCAGTTGGCACACCTTACGATGAATAATAATCACAACACGACACAATTCCAAAAAAAAATAATAATAATAATAATAACCGAACCTTTGAGGTTGACCATTCGGGTCGCATAAGACTTTGACAAATAACCCGTCTAGTCTACTTCCCCTGTTTTCAATCTATTCCGCAATCATTATCAGCAGACCATGTAATAGATGGGTATCATTCATGTCCACGTGCGCTGAACCCGCTGTCTAAGACTGCTTTGTTTTCACCAAAAGGCAAACGGGATCGATGGTATAAAAAATTTAAAATTGTGCACGTGTTTATTTGGATGCTGCATGGAAATTTGTTCCCCGCATTGTACGTGAGCACGAAGCCCCCTCTCTACAGCTTTTATTCATGGATTAGTATAATGCGCATGTAGCGTTCAAATCTATTTGAAGGTTTCAACAAGCAATTATCATTATTCCTATAAATAAATATAATAATATCACCCCAACCTTTACTTCCTGCAAAACGGCTGTTGAATGGCGGCATTCCAAGTTTCCAACCTTTATATTTATTTATAACAAGGGATACACATTGACGATTACAAGTAATTAAACTAATATCAATGATTGTGACAAAAGCAAAATTATATGCCCTTAATATAAATAAATAAATAATGTGGGTGCTGTGCTCAACTCAAATGTCATAAATATCGTATTATATAATTTTTTAAAAAAAAATTTACAAAATTTGGATTTGATATTTAAAACTATCAAACTCTAGTGAAACAAATTTTGCAAATAGAATAATATATTGGAAAGACGACGAAATGGTATGTCAAATATGAGATTTCACGGATGGCCAAAGGAATTAATTAATTAAGACTCTGTCATATCATTTGATTTAAAAGCATGAGACCAGGTGGGCTTCAGAGATAGACTGGAGCAAGCCGTATGGAATCTGAATACTCAAAATTAAAAAACGGGGCTTATAATATTATCAACTTGACGATAGTCACAAGCCGACGTGTTCAAAACAAGATAAGAAAACATAATAAAATATAATGCATAATATATACTGCCAAGATCACTGTCGGCACTAATTTATTTGCAGCAAAATAATTTATAAGATCACTTTACTATGCATCACGTGTGTGCAATCAAAGCCGAAAGCATATAGCAAGGAAAGCAAACAAATTCGGCGTCCAATGGTACGGAGCGAGACATTTGTTAAAACTTGAAGCTCAAAAGCAAAGATGCAGATGTTCGAAAAAGAAACTGTATACAGTGTCCTTTCTAGCGGCATTTTCGGACTTACCGTTCTCAGGCATATTTTGAAGACAAAACATCAACTGCAGTACGGATAATGATTGATACTATTGGGTGTTTGTGACAACAATTATAAGACCTAATGTCATTTATAAAAGGGTGGGCTTATTTAACTTAAGGTTTCAACATAAATTTTGAGCAAATACAATTTAATGATACACGTTGAAAAATACACGACCTATATACAGGATATATATGCACAGTGAATGCAGCTAAATACACAGCTTTATGTCATAGACAGTCGATAGTTTCATACAATATCAAAACTTTTACACATTGTGTCTTTGTTTTTTAAGCTTAGAAACGGATGAAGCTTTTTATACCTCTCTGATCTCAGATCTGGGTCTGGCAACGGCAGCAGTATCTAACATTGTGCTAAGAAAAAGAGAAACAAAAATGATGCTGCAATGTTCTACATAAGTAATACAGTTTTGTCACATGCGGGTAGAGAGGTGGGCATTTCTATGTTCCCAAACTCCACTTTTATGCTTGGATAAAGACATAAACTTCTCTACTGAACGCAACAAATTGTACAGGAAACATATTAGATTTAAAAAAAAAAAAAAAATTAGACCCATGATGGCCTAGATGAAACCATCACAGACTGCAATGTCAGCAGATATCACAACTTCTAGAAAATGTAAAAATATCATGTTATTTAATGTTGATTGAGATATGTAGATAGCCTCCGTAGCAAATCCAAGAGATTATCCATAGAGATTACCATCTACGAAAAAGGTTTGTAATAGATACAACTTAAAAAGCTTTGCTAAATGCAACCAATTGACAGCACAGATTAGATCGGTACAAAATCTTACCTGTGGACGGCCTAGATGTAACCACCACAGCTTGAGAGTTGTAAGCAAATTTTACGGCTTCTAGAAGATCCAAACAAAAAAAAAATCCTGTTATTTAATGTTTGATAGGAAAAGATGGATAGCGAATCCAAGCGACTTTTAA
Organism: Aegle marmelos; assembly: GCA_030449875.1. NCBI lineage: Eukaryota > Viridiplantae > Streptophyta > Magnoliopsida > Sapindales > Rutaceae > Aegle > Aegle marmelos. The sequence continues at coordinate 5,256,259 of JASUUL010000093.1, forward strand.
TAAATATTAGTTGTTTAACCTAAGAAGTAATCTCAGGTGGTCTGAAGAATGACGGTATAAAATGATTGGATGTCCCATCACATACAATCCAAGCCCAATGTGAAATTCCATGTACGATAAGAACGAGGCAGTTACATTGCCTGATGATCACTTGTAATACGATGATATGATGCCACAAGTGTTAGAGGAGAAACTTGATAGCCGACCTTAGGCCTTGCAGCTTGGGTGCATTCTCGCAGAGCTTTCCTCTGTATCCAGCCAGCTTTGGGCATCATTAACTGAAATAATTTTGTTGATGATTACCAAAACATCAAGGGTATGGATGATCCCCAAACAAGATTGCACCCACTATTGTGAGGCCTGAGGTCAGCCTTTAGAATTCCTCCTCAGTTTTCACTGAGAATATCAGTTTCAGTACTCAGGCAATCTCTAAAACTTACTCCTTCCTTCTCAGCCTGGTCAAAATGTGGTTTCTGAATTCTGACCCACAGAATCATCTTGTATCTTTAGTAAATCTATCCGCATGTTTCAGAGCCAGCTCCACTCAGCTGACAGTCCTATTTTTTGTGCTGGAAATTTTCCTGCATCTTCCTCACCATTGATTGTATGTTTGTTGTTTCCAGATAGGTTGAGGATGTGACCTGGAGGGTTAACCTGCAAAGCCCAAGTATTAAAATCTGCTAAAATTGTATGTCTTGAAGGGAATCCAATCTTGAACATGATTGACCAGGGTGAGGACAATGGAAAGAGGAAGATCGTGTTCACACATGCCTGCAAGAATATGCACTTTTGTGTTTTAATCCCAACTCTGATCCAATGACATGGGTAATTGTTATATGTGTTCTATACACTAGCATAGTTACCTTATTGACAAATGCTATGATCCACAAGACCTACCCATGATCCAGCCTTCATCAATCTCTGGCACTGGTAATTCAAGCTCCTTTTGGAAATCCCGTGGCTTGCATGACAATCTCCATCTCCAGGTCCATCTGTCAAACAAGTTCTTCTGAACCTAAAGCAAAAACTTAAGTCATGCATCAAAAATAAATTGAACCTAGACTGTAAAGTGGATCTAGTTCTTTCTTAGTTTTCATTTTAACCTCTACTCTAAGAAACAGAGGCATAGGATTACATTCTTACCACAAAGTACTCAGTTCCTTGTTACTGATCTCTTCGGGCATCTTGCGTGAAGATGGAGCCATTTCAGTCCCAAAATTAGTGCAAACAGAATTGAGTCCAAAGCTAAGTTGAATCTTGAATGAATCTAATCACTTTACGGGGCTGAGGTTCAAATTATATTCAAGAAATGTTGATGTGCGTTTAAAACAGATTGAACATACATTTTACTTTTCAGGCATAATCTTTAACACGAAGACCTATGCTTATTTTTCTTAATATCAAATGTAGGAATTGTAAATACTGGAGTCCAAGTATACAGGAATGAAGCTATTAGGATAACTGCAATATTGATGTTGATGCATCCATGCCAACAAGAGTAAATCCTATCAAGTGTACTGGAAATAAATAAACCAGGGCTCAAGAACTCTCATGATTGGTACCTTTTTATCAGAAAATCGTGTACTTTTGCTAAATTTACCAACTTTCAGAGCATTGGTGTTACAGATAAATTTCGTAGTTTGCTATACAACTGGTAGAACAGCTCATTATGAAAATAAAAGTTTCATAAATGTATATTTAGAATTATTAGCTCTACATCTTGCCAAAACAAATTAATAATAATTTCCCATTAAAAACTGCTATTTCCAAATTCACAGGCTAACAATGTTGTAGTGAACTATGATCTAAGAAAGTCAAATCAAGGTTCAACCTTTAAATGGAAAATGGGGATGTAGTCTCAAGCAAATTTTTTACGGAAGATGAGGGTATAGTCTCAAGCTAACCAAAAAATCAAAAACAGTCAGCCAAAATAGGTTTGCAAATCTCTATAACTGGGAAAATATATATATATATATATATATATATATATATATATATATGTATATAGTGAGAATATCACTAAAATACAAAAAACACATATTTTAGTACACTGAAAATTGTGTTTCTTTGTCTGTCTTGAAATCTGGCTTTTTTCTATTTTTCGCTGGTCCTCACTAGAGAGTATATATATATGTGTGTGTATACATATATACATAGTTTGGAAGGTACTTACACTCTTTTGCCACCTGAGTTGCTTTCATGCCACACAACTTTCTTCTTCTTCAACCACATTCTAGAAGAGAATACTATTCTAAACAGCCTACTTATCTCTTTAAAAAAAAAATAAAAAATTCAATACCAATACTGGGAAGACAAGGTGTAACAAAATACATATTAACTGCTAGTCTTGTAAGCTACATTTTGGTTCATGGTCAAGGATACTGAATTGTTTTATAGATCATGAGGAAGGAACACTGATGCTAGAAGTTTTAGCTGAGTTTTAAATGACATAAAGAAAGATAAAAGTTCCAAGCAATTGCTGTATGTCACCTTAATATTTCTCATCAAATAGAAAAATTGTACATCACTTTTCTGCTTCAGCAAGCAGAATTTTCAAATTAAAGAGATGCAGAAATACACCAAAGATAGAACATCGAGAATAAATAAATTGAATACTTGAAAGACATGATCAGCTAAGCACGAAGCTTACAATTTAGAAAGTTTGTTCAACATTAATATCATTTTATAATTTAGTGCAATCTGGTGAACTATCTGGAAAATGATGTCCTTTTGGTTAGTTATTCTGTTGTGAGATGGGACCGTAATTGTGCTCGATATTCCTATTTCCTGTTTTACTATATGCTGACATGCATCCTCTATGATGCTATAGACGATTAATTTTTTAATGCTTTCTCAAGTTCACCACACTCATAGACGAACAGATATGGCTCTGCAAAGACACAAAAGGCTAACTAATTGCAGTAAAATAATAACTTTAAGCCGGGAGTTCACGCATAGAAGTTTAAGTTCAACTGAAAACACTATGTTGAAAAAGGAATTAGGTTGAAATTTAAATATGGATTTAACATTTTTTCAAAAAGTTGGCCCGAGTGTTTGAGTTAGCCAAGTCAAATATTTAATGGACACACTGTATGGTAAAAGCCATGCTCTCATCTACGTATGAGAAGTAGCAAGAATTCTGAATCTGATGAAAATTGCAGAAAACTGCAAGCATCAGACCTCTATGTACAAATTCTATACTTGGAGAGTTAACAGGCAACATAAGCTGCCACTTACAGCAGTAATTCTATAAAGGTCTTGTTAAGTTGGTAAGTTACAGTTCATGTAAATTTCAACCAAACTATTTCAGCCAATGACCCTATCACCTATTACTTATTTCTGCCTGGCTGTAAACTAAATCAAATGTAGTTTATCTATAGGCAATGGTTACGTTACAGTCAACTGCACGGCATACGTTCGGCCCGATTACAGTATTGGGAGCGAATCCTTATCTATAAAGATGATGCAACTTAACAGGACCCATAAATTATGACACTTTCAATTCTTTTGTTATTTTGGAGTGTTGTTAATAAGGATCCGCTTACTCTACAACAGTTGCTCTGTTCCACTACATTTTATTTTTTTCTATTGATTACACTGCACTACTCTATACTTTATAAAAAAATTAAATAGACACTAAAAGTTACAAAATTTTATAGATAAGTTCCCTTTTCTTGGATAAAATGACTTTTGAAAATTTTTTTTTACCGTTATTACTAGTATTATTTATTAATGTCATTAATATTATATTAATAATAATATTATTATTATTATTTTATTTGTTATCATTAATTTAATTATGTCATTATTATTATTTATTAATTTTATTACTATTATTAAAATATATTAACTTTATTATTTTAATTAATGTTAATTATCGTTATTATTATTTTATTAATATTGATATTATTAAAATTTATTAGTTTAATTATTATGTTATTATTAATGTCACCAACAGTGCCATTATCGTCATCATCATTAAACTTTATAGATTTTTTTATTTTAAGTAATATTATTGCTACTATTATTATTTTACCTTAATTGAGCATTAAGTATAGTTTAATTATATTTTTATTTTTATTATAATAAATAAAAATATAAAAATAAATTATATATAATATTATTCTATTATATCATATTATATTTAAATAAAAATAATTAATATAAAATTAATAATTAATAATTAATAATAAATTTAAATAATGTTAGTTTAATAATGTAATACCAATCACCAAATATTATACAAATATTTATATTATAATTTATTATTATTGTAATATAATATAATACAATACACTTATATTAAATAATATAATACAGTATAATATAATATGTCAAATAAATCTTTAATTCTTTAAGTAATGATAATTTAAAAAAACATAGATAAAGTAAAAACAATCACATTAGAGTCTTTTACAATGGTTGTTTAGGCATGATAAAAAAGTTTGGGGTGACACCAATCATTCTATATTTAAAAGTGTAATTAGAAACTAATAAATTTACTATTTAATTATTTTTAATAATAAATTATCATTATAACAAGATTTACAAGCTCAAATATTTAAAAGAAAAAAGAAAATTCTTAAGAAACATAAAACTCAAATGCTTTTGAAATATTCTTAAATAAATAAATAAAGTAACTCCGTTTTATATTATTTTTATGTATTTTTCTATTATTTTTTTGGGATATATTTAAAATTTTAAAAAATTAAAATATCTTTCTTAAATTTCAAGAGTACTATTAGTATTTTATAGGTAAATTAACATATTTTATATACAAATAAACTAACATATCAATTAATGTTAAAAATAAAAATATAATAAAAAATAAAGTTTTTTAGTATTAAAATAATAAAATTTTAGAATCTAACACTTTTTACATGTTTCTTATTTTGAAATTTCATATTTTTTATTTTATAATTTTCTAAAGTATTGCAAGGTTAACAGCCTCTATTCTTTACATATACAATTTATTTATTCTATATTAAATATATATTATAAAAAAATAATATTTATATTTATTAATTTTTCATGGTTTTAAAAATCTTACGTGATATTATTACCTTTACACCCTCAATTATTTTTATGATCAAATTAGGTAATGGATCAAACTTTAAAAAAGTTTAAAGCAATAGAAGTTACTTAAATAAATATTTAAAACTTTTTTATTTAATGATATTATAATAAACATTAGGGACTTAAGTGTTAATAACCAATTAAATACATATCAACCGTTGAATGCTTTGAGAATTTGATCTATCGACTGAATAAAAAAAGACAAAATCAATGGTATGGTGCAACTGTTATATAATAGACGAATCCTGTTAATAATTACATCACAGAGTTTTCACCATTCAACATACTTCAAGGCATGGGGCACTCTTGGACTTAGATCAAGTCTCAATTTCAACGATCCGCCTACTAATAAAATAATAATATCAATTTTAATAAAATAATAATAACGATAATTAACATTAATTAAAATAATAAAGTTAATATATTTTAATAATAGTAATAAAATTAATAAATAATAATAATGATATAATTAAATTAATAATAACAAATAAAATAATAATAATAAAAATATTATTATTAATATAATAATAATAACATTAATAAATAATATTAGTAATAACAGTCAAAAAATTTTTTTAAAAATTATTTTATTCAAAAAAAGGACACTTATGTATAAAATTTTATAATTTTTAGTGTTTATTTAATTTTTTTATAAAATATAGAGCAGTGTAATTAATAGAAAAAAATAAAATATAGTGATACAGTGCAATTGTTGCACAGTAAGCGGATCCCAATTTCAATTGCTTTTTGAAAACATAGAAAGATGCTTTAATGTATTAACTAATGGAGTGGTTGGGAGTCGAGACTGGTTAAATAATGGAGACAGAACTGATAACGCAGTTGCAACCGTTGAATGCTTCCCACTTTTTAAAATACATTCCCTGGCCCTACACTTACATGAAAGCAACGTTGCATAAAAACTAGAACGAGCTTCTATTTCATTGACTAATAAGCCAAAAGCCAAAAGTAAAAAAAAAATCTATTTCATAACTGGTCAAGCAAAAAATTAAAAGAAAAGATTTACCAGCACCATGACCATGATGCAACTGGTTGGATGTAAAATCAGGCAAGGACTGTGAGATTGATGAATCACATTTCAATTCCTAAATCTCAATATTGTAATAAAGCATTTGATAAAAAAGCAAAATAAGAGAAAAAAGGCCGCTATATGAATCCTGCAAAGCATGTGATTGAACAGCTCTGTTAATATTACAGGCCAAACAAAGAAAAACATCGTGCATCTACTCACAGGTGTTTAGCGGCATACATAATCCTACTTGCTAAGCTTGCTCATCATCACCCTTCTCTCTATTGATCGTTGAATAAAATAATAATGTACTCAATCTTTTTTTTTTTCAAGTTATTATAATTATATAGTTATATTACAATCTGAAATCTATCAAGATTCTAGATATACCACAATTATGAATATGTGGGGATCAAACCCTAGCCCTCGTGAGTTCCCACAGGGCGAATGGGCACAATTGCCTACTCGATCTTTTTTTACTTTCACATTTATGGTACAAATATAACATCCTGGGAGTAAAAACGTTGAATTAATCAGCTCTAGCATTCCAGAAACCAAAAAAAGAAAAACAAATCAAAAGTTAACCACTAAAGAAGATAATAGACTTGCTAATAAGTCGAAAGATTCATTTTACACTAGGCAAATTAAATGGATTTCTAGAAAGGCAAAATTATTAAAACGGCTTCAACCATAAGGCAGATGCCTCTTATCTCAAACAAAATAATAATAATAATAATAATAATAATAATAATAATAATAATTAAAAAGCCAAATCCAAAATAATATCCTTTGCTTTGCTTTGTCTTCACACTTTTGAACCCAAAAACTTGTCTAATACAACGCACCATCGAATTTTAGCCTCGTAATTAACTAAAAGTCTAAAATCCAATCTAATACAACGAACCGTTATATATTTTTTAACCATCTTAATTCGCTAAGCTTCAAATCTCAAAAAATATTTTATCAAAACGTGCAACTTTTTTGAAACATCAAGGAAACTCAATCAGTACGGGCCAAGCCAAACTACTTGCAGAAAACGACAAAAGGGTGCAAATGAAACAAAGTACCTTGATTATTATCCGTTCGATAGTGCTTCTGAAGAATCCAACGGTCGACATAGGAGAAGGAAAATCAATAAGGATAACCAATAATGTCAGAACGACCTTTCCTTCTTGCATCGTCGAAGGTCCGTTGAAAAGTCAGCTATTGACGATAGCTCTAGCCTCAGGCCTATATAAGCTTTGTAAGAACGAATCTCATTCATCATATTCAAAGTCTCTTTAACATTTTTGAAGATTCAAATTTCAAAAGCTCTATAAGTGACACAGCTTGCTTAGTTGCTATGGCTACACCAATTGAAAAATCAGCGCTCGAGTTTATCGAGCAACTCTTGTTCGGCGAAAATTCTCCTATTGTGACATTTAATTCGAGTTTGCCGAGCGACACTTCTTCACAATCGCAAACGTCCAGCTCTGGATCTTCAGATTACAGTTTCTTCAACGATGCCGCTTTCTTCGAATATGAATCCAAACCTCAAATCATTGATCTTGTTACACCAAAATCCACTAATACTTGCTCTGAATTGACTGACGATTTCTTTGAATTTGACATTAGACCTCAAATCCAATCGCAACCGAACAATTATAGCTCGGAATTCGAATCCAAGCCTAAAATATCTCCAAATTCATCCTCTCAATCGTCTCGCAAACCGTCGCTGAAAATCTCAGTGCCTAAGAAAGCCGAAGGTCATCATTTCACCGACCGGAAAAGCAAGCCCAAACCTGAGAGTTCGGAAGAAAAGCATTACAGAGGAGTTCGAAGGAGGCCGTGGGGAAAGTACGCCGCAGAGATCCGAGATCCGGCCCGGAGAGGCGTACGTGTCTGGCTGGGTACATTTGACACGGCCATTGAAGCAGCCAGAGCGTACGACAGATCCGCTTTCCAGATGCGCGGCTCGAAAGCGATCCTCAACTTTCCTCTTGAAGCCGGCAACTATGAATCAAACGCTGCAGCGGCTACCGAGTGTGACTCGAGGCCCGAGGCTGGCACGTGCGAAACGAAACGGAAGAGGGACTGTGAGAGCGAAGAAGAGGAGAGAAAAGTGAAGGTGGTGAAAACGGAGCCTACGGATACGGTTAATGAACTTCCTTTGACGCCGGCGACTTGCGCGGCGTTTTGCGACTTGGAATGGGACTGTGATGGGAAAGGGATATTCAACGTCCCTCCATTATCGCCGTTTGGCTTTCCACCGTTGATGGTTCCCTGACTTTTGACTTTGAGTAGTGTAATTGACGTGGCGGGTATTTTGTCTGACGTGGAGCTTTCTGATCGCCTATGCACATATAAATCTTTTTGAAAAATAAAATCAACTTTTCATTAATTCGTCGGGATTAAAAAATGAATTGATTGATCTTATTCTATGTCGTTGTGGCTCAAATACTTCATTCCAAGACAATCGCAGAATCTGATTCAATTATCAATTTATCGTTACAAATGAACTTAACTGGCTTTAAACTCAATTGCCACAAACCTACAGGCCAAGGCCTCGACTTTTACGAAATTAACATCTCTGCTCTGCTATGTTAACATGTTACATTTTGAAGCACCAAACCATCCATGCGATTTAAAATCTCATGATGTATATACCTAATTACTAGATCTATGCAAATTAATTCAAACATATTATCATATGAGTAATGTTATAATACTTGCAATTTAATCCAAATGAGGTAGTGTTCATCACAACAATTGAAGGTTAATATACTAAATTATTTTAAAATTATGAAAATTATCCCACTAGACGATGAGATCCTGATAATTACATTTTAAAGCGACTAAACCAGCCATGTTCTTTAAAATCTCATAATGTACATTTCATTACCAATTCATTTAAAAAATAAATGCAAAAATGCAAAAAATTAAAGAAAAGAAATAATTTGTTATATAATGTGTGTGTGTGTGTGTGTGTGTGTGTGTGTGTGTGTGTTTGGGACCAAAAAAAAGGCAAGCTCTATGAGCTCGGGGAATTAGCTTCCTGGTAGCCTAACGGGCACAACCAAAGAATGATTAGGATCAAGTTGAATAATTTTTTAACATAGGCCTGATCAACAAGACGACTAGGATTAGGTCGAGAAGCTCTATCTCTTGTACTTAGTCGACAGTTTTTAATTAATGCCGTAACATTCGGACATGCCTTATTAAAGTAATAAAAGCAAATAAGTGTTATACTAAGAATCGAATACTTACACAACGGTTATCCTAAACTTTTAATTTTCAATAACAAATTTTTAATTTGGTAACGGTTGTGCAATAAAAAACAGGTAGTAATGCACAAAAGGAGAAAATGACTTATAAGAACGAGGAGAACTCTGAGGTGACTTCTTTTTTAGAGCTCTTAACGATTGTTAGGAGAAAGGATTTTCGTCAGAAAATTCCAGCACCCCTAACATTGTTTCCTATTATCATAGGCAAAAGACTTTAGATATTCAAGCTCTGCCACAGCAATAGGAGAAGACTTTCCATCCAAGGACATAAAAGTTGACGAGACATCTAAATTGTCATAATCACCTTGATCAACTTTCAGCATCAATAATTAATTTTTTAAAATTTTAATAAATTCAAAATTTTATAGTGTGTATAATTATTCTCAAATGCATGTACCCTCTTTATATATACATATCCATCTTCTTAGGAAAGAGCACAGCAAACATGAGAGCTACAAATCTTCAATGGGTTTGGTTTGTATGTTGTATTTCGTTACTCGATAAGCTCATCCAAATACATTAGGTTCAGTATCCCGAAGTGTACATAGGGATTCTCAACTCTTCGATTGCGGTAGAGTAGATTGTTTATTGAGTAAATAGAAGATGCTACATTTGTTTTATATCCATATTCAACGTCGCTGTTGTCACTTTTTTCTTACTCACATGTCATTGCGTATGCCTGGATATAACTACCAACCACGCTTCGGGAGCTGCCTTCCCTTGCCTTAATTTCTTGTTATTCTCTTCTTCCCGTAACGCATGATCATATAGTAAGCAGTGTCACTGTCATCACCTTCACCATTTATTTTTATCACCTTCATTAATTAGCTACATATATATGTCAACTCTCCCATTTGTTTTCGCCCAAAATAATAATAATAATAATAATAATAATAATAATAATAATAAAAGTTTCTCTCAGTTTTGTTGGATATTGCTCGTGCGTGCACAAATAGCGTAGCTAGTAGTGATAACAATAAAACGATTGCAATTTAAATTACAGCTTATTGGTAACGAGCTCTCTCAATAATAATTGAGAGAGTTAGAATAAGTGTTTGTTTGGTATATATTATTTAATGATTATAAATACTTATTTAATTTGATAAACTCTTATTATAATTTTTATTGTTGTTTGGTTATTTTTCTAATAAAACTTTTAAAGCTTAAATAAACTATTTTGATTCTACTAATAAAAGCTAAAATTTTAAGTTTGTAGGAATAGAGGTTGAAAATATTTTTTTAAATGTTAAAATATCTAGAATATCCTTCACTTAATTAATTATTTTATTTTATTTTTTACAACATAACTTTAAAAAGTTTACCTATTAAAGTAATTTCATAAATTTTTAATGAAAACCCTTATTGATAACCAAATAACTAAATTTTTTTTAGCAAAAATTCTATTTACAAAAATTTTACTAATAAAAGCTCTATTTAAATAGGCACTACTTGAAAAACTGTATTAACAAAGCTTAAGCCATGAAGCTATAGCAATTCCCATACTTCTCTTACAATTGGATAGATATAATTATTATTTTTTCCCCATGAATGTGGATAGTATGTAGATATATGTCCCAATTCTCTTTAATATTTAGAAGTTAAGGTTTTCTTTTGATCTAAAATTCTTGTATCATATGTCTTTCAATAATAGTATATAAGTAGAAATTAATTTTTTTATTTATTAACTACCAATTACCTACATCAATTTTTTTCTTATGAGAATTTCGAATATTATCAAAGAGTTAATCTTGATCCAAATATTAGTTGGGGCTGAAGATAAATGTAGGTTGTGTTGCAATAAAACTAATTTAATTTAGACTTTCTGATTGAATATATTGTTAAGATACGAGTATTGGATCTTGTTTGTGTATGTATGTGTGTGTGTGTGTGTGTGTGTGTGTGTGTGTGTGTGTGTAATTTTTTTGCTTCTCTCCCCTTTTCTTCTTTCTTAATGAAATTTCAATAAAAGAATGCTCCAACAATAAACAAATGAAAAATAAAAGCGTTGCCAACATGAATCATGTTCGCACTTAAAAATGGAAAAATAAAAGTTCCTAGTATTGTTGTCCATCGTAAATGATAATTTTCAACATTAATTCCTTAAGCCACTATGCCATGCAGTTTCGTGAATTAAAACACTCATTGAACTATAAACTCCTAATCTTCTGTGTGAACAGACATGTTAAGGTAAGATTCTGAACCCAAACTTGATACAATGAGCAGCCGCGGCTTTTGGCCAAATAACAACAATAAATGATTAATCCTTTGGGTCAATGATTTTATATCGAGGAGGATAGGCATGACGTATCACTACATAATGTCTTGCATAAGAGGATCAGAGTTATTTATTGAGGGAAATGTGAAATATTCAAACTCTTTAGTCAAAGTCTGCAAAACTTAAACAAATATATAAAATATGGACGATAATTATAACGGGTCGTTTCTCAAGGACTCTCGACAACCATCCGGCCTCTTGATAACTTTCTTTATGGCATGGTTGATTGGCGCGACGCAAAGCAAGGTCGCCCACGTCCCTGTCAGATGGGCTATTAATAGTGTGGAATTTTGAAATTTGACTTTGATGGATTCAAGATCCCAACAAGAGCAACTCCTTTCCGTCAATTAGTGTCAATTAGCCACGTGAAATATAATTTTGACCCATCAGTCATTCCACTACTAGTACGTCTCTGAATTCAAACGGTGGCAAGCAGCAGCGTTACGGATTCAAGATTGACTTACGAATCAGAGACTTTTTATTTATGATCTATATCAAACCCAAAGTGGCTATTTATGGGTCCTCGACCACTGGTAACTGCTAGCTATTTTGTTCATTGCCGGTCTGTTCGTGACTGCTCTGGTCTTCAAAGAGGGCTTTGAAGCTGCTGCATCGCAGATCAACCAGAAGAAAACAAAACATCAAGGATAACAACATGGATGCATGTTTGCAATGTAGTTGTTGAACTGTTGACAAGACATGCCACTGCGACTAGCGAGGCAAGAAGGCTCACCTAGAATTTAGGCCCAGCCCAAGGCCCAACAACCACAAGCACAATTATTTGATTCCACGCTAACCAGCGTCCGGCAGTTGTTTTGAAAAGAACACGTGCAACAAATATGAAACATCCATTTACAATCTTGCATCAACTTCATCTTCATTATGGTGCTGCAACAAATGTCCATTTTGGGTTAGGTCAATTTGAGTAATAATAAATAGAGCAGGCCGAATTCATTTGATTATTTCAATGCACATTTTGTTTTTAATAGGACTTGCGTTCCTATGAGCATCCGGCAATATGAAGCTTTAATTATTAGAGCCAATCTCATTACCTTGTTGCAAGAGCAATGTACGGGTGGTTGCTTACATGCATTACCCGACATGAAAATTAAAGGATCCTTCTAATTATTGCATGCCGATGAAATTATAAAATTTAGATTCGCTCTCGTCAATGCCAGGCTTGCCGGCCCTCAAACTTTTTTGGCATGTGACCTCTTGTCTTTAATTAGAAGTAATAACATGATGTACTTTCACTATGTACGATCCACAAAGATCCATTATTGAAACGGACACAAAATTCCAAAAACAAAGAGCACGAGGAAGCAATATGATTTCTCCAAAGAGCCCTTTTTAAGATATATTTTGATATAACTTACATCATTCACATAAATAGCATGTGATGTGGGACTCATTTACTATTTATATAAGTGGTATAAATTATTTTAAAATATAATTTAACATTTTTCTTTCTTCAATGATATTACTATAATAGCTTATTATATTTAATTTAAGCAGTTGTTACGTTAGAATAGCCTCAATTGTTGAATGGATATAGTTAAATTTAAAATAAGAGAAAAGCTATCTTATAGCCAACTGTAAGGTAAGGACTCTGTTAAAATAATTATAACAAAGTACATTCAATGATTTTGAAAGTTGCTTTAATATAATTGAACCTTTTTGAAATAAAAGATAGGCAACTTAAGAAGGAGTGAATTGAATTTTTAAAAATTATGCAATGCTTAAATAATACTTATACAAATTTTAAATAAATTCAAAACATTAATAAATAAACTAATCAACATGTAAAAAGATAAGAGAAGAGAAAGTAAATACGAGATTTTTATATGATTTTGGCTAATCCCGCCTATATCTACACCTCTAAGCATAACAGACTTGAGAATTACACTATCAAAGCCTCCAATACTTAAAGAACTTTTACAATTGATTTTACAGATGTTAATAAATATTTACAATAAGAGATTATCCATAATCTCCTAACCCAAATATACCCTAACATTTATAACTTCTCAAAGATAAATATTACAAATAAATTTTCTCTCACACAATGTGTTTCATTATAAATGAAAGCTTAATGTATGTTTAATTACAAATAAAAGCTTAATGTGTAAATCAGAGAAATAAAAATAAGTCTAAAACCCAATAATAGTTGTATGTTTAGTAGTAACCTTAGTGATAACTCATGGATCTCTCTGTGTTTGAATTTGAATAAGTTAATTTATAGTTGTAGTTGAAAAGTAACTATTGTTGACTTTTTTGAAAAAAATTAGATCATCGTTAATTGCTATAGGTTAACCATTATGACTAGTTTAAATGACCATTGATTGAAATTTCAAATAAATGATTCACAGTTTGATGTTATCGGTTAGCTATTTATTTCCAAAGATATCAAAACATATTTTTGCTATCCATTCTTTCTAAATGATTCGCGGTTATAATTAAAAAATTATCGGTTCACCATTTTTTGTAAACAATTCACCATTATTTTTTAGAATCGTCATTTTATCAACTTTTTGTAGAACATAATTTCTGAAAATTATTGTTTGCTATTTTCAACAAACAGTTAGCCATTTGCTACAGTGAGTATTACAGTGAATTATTTTTAAAAATTATAACTTTGTCTTAAAGTTGTTGTATTTATATTATGACCCAAATCATCATAAAACTTTACAAATAAGCTCATTTTCATATTTTTAGTCAATTTCAAAGTTCTCAAACATTTTTCAATTAAGCCACAAACTTGAAAAACAACTAATTTCATGAAATCACTTTCCTTTAAGTATAAAATCTTTATATAACCAAAATAGTGATTTATAAAAAATAATTTGAGTTTTTCAAACTTAATCATTTTTTATTTTGTTTGTTATCATCAAATCAATATTATGAATACATATATGTTAGTACTTTTAATTTATTGTAATCGAATAGGTCGATAATATTGTTAGACTACATTTTAATTAGGGTAGTTATTATATTTATTTGTTGAACAAGTTTAAAAGTACATCGGCTCTTTTAATTATATTGGTTGAAAATTTTTAAAGAATTTTTTAGTATAAATAAAATTTCTAGTTTATTATTATTGTTATTATATGAGACTATTGCTCAATATTATAACTTATATTAAATGAGACTATAATTAATATTTACAATTAGAAAATTACTATAAATAATTTACATCAAATCTTATATAGTACCCTCTCTATATTTGAGAAATGTTAACTCTATTTACATTTGAAAAAGGAGAAGTCTATCTTCACTTAAATTTAAGAAAGAAAATTAAACTCTCTCCCGTCCACAATACTTTTGTAGGGAGTTTGAATCACTATATCTAGGAAATGACTCTAGCCACTTGACCCTTTGCTTAAGTGGTTAAAAGTTGTACTATTAGTTGAAGAAGATAGCACTAGTACTTCAATTTTTATTTATTTATTTAATCTTCATTTACTGATAAGGTTAATTTGTTTTCTTCTTTTACGTCTGGATCTAATTCTCTGCACTTAAACTTTGTTTCATGGTATCAAAGCTTTGTTTCCCACCAAGTGTTTGATTTTATAATTTAGTTAAGATGAATCGTGGAAATGCTTTCTCCCCTACCTCTGTTGAAAAGCTTGTTGTTAGTAATTATAACTGTTGGCGGCTTTACATGGAAGCCTATCTAGAAGAGCAAGATTTCTGGAGTCTTATTTATGGAGATGAAATACCAATACATATCCAAAACATAAATATGCTTGTTTAGTTTTTATATTTTAAATTAAACGTTCGTTATATTTTGAAAAGTACCTTAAGATACTCTTAATGTTAAATATGTTAAACTTCATCCTTATGTTATTTTTTTCCTCTTATAATAATACCTTTACAACAATATTTTTTGGAATATTAATTGAAGAAAAAAAGTAATTCATTAAAAAAAATGATAATTCATCGAACTAACCTTAAAATAACATAAAAAATTTTGCACAAAATTTATATTATTTTAATTTTAAGATTAATTTAGTAAATTGTTGTAAGGATATAAATATTATTTTAAGTTAGCTTATATTAATTTATTTATAAATAATTATTCGTGATTGTTACATATATATAAAAAAAATATTGATTTTTACACTACTATTTATTGGTTAATTTGCTAATGAATAATTATTGATCAATTTACTAATTAATTTTTTATAAAAAAATTAATTAATGTCAAGAATATTGTTGGAAGAGTATTATTGTAAAAGAAAAGAGAAAAAAAATAAGGGTAAAAATATGGCATATTTAACTGTAGAGATGTTTTGAGATATTTTAAAAATATTCAGATTAAACAAATGAGCATTCATCTTTCCCAAAATGCTGAGCTGTGTCGAAAATGTAATGTTAATTGCGACAAAGCTTTATTAGCTCTACGAACGTCGACCACTAAAGAGTACACTGACCTTGTTACAGAAGGCAGTGTGGTCGACACTTTAAAGGTTGTTCACTAAGAAGAATACAACATTTCTGAAATATTTGGAGAATGAACTTATTGGGACGACTTAAGCCAGTCTCTCGGTTGAAGAATGTTTTGTTAAAATAAAAAATTTGGGTATTGAAATTTCAGAGTTAGATACGGAGGAGCCTGCGAGTGATGCACTTTTGCTTCATTATTTTATGCGTCCTTTGCAGAAAGAGCTGATGCCTTCCGTCTCTTCGATAAAAGCATGGGTAAAAATCAATCCTTGCACTAAGGGAGAGTGTCATAAATTAGTGCAGCAACTTAACCGCTGTTATTTTTAGGTCACTTTTTGCTATTGTTTTATTCTAGATGAACAAGTCAGTAAGGTTGTTTAGTCTTCATTTTACCGAGGAGTCAGTCACAGTCTTTGTTTGCTGAATAAGTTTTGCCTCTTCTTAGTTATGTTCATTGAGATTTTTTAAGAGAGCTTTCCCTAGAAATTGAAGTTGTACTCTTAAGGTGAAGAAGGCAGCACCAGCACTTCAAATTGTTTCCTTTGTATTATTTTCTTTTATCTTCATTGAGTAACAAAATTAATTTGTTCTCTTCTTTTGTATCTGGATCAAATTATCGGCGCTTAGATTTCTTTTTTCTTTCTTTATTTTTTTGGGGCCCCAAGCATCGTATGTAGGTATTGTTACCATCGCTCACCATTAGACATTTTTTCTTTTTTAATGACCAAATTAATGAAGGATAAGAATCTACGAAACAGGGACTGCTTATTTGTTGTCCGTGTTTATATATAAAAAGATAAATTTCTTAAGCAAAATTAAAAAAAAATGGCCAGAGAATCACACTTTGAAGATTACAAAAAAAAAAAAAAATTACCCGAAAAAAATATGCTTGCGTTTTTTGAGTATTCTTGGAAGTTGTGTCAAATTAGGTTCATTCGACGACAGAAGTTAAAGATTGACAAGGTACAGATGATGAGACTCGGCACCTCCTCGTCTCACGCCAGATGGCATTTATTTAGAGAGCATGTTTACGAGTCGGAGTAGGTCTCAGTCGGAATCGAGTTATACATTTCAGTAATAAAAAAAAAATATTGGATTATTATTATGGGTTCGTGTGACAAGCGTCATTTCCTAGTATTTCTTATCTTCCGGGCTCTTATAGTGAAAGAAGACAGAAGTAAGTGGCTAAGACTGATTTTTTTTTTTTAATTTACAATTGAACTATCTTTTTGCACTAAATTTAAAAGACTAAGGAGTTGTTTTTTTTTAATTTTGAAATCTGAATTTTAATTATTTTTAAATATTTATAGTTTATAGTTTGTTTGTTTTTTATAAGTTATGTCTAATTATAAGATACTTAAGTTTGAATAAAAAAGTTATGTCTGATTATTTCAATTTTTTCTCAATGGAACATTAATATTCTCATTAATACCTTTATTAAATATATTTATTTTTTATTATATAAATTATCTTTTTATTATTTTTTATTTCACTTTTCTATGTTCCATGCATATTTAACTATTAATTTTTTTTATTGTGAATAAGAATTTGAAACACAATCAAAATTTATGAGAATGTGTTTCGTAATATATCCACCTCATTTATAATTGCTATTTTTATAATAAATTTTGAATTTTATTTAATACTTAATTTTAGTTCAAATGATTAAACAATTCTTGGTTGTTTTACATAATTAACAAGAAAAAAATCATATAATTAAAAATAACATTAATAAGTATCATTTGCTAATATAAAAAAAAAACATGTGTTAGATATATTTTTTATTTCTCTAAACAATGTCAAAATTTTTTTTTACTAATCAAATAATTTTTTTATAATTATCATTTGTTTAACAAATAAATATAAGAATTGTTTATATTCATAAGATTATACATGTGAAAACATCATATTTCAGATTTTTCTTTTAAAAAAAAACAATCTCACACTTATATTCTTTAAAAAAAAAGTTATTGAGATATATACGTAATCATAAATTTTTATACTTTAATTAAATTTAAATTTATTCAGATTTTAGGTAAAAATAAAAACATATTAAAGAGACTAATTTAGAAGAGGATCCTAATCCTATTCATATAACACGTATGTTTCGTCATGTGGTGTGAAGCACGTAAACAAGAATGCAAAGCTTCGTACCAACTTGCCATATGCGGCATGCATGGCGAAGATAACATAAAGAAAGCGCATAAAATCACAACCATTACGATGGATGTATGTAAGTATCTTTGGAAACAACACTTTTGCTGTGTTAATGCTGGCGGCGGACTTGCAGAAGCAAATATTTTGTCTTCTCGTCAGAGACCCTCGTGCCTCTTAATGTCACCAACTCATAGATTCTTGTTCATCGGTTTCTTCAACAACGGCCTTTTTGTGCGTAAAGCAGCATATACCTATATATGTAACAAGTCATTTCATGGTTGCTTCCCGAACGATATGCTAAACTATTTTCTCTGGTTTTTACAAATTTGTTTTTGTTGTTTGCTCAATATCCGTGTTGGGATCGTGGTATAGGAGTTGCTGTTTGTTTGAATTTATATAGCAGGCATGTTTTGTTGGCTTCTTGGATATTTATAACTACGTTAATTAAGACGTTATCTTTTTGGTAATCAGTTCATTTCTAGTGTACTCTAGTTTCATGGTCATGTAGATATTATTACGTTGGATTGATACAAAATTTGTTTGGATGATCAAATGATATGATATGTTCACTCTTAATGTTTTTATCAGCAATGAAGCTTTTGAGTACGGCCCCTACGCGCAAATAATGTGTTTCGGTTTTTTTTTTTTTTTTGGGGGGGGGGGGTTCGGTCATTTTTTTTTTCAGAGAAATTAAAGAAATTGTGCAATTCCTTTTATCTGCAGATTTGTTCATCATCCTTTGCTGGGGTGAGAGCTGAAGAAGCGGATCAACAATGGACAAGACAGCGATTGCCCTTGAAGCTATCAGCAAGGAAGCTGTTGATCTGGTAATCATTTCTAAGTTAACGATGCTATTATTTTTCTTATGCTTGAGAGAAAAAGTTCCTAAAATGGAAGTTGATTCTGGCAGGAGAACATACCCATTGAAGAAGTTTTCGAGAACCTAAAATGTACAAGTGAGGGTCTCAGTTCTGATGAGGTTCAAAGGCGATTGGATCTTTTTGGACACAACAAACTTGAAGAGAAAAAGGTGTCTCTACAAGTACTTGCAGCTTCTATTTTCCTCTTTCCAATTTATCTTGAACTTACTTTTATTATTTCTTTCACAGGAAAACAAAATACTCAAATTTTTGGGCTTTATGTGGAATCCTCTTTCCTGGGTTATGGAAGCAGCTGCACTTATGGCCATCACTCTTGCTCGTGGAGGGGTAAGTCCATAGAAAAGTATTTTTGCTTTTATAATGGATATGTGGACTTGAGAGAATTTGATTGCATTGAAAGTGGTAGTGATAAACAATATCTTGTCAGGGCAAGGATGTCGATTACCATGATTTCGTTGGCATCTTGGCTCTCCTTATTATCAATTCAACCATCAGCTTTATAGAGGAAAATAATGCTGGAAATGCCGCTGCTGCCCTTATGGCTCGGCTTGCTCCAAAAGCCAAGGTTTGCCTACTTGCACACTTATTCCTTGAGAATTTTCCCGTGATCTCATTTTTCATTTACCTCAGCCTGGAAAATTTGTATTCTTCATCCGTAGATCTAATTGTTTTCGCCAGGTTTTACGAGATGGAAAGTGGAGCGAAGAAGATGCTTCTGTGTTGGTTCCTGGAGACATTATTAGTATCAAGCTAGGAGACATTATCCCTGCTGATGCTCGTTTGCTTGAAGGAGATCCTCTGAAAATTGATCAGGTACCCTATCATGCCACTTTGAGAAATAATTGTTTTAAAATGCTTCTAATCAGTGTTAAGATCCATATACTGACGGTTTCCATATTTAGTACTTTATGATTGCTCATTTATTAATCACACAAGATGTTGACCAATTGAAAGCTTAGTAACTACTCAATTTGTCCAGGGGTTGTAACGATAACATTTTCTTTTTGCAGTCAGCTCTTACAGGAGAGTCACTCCCAGTAACCAAAAATCCTGGTGATGGAGTTTATTCTGGCTCAACATGTAAACAAGGTGAAATTGAAGCAGTTGTTATTGCAACTGGAGTACATACTTTCTTTGGAAAGGCAGCTCACCTTGTGGAATCGACAACACACGTTGGGCATTTTCAGCAGGTTCATCTTAGAAACTCTTCTCAACCAAATATGGACTGAACTCGATGCTTATTTGGGAAAACTTTAAGCTGGTTACTCTGTTGCTATCGTAAACGTCCAGCTTTAGAAATTTACAACCAAAACAACGCTGCTTATTTATGAGGCATTGTTAGTATTGCACATAATGTAACCTGAATGTCAGGATTACGGATTTGAGATAGCATTTTGCTCTATGTTTTCAGGTCTTAACTTCGATTGGGAACTTCTGCATTTGCTCCATCGCCATCGGAATGATCATTGAAATTATCATAATTTATGGGCATCAACAAAGGGCGTATCGAGTTGGGATAGACAACCTTCTCGTGATACTCATTGGGGGTATTCCCATTGCTATGCCAACAGTACTTTCTGTTACAATGGCTATTGGTTCTCATCGTTTATCTCAGCAGGTCTCTGAATCTAGAATTCATCCATATCTTCATATATGTCAAGGATATATTAAAGGTCAACTTAAACATTACTTGACCTCTTTTGCAGGGAGCTATAACAAAGAGAATGACAGCTATTGAGGAAATGGCTGGGATGGATGTGCTTTGCAGTGATAAAACAGGGACTTTAACTCTCAACAAGCTTACAGTGGACCAAAATTTGATAGAGGTGGTAAATTTGTTCCATACTTATCATTTAACATCAGTAACTGAAATGATGTGACTGTGGATGGATTTCCTTATAATAAACGGCTTCAGAGCATATTTCGGTGCAAGGTTCATGTTGCGCCAAGTAAGTGAAGCAAAAGTGTTCATAGGACTGTTGTTATGTCATTAATGTGCACCCCTTGTTGATTGCCATTTTCTATTCAGTATCCACTTCAGTTTTTCCTTACTACGCCCCTGATATAGACTCCAACTTTCTGAATAACTTATCTGATCTATCATAATTAACCAACTACCACAATGGAGTTTAAGTCATTAGTTATTATCAACATCTGTTTCCCTTCAGGTTTTTGCTAATGGCGTTGACAAGGATATGGTCATTTTGACGGCCGCAAGAGCTTCAAGGTTGGAGAATCAAGATGCCATTGACGCTGCAATTGTTTCAATGCTTGCTGATCCTAAAGAGGTACCAACTTCGATCAATAAAGAACAATTTGTTTGAAAAATCTCAAGCATAATGCGACATCACGTTCCCGGAGAGGAAAGACCTGCATAGGTCTATTACTGCTTAGATTTGTAAATGCTGATGAACGTTTAGTTGCTTCAAAATATTGTGAAACTCCTGTACCGATTGAAATGTTTTCTTGTATATTGGAAGGCACGAGCTGATATTACTGAAGTTCACTTCCTTCCCTTCAATCCAACTGACAAGAGGACAGCTCTCACATACACTGACAAAAATGGTAAAATGCACAGAGCGAGCAAAGGTGCACCAGAACAGGTACAAAGCATATCAGTTTGAGATGAAAGATTTCTCACCAATCTGCCGGTATCATTTAATAATAGAAGTAATCATCTTCTTTTATGTTCATTTTAGATTCTTAATTTGGCCTGGAACAAAGCAGATATAGAGAAGAAGGTTCACTCAGTGATTGATAAATTTGCTGAGCGGGGACTCCGATCCTTAGGAGTTGCTCGACAGGTAATGACATATTTATCAATCCTATAATCTCCTGGAATTTCATATCTTTGTTTCCTTTTTCAAAGAAAGAGCACTGTCACCTGTAGGAAGTACCAGCTGGTACCAAAGACAGTCCTGGTGGCCCGTGGGAATTCATTGGCCTTCTCCCTCTCTTTGATCCTCCCCGTCATGACAGTGCCGAAACAATTAGGAGAGCTCTAGATCTTGGTGTTAGTGTTAAAATGATTACAGGTGAGTATCACAACTGATTAACTTCTATTTTCTCTTCCTGGCTGCACTTGTTATGCTCTATGATTGGTAGGTACCACTGTAGTCTTCAAGCTGAATCTGTTTGTGGAATTGAACACTACCACCGTTTGAGTATCTACTCCATTGAAATAATATTCCCGTACTAATTTTTTTTTTTTTAATGATATTTACCAGATTCATATGTCGGTTACTTTTCTAGGTGATCAACTGGCAATTGGTAAAGAGACAGGGAGACGTCTTGGAATGGGTACAAACATGTATCCTTCATCAGCTTTGCTTGGTGAAAACAAGGACACTATTGTAGGTCTACCAGTTGACGATCTCATTGAGAAAGCGGATGGATTTGCTGGCGTCTTTCCTGGTAACTCTATACATTTGTGCCATGGTTCGTAAGATTTGGAAGTCTATTCTGTATGCCGGGTCCTGATTCCTTGCTTTCCGGCAGAGCATAAGTTCGAGATTGTGAAACGACTACAAGCAAGAAAACACATAGTTGGAATGACTGGTGATGGAGTCAATGATGCTCCTGCATTGAAGGCAGCAGACATAGGAATCGCAGTGGCAGATTCTACAGACGCTGCTCGCAGTGCTTCTGATATAGTTCTAACTGAGCCTGGGCTGAGTGTAATCATTAGTGCTGTTTTAACAAGCCGTGCTATCTTTCAGAGAATGAAGAATTACACCGTAAGCAAAAGTTATTTTTTCATGCTTGAAGTAAGTAGAGTTTTCAGTAACATTTGGGGTTATTATCTCAGAATACTAAGTTTCTGAATCACCTTTTGTATCCAGATATACGCAGTGTCGATCACAATACGTATAGTTGTAAGTTTCCCATATGTTTGGTTAAATCTCCCCTATTTTGATTCCTGGAATCATTTAGATATAATGCTTTCGATATTAGTACTATCCCCCGTGATGATCACTTTTCAATAGCGAATTGTTCTATAAAACAGTTGGGGTTTTTGCTGCTCACCTCAATCTGGGAGTTTGATTTCCCTCCCTTCATGGTCCTAATCATCGCCATTCTTAATGATGGTAATACCCGTTAAGTTTCACTCGTCTTTGCATGCAACTATTATCACATAAATGCGTAGTGATGCCCTGCCCCTCTGTTTCGATATGCTTAATTGTTATCTTGATTTGTGTACTGGTTCCCAGGTACTATCATGACAATATCCAAAGACAGGGTCAAGCCATCACCATCTCCTGATAGTTGGAAGCTCCGTGAAATTTTTGCAACAGGCGTCGTCATTGGAAGTTACCTTGCCCTGACCACAGTTATATTCTTCTGGGCTATTTTTGAAACCGATTTCTTTCAGGTTAACGGATTTTCTAATTAATCATTCTAGCCTAGTTAAAAATGATTTGGGAAAAAAACACCGAGCCTCATTCCAATTGCAGTTCATAATAATTTGCGATTCACTCTTCTCCCTTATGGCAGAATCATTTTCATGTACAAAGTTTGAGGACGACTGGTGCTAAAAAAATCCCCAAGGTACTGAATGGACAGCTAGCATCCGCTGTCTACCTTCAAGTTAGTACCATAAGCCAAGCATTGATATTTGTGACTCGGTCTAGGGGCTGGTCATTCACGGAAAGGCCTGGTCTTTTGCTTGTTACTGCCTTCATCATCGCTCAACTGGTAAGCGGCTTAAATGTTTTAGGTATATATGTTGTAGTAATGTTAAGGACCAAAATATTATTTCTTATCACGTAATGATCTTGTCATACATCTTCAACCTTGATTCATGTTCCTTGTTTTTTTATTATTTAAAAAAAAATCCTTGAAGAATTGCGTCCGCAGACGTGGATATTTTACAGTGATCTAACTTCTGAAAGAAAGATATTTACAGGTAGCAACTTTGATATCTGCGTTGGCAACTAGTGATTTTGCTGGAATCCATAAAATAGGTTGGCGCTGGACAGGTGTCATCTGGCTCTACAACATTATAATTTACATGCTGCTTGATCCTATTAAGTGTGCTGTTAGATATGCACTCAGCGGCAGAGCTTGGAGTCTGGTGTATAACCGACGGGTGAGTGAATTGAATCCCTCCAGCCTTCCTCTCACGACTTTCTCTCCAGGCCAGCTAGCGAGTGGTGCGCGTTATTAATTGTTATTTGATATCTTTGCAGACGGCCTTAACCACCCAAAAGGACTTTGGTAGGGAAGCTCGAGAAGCTGCATGGGCATCTGAACAGCGAACACTTCACGGCCTTCAGTCTATGGACGCAAAGATTGACAAGCACGCATTCAAGGACATTAACATCATGGCTGAAGAAGCCAGAAGACGCGCAGAAATCACAAGGTTTGTTGAAATGCATACATACTTGGCAACTGATCTATAACTTCAGGTAAGCATACGTTCCATCCTTGTACACAATGTAACACATCCATTTCATGCATCGCAGACTAAGGGAGCTTCACACTTTGAAAGGCAAAGTCGAATCCTTTGCAAAGTTGAGGGGATTAGATGTTGATCATGTCAACCCTCATTACACAGTCTGAATGGCCTTCCTTTTCTTCACTTGTTATTTACTTAGCATGCATATCCCTATTCAAATTAGTGAGCTCAAATGCAGGCATTTCTGTGAACTATCAATAAAAAGTTGTAAAAGCGTGATCTTTTGTTGTGCCTCTTTCGCGTTGCAAGTGTAGTATATTTTTCCCCCTGTAAGTTTGCGCCTGTGGAGAAAAATTAAATAAATCTTATTGTATCTTGACTTTTAACTTAATACGCATTTCCCTTTTTGAATTACCACTTTTCCTTTCCCTTGTGATTTGGTTAATATTTTATTGTGATGCCTTAATTTATAAATTCATAATTATTTAAAAGATGGGGCTATTTGCATTCTTGAACTTATTCTAAATATTTTATTATTTTATATTCTTATTTGTTAAATTTAAAAAAAATGGAACTATTTGAACCCATCAATTTACTCAATAAAATTATTTTTAAAAATAATTTTTTATCATCAAAATACCCTTAAATTACAACCATGGACATTAGAGTATAATAAAAAAAGAAAAAAACTAAAAATTTTACTCTTTAAACTCATCTTTGTAATCAATATAATTTTATACAATCCTAATTAAATTTTCATTAAACTCTAATCAATCAAGAATGTGATTCTTCTATCAAGTCATATATTTTTGTTAAATAGATACATGTTATTCTATTCTAAGTTGACGAAGTTGGGTGTTATTGATTTGATGGACATTGATTTTATGGAGAAACAAAAACAATTATCAACAATAATTTGAATCATGAACTAGTATGATTTTTTTTTTATTTAGGCTTGACTTTTGTTTTTTTTTTTTCTGCTTTCCATTCAAAATTGATAGAGTATACTGGCAAATTTTCCCTTCGTTTGAATCATGAACAGAGTTGCTTGTTCTTTGACTTTTTGTTGAAATTCATAAATCTGCACTTTAATACTTGCAATTTAAGAGGGGAATCTGCTATAATTTTTTAATTAATCAATTTCATACTATTCGTTAGAATATATATATTATGATATGTCATAATATATATATATTATAGCCACATTGTCACAATCAAAATTCGATAGTATACAATAACAGGAACATTATAACAGTAATATGGTTGTTTTCATAGGAGTTCTTTGATTCGATAAATAATGTTTTATTTTAGAAAAATAAAAAAATAAAAAATTTAAGTGTCTAATCAGGTGCAAGAGCCGAAAACTTTGGTTATAGGGGCATTGGTCTTGTGAATAATGTTAAAAAAAAGAAAACGAAGTTCAGATCGTTAAAGAATAAAAAATATATAAATTTTGAAATGAGTTAAAAAAAAGAGTGTGAATTGAATATTGAGTTAGGGAAGAAAATTATGATATGTCAGTGTCTATAAAAAAAGAAAAATTATATTAAAATTATAATAAAAGTAGAATTTAGGTATCGTAAAGGATTAAATAATGCATTTATTATAAAAATTAGAATGAGAATGAGCTGAAATCGAAATAAGAAATACCTCTAAACTAATTGGAATTCACTAAATTATCATATATATATATATATATATGTATGTATATGTATATGTATATATGTATGTATGTATTTTTGAACTTCTAATATAATTTAAGACGAATCATGTATATTTTAAAAGAAAAAAGAAATTGAATTTTTACAGCGGTTACCACCTAGTATTTTTTCCATGGTGTTCCACCCCTAATCTAATAATAATGCTACGTTTACTAAACTGGAATCGAAATGAGCTAGAATTGACATGAACAGGCATGAAAATGAGTTGAAATCTAAATAAGAAATGGGAATCAGAATAAGTTATTTACTTCAACTTTAGGAATTAGAATTAGAATCAAAATGAGCTGGATTGTATTAATTTGTTTACTTTATCTTGGAATCGAAATTTAAATGAGTTGTATTGCATTAATTTGTTTACTTTGTCTTGGAATAGGAATCGAAATAAGTTAAATTGTAACAAATTACTAAAAAGTACTTAATGAATTATTATAATAAATAATATTTTATATTTTAATTATAGTAATTATTTATTAAAAAACTATAATTATTAAAATATTATTATTAATTAATTAATAATTATTTAATAATAATATATTAACTATCATGATTATTTATTCAAAAAATATAATTATTAATATACTTTTATAGATAATGTATTAATATATTAATTAATTATTATTATTAATATATGAATTAATTGTAATAATTATATTAATGATTATTATGATAGTATGTTAATTAATAATAATAATATATGAATTAATTATAATAGTTATATTCATGATTATTATGATAATATATTAATTAATTAATTATAATAATAACATATTAATTATTGTGATTATTTATTCAGAAACCATAATTATTAATGTATTTTATTAATAATTAATACATTTTTATTAATAATATATCAATATATATATATATTAATAATATATGAATTAATTATAATAATTATATTACCAATTATTATAATAGTGTATTAATTAATTATAATAATACAAATATTAATTATTGTGATTATTTATTCAAAAACTATAAATGTTGATATATTTTTGTTAATAAGGTATTAATATTTCAATTAATAATAATAATTTTTTAATTATTGAGATTATTTATTCAAAAACTATAATTATCAATATATTCTTGTTAATAATATATTAATATATTAATAATAGTAATAATTAATTAATCAATTAATAATAATAATATATGAAACAATTATAATAATTATAATTATTTTTTATAATAGTATATTAATTAATTAATATAATTATAAAAATATATTAATTTAAAAAATGATATTTTTTAAATATTAAAATATCAATAGGGTAAAATAGAAAGTTCAAGGAATGAGAGATTGATTCCCACCTCCTCTCATGAGAATCAATCTCTCATTCCCTATTCTTAAATAGTGGTATGTCTCATTATTCCAATTTCGATTCATTCTCTATTTTTGCAAAGTAAATGCCATCAATTATTGCGATTTCGGATTCTGATTTCCTAATCCTAGAAGTTTCTGCTTTTGAATTACTGATTGTCTTCAAGTTTTAATTGAAAAATGCTACAAGTTCTTCTCTCAACCAACAATTTACTAGTCACTCGGTCTTTGGGTGGATGTTCACGAATTTTGGAGGATAGCATTTCGAATCTCCAAAAATGTATTGTTGACGTAATTTATTCCTTAAATATAATGTGTACTTGAGTAAATGTAGTCTTTTCTTTTACTAACTATAAATGGAGTTAACATCCTTCAATTATTAGTAAAGGACTTCACGTTAAAAGCTTGGGTAGTACTTTATAAGAATTGGTATAAACTGATTTATAATTATTAATTACAATCTCATGTAATATGAATTGTAATTTGAGAAATAGTCTCATGTTTAAAAAAAAAATCATTAACTAGCTAATGCGGATATTAACCATTAAATGATCAATAAATCTCATTAGTACAATTCCAAATATAATGAAGATAGTGTAACTTTTTTTTTAATTTGAGTCTTTTTAACACACTATCAGTTGTTTACTTTACCCAAGCAGCCCACTCCATCTCCAAATTAATGAATTAAACATTTTATTTGCGGCTCATTGTTGGGTAGGGAGTTTACTATTCTTGCATGCTATCGTGTGTACTTAAATAGCAAATAAAATGTGCAATTCATTAATTCGGAGATGGAGTGGGCCGCTTGGGTAGAGTAGAAGACTGATAGTGTGTTAAGAAGACTCAAATTGAAAGAAAAAGTTACACTATCTTCATTGTATTTGGAATCGTACTAATGAGATTTATTGATCATTTAATGGTTAATATCTGCATTAGCTAGTTAATGATTTTTTTTTAAACATCAGTCTATTTCTCAAATTATAACTCATATTACATGAGATTGTAATTAATAATTATAAATCAATTTATATTAATTCTTATAAAGTGCTATTCAAGTTTTTAACGTCAAGTCCCTTGCTAATAATCGAAGGATGTCAACTCTACTTACAATTGGTAAAAGAGAAGATTACATTTACTCAAGTAATCATTATATTTGAGGAATAAATTACATCAACAATGCATTTTTGGAGATTCAAAATACTACCCTCCAAAATCCGTGACCATCCACCCAAAGACCGAATGACTAGTAAATTTAATAGTTGAGAGAAGAACTTATAGCATTTTTCAATTAAAACTTAAAGATAATCAGTGATTCAAAAGTAGAAATTTCTAATCCAGAAAGTAAACGCATATTATAACTTAATATAAGTTGAGCCAATAAAGAGAGCTCAAACCAATTGAGTGCTCCTCACAATTGTGACGTAATTTAAAATGTTGGTAAGGATAAGAAAAAATAAACACATGTAACAAAATATTATGATTTTATTAAATCAACGTGTACATGTCTGATGTATCTGTTATGAAGAAAGGCAATTTGTTGCCCAAAAAAAAAAGAAAGAAAAAAGGAAAGCTGAAAGAATTAAATAAAACACATCTTGATAACGTTTATTGTTGATGTACCAATTGTTTCTCGTATTGGCATAGAATGAGGTTATGATTTATGAATTAGTGATTTGGGAATTGGCTTAGGGGACCAATTCCTCACTTGGTAGAATAATGTAATAACCATTTTAACTCATCAAATTGTTGGATTGATGAATAAAAAATATTTTATTTTAGTTATCATTTATTATATATATAATAAAAAATATTTTATATTTATATTTATAAATATATAAATAAATTTTATTTAACATTATATTCATTTCAATCATTTATATTCTCACAAAATTTAATAATAATATTTACTAGACCCATAGGACAACTTTGAACTCTACAGTGTTTTTAAAATTAAATTTTAATAAATATTTAACAAATTCTTTTCACAGCTAATTATTTCTACTATATAGTTAACAAAAATTATTTCAAAAGTTATAATATTATTAAACTGGCCCTTATTCAAGAACCAAGGATTCATTTTTAAAATATAATAATATATAATCTTATTTTATTTTATAATTAATATTTTGTGGTACTTCAATTCCATTAAAGAATAATCAATGACAAAAGTTGATTAGAGTGTCTAATTGTTTAAAATTGCCTAGAACAAAACACATATTTATCTAAAGCATGGAACACATCTTATTTGCATAAGAACTGTACCGTTTCCCCCAAACAAATACTAGTATGTACTATAGAATTAAAGGTTTGCTAATATCTTACAAATGTATACTTTCACCCAAATTTTATTTTATAGAAGACATACAAGCACACGATCTAAATGTGAGAGTTATAATTCACCACTCAGCCTTTTGGTTGAGTGGCACATATAACTCTGTTATTGCTTGTTTAAAGAGTCATTCAATGTGATGGTTAAATCAAACATATATGTAGAGCTTTTCAAGTGCAGATACTGTGTGGATTCACATTAATATCTTATGGTCTCAACATATTTATTTTCTATATGTATATAACATCATGTGATGTTAACGTGAATATGCATTTAAGTATTCGCATATGAGAATAATATATATATTCTCTCAAAAGTCTTCTCATTTATATACTCACAATTACGAGCTAGTTTGGGATTGTTGTTGAAATTCAACAAACTTCTTATTTCATAATTTTTTATGGAAGCAATGTTTAATAAATTTTATAAGAACAACTTATTTCATAATTTTCTCCATTTTCTTAGTAGCTTTTAAAAGTAGGCATAGTATTGCTTTTCATAAGTAACTTATTCAGTTAGCTACCATACCTTTTCAAAATTCATATTATAACCTTGTATTTTAATAAAAAGATAATTATATTTAAAAATAAAAAATAATTAAAATTTATATCTATTTTGATCATTATATAGTAAAACAACACTTCGTGATAAAATTTACTAAAAGCATATACTTTATTTTTCAAACTCATAGTAATTGCAACAACACAGTTTATCAAATACCAAGAAATTTTTTTAATCAATAGTTTATTTCATCTGCACAATCAAAATAATTTATTTTGTCAACCTATTTAATTCCAAAGTGGACCTACATCCCTTTTTCCCTTCTTATATATAAGACTAAGGGCCCGTTTGAGATTGTATTTGAGAGACTTAAAAGTAATTTTAAAAATTTAGAAGTTGATTTTGGTTTCTAGTTAAAAAAAAAATTAAAATGACTTTTATCAAAATCAGCTCTTCCTACAACTGATTTTAAAAAGTAGGAAAAGAGTAAATTTTAGATTCTGATTTTAAGAATCAATTTTATCATTTAATATGATTTCATAAATATCCTTATAATTATTACTTAAACTCATAATTATCCTTATTTAAATTTAAAAAATAATATTTTAATTTTTTTATTATAATTCATGCATTCTCTTTGTTCGCTCTATTTTTTTATTTTTTACATTATATCAAAAGTTCTTTATAGCAATATAATGAAAATGTTATTGTTAATTAAAATTATTATAATACACAATTAAAATCAATAGCCTATAATATTCTTTTAGTTAAGATTATTATAAAACACAACTAAAATTTATTATATATTTTTTATATGTGTAAGTAAATTTCATCCTACATTATATATATTTTAGTTATTTATTTTCTTATAATAGTCTAATAATAAAATTTACTAAATATTAATAACTACTCTAAAAATTTATAATATTTTTGAAAATAAAATTTAGTAGATATTTAATTAATTTTCATCATAACTGATTATTTTTATAATATAATTAACGATAATTATTTTAAAAATTATAATATTCTCAAATTAACCCTAAGCTCATTATATAATTTCTATTTAAAATGCCTACGCAGCAGTTAAGCATATTATAATTTTCTTAAAAACTGCTTTTAGAGTTAATTATTATTATTATTATTATTACTCACGTGGAGAGTGGTTGCGCGAATGATGCTCCGTCAGTTGGGGGGGCCTTATCCAATATCCATCATGTGGATTGCACTCTTGTCTTTTGCTAGTCACACGTGTATTTCACTAATTTTTAAATCACAGAAGCAAATCCACTGAATTATTTGGCAAATAATATTTAAAAATATTTATATATTATCTATACAAGTAACAAGATAAGAATATAATTTATATTTATATACGCGACTCCTATGGAATCATCATGTGCAATAAATAAAAATATTAGGCTTTTTTAGAATTTCAAAATAGTATTTTAATATTTTTTTCCGATCATGATAAAATAAAGCATAGCATTACTGCATCCAAATGAATTATTAATTTTGTTATAATAGAATCTTTTTAAATTTTTTATTATATTTTATTTATTGGCTACGGCAGGATACTATTATGGTCCAATGCAGTGCGCAATCACCTCACTTCGCCGCACCAACCACCAAACAGGCAATCTCCTCAAAAGCCTCGGCGAGTTGTCTGAGAAAGTGAGAATCACGTGCGGTAAATGCTGTCCACGCAATTTCCAAGTCAATCAGCAGTTCCCCTTTGACCAATCGCATTACGCAGTACGTGTGTACACGCGCTCCTGCTTATTCGATTCAAATAAAAATTTGCAATTTATGCGTTACTCCGCTTTTCTTCGAACCAATGCATTAGTTACAACTCAAGACTTTGTTTAGATATTTTTTTATACTCGCAATTTTTTTTTTAAAAAAAAATTCTTAGGATGGCCTATACAAACTTTCATTGAAGTAGTTAACAAGTGAAAGAAAATAAAATTTAAATAAAATTATATCCTATCAAAAACTTTCTTACAAGACAGCGTTGCATTGCTGACAGTCAAGTTGAACTTTACATTTTGTAAAATTTTGACGTCCAGATTAGATAAAAATAATGCTGTACGGACACCCTGATTATTATGATATCTCTGAAAGTGAAATTATTAATTAATTTTTTTTTTTCAGATACCAACTATATTCTGAAAACAGTATCGATTAATGAAATTATCCTTATTCCACAGAATATTGCAACATTAGCAAGCAGAATTGTCTTCGCATTATAACAAACGATTAAATGAACACATACATATCAACAAGCCTCTTCAAGAAATTAGCTTACTCATCTCTGTCTTCCCTGTAAGAGTATGCTTGCCCTATGCCCACCGCCAGGCTAACAAAAGTACGAACTTGCTGAGTTGTGAAATAGATTTTATTTTTGAGCACGTGATAGTTTTATTGCATGTCATAGTCATAAAAACATTTCATACCACATGTTATGATGTTTTGCTGGATGCCCATCAACACTAACCGTGATTACGCGGATAAAAGCCTGAGCTTAAGCATGGCTCTCATGAGCAGCAATTGTTATTGGTCGTGTCCGCTTTCATGTATTTGTTTTGTTCTATTTGAATTATTTTAGTTTTCTCACTTTGTCATGCAAGTTTTCGTTAGCTCCGAAATCCCAATGACGATGTATCTTATGCCTTTTCTTGTATAATGTCTATTAATTCCACCATGTCAAGGAATCAAAATCAGAGTTTTTGGACGAGTCCTGTGTACAGTTATCTGGGATACATTTATTATATATTAAGACATTGATTTCACTGATTAGTCACAAACTTGGCTTAGGGTAGCTGAGTTTATACTCCTGTCATTAATGGAGTTGAAATTGCTTGGCTCCAACCCTGTGTCAGCTTCTTTGATATTTCAAAACGGAGGAACAACATCTTCAAGCTTCAGGCACGGGTTTAGCATCAGATTCTCGCCCAAGCTTTGTTCTTGCAGAGGTAATTGAAATATTAGAAGCTTATGTTATTGTTTAAATCTGTTCGGTTCTGTTGTAAGTTTTTCAATTCATTTCTATGTTCAGGGGTGTTTCCAAGGGTTTCCCAAAATGCATATTTGTGTAAGATAGGTATCGGTTCAAGTGACCAAGAAAATCTTGTGAAAGGCGATTATGTGTATCGGATTAATGAAGTAAATGGGGCAGGTTCAAGCATTTTTTGCAGGAACCTGAGAGTGCTTGATTTCTTCAATGATGAATATGATGGTGTTGTTGTTGACCCAAAGAGATTGCCCTCTGATCCCGACACCTTCGCTTCAATCCTTCGTTTCTCTCTTATTCATTGGAGGAGGATGGTAAATTAATTTAATGAATTGAGATTTTTCACTGTTTAGTTGATGATGTGTGGGCACTGAATAAGTTGTTACCTTACAGAAGAAGAAGGGAATTTGGCTCAAGTTGCCGATGGAAAATGCAGAGCTTGTTCCAATTGCTGTGAAGGTGATTTCTAGATACTTAATAAGACTTTCTCTTTTTTGTCCCGTTCACTTTTGAGTCACTTTATTTAACCTGAGTACTTTGACTACAGGAAGGGTTCAAGTACCACCATGCTGAACCAGCATATTTGATGTTAACATATTGGATTCCTGATGGGCCTTGCATGCTTCCTGGTAACGCTACTCATCAAGTAGGAATTGGGGGATTTGTCATCAACCACAAGAATGAGGTTAGCTGCTTGAGTTTCTGATTTTAGGAAAAAGAATAAGACGATAATAGGATTGCTTTTGCTAGTTGGGGCCTAATATTTATTATGTCTAAAGAGCGATTTCATACCTAAAATATTGTGTGTTTGCACTAGCAATAGGAAGTTATTAGCTATGGATATAGTCTTGATACAAACTCTCTATAATGATTGTCGTGTCAGGTTCTAGTTGTACAAGAGAAATACTGCAATCCAGCATTTGCTGGTCTTTGGAAATTGCCAACTGGCTTCATTGTTGAGGTACATGTTCGAGTTTGGATCTTCACATCAAAAATGGCTTTCATTTGATAAATTTTGTTTTAACTAGTAAAATGTTTGGCATATCAGTCAGAGGAAATTTTTAAGGGAGCTGTAAGAGAAGTCAAGGAAGAAACTGGGGTAAGAAATTTGCACTTGTTCATAAGCTTATCTATTATGGCATTGATTTTTTCAAAAAAAAAAAAATTGCATTTGTATTATTTCTCAGGTTGATACAGAGTTTGTTGAAGTTATAGCATTCAGGTAATGACCTAAAATACTTTTATACTCACAAATTATGCAACAACATGCTTTCAAGGCTCTAGTATCTAATGTACTGTATACCTGGAATTTCAATTTCAGGCATGCTCATAATGTTGCTTTCGAAAAGTCAGATTTGTTCTTTATCTGCATGCTAAAACCTCTATCAACTGAGATCAAGGTTGATGATCTTGAAATCAAGGGAGCCAAGGTAATCAAATCATATTCTGATTACTTCATCAGATGAATTTTTATTTATTTATTTATTTATTTTTAATTTCTGATTTTTGATGGTGTAGTGGATGCCCTTGATGGAGTTTGTAAAGCAACCACTAATCCAAGGAGACTGCATGTTCAAGAAAGTAATAGATATATGCATTGCCCGGCTGAGGAAACGCTACTGCGGATTGTATCCTCAGCAACTGGTCTCAGCATTTGATGGTCAGACATCTTCACTGTATTACAATGATTCTGACACACAAGACACCAACTGTATAGGCAATTGAAGTTGAAGCCATTCAATTCAATCAGCTGGAATTAATGCCTGAATTTTCTTATGTGCACGATTTCTTTCACTCTCATCTGATAATACATATTGCAAATTTGTGCAGCTTAACACTATAGGATAAGGGATTGCCACTATTTTTCTGCAGAATGACTCTGATATGTAACCTGTAATTGCAAATAAATTTCTATGTGAATATCTGGTCTATAATTAATATATAGAATCTGGGCTATGTACCATTTGTGCAACCGCAATCTGCTGGCAGTCTATCGCACATTTTTCAGAGCCCAGGCACAAAACCTGGGCCGGCTCAGCTTCTTTTTTAATTGAGCCATGCTACTGGTGAGAGCCCACAGACAAAGGACAAACACCGTGCGGGAAACGTTCCTTCAAATAATGGCGGGGTCCGTGTCCACAAAGGTAATTGGTTAGCGTGGGTCGCGCCCTTCATTATTATTCCAAAAACTGTGGTTCTGTTGGCACTGTCACGGTGGTCCTTTGCCTTCTCTTCTAACATTATAAAAAATGGTCATTATTTTCCATCTTCTGATATTATTTTTGTTGTCATTGAAAAAATCAAGGTCCTCATCGAGGTTTAAAAATAAAATTTTAAAAGTGTATATTTATTTTTTATCAGTAAATTTAAAATGTTATGAAACCAAGGGCGATTTTTTTTTTTTTTGGCCTTTTTGTAGTTTTGTCGTGGAATAATCATACGCAGTAGAAAGAGTAGGTTATTCAACTGTTGGCTTGACTTGAAAGAGATCATTCAAATATCAATTAATCCTGTCTTATCAAGTTTTAGCCCAATGAAGGGACACATAAATTGAAAAATATTTATATATTATCTGCTGGGGTTTAAGTAATTTGGTAATTAGATATTAATAAGTGAACATGACATTCACCATGAGCCATATTTTCTGCTTTCAGATTCTCACATAGTTCTGAATGTCAGCCATACGTAGCCGGGAATATGATTGTCTGGTTTATTATATTCCCTGCGACTAATGCAATAACTGCCAAATTGACAATAATTGTGACCAAGACTTGGTGCGTTCACCAGAAAAAGGAAATTAAATGTTTAATCATTCTCTTCAGTCTCCGAAACGTTGAGATGAAATGTTGCTTTCTCAATTCTGGTCACGATGTTTTATTAATCTTATAAATTTCAGAGCTGTGGGAAAATGAGTCATTGGAAGTTAAGCACTGGCCGCGCCACATGCCAAGTGGACTGCAAAAAGTGCTTTTTAAAATGTGCATTTTATATTAATTTCTGGCGAATTGTTGGTTGCTTGATTATGGATATTCACGGCAACGAGAATTTTTGGTAACTAGACAAATTAACGATTTGTACAATCAATCAATAAATAACCCACGAGTATAAAGTGAAAATGATAGATGTAGTGCCGCAGGAGTAGACTAGACATAGAACAGTAAATTTTTCAACTGATAAAACATTATAAAAATGAAGGGAGGACCCCAAAAAAAAAAGAGCTGTGGAAAAGGCTTATTTTTACCATTATTATTATTAATTTCATACGGTAACATTACATAAACAAGCGACCTAATTAATTTTTTCTGCTCTCTCTTCTCTCGCTTTCTAATACCATCAGCAGCTTTCAACACTTTCCTCGCTCTCTCTCTCTCTGCCCCAGATGACAGCTCAATTTGATCTCTCGTAAGCTATCTTTTTATCACAGACACGACTAAATTTGCGGAAAAAAAATTATTATCAGGTCGGCGCACACGCCTGCACAGATTATTATTGTTAATCTTGCTTTATATGTTTTAATCCATTATGATTGTTTTGTGCTTCTTGGTATTTCTCTGTTTGATTCCTCAGAAAACGTGGGAAAATTCAGGGGACATTATGTTTGACTCCATTCGAACACAAATCATACACCACTTATCTCAAAATTTTCTCTTCTTTGCATTCCGTTTAGTTTCTTCAACAGTGTAGCGGTTCAGTTTCAATTTATAGTAATTACTCTTGTTGAACTAATGTGAATTATTTTATTGTTTTGCCTTTAGTTTTGTTAGACGTTCAATGGGAATTTCGACTTTCATATTTACACATTGAAACCCAAATTCAATTTTTTTTTCCTTTTCCCCTGTTAAGTTTTCCTGTGCAGTGGGATTTTGCATGTACAAGTTCTAGAGTCTAGACTGAATTCCTGCTGCTATGATAATGTAGAATTCATTATTGATTTCACTTCGTTTCTCTTTTGTTGTTGCAATTGTAGTTTGATGTGTGATGATGAGCTGCTGATTTAGAATTAAAGCATTTGGGGGAGTGGTTTCTGAATACAATGCGGTTTTTCTCATCAAGCTCAAGCTTTAGTCTGACAAAGGAGCAGAATAGCAGAGGGAGCAATCATGCATTGTTGTATCTCAATGTCTATGATCTTACACCGCTAAACAACTACCTTTACTGGTTCGGGCTTGGGATATTCCATTCGGGTATTGAAGGTAAAAAAGTTTTATGTTTTTAGCGTTGTGCAGTATTAATTTCTTTTTGGTACATATTTGAAAAATGCAGTTTCTTCATTGACAGTAGGAGTTTTGGCTTATAAGTTGTGGATAAGTTTGGATTTTTTTTTTTTTTAAGTTGGTTGAATTCCATGATTCAAGTAATTTCTATAAATTGGGTTATCAAAGTATCATCTGTTAAAAGATTTTGAAAGATGAGTTTGAGAACATATTCTATGTGTTTCAAACCAAAGGCACGTTGCTACAAATTCTCAAGTTTTGGACTCTTTAGTAAGATGATTAAGATGAGCTTATGGTTGCTGTTATGATTGTTGTTTGAATCGGAGTTGATGATGATTGCAATGGAATTAGAAAAAGTGTGTTTGAAATGAAGACAACCCACGTAGATTGTCCATTTGGTTTAAGAACTGACGCTAAGCACATGGTTGAAAAAAAAAATCGAAGTGAAAAAATGGACATATATAAATTATCAAATTCATTAGTCTGTAGGCTTACCATGTATAGGATTTATTAATTACTAGAAGTATTTGCTCCCCGTGATTGTTTTTCTTTTTTTTTTTTTTTGGTACTATGGATTATTAGTGTTCTACCTTTTCTAAATAAGTGTAAGAGAGGGAAAATAAATGATACTTGGAAAGTCTGGATGTTAAGAAGGGAAAGGTTTCAGAAATACAAGGCTGACTGAGAACTATTCAGTATAGGATTTGTGGCCTAATCTTGTATTTGTGATCGTGCATGGTAGAAGTAGGATACAACAATATCATCAATTCTTGTTTTTATTCCCTGGAATCAAAAAGACACATCACTTAACACGATTTTATTGAAGCTGAGCTACATGATATCTAGTTTAGCCCCATTAGTCATTTCAAAATTTTGTTTTGATTGCATTGTGTTAGTTTTTCACTTCTTTTATTCCATTCAGGGCTTTTGGTAAAGAGCAGATATGTTTTAACTGTTTTTATTTCATCTTCCTCGTATATGATCACTTGTTACTGTCATTATTCAAGGAAAAAGCTTACTGAGGATGGTGAGGGGTCCAGGTTTATTTTTCACTCCCAAAGTTCTCTCTCCTCTTCAGTTTAAGTTTTCTCTCCAGGTCTAGATAGTTCTCCTACCCTGACCTTTTCAAAATCCAATTCAGAAACTTCAATCACTGGGTTCTGCATCTGTTAAAATCATATTGATAGTCTGAAGGTGTTTCAAATTGATCTTGAATTCAGATAAGATGTAAACAAAATAGAATAAATATATGCTTATTTTTCGACTCTCTTCTAATCATTGTAGACTGAGAGTCTGCGGATGCTATCTTAACTATTAGGTTGGGTTCATCTACGCTGCATGCTGTCCTATGCTAATTTTCCTCCGTTCTTGTAATGTAATACTTATGATAAATTTAATACATCATATTGGTTTTGTCATCAGCTCATGGTTTGGAATATGGCTTTGGTGCTCACGAGTACCGTACCAGTGGAGTTTTTGAAGTTGAACCAAGAAGTTGTCCTGGCTTCATCTTCAGACGGTCAGTGTTGCTGGGTACCACCAACCTGTCTCGTGCAGAATTTCGCTCCTTCATGGAGCGCCTTTCTGGAAAATATCTTGGGGACACTTATCATTTGATTGCCAAGAATTGCAACCATTTTACAGAAGAAGTCTGTATGCAGCTAACTGGAAAGTGTATTCCAGGATGGGTTAATCGGATGGCTCGAGTAGGTAAGAAAAAGTTCTCTCCCTGTGTATTTATGCTACCTAAGAAGCAAGCTTGGAGTTCACAAGGTAGTTTATAGGCCTGATAACATATTTTAAGATATGCAGTGTAACCTAGTTCTATGTTCAATAAAATGTCAAAAAAGTATCTCTGATCTAATTGAGGGCACATTCTATGAACTTGTATTCTCGTCATCATTTAGGTATTTGGAACCATGTGGGTAGTACTGTGGCTAATTTTATGTCCCTTTGCATATTTGTAAGTTTTGGCTCGCATGTGATTGGATTCTCCTCATCTCACCCACAAGTTGTTTAAATCAGGCTCGTTCTGCAATTGTCTGCTGCCAGAGAGCATTCAGATCACAGCAGTTACACATGTTGCTGACCGTCTCACATATTCTGGTATGTCTGTTCTGATAACAGTGTTCCTGAGGGTCAATGTTTTTAGTTTTTTAGGTCAATTTCTCTATTTTCTTTATTCAGAAAAGCCCAATTTCCTAGGAGATAAAGCATTGTAGCCTAAATTACATTGTATATTTTGTTATGACACTGAAAGGAAAAATTAACTGCTCCCCACCCAATCCCCTAAAAAAGAGAGAGGCAGAGGGTGGTGGGGTGTGGAAAAAGCCCTGGGGGCGGGCGGGGAAGGACTTAGTAGTTGTGTTTGAGATTAATATTGACATTGAACCTAACCCATATGCCTGGTGCAAATTTTGCTCAATTTCTTTGTTGAATTTGCTGCAAGACTGATACAAATTTTGAGCACAATGATTTCACGACCTTACTTGTTTTGGGTGGTCAGTACTTCTTGAACTTTTGGTCTGGTTGTTCATGGTTTTGGTGGCTAGTGACTTTTGCTGCAAGGACTATAGATTTGTTAAGATTTGTGTTTTGCGTCATTCTCTGGGTCCTCAGAATGATGAATCTTTCTGCATGGGCAGTGAAATTGATTGTGTGCATTACTGTGGGATCTGCTGTGTAGTTAATTCCAGCATGATGGCCGAAGAACTTGATCTATCTTTTGCCAAAATAGTATCTGGAGATCTGGGTCTATTCAATCTTTATCTTTTGGCTGGAGAGATCTGATTCATGTCTTAATTATTAGGGAGCAGCCTCAAAAGACATGTTTTAAAGAATATTGTTTTAATTGATTTCAATTGTAAATGCATTGCAGATGACGATATATTGGAATCGCCTGCATCTTCTATAACAGCAGAGAGCGAAGAAGAAGAGGCAGTAGATCATCATCTGCTGACTGCACCAAATAGTGATGGTGCTTTCCTAAAAGAAAAACCAGTGAGGTAAACAAAGGAAGCAACGTGATTCTTTTTCTTCCCATATATTCCCTTTTATGGCTTGGATCTTCCTGTTTTTTGTAATTGTAGCATAGAAATCTCAGCTGTATCAATAGACCTGTTGTCTCACTTGAATTTGAGCTCACCCGTATTTCTTTCTTATTACTGTAGTTGTCTTGCCTATACTTTTTCACTGCGTATGTGTTTCTTCTTGTGTATCATTATGTTTGGCATTCAGACTAGAAAGAAATATCATCAATCAGCAGAGATTTGCATATCTCACTGTGTAACCCCTTTTTATACCATGGGTTCTGCTAAGATTCAAATCCAACAGGAATATGCTTTTTCATACTTCGCAAATCATTATTATTTCCGCTTCTATTAGGATTAGCTTCCGCTGGGGAATTTCGTGTTAAGCTGCAAGCATATGTGAAAGACTTGTAAGCTTTTAATGTCATTGACAGAGACAACAACACAGTTGGTATTGGGGATTGAAAGACTTGTGAAAAATCATGAGGCCCACAAATGAATTATTTAGAAGGGAGAAAACAGAGACTGCCAAGTCGGAGATGACAATAGGTTGGCCTGGTTTCTCAGAGAAATTTAAAATGATAATAAGACGGGGAGATTTCAAATACATTACACTCACGAAATGACATGTCAATGCTGTTGTTTGGTTTGAGTCCCAATCCAAACCTCTGCAACTCTGACTAACTGAGTTTTCAAGCCCAAAAAATTAATCTTGAATACCAAAGTCTGGCGTAACTTGGAAGGCACCTATTTCCTTCCAGTCGACTCGAGATTTCCACGTGGTCTTCTCAAAGAGTAAAGCGAAAAAGAAAAAAGAACGAGAATCCACCGTTTACTTGAAGGCGGCTCCATCTTCTTGCATCAACATTGACCGAGGAAAACTTAAGCCAACCACTAACCATGAACCAGTAACTTAAACCAAGCATTATTAGCTCTGCCTGCGATTTCAGTGATGATGGCTGCTCTTCTCTTCTTCATTCTATTTGCGACTTCCATTCATGTCAACACACATGCTTCATCAGAGAATTGCCCAACAGTAAGATGCGGCCGCAACACACCTGATATCCACTTTCCTTTCTGGGTAAAAGGCCAGCAATCGCAACACTGTGGTTCTGCTGGTTTTGAGCTTGTTTGCAAAGAAAACACTACCATGATACACCTTCCATCTTATGGCAATTTGATGGTAAAATCAATCTCTTATCAAACCAAAAAGCTTGATCTTATTGACCCCAGGAACTGTGTCCATGGAGTCTTTCTTAATCTCAATCTCTCTCTTTCGCACTTTCGGTACTACTATGTTGTGAAGAAGTACACGTTCCTCAATTGTTCAGCTAGGCTTCCGCCTTCTTTTGATGAGGTGCCGTGCTTGAGTGGCTCCAGGCATCACTTTTATACCGTGAAATACTCTTCGGCTGTGCCTGTGCCATCTTCTTGTAGGGCAGTGAAGACATTAGCAATTCCATTTGCATACAGTCCTTACATCTCTGACAATAGTTTTGGCCTTGGATTAACTTGGGACTCGCCTCGATGTGAAGAATGCGAAGCCAAAGGTGGCAAGACAAGCTTCCTGTCTAGGGCACAATTTCTCAACGTCGCACAGGATGAAGGTAATGTTTTGCTACTGTTGTAATATCTGTTACAGGACTTGTTAATACTATAACAACACTTCAGGTGCCAATATATGGTAAAGGATCACGAAGAAAACAGTGATCCTCAATTGTTGGGCTAACAGACAAGCATATAGCTAATTTTACTGGCGTTTTATTTCTATACAAGGAGTATGTTAAGAGTTAATTTTTTTTTTTTTAACGCAGGCTTGCTCTGAAGGCAAGGCATCGAAAAAAATTTGTGATAATCAGACTTCCAACGACTGACGCTAAAGATCCTGGTGAAAGTTGAGGGGAAAAGACGAAAAGATTTTAATGGCTTCAAATTTTTGTTTCACATCATTTCTTATGACACCATCTTTTCGGCTTGTTCAACATTTTAGCCTACAGTAGTCAGGTATAGAATTTTGTGCGTAGCAAAATTGTGTGACGCGTCATATAATTCTAGGAAATGCATGGTAGAAAAATGTGTTTAATCTTGCTTCTCTTTGTAGCTGTAAATGGTATATTTCAAATTCGGATCTAAGATAATAAATATTTTATATACAGGCAACAGCTGTGTTGCTGTAAAACTTAAGCCCAGTTTGGGACTGCTAGGGCGTTTGATAATCATCACAGCTAGGCCATGGCACCTAATTTTATTTATTTATTTTTACAAAATTTCATATATATTAAGTTTTACTGAACCATACGCTTTTCCTTGGCAATTTTGTTTCCGTAGATGAAAAGCCGTAGTAGCTCACTACCAAGCATGCCCTAAAGCATCTGAACCCCTTTAAAATCTCAGTATATGAAAGGCGTGAACTAACTTAACTTTCGAATATTGTATTATATCTCACAGTCTATGCAACGTCAGATACTTAAAAAATTAACAAAAATTAATGAATTTTGACCATCTAATAGGGTCCAATTAGAGGATACAGTACACATATAATTTGTCTTCCATGACTCCTCTTCTTTTTTTTTGGGTGGTAGCATTAGATAATTAAATGATTTTGAGCGGAGCTTTTAGCACCTCTCGAAAACTGTCATCAAACTCCTCTGCTTCCCCAACTCCATCAAATAAATAGAAAGTTTAATGTATCTATTTTAACTCAATCCCTGACGAAGATGCAAAATCCAGTGAAGACTAATCATTTCATTGCATAAATGACAAACTCTTCTTTGCCCACGAAGTTTAAAGAGTTCAATCACGGCAATATTCATTAGCAGCATAAAAAAAAGTTGAATAAAATCGCATTAGAGGGGAGCCAACAAAAATACAAACTAATCAAATGAAAACACCTAACTTTAATCAATAATATTTATTTCGTCTTCTCTAAAAAGAAATAATAATTAAAAATAAAAGGTCTTTTTAATAATTGGGTTCGGTTATATCTCAAAGATAAGAACAAAAGAGAATAAATTTCACGACATAGTATTTGATTGTTAATTGAGTTTTTAAATACCAAATAACTATGATTTTTATTGGGTAAAAAATAATTGGAAATCATTACTATTTATGCAGGAAGGAAAGAAGGAAGGGAAAGCCTTGGATACTCATAGAGCACTATTCTTTTTTCTATGCATTGTTTATCATGTGTACGTATCAACTAATAGTGATAATTTCCGTATATGTCTCGCAAGTTACGAATGGTTAAAGAGAATGCTCCTGAAACACCAATTATTTTTTAAACAAAAAAAAAAGATCTCTCAGACTTATGGTTTAATAAAAGAAGAACAAACGATTATATTTTTTTTAAAAAAAAAGAAGTATGTGAAGATATCATAATAATTTTTAAAAATT
This sequence comes from Aegle marmelos, assembly GCA_030449875.1. NCBI lineage: Eukaryota > Viridiplantae > Streptophyta > Magnoliopsida > Sapindales > Rutaceae > Aegle > Aegle marmelos. The sequence continues at coordinate 5,300,300 of JASUUL010000093.1, forward strand.
ATTTAATAGGGTTTACACAACATATAGAAAGAAAGGGAAATAACAAAAACAACAACTAATAAAGGAATGTGGGTAGTGTTTATGAGAGTTTAAAGAGTATTTCTAAAAGAGTCTCTAAATTTTATTTTTTAAATATTTATTTACTTATTATGTGGTACATAAAAAAATAAAAAAATATATTATTTTTTAAAAGACTCTTCAAATAGAAATAAATTAATATTATTTTAATTAAATAATTATTTTTTAAAGAAAAAGTCAGTAGCAATTAAAGTATTTTTTTCTCTTTTTTAAATAAAATATAATAAAATATAAATTGAAGAGGGTGAAAGTAGTTTTTTAAATTTGAAGAGATAAAATAATTTTTTATTTAAAAAATTTTAATTAAAGTATCTTTTAAAATATTAAATATTAATATAATTTTTTAACTAAGTAATAAAATTTTATTTAAAGATTTTTTTAATAATGCCACAGGATGGGTGCCAATAGCCTCAGTCATCGACTTTCCCGTGAGCACAGCTTAGGCAAAAAGTAACAGACTAGGAAAATGCCCACGCATTTTATCGAACATAGTTGTGCAACTAAAACCACATCTTTGTCTAAATATACTCCATTTGAAAAAATATTTATAAATTAATTACAGTACTTTTAATAACAACCATTTTAATTTCAAAAGTAACCTCCGTATTCCCCAATCTCAATAAACCCATTGGAACAGAATCTAACGTATTTGAGAATTTTTTTCATATTCATTAATTTGAATCTTTAATGTGATTAATAAGAATCAATTCAATTTTAAATTCCTTCTCAGTTTCTTTTACTTCTTAGATTTGCCATTTTCTTTTCAAATTTTATCATTATACCACACATAACTTGCAACATAAAATACTTGTTTTACAAATAACTTGCGACATAGGAATTCGGTCATACACATATATTATAGATATATTTTTTCTATAATTTTGTACAGGCGATGATGATCATGATACAGTGTGATTTTTATTTATTTATTTATTTATTTTGGTTTTTTTTTTTTGGGGGGGGATGTTAAGTGAAGGTGTGATGTATGGTTTAACGAGAGTGAGTTGAAATTGTGAATTTCAAATAGAGGGGATAATAGATCAGAAAACAAAAGATGAGAAGATAACAAGTAGATAACCACAAACTTGTAACCTTTAAATAGACCTTATTTTGTTTGTACGCAATAAGTCTAGACTTGGCGTTTACGTGCCAATTGCCATTGTACAAAACATTACTCAACTCTTTCAGCAAACATGAATTACCATGTTGGAGGCACGTGTAGCCTTTTTCAGATGATTGTATCACATTCACAGTATTGTTGGGTTCCTTCCACTTGTTTCAAATTCTTCTACAGGAGTGTGTGTGCGTGTGTATATATATAGGAAATATTAAGTTATAATCAGTTGTAATTTATTTTTCTCATAATTATAATTTATTTTTATATAATATTGTAACTGTGAGAAGAATAAATTACAGTTAATTGTGTAATTCAGAGAGTCTAAAAAAATATATGATCATTTATTATTACAATCGAAATCTTACTTAAAGAATTTAATGTAGTATTTGATTTTGACTTTTCTTGAGATTTGGATTATATGGGAGTACCAATTATTTGATTTTTCAAGAAGTAATATGATTATTTTTTTATTATTATTTTTTTTAATAAAGTAATTTTTAATCAATCTAATATTATTTTATTGGTATTATCACGTATTAAAACTGACCCCTCTAATCTTTTACATTTGTGAATTAAAAACCGTTGTTAAGAATAGAAATTTCATGTCCATCCAATCGAGTTAACTTACCAAGCATAATAAAGAAGGGTAGAGAAGAGTAATTTTAATAAATAATATTAACCGACGTGTCAATCCCAGACGTCGAAGGCACAAAGACGTGAGCACAGAGAAGCAAAACCGCCCCCGTACCAGGACAGTGATGCTGGATTGGGGACTTCAATGAGCAATCAGCAAGCAGACAGTTGACAATTAAATGCAAAGAGGGACGGTGCCTCATCGGATTCCTCCGTCCGTATTATAAGCTTTCTCTTCACCAATCACAAGCCTCCATTTCTTCGTCTTGGGTTCACACTCACACACACTTCCTTCAAAAGTTCTCGGAAACTCCTCGTTATTATTGTTGTTGTTGGTATCGCTACCCCCGTAAAAAAAGAAAAAAAAAATCTTCTGAGTCGCGTCAGCATTTTCATGGCTTTTCGCTCAGTACCCTTTTCTTTAATCACCATCCTGGTCTTGTTTTTCTTTCCGGTTTCTCGTTCGATTCCTTTCATAGTACTCCATGGTAATTTTTCTTTAAAATTCTTTTTTAAAGATCGAATTTCGTTGGATGAATCTGTTTTTATTTCGGTATTTCCTTTGTTTTGTTTAACTCTACCGGCGTTGCAGTTTGTTCTCGATAAAGATTTTATTTTTATTGTAACAGTCAGTGTAGAATTCTTTCGAAGGAATGGTTTCTGTATGTGATGCTAATGCTAAACCTTTTGTTGTGGATTAATTAGGCTTAACAATGAAAAATCGAAATTTAAAGTTTGTATTGAGTGATTTATTAAGGTCCAATTTTATTATTGCCGCTGATATACTACATGGTTTAGTTTTTTTTTTTTTTTTTAATTTCCCTGGTCCGTGTATTGCAAACTATTAAGTGCTGCTTTAAGTTTGTCTTGGAAAGAAAGAAAAGATTGCAGTGTTCATTGATTGGTTTGGTGAATTTGAACTAGTTGAAGATAATGCCTGTGAAAATTAAAAGAGCGTATTTTCTATACTTGCTTATAAGGTAGGTGACAAAATGATCAATTGTCTCTTAAATCACCCTACCAAATTGTGCATTTATTTGATGGGTTTGATTTATGAACTAACTGATTTGCAATTAACTTGATTTATTTCATGAGGAGAACTAATTTGAGGGTCTCTTGCTTTTGGTATGCTGTTTATTATGGCAGGTATTGGAGATCAATGTTCCAATCAAGGAATGAAACAGTTCACTGAAAATCTAAGCAGTTTTTCCGGTTCTAAAGGATATTGCATGCATGTTTCCGTTATCTCTCATTTTAGTTTGTTTCTTTAATTAATCTAACATAATCATGTTTATTAGAGTTGATTCCTGCTGATTGTGCATTCAAGCATATCAAAATATCTCTTTGAGGTGCTTGAATAATCAAATACAAACCATTGCTTAATTTTTTCTTATAATTTTCTTTAAATTAGTCAGAACTAAGTTGACCGCTGGGAGAGTAGTTGTATAAATGGTTATCTCTTGTCCATGTGTGCATAATATTGCTTCACTTCATCTCAATACTGCAGAGAAGTTGGGGATGGGACATGGGATTCCTGGTTTAAGCCTCTGGAGGAACAGGTAAAATCATGATAAATGCTGCTATGCTTGTCATTTCGGAATGTACTATTTGTACTCTCTGATTGTGATTGGATTCTGATCTGTGCTCTATGTTTTACAGACAGAAATTGTTTGCGACAAGGTAATCAAGTTTTCTTGGCACTTCTTGTTACTTCTCTGGCCTGATTTAGTGGTTCTATCTACCATTGACAAGCACTATACCTTTAGGTGAAGAAAATGAAAGAACTGAGTGAAGGTTACAACATAGTTGGCCTCTCCCAGGTAATTTATCAGCATCGTGGCTGTTCAATTTATCGCATGCTTTTAACACATCAAACATGGTCCGGACATTTTATGATCTCTCAAAAACTTACAGGTTGTTTATCTGGTGGTATCAAAATGATATTAATATCAAAAGGAAGTCCGCCGGGTCTTGATCCTTTATTGTGTTATAAATTGCCGTATTGTATGGTTTTAGTTTGCAACAAAATTGGGATCATTTGATCCTGTCTGATAATAAGTTAATAAATAAATAATTAAATTATTGATAATGAAGAACAATGCCCCTCATCTGCACTATTATTTTTCTATTGCTTTTTCATGTTTCTATACACATCTAGTTTTCTTTCTCTTAATCTAGATACTCCTGCAGCTTTTCTTCAATGGTTTCATTTCCTTGTAATAGGGTAACTTAATAGGTCGAGGTGTTGTAGAGTTCTGCGAAGGTGGACCAATGGTGAGAACCAGTTTTAATTCAAGCTTGTTCTACAGATTTAATTAATATCTAGGCACTCTTCTTATCTGTTTTTGGGTTTCCTATGACTTGAATTTTGTATAGATTGATATTTCTTGGCTACTCAAATAGATAAATTCTTTTTACCATAACTGTTGCCTCTGTTTCGTTAAAAGAATAATTTAATCGGGCTTTTGACGTTCAAGCTTCTCCACTCTCCTCAAAGTTCCTTTGTTTTTTCTAATTTAAGTTTTTCACTCATAACTGCATTGTACCGCAACGCATAAGCATCAAAAAGTACTTTTGTATCAGTGTTAGTTATTTTACTGTTTAATGCTTAACTGATCATAACATTCTTGCTATCTTTTATTCTTTACTTACGCAGATAGAACAAAAATTATGATTTTCCCATGTATTGGTTGTATAGGTTAAGAACTTTGTCTCCTTGGGAGGGCCTCATGCTGGTACTGCTTCTGTGCCCCTTTGTGGTGTAAGTAATACCATGACTTTTTCTTCAATTCACTGAAAATGATTTTCATTTTGAATGGAAATGAGATATAACTTATTGTATATTAGAGGTGTGAAATCTTGGTAAGACTAAATTTGATTGGAAGAACTTGTGCATTATATTGGAGCAGTCATGTATGAAATTTTCTTTTCTTATATTGAGTGCCAATTGATATTACGCATATGCTTCTGCAGTCTGGTATCTTTTGTATAATTGCAAACAACTTAATCAAGGCAGAGATCTACAGTGACTACGTCCAAGTATGCTTCTTGATTCTGAGCTCCTTTCCCCCCAACATTGCCACTGTATCTGTTGTTTAGAAACATTTTGAATTCATAATCCTATTAGGGTAACTATGTCCTTATAACTAATTTATTGGCAATCTTCATTCCTTTTCCAATGTCTATATGAGGGCTTTATAATGTTGTCTTTGATACGTGGAATTGCAGGATCATTTGGCTCCCAGTGGATATCTTAAATTTCCAAATGTAAGTAAATATCTTGATAAACCGGATAATATGGCAATAATACTTATCATTTTCACTGGATGCGTTCTGTATGGTCATGAAATGAAACAGGAGAGGAAAGTTATCTCTATCCTAATGATTTCCAAATAACAAGAGTTCTTTTTTTGATAATTTATGTCTCTTCATTGTCCCCCTCCCTTCCTTTTAAATTTGAGTCTGGTGTTTCCACATCTAGGTATTGACTTGTGTCGCAGCTATTTGGAATATCATTTAGTTTTGGTTGGAATATTCTATCTTCTAAAAGTCAGAATCTACTCTTACTTTCTAGGACATCCCCAAGTACTTGGAAAAATGTAAGTTCCTTCCAAAGCTTAACAACGAACTCCCTGATAAGAGGAACTCCACTTACAAGGAACGCTTCAGCAGCTTGCAAAACTTGGTGCTTATAATGGTGATTCAGAATATAGCCTTATCTCCCCTTCATTGAAAAAACTCAACTTCCTGACAATTCTAATCTATTCAACTTGTGCTAATGCGTTACTCCTTTACATTTTTCTGCTTTCGACAGTTTAAGGATGACAAGGTTTTGATACCCAAGGAAACAGCCTGGTTTGGATATTATCCAGATGGGGCCTTCAGTCCAGTTCTGCCTCCACAAAAGGTGAATGATAATTTCTTTCCTATACCATATGAGACTCATTATTCAACACAATTATGCAACTTGCTTCATAAAACTTCTTGTTTAGTTGTGAAGTATAAGGAGGTCTTAGTTATCCTTTTATGCTCATTCTCTGTGGCAGACAAAGCTTTATACTGAAGACTGGATCGGCCTTAAAACCTTAGATGATGCTGGAAGGGTTCACTTCATCAGCGTCGCAGGAGGTCATCTGAAAATCTCCAAAGATGATATGAAGAAGCATGTTGTTCCTTATTTGCAGGATCCGGCATCTGTCAGGGGGATAGATAGCAGGAAGACAAAAGGACTTAACAAGGTAGAGGGATCCTCTGAACTGATATTCGATGGATCTTCATCCTATACATGGCCCTCTTCCGTGAAAAGCTTTTTTGGCGAACTACTAGAAGTCTCTGAAGATAAGCCCGCCAATTTACATTGATATGACCATTTCTAAGTACATTACCACGAACAACATTACTTGCACTCATTGATGGGGATCGTCTCCACGTACGGGTAATTCATTAATGATCCAAGATGGCCTGTTATACAGCACTCCTAGATGTGTAAAACTTGTCTAAGATGTCAGTTAATTGTAATTTGGGTTACATCCAGTGTGAAAAGTTATCCATGTATCTTATTATTGAGCTCATTCCTTCCAATCTCTGATCCTGATCCATTTGTTTTCACTTGGAGACGGGTTGAGTGATAGCTCAAGATTGACAATTTAGCAAGTCGAAACAATCAGAAAATTGGTTTTGTGCTGCGTTAAACATATTGGCAGCCTACTACTGCATTTGGATGCAGGAGGGAATTACAACAATATTATCGTATTTGCAACTCTTTTAACATCCGAACGAACCTAATAAAACCAGAATTCAAAAAAGAAATTTTTTTTTTCCCAAAATGCTTTGTGCTTCTTTCCCTTATCACTCAATTTACAGGGGGAAAAACACAGTTGAAGAAAAATAATTTGCATCATATAAATCAAAAGAAAATAAATAGGACATAATAGTAAAAGACCAGCAGGACAACGTTACACGCGACTTCATTCGACTTTTAGTAGACATGAATATCTACACTAATACCTCCCATATGATCGGCACTAATTGAGCAGCTACTGACCCTGCCCAATTTGTTTCCTGGAATCTTCTGTTGGGCACGGCACTGAAGCCACAGGCATGAGATTCTAGCCAGAGCTGCCTGACCGGCAACTCGAACTCGGTAGACAACACTCAAATCTGCCCATATCTCTCCATCACTGGAAACGAGACTAGAATCGTATCCATCAAGATCGGATTCTGTTACAATGACTACAGAGCTATCATCAAATGCCACAAGCTCTTGGGAGGTTGTTGGACGTGGAGCTCTCAAGACTTTGTCAGCCACATGACCGTAGAAGCAAGCCATGTTCACCCTAAGATTGTAGTACTCCAAAACAGCCTGCCACAACCATCAAGCGAGCAGCTAAAACCAAATGTGAAATAAATATAACATCAAAAGAAATCTAATTCCATTGCAGAAATTTCACAGAAAAACCAATATGGCAGCATTTCACAGGCTGCTTGAACATATAAACCTTGACCATCCAGACTCAGGGTAGACGTTCAGTTTGGGTTAACCCAAACCCAAACCGAACCGGAAATTAATTTCGTGTTCAGATGGGTTCAGTTTCGCCCTTAGAAACTGATTGGGTTAAAATTTGGTTAGCTGAATTAATAACCTGATCAGTTTGCCCCAATTAAAAAAAAAAAAATTCTAATCTACAATTCAATATCCCCCAAATCTCAATCCTAATTTATTTCAAATTCTTCTGTCACTCAAACTCAGCTTGTGGGTCCTCATTTATTCAAATTCAATCTCTATCACTCAAAACTAATTCCCTCATAGATATGAAACTCAACCATAATTCCCACACTAAACTGCAACCGTTCTTCCACCGTTCATTGCACCATCGTTGAGCTTGTTGCCTTTGCCAAGCAGCTAAACACTTTGGGTTATCCAACTCATATCAGCCATCATCATCTCTCACAGATCTTCACCATCATTGTCACTCTTTCAATGAGTGTTTTAGAGTTGGTTGTGGTGTGTTTTTGTTGCAAAGGCTGTAATAATTAGTTTTGTTTACTATTGTTAAGGACAATTGCCTGTTGAAAACAACCAAATAATACAGAGGGATTTCAGCTTTTAGTCCTTTTTCATTTTCTGACTTTTTTTTTTGGGGGGGGAGGGGAGCGGAGGGTGTTGGCAGGTGGGATTTGATGGTATTTTTGGAATTATTGTAAACCGAACCAAACTGAATTAAATTCAGTTTGATTCAGGTTATGACTTTGAACCATTTGGGTTGAATTCACCAACCCATACCAAAACCCAAAGAACCTAAATGAAACCCAATTTGCCCACCCCAAGTTTCACGTACACATACAACAACATAAACTTCTTTAATTAAAATTTATATCATATAAAGAGAACCCATTAAGACAGTTTTAAACCATCGCCAACTATTACTAGTTACCTGCCACTGGGCTGAGGCTAAAAGAACCCTTGGCCGAATGGACCTCACATAATCATAAGCAGCATGAGGTGTCATCTGCTTGTGATGCACCTACAAAGAACCAAAGGTTCAAAAAGTGGGAAATCTCCAACAATAAGTTCAGGCTCTTTCTCAATGAAACACTGACCAGGTAACAAATAACAACAGTTGTGCTGCGTCCACGGCCAGCTTTGCAGTGAACATATGTTGTTTGCCTACTCAATGCATTTTCTTCAAGACAACACAAGAAAATAATAGTAAATAATTGCTTTAAGAGAAGAATATATTTGCTAAGTTATAAACGAAAATATTAAAGTCCACTAAATATTTATTCCTCAATTTCAAAAAGCATAAGTCTCTGTGAAGCGGATTACAAAGCAAACAGAGAGAACATCATCATATAGGGAACCCTCAAATTGAAAATTCAGATTTTGACTTGCCATTTAAAATATCCTAACTGATACTGCTGAATGAAGGGACATAAAACAACAGACCCAAATATTATACGTACATAGATATCCATCCTGCAATGAAAATGATTGAAAAAATAATTCATACTCAAAAATCCCATCTAATTGCAGATAACCCTTACCACGGATGAAGTCTACAGCTCGGCATATGTCACCCAAAGATGGTGCAAAGCAGTAATCTCTTGTAGGAATCACTAAATGATCAATGCTGTGGGCCTGTCAAAAATTTAATACAGAATCAAACATTTATGGAGCAATAAGACAACAGATCAAGAAATTCATTAAGAAACACAAATTACCAATTGGCAAGAGTTCAAAAAAATTGTAGATAATAAAATTAAAATTAAGAAGACAACCTTAGTCTCATTCCTTTGATGGGCTTAACAGCTCCAGTTCCAATTAAACCAAGAACATGAGAGCATGTTAACAAGTAGCCCACACACTTGTTAACACTTTAGAAGAATTATTCTATCACTTGGAAAAATGAAGTCGGGTCTAAAGCCTCAAGGGCTACATATAATACACACTTAGTCTGTGGATGACAGTCCTGAACACGGCAAGGCAGATAAACACACTCACATGATAGAGAGATGTTGGAACTAAAGTCTCATACGGCTCATTCAGTGTGACCACTCCACCAACACCGAGCTCCTTTAAGCATGGAACATCAGTAGGAAATGGAATCGCACCCAGCAGCAAAAACTGAAAATGAATGTATTAGATATTGATGATGGTTGCCATTATAAAACAACCATTTTCACATGTGGAACACACCATAAAAACTAAAACTAACCCAAACAAACTTAAGATAAATCCTACAAACTTCAGTTCCAGCCTTCCAGGGACATAATCCGTACAAGAAAATGAAATAAACAACACATCTAGAAAATTACCTCAAAAATATTAAAAATAAAAACCACGGTCCAGATATCTTCTAAGGAAACCACTTACATATGACTACTAATATCTACACAGCATAACACTTGAAATAAAAACAACTACAACCAACATTACAAAGGAACCCACAAATAAATCATCCAAGTCACAAAAAAAAAAAAATTTACACCAGATAAACTATATGAAAAAATAAAATAAATAAATAAACAAAGTACACACACCATGGCAGATGCACATACATATCCAGTATCATATCATCGTACACAAACAAACTAAAAGGATTCAACCTCAACAGTAACAAACAAAATCAGTTCATCCACAACATATTTGATGCACCCACAAGGGCAAACATCAAAAGCAAGCATATTTAAGCAATTTTCACCTCATCAACACGGTCCCACCACCGAAACTCAGCCTGAAACTTGTTCCTAACAACATTATAAAGCAGGGTCGGGTAAAACAGTGCACGAGCTCCTGCACCAATTAAAACCCTCTTCACATCCGAAACAACAAAGCTTTTCCTAATTTCGCTGACATCTGGAATGCAGTCGTTTTGAACACAAGACTTTGAACTCTCCTCTTCACCGTTCTCCACCAAGGCCTCCTCCTCTGCCCCCTTCAATTCCTCAATATACATAATATACACACTCAAACTCTACACAATCACTAAATTAATTACAGAAATCCCCACCAAGAAAATCCTATTAAAACAAATAGAAAAAACAAAATACACAACTGGCTGATTAATAACAAATCAAGATGAAATTTTTTTAAAAGCTAATTTTTACAAAATAACGAACAGAGCGTTGAATCTGTACACAAAAAGGAACCAGGAAGAGGAATTGATAGCCTGATAACTGAATTCTGGTCACCGGAAGAAATCAGGACCATATTGCGGAGAAATTGGGTTGATCGGACGGTTAAAACAAGGCGAAGAATGGTGTGGTATAATCGTAAATAAAATTAAAAAACACCGAATGATCAATTTTGGAAATTATGGACTCCTAATCTGGAAACCCTAACCCTTAATTAGTGACTTGGTATATTTCTTGAGATTTGAGAGAGAGAATTGCCTCGGTTCTACACCACCACCTTTTTTTGCTCTAACAAACTTTGAAATGGAAGACACGGAGGCTTCTAGTTGGAGTATAGATAGGGTGACGGACCCCGTGATGGAGGAAAAGTGTACGACCCAGTTAAGTTCACGACACGTGTCGAGGTGAATCGGCAAGGCGCAGCTTCGCTTGCGTCGTTATCACCCAGATAATACCTTGTCTTTCAATTGGGATCGCCGACAAATTATTCCCACCGTTGGATGGGATCCTGATATGGGCTGCTAAAATTGGGCCTTGCTTTTTTGACGATGTATGTAAATTGCCCTTGCTAATTGTTATTATTTAATTTATTTTACCATTTCTATTTTCTTCCTCTCCCGTGTTATTTATTGCTCGTGTGTGAGTATTAATTTTGAGGTGAAGGGGCACCATCCTATAGTTAGGTGAGAAAATATAATGATGCATTTACGGGAAAATATGAATTTCCCACTGAAGCAAGCATCTCTAGAATTGATTTCATCGACACCGTTGTTAGGACTTACTGACTTAGGTGAGCAGCAAATTAATCATTACGCCACATAAAAGCAAAAAGAGAGCAATCATTCAAGATCTCTATATTCGAAGAAAAGGTACTCAATTTGCACATTTATTCCCCAAAAAAAAAAAAAGAAAGACAAAATTGCACATTAGTTTTGCGGTTTGTTTTTGTGAGATTTATTCAGGAGTTAAAGCATGATAATTACGGTGCATAATGGCAAATCTGTATCCTTCTGGACAAAGATTTCAATTTACTAGATTAACCCGAAAGGAAAAATGGAGTCAATTATGTGATAAGTATTAACAAGTCACCAAATACGGAAAAGTAAGTAATGAAAAAATATCATCTAAGGTGGCTTCATCTTTAAGAAAAATAAATAAATGTGCATCTAATCACGGGGATGTTACCTTTAGTGGGAAAAGCAAAGGCTATATTAGAAGTAAGTTCAAAACTTGAGTCATATTAATAAAATGAACAATAAAAATAGGCATTATTGCATGACAAACCTCCTTCTACTCAACTAGAAGGACATATAGCTAAACTCATAAATGGGAAAACAATCATGCTTGTCTCACATGAGTTTTGTATTATGTTAAATTTAAATCAATCAAAATGTTAAGACTCTAATCCGACATAAAAATTAAATAAGATTACTTAATAATTTATTGTACACATTTAAATTATCAAAGTTCTAAATCTATATAAAATTTTATAAATGAAACATTGTGCATATGTTTATTTTTTCCAAAAAAAATTATTTTAAATATTTAAACTTTAATAATAAAAACCTATAAATTAATTTAGAATAAAAAATATGATTGTGTCATTATTTAAATAATTGAATCAAAAACTTTAACTAACATCATAAAATTGTGTTAACCTCAGCCCGGATCATTTAATAATAACCATGTTAAATTTAATGATAAATACATATTTATTTATGATGTCTTCCTAAAAGATAATGAGGTGGTTGTGTCAAATTTAACCAACTCTAACTAAAACTTTCCACATAAAAGGATTTATGATGTGCGCACTGAAAATTAGCACAAAAATTATTAGAGACAAAAGAGATCGAAAGTAATAGCATATGAATCGTGTGAACCAACCCTACTCAGCATCACAACCATCCGTTTGCTCGTAGCCAGAAATTGATGGATTGTGATGAGAGAAAGTCGAAGTAAGCAAAAAAGGATTAGATCCCATCCTTCATTATTCGGACTCCAAATCATTGTGCTGATTTTAGTGGGTGCAACAAGTGAGGCGCCCAATGATGCATGTATCGTAAAGCATGCATCTCCCAAATAATTTTCAACACCGCATTTTCTTAGCCTGTACATTTGTAAACATACCGTCTAGCAAGAAAAGCTTTAGACAACCAACAGAAATCTTCAAATAAAATAATAAGGAAAAAATAACATAACAGGATGCAGTAATCAAAATGTATCCAAATCCTAGAACAGAAGTTTCACACCAAATTTAGGTCGCAATGTATACTAGATACAGCATTGGCAATTTTGTCAACACTGGTTTGTCACTCATGAGTTCTCTCAACTAATGTTTGATTTGTTTGACTATTTGCACAACTTTAATGAACTTTTTAACCAAGACAAATGCACAACCACCTAGCTATACATGTGTTAATAGTCAAATGTTTTCATGGATTGGCCACAAGTTGAAATAATAAACAAAGTAATTTTTCAACTATCAGGTCAAATGATCGTGTTTGTTTGAAGCATTCCCATAGAATCTTATCACTCTATTAGGAGAAATATACAGAAGTTGGCCTACTGAAGCAAATGCTAAGAAATGTAAAATCAAGTGACACCAGAGCTTTAGAAGGATATAGCATAACATAACAAATATGAACTGTAACTCTAAAATTGAGCATCTCCTAGTTCTATGTGTAAAGAAGATAACAACAAATCAGCAAATATAACAAAAAGACAAGGGAGGTGGATGATTGAGGCCCCCACATTTTCTTTTACAGAGGATTCCTAAAGGATCCACCGATAAGGCACCAAAATAACAAGTGTTGATACAATGCACATTCCAAACGGATAAATCAATCTTGGAACATCAGTTGGGTATATGTATAGTCAACAGAGTAAACACGTGAAGCTCAATTGCCAAACTTTATTTACATTGATATTATCTTTCTCTCCTTTATGTGACATGCAGTTACCAGGCAACATTGATCGTGAGCCTTAAATTGATACTTACTGTAGATAAGGGCTGATCTTTATTGCATAAACCTTTTTATGACAACAAAAATGACAACATTACTTCACAGTAGAGAATTTCTAGGGCAGTACCTATAGTTTCGGCCATCAATTTAGACATCAAATCAGGCAGGCTGATGGTTGCCAGGTCAATACCAATGACAGAGTTGAACCTTTTTTTTTCTTGTTTGTGTGAGAAACAAGGAATCAGAGTTGAACAGCCTCTCACCATCTAAACAAAACAGTTGCAAAAGCCAACACTAACTGCAATTAGTTAATCGACTATTTGCATGAATCTCAGTAATTTCTGTCACAAGTACCTTGAATGCCTATTTACGAGCTACAGCTACCAGTTCATAGGAATATGACTTCTTACCCGTATGAGCTCCGACTTGAGAAAAGCACACATTCATTCTTCCTATCCATGAGAAAAGACAAGTATGCTCAAGCTGCAACCAATATTTTCACCAGGTCTCCAGGGAAGCTAAAAAGTAAGAAAAAGCCTTCAATTTACCTAGGATGTATAACATATCAAGCTACCTCCATAAAATGGTCCACCATCCTCTTGTTCACTCAGACCACAGCCATTCATAGGTCTCATATGCTCCCAAGAGTGTTTAATAAGAAAAAAGCTCAACCAAAATGACTATATCTATAAGTTGTTTCATGTATGTCACGTGGTGACAAGATTAACATATGAATTCAGATAGAAAGTGACGCTAAGTCCATTCCCAAAAAAATATGGGAGCAAAGTAGTCTCAAGAATATGTTCAAGGTAAACAAGAATAATTGGATAATGCGTCAGCAGACAAAGATTTGGGAAGTCAAGTTAAAAATGAATCACCTCAAAGCATGCTCCAAAAAGGAAAAACAGCCCACCCTTGTATCAATCTCACTAAAATCTGGATCAATGACAATTAGGCTCATATACAGTCTGATCTGGAAAGCACCAATTCCTTTCCAAATTACACATTTTTTTAAGAGAATCTGGACAGGTCTTGGTTTGGCCTACGAATGCCAAAGATAAGAGCCAATCCTGCACATCCTAGTCGGGATCAGTTTCTTCTCATTCAAAAGTTTCTGGTCAAAAAATTATAGCTGCTAACTAACAAACAGTGGCTTCCAAGCCTAATGAATTTTGTTGCTTGTACAACCTCCAATTTTGGGAAGATTTGTAATTAGCTCCTTGTCTCCAGATTTCTTCAAGTGTTCAACTATTTTATCAACATGAGGACCTTGCAACCAAATTCTTTTTTTCAGCATAAACCTTGCAAGCTTTGCAGCTTCCACTGAATGGTTTTTTTGACAAAGCCCAAGTAAGAGAACAGAATGGATATCTGAGTCAATGGAAGATAAGAATCCAATCTTCTCAATGTCTTCATATAAGCAAAAACTTTCGAAAACCTGTCCCCCCAAACAAAGCTCTCTAATCATGACACTACAAGCCAGACCATCAGGTTTTACCCCACTAGCTAGCATCTTACTAAAGAGCTTCTCTGCTTCCTTAAGTCTTTTAGTCCTAACCAATTCGACCACTAGAGAACTATAGCAGCCACCAGATGATACACTACCTCTGGCAACAACTTTATCAATCAACTGATAAGCCTCATCTAGATTCCCTTCAACACAAAAGCCCTTAATCAATGTACTAACTGTGACACGGTTAGGAGCACAGCCAAAAGCTTCCATTCTATCCAAAATCCCCAATGCCTCCCTCATCATACCCTTCTCACAAAAAATCTGAATGACTGAAGTATATGTGACAACGCTTGGACTACAATCCCCACCTTCTTTCTCCATCTCCCCTAGCAATTCCAATGCCCTCTCCATACTCCCTAACCTACATATCCCATCAAGAAGGGCAGAATATACAACCAAATTGGCTGCACAACCATGTCTTTTCATAACCTTAAACAGCCCACAAGCATCCTCTAACCTACCTGCATTGCAAAACCCTTTAATCATTGACACATACGTGATTATATCAGGATAAAGATCAATCAAACCCATCTCTTTCATTAATTCATCAGCTGCAGTCATATCGCCCTTTCCGCAAAACAACCGAATAACGTTATTATATATAATAGTATCCGGTCTCAAATCAAATTCAGGCATTTTCCTTAGTAACCACATTGCCTCATTCGCAAGCTTAGCTTTTTCACACAAATTGAAAATCACTTTCATCATCTTAACACTAACAGCACACCCTTCTTCTTTATAAGCCTCAACAACATCAATAATAATACTCGGGTTTTGCTTAACTCTAGACAATTCACAAGCTTGGTTATACACAAATGAACTGTGCCTATAACTTGATTGAAGAGCAGCCCAAATGAAAAAACGAATACCCATTTGAGATTGACTGGGGAAACACCTATGTAACACTTCAATCACACAAGTGGAGTCCAGTTTGGCCTTGACCGTAGCTAGGGTTTTTTCAATATTGTTCGGGTTCTTTTGCAGGTGAGTATAGAATCTCTCTACGGGAGAAGCAGTGGTGAAATGTAGAGTGAAGATTTTAGAGTTTGTAACATTAAATGAGGATGATAAAAGTCGAGAAAGTGAAAATCGTGGCATTTTTTTTTTTATTTCAGGATTTTAGGGTATGGAGGAGTAAAAAAAACGGTAACCATCAGAAAATGCACGAACTTTTAACCTGGAATGTTGAAGGGAAGATGGCCGAGACAACGAGAGTGCGAGCCAGTCAGTCAAACCCAATGAACCACAAACTCCCAGACCGGACAGTCGGACCGAGAAAGATCGATTCAAATCGTATGCAGCTTTATACGATGGCGTTTTACTGTGTGCATTTTTAGAATCAATATCATAATAAAATAAGGGGTCCTATTAAGTTTTATTTCACTAAATTTACGGCCCTTACGAATTTAAGTGGACTCCATTTAATCGTAATAAATTTTTATATGTTCTGGGACATTATAAGTTATTAAAATTCTAAAATTAAAAATAAGACTATTTAAACATATCAAACTACTCATTAAATTGAAGTAAATAAACTCATTTTTAAATTTTGAAATTATTAATTTTACTCGACAAATCAACTTAATATTCAATACATTTTAGCTAAACTAAATTTATATAATAATAATATTTTCACTCATTATATCCATTTATACATACCCTTATGTCCGCCTCTTAAATTCTTGAATCATACTATTATTAAGGTAGAGTAGCCTTGTAACAATAATTACTGTGTGACAAATTTTTACAAAGTCTAGTTTATTATCATTAATGATGTACTTATATCAATTCATTAATTATATAATTGAACCAGTTTTTGTGAGGAAAGGTGGCATCAAGAGAGAGACACTTTTCATCCCTATTTGGTAAGATAACTATAACTATTCATTGTGCATTTAAGGGTATACTTATTTATTGAAACATGAGTAGAGAGTGTGAAGTTTTTTCACTCTAGTATTTACATGTTTATTTAAGGATCAAAGTGAAAATCTCACTCAATAGGTCTTACTCACTTTTAGAGAAAGGAATGGAATACCAACTCCCAGAGGAGGAGGAGGCAGGACTGGATTCCAACTCCTACTTATTTTAATTTTGCCATTCATTTTAAATATAATATATTATATTTATTAAAATAAAATATTAAATATTTATTTAAATAATATTATATTTATTAAAAATAATAATTTATATTGATTCTAAGCTAATTTTTTTAAAAAATAATACTATTATATTCACATAAACTAATAATATTATTATATAATATCTTTATTTAAAAATATAATATCATTATATTTATTTAATTTTAATAGTACGATACTAATTTAATATTAATAATCAATAATAAAAATAATTTATTATAAGAAAATATTACTTTTGTATTATATTATCAATAACGATGATTCATTTGTGTTGCTCTTATCCATATTTTTCATTTTACATAATTAAAATTAAAATTAATAAAAAAATTGGTGACTTATATAATTAAGGATATTAATAATTATTATTAACTTATATGATTAAAATTAATAATGAAATAAATATTTTATTCTCAAAATATATTTTTTATTTACTTTGTAATTAAAAACTACAACTCTTTAAATAAGGATAAAGCTACAATTTAAAATAACTCACTCATAATTTAAGATAAAGTAAACACGTAAATGAGATTCTAATTCTTATTCCACACTCCCATTCCAGCGTAATGAACAACCTATTCCCACTTTGTTTTTAAGATTAATTTGGTTAATTAATTTTTTATAAGGTTAAAAGCGTCACATATTCAATAACAATAATGTCTTGAGACGTTTTTCAAAATATATGGATTAAATGAATATTTAACCTAAAATATAAGAACTAAAAATGCATAGCTATTTTTGGTGAATAAATAATTCCTCTATTTTATAATTTAATGTCATGACTGCAGCATGTATATGAAAAGGGAAATCATGTTCGCTGTTCACTATTACTCGTGGGTTATTATTTTTATTTATCGTTGTGAAGAACTTTCATAAATTCCTTCATGTGTGAAAGGAAACGAAATGGACTTGCCGATTTGCACTTTGCATATTATTATTGTACAGTGACACATGCGGGATCAGTCTGAGAAAGTAATTAGAAAATACGTAAAGTGTTCCCATGATTGAATGTATTCCTTTCACGTTTGCTGATTTGCTATTGCATTAAATCACTGGTTTTATGGCGTGTGTTTGTCCATAACACCCTCATTACACATGCTGGAGCTTGTGCAGTCTCCGTTTGTAATGCCAATGCCCTGTAAAATTTGAATGCTTGGATTGGTCTCAACGAAAAAGCACCCTCTCGAAAAAAAAAAAGGAAATGTCATTTTCTCAATACGAAAAGAAGAAGAAAATGGCCGCAAGATTTACGGATCCGCGTCGTTTAAGCTGGCTTATGACTCATCTTTTCTCATCAGTTCTTTTCAGCCAATTGCATTTGATCAATGCACTTTTTCCCTCACAAATTTCTTTTACCTAAAAGCTTACCCCAAACTCTACAAATACGAAAACTTTGAACTATGCAAAAGCATGAGGAATCAGATTCATTGCCTACAAATCTTTCCAATATACTCAACTTTCGGCCACCAGTTTGAGAAAAGAAGGATACGTTATCAACCTTCTTCATCTTATGATCACCGTTTAACATGCATATCATCCCTTTAACTAAATTTCTTTTAATACCCTTCTCTTTTTCCTCCTTAAAATCACCCGCTAACACGTAAGATTAGCTCAATAAAGACCCTTCACATGGTTGTTGACGCAACATTTGGCTGTGTGACTCAGCAACGCATGGCGTTGCATGGGTAAATCTCAGGCATGCAAGCTTTATTTGACAGAAAGGGGAGCTGTCTTTTATCAGCAGATAATCACGTAAACTCTTTTGTGCAGACCGACTGTCTTGGAGATTTGTGTCGCAAAAATTAATAGAAATTAGAATGAGGTGGACTTGAAATCGAAATAACCAAAAATTAAAATAAAAAATTATAATAAAATAATATTTTAATTTATCTTAAAATTAGTATGAATTATTTTAAATTATTAAAATATCCTTAGCTAATTATTATCAACATTATTATTTGTTACAACAATTGTGATTATTATTATTATTAAAAATTTTGTTATTAAATAACAACAACAACATTGACAGTAATAATAATATGCTTCATCGTCATTGGCGATCGGCACAGAGAGTATAGCAGCGAACTGCAGTAGCAGCAACAGGAATAAAAGCAAGCAGCAGCGGCAACAGTGATGATGAATAGCTCATGGGTGATACCACAGTTTCCTTAACAGATTCGCCGCTTACTCTCGCGTGCTCTGCGATCCAAACGGCGTTTGTTTCCCAGGATGCAACAATGATGAATAACTTTGGCGTACCGCCAGATTATTCTACAGCAAACTTGCATTGTGTCTGAACTCTATCAAAATAAATGTACGACGATAAAAGAATTGAAGATTATCTAATTCTACGCTTCCATTTATCGCCTTCTTTCTGTGCGTTCTATTGTCTCCTGCTCTCCTCACCACTTCCTTGAGTGAAGAAGAATGCCGGTTGTTAGAATTCTGCGAGAAGCATTTTCGTCCGATAATTTGACCATTATAAATTCCGTGCATTTAATTTCTTATTAAATGCGCTTATAACCACTGCTTGTAATATCTAACGAAAAGTGGAGCTGCTGCCTATTCAACCTTCGATTTGATTCTTGAATTAAATTCCAAATGTAATTGAAGTCTCATTAACCTCATATTAAACTTTAGTGTAAGACCGTAACATCCAATTAAATTTGGGTGAATTTAATTAGCAGTTATGAATAATACGTTCTCGATATAAATTAAAGAAAACTAATATTTTGTTTGTTGCATTTTTTGGGATCCCGGGCATCATAAAAACAAATGAGAGAAAACTAAAATAATTGTTCTTTATAAGTTTTTAATGGGCCCCCTTGGACCGGAAACTCAGTTCCTGAAGCTGTTTGACTTTGCAGATTAATCTTGACCATTTGATGAATCTGATGGACTCCCACGATAGATATCACTGTTTTTAAAATGGCAGATTGTCCCCGAAAAACCAAATCCTACTTGTCTTATTCGGAACTAAATCTTTAAAAATTTAATTTTTTCCAAAATATAAATTTAATAAATCATTAAAAAATGACACTATCAATGCAACAAGATAATTAAAAATTAATATAATACAATATAATATTAAATATTATACAATATTATTATAATATAACGTTAATGCAATACACTCTAATTCAATTCACTTCGTATTAGAAAATATCATACGACATGTCAAATACATCCCGATAGCATTAGCACTTTATACAGCGATTGAAATATTATGCGAACTGTGTATACTCACCTGATAGCAATTAAAAATTTAACATTCCCTTAAAACCATTAACTACTCCTCGTCTTTGCACAATTGCACTTGGAAATCCACTAAGATAAATTCTTAAGGCGCTCTTGGTATATATACCATTATCCTTTGAATTCTTACCCACCTGTATCTTCTCTTTCCATCAATCACATAAGAGTGAGTGTACATATACAGGAAGAATTCAATAAATGAAGAACATAATATAGCATCCAAAATTTTTCCCATCTCACAATTATTACTAAACTTCTTGTATAAGACAAAGTCCGGGGGAAAAATAAATGCAAGAAGGAAAAGCATTATTCTGCAAGAATCTAGGTTCTCGTTTGAACAAAAATATTACATAAAATATCTGTGTATGGCTATAGTGTTTGCATGGTATCTGCTAGAAAGCAAAATACCTTGTGCTGGTTACGCCATTGGAATGGGAATATAAGCTCATGGGCATACAAGCCACATAAATAAATTTTGAATAATTCTCCACGCGAATTGACAATTTTAAAATTACTCGTTTATTTTTTAAAAAACCTTAATTTACTTTTCATATATGTTAAGAAAGGCAAATAAATTTTCATCCTCACTTTTTCTCTTTTTCCTTTAACAACATTAGAGGTCCTAATATTTGAGTCTCACTTGAATTTTAATATTATATGTCACTCATTTATTAGATGATAAGTTTTTAAATTTATAAAATTATTTTAACTACCATCCAATAACTAAATATCATACCATTTAGAACTTAAAATAAAATTTAAATATTAGAATGTCTGATATTACTCTTTTTTTTTTATCTTTTAAAAAAAAATAATTTTAAACTTTTAAAAATATAAAGATAATTTAAAAATAATCAATTTATAAAAAGAATAACCTAATAAATAATAAACCTATAATTTTCTAGGTCAATAAGCTTTTTGGATTGCATTTGCATAACTGACTGATTTTTTTGACACATCACTATGACCGGTTCCTTCTATGCTCCATTGTTTTTTCCAACTAAAGTAGAGAATTTACGTGTATCCAACCCAAGTCACTTAGTGGCATATAAAAAGCATTGTCTCTGAGGAGAGAAGAGAGGGAAGATGGTAAAGAAAAGCAGCACCCAATAAAGTTGCAGACACAAAATTCTTTTTTTCTTATATGTATAATTTTAAAATTTTTATTTGATGAGCTCCGCAGAAAGCTAGCGTACGCAGTCCAAAAGAAGAATCCCGACCATATCCACGCAACCAATTTGTCCCTTGCGTTATTTTTATACATATTCCTCCCCTCAGATTCTCCAAATTAGATGGCTATGGATCAGTAATTGAAAAAATTCTCACCCTCTTTTAATAATGGGTAAAATTAGTTCCTCTTTAACCAGTAATAGTAACAACAAATTTGATGGTGCCGCTTTGATGCGTGTGATCTAGGTTGGGTAGATTTTGTGCGGATACAATAGAGCAAAAGCAGCAGATAAACATATGGGAAATTCAATTCATGTAAAGCCTTCTTATCTTAAACGTTTTGAGACAGTTTTAGATATGTGGTCGGTCCTTGTACTCCACTTAGGTTCCTGCCCTTCTATAATCAGAAGTAATGATCCTTAAACAACATAAATGCATGCATGGAAAGCAATTTCGAAAATTGAAATTTGGGAATCTCTGGTCTTGACCCATTTAGTTATTAGAGATCAAATTGGTGGTATTTGGCAGAAAAATTTACTTGTCAAAGTATTTTTATAAAATCATTATCAAAACTAATCATGGAACAAAATTTCTTACAATAGTAACCATATTTAGCCAGTGCTGTTCAGCCACATTAACCCAGCTCTTCGCCATGGAAACGCATAGAAGAAATGTGGGAGAAAAAGGCACAACAAGCAAATTGAGTCAGGAAAAGGCTATTCTAGTGAGAGAAAAAGAACAGCAATAAACAAACAAAAAGAGAGAGATGCCATTACTATTAGTGTCATTTTCAAAGAACCGTTAAAGGCAACTGAAGAAAGCTTAAAATTAGCTCACATCTCCCCAAAACTTTCCACTGTCTTCATTTTTGCTTAACCCTTAAGTCTTCTCTCCTTATTCAATTATTCTTCTTGTTCTTCGCATAATCTTTAAGATAAAACAACACGAACAACCAAAATCCCCTCTTTCTTTTTCTTCTCCCTTCTTCAATGGCAAACACAGACCCCTATGCGAAGCAGAAGATGCTAAAAACAGAGGAAAACAGAGCAAACGCAAGTAAGTTCTATACACATTTCTTTTACAAAGCTCTTATAGTTTCAATTTTCTTAGTTATTTTACCACTTTTCCCTTCACATGCTCCTGAATTCATCAACCAAAGTTTGTTCACAAGAAGCTGGGAGCTTCTGCACCTTGTCTTTGTTGGTATTGCTGTCTCTTATGGCCTTTTCAGTCATCGAAATGATGGCATTGAGAAGGAAACTAACAACCACACAAAATTCGATAATGCACAAACCTACGTGTCTAGATTTCTTCAAGTTTCATCCGTTTTTGATGATGAAAATGAAAACACATCGTGTTCCGATGAGAACAAGGTTCAAACATGGAGCAATCAGTACTATAGAAACGAACCCATGGTTGTTGTAGCTAACGAGCACTCTGTTCTTGATCAAGAACAGAGGGTCAATAGTTCAAGCTTCGGCGAAAAGCCACTCCTGTTGCCCGTTAGGAGCTTAAAGTCCCGTGTTTCAGATACAGATACCTTTGAGCCCATCCAAGAATCCAAGTCTCTTAGTAGGTCAAGTTCAAATTCTGGCTCCAGAAGGTTTTCAAGCAACTCAAACAAGAGGAAGAATGGAGAATTGGGAGGTTTTGATCAAGTGAAATTGGAGGAGAAATTAAATGAAAATGTTGTGCTTCCATCTCCTATTCCATGGCGAACAAGATCAGGGAGGATGGAAATTAAAGAAGACGTGGACAGTCCTGTCCCTCCCATGAATCCTCTGCCTCCTTCAGTGGAGGAACCTGATCTCAACAGGCTCGAATCACGGTCTTTAAGGCCTCAAGTGCCTCGATCAAATCGACCCAACGCGACATCTTCATCACCAAAGTTGTCTCCTTCACCATCCTTATCATCTCCAAAGAAGTTATCGCCTTCGCCTTCTTTGTCCTCGGAGTCACAGGCAAAGAATTCGGAGGATTCGGTCAGAAAGAAGAGCTTTTACCGGCCTCCTCCTCCTCCTCCACCTCCACCACCAATGATGCGCAAATCATCGACGACGAAAGTTGGTTCTGGCTTGGGTAATGATGGAGCTTCATTTGAGAAGAAGAACTTGAAGCGAAGCTTCACTACCGAAACAAAGCAGTCTGTTAGGATAATGGGATCAAGTGATAAAGAAACTGATCAAACATCATTCAAGACTGAACTGCTGAGACGCGAAAGTGTCAACTTTATGCCAAACGCATCATTCAAGCAATTTCCTGAACAATATACGGAAGAATTTGTCGATAAGGTTGTCGTGGAAACTGATGACGACTCGGGGACTGAATACGATGATTATGAGGAGGACGATGTTATGGGGGAAACTCCATTTATTTCTAACATTGATAGAAGCTCGAACAATGAAGCAGCTGCTGCTTCAACTTCAAGCAGCGTGAGCGATGGAGGACCTGATGTTGATAAGAAGGCTGACGAGTTCATAGCCAAATTCAGAGAGCAAATAAGGCTTCAGAGGATTGAATCAATCAAGAGATCGAGTGCACAAATACGTCGAAACTCTTCGAGGTGATTCATGAGATCATTCAACCCTCGCAGAGTTTCAACACGATGCATGTGATCTTTGTGTTCAAACTTTGCTTTTTATTATTACCGTCTTGGTAGGGTTTATTTGGTTTTTCAAATTTAAGATCATTGGTATACGGAGATCTGGTGGGCATTTATTCCATGTAACCAGCAATTACTTAACAGAGATCTTTCTGTGCATTGATTGTTGGTTATTGCATTAACTTATGCATTGGCTGTAATTGTTGTAATGGTCTTGTTTTTCTCTGCTTCTTCCGAACAAACCTGTCATGCAAGCATACTGCATGCTGAGGACAGCTTATGTCTCTATCTTTATTTGAAATGAAAACCCAAATGAAAAATGATAAGAATGAGAATAAACGTTGACAAAATGCTGGTAAAATGAACAACCATAAAATCATGAGGTGCTCTTATTTTAATCGATTGTTATGGCTTTTTTCTTTAACACGCATGGTGTTATAGTTTGTTTTATCAGCATCTTGCCAAAAATTTTTTGTCCAAATCGTATCGGCCTCGTTGCTGGAAAAAAAAAAAATAAAGGAAATGAAAAATTCCGTTCAAATAACACGATTCCCATTTCAAAAGTATGAAAATTTTATTCATATTCGCATGGATTTGATCCTTACTCCCATATGAAGCAAACTCATCTCACTCTCATCCTTAACGAGTAATTTGTCCCTTGTAACACATGAGAATCTTTCAAGAAATTGCTGAGCACTTGCAACCATCTCCTTGGATTGGATCTAGTGCGCAGTGTGTACTCTTTAATGATTGCTTGACAGATCAATCCGAAAAATAAAAATTGGTCTGAAAAAATTTAAATGATGGCTTAAGACTGTGTTTAATTAAAGAATAATGTTGCATGTCGAGTTGTATATCAACTTAATTCATCTCAAGTGAAAGTAAGGTTTATCCATTAGATAGGATAATAAATGGATTGATTTGGTATTATCCAAATAACCTTAAATTTTTGTAAACCTTAATTTATCCCTCGCTTTTATTAAGTTGACAAAAGAAATACATCTATTTGCTCCCTTATCCTTTAAAAGAAAGGGGGGAATGAGTTGAAATTTATAACAATTTGATGGCTATTTTAATATTATCATTTCACAATAGGGTAATCCTAAATGTATTCCTAAATGAATTTGACAAATGGGCGAATGTCACCGACACTTTGGAATGATATTATATTATATCACTCTTATTTTAATGACCCAAACTCAATAAAGAGTTGAGGAGTAATGGTATTTGCCCCCGAATTATTTCACCAGCTCTAAGTTTTAATATATCTTATTATTTTCTAGAGTTACTCTTATTAAAAAATTTTTAAAAAAAGTTTTATTTTTTTATTTTTTGTCACCACAAGTCTCTCCACGTGGCATAAGCATCGCCCTCCCCAAACAACCTATCTTCTTTACCATCACCTCCACCAACACGTAATTAGTTTCATTATCGAGTTTTGTTAAATTTTATGAAAAAGTAGCATGTTTTGCTATTATCGATAATATTGATTTTCCTTTATATGATAAACTAAGTTTTTTTTTTTTAATTTCAATTACGGATTAAGCGTTAGTATTTTATTCGCATTTTGAATCAATTAGAAAAAAATAATAAGAAAGATGAAAAATTGATTTATTGATAAACTGAGAAAGAAGAAATATTTATTTTCTATTTTTTAATAAAAATAATTCTAAAATAAATAATATTAATTAAAAAGTGCAGGGAGGTGAAGTAAACCAGTGGGCCTTTGCATATGCCTGACCCAAAATGACTTGAGCTGCCCTTGGGCCGATTTAAATAGGCCGCGTGAAGACGACTGCAACACTGGCAATCACAATGATGAAGTCCCCCGCAAGCTGTAGATTGAGCTGAGTATTTGCACCTCTCTCAAATCCTCTTAAAACCTTTTCCAATTACACTCCCGTTAAAAATTAAAAATACATTGCTTTATTTTTATTTTTTATTTTTAAAGAGAGAGAAGAAAATAATATAAGTGAGGTTAATTTTATTGATATTCGTCTCTAAATATAATTTAAATATAATAAGAATTTTATGAGATTAATGGAGTATCGATGGTTAGTCAAATTTAATTAGCTAATTATTGTACTTTACGATAATTTCAAATGTTTGCCTAACAAACTGATTTGAATCGGAACATAATTTTCAATAAATACAAGTTAAGAAAAATTGATTGGTTACACAATTTCACCATCAAATTGGCGGATGTCTTATCACTTGAATTGAAAATACTTGGGATTAACATTGAAGTTGCGTAGTAATATATTAGATTTAAGCTTCAAAAATGGACCTTAAATACCGGAAGAAAGATGAATCAACTGGACTCATTGATGCCGATAGACACTTGAACTAGCAAGTAGCAATCAAGGAATTGGGATAAGCTTGCCGACATAGTTCTCTGTTCATTCACTGTGCTTAAAAAAAAAAAAAAGAAAAAAGCTGTCACACTGATGGTGAAATATAAACAATGGTTGAGATACCAAAACCGATTGTAAACGCATATCAGTCTTTCCAAAAGCAATTGTGGTGGTTGAATTGGGTTCGATTATGCAATTATCTTGCTGACCCAATTTTAGATCTGACCTGCAAATAAGAACAAATGGACCCGGGCTAACCTCTGCGGAGTACACTTCAACACCAGCCCCTCCTAAAGAGCGTTAAAGCACCGTGGAAGTTGAACTGAGAGTGCGTTTCATAACTTCCATCAAAAGTATATTGTTATGTGCTTTTTTCTTTTCTTGCTTGTTTCTTTTTTAGGGGAAAATTGAACCACGGTGCTTGTCTTTTCCTAAACTTTCATTTTGGCTTCATTGGGAATTGAGCTCCCACAATTATATTTTTTAAGTTACAATATAAAAGTATTAAGTGAATATTAATTATTATAATTAAAAATTTATATTTATTATACGTTATTAATTTTTATTTAATAACATATATAATTTATTTTTCATAATAATTGTAAATTAAAATTATTTTAATACCTTAATAATAGACAGGACCTTCATTTTGGATGAGAAGATATCAAACAGCCTCGGCTTTAACATATATGACAAACGAACCAACTCGAGTCATTGCTAGTGTTGAATATAAGCTATTTAGTTTGACCCACTTGAAGGGTTAGGGACAAATTGCCAAAACAAATTTATTACGTATATATCTAAGCTATCATTACTTACCCACATCAAAGTCGTCTCAATTTCCTTTGTCATGATAACCTTCATGTCTGAAGGTCGTTGAAAGAAACATATAGTTTACGTGTGGTGCAACTCAAACATAATTGAGGCTTTGGTTCTAATACTACATTAGATAAATAATTTGTTGATACTTAAAAAATTGACCATACATAAAAGGGTTAAGAAAGAGGTGTTTTATTTGGGAAATGGGTTGCGAGCAGGGCGGGGATAAGATATTAATTGACTGAATTGACTGGAGGTTTAGAGATACGCGTCGTTTCACTACAATTTTTTTTTTTTTTTTACTTTTGTATATGTAAAAATAAAAAAAATAAACAATAATTCAGGAACTTTTTGTGGGTGCTACAGGCTTGATTTTAGTTTGCAGGGCCCAACTCTTTTAATTTGTATGCAAAATTCTTGGGAGTGAGAAGTTAAGTGTAAGCATATATTGGGGGTCAATTTATTGAAGACTTTTGGAGAAACAAAATTAAATATTAAAGAAATTCTTTTACTTTTAGTGGGGACTATCCCCACTATTCCATCAACAAATGCGCCCTGGGTTGTGAGAAAGGTTGATGTCCTCAGGATTGCTATGGTTAATAATGAAGAGATCATTGGTGGGAATCCTATAATACATAAGATGAATACTACCCAAAAAAAAAAAAAAAAACCCCGGAAAGGATCTCTGAAGGTGTTACCAGCATAGATTATCTCACCCTTAAGTAAGAGATTTAGATTGGCATAATAACAAATAACTAATAAGGGAGAGAAAAGAGAGTAAAAGAATAATAATAATAATAATAACAATAATAGAGACTTGAAGGATATTATAACATCGAGGTAAGGGTCATGAGATCTTTGCCCTAGAGCATGAGGCCGAGCTAGATGTCGTAAGATTGAGGCCTAAGAATATGTGGCTGAGCTAAGTGTTATTAAGGCCTAAAAGCATGTGGGCGAGCCGAGTACGACATGCGGTCGGTAAAAGTAAAATCACCGCTGCAGGTGCTCCAAGAGTAATCCAAATAATACATGGAACAATTATTCAAAAAAAAAATACCAATTGGCTTGAATTAGCATGTCGTAATCCATGAATCCCAAATAGAAAAGATATATCATGTGAAATCATAATTAAGAATACTAAGGCATCACTCGTATACTGGGGAAAGAAAAGAAAGAAGGGGATTTCCCAGACGTGTACTCTCGAGCTCATCTGAGTTTTGACTAAAAAAGAATATAACATAATTTGACCTAAAAACTTAGCACAAAGACTAAAAAAGGCTATTGTTCTGTTCATTCGCAGGTGAGAAGAACCAAAGAGTATACGGTATATATATAAATATATACTGTCAAAACGGAAAGTTAAAAGAGGGTATTTAATCAAAAGGCCCTTAAATCATGAAACATGTTCAAAATCTAAGAGCGCACATGGGTCCATCTCCCAGATTTTCAACTTTCAACCACCAAATCATTCGCCAATGGAATGACACAAAATATGAACGCACCACTTGAAATCAAATCCGGTAATCATGGCACAACATCTGAGGCATTAAACAAAGATAAAAAGAAAGATTGCTGAACTTGGTCAAACTAAATTATTGAGAGTGCAGACATTCAACTTTACACCCGAAGAAGACAAAGAAGAAGGAGAAGGATTAGTAATAATTAGCACTAAAATTAAGCTAACACTAATATTTGTCAATAAGTTCAAAACATTTTCAGATGGGCCGTCGATAATTCGAAACAAGGAAGACCCACCAAATCATATTTTCTACCGACCATATCTTAGACCTAAGACTTTGAACATAATCAACTCTCACGCAACAATTACAAATGTAAGCCCCCATCCATTCCGTACACACATCCCAACGGCCTTTACAAGAAGAGTGCCATTATTATATATCGAAATGACCATGACCCCCCTGCATCCGGGATATAATCACGATCGAGGACGGAGTGGATCAAAGGGTCCATGAGGGATGGGAGCGGCTGGGCCCCAAGGGTTCATGGGGATGGGTCTGTGATGACTGGGAGCAGCCATCTGATGAGCAGTAGGCCTAGCGGGCTCAAGGGCGGATGGCGCAGCCGATGGCGGGACTGCCACACGCTCACATGAAGGACACATGGTGAGTGTTGTGGGTGGGGTCATTTGCATGTAGAACTGCGGGGAAAGTTTCAGTGCTCTCAGCTCCTGAACTTCTTTCTGCAACCGCCTGTTCTCCTCCGTCAGATTCTCACAGCATCTCTTCAAGAACTCGCAGTCAACCTCGGTTTGCTTCAACTTGGTCCTTCAATAAATAAATACATCCAGTTCACCACAAGTCTTCGCACATAAAATAAAACAAAACATAAGCCCCAAAATACCCTTAAAATCTTGATAGAATATCTTACCTTGCCCTTCTGTTCTGGAACCACACTTCCACTTGTCTGGGTCTGAGACCAAGCTGCTTTGCCAACGCCAACTTTTGCTTCTGCAGATGATTAAAAACCACCAATTTGTCAGTTAAATTACCAAAACACCAATTAATGCAGAAAGGGACACTACAGATTGTTTGGTTGATGAGAAACCGAAGGAAAGTTTTTTTTTTTTCTCCTTTCTCCAATTTTACCGGAGAACCAACGGAAACTCGGAAGCAAAATACTTACCGGGTTGAGAGTGTTGTGCTCTTTGAAGCTCTCTTCAAGAATGGCTGACTGATCTTTAGAAAGTCTAAGCTTCTTTCTTGAAGTGTCACCATCTTCTTCGTCACTGATACCACGAGAGCAAGCTCTCTCCATCTCGAGCTCATCTCCATTAGGTTCCCGCTCGCTTCTCTTGCCGCTAACGCTCGAAATCGTGCTGTTAGGAGACGAGACGCCTGCTTCTTCTTCGTTGTCTGCATGTGATGGCAATCGATTCACGTCGATTCCTCTAAGAAATGATCGGGTCTCCGCGCGACATGACTCAGAGTTTGGATCTGCATGTCCGATAATGAATTAGATATAGTGTCGTGAAATTAATTTCTGAAACTTGGATCTGGAAAATAGGAACAAGTTTGTGGATCTTCTGAGTGTGAATAAGAGAAAAGTATGATGGGGAGGAAAACGATTAAAAAAAGAAAGAGATACACGCAAATTATGAAAAGCAAGAAAGTACAATTTTTTTTTAATCAATGAAAAAGGAAAAAGAAATGATAAAAAAATGAAAATTTTTTCATTTTTGAAAAATACATATATGTTTCACCAGATCTGAGACTTTTAACCCGTGAAAATGCAGAAATCAAGACAAACCCCACCTGAAGAAGGGAATAAGGCCTCGTTCCAAGGGGTTTTTTGGAGACTGAAACCAGAAGGAGAAGTGGAACAAGCAGAAGAAGGCATGAGATTTAGCTGTAAAGAATGGTGATTTTGAGGAAAGCTCAAGCTAAGACTCAAACCCAGATCATCTTTCTCAGCCATGGTTGTTTTCTTGTCCCTGCCCAAACAGCTCTAGCTTTAAACTATTTGAAGTGTTTATGTAGTACTTGAAGCGTTTCCTTGTTATTTGCTCAAACAGCTCTTTATTTGAGTTATCAGAGAAATTTTGTTCCTCTGGAGAGAGAGAGAGGACGAAGAAAAAGAGTCGATAGCCGATCACTATGTTGAATGTAAAAGGGGCGTTGGAGATATATAGAAAGAACTGAATGGGGAGTTGGGTTTCTGTAAGTTCAATGATGACTCTCTGTCAGGAGGCCAATTATGTCAATCGTGTCTTTTGCCCCCAAAATAATACCTAACGCTGATTTTTTGTCCACGCTCTCTCTCTCTTTCTCACACGCCTCTCTACCGCTCTTTACTTGTTACCATTAACCATGGTAACTTGAATGCCAGCCTCCAGCCTTTTCTATGTTTTGGCAAGGCAAATGATGAGTAAACAACTTATTATTTGTTTTCATGGAGTGGCATTAACATGTTTTTGTGAACAATAGAGCTTTTGACATTGCGCCATGAAGGCATGATTCACACATTTTACAACAGAACCTTAGGCTGACGTTGAATACAAATTATTATGTGGCTATAGCTCATCAAAGTTAATAAGATAAAAAAGCAACATAGAGAGGCATTTAGCATGTGTAACTCGTCAGCTAACTTTTGACAATGCAGCACCATTTGATAATTAATGGTTACTTAAAGATTATGCTACTCTTTCCTAAAAAGTAAATTAATTAAATAAAGATTATGATACAGTCCATATGACAATTAGGTGTAGAGTATTACTTCCAAATAGTTTCAATAAATTTAACATTTGGGCGTAAATGTATAAATCTCTTCAAATCTTTGCACAGACAAATTACACATAACTGATGCAAAATTTTGCCAACCCACCAACCTCAAATCGGTGCCATGTAGGTGAAGTCTCATTATTTGGCCCGAATCCAACTACAGAACAAAGACGCATATCACCGCGAATCTTTGGCATTCAAGAACTGTGGGTCAATACACACCTGAAAACACCTCACACACTTGACATCTTCCTTGTTTTGCCATCAACGGCTGTCGATATATCTTGGCCCCGAACCAAAGGCTGAGATCACTTGAACAAGTGGGGTCATGTTATTTTGTGTTCTATATAATTAGATCCAAAGCGAGTTAAGCCATAGACCCAGACAACCATCAAATCATGAGTGGATAGTTATTGAGCGCAAGTGCGGAACCAGACAGATCAACTTTTTGATTTCTCTCTGCGACTTGGACCCACTTTTTTTAATCTTTTGAATCAACCTTTTACCACGAGCGCGTTGAATAACAAAAAGCGTCACTTTCTGCACCTTTTAAATTATAAAACAATCACCTTTCATTCTTCGGAACATAATTTCAATCGCGTGTGCAAGTGTGCGTCTCACGCGGCGTCGATTTATGCGATGCCATACTGAAGCGTATTTTTGACGCTCAGGGAGGGAGCGTATCAACTGAGAAGGTCCGTCATTATTGCCTATCAAACTTTTCAGATGGCTTATGGAGCCGCATTCGTCTGACGGCTTGTACAGCCTCGCCGAAAACAATTTGAGGTCATTTCTCCCTTTTTTTTTTTATTCAAAAAATCTATTTTTTCAAACAAAAATCTAAAATGATTTTTTCCCACCAAATTTGGTCCCGATGAGGAGAAAACGGTGTGATATTCCTTTTCAATAAAACAATACCACAGTGAATTGTTTCCATTCAGATGTGAATTTTTTTAAAATATTAAATAATAGAAACTACATGAATTTTCTAAGTCAATTCTCGAATATATATCTATCAACAAAATTCCTAATAATATGCATTTAGAATCAACTGAAGCCACTATCTAAAAGAATAATGTATTTTAATGATTTGAGTTTTATATTTAATCAAAGAACAATATTATTTTTTTTAAATAATATATCTCAACTGATGTTTATTTAATTAAGATTGTCCTAATTTATTAAAAAGCTAATAAAATAGAATAATAAATATTTTGATGAGTTATAATATTAAAAAATTAAGTAAATAAATGTAACCTAACAATTGAGGATGAAAATATTTAAAATAATATATAAAAATTATAGCATCACACTCATAATTGCTAATAATCTAAAAAAGAAGTCCTAATTAAATGAATACAACCGAGCCCATTTGAAATGGGGCTCTTAGACGAGGCTTCTGTTGGAGAAAGCTCAAATGCGGGTGAGGGAGAAGGGGACATCGGAGAGTGGAGTTCACGTGGGGAGATTGGGTTTGAGTGGTGAGTGAGAGAGAAACAAGGAAAAAGTGAGGAAGAGAAAACCTGCTATCACCTATCATAATTCATCTCTCTCTCTCTCTTTCTACCCTACTCACGTGGCCCAACATGTCTTGCCTGGGGACACGTGCTCACTCCTCCACGCGGACCCCAGTTCCTCCCCACACGATCCTGCGTGTCAACTTGTCTCTTCATGCTCCGACACCCTCTTCTTCACAATCATTTGAAGTGAAACCCTCTAATCTTACCCAATCCCTCTCTGCCCCCGGCTATTCCCATGACCCACTCTCGGTCGTACTCCGTGTTAACCACACTCCAACTGATTCAAATTGATCCCCCAATCAGAATGTATGTACACGCACGCTCCGCGTTTAAGCGTTTGAGCTTGTTAACGATTCGTGCTTCTTTGTATCAATACCCGGTCCATGTTCATCTCCTTATTTCGATGCAAGTTGTTTACAGAGATTTACAAATAAGCCCTTGAGAAAGAAATGAAATGACTTAGGACCCCTAAGAAGGATAATGATTAGTCTCTAATCAAAAGAAGTTGGCACGGTTTAATGATTGGCGGAGCGGGCAATTATTATCTAGAATTTAATTTCATTTCAGTTTTCGGCCAACGCACGAGGTTTGCTATCAATCTGTATCTAAAATAAAATTCCGACGACCGACTGGCCTCTCGTGTCGTTGCTGATTAATCATCGCATGCGTGTTACAACAAAATCTTGCCTTACATATATGGCAAACCTTATATTAAAGTTCATGTATCGTGCGCCCGATACAATTATAATATTATAGTCTCTTAAATTATAGTACGTGAAATTATAATACAGTGAAGTCCTATATATATAATAAGGTTATTAAAAAAATATAAAAAATATAAATTTAAGTATATTAAAATGTATATTTTTTTTATTTGTTATATTTTTTAACTAATATCCTCAATTCAATAAAGTAAGCCCGCAAGAGAGAAATGGAGTTACAAGTGCTTTTATTATTATTATTTTTAAAATGCATATATTATAAAACTATGTAATTTAGAGTCCCCTAAATTATATTTAATGGAGTTACAATTGTCTTGTGAAATATCATTAAGTCTCTTATATTTTATGTTATTTATAATTTATACATAAATATTATAAATATTTTTATTTTATAAAATTTCATTTACTTCTTATACTCTATTTTAATTCATTAAAATCCTTAGAATACCAATTCATCCCCCATAATTTTAAATTTTAAAATACAATTTACTAAATTAAAAATATAATAATTATTAAATAGATCATAATTATAACTATAATTATATTATAATTATAAATATAATTATAATTTTTCAATTTATTATTATTAGAAGTAGTAGTAGTAGCAAAAATAAAAAGTATTATAACTAATTAATTAATCTACTAGAAATAATTAATAATAATTTTTTGGTTAAATTTTCAATGATAATAATTAAAAATTATTATTTTTAATAATTAATTTTTGAATAATTATGATAAAAAAGAATTTTATAATAATTTATCGTAATTTAACTCATTTTGAATTTGATTTTAAGGTAAAGTGAACACATAAATGGTAAATAAATCATTCTAATTACGATTCCTGTAATTCAAATAAATAAAATATTTTGATTCTAATTTCTCATTTTGATTCTATCTCTTTCGATTCTAACTCATTATGTTTCTAGTTAATTTTGATTTATACTTAGTGAACGTTTTATAAAATTGTAAACCACTTTATATTCAATAAACATCACTCTATATTATTTATAATTTATTTATAAGTATTATTCACAAATTAATTATTAATAGATCAATTAATTATAATATAATTATAATTATTATATTATTGTAAATATAATTATAACCCATTTAATAATTATTATATTTGTTAATTATTATGGAACATATTTACTTATTTTAAAAAATAAATATGTGACCAAAAAATAAATTTTTTCATAAATAACCATTTCACCCTTACCTAATTTTAGGTTAGAATTATTTTCATTTCTTAAATTAAAAAATATTAAAATTTAATGATCCATATACATTGGTTATTTATTACATCAAATGTAACATAAGGCTTGCCTGTAATTTAATATAGTCAATTTCCAATACGCTATACGTGTGTGGGCATGCAATTACTTCTATATCGACTTGGACTAATATATATTCTTAATAAAAAGATTATGCATTCATGGATTCAATCATACATAAGATATTAGTTACTTAAAATTAAGAATTTAAGATTTAATCTAGTGCAAAATTCCAAATCAAAGCTGTTCAAAGTACTTTTGTTATTTATATAAGAAATTTGGTTAATAAGATAGTAATTAAAAAATACCAAACTCTTATTTTTCTTTTAATTTCAAAATAAGGGCTGGAGTAAAGAGGCATTAAGGAAAATGGAAATATAAATGGTTGATAAGCCATTAAAATTACTTATTTTCATAAGGGTTTAAAACAATATTTTTAAATACCGACTTTTCATTTAGCTTTGAAAAAAAAAAAAGGACTTGACTGAAGTTTTCCCAGAGCTGCCGGGATTATAACTCAGGCTAGCCGTCAATAGCTTCGCCGCTAGTTTTTAGGTCATAGTATTTTGTATAAAAAATAAGAATAATTTCAATGATTTTGTTTAAAAAATACTGTACCGCACAGTCTGTATGTCATTATATGCAATCAATAGAAAGTAATACATTATGATTAGATGACGATGCCCATGCTGTGGAATACTATAGTTGTAGCCTTGTTTAACTGTTCAATTTATTGTTGCTATTTTTAGATAATTCATTGTATATTTTAGACTTACCTATATTTAGCTTTTGTTGTCCATTTCTATGGCCTTAGCTAACTATTACTTATAGATTAATGTAAATTTTAGATAAAGAATGTGTTGTCGCTTTAATTTGAAGTCAATAATAATAATAATAAAATGATGTGTCAAATTTTCTTCTTCAATCATTACAGTTGCCCGTCGAATTAAGCTATTCCAATTTAACAACACATTAGGCCAGCAAACAATCAATACTACTAGTAGCTCAAAAATTAACGTTCACAGATTAACTAGCCATTTTTTTCTCACATTCATACACACACACACAAATAATAATAATAATAATAAAAAGGAAGCCGCCCTCATGTATATGTGCTAGCTCGATTAAATCATGGTCAGTCACGTGGGAACCTTCGTCTAGTCCTCTTAACATAATTGAGGAACATCGTCATTAGCGGCACAAAGTCCTCGAAAACTTTTCCATCATGGTGTCCCTTTTATAATTTTATTCGACAAGCCAATATCTCCACGTTGACGACGAGATGTGACTGTGTGAGGGCGTCCAAACGTTGTATAATATTAATGATGTTGGAGCGTAGTATAATTTAGCAAAGCCGTGGAGTCATCATCGTTATCGCGAAGCGGATCCATCAAACAATCAAAAATAAATCAGTGCGACTCTCTATAAAATACATTATGCATGCGTGTCTTTCCCAGGGAAATAAAATATAAAAAGGCTTTACTGTGCCGAGGAAACTCATCGGTCACAACGCTTTA
Source organism: Aegle marmelos (assembly GCA_030449875.1). Lineage (NCBI taxonomy): Eukaryota > Viridiplantae > Streptophyta > Magnoliopsida > Sapindales > Rutaceae > Aegle > Aegle marmelos. Next base: position 5,336,844 of record JASUUL010000093.1, read on the forward strand.
CCTGGCCGAACCAGACAGTCAACGTGTCCAAAAGTATCTATCTATCTATCTATTCTGGAACGACGAAATCAGACTCACGCGCCGCGACAATCCCATGCGAAACATCCTCCCTTCGGCCATGTCACGATTGATTGATAGATTACTGCCCGCAGGCAAAAGTCTATTTCAATTTCAACGTATTTACGCAAAATTCAAATAACATAAAAATCTTCTTTTGTAAGTTTTTAATTTTTTTAAGTAGATATTCAGACTTACTTAAATAAAAATTATAATCAATTTAGTTAAAAAAATTTTAAGATACAGCGGTAACAGGATTAGAAAAATTAATAAATAAAAATAAAATATTCCAATTCACTTCAATTTAATCCTTCGGTCGCCAACTTCAACATTTATTGTAGGGATCTTCTAACAATTTACTTTCACTTATGAAAGCACTGATCACACGCGCTACAAAGATAGTGCGTTTTTGGTGAGTGTTGATGATCGAGAGATGATGATTGAATACATTAGGAGATAAAAGTGGGGCCAGGCGCATTGAAAGGGATAGACAAGATGTCGGATGATGATTGAGTTGTCCCCACGGGTGCGTGATAGCTGTCCCACGTGTTCCCTCTTCCCATCTCTCTAACTCTCTCTCTCTCTCTGTCTTTTGTTTGTTGGCCATATAATAAATAATAATATAACAAAATAAAAAATAAATAAAGTAATTAAATAATGGGATCCCTCTTTTAAAGGTGACATGCTTGCTGGTCATGGGGTTCTCCCAAGCCACACGCGACACACTCCCCCATCTCCTCTTGGTTTCTTCCTACAACCGTACGAGGCTCAATCTTCATGTGATGTGCACGTGAACTTGGTCCCTTTTGGCCCTTGCATTTTCATTTGTTGTTTCCTTCAATCAACTTCTTCTCTTTTGGCCTTACTATGTCACTACCTCTCTCTTTTTAACGCATTCTTCCTTTGTGCCTTTGCCTTTTTATCTTGCCCAACACTCAGATCAAAAGAATTTCTGATACAAACGTTTTCTTCTATCTTTTTTTTCTCAAAAATAAAATTAGTAGACCCAAATTATCCCGGTGAATTACACCCATTCCAGATCTATTCTAGGTTAATTTCAATTACATTGAAGCTTAGTTAATTAATTTTATTATAACGAGTATAATTCAATTGTTAAGTTTATTCTAGATCGCGTAATTTGTATTCCGAAGTTCAAGCAGAAATTCTTAATGAAGAAGTATGAAGAGGCATATTTTGTGAAATTAATTTTAAAATAATAAAAAATATATATATTTAACAACAACCCTTTAATTAAATTGACCGATGTCTTTTTTTATTTTTAGAGGAATTTAATAAAATTAAATTAAAAAGAGAAGTGATATATTATCTTAAATCTTATTGGGTTAAAATTAATTGTGTACATAATGTAAGGGAAAATAAATTAACATTTGCTCCGTTATCCGACAGAAAGAAAATAAAAATAAAAATAAAAATTGACGAGTGAAAAAATCATACATGAGATTTTCGCTTTCGACAATCCCGTCAGGGACCCCACTTCGTTGCTTCTGGCCGTCCCAGGCTTATCACCATGTGATTATCACGTGAACTCGGCCCTATGTTAGTTCCCATCAACTTGAGATCAGAGATAATTCTCTTGCCGTCGTGACCGTAAGCATATTTATTGTTCAATGATGTGCGTTGTTTATTACGTAACTGCAATTTCAGGTCTCCTGTTTGGTGGGTCCCCCCTCGACAACCATTTTGATTAGACGTCTCCGTCTGGGTTCTTATGTCCTAATCATCAAGAATCTCTTTGCTTTCTGGTTACATGATAATTGCCCCACGATTTGAAGCCATCTATTGGGGAAAAAATAAAAAATAAAAAATAAGGGCGGGGTGGGGGAGGAATCCTTATTTACCGACCACTTCCCACTTATTTCCCAACTTAGCTGCGTCCATTTTGTAAATTTTGTCTTGGGATTATACAAAATAATAGATTTGAAAAAGAAAAATAGACGCATTAAAATAATGAGCACGTCGTACGAAAAATGTATCATAAACATGCGACGTCTACACAAAGTTGGTCTGTTTTGTATCATAAATAACTAATAAGTGCTGCTTGGAGAATTAATTAATTTATTGATATAAAATCGAGGGAAAATTATACGACAGTGTAATAAAAACATAAATATGATAAATTAAAGATTATTAAAAGAAGATAAAATAAAAAAATAAAAATAATAAATTAGTGTTTTAAGATTATAGATAAAGAAAATCAACATTAAACTCTAATTAAACAAAAATAGTTTATTCATTTAATTTAATTATGTATGTATGTATGCATATAAGTATAAAAAATAATATTTGTTAACTACATCATTTCATTAAGCAACATTAATTTTATTGATGTGGATCAAGTCAAAACTAAATTAAAAGATATTCTTATATTGCTAGATATATACATGATATCAATAAAATTAGATCAAAATTTGAGTCTTATTAATATCTCATGTTGTCTTAAACTTTACCCTTTACTTGTATTTAGATATCGTTTAGGATTATTGTTGAGGAGGTTAAGACCTTCTTTAGAACTAAGGGGCAAAAGCTATAACTATTGTAAAAGAAAACCGCAATTATAATATAAAAGTAAAAATTAGTAACAAATATTAAATTTTAAATCATAATTTTATAAAAAAAAAGATATTATAAGTTTTTTCATCATACAAGTTTTGAATTAAATTAACTTATCTTATAAGCTAATTACAGTTAGTGTTTATTAAATATTTTCATATTATAGTTTTTAAGCGACAACTATCTTATTTCAATCCTAAATAATACTTTGAAAAAATGCAAAATCAACTCATCATATACGTAATAAATCAAATCAACTTATCTTTTAAATTAAAGTAGTTAGTGTTAACTAAATACTATAATATTGTAGCTTTAAAACTATATCTACCCTATCCCAATACCAAATAAAGCCTTGGAGTCATGCAAAATCACCTCATTTTACAATAGTCTTGAAAAACATGAGATGAATAAGTTTTCAAAATCAAGAAATATATAAGGTAATTAATATATTAGTGCCCCTATATTTTTACACTTGTAATTTTATTTAATAAGCTTATATTATTTTACCTTTTATTCACAAGTTTGGATGCAACAGATAAAATATATTTTTATTTAAAATTAATATTAATTTATAAATTTTATATTATATTTATAAATTTTTATCTTATTTATCAACTAATTTACGACTCTAATATTAATTTAATTATTATATTTTATACTTACAAATCTTATATGTTATTGACGTATTTTTTATTTTATCTTACTTTTTAATATTAATTTATAAAATTTATGTTAAATTTATCAGCCTCACATATTATTTATGCAAATTATGATTAGTGACACGTCGCGATTTTCATGCCATGTTATAACAACGAGCGAATAAATTAAATGAACATTGCTTTCACCTCGGCCTCCAAAACAACTTGCACCTCCATTATTACCACTCATGTGGAGCCTACGTGGCGCACTACTTTCTATGCAACCATCAGACAGCAAAGCACACGTGTATGCCCAACACCGCACGTGCACTTTCGGTCAAAGTTATCTTGTCTTCGCTGGATCTGGCCAACGTTCAAAACCCCATTGGTGTTCCTCCATACCAATTGTACCCTCGTCCCTTCGCTCTCACTTTCGTTCACCTGAACAGTGGCTGACCACACGTAGTGACGCCTCCCGGCCGTTGGATCAGCAATGAAAAGAACTAAGAGCCGTTGATCATGGGATTTTTTGCACGTGCATGCGCCCTTTATCAAGAAAGTAGTGTCACGGCCAGCTTTATTTCTGATTAGTGTATCAAACCACGTGATCGGTTGAGCTGGACAGCTGGTGACCATGTGATTAGTGTGATTAACGGTTAATCGAATCGTTGATCAAGTTTGGTATTTTCAGTTAATCGATGTTATAACCCGAACTGGGCTGCACGTGTGCTGCACGTACGGTTCAGATATTAATTCTAATTTTTTATTCATAAAACACGTAAAAGGACTTATGTATCCCCCACTCAATGGTTCGCTCTCCTACGAAAGAAAGGGCAGTCGTGGGAAACCGGACAAGAACATGATTTAGAGGATTTTATTTAGGGAAGCAGCATGTTTGGTTGGTCTGACCATATATAATAAAATTTAATAGAATGAAAGAGAATTTGATGGCGATTGATAATTTAATCATTTAAAATATAATGATGATCCCCCCGGCGAATCATATGAAATAATTTTTAAAATAGATTAACACACACACACCTAACAATCATGTGTCCAGTTGCTTGATATGAAGAAAATAAAGTTGTTCCCATCATTGTATGATACGATGATCACATATTTTAATCGAGAAATAGAAAGCCTACTTGATGATATTTAATTTGCAAATCCATGGGGAAAGACCGACATCAAATAATCATCACTCAAATTCGATCAGTTAGTCCATCAATCATGATTTGGGCATCAAAATAGCTTGCTTGGTTGTACACACGAGGGTAACCATGCTGTGTTTAAAATTAAATAGAATATTTTTGATAGCTTTCTACTAAAATATGTTCCTTTCGGCCTTGGAATGATGACAATTTTCTTTTGGGCATTAACGTGGGCTACTTGCAAAATTTTATGTGGAACAAATGCTTAAGTTGGCAGGGAGAGGGCATGGACCTTTTTATTCAAAAGTCATCTCATTTCAACCTAACTCCTAAAAACTACGCATAGTTTTAAGAAGCATAGAATAGGACACTCAAAGACACTTACGCCTTTATCGGATTGCATTAAACAATGATATTTACTTAATTTCAGGCTCGAAGAAGGTGGCTTTGAAAACTGAAGTTGCATGATTCATGATCCATTTTCTTTCTCTTTTTCATTATTGTCGGTCATCGTTCGAGTGACCTAACAAATTAAAAACAAATTAAACCGTCCCCTTTTTACATTTTTTCAACCAATACTGCATCAAGTTTACATCTTATGTACCCATCTCACGCGAAGAAAGGAATTTGTTTCTGCCTACCAAAGAGAACTTTTTGTTTTTTGAAAAACAAATAAATTTAATTTATTTTTAAATTTTACTTACAAACGTACATACATGTGTGCGTGATTATTATAAAGTGTGGATGCCTTTAATTTTTTTTTAATTCGAACATGTTATTAAGTTATATAATTAAATAAATTAATTTGTAATACACTATAAAATTATGTAGTTTAATTATGTATGTGTGTGTATATATATATACTCACTATAAAACTACGTGCGTGCGGGTACATGTATGGTTGCATGTATGAACACCTATTGAAAAGTGGACGGTAAACAAAATATTGCTTTGATTGGTCTCTGTTTCCGAGCTACTCGCCGGAGAATAAAGAAATGGCAAGTGTGCACGTGCATGGACAAACATTTTCATTAAAAGGGGAAAAAAACACGAAAAAAGAAATGCCATATGCACGTGAATGCGGGGTGCTGGCTTTACCTATTCGTTAGGCCTTTTTCTCAGGTTTAGCAAATCTTGGTTCGTTTTTGGCATTAACATTCTAAACTGATGCTTTTAAAATAAACACAACGTCAATGAGTGCAATTTTTTTTTTTTTCCCAGGATTATATGGTAAAAGAGTATTTGTAAGTCCTCACTTTAGTCTCATAATAATTTTTATCGTTTTCGTACACCACCATATCAAAACTTAGAAAGTTGTTGGTCACGATGGCCTAGGGAACTGGGCTGAGTGTAATCTGCCCAATTCACTTAATGGGTCTTGGCCCACAAGCAATTTCCAGCAGGAGTAGAGCTTCCCTAATTCGCCACCCCTCTATGATTCTGAAAAAACCACTCTTCACCCCATTTTATCCTTTATTAATTAGATGTCTTCACCTTCTCTCACCCCTGCAGGCCCATTCCATATCCTCTCTCATCCTCGTTTGGACTTGAGAGTTGAATTGATCATCCATTTTCCTTCCCGCTTGTTACAAAAGACTAATGGGTTCTGTGACCCAAAAAAGAGATGATTCGCATCAGACTTTGTTTTATTTTTTTTTAACTCTCTTCGAGTTTTAGCTTTTTAAATTGTCTTTGATGGGTGTTGGTTAGTGCAAACAATTGGCTTTATTTCATCTATTCTCATCTTCACCTTTGAGAACATAAGCATAAACGGATTGCTACTGAACAAATGTTAAATTTTCAACGGAGGCGAACTAACGTTGCTTACTGCCCGTAATATAGTAGTCCTTTGCATGAGGTATAAACAACTATGATACCATACTTTTCAATTAATATCTCAATACTAATTCATTGAAGGATTACTAATTAACACCTATTACGTATCTATGATTTTTCAAGTTATTGGAGATTAAAAAAAAAATTGTATCAGCATTTCACAGGTATATGAAAATTCTCTAAGTGAAAGAAATATAAGAAGTTGATAGTGAAGAATATAAAGCAAATAAGAGAACATTTTCATCGGTCTGAATTCATTTACAAGGCTGCCTTGATAGAATTGTTTCCATAAATGATTTTTTTTTTTGGGGGCGGGGGGGGGGGGGGGCACTTAAAACCACCGAGATTGGAGAGTTGTTTAGACCATTTCTCTATTTATACTGTAAATTGAAAAAAAAAAATCAAAAAGAGAGAGAGAGATAAGGCCAATTTTTTCAATACAAAAGAAAAACCACAACAAAACCTAAGAAATGCCTAAAAAGGATATCAAGAAATTAAAAAAAAAAAAATAAAGCCTAAACTGTGGGTCTTAGAAGCATCCAAAATGAAAAATAATAATCAAACCAACCGAAAGGTCTTAATAATTTAAAACTGCTAATGAATTTGATGAGAACATGTTTAATTGGCCTTAAAATAAATAGTAAATGTAATCTCCCGTAAAACATATATGATAAGGACTGAATAGACTGAAGACAGAGTACAAATACGATCAAAGAAATAAGCAAAATCATATCTCATAGAGTCATAAGAAATTATTCAAAAAACAAATGGGGCCGAGTCAAATTCTACTTTGATATTGAGATAACCAAGCCAAATAACAGAATTCAAACCCTAATAAATCGCCACCAATTGAATCAAAAGAATCATTTGGTGACCAAAGATCCTGATGTAACTAACGCTATAACATGATGGTCACGCATAGCACCACCACTAGCAGACATACCAAGATTACACCCAAGACAACCAACCACCCACTCAATTCAACAGCCTAGGCGGTGGCTTCAAACTAAACTAACCAACCTAAGAGGAAGCAAAACAATCCTCAAATCCTTCCTAATCTGAGTATTCAAAACACACTTCGATTGGGATGGCTTAAAATCAAAAGTAAGCTAGTGATATTAAGGTTAGAAACAGCCCCAAAAAATAATAGCGTCCATAGAAAAGGCAAAGAATCAAATTTAAAATCGATATGAACCTTGCAAACATATCATAGGGTGAAGCATGAGAGGAGGACTAGAAGGTGTCACGAAGAATGGGCGCACCACCGCCACTGAACAAGCAAAGCATGGGAGACTGGAAAAAAAAAATTAAATAAATAAAGGCATCGAAGGGCAATCATCAAATAAAATCGTCGCCAAACTTGCCTAAACGAGATATATACAGAAGTGTTTTTTTTACAGAAAGATAAACAGAGCTAATAATTACAAACTCATATACTTTTTTTAAAAAAAGTATCGAGATTTAAATTTGTATGATTCAAAAAAGATCCTTAAAAACCATTTAGTCTCGCTCGCTATTTACAAATTCTATCGTGTAGCTCCAATCTCGACACTTGCACATGTACAATAGCTTTGAAAGCTATAACAGTTGGAATCCAACACTTGTCTTCGTTTGCTAGTTCTTCACATGAGTCATCGTATTTCTTATAATTTATATTATTATAAGAGAAACCGGGACATTCGCTATCCGCATTCATAACACTCTATTAATCAAGGGAGAAGACACACGAATTTTTAATATTTCTCTAACACGTCTCCTTTCATGCATCAAATGCCAAATGCTGGACTCGACCTGAAAAAATGCATAGCTCGCCGAAAGTGAAGTTACAGGTACCCTTTCGTTATCTTTGTAAAATTTTACTTCAAATAAAATTATAATTAAGAATAAATAAGAATTAAATGCAGAGATTTTTTTTTTAACAAATTACTTTCATAAGTTGCATTCATAATCAATCTCTTTTTTTTTTCTTTCTGAAAAAAAAAAATTACCCTATTGTTATTATCCATTTCTTATTGATTAAATATTTTTATACTTAAGATTATTTTTAAATTATAATTTAATAAGTCTACGATTCACGTTAAAAAAATTTATCACACAAAAAGTTTTATATTTGATGTGTAGGAAAACGACAATATTGTAAGAGAGACGAAAAAAAAAACAAAACAAAACAGAATACTTCTTTGAGTTTTTATAATAAGAAAATTAGTTAAAAACTAGAACAAGGTGCTTAAAAGAAGGGGTGCGAAATAGTCCAAACCCCACACCGATTTGGTTTCCATAGAAAAAAGGCGTAACATGATATACATTTTTGATGTTCTTTCAGCAGAACTCAAACTCAATAATCAGTATTAAAAAAAAATGAAAGTATTATTTTGAGTTTTAAAAAAAGAAAATTAAATTAAAAATTAGAAGAATGTTATTTAAAAAGAGAGAGAGAGAGAAGGCACATTTTCAGAAATAAGATAAATATAATTGAAAAAGGGGTTCCACAAGGGGATCAAAAACGTGACAATAGGCCGAACTCTTTGTTGATTGGGTTCCTATGCAAAAGGGGTCAAACAGGACATGACTGATGTTCTTTTACCTAAAACTCAACTCAGCATCATGACCTCAAAAGTTTTGAAGTTCGGCCTAGACTTTCGAGACACATCTAGGATGGCAATGGTTGGACCGCAGCCCACTTTCGATTTTCGTTTGTCAAGGATTGCATTATTGCTTTGTCAGAAATTTCTGTTGTTATTATATTTTAATACTTCCATCACATTCTATATAGTAAATTTAGTCAAAAGCCGAAGGCAAGATTTTAATATCAAACAAGAAAACTCGATTAAGTTCGGTGGCCGCTCAATTTAGATTCAATCAAATTAAATTAATTCTTAAAAATTGTTTCGTAGGCATAGCTTCGAAGCTCTGGCAAGAAAAATTTTGGGTCTGCCTCTCCTCCACATGAATCATTGAAGAGAGGAAGGGGAAAAGAAAAGAATAAAAAAAGACAAAAATTAAAAGCCAAGCAAACCCACGTAGCCGCAGGTGATGCAACGGGTATGACGGTGACGGCGGAGAAATGATCAAATGAATAATGAGAGCAAAACTTGACCGATCCTCCTAGTCAGATCATTCCAAGAATAAAATTACTGAAAGAAAATGAATTGAGTGAGGACATTAGAGAAGATTAACAAGCTTCTTGACATCGTTATTGTTGAATGTCACAAGTAATTTCGTTTTCCTTTTAACGTGATTCCAGGCCCAAAATGCTCTTCTAGTCAGTCTTCCATTGGAATTTTGAGCTCCCTGTTTCTTGCTGTTCATCCCTGTTTTGACCAAGTCAACTCTGTCTAGAAGCATGTTAAAACGTGCATCTTCTTGTTTAACAAAAATTTCCAAGTCTCTGATATTCATTCCCAATCATTAGATATGAAATAAAAGCCGTAAGTGAGAAAAACATCCCCACCCAGATTTTATTTTAAGCAAATTTTGGACAAGACCCTTTTGCTCCCTCTGATTTTAAGAGATCAACTGGGAAACTGAAATTTTCACATCAACAGCAGTACAAATAAAATTTCAAACCTTCAAAGAGACCGACATTTGAATCCATGACAGATGATTATGAAATTACATTTTAACAACAGATCTTTAAAATTAACATGCTCACAAGGCCTCCGTTCAACAAAATAATTCTACTTTGAGCATGAAATTACCTTTGGTCTGGGATCACAAGTGGCCACAAATGGTGCGCAGCTCCAGTATTAATTATAGGCTTTTCGCATTTTGATTTAACAGAGACACTTGTCTAATCTGGCCAACCCTTACAATTAAATCCACAAAACCAGTGGGAGCACGCACACATGTAAATTGGTAGTCCACTGAATGGTAGTCAAATACTACTGCAAGCTGCCGCTTGATCCTTTCAAACTATCTCCAAATAATAGAGACAAAAATGGAAAAAATTTTCAGTTTTGCAAGGAAACGAAAACTCCAAACTAATATTCAACTGCCAAATTCTGCTACACAGAAATTTTGAAGCCAAGAAATAAAAGATCATCCTTTTGAAGGGAAAAGATACCTACTTAAAGGAAAATTTGATATAAAACAGATCACTAGTATAAGATTATCAAACTGTCTCTTATAAATTCAAAGAGGACAGGACAGTAATCTTCAGAAGGCCTATAACCTATGTAGAATTCTGGGTGCCTCTTGCAAAGCAAAAACAAACAACAAAGACCACATCAACAACATCCAAAAGTGCAAGGCCTGATGTTGCTTGCTAGTAAGAAGGAAAGAATACATGATATAAGGGGTTCATTCTAAAAGGATCCGGCAGACAATTCTGAGATTGAGAAAAATTAACCCAGAAAGAAAAAGCTATCGGTATCAAAGGCATGAACTTTCAGATGCTAAGTCAAGTTTTGTACAATATTTGCCATTTCAGTGTACCCGCAATTGATCATCAATGTAAATAACACAAGCAAGGCATGAACCACATATCTAATTTTATATATGGTAACTCAAGTAAAAGGTCGAAATGATTAAAAAAACTGGCCCAATGACCACAAAAGCTCATGTTCACCTACAGTGGCCTGGAAAAGCCATGAAACAAGGGAGAAAAGAGATTGAAAAGCAGCATCCCAAGGCTTCCCCCCCCCCCCCCCAAAAAAAAACAAAACACCACCTATCCTCTGAATGAAAGCTGAAGAAGGAGTTCGTAATGACATCATGTCAAACTCACTAGACATAAAAGTCAAGTCTCAGACACAATTACAAACAGCATTTACTAGCATATTAGTTGGAATCTGTGTAGTGAGCATGCCACAATTGCTATGTGAACAAGCTTACTCACACTTTGGAGAATATTTGAAAGGATAAAAACAGGATAAACCACATCCAGAAGAAAAGCAAAAATTTAACCAAAATGAAATGGATTGACTTGTCTAACCTTCAGACAGAAAAACAGCGTGCGTTAACCAAAAGGTACAAATCATAGAAGCATGACTCATTTTTTAGATCAGCCATGCTATGCAAATAGGTGAGTGTTATGCAATTAGTACCAGTAGCTGCCATCCATTTCATTGTAAAATTTGCTTGACCTTGATACATTCCTCATCAGAAATGCAACAGAGAACATCAGAAAATCTCCCACATACAGAACACACAACTTTTACAAAATGTTTGGGGTTGGATGTTATTTCAGCAACGTTTGTGGAAATGCAATGAGCATGATTTTCATGCATTGGATATAACATGAAAGGACTGGAAAGGAGGAAAAATTCACTCAACATATAAACTTTAAACCTCATCGTGGTTGCTCTTGATGAAGCTGGGCTCAACAAAGTAAGTGCTTCCACTAAAGGGAAGCAAGCAGTGCCTCCAACAATGAGTCCTGCATCTGATATGGTTTTGAAAACAAAGCACATGCTTGCTACTCTGCTCCCCAACATTGTAGGGAAGCCTGTCAAATATTGTAAGTAACCAAAATATTAGAACAAACAATAAACTTCCAAGTAGCAGAACACCCTTCACAATGCCTTGTAATAAACAAGTTAAAACCAATAAAACTCTGAAATTCTCACTACTTATCCATATATGCGTCCACAGGTTTACATCTTAAAGCTTCTAATTGACGAGCAGACACCTAAATTCTGCTTCTGCATGCTACTCCAATGCACAACAAAAAACACAAGACAGAGAGAAAATAGACCCCCTTCCCCATTTCCTAACTATTATTTTCCTTTAGAAAATAACTTCCTTTCTTTTTTACAGATTTCATTTCAGTATACCTCAAATCGAGGTCTAAATACGGTAGGTGCAATCATCCCGAGTTTCCACATATGCCTTCAGCACTCCCAGATTCGATGTTACCACGTCACCTCTGCAACAGCCACCATCAAACTTTAGTTTAAAAAAGAAAAAGAAAATCCGATGATGCATGAAATAACTTCTGAGGCTCATGAGTACAGAGAAAGGGAAGCAGACCTTCGTAACAAGAACAGAACAAGTATCTACGAGCAAATCTATTTCTGCAAGAAAAAGCAAGATTCCAATCTAATTAATACCAGCCGCCCAACAAGTCCAAAAATAAAAATACAACGTATTCATATCAAAACAATACCTTCATTGGAGCATCAGATACTCTGTAAGCATCAACTGTCAATCCCACCAACCACAACCCGGGGAAAACGTTCTTTTGAAAAGAAGAAAGAAAAAAATCAGTCGTACAAAAGAAAAGAAAAGAACAAGAAAAAAGCCAAGCTAGCAAAAATATCTCACATCGAGCTGTTTTTGGACATTTTTGGGGCGTTTCCTGGGGCGGCGGGCCGGTCTGGAGCCGGTCATGATAAAAATATCTTCTTCAATCTCTTCTCTGGACAGAGTGACCCAGAACTTGTTCTTTTCTTTCTTATCGCCGTTGTTGCCTCGCGATTCCACCATCTCTCTCAATCTCGTGGACTTGGGCGCCTTCGTATTCACATTATTATCACCACGATTCTGAAAAGTCGCCACGTCGACAAGAGTCTCCTGCACCTTCCTCGGCCTCAAATTCCACGGCCTCCCCACCTCATCTTCTTCCTCCTCTTCGGTGTCGGCCGTCCGCCTCTGGGGTCTGTCGACGGCGTCCTGGTGTGGTTTTGAGGTGGAGCAAGGAAAGGAGAGGCGTTGTGCTCGAGAAGACCGCGATCCGACGACCCTGTGATGACGTGTCGAGTCGTCGGTGCTGTCGGGTTCGGTTGGAGGTGGGGTTCGGGTGCGGTTGTGGTTGGGGTTGGGGTGGTGAGTGCCCCATTTCAGGAATGATAATGAAAAGTTGTGCAGCGGCTGTGACTTCATCGGCGCTGTTGTCATCTCTCACTCCCACTTCGGAAAATTAAAATAATAATAATAATAATAGAACTAAAAATGCATTAGTGTGTGTACTGTTGCCTGTGGCTCTCAGAGAGATAATTTGAAGAGAGTCAAAACCTAAGAAGGGAAGAGTTGGCTTCAGAGCTACCTTCAAGTACGGGGAAGAAGGAGAGAGCTGCTTTAGAGAGAGAGAGAGAGAGGGAGAGGGAGAGGAGTAGGTCATGTGAGCGTACCATATGAATTATATCAAGCACGGACGGGGGGCTCGTTTTCTTAATATTGGATTGCTGCTGCGACTTCTGAAATTACAACTACACCCTCGCTTCTTCTTCCTTTTTCTATTAGTGCCCTGTAATGTTTGTCTATTTCCATTTGAGTCCATTGCGTCAGCCACAGTGGCACACGGAATAGTCTTGCCGCTGGCGTGGGTAAAGGACCTAACTGACACGTCATACGACTTTTGTGCTCGCGTAAAGATTAATTGCCATGTGCACTTTTTCCGTCTCTGTTCGTATCCAACGGGGACTTTAATTCAGTATTAAACCCCTATTTTTAAAATTAAACAAGATTATGAAGGGTTATTTTATGATACCATAATTATAATTATAGTATTAGTATTATAATTAAATATAAATTATATAATTAAAATATAAAATTTATAAATTTAACATAAAAATTATAAATTAATATTTGTTGTAAATAAAATATAAAGTTTAAAAATTAAACATAAAATTTGTAAATAAAATATAAAATGAGTCGATTACTAAATTAATATATTATTAATAAATAAAATAATAATTTATAAATATAATATAAAACTCATAAATTAATACTAAGTATAAAATAAAATATAATTTTTAAAAATTAAACATAAAATTTATAAATAGAAGATAAAATAAGTAAATTAATATAAAATTAATAAATTGATGTATTATTAGTAAACAAAATAAAAATTTATAAATTTAACATAAAATTTATAAACTAATATTAAGTGTAAAATCAAACATAATTTTAGAAATCAAACATAAAATTTATAAATAAAAAGTAAAACAAGTAAATTGATATAAAGCTAGTAAATTGATGTATTATTAGTAAACAAAACAAAAACTTGTAAATTGAATATAAAACTTGTAAATCAATATTAATTGTAAAATAAAATATAAATTTTAGAAATTAAACATAAGACTTGTAAAAAAAAAGATAAAATGTGTAAATTAATATAAAATTAGTAAATTGATATATTATTAGTAAATAAAATAAGAACTGAAAAATATAACATAAAACTCATAAATCAATATTAATTATAAAATAAAACATAATTTTTAGAAATTAAATATAAGATTTGTAAATGAAAAATAAAACAATTAAATTAATGTATTACTAGTAAAAAAAATAAAAACTTGTAAATTTAACATAAAACTTATAAAACAACATTAAGTGTAAAATAAAACATAATTTTTAGAAATTAAACATAAATTTATAAATAAAAAATAAAACTAGTAAATTGATGTATTATTAGTAAACAAAACAAAAATTTATAGATTTAACATAAAACTTGTAAATCAACATTAACTGTAAAATAAAACATAAATTTTAGAAATTAAATATAAAACTTATAAATAGAAGGTAAAATCAGTAAATTGATGGGTTATTAATAAATAAAATGCAAACTTGTAAATATAATATAAAACAAATAAATCAACATTAAGTGTAAAATAAAACATAAAGTTTGTAAATTATACCTAAGACTCATGAATAAAAGCTAAAATAAGTAAATTAATATAATAGTTACCATAAAAAAAGCTCACAATTATAAAACAATAAGTTGTTATAATAGTTATTACTTCATATATTTATTGATTTTTTATTTAAATTGAATAATGTTTGTTTTGTATTTATGTAATACATGTGATGTTTTATTAAGAAGAAAATTTATGTTCAAAATTATATTTAAAAAAATATTATCTTAATATCTTTCATAGTTATTGTAAGATGATGTTATATTACATATTTTCACACTTCTATTCAATCCTAAATAGTCTTCAAATACAAGTGAAAATTTTAAAACTATATAAAGTACGTGTAAGACTTAAAATTAGATTTAATTTTATTGATATATTATATACATGTCTAATAATATGAGCTTTTTTAATTTTATTTTTACTTGATCCACGTCAAGATAAATAATTACGTGTAATTAATATGTGAAATAAATGGATGTAGTTATAGAAAATTAGGAAAAAAATTATATAAATATCCTAGAATAAATATAGAATTTATGATAACCAATTCAATAAAACTTTGATAAAAGAAATATTTTTTTGTAAGCGAATAAAATATTTTTCATTAAAATTCTATAAGAAACAATGTTAATTTTAAATAATTAATAATCTTGCATTAATTTATTAGTTTTATTTTATATTTATTAATTTTATACGTAATTTACAATATTTACGTATATCACAGTATTAATGCCGTATTTTTCATTACAACATTATAGAGTTTTGTTGATTTTATGAGAGTAATGATTTGAGTTTTTATAGGTTCAATATTCTTTAATTAAGTAAAACATTACTTGAATTTAATTAATAAGTCTTTTTCTGTTATCTCATCTAATGTCTATTCTAATAATAGTTATATTACACCCCCTTCAAATAACAGTTATAAATATCTATATAATACAATAAAAAAATACTATTATCTTTACGCCAATATAAATGTTTACTTACCATGGCATATGGCCCTTTTACATCAATGTAAGATGGTTTTTCCGTTACTAATTACAATAATAAAAGAACACATGTCTCAAGTCTTAACTTACTTATATAGTTTTAAAGATTTTTGTTAAATCAAAAAATAAAAATCTCCACGTGCTAGTTAGTAATTTCTTTATTTTATTTACAAACAGATTTGATAGCTCTATACAAATATACAAACTAATGTTGCATAAAAAAATAGTTAAAAAAAGAATAATATTTTTTCTTTTATAATTATGCGAACTGGTGATAGTTTTATTTAGAAGATGAAACTGTTCAAAGCTGAAGTTTAACTATGGTGAAAATAAAAATTAGGAAAAAAATTATATTTTTAACTATATGGATACTCTCAAATAGAAATAGTATTTAGTGTCTATTTGGTATGATTTATTTAATAGTAATAAGTGCTTATTTACTTGAATAAGTTATTATTATAATTTTTATTATTGTTTAGTTATTTTTCTAATAAAACTTTTTAAGCGTAAATAAGTTATTTTACCTCTATTAGTAAAAGTCAAATTTTAGGCTTTTAGGAGCAGAGTTTGAAAAGTTTTTTTAAAATATTAAAATATCGAAAATATCATTTACTTATTTAATAATTTTATTTTACTCTTTCTATAATATTACTTTAAAAATTTTATTTATTAAAATAATTTCATAAATTTTTTATAAAAACTCTTATGGACAACCAAACAACTAAAATTTTTTTAATAAAATCTCTATTTATAAAAATTCTACTAACAAAAACTCTATTTAAAAAACTATACCAAACAAAAACTTAATACCTATATTAATTTTTTTGACCGTTGTTAACTATTTAAAACTATTAATGTAAATTGCGCTTTTTTTTCCCTCGTCCTCCTCCTTGTCATAAGAATGATAATAAAAGGGAGCACATTTTTTTTTTCCACTTCCCTGCAAGAGCTTAATTGGATGAATTCTACTTCTACGCATGCGGAATCACCAACAAATCTAACCGTATTTCTTTTCTTTTTAAATTTCCACGTATGACAGCGTATGAGATGCAGCGATGCCATCATAGTAACCTCAAAATAAAAATAGTAGGTATCGAATTGGAAAGGTGTTAATTAATTTTTTTCATAAGATTTAACATTTCTAATTTCTGTATATGAAAATAATGTAAATATAAAGGATCGATTATTTTACCTTAAAATTTTTGTTTAAAATTTTAACTACAAACTTTTAAAAGATTGACATCAAATATAATAATAAAAATTTATGGTGAAATTTTAAATTATATATGTGTGTGTGTGGCTTTTATGTTATATGAGATCAGCAACCCACAAAAATTTATGTGAAGCTTTGAGTCAACAAATTTAGTTAAATAGTCCCTCCCAAATGCATGTTAAAATATTAGTTGAATAATATTTTGTCACTCTCAATTTTAGGTCAATGTGTTAAAACTAAATTTTCGTGAATTAAGATTCACTTATTCAATTATATTTTTATTTTTATTGGATTCCAATAAATCAATTTGTTTTACTTGGGTTTTCAATTATTGATTTTTAGTATATCATCGAGGTTCATAATTTATGTAGTAGTTGTAATATAAATTGATTGTGTGATTTGAGGTATTACCATACAGTATATAAACATCACCAGTCCTGTTTAACATAAAATGTGACGGTCGATAGATGTGATCATAATGGGAGAGACGTACTATGTTTTATTTAGTATTCGTTACTTTTTATATTATGATAGAGTCGTGGCATGTATGTGGGTACTTAGGGTCCTACGACCATAAACCAAACTCTCTCACTAAATGGATAAAGTCTCTTGTAGTCCAAGAGCACTGCTCTTTGTTCATTTAATATTTATGTATATTTATTATCATAATTAATTAAGGTATATATATATAATTAATTAAAGTATATAGGTGACAATGAATGAATAGAAAATTAGTGCTAAAATAGTAGCTCTCTCTTTCATTTATTAAATTGAAAAAAATGAGGAATTAAAACCCAAAGACTATTAAATTTACTTCTTTTTATTTTGTGATCTTTTAGATGCTAAATGTGCCAAAAGGTTTTTTAATTTTATATTTGTATTAAATAATGAGTTGATGAATAGCCCTTGTGACAGTTCACAGTTTCCAATTATGATATTAGGTGATATAAATTAAAGATGTGTTTAGTTAGAAGGAGAGAACAGAGGAGATGAAAGTGATTTTTAAAATACCCTTTCAATTTTTTGACTTCTTTAATATAATCACATAATTATTATTTATAATTTTATTTTAATAATTTAATATTATAGATAAATTTAAATAATATTTAAAAAGCTTAATAAAATAAATCAATTTATTTATTTAATCTGAAAATATAAAATATTAAATTAACCGTCGCCGGATCGCAGGACCGTTGTCACCGCCACTACTATCCGACTTGCCGATCAATGATCAACATTACTACATCATCGTCGAGATCAAAAAGTGGTTGTGGTTGTATGTTGTGCGAATCCAATTCAAAAGTTATAGAAGCTTTTTCTCTTCCACAGATCTGGCTGATCGGTGGCGATTTGGCGATTGCTGGTGGCTACGGATGGCTAGAAATGGAAGTCGTAGCCTAGATGGACAACACCAAGGAGACGACGCGACCATAAAAAGGCAAAAACTCGCTGATTTGAGGCAGCGACATCCACGACTTTTCGCGCTTCAATCAGCGGCTTTGCTAGCAGTATTCTGGCGGCAGTGATGGCTGGCTCCTAAGGTTCTGATTAGTACCTTTTATTGCCAATGATGTGGCTAGAATCAGAAATGGCTACCAGGTCAGGTTCCCATGTTCGAGTTGACCCGTCTCTGTCCTGTCACCCGACTCTCTCTAACTTTTTTTTTTTTAATTATATTCCTGATAAATATTGAAAACTTAACACTTATTAAGATTAAAATTGTCTAACTAAGAACACTAGAGACTTCCTTTCTTTGGGTAATTATATAACAAACCAAACATTAAAAAGAAAATTTCACTCCTCTCCTCTTCTTTTCTCTCTTTTCCTCTACTTTTCAGTCCCCTTATCTTTTCATAATTCTTCAAATTAAACACCACCTAAGATCTTCAAACAAGTTAGATGGCTGATTCGTATCTTCTTCAACGATCCATGATGATAAATTTTATAGACAAACACTACCTTACGATATGTCGTAAAATACGCGTCTAATAATATATAATAAAATTATTGTTTATTTTACTGTGTGTTATTAGACAAAAACGTTACGGTAAACTATAAGACGACCTCCAATTTTATGAGGCAGTAGGGAATATGAAATTACCTAGAGAACTTTCTTGCCGCAAGGAATATGAAATTTCCACAAAGCCATTGCAATTCCGTTCAGATAAGTTATTTTATTATGGTGGGTTTCCTTTCTTTTTCTTTTTGTTATTTTCATTTTATTATTTTATTTTTTCAATTGTTTTCCGCGGCCGACTCTACGCTGTCACATGCTGCGTTAGCAACTCTTGCAAGAAAAAGGAACGAAAAGGAGACTCATATTGGCGGTGGCTTTTATTTAAAGAGTGACAGCGATGTCAAATTTTGGCATTATGTCCAAAATCTTTCGATTAATCAACGCTGAGAGAGTTTCTTTGCTAAAACATACTTGATCGAAAAGCCTTCTTTTATATATGTGTGGGTGTGGTGCGCGCATGTGTTCGGGCGGGTGTGATAGTGTGGTGTTCGGATTTTGTTTAATATAATTTTTTAAATAAAATTTATTTTAATAATATATTAAAAAAATTTAATTACTTAATTATTAATAAAATTTTTTTAAAATTTATAAAATTATTTTAATAGATAATTTTTTAAAATTATATTATAAATAATATAAATAAGGTTATTAAATAATATATAAAATTTTAAATATTTTAATATTTAAAAAATATTTCAACTAAGAGTCTCTATTTTTTAAAGTTTAAAATTTTATTACTAGAGATAAAATAATTTATTTAAATTTCAAAAGATCTATTAAAAAAATAATTAAATAATAATAAAAATTATAATAAAATTTTATTAAATTTAATAAGTATTTATTATTATTAAATAAAAAATAACAAATAGATACTTAGACTATAAAAACATATATTATTAGAACCCCTCCCCCCCCCCCCCCCCCCAAAAAAAAGGCACCGATATACAAACAGAAAAATTGCTATTCATTAATTTTAGCTAATTAATAGTTTAATATTAATGAGGAACTGAGATGTGTTGACCGAAAATATATAACGCGTACATATAATGTTAGCAGTTTATTAATCTTAAGATAAATATTTATCGGCGTCTGTCTTAATAAAGCCTTCCTCTGTTCTTTTTCACTTATCTAAACTATAAAACAAATGCAAGCACGACTTTTGTTTTCGTATATTTTCAAAATTTTGGTTGAAAACTTCGAACCAAAAACTAATATTATAACTCAATAAGAAATACAACAATCAGACCTTTTTTCATGCCACGTGATATTTTCAAAAAAGAGATGAAAATTAATATATTAAGAAGACCATAGCTCTTCCTAATCGCAAAGAAAAGTTCCAAGTACTTTAAGTTTGGTAAACGTACTATCTTTTAAGCCTAACATTGGAGGTGTTGTTTTGAAACAAAACCCACCACACATTTTTTTATATTATTTTATTAAGATTTATCTATTATTAAAAAATTTATTATATTTTATATGAACTAATTGTTTAGTTTTTTTTTATTTTTTATGGTTTCAAATATGTACAAATTATACGGATATTAGGATTTGAACTGATTTTCTTTTCTTTTCTTTTTTTTTTTCACTTCATAATTTATGCAACAAATTTGCGTGTTTTAAAAAGTGTTTATGAAAACAAAAATCAAGGTGATGGGCCGGGTCTGGGCACCTGCTTCTACGTAACGTGAACTCGGTCTAAAACTATCCACCGGATCGGGTCCACTAATTACCGGACCGCATCATTATTCCCAAAATTCCAATTTGAATTCTCTCCATCGCCCTCTTAAAAAAATTCCTTTGCGTTCGAGCCCTAATTTCAAGTTTTGGATGAAACATACACTGCTGTCACTCTGACATCACCATTATTACAGTCATTGTTCCATTGAAACGACTCTTCAAGAAACTGCACAGATGGATAGAAATGAGACTAAGGGTCCAAATTCGTCGTCAATTTCCACCGATACCGGCGTCACCGCTAGATCGCCTCCACCGCCTAACCACAGTAGTCGCGCCGTTCAGGTACGCCGCGGACTTCTCTGCAAATGCATTGAATATATATAACGTGTTAGTGTTCATGTATAAGTTAAACCCTAGCTGTTACTTTAGGGTTTTAGGTTTATATTAAACCATGCAGAGTTTGTAGAATTACAGAAGCTGTTTGAAATGCTGTTGTGTAAAGCTTATGTCTAGTTATGTTCATATCATTGGTTTTAAATAGGAATTATGTTTTCCTTTTAAATTTAATTTCAGGAAGCTTTAGAACACTTGGCTTCTATTGATCTCTGGGAGCTGCGTTATGAAGCGAAAGTGGAGCATTGTAGGGCAACTAGAGACTTGAGAAGCTGTGGGCGTTATGTACAGTATGTATTGAACTCTTGTGGACATGCCTCGCTATGTGCAGAGTGTAGTCAGCGGTGTGATTTTTGCCCGATTTGTAGAATCCCAGTCCCAAAGAATAGAAATAGTATTAGACTTCGACTTTATGACAAGTGTGTAGAGGCTGGTCTTATCTTGAAAAGATGTGAGGAAGGATACCATGACTCTAAAGATGCGGAGAATCAGATAACTGCTGATGTTCAACGCCTTTATTCCTTGTTTGACACAGCTTTGGAGAATAACTTGATGTCTCTCATTTGCCATTGTATCCTATTCATTGCGTATGTATGTCTTTCTCTGAGAGCATGTGTTTTTTCTGCAGGAAAAGAAAGCTGGTGTTTTTTTTTTTTTGAACTTCTTATAGATACCAGCTCATTGTAATTTAATAGGTAATAATTCTTAAAAGCATGGAATATGTTTCAGCTCTAATTTCTGTGAGGAATCATCACATAGCTCTGAAACAAACAGAACAATGATATCTTGAAGTTACACAATTTGATATTTATGCTGTGTGCGATGGCAACAACATGAGTGTCCTTTCTGGTGAAAGTTCTTCTCTTCACTGCAAATGCCTTTTTTCCTTAATAGAAATTGAATAGATGTTAGAGATGTTTGTATGGATGAAGCTGCTGTGTCTAGTGATCCTGTCGTTGCTTTCCTGTTGGATGAAGTGGTTGTCAAGGATTGGTGCAAGCGGGCATTCAAGAATATCATAGCAGAAGTCAAGCTTATATGTATCCATGCCAATCTTATTAACATTTGGAATTAAACTTACTGATTTCTCATATTGTGTTTGTGCGCATCTCTACAGTTTTACATTTTGCATATTGCTTGCTTCCTAACTTTTTTCATTAGATAATCTGGAAGTAGAGGTGATGAAAACTAGGCTTAGTTTACTTCTGAAGTTTCAAATGAAGCTGCGTGGCATATCTAGTGTGATTGAAGTCCTGGCCTCATCATTTAAGGATGATCTTTCGGCACAGGTTCATGACTTGTACCACTTTCAGGAGAGCATATTGAAGACTAAGCAGGTATACACTTACTTAGAAAACTAATTTTAATGAAGACTAAGCATATTGTATATCTATGCTGTATGTCAGGAGAGCATATTGAAGACTAAGCAGGTATACACTCACTTAGAAAACTAATTTTAATGATGTACACGTTGTATATCTATGTTGTATTTTTTTAGACATGTTCTTCAATATTGGTTGTTCGATTTATACATTTTGTTAAACAGTTGGCCTTCATAGGAGTAGGCATGTTTTCTCTAAGTATTGGTTTCTTATTCTAGCATTTGGAGATTATGATGTGGTGTGCAAAGCACCAATTTTTGGAGAATGTGAGGTCTCGTCATGCTAGTTTTGCATCATGGCATTCTCTAGTCCGTCAAAGGAAATCAGCTGCGACTGAGCGTGCGTGGTATGATCCAGTAAATTACTCTGCAGAGTCCACCAAACAGGATGGTTCCCTGTTCATTGAAGATGCACTAGCTAATCTTGAGATAGAGCAGGAATTCACTCAAGATAGAGGAGAGGAATTAGATATTACATCTTTGCACAAGGATGATGAAGGCTCATCCTTTGTTAGGTCCAAGATAGAGGGAGTATCAGGATGTTACCCTTTTGAAAATCTTCGAGCTGCTGTTGACATACTCTTTTTGCATGGTAGCTCCGATTTGGTGCTTGCAAAGCAGGCAATTGTATCCTTTCTCTGTTTGACTTGGATTTTAGATATTAGATATTATTCTTGGCTTTGTTAGGGCATTTCCTTTTTCACATATCCTTTGTTTTCTTAATGAGGGACAGTTTCTCTATTACCTCTTTGACCGGCATTGGACCATGCCTGATGAAAATTGGAGGCATATTGTAGATGACTTTGCAGCCACTTTCAGTATAACCAGGCATTCATTACTAGAATCTCTTACCTTCTGTCTTCTGGATGACCAAACAGATGAGGCTCTGCAGGTAATTTTAATAGATCAAGATATTCACCCAAATTTAAATGCATGTTTTGCTTTCCATCAAGGCAGAAGGCATATTAATCTTACCTTTTTTTCCTTTTTTCCGCCCCTTTCTATTTGGGGGTAGTGCTTCTGTGAGCTGTAGTAGATTGAATCTTAAGGAGTATCTTTTGTTTTGTTTTAGGATGACAATGAGGATTTTATTAATTATGCATTGAGTATCTTTTTGCATTGGAAATTGTTTTATATGCTAATCATCTTTGAGTGAATTAATGTAACTTAGGAAGCTTGTCACCTTCTTCCGGAGATCTCTGGCCCCACAACTCATCCTAAGATTGCACGAGTTCTGCTAGAAAGGGAAAATCCTGAGACAGCTCTTATGGTTTTACGTTGGTCTGGTCGTGATGGTGGGTCTCTGTTGGTTTCTCTTAGTGAAGCTGTGACTGCTGTTCGGGTAAGGGTAGAGTGTGCACTTTTGACTGAAGCTTTTACATATCAGAGGATGCTCTGCACAAAAGTGAGGGAGACGAAGGTGAAGTTTGAAACAATTGGGGAAACTTTTGATGGTCTAAAGGGTGGATTTGAGACTTGGGAACAATGGATGGAAGTATTGGTTACTGAAATTTGTTGTCTTTGCATTCGGAGAAACTTAGTGGATCGGATGATAGAGCTGCCTTGGAACGCTGATGAGGAGAAATATCTCCATAAATGTCTCTTAGATTCGGCTACTGATGACCCTTCGACAACTATTGGTAGTCTTCTTGTCGTATTCTATATTCAGGTAACTTCCTTTTCTCCTATAAACTATTTATTTGTAATGAACTACAGTTTTTGGATGGGGTCAGGTTCCCGAATTTCTGACATGTCTGGTACTCGGAGTTTGTCCACCTTTATGAGTGGTAGACATAGACACTTGTCATCCATCTCACATGTACACGCGCTACAAGGTGATGTCTGGAGTCTGTTCGACGCATTTTGACTTGGATGAATAACATCTTTATAAGGCGATTCTTCGTTCAGTGACAACCAGGCATTATAATACTCCAAATTTATGCAGCACCATATTAGCACTTAGTAGCACTCTGACTAGTGGTAGGTGAGTTGGAACTGTTGTCTCTTGTGGGCTTGTTTCAAACATTGGAAAGTGGTAGCAACACCTGACTGAGAAGAGATGGCTTCTGTCTCTGTGTGTGAGAGTGTGTTTGTGTCTGTCTCTCGTCTTTTTGGCATAACCTGTCATTTCTTCATTTACCAATGAGTTACTCAATCAGTCTGTTTTCAGATTCTAGCATGGATTTTTGAACATGTCTGAGTATGTTAGAATGACATTTATTCTGAACTAATTTTTGTTGAAATTAATATTTTTACTTAGGTTACGAACTCAATTTTTTTTTTTTTTTAATCATTACTGATATGCTGATGCGTACAGTTAACAGAGACCTTATGAACTTGTGTTGCTTTTTCACTTCAGCGTTACCGATATGCTGAGGCATACCAAGTTAATCTTAAACTTCAGAGTGTGGAGCAGGATTTCATTTCAAAGAATCCTGTCAGTGAAGAAGTTCTATTCAGGATGCAATCACAAATTCACTGGAGAACCAAATTTATCGTAAGTGGTTTAAACTCTTTAGTCCAAACAAGGGCTCCCCATTCCCCTATTCCCCATAACAAATATTAAAATAAAAACAGAGATAAAATTATAAGTAAAAATCTCAAACTTTGGGAAGCAGTGGAGTTAGAACTTCCTGTATGGCTAGCAGTGGGAGGTATATTGATTGATATTTGTTTGCTTTATCCTTTATTACCGTAGTCTTCCAATTTGAACCCTAAAACAGTGGCCAAAAGTGTGTAGCTTAAGTCAAAATTTGATGAAATGTAGTTTAGGAAGGGACGCTGGATGCAACCCTTCCTCAACTCCCTGAAGCTAGGTAGTTTGGGATATAGAATAATTGATTAGGCAAGGAAAGAAGTCCTCTTTATGGAAAAAGCTTTTTCGGTTTTTTTTCCAATTTTATGACTCGGTGCAGCTTCATTAGGTACATGGAAAACACTTACGCTTTTTTACTTAATACTGCTGAGGAGAGAATTGAGTTGGACACTTGTCAGATCTGATTTTCCTTTTTCAATATACTGAATTTTCATGCTTTTTTTAAACAGGATACATCCATAGCGTTGCTGCCAGAAGTCCAACAGCAACTTGTGAAGAATGGGAAATTACCTCTGATTGCTGTTAACTCTACTCAAGCAGTTGAAATTCCAGAAAAATATGATCTTAGCGGGTTACAAGAACCGAAATCCATCACTTTGTTGACCCCTATGACTGTTGATTCTTCACTTCTTCTGCCAACGAGCAATGTGACTCCTCCAAAATCATCTGTTTTTGAATCTCCTACAGTACCTGGTAGGTCTGTCAAGAGCCCTCAATTTGAAGTTGGTCCATATGGTTCATCAATTCTTCACGAAAGGTTATTTATGAACAAAGAAGGGTCAACGAATGATTTTGGTGTCAGCAAACAGTTTAAAGTTGATGGTTTCTCAACTCCTGGGGTCTGTCAATCTAGCCTCATGAATCAAACACCGCTTAAAGACAGAAATTTCTCGTCAAGAACTCTTTCAAATAGCCACCGGCGGGACAAAGTTTCCAATAAAGTCTCACCTGAACCTGAACAAAATGGGTTTTTAAGCCAATGTCTAAGCACAGTTCATTACTATTCTCATAGGACGACAACTAATCCAGCTTCTACACCTGTCAGCAACCGTGGCTTGCATAATGATCTTGTGGGGGACCTTCGCTCAAATTTGTCTAGTAAGAGAGTTCATTCGGATAGGGAAGATGGACAGTGGTATATGATCTCTTCAGAAGATCCAATGGACATCTCTTTGAGGTAAAAATTTTAGTTCCTTGTTCTCTAAACCTTGCTCTTAATCTTTTTCTGGGGGGTCTTGCTTAACAGTTAATCTTATTCTCAAATGTTTACTTAGAATTTCACTTTATCCATTTTCAGCAACGGGAAGAAGGGAATTGCTGTAGAACACAGGCAAGCAAATGCTGGTGGTGGCTTAAGATGGAGGTCTGATGAAACTAGTGATGAGGAAGAGGAGAGTCCAGAGAGTGCCGTGGGAGTAGCTTCTTATACAACTCCCAGAAGAGGAACTAGAAGAAGCAGATTTGCTAGAAGATGAAGATTGTGTAGTTCAGCATCTAAAATGTTGAAATATCCACAGTTCGGAAGAGGGAAAAGTTGTAAGAGCTTGAAGCAGAGAAATTCCTCAAAGGCGAGAGAGTTTAACTGGAGTTTGTTATACGGTTGTTTGGAAACCATGGAAACCAAGCTTTGCAAGTATATCTATCATTCAGTTGTGAGATTCCAGGTTTGATACGTCAGCCCTCCTGCCATCGAAATGATCTAACATGGCGTTTTTTCCTTTTTGTCACCTCTTCTTGGTAATCCATTTTAATTGAATCATGAGATGGCGTTGGCCATGTATTTTTTGTAATTCTTTTTTGGTTTTTAGAAAGCGAAAAGCTAGGAGTCAAGCCAAGTTGGTGTCTCCGCCATGTAGCTCAACACGTTTGTATTCAGACCGGAAACAGCAACAATGATATAAAGCAGATTCAGAAATGAAAAACAAACAAACATATAAATTTTGCATAAAAAGTGAGCTTTGCAGGATATTTTCTTGTGGAGTGGAGGGATTAAATTTTATTTTTTAAAAAAGAAGTAGAAGCAAATCATTAAAAAAGTCAAAAACAAATTGCTTTACGTAAGCCTAAAATCGCGAGAAAGATCCAGACAGACTCGTGAGGCCTCCCGTTTGCCCGTCGTGTGCGAGAGACGGACGGAAGCCCAATAATGAGTAGCCCATCAAATAAAAGACCACACCGGATCTTGGCCCGTTAAAAAAAAAGGGACAAAGTGGGGTGAATTGTTGGATGTGGTACTGCTGTGTACTGGCAATTGTATTCGTTTGTGGGTTGGCCTTGCTAAAGCAGTCACCAGAGCGCGGAGTAGTAGCGAGAAGCAAGCAAAGCTAATGACGGAAGCACTGAAACTTCCAGTCATAGATCTCTCCTCGCCGGACCGTCTTTCCACAGCCAAATCGATCCGTCAGGTTATTATTATTTTTCAAATTTTCCTTACTACTGTTCAAAGGCTTGATAATCTCTTATTGCATATTTTCAGGCATGTATAGATTACGGTTTCTTTTATCTAGTGAATCATGGACTGGAGGAAGAGTTAATTTCTCAAATGTTTAATGAGAGTAAGAAATTTTTCTCACTTCCCTTGGAAGACAAGATGAAATTAGCCCGCAAAGAACATAGAGGTTACACTGCACTGTGCGACGAGATCCTTGACCCCTCTTCAACTTCTAAAGGTTCCTTATCTTATCATTATCATGCTGAAGTAGTTGTCAACTACATATGATGACTATGAACTGACATGATGTCTGAATTGTTTTTTTTTTTTAATTGATCGATTGGGGAACAGGTGATCGAAAAGAGAGTTTCTACATTGGTCCTTTAGAGGGAACTCTTAGTAGCATGAATCAATGGCCCTCACCAGGTGTTTTTCCTATATTTACCAATATTTCTCAAAATTTTTCTTTAGTTAGTCCTTCAACTTCTACTTAATTATTGTCCTCAGCATGTGATTTTTTGGGAGGTTAAAATTACAATAAAATTATTAAGCTTGGGTTGGGGGTTATTTTGGCTAGGAAATCTCAGAAATTCTGCCAACTTGGAGATCCACAATGGAGTATTACCACCAAAAAGTCCTGTGAGTTTTGATTTCAACTTAGTTGCTAAGCATTTGTAATGTTTATATACGACTTATAATTAAATTTGATAATGTGGTTGTTTAATTTATTTATGGATTTTTTTAATTTTTAACAACATAAATAATTTGAGATGTTTGCTAAAATTTTTAAGATCCATTTGGTACAGTTTTTCAAGTAGAGATTACTTAAGAAGAGCTGTTGTTAGTAGAGCTTTTATAAATAGAGTTTTTGCTAAAAAAACTTTAGTAGTTTGGTTATTAATAAGAGTTTTAATTAAAAATTTATAAAATTACTTTGATAGCTAAACTTTTTAAAGTTATGTTATAAAAAGAATAAAATACGATTGTCAAATAAGTTGAGGATATTTTAGATAATTTAATATTTTAAAAAAACTTTTTTTTTCCAAACTTCTACCCCTAAAATCTCAAAATTTTTGCTTTTGTTAGTAGAGGCAAAGTAATTTATTTAAGTTTTAAAAGCTCTACTTAAAAAATAACCAGACAATAATAAAAATTATAATAAGAGCTTATTGAATTAAATAAGTACTTACAAGGAATATGTTCCTGTGACTGGATATGTCCTAAGGAGAAAGTTCAAAATTGTCAACTCATGCCTTGATTCTAAGTTGGTTAGCGGTACCTCTCTAGGACAAGGACACTCTGGGCAGCAAAATGGCAATTGATGTATTATGTGTTCTGTGGCATCCTCACATTTGCTATTTCTGTTTGTTCTACTGGTGAAGATTTGCATACTCATCCATGGTCTTATATGTGCTGTCTCAGGACTGCTGGTAGAAGATTAATCCATTTAATAGCTTTAGCTTTGAACTTGAATGAAGATTTCTTTGAGAAAGTTGGAGCTTTGGATGCACCCATGGCATTTCTTCGACTGTTACACTATCCAGGTATGGAGTCAACTCCGATTCTTTGTTTTTGGTCACTTATACAGTTTTCGGTTGATCATCTCAAAGTATTTCTCTCTTTTTTTTTTTTTTTTGTGGGGAAAATTTGTTGGTCACAGATTTTGTGTCCTTCTGGTGCTTAGGCAATAATTGTTCCATGCTAATTCAATAATCTTTATATTATCTGAGATGTTCAAAACTCTTCAAATCATGATCTCTTCATTTTTGTGTGTGGAAGTTTCATTCATGTACATTCTGAAATAAGTGGCATTGGTAAAATATTTATTAGCAAAATAGAAGGATCCAGTGAACGTCTCCTGTCTCTTTTCTGAGCCATATTTCACATCGAATGTAGCATAGAGTGGTGTATCAAGCATTAGTGAATTCTACCATTTCCTGCAGCACCATTTGAGTAAGATTATGACCAATTTTAACTTGTTTCGAACTCTGCACTGGTTCATTCAGGTTTTTATTTAGGACAGTCTTCCAACAAAAACAGGAAAAGAAAGGGCTTTTTTTTTTTTTTTTTTTGAGGGTTCTAAACTGAACAGGTCTATTTCTTTGATCTTTAGGCCAGAAAAGGCTGTACCCAAGTAGTGGAGTGGATTTGTTGAGAATAAGGCTAAGTCCTTCCATTAGTTTTCCTAGGAGATCCTTGTGTGTTACTGACAATATGCCCCTTATTTATTATTTTAGGTGAATTAGTTTCTTCGAACCAAGAAGTATGTGGTGCTTCTGCTCATTCAGATTATGGAATGATCACTCTCCTTGCAACTGATGGTGTTCCAGGACTCCAGGCATGCTTGTCTTAATTAAACTGTCAGCATCATATGTTTTATTGCCAAAGGTTTTGCCCATCTGAATTACCAGCTGTGACAGGTTTGCAGGGAGAAATTCAAGCAGCCACGATTATGGGAGGATGTGCCAAATATCAAGGGGTGAGTCCAGGATGTAATATTTCTGGTGTAAAGAAATTAAGTCCTGTTCGATAGGACTGATGGAGCATGCTTTGTAGTAATTGAGCATCAGCTCAACTTGTTGTTTCCATCCCGTGAAGCTGATAGTTATTTCTCCATGATTTGGCATATATTTATGTTAGCAGGATCATAATTTGATGGTATTTTGCTTTGTCATTCCAACTTTAGCACTGATTATCTAATTTACAGGGCCCTTATTGTGAATATTGGGGACATGATGGAGAGGTGGACTAATTGTTTATTTCGGTAATTTATTATTCTGCTACCTTGAAAAACATTCATGTTTCACTTCAAGGTTATTAATCTTAATTCAGGATCAGATGTTATAATGAGTTCATTTTGAGGCTAACACTTAATGGCTTCCATTTTGATTATGGGCTTTTTATCCTAATTTGCATATCTCTTTTCTGTAGGTCAACCCTCCACAGAGTGATGTCTTCAGGACAAGAACGCTACTCTGTAATCATTTGCTTGCTTTCCCATACGCTACTCTGTAATCATTTGCTTGCTTTCCCATTTATGTTTTCCTCATTCCAATGCCTCTCTAGTTGTAGGTAGTTTGCAATCACAGGTTTTGAAGCAGTATAAGCCGCATGCATTTGCAAGGTTCTAAGATCTGTATGAAAGCTGATCCTCTTTAATTAGATTGATTTAGGAGAACATTGAATGTAGCAATAGCCAATTAGCTGTCTGAGTTTTTGGATGGTTAGATGATCATGCAAGTTCAAAAGTTCTACATGGACAAAAAGATAATGGGTGGTTGATTTTTTATTTTTTATTTTTGGGTTTATTTTTATGTTGCACCTCCTAACATTCCCACCCCCGACCCAAAAAAAAGGGAAGAAAGCTAGTGGTTTCGTTTTATCACCGGATGAAATCCATTCTGTTGGATCCTCTGGCAGCCAAAAATGCGCCTGTTGGTGCAAAGGATGATAAAAAGCTTGAAATAATTTGTCTGAACATGTAACAATATAAAATTGTTCCAAAATCTGTGGAAAGTGATTTCAAGTGCTTTCTCACAGTCTGTACCAACACATTGAAACAATCTTATTTCCATTGAATATCTGAAAGTGCATTTGGTATGTGATTCATCCTTGTTTCTTTAAGGAA
This sequence comes from Aegle marmelos, assembly GCA_030449875.1. Taxonomy (NCBI): domain Eukaryota; kingdom Viridiplantae; phylum Streptophyta; class Magnoliopsida; order Sapindales; family Rutaceae; genus Aegle; species Aegle marmelos. Next base: position 5,368,001 of record JASUUL010000093.1, read on the forward strand.
GTTCCATTACATACTTCTTATATAGCTTTTGTAATTAGTGGTTTCTGGAATTCCACCATTGCAGGCAGCATTCTTCTTGGATCCCAACAGTGACTGTGTAGTGGAATGCTTGGAAAGTTGTTGCAGTGAATCGGCTCCTCCAAGGTATGTATAGTTCTACCAACCTTACTTTGTTACCACTGGCCATGTTGATGACTTAATAATGCTGTTACATCTCCCATAGGGGTTCTTTGAATTTTGTTGAATTATCTCCTTGAGATGTCTGCCCATAGGGGTTCTTTGAATTTTGTTGAACTGGAAATAGTCTAGAATCTGTTGAGAAATCTGAAATTACGAGTTCAATTAAGAAGTTGATTCTTATTCTGGGATTTTGTCATGATGAAATTGCTGATAAGACATAAAGCAAGATTGGAATAACATTGATAGCTTTGCTGTGCAGATTTGCCCCAATCCGCAGCGGAGACTACATTAAAGAGCGGCTCAGGCTTACATATGGCTCATAGGTTGAGTACCAGAGAGCAGAGAGATGGGCTGCAGGCAGCAGCAGTTAAAGACTGTAGTTTCAAGTAGCAGCCAGGGATACAAATGCACCAACCTAACATTACTGTGCATTGTACATTAAATTTCATCCATTTTAACATTTATTTGAACTTCTTGTGTTATTAATATTGCTATAAGAATGAAAATAAAGCTTATATGATATCTAACATTTTAATTTTGCAGCTTAATGCCTGTGTTGGAGAGTCGATTCGGAATAAGATTGCCGGTCAAGTACGATTGAATTTTGAACAGTTGAGTTGAATTCTGGGTCAGCTTTTGATCTCTAAGATTTTGTTGCATGAAATTAGGGTACGAATTGTGTTCCAAAACAAAAGCTAGTCTTTAAGACGAGCACGTATTCGCCAACCACTAATTGACCAAATCCAAGCGTATTGTTCTTTGCGGGACAATTTCCAAAAGTCTAGGACGGGTGAACAGTTGACACGTGGTGAGAACGTCAGTGAGAACGCTCTCTCATACGGTGGCTTTGTAAAAGTGTTTTCCACAGTATCTATTAACGTGTAGGGCTGAAACGTGTAAAGACGGCACGTCAACCAAGGCGGTCTTTGGGGGCCGCGCGCAAAAGGACAATCTCTTGTTAGGTTGCCACTGTGATTTATTCTTGACCGCGCAAGTGTCTTCTACTTATCACGCGGTCACAATCCCTTTTCTTTTTTTTTTTCTTTTTTTTCCTTCTTTCAAGTCTACCCATTTTTCTAATATCTTCATGATCTTTTCTCCTTTTAACGCATGCCCACGTTGCATTTAAGCCAGAGATTTTTTTTTTTAAAAAAAAATCTTTTGATTTCATATCGATAATTTGTTTAATCTTTAATTTTGAATTATTGAAAAAATAAAATAAACCGCTGATAATGTCACATAGAGCTGGAGCCTCCGGCCTCCCTCTTCTCCAATGGATCACATGCCTCAAATCACGTGACTTGGATGTGATTAATCTCCAGATCAATAGGACCACACCAACAAAATACGGGGGTAGTCAACTTTTGGATCCATGGTGGGTCCCACGGGAAAAAATGGTCAGACAGGATTAAAAAAAACAAAGCGTGATTTGGATAAGGTGGATAAGCTTTTATAATCCTCGGACGTACGATAAGATATCCTGGATGCCATCATACGCTACAATATGCCGTTCCCACCCCGCTTAATCAGTGGTCCCCCCCGTCTATTACCTTTAGATTTTAGTCATTTAGACTTAGAATTGCCTTGGATTTAGACCGAGATTTGCTTTATGCTCCTAACAACGCCCCCTCACCGTCCACGTGTCCTACTGAATTTCGCGGCTGCCCCTTCTGCGTCTTTGATTATTTTATTTTCTCCCTCCACGCCTTCAATATTATATATATGAGATCGGCTAAATTACGTTTAACCTAACCCAGGTTGGGTACAGTAATAATATACCGTAATAATATAAGACTTGCGACAATTGTTATATCTGATGTAAATTACCTTAATTGTAGTTTAACTGACTCTATTTGTATATATAAAAAATATAATACAGGATAAAAGATTCTCTTGTTTTAAAATGCAAGGCAGTGGACCCTTTAATTAAGGGGCTCAACTACCAACAAGCGTTTCACAATACACACCACACAATATTTATTTATTTATTGGGCAACTTTTGAGTACAGATAATTGGAGTTAAAGAGATTAAGATGAAACCAACCAATTTATTTTTTTATATCCTTTTTTAAATTAAAATTTTATTATATAAATAACTTCTAAAAAATTACTTAATTTTTTTCTTTCTCTTTTCAATTTCATAAATTCTCATAATTCATTCACATATATTCTTTTAACTATAAATAATTGATATCATTAACTAATATAAACAAAAACTACCATTTAAAAATAAATATCAACAAACTTTTATCAGTCATAAAAATTAATGAATATATAAATTAATCTTTACTAAACACAAAAGTTAATGAAAATTAAGAAGGAATCTTATATATAAAAATCGTAAAATACAAATCATGACATAGAAGAAAGACAAAAAATAAAAAATAAATAAAAGTGAGATTGAGTGTTTAGTTTCTAAAATAACAGAGTAGAGGGAGAATACATAATTGTAAGGTAGAGAAAAATATTGACAAATGCTAATTTTAAGATTTTTAAATGTTTAATAATGAATTTATTTTTTTAAATTGGTGTAGAAACGAGTTTGATGGGTTTAAAGAACCTCATGTTTAAAACAATTATTGAATGTGGAATTAAATTATAAATGCCCAAGTAAGACTTGGCTTGGATATCAAATCTTATTACAATGACATTTAAAAGAAAAATTACAATAACAAAATGCATTCATCAAAGGGCAGCGTTACAATGAATGATGATTTTTAGTTATATTTAGTATTATTTTAATGATTGACCACATGATTCGTCTTAATGGCCTGAACTTAAATTGCACTTATTTGAGAGCAAATCTTCTCGTACATTTGCAAGTATGGCTTAGGGATGCTTAATGCGCGTAGCTACACGGTAATGATTTATTACAATACCTTGTTATTTGAAATCACTTGCATTTTCTTAACAGCATTCGATTACTCGGAAATAAAATTATAATTTTTGTATAATATTAAACAGAGAGAGGTGAGATAAGTAATCCTTATTTTATAAAATTTGAACTTGTATTGGAAACTAAATAAAATCATTTGAAAACTATTTGGACAAGATTCTTAAAACAATTACGCTATAAGTAATGTGAAGCCACGTAAAGACCAATGGGAGCAGGCGTCCAATTTAAAAATGTATTTGATTTAAGAATAGTTTTAAGATTTAGTTTGATAAAGATTAAAAAATTTAGTTGCTTATCCTCCAATAGCTTTCAATATCGACAAATGGCAGGTAAAGAGTGTAATATACGCTCAAAATTAAATGTTCATTGTGAAATTCACTTTAAATAAGTGCATTAAATATAAAATTATTCAAAAAATATTTGAGAAAAATCAAATTCTTTAAAGTAAAATAAATTTGTCCCTTATTGAATTTGAAATCTGGTTGCAGACTTTAAGCATATATTTTTCTATGTATCTCACTCATAATAAACTAATTTGCTTAAAATGCCATAATTAAATTTTTGTTGAATTACTCTTTAGTCTTCATACTCTTTCTTCTTCATCAAACACCATTTAACATCCACTATTATCACCATCAAATTTTTTTTTCTTTTTTAATGACAATCACCTCCTTTGACCTTAAAATATATACATAATAGCGATAATGGTATAAGATATTATTAATAAGTTTTAACATGAGTTAAAACACAATAAATAAAATGTGTCACTTTATACATCATAAAATATTTCTCACATTGTAATTTCATTTGTGTTAAAAATGATAATTTAATTTTTTTAAAGAGAAAAAGATAATTTAATTAATTTAACTTTTATAAGAAAAGTAAGAGCTCAATAAAATGAATTCACCCCAATTTTGGGGACAAAATTATTTAATTAGTGTGGACATAATCCGAATCCGAAGTGATTACGTGTCATCTCAGAAAGAAAATCGTAATTTCACTTATTCCCGAATCCCCGCTTTTTCACTTATTGTCTTATCTAAAATGCGTAAAAGATTTTTAGATTATTAGAAAAGAAAAAAAAATTTCTAGCCCGCCACGCAGGATCGCGGAGTTGATGCAGAATTGTCGTGGCAGAAGGTCAATCGTTTGTAAGAGAAGCATCACCGAACACGAAATCGCCAGTCCACACACAAGTTGACTAAAATGAAAATCAAACGACCAAAACACAAACTTCCAACTCGAGCCGCGAAGCACGTAATCATTGCCTCCTCCCCTGATCCTTAAATAAAATGCCGAGCCCCTAACCTAACACGACACTGTCTACAGTCATCGTTATAAAAACAAATCGTTCTTCGATTTTGCTACTCTCCCTTATCTCCCATCCGTGGGAATATAAGAGCAGCCCTTGCTCGGATGGTGTAATGATTCGGGCCCTCCAGATCCCGATCCGAATTGCCGTATTGTACTAACACTCACGGCAGAACGCAACCCCGAGGCTAGTCCAATCCAGTTCACGGATTCCGAACAGAAATGACGCGGCGCTGCTCGCATTGCAGCCACAACGGCCACAACTCTCGGACCTGCCCCAACCGCGGGGTCAAGATCTTCGGGGTGCGATTGACCGACGGCTCAATCCGAAAGAGTGCTAGTATGGGCAACCTCACCCACTACGCCGGTTCGACCTCGGGTCATAATAACAATAACGCATCAAATACTCCCGGTTCGCCCGGTGAGACGCCGGATCATCATGCCGACGGGTATGCGTCGGAAGATTTCGTTCCCGGGTCATCGTCGAGTCGCGAACGCAAAAAAGGTTGAATTATTTATTCATTTGTTTGTTTGAGTTTTCGGTTGTTTGCCTGCTACATCTCCGTGTAATTTTGAGCTTAATTTCGGTGTTTTTCCAGTTGTTTTCACTGTAATTTTGGTGTTCAAATATTAAAGTATAATAATAAAATTAGGTCATAGAGTTCGGGCCCGGAGGAGCTTGAAAAATTGATTTCAAAGGTCATTAGCGCTCATCTCTGGATAGCTAGCAACTAGCAGTGATGGTAGTTTTGTAGTTTTATGTCTCCTTGGGTGTTGTTACTGTTTAATTTCTAGGATAATAATACAGTATGAAATTTGTTATTATTGAACTGGAATTAGAGAGGGGTTTGGAGAAAATTAGCAACTAGCATCTTTGTTCGAACCAGAAAGGAATATGATTTTAATTGAATTTTATGCTATTGATTCCTGTAATCGAAATGGTTGTGTTACTATGTCAAGATCCTGACAAGAGCATCTTTTAGTCAGCTATGCCAATTTAGGTTTATTGTCTATTGATCACTTGTATGCCCTTTAAGATAAAGGAATGGAATTAGAAAACTGATTGTTCGGTACAAGAAATGTTTAAGATCAGAGCATGATGCTCTGGATTACCTTTCAATTCCGGAGGTATTGCAAGAGTGCATTAGGATTAAACAATTGGATGTTATCTGCTTTGAATGTTCTGTTTTTCTTCTGAATAGCTTATAATTCTTTTCTGCAGGTGTTCCATGGACTGAAGAGGAGCATAGGATGTTTTTACTTGGTTTGCAGAAGCTGGGGAAAGGTGATTGGCGTGGAATTGCACGCAATTATGTCGTATCTAGAACACCTACTCAAGTTGCCAGCCACGCCCAGAAATATTTTATCAGGCAAAGCAATGTGTCTAGGAGAAAAAGACGTTCCAGCCTGTTTGATATTGTTGCAGATGAAGTTAGTACTCTCTCTCAAAACCTTTTTTTTTATTTTTTTTTATTTTTATTTTTACCTCAAATCTTCTGCAAACGCATGTGCATGTTTTTTGACAGTTAAAGTGTGGTGGTAAAAAATTCCACTATTTCTGGACAATATTAGTAGTAAATTTAATTAAGATGAGACTCGTTGGACCTGTGGAAGCAGAAGTTGGTTTCTTCCCCTGGGCTTGACTGTTAATGCATGCTCATTTTTGCAATTGTTTATGCTTTTAAAATCATTCTCCTAATGTTTGTTAACTATTCTTGGTGTATGTCACTTATGTGCAGCCACTCGACCCTCCAGCCGCATCACAGGACTTGTTTTCTGCCAACCATACACAGGGTGAAACACAAAGCAACAGCCCCCTGCCTGCTCCTCCTGCTTTGGATGAGGAATGTGAATCAATGGATTCTACCAACTCGAATGATGGAGAGCCACCCCCTCCAAAGCCAGAGAACTCACAGTCCTGTATCCCAATGATGTATCCTGCTGCTTATGTCTCACCATTCTTTCCATTTACTTATCCATATTGGTCAGCTTACAACACAGAGCCAACACAGAAGGAAACACATGAAGTGCTGAAGCCTACAGCAGTACATTCAAAAAGTCCTATAAATGTTGATGAACTGGTTGGCATGTCGAAACTGAGTTTGGGAGAATCTATTGGTCAGAATGGTCCATCTTCTCTCTCATTGAAACTTGATGAAGGGTCGTCTAGGCAGTCAGCCTTCCATGCTAATCCAGCTTCCGGCAGCTCTGGAATGAATTCAAGCAGCAGTCCTATTCATGCACTCTAGTGGTGCCCTTTGCTGGGATTGATGGTTTTGTTAGCTCAATGCTAATGAGCTCAGCGATTTTACTGTTAATACAAAGACTAATAATGTGATTTAGGATTTGGGTCGGGTCATATGCCTTTGTGGAATACCTTAATAAGGTGGTTTGTTGGTATCATTAACTTAATTCAGTTAGCTTGTAGGTGGTTGTAGCATCTTGCTAGAAATTATTTGAAGCTTTAACAATTTGTGTTTGCCTTAAATTATTAATTCGATTCATTCGGCTTATGTTGATCAAGGGTCCTGTTTGCAGTCACCGTAACCCATGATCAACACTTGGGTTCGGGTAATAGGTGTTCTGGGTGGCTGCCAACTGGGTTTCTGGGTAAAGAAGACTTTTTCAGGTAGATTAGAGCTCTTATTGTTTTGCCAAATAAAACATAAAAATCGAGGAAGGCGAATAAAATTGGTACTAAAAATATTTGGAGGCCTTGCATAAATTTCATTGCGACTTTACTTACCTGCCGTGATGGACCCCGGCTTTCAAAGGATAAGCAATAACCGGTAACAAAAGTAAAGAAGAACAACTAGTAATGAAGACAAGTGATGAATTTCTTCACAAGCTCCTCAAGTTTACTCTTTTTGTTTTTAATATTTTTTCTAAGAGAGAGAGGCGGATAAAACTTAAATTTATTTTTTAATCTCTTACCTTTCTTAAGAATCAAAACCAAATAGCCAGCCAAATAAACTTACTTGAAAATCCAACATTATAAAATGGGATAAGATATCTTCCGGTGCTTTTTAGACATGACGGAATGAGATCACGGCTTGAATCTTCACTTTTAGGCATGTTTTGCTTGCTGTTAAATCTCACTGCTTGTGTTCTAGCCAAGTTAGCTTTTAGCTATTCAGAACTCGCTTGTGTGGCCGGACACCTTCCGAGCTGAATTTTATTTTTTATTTTTTATTTTTTATGTACCTTTTAAGTTTCAACTTTGGTTATGAATGAAGCCCGGCTATCTATTATCATTAAAAAAAAAAAAAAACCCTTTTTGGGCTGCCCTTTGTTTTATCCATTTATTTGTACATCCACCGGCCCCTGATGAGTGATGACTGAGTAAGAAGCCCAGTACATAACCGCCGAAAAGGAGAGCGAATCCCAGAAACTGAAAGCAGAAACATGAAGAGCATTTTCAGTCTCCCAAAGCCCCCAAAGCCGTGGGGCAACAGGAGAAAATCCCAAAGCCGATCCTCATTCTTCATCCTCTCGATCACCATCCTCACATTTCTCCTCCTCTTCATTGCCTACAATCACATCCCCAAATCTCTCCTTTCACTCTCATCCAAAACCCTGAATCCCAAGTTCCCACAATGCCATGCCACCAAAGCCATATCTCCAAATCAAAAGTTCCTCCTTTATGCCCCACACAGTGGATTCAGCAACCAACTTGGAGAATTTAAGAATGCGATCCTAATGGCGGGAATTCTGAACCGGACCTTGATTGTCCCTCCGGTTCTTGATCACCATGCCGTTGCTCTTGGTAGTTGCCCTAAGTTTAGGGTACAGAGTCCTAATCAGATGCGAATCTCAGTCTGGGATCACGTGATCGAGCTTCTTCGAAGTGGAAGGTAACTGCTTTTTTGCCGCCTTGTGTGAAGTAGTGAATTTGTATAGGCTATTTAAATGATTGTTGATTCTTAAGCTCTGGCAAAACATTGAGCCATATTGTTTGCTTTTGTTCAGGTATGCCTCCATAGCTGACATTGTTGATATTTCATCTTTGGTGTCTTCTTCCATGGTTAAAGTCCTAGATTTTCGGCGTTTTGCATCTTTGTGGTGTGGTTTGGATGTAGATTTGGCTTGCTTGAGTAGCTTAAATATGCAACCATCTTTGTTGGATAGCCTTAGGCAATGTGTATCTATGTTATCTGGGCTCAATGGTAATGTGGATGAGTGTTTTTTTGCTGTTGATGAAGATTGTAGAAACACAGTTTGGACATATCAAAGTGGTGATGAAGATGGTGTATTAGATCAGTTCCAACCTGATGAACAACTCAAGAAAAAGAAGAAAATTTCTTATGTTAGAAGGCGTCGAGATGTATATAAGGCTTTGGGACCTGGTTCTGAAGCTGACTCAGCCAGTATTCTGGCATTTGGATCCCTTTTTACGGCCCCATACAAAGGCTCCCAGCTTTATATTGATATCAATGCAGCTCCAAGAGATCAAAGGATACAATCTTTAATTGAAAAGATTGAATTTATTCCATTTGTCCCTGAAATTTTGAGTGCCGGAAAGAAGTATGCTTTTGAGACCATTAAGGCTCCTTTTCTTTGTGCGCAGCTCAGGTTGTTAGATGGGCAGTTCAAGAACCACTGGAAAGCTACTTTTTTGCGCTTGAAGGAAAAATTAGATTCCTTAAGGCAAAAGGGTCCTCAACCCATTAATATTTTTGTGATGACTGATCTTCCTGTAACCAACTGGACTGGGAGTTACCTGGGGTATTTGGCAAAGGATACAGATTCTTCTAAGTTGTATTTTCTGAGAGAAGAAGATGAGCTGCTTGCACAAACAGCTCAGAAACTTGCGACTGCAGGAAATGGCCTGAGGTATGGAGTAACCGGGATCGAGAAGCCTTGCCCTCAGAGATTTTCTGATGTTCTTTTGTTCATAGAGCAAACTGTTTGCAGCTGTGCTACAATGGGTTTTGTTGGGACTGCTGGGTCAACTCTTGCAGAGAGTATAGAGCTGATGAGAAAATTTGATGTATGTTCGACTCAAACATGACTGCCCCTGGCTCTGGATCTTGTTTGATTTTAGTTGTTTGAAAGCAAATGTGTTTAGGAAATCAAAATTGGACTCATGAATGGGATTTTCTTCCCACCATGCAAGCATTGAACAAATATGTGCCTTGGTTGATTTTCTTTGGCTTCAAAGCACGTTGGGCTTAGCAATTTTCTTCGATCATCTTTTTTCCATGTTTCTGAATGATCCAGCTGACCTTGCCAGATTGAAGGCAAAGATTTTGGCTGGTGTCTTGCTTAAGGAAGTGTCATGTCTAAGTCTAACAGTTGAGGGCCAGCTTGAGTCCTTGGCGCTTGAGTTTTGCCTTGGTGAGAAAGTATGCTTCTGATTCTCTTTTGATTGTAAATTTGTATGTTATATAATCCAATTGTTTTAATACACAATTACACTATTTAAATTGCAATATAAATCAATTTGCACTGCTGATTTACGATGATCTCTGTTGACTTCAGTTTGCAGTCTTAAACAGAACAAAGTTGATTGCTGTCCCATTGGGCTAACCTCCCCACCCCCCCCCCCCCTCTCTTTCTTCTCTTTTCCTTCTTTTTCCTACCTTTTAAATCTTCAAACAATCTGGCAAAACCGGCGAAATGCTATCTTCCATTTGTGTTTCCTAGCTCCTTATTGATTTGATTTGTCATTTGATTAGAATGTGTTGAATTTCAAAGTTTTTAACCTATTCAAATTTTCAATTGAGTAGAAATTAGAATCCAGAAGAGTTAAAAGACAAATAAATTTCAAAGTTTTGATCTAGCGGAATATTGACGATAGATAAGGAACATTCGAGAGCAGTCCAAACTTGCATCTGGGATGCTCAAGGCTACTACTGGCAAAACAGGTTATAAACGGGTGATTGGATTGTGTTAGGTTTAAAATAATTTAAGTATATTTTAATACAAATATAATTTAGTTTTGGTAAAACCATTAACCGTGTCATTAATGAGGTAAGTAAAAAAATAAAAATAAATTTTAACCCAGTACGAGGAAAAGTCGTGTGTTGATCCAAACACCACTTATTCAATAATTTTGTAAATGGTCACAACTTAAATTTATTTATTTATATTGTGTTTGTGTGAGGTACACTAGTCGTGTTAAATTTTGTTATCTATGTTTTAGACTAACAATCGATGAGAAAAGCAAAGAAATAATAGTAATGCGATCAATCTATAGTGATTAGTAAATATTTTAGCATAGACAATTTAATAAATCATTAAAATTTTACTGACATGTGAGATGAAAGAGTAATAGTATAATTATAAATTTATATATAAAATTTTTTATATACAAATTGATGTGACATGGTTAAATTAATTCAGTTAAATATTTTTTAATTTATATGATTGATTTTTATTTAATTAATGAGTTAATATTAAATTAATTTATATAAAATAAATTTATATAAAAATTTATAGTGGATCATCACTTTGAGAGAAAATGGGTGTTCGAGGTCTGCCAAAAATAAGCCATAATTGTTTGTTTGTTTTAGATTCAAAGGGAGGTCGAGTTGATTCATTTCCTTATTTTATGAATGCAGTATAAAAGCATAAGCATTGCAATTTGCAATTCCGTTTAAGGGAAGTTGTTGGTCCACGACAGCATATCCGGAATGGAGAGGGCGTGGTCCGGTCATACGGGCATGGGGACACAATAACACACCATTGCTTGAGCATTTATGCAGATTTACATTCAAATTTTTTTAGTATAAAATAAAAGGATCCAGCAACGTTCTTTCCTCTAACACCAAGAAAACAAAAACTCCCTAAATAATTGCTTGAATTGACGCATAAGTTAAGGAGATTTCAACGTGGGGCGATTGCTCAAAGGGAATGGAGACGACACAGCGTACGATTTCATCAAGACAATGCCCGACCCAATTTCCTTTTAATTTTTGAAGTCAAAATCCGGGTTTACCCATCAAAACAACGCGAGTACAATAGCGGTAAACGATGTATTTTAGGACAAACGGAGGTAAATACGTGGCTACAAATGAAGGTTTCCATAATTGAAAAACTTTTGAATCAGAAATTAAAAAAAAAAAATTCTTATCCTCTAGCTTAAGTTTTGTCTGAATCATCGTTACATGCACCTTTTGACATGCAGTTTTGTCTCCCTTAATGAACTTCCTGAGAGATTCTCCGTATAACAATGATTCAGAAAATAATCAGAATCAGCCTTTCCCATGGATGGTGAATCGAGGAGTAAGGATTCCCTGGGAAGCGGAAAAAAGACAAAAAAATATACTTTTTTAAAGAAAAAGATAATTCACCCCGTAGTTTTTGTCTATAATTAACAATAACTTCAGTCCCTTCTAAATTCTAATTTTGTAAATTTGCATATAAATTCTAATTCTAAAAAACACGAGAGGAAAAGAAGAGTCAATGTCAAAATAAAACACGTGATGAAATGTGAATATGCTATTATTCCATGGAAAAAGGTTCATCGAGTTGGCTCAGTTACGGATTCTTTATCTTACAGATCCAGCGCGGCCAGCTCCTAATTGTGCATTTGATTTGGATGATTTTTCTCTCTCATCAACGCACGTGTGTGCTTCTCCTTGGGTACGTATGTTACCGATTCTGTAGCATAAGCAACCTCAAAGAGTTCTACTACGGTTTGAACAGAAACAGCAAGTCAGCAACCTTATCAATTCATAATAGCTCGTGGTCGGCGGTCCCCTTCCCTAGAAATAAGCTTACTGTTTAGTTAAACGCCATTCGGAACAGAAGAGGAGCTTTGACTTGGCAAGTTGAAGTCAATCAATATTTGTATACAGATATATAGATATATGTTTATTTTTGTCTGAATCAAATCAATCGATCGATCATGGACGGGGTTGATCAGCTAGCTCAAGAGAGGAAGAAGGCACAGTTCGATGTTGACGAGATGAAGATCGTGTGGGCCGGCTCCCGCCACGCCTTCGAAGTCTCCGATCGGATGGCTCGCCTCGTCGCCTCTGATCCTGTATATATAATTTTTTATTTTAAAAAAAAATCTCTATTCTAGTTTCTTCTATACACTTTTTTAGTTTCTGATGATGATATTAATTTTCTGCGATCTTTATTGCCTCGGAAATTATGGCATTGAGACCCGCTCAATTGAATTGAAATTTAGCTTTTAAGTTTCAATTTTCTTTTATTTAGGTCATATTTGTAATTTATTTTGGGACGTTCACTGTTAAGAAATTAATCATGGATGGTAAGCTGCTCGTATTGTTAAAAAAATTTGAAATTTTAATGCTTCCCATGCTGAGGATACCCAATGATTAATATATTTTGAAATATACCCAATGAAGATCCGTAAGGATTTAAAAAATTAGAAAATTTTCTGCTGAGGATGCATTCCTTTTTGTGGTTTCTGACGTTTGTTGCTGTACTTGTGTTTCTGTTGTTCTTAGGCCTTTCGCAAGGATAACAGGGCTATGGTGAGTAGGAAGGAGTTGTTTAAAAACACACTAAGAAAGGCAGCTTATGCATGGAAACGGATCATTGAGCTTCATCTTAATGGTGGGTTCAATGAACTTCACACATTAGTGCTGTTCCTTTAAATTGTATGTTAATATTGGCTTGTGCTGTATAATACTGTAAATTAACTGCAAAAAGTTTATTATTACAGAAGAAGAGGCATCTATGTTAAGGTCTTTTGTGGATGAGCCTGCTTTTACAGATCTTCATTGGGTATATTTTTAAATCCTTCTTATAGAGCCATTGTAATTACGCATGGTCATGTATATGAGCTAAGTGTCATTAACATATTTGTTGGATGATAAAAGTTCTGAGTTTTTATGTTGCCTTCATTGCAATTTTAATTCTTAATCCTTTGAGGTTTAATTTCTATTTGTCTCGAATATTCTCATTTTCTGGCAGGGAATGTTCATACCAGCAATTAAAGGACAGGGCACTGATGAGCAGCATCAGAAGTGGTTACCATTAGCAAGTAAGATGCAAATAATTGGGTGCTATGCACAAACTGAGCTTGGTCATGGCTCCAATGTCCAGGGTCTTGAAACCACTGCAACTTTTGATCCCCAGACAGATGAATTTGTCATTCATAGTCCTACGCTTACTTCAAGCAAGGTGAGTTAATGTATCGCCTTTACCATACAGTTGGTAAGAGATTGATTCCATTGTTATGATACTTCCACTATTACCAAGTAGCAAACTGCTACTTCAGTAACTTTTTACTTTTAAAAAAAAAAATTTTCAGAATTCATTTTAGCTTTTCCTTGTATGTGCGAGTACTATATGAAATTAGTTAAAAAAAGGTAATTTGACTTCTTAACAACTGCATCAAGCTTTATGTTGGTATGTTTTTGTCTTCCATTGATTGATCATTCACATATAAGGTTTTTATCATTCCTTCTTTATTTCATTTTTGTTATTAGTGGTGGCCCGGTGGATTGGGTAAAGTTTCCACACATGCTGTTGTTTATGCACGTCTTATTACTGATGGTCAGGACCACGGAGTAAATGGTAAGTACAACATCATTCTTCTGAGTTACATAAAAAATAGCCTATGTTCATATTAATTGCGCTATGGTTATGATTTTCAGGTTTTATTGTACAGCTCCGAAGCTTGGAAGATCACTCACCTCTTCCTGGCATTACCATTGGTGATATTGGAATGAAGTTTGGAAATGGAGCATATAACACCATGGACAATGGTGTTTTGAGATTTGATCATGTGCGCGTCCCTAGGAATCAAATGTTGATGCGGTTGGTCCTCTTTCTCTCTTCTCCCTCCATATGTTTTAAAGCTAAATTGCTTAAAAAAATTGTCATTATCTGTGCTTATTTGTCCAAATGAGCATCATCAGCATCTTCATATTCGTCATTGCAAAAAACCTTGATAGATAGACTGCCAGAGAACAATAGTTGTATTAGTACCCTGCTTCCACACATACACACAAATAATAGTATGAAAGTCCATAGGTTGAGTTTATAACTCCATGGTGAAAGTCTATTCTGACTGTCATCATAATTTTTATTTAAAAATAGTAATTTAAAGTTGTTTCAAACATCTCAGGGTTTCACAGGTAACAAGGGAAGGGAAGTATGTGCAATCTAATGTACCCAGGCAGTTGCTTTATGGAACAATGGTGTATGTACGACAAACAATAGTAGCTGATGCTTCCTGCGCCTTATCACGGGCTGTTTGCATTGCTACAAGATATAGTGCTGTCCGTAGACAATTTGGTTCAAAGAATGGCTGCCCTGAGACCCAGGTATTGCTACAGTACCAATTCCTTTGTCATATTATTAAGAAATATTTTAATGTTTGGCATCCACCTTTTATATGCTTGCGATAAATGAAATTTCTGGCGGTTGGGCATGTGTGATTTAGTTTATATTTTGTTTCCCAGTACTTTAGAAATTTTAAGCCAAAAGATGTCTGCAAAGAAGATCCTAGGGACTCTATTCGGTCTCAGTATTAAACTTTTAGATGATACTAATAGGAGGAAAATCCCAAAACAAAAATTCACATCATTGGGAGCCTCCAGTCCCTTTTTCTTCAATTTCGATATGTGGTATTGTAGTAATGTTTAAAATATTTCTTTAGATGGCGTTCGTGACGAAAGTATTCTTGTTTACAAATGTAGCATACAGCAGAGAGAAAACTACTTTCAACTATTTTCACATTGTTGTTGGTAACTTTTTCTCTGTTCTTCCATTTTGTTACAAAGTACTTGTATTGATATTTCTGCTTCTGCATTCTAGGTGATTGATTACAAAACTCAGCAAAATAGACTCTTCCCATTGCTGGCTTCTGCCTATGCTTTCAGAGTTGTTGGTGAATGGTTGAAATGGCTTTATACGGATGTGACCCAAAGATTGCAAGCCAATGATTTCTCAACGTTGCCCGAGGCTCATGCATGTACTGCAGGATTGAAGTCTCTGACTACTACTGCCACTGCTGTATGTTGCTGAAAGTGATCTTGACCACTTTTAAATATTAAATCTTTAAGTAATTTTTTAATTGATTTTTTTTTAATTATTATTAGTTTCTATGATTTTTTTTTCTCTCACATGCTCTTTGTATGTTCTTACAATAGGTTTCAGCTTACATTGAATTGAAACTTACATATATACTAAGCCAAACACATTTGAGTGTAATTGTCTAGTTTCTTAGTCTATTAATGTCCGCTGGTTTCACCATATTTGTTAATAACAACATGCTGAAGGATCCATAGAGCTTCCTTAAACTACGCATTATAAATGTTGAATAAGAGTGCTGAACTAGATTATGTGGTAGTACACTAGTACTGTGACATCCCACATCTCTTGGTAAGGATGAGAGTAATGAGCTTAAAAGTGGCCGCCTCCATTAACCTAGAAAGAGGCCTTTGGGGTGGGCCACACTGCAAACAAAACCATGAGATTGAAGAACATATTCGTCAAATCCAAAGTGGACGACATCTTACTAGTGGACGGATCATTTTTCGTGTACACTGAAGATATGAGACAGTTACATAATCTGCTCCCAATTGTTTTAAGGCACGATTATGGTCAAAGTTGGGATTTTCCAGGTGTGGCTTATTTTGGGAGTACTTTTTAAGTTCGGGTTCATTAATTCATTACAGATTACACAATCAGTAATGAATGAATGAGATTGAAGAACATATTAGTCAAACCCAAAGTGGACGACATCTTACTAGTGGACGGATCATTTCATGTACACTGAAGATATGAGACAGTTACATAATCTGCTCCCAATTGTTTTAAAGCACGATTATGGTCAAAGTTGGGATTTTCCAGGTGTGGCTTAGTTTGGGAGTTTTTTTGAAGTTCGGGTTCATCCATTCATTACTGATTACACAACACGATTCAAGGCTGTTTATCCTAACTGCACTGCTGAATCTAGTAGTTGTGCAATAATGTTTTGGTTAGTTGTTGGCTAGATGACTGTCAGTTGGCTGTCTTTGTTTTTATGGCCATAGCATATTATATTTTGGAAACATCTGTTTACCAGCACTTATCTTACGTTAGGTAGCAAACTTTCGGGATGCTTTTGATTTTTCAGAACTTGGTTGCAGGATGGGATTGAAGAATGTCGAAAATTATGTGGTGGCCATGGTTACTTATGTAGTAGCGGCCTGCCAGAGTTATTTGCAGTTTATGTGCCCGCCTGCACGTATGAAGGAGACAATATTGTGCTGCTGTTACAGGTATCGTAAATTATTGTTTTAATATCTTTCCTTTTGTAAATTAAGATATATATCATGTCTATGCTATTGTAACCCCATTGATGCTTGGTTTGGTCTACACTTTGACCCAAGCTACCTTAGTGCTGCGATCTTGTTCTTTTAAACTGTAGCTAATATCAACAAAATTCTTCTCGTAGGTTGCAAGGTTTCTTATGAAGACTGTATCTCAGCTGGGATCTGGAAATATGCCTGTTGGGACAACTTCTTATATGGGACGGGCAGAGCAACTGATGCAATGTCATTGTGGTATCCAAAGAGGTAATATTGCTCTCTCCCTTTGTCCCTGAGTTTGCACAACATGACACCATTTGAACATGAGAAATCACTTTTATCACTAAAAATATAAAACCATTGTCCCATCATCTTTTGGATTAACTTGGGATTAATTATCCAATTTCTGGTGCCTAACAGTGGGGACAGGTACTCATGCCTGACTCCTGCACGTGCTAGTACTTGCATATATAACTTTGTTTATTTGATGGCTTGCAGCTGAGGATTGGTTAAATCCTTCTGTCATACTGGAGGCCTTTGAAGCAAGGGCTATTAGGATGTCTGTGGCCTGTGCTCAAAACCTGAGCAAGTTTACAAATCAAGAAGAGGGTACGCTTTTCATCTTTTGATATAGGGTCTTTAGAACTTTTTAGGTTCAGGATCGCATAAAGTAAATGTCCTTTCTATATTCAGGTTTTGCAGAACTAGCAGCTGATTTAGTTGAGGCAGCTGTTGCTCATTGCCAGCTAATTGTTGTTTCCAAGTGAGTTCTTCTCTTTATCCTATTGAAAAAGCCTTATAAAATTGTAGGGCTCTTTTCTGGACGTGACAGTGATATGCTGCAAAATTTATTTGTTGTCGAAACACTAAATCAGTTAAATCGCACATGAATTTTGTGTTCAATGCCTTGCACTTATAAAGTGAATTAGCAACATCTGAAATGATTCTATATGTTGAAGCTGTTAATAATCAAAGTTGAATGCCAAATAATCTCTTGTGACTTCTATACCTCCTTTTAATTTGTCAATTTTGTTCCCCCCACCCCCCAAACACCAACCCCCCCCCCCCCCCCAAAAAAAAAAAAAAAAAAACTACTGCTATTTTCAGGTTTATTGAGAAGTTGCGGCAGGACTTACCAGGAAAGGGGGTGAAACCAATGTTAGAGATCTTATGCAACATCTATGCTTTGCATCTTCTTCACAAACATCTGGGTGATTTCGTCTCCACAGGCTGCATTACTGCCAAGCAAGCTGCCCTAGCTAATGAACAGCTAAGATCTTTATATTCCCGGGTATTTACTCATTTCAAATAATTCAATCACATTTGCTTTCTTGCCTGATTATAAATTATTGTTACTATATAAAATTACAATTGTCAATTGATCATGATATTAGGTCCGTCCTAATGCTATTGGACTCGTGGATGCATTCAATTACACTGACCACTATCTTGGCTCGGTCCTGGGACGGTATGATGGAAATGTGTACCCGAAACTCTATGAGGAAGCATGGAAGGATCCTCTAAATGACTCAGTTGTGCCCGATGGCTACCATGAATACATCAGGCCTCTTCTGAAACAACAGCTTCGAAATGCAAGACTCTGAAGACTATGATGAAAAGGTGTGGTCTACGCCCATGCAATTCAAATCGTATACGCATTTTAGCATATCAATAATTTTTGCCAATAAAATTACCATATTGATCACCCACAATAGAATAATATGGGTCTGTAGGTATTTATCAAGCTGATCTATCAGATCATGGACAAATTCCGAGTTATTTGTTGACTTTGCGTTGTGGAAAAACATTCTTCATTCCTAGATGGATAAATGTTGTAATACGATTTGCCTATTTATGTGCATTATTTTTCGCAATATTTTTATTCTTCGTTGAAGCTCAAATTAACCACGATGTTGGGTTACCCTCTTCCTCTGCCCCGTCAATTTTGATTTGCTGGGAACAAGAATTCCTCAAGTTGAATATGAATCCGAAAAAGAGTGACCGGGGAATCCAGTCCAAAGAGCCCAAAGAGGGACTCGAGTATTTCACTTTTTCGTATAGCATCCCACCTTGCATTCTTGTCCGACGGGCGGACTCTTTAGGTGAGAACCCCCTACGGTATGGGTGAGATAAGTCTTGCTTATATTTTAGTTTCATATTTATTTATTTGTGGCAGTCTGGATAACAACATTGATGTTTAGTCATGTCATGTTATATTATATATAACATTTTATAGTAATTCTTCAGTTATCACTTAAAATTAAAAAGTTGCAGCTTGTGAAGTAATTCATGAGTGACAATTCATGAATTTATGGTATGTTACATTCTATGTAAAAAGGTCTAACTCCATTTCCTAATGTCCTATGTGCTGAAAAAGTATGCAGTGACGATTAACGCTTTCTTAATTAATTATCAACCTTTTCTTTACGTAAATATTAATTGCTCTAACAAAATTAATTAGACAATTTTTCCATTATTAGGAGTAACGGAAGGTCGTATTTAAACACAAATGCATCAGTCTCTGCAGAAAATGAATTTGCATTTTTCTTTTCCAAGGAGTCATAAAACCAAGCCCGAGTCCCAAAGAGTCTCTTTCGCAACTCTTTCTTTGCTTATTTATAGCACTTGAAAAATTAAAACAAAATCCAAACCCCTAAAATGTAAAAACCTTAATCATCGTATATCAGTGCACAACGCTTGTAATGTAGTTCAAATTAGTTACTGAAGCATGGCCGAAATAGGAAACCTTGTAGACCTATTGCTATTCTACACAGTAGAGAGAGCACTCTTCAACAGAATGGTCAGCACATCGGGCAAAAATCCCCAACAAGTGAAGAAAACAATAGCACTTTGGCTTTTGCTAGAGGAGACCGGTCGCCACGACCTGATGCAAACGATAAATTACCAAAATAACAAAGCCATCGAAGCCCTCTTTGACGAGGCATGGCTTTGCCTGGAATACATTCAGCCCGACAAAACAGAACCAGCTGTATTGCGTCGCACCCCTGTTTTCGAGGGAACAAAGAACTACAGCCGGGACTTCATGTGCAAGCGATACATGCACATTATGGAAACTGTTTGTGACAAAATATTCGGTGAAACCGGGGCCGTTGAAGTTGATGAGTCAGCTACCAGGCCTGTGGTTGAACAGAGATAGACCCTTTGGCCAGGGTTGTTTTGCACTCGTACTTGCAGCCACCAGAGCCACAGAGGTTTCTAGCGAGGGTGATACTGAAGCAGCAAGAGAATCAAATTTAAATCCTTAAGCTTCCGAAGTTTATCCAGAAGATTTCAGGACCATGTTCAAAACGTTTTCGAAAGGCCATCCTCTAACCCGCGCAGAAATGATCAACTTCTTCATCTCGTAAGAAAAACTAGTTTAATTTGCTCAATTTATTCTCTCACTTGGATTTTGTTGCCTGCTTTTGCTTTCTTCTGCCCGGCGATTGTTGTATTGTATTGTTTTGCAGCAAATGGGGCGAGGTGGTGCAAGATGTTTTCATCGAACGCACTCGTCCGGGGCGAGATCCTCAGTTCGGACGTATTGTTTTTACTACAATAACCGTGATACCCAGGGTTCTAAATGGTCAATCCAAGGCAAAGTTCTTGGTTAATCGTCAGCATTTGTGGGCTCGTATATACATGAACCGCCATGGAGAAAAGAGGAAGAGTCAATCAATGCAGTTTTGATTTGAGAGTAGCTAGCTGGCTAGCAACAGCGCTGTTTGAGTGAGGCATATATATCGCTAACATAACCACATAAATGATCGATGCATGCCAAGTTCTGTAGAATCTGCAGTGTCATTTTGCTCTGTCATTTATCGACCAATTCGATCCAACATTTGGCACTTTCCTGGCCTTCTAATTACGGCCCATGGTGCTTGTGGACGCAGACACTCAATAACTTAATCAAATATACTTGCTTCTCCCAATGCGTTTTATATACATATATATTTTTAATAATAATATGATGGCAATCAAAGTTTATCTTCACTGTTAAGCGGATTCCAACCTTAAACCTCTTCAATCATTCCAAGAGGTTTACGAGTTAAGCTTGAGATCCAAAAATTAACAAAATATCTTGTCTTATAATATATTAAAATTTGTGTTTTTTAATCTTTTAGTTTATCTCTTATTCTAATAAAGACGGAGATTCCTTATTAAAAATCCACTCAATACATAGTATATTTTGTTGGAAAATTAAGATTGAAAAGAAGGGAAGTTTGATGGAAAACTAGATTGAAATCCAAACATATATTGAGTGCAAGCGTTTAGTTAATAGATTTTAGAGAATGGTTTTCTTTCTTAGGCTTGGTTTTGTGGTCATGACCCTATTCTTTATGAGTTTGTCACTATATTATATTTGGTTTTTATATATAAGTAAACTTATACTCTCTTATCTAAGCATCGTGGGATATCAATATTTTAAAATACTAACTCAATCTTTAACAATCCTCTATATACTTCAATACCCAAATTCATTCATTTTCATCATTGTTCACAGGGTTTAATACATATGAACTAGTGCCTTTTGGGTTATGAATCAACTATGGAACAACTAACTGTGTCTTATAGGAACTTAGTGAAACTTACAGTTTTTATAAATCATTATTCATTTTGTGCAAATAAAGGAGATGCCTAGAACTAGTGTAAACCAAGAATCACCAAGGTAAATGACTTCTTCTTCTTCTCTGACTCGAGTAGAGTTAAATAAAGAGTTTTTATATTACTCCACACATGTGTATTAGTGCCCAAATCAATCACTTAATTCTTACTTTCATTTACCATATTCATCTAAGAGACAACTAGAGGAGAAATAATGCCAACTCCTTCCCTTTCAAGCATATTGGCTTTAAGAGGTTCTTTTTTTTTAATCTTATTTACTTTGCATTGAGCTTTATACTTGAATTGATGAGCGTAGTGTCAATTTTGCCACAAATAAAACAATTACCTTTTTTTCTTAACAATGAACCTTTTGAGATTATTAGAATGCCTATTATTAGGATTGTTATGCTTTTTATTAAGTCAAGAAGTGTTCTCTATTAGATTTAAGATCCCCCTACCTTACATTTTATGTATTTTACATCCCCTCACATAAACAGTGTGTAGGACCCACACGACACTCTGTTCATGTGAGGGGATGTAAGATACATGAAATGTAAGGTAAGTAATTCCTTAGATTTATATTAGAATAAAATTCATTTTGCTTTAACAGATGCATATCTAATTCTACTCTTTTCCTCAATCATGATATGTATGATAGCATCTTCAAGACTCACTTACTTCTTTTTATGTTTTGAGGTTTTAATATAATCTTTCCATGATTATAGTAGTTTTTCTTAACCAAACAACTAGTTAAAAATCATTCAAAAAGAATTTTTTTAAGATTATTAGACAAAATGTGGTATTTACGGATTTGGTCTGACAAAGATTTATTATCTACTTTTAGATAATGCAAAAAAATTATCAACATAATATTGTTAAGTTTCAGCACCTTTTACCACTTTTTTTTTTCTTAAGTAGTTCTCATGTCTCATTATTCTTACTTTTTTCTTAAGTAGTGCTCATGTCTCATTATTCTTATATGGATAATAACCATCATAAAGAGAACTAGCAAGAGCATTAAGTATTGTATACTTACAGACTTTATATTACCAACATTCTAAATTTGGAGTTTCTTGGTATACTCTTCAATGCCTTCTTATAGTGGTGACGGTTGACAATAGCAAAAGTAAGAAGATCGACAATAGGTAGATCAATAAGTCCAATAGTTGCTGGAGTAACAAGTTCATTGACTAATAAAGATAGAATATCACTTATAATTTAGTTTTAAGATTGTTGGAAATTAATATTGAAAATAGAGGAAATTTCAACAAAAAAATTGGACTGAAATCCTAAAAAGAAGAAAGTTAAAGCATGCAATAAATTCGACGCCTTAAGATACAATACCTTGGTGTAAGAAAGACTAACAAAAGTAACTTGGTTTGCAGGATACAATCACTACTATCGCAACATTGCACTTCAAAATGATAGTTTAGAGCAGCAATACCTACAATGATGAAGGAAAAAAAAATAGTATAGAACAAAGAGCATTTTATAGATAATCATAATGTGATATAATCAACTCTTTAAAAAGATACATCGTAACTCTTTTTCACTTGTAAATCTTTATTACAATTATATAAGGATGTAAAATAAATCTGACTTCAATTAGCAATTGAATTCTCAATATAATTCTAATTAAAATAAATAAAATTAAATCAAAGAGAAAAAACATAAAAGGTAGCCAAGATCGCGCACATAAATGACCCTTCCCATAGGGGATTCCCCCTGGACGTAAATTATTGGGTTGCACCCAGTTAATAAATTATTGAAATAGGCTTCTCTATTAGATTTGATTTTATACGCGTAGGTCTTCTCTTTATGTGCTTGTTATTGAATCATATTTGATTTTTATATAGCAATCAACTTATGTCCTCTTATTTAAATAATGTGGAATACTGGTATTTTGAAATAACCAACTCAATCTCTATCATTTATTTGATCTAGGATCTTAGACTATATAGAAAGCTATTAAACCGTGGAGTTTGGTAACTTTCATGGTTATTTCATGAGCAAACCACATAGTTTCATAATTTTCTCGAAGTTGAACAAAATTAGAATTCTAGTTCATATACATATACATATATAGTTTTCTTATCCGAAATTTTAATGTACGAAAAAGTCTGAAAAACATTTAAAATAATAAGTTATAAAGTATTATGAAATTAAATTTCAAATAACGTAGTTTTGAAGTTTTTCTAACTTTTTTTGTTCTTTAAAATATTTGATTGGAAAATTTTCTTATATTTCTCTGTGTGTGTGTGTGTTCTCTCCCAAGATTTGCACAAAACAAAATGTGAATTTATTTATTTTTTTATAATGGCAAAAATTATTTTGTAAGATCATAAAACACTTGAGTCCGGACTTTCTTTCGTGCGGACGTCCGCGGAAGGAGTTGGAATTTGATGAGAATGTGTCACTTCTGACAAACATAAGTGATTTATGTATGCAATGTTAATATTAATAAGAAATGTCGCATTTAATATTTTTCAACCAAGTAGTTATAACCCTACCAAAATATTCTTTGTTACGTAGCGTGTGGACATTAAAACTCTATGGTGCATGTGCTCATGAAAATATGAATATATCAATCAATCCTTGTTTCACCACTATGAATAAAGAAGATTCCACAACACTCACTCACCAGTCACCACCACGTGATATCATCCGCGGTGGTAGAAGAAGCAGTCGCTTCTGATTTACCTTTTTCCTACACAAAACAAATGGTGGGCCTCAGCACGAGTGGGTGCTATAGCTGCAACAGTGCTGTACAATTTCAGCAACGCCAGGATACATTTCGGATTGTCCAGTGATCCCGTCCAAGAACCAAAAAGGACAACACGGTGGCTACAGTGGAATTAATGTCGAGGCACAGAGCGGAATAGCTTTCGAGTAAACTTTATTTGATTATATGTTCGGATTCGAATCTCAAAAGAAAGCAGTAGAATATTAATATTTAAAGAGATTTGAGATTTCTGAGAAATATTTCGTACAAGAATATTAATCAATCGAGGGACGAATTAAAGTGTTTCTTTACTAGTCTTATATTATTCTAGTAAATAATTCATTATCTTATCTTAAAACATTGCTAGAGATGGTCTCACGTCAGAATAAATAATAAATTTGAAATTGAACTTCTTTTTTGTTCATTTTATTCTTCGCTTTCTCTTTATCATTCAACTCCTCTCTTCTTCTTCTTCTTCTTTTTTTTTTTTTTTTCCAACCAAACACGGACGCAATCCGCTCGAGAGGAACTGCTTTTTAGACCCTGCACACAAAAAGTGATTATAAAAGCTCTAGTTATTAATTATTGTAAAAAAAAAAATTAGTAAAGATCTTTTGATTGTTGTAACGGGAATTGGTAAGGGGGCGTTAGGGAAGTATGAGGTTCGAACATTCTTATGTGAAGAATTAATTTAATATTCTTAATATTGTGGCAAACGATTGGCCGTTTAGGACCTAAATATGATTTATTTATTTATTTTTCCTTCCTTTTTACTAATCGTTTTCGAAAAAGACTAGTTGTCTTAGTTTTACGGGAACCATTCTTGATCTGCCAGGGGGTGAAAACGAGCATTGATTGCTTGAAGATTTGTTTCCAATGAGAGAGAAAGCATGTCCAATAACTAGTGTAGAATTAATTCTCTATCCATACTGGTGATAGATAAAAAAAATAACAGACTCTATTTGATTATTATTTTTGTTTAAGGCAAGAGTGGGTAAAATCAAATCGTTTTTTTAGTTCTTATTTTTCTCAATATTCAAACTCCAATGCCCAACCCCCCCCCCCCCCCACCAAAAAAAAAGATTTTACAAATCACTAAGAAAAGATTTTATTATTTTTAACAATTCTAGGTCCTGAAACATTGTTGCTAAAATTTTAAGAAAATGTGAACAATCATGGAAGAGATGACTCTAGCTTTTTTAATTGTTATTTGATCATTGACGAGTAGAAATTCTTAGAAAACGATTTTAATATGATTCATGTATGTTTTCATCTTCTAGTTGGTGTTGCAAAGTCAACCTTTTCTTCGTTGAATGAATGAAAATTAATTTAGTTTGAAACGATGAATTGTGCATGTATTATCAAATAGTCATAAAATATCCAAAAATGTGTGCCATGAGAATTTATATATAATAGAAAAAAAAATGCTGTTTAATTAATGAACGTGAAATAAGAAGAAATTTCCACGAATAGAGAGGGGCACATTATGTGCACAAACTTTTTCTTTACATGATCTTGTATTTTGTAATAAATATCATGCACAACCTACTCTCATTTAATATTTTTATCCAAAAAGGAAAAAAAGAAAAGGAAAAAGAAAAAGAAAAAGTTTTGTCGCGGATGACTATGACTCAAAAGAAGTTTCGTGGCACGTTTAAATTTTGGTTGTTACATGTATGATGAGCAATGAGTGCGTATAATTCGTGCAGGCATAAAATGACTGTGGGTACAATTCGTCAATTTAATTGGTTCATTAATGGCGAGTGCTTTTTGGGGTATGATGCCAATTAGAATGTTGTCAGTAATTTGAACCCACATGGGTTGATTATTTGGTTTATTTATGTATCCCTTTATTTTCTTTTCAATAAAATAAAAGCAGCGCGGTTGTGAATGAGGCAATGTGGGGAAGGGTAAATCGGAGTAAAGCAATGTGATCATAAAACAAAAGTTAGTTGTACGTCGCACACTAAATATTAAATATTGCATTGGTCAAATAGTCATACTTTTTCAAATACAGAAAATGGCTGATAGATATTAGATCATAAACCATTTATCAATAGAAGGTTATAATGAGGGAGTAACTTGATCTAGTAGATGGATCATTAATCTCTTCCTCATCTAAATCTTGTAAACAAAATATAATAATGCCAATTATGATTGATGGTGAACAAATCTCGACGACAACACACTCTTAAAGCACTTCTGTAATCATGAGAACGAGAAACTAATTATAACATTTCTTGTCAAATTCCTTCCATGAATGTTTGTTTAACATACAGGGTTTTATGAAATATTTCAATCGTATATAAAAAATGAAGACATTATCAATTTTGAGATTTAAAAATAAAGTTATGTTAAATATTTATTGGAAGAGTTTTATCTCTCTATTTACATTATCCAACTCGAATCTGTATTAATTAGTATCTATTTTAATTTTTGGATATCAAATAATGTAATAAAAAAAATTGAGATTTCACAAATAAGGTTGGGTTATTGTTTATTGGCTGACGTTGATATTCCAACACTCAAAGAAAACTGAGAGTAATAAGGGCACATCTAAACGCCATATGGTTAAGCAATCAATCCAAATACCCAATAATTAATCACATTAATTAAAAAACAATGACAGGAAATTGACCGTGTCGAAATTAAAAGAAGGATCCAAAGACAGCTTTCATAATTATAATATGGCTTGAATTGGGACACGTTGGCTTTGATTTGAATTAGCAATTTGAATAATAATGTCTATTGTTCGTTGGGCTACAATTTTAAAACACGGCACAACTTTTGGTACTCTTTACGACTTGTCTTCAACTGTGCACACGAGATAATGAAAATGCTTCAATTGATCAATCATAGAAACGCTAACTGATTCAATTA
The DNA here is from genome assembly GCA_030449875.1 of Aegle marmelos. Lineage (NCBI taxonomy): Eukaryota > Viridiplantae > Streptophyta > Magnoliopsida > Sapindales > Rutaceae > Aegle > Aegle marmelos. The sequence continues at coordinate 5,394,816 of JASUUL010000093.1, forward strand.
CGAGAAGAGGCCAAGAAATAAAAGGAGTATGCAGCATGTAAGATAATCACTTCACAGTCCATTCATTATTCAAAACCAGTTTGAATTAAAATGGTAATAATAATCTTGCAAAGCTGAAATACAAACGTGGTAAATGACAAGATATTATCACAAATTATAAAATATTAAATGGTTATTTAGCTTATTTTTCTCATGTTCACATGATAAATTCAAATTGTATGCAGTACTACTCTAGAGGAGTTAAGAGTGTGTAATCAAATCCAGAGAGACATTTACAGCTCCAATACTAGAGTGAATTTTGATATAATAGTTGCCAAAAATAAAACAACCAAAAACTTTGCTTTCTTTTCGGTTTAGGCCCCAATTTCCTGGAATATTGAACACTTCTCCCCTTATAAGAAGCTCAGGTACCCGCATTAAAAGCGATGCTTCCCCCATTTTGTCCTGCTCCACAACCACAAAGCCCTTTGTTGCCCAAATGGAAGTATCACTCAATACAGAGAATGAAGTTCAAGCCACCACAAGTTCTTCTGATCCTTATTCTGCTAGAGAATCAACTTCATCTTCATCTTCTTCACCAACAAAAAATGTAAAGAGCTTTAAAAGAATTACTGTTAAAAAAGACAAAACTAAAACTGCCGGTGATGACGATCACCGCGAAAGGAAGATGAGGGAGGTGAGTGATCTGAAGCACCCAACTTACAGGGGAGTAAGAATGCGCCAATGGGGGAAATGGGTATCGGAGATAAGAGAGCCGAGGAAAAAATCAAGAATCTGGCTAGGCACTTTTGCCACTCCTGAAATGGCAGCTCGAGCCCATGACGTAGCTGCTCTTGCCATCAAAGGCCACTCTGCTTACCTCAACTTCCCTGAGCTAGCCCCCGAGCTTCCCCGGCCGGCCACCTCATCCCCTAAAGACATTCAAGCTGCGGCCGCCAAGGCAGCCGCCTTGGTAAGCTTCCCGAAAGGCCAAGAACTGACAAATCCTCACTCTCCGGCTAGCACTGTGACTTCTCATGACACTCAAGAATCTGCGAGCTCGCCATTATTAAACGACAACGACGACGATGCATTTTTTGACCTGCCTGATCTTTTACTCGATGGTAGACATCAAATGGATGAGTTATGGGACTCATTTTCATGGCAGCAGCTGACTGAACCTGTTGATTTTGGACTCTGGTATGATCAGGAGCCTTGTCACTATAATTAATTAATTATTTCGTAAATAACAACCCGTCAAGTTATAATAAATTAATTATATCATAAATAACAACCCGTCAAGAACAAGTCATTGTATATAAAAGAACAGATGTCAAAGTTTAATTTCAAGTGTGTGATAAGATCTCATGGCTTTAAACTTTGTGTTGTTTCTTTTCTATTTATCTCTTGGAGCATTAATTTGATACTTGATTTGTTAAATTGAGCAGTAATTTCTGTGTGCTGTATGCTTAGCAAGGAAATGCTACCATATCACTCGTCAGGTTGTGATGATGACAGCATGACAATTCTCTTCTGCGTTTCATTATCTAATTATGACCCTTGTAAGAGTATTTCGGATTGTAGAACAAATTAGGGCAACGTTTAATGTGAGGAAGCATCTGGGTAGAATCAAGATTTAATGCCACCGCCTTCAACTGATTGGAGTCATTAGTACTTGAATGATAGGGCTTGATTTTTATCCAAATATTGGACTAAATTCGATTATTTGATCCCAGGTGTAAATATTCGGACTATGTCAACGTATAGATTGATCTAAGAGATTACAATAAGGATCTGATTATAAATTTAGGGGTGCGACAATTACAATTTTTGAAAATTATAAGAAAGAAAAAGTTGCCTTCACTGCCGCTTGGATGCCCGCACATTTAAAACATTTATTTAGTTACACAAGGCAGCGTATGATTATTGAAAAAAAAACAAAAAACAAAAAACAAAAAAGAAGAAGAAGAAGAAGAAAATTCCCAGTCTGGCTTATTACAAGCTAAGGAGAAGAAAATATCTCAATCACTCTTTTTCAATTTTTCATTTTAATTCCCACCTGTTGAGTGAAAGCGAAGGGATTGAGATCCATTAGCTTTAGCAAATTTTTTTTGCCATCGCTAAAATATCAAACTCCGTGGACCATATGTTGTCGACTGGACGGGAAAATGAATATGTTCGCAATAAATTTTAGTGTCGATTTTGACCAAATAAAAAAAAAAAAAAACCTGAGGACGGATCGACGAATAGGAAAAATCGCAGCACAAAAAGAATAATCAATTCCAGGCTGTAAGGCTTGTCTATATGGAGCAGTTAAATCTTTATATTTAAAGTCTCCAGTCTTCAATTTCCATCGAATGATTTGTAATACCGATTGTCTTCTTGTGGGCAATTATTAAAGGAAGCGAGTCTCCGATGTGGATGTCACTCTTTCATCAATCGTGAAACGTAAATTGACTGGCGCAACAACTTGAGTCAAATAAATAATATCACGTAATTTAATATAATTTGCTATAATAATTGAAATAGAAATTTAAGTATCTCAATCAAATGAACGAACGCAATATCATTGTTCATAAGATGAATCCGCTGCAGAGGCTTTTTATTATAGTTCCGACTTCAATTCACGAACGTATTACTAAAATAAGGAATTTTTTCGTTAAAGAAGAGTTTCTAATTATGCTAATTATCAAAAGTTAAAACGCGAAATGTGCAGGAGAAAATGACCAGCTCTGAGCGTGACCCAAGCATCCAATGTTGCAAAAGCGGATTAAAACGTGTAAGTTGTTGCAAGGATTAAACATCTGATAAGATATTTTCGTCTCGGAGATGAAGAAGAAGATAATGCTTCTAATTAAGACGCTGATGAAATGATAAAGGGAAAATAAATATAGGTTATTTTCAACGGAACTGGTCTCATTTATATATATATATATATTTTTTTTTTTTTTTTCGTTGGCAGTATTTAATTAGAATATCTCCTTATTGATGTTTAAGTGTGGGACAACAAAATGGCCCGCATAAAGAACGAAAAGAGAGTTACCCAATAAAGAGAAGAGAAGTGGCTATCGAAGGTCGAAGCTCTCTTTTTCTTCTTTTGCGTTGGAAAATGCTTTTAACTCAAATGAGTAATAGTGCCCTTTTTATCCTTTTGATGCACAATAGAGATTCTTAATTTGACAAAAATGCAACCTGCTTAGTTACTGTAAGGGTAACCCTGGGTACGATTTATCTTTATCCCAAGACGTATTGACCAGCGTGAGTAAGTAAAAAATTTAAAGGGAAGATTTCGAGTCAATTCCCTCTTGATTACGTGCAAAAGGGTATAAGTTTGGCTACTTTGCTTCTTCTTCATGAGCTTTAATTGATACAGAAACTGCTTCTCCCACTCTTTAACCTAAATACAATTTTAATGGATTTCTGATTGTAAATATGAAAACATCACTCATTACTGAGAGTGAAAATGCTCTCCCGTGATTTGAGCAAGGGCTTGTTCGGTAGTGTCTTATGGAGCGCATTTTCATTTTTGTTTTCCAAACTTTGGGTGAAGCACGCGTTCGGCAACTGTATTATGAAAACACGCTCAAAAAAATGCAAAATACAAGTGGCGCAAATTAGTCAGTGTAATGGGAAACAACTTTTAGGCGTTCTCTGCATTTTGTAAAACAAATTATAAAATATTCCTTGAAAGAAATCAAAACAGACAACGCGAATCTGTGTTCTTCTCTGCAATCTGTTGAGAGGTTAAAGACGACGGGGGACAGCGTGGGGATGGGTGGAGGAGATGATCGGTGATAGAAGGGGTTTCATTACCGACGGTGGCGAGTGTGGCGGCTGCTATGGATGGGATTTGGCTTCCGTTTTGGCAGTGAAGGAGAGGTGTCGATGGTGGCTGCCGGTCTGGGGGAAGATCGTCGGCGTGTGGGGGAGGTGTCGATGGTGGCAAAGCACCACCACCGGCGGCCGTTGCAACGACGGGCGGCTGGTGAAGTTCGGTCAACGGCAGGAAATCTGAATGATTTTTAACTCAATAAAAGTAGATTAATTAACTTCCTTGTCAAGGGTTTGCTAATGTCACATTCTCAATACACTGTTGACATTCTTGTTACATGTGTGGCAACAACTGCGAACTAGTTTGGTTTTCCTGAAGCAGTTGCCGGATCTGAAATGTACAGATGCTTGTGATCATTTCATTTCAAATCAATGACTTCATACACGTTGACAGGTTGTTAGCTCTAAATGCCGGGACCAAGTTGATTGCCCTAAGAAATGAGCTTGTGGAACAATTATTTTTTTGTTTAAATAATGTGTTAGAAAAAATAATAATATATATATACATATATCTTAATTATATAGTGTGAAAATAATAATAATATAATTATTTTTTAATTATTATAAATATAATTTAAATATTAAGTAAAAATTATTTTTAAATTTAATATTACAGAACATATTTATTATTTTTATTTTTTTAATTATATTTACTGAGCACATATTATTATTTTTTATTTTAAAATATAGAATATAAAAAATGATATAAAAAACATACTTAAATTTAAAATACAATAATTATGAAATATCATTTTTATTTTTATTTTCAAAAAATACTAATAACAAATCTTAAGAGATCACATAAGATTTTTACTCCTTACCGTTGATTAAAAAAAAAAAGAAATGAGTAGTTTTTATATTTTGATTTTAAAATTAATTTTACTTTTTAAAATAATTTTATAAATATTATTATAATTATTACTTAAATCTAAACTTATCCTTATTTAAATTAAAAATAAAATTAATATTTTTATTTTTTTATTATAATTCACTCATTTTTTTTATTCATCTTATTTTTTTTTTATAGTTCACACTACATTAAAAATTCTTTACAGTAATATACTCAAAATTTTATTTTTAGTTAAAATATTACAACACACAATTAAAATTTATATAATATGAGTTTTATTTTAATTAAAAATATTATCATACACAATTAAAAATATTATATATATAAAATATATTATATATACATATATATATATATTTTATCTCTCATTATATATATTTTAATTATTTATTTTTTTACAATAATTTATCAATAAACTTTATTAAATATAAATAATTATTTTTAAAACTCATAATATTTTTTAAAAAAAATTTATTAAATACTCAATTAATTTTTTTATAATTAATTATTATAACAAATTAATTATTAATAAATATTTTAAAAAGTATAATATTCCCAAATTGATCGTTAGTCCAATCTAAATTCTTCGGTCTTGTCAACTTAGGTTATTCACTTGTCGCAAAGATTAGGATGTAATTATTAATGAACATTTAAGAGAATTTGACACATCATCCAGCTGGGATCACAGTCTAAACTACTATTGGAATGTTATGCATGCTGCGGATACACCTTTTGTGTACTTTAAAGTAATAAATAAATTACTAAAATTCTAACACATGGGCTCATTAATATAAAATATAACTCCTAATAGTTCGTAGCCATGTACTAAATGATCCGGCGATTGAGTGACATCACGCATTCTAGAAAAAGAGAACTTTAACTTAATTGATGTCAAACTTTTTTTTGTTGGCAACGGACCAACGGTCAGTTGGAATAAAGCTATACTCCATAAAATCATGTATATTATAATGAAGGTGATAATATTGCACGCTAATAAGGAAAAATCATCCGTATTTACATGGGAGCCTGAAATAGAGAACCAAGTGCATCCGCACGACAAACCATCACATGCGCTATACTTTATGGCAATCCAATATTTTCTTTTTACAAAGAAAAAGATAAAGCGAAATAGTATATGAGGATATATGGGGGTAAAGAGTCACAAATCAAAGAGAAAGAAGATGATGGCCCAACAAAAGCACAAGCCCTAAACTTGCGGCACAAGATAGAATATGCTATCATTACGCACTACATTCCATTTCCAGGAAACTATCAGACAGATTTAAAGCGAGTACACATTAAAGAGAGAAGTTTAAAGGCACAAGCCCTAAACTATAAGTATTTCAGTGAACAAAAGGCTAATAAAAGAGAGAAGTTTAAAGCAAAATAATTCAATTGTTCATCCTAGAAAGAGACCGGTTCCGACTTTTGGCTATTGCCTCTTGTGGTGGGTTTCACAAGATGCGAAAGCCAAAAGGGGCACAGATCTGATATCCAATAAAAAATAATAATGACGGGCACTACCTTTTTTTTTTTTTTATTAACATTATTTGAACTCATATATGAATAATTAATTAATTATTATGAAATCAGGAGTAAATGGTTAAATAATATTTATATTTTAAGTTAAATATGTATTCAGTTTTTATATTATAAAAAATATTTTAAAATATGTTTGTTATTGAAAACGTGACATCGTCATCCTTATTTTTCTTATCTTTTATAATTATACCCTTGTTATAATTTTAGAGATATTAGTTAACTAATCTATGGTAAGAGTTAATTAATAAATTAATTAATAATTATTTATTAACAAATTAATTAATAATTATTAGTCTGAATGAACTTATATTTTTCTTACCTTAACGACGATATTCTAATTGTTTAAAATAAAATAATACTCGTAATTTTTAATATCTTGCAATTATAACCTTGTTAATAATTATTTATAAAAAAATTAACCCTAAAAATAAAATAATAGAGAAATTGCATTTATTTTACTATACTTTTAAGGTTAATTAATTAATTAATTTTTTTATAAATAAATAAATTAATTAATATGTATTATTGTATGGATATTACTATAAAAGTAACAAAAAAGCAACAGGACGAACAGAATATATTAACAATATGAGTTTCTTGAGTTATTTTTAAAATATAAAGATTACCTAAACACTTGAGTCAAAATATAAGGAGTAAATAAATATTATTGATATGGTAAGTACTTATTAGATTATACAGCATTGTGTAAAGACCGCATGTGCATTTTAGATTCTGCAAACATCTCCAACGCCAAATGAGGATCACTAGCAAGTGAAAGTTCAGTGCCGCTAATCAATCTGCCCCCCAGGTTAATGTCCTGAATAGTTGTCAGTTACAATCAATCTGCAAGTCGAAAGGAACACGCCATGGGAACATTTCGCTGTTGCTGGGACGGACAAGCGGAGGCTAATGTCCCTATAAGTTAAAAAAGCTTCTTTCCTGTCCGGTCAAAAGCCTTTGCCTCATGCCCCCTGCAAAAGTTAAAATGGATTCGATGGTTTCCAGCCATTTAAAAGGGTCAAAAATCTCCATCCTAAAATTAATATATTTAAAAAAAAAAAACAGAAATTTGCATCTACCATTGTTCAAAGTTATCACCTTTTAATAAAATTTATAGCCCCGTCTTTATAGTTGCAACATCTTTCTCCATGAAAACAAATAAGAGCATCACATCAAATTTATCAAGCTCTATGGTCGCCCTCAATTAAATTAGTAAGAGATCAATAATTGGAGGAAAAAAAATAGGACAACTGGAGGAAAAGGAAAAAAAAAAAAAAAAGGACCACATTTTTCTTATAATCGACTACTACTACTCTACGAAATAATTGGAGAAAAAATAGGACCATTTTTCTTATAATCGACAACTACTCTACTTCGGACCACACAAAAGTATATGGAAGAGATAAACCGAGCGTGCGTGCCCTGACTCATAAGTGAAAATAAAAATAAATCGGGCGTGGTGTTCAATTTGTCGACTTTGCGGTCCTGCGACATTGGAAACGAACGGCAGACGGTACACGCACGGTGGGGGCATCAACTGCGCGTGAGTCGGGACAATCTTGCCGTCTTCTTAGAATTATACATCACTTGGAAGTGAAGTTACACATTGCACTTTCATCAAATCTGGGCGGGCGCGACAGACAGTCGACGAAGACTTGGAGGATTCTCTTCTTTTGAAAGATGCCTCTTTTTCACTACACTTGTAATGTAACATGAGACAAAAATTAAAATAATTTTTGTCTTTCTTCTTCCAATTTGCCTTAATGTAACATGAGACAAAAATTAAAATAATTTTTGTCTTTCTTCTTCCAATTTGCCTTCTTTTTTATTTTTATCTTTTTTTGAGTTTAAGATTTCATTTGCGTGGATCATGTAAGCCACACCAGACTGGCCCAACGTTTACCAATCCGTCAACAAACTAGCTCAATTTTGTGGGCCTTAAGAACCCTCCCGAACCAGTTTGGGTTTGAATTACGTCGGGCTGAAACTGGGACGTGGTATCTCGGCATCACCCTAAGAAACTCTACATGACTCTTTACCCATTAAAATATTTTTAAAAATGCGAAATTATTAATTGTATATCAATAGTTTATTTTATTATTAAATTTATTACAATACTTTTAAGATATATTAATCGTTTACCCTAAGTTGACTAAATATATCTGTCTTCCACCAAACAGTTAGTTGTCGTTTAAATATGATGACATCAGAGGGATAATATGGTCTTTTCATATAATATGAGTGATAATTTAAGAGTATATAAGTGATAATTTAAGAGTATATAAGAATATACAAGTGATAATTTTTAAGAATAAAATTATCAATGAACTATAGTTCTATTAACTTTCAAACCGTAGTTAACGATTTAGTGGATGACAGATACATTTTGTCAACTTATGATAGACGATTGATATACCCTAAAAGTGTTGTAATATTTTTTATAAAAATATAAACTTAGGGTATACAAATGATAATTTTCCTTAAAAATAATATAAAATTTTTTATAACACTTTTTTTAAGAGAAATGCTACACATTCTAATTTTTTATCTAAAAAAGTAATCTTAAATGATGTGACACTCATTAGGTGATTGGTGATATGATACAATTAATTTTACTTGAATTTCATAAAGAATTACTAATTACTCAATAAAATGATATGTCATTTGAGATAAAATTTAGAATATTGCTACTCCGTTAATGCTAAAAATAAATTTAAATAAAACAATGACTAAAAAACCCTAATATTTTATTGTTCATTTTCTCAAGTTCTAACTATTACAATAGAGAAAAAAAAATTTCAAGTATTTTTAGAGTGTGTTTGCTCATAGGATTAGGGACTTCTGGAATGAGAATGATCAATAATGTTAGCTTGTTAAAGTATAAAGAGAAATGAAAATAAAATATGTGGGGCTTATATATTTTTTAGATTAATAAATGGAAACTTAATTCATGTGGATAAGTTGGAAAATAAGTTCTCATTCTTTGGATTCTCCATTTATCCTATTAAATTTTCATAATCTTTAAATTGCTTTCAATTAAGTTTTGTCACTTTCGTAATTTAATCTCTGAAAAATTCATAATATTGCAAATAGGTCCTTCATTATTTAACAACAACTACTAATTATTTTGAATAACAATAAATATAATCATAATTATTACAACAAATAAGACAATAATCAACTAAGGTTATTTTAATAACTTGCAACAATTTATGTCCAATTTTAAAGACAAAATAAACATATTAATGATAATATAATTCATTTCGATTCTGATTTCTATATGCAAAGTACATAATTTATTTTTATTATCATTCCCCATTTCTATTTCAATCAACTCTAGTTACTGGTTGATGAAGGCATCAATATTTTAAAGAGAATTTGAAACGAGTTTAAATAGTTACTTTGTATTATAAACCAAAGTTGATTTTCAGCAAGTTTTAACGTTTTTTTCTTATATTGTTAGCTAAATTTGTAATGTAATGTGTCATTTTTCTATGATATCTTGTCCTTCAAAGTAGAAATATTTTTTGGAGAATAGGTTTTGGCATTTACTTGTTTATTTATTTTGTTTAATTGCAATCATAGTACCATTGTTTTTTTTTTAAAAAAAAAAACGTCGTTGATGTTAATTCTAGAGGTCAATTTAAAATCCTATCTCATGAAAGTAACACAAACATATAATTTCAGTTTGTATTCATCATTCCTTGAAAAAATAAAAAAAAAAATTAATGTATCACAATTTCAAAAGTCTTCAGTTGTTTCATTCACATAAACAACGTGATAATCAAAGTAGGATAAATTTTAACTGCTCAATTCATTCATCTTGCCACATGATTATAATAATCTAATAATATATATATAATGCATGTTTTGAGAGACGTAGTTTGTATTTAATTTACGTGGCAAGATCCCGACCCTACATCTCTGGACAAGTCGAGATTATTCCCGCCCACTTTCATCAAACCGTTTCCTCGATTCCCTGTCGTAATCAAACTCGAACATTTTAAATTTTAATTTAAACGTCGGGTCCACAACCAATCACAATCGTCAAGAAGAGAGCCCTAATTTGCCGCCACGTACCCATCACCCATTAAAACGCGCCACATTTGGCCCCCTGCCTCTCGTTTAAACCTCCTTTGGGCTTCTTCTCTCTTCTTCGAAGTGGAAGCAAAACCCTAAGGTCGGAGGCATCCCATAATACCATATCATCCCTAAGCATTAAGGCCTACACACTGAAATCTCCCACCCTCAAAAACTATGATCCCTCACTCCTACACCGTTGATTCGCTCTCCCAATCACGGGACCTCGCCTCCAAGATCATATCATCCTCCACTCCGCAGCAGATCATCTCTGCCTGCGCCACCATTGAGACCTTCCTGCACTCACGCTCGTCCGATCAGTCCCGCCACTTCTTCTCCATCACCTTCCCAACTCTCATCCTCAAACTCTTTGGCTTCACCAACGACTCCACCGCCGCGTCACCTCCCCAATGTTCAAGCTGGATCGACGTCGTTTCCTCATCGAACGATCCTGATTTCGCCTCTAGGGTTTTTCATCTCCTATCGCCCAACGGCGTTGTTTTCAACTCGATTTTCTCCATCGACCGTAAATCTCTGGTCAAATTCGTCTTCCCGACAGAACGATTACCGGAATGGGCGGCCCGGTTCATGCTCTCTTCTGAAAAGGACGTTAAAACTCTCTCAAATTTGTGCCCGCTGTTCAAAGGTAAATTGAAAGCTGATTCAACTAAGAGTCCAGGTTCAGTGTACCAGGTTCAGTTAAATGTTTTCGAGTATTACATGTTTTGGTTTGCTTATTACCCAATATGCAGAGCAAATAATGAAAACAATGTTGACAATCTCTTAACTAAAAGGACCAAAAAGGAGAAATTCAGGTTAGAGAATTGGGCATATTCAATTCCTGGGTTCTCAAGCAATGCTAAGCGTGTACCAGAGCAAAAATTTGAGTGTAATCTTTACTTACGCCTATTGTATGCATATTTACGTGAATTTGTTCCTATTAGTGATCTAAATATGCACCAACACCTCTACCGTAGCTCACTTTTGAATCACACTTGTGGTTATGATGGTTCGGTTTTATTGCGTGCGGAGTTTCTGGTTGATGCATTTGTGAACTATTGGCTGATTGATAATGATTTTTCGCCTTTGAGTGTTAATGTGTGCAAGTGGTTTGGTGTGTCACCTCGGTTGTCGGTGGCTTCAAGGGAGATTCCGCCTACAAGTGGATTAGGAGAGGTGGTTAAGTTGTTTGTTAAGTATCTGAATTTGAGTTCAGTTTTGGCTACAAATCAGTGTGAGAGTAATGCAGAGTGTAGTGGAAGTCCGAAGTGGATGGTTCCAGATTCACCTTCAGTCTTGTTTGATAGCAATGTGAAGAGTGGGGATCTGGCGTTAGTGGTGCCTTGTGTGTCTGCTGTCGGGTCTTGGAATGTGTGGATACAAAGGCCATTGTACAGGTTTATTTTGAGGACATTCCTGTTTTGTCCAGTGGGGACTTCAATCAAGAATGCATCTGAGGTGTTTTCTGTCTGGGTTTGTTATATGGAGCCATGGACTATTACCATTGATGATTTTGTTGGATTTGATGCACTTACAAATGGGTGTACTAAGAATGCTAGGAAGGAGGATTCTCGATCCCAGGATTGTGGTTATTCGTCTTTGTGGCTCGGCTATGTGCTGTCGAACTATCTATACTACAGTTCCTTGGTTATGCATTTTATTGGGTTTGCCCACAAGTTTCTTCACACTGATCCCGAATATATCCTCCAAATGGTATTGAAGGTTTGTTTTCTATCCAAATCTTAGCTGCATTAATATGTCTCATTATGGGTATCTAAACTATAAATTCACATGCATTATTCTTTAAAGTTTCAGTGTTGTATCAAGATTGTTGAGAACTATTTTAGTTCTTGATCTTCGATGTCAAATTTTAACTTGATTTTTTATTTAGCTCTGTGGTGAGTTCATGTTTGTACCGACAGTGGGGCATTAGGTTTATTTATTGTTAATAGCTCAGTGCCTTTAGAATTGATAAGCTTTGATAATTTCCTGTTGGTCAGACAGTATCTCTTTGCTATGATCCTTTCTGACCATAACTCAATTTGTTCAGCATATTTTGTGAATTTGCTAGTATTGTTTTTGGTATGATTAATTGATGGCAAGAGTGCTTGCTGTATTTGAACCTGACGATATACAATGACTTCTTTGGTTAGTCTTAAATCAATAACGACTTTTTTCGTAAGTGACAAATTATTTTACCAATGTTAACATAGTTTTGCTTCATTTCTTACCAAACTTCTCCTTTTACATTTTCCTTTGTTTTTTTTTTTTTGGGGGGGGGGGGGGAGAGGTGAGGTTAGTAAACAAGTGTTGTTGCTGCTATAATCTCACTCGTATCAAAGTTTTGCAAATAATATCAAAACATAACTTCTTAATATGTCTCTCTTTCTTTCTTTTGAAGATTAATAGATATATTTATTACAATCATATATGCAGTATAATTGAACCATGTTAATGCTCACTCTTAGTCCTAAATCTTTCGTGTTTCATTGTTTCTTCTACTGTTTGTTCATGCATTTCTTGTTATCAGGTTCTGAATATATTGACGTCATCTAGAGAGCTTATGGACCTTATAAAGAATGTGAATACTGTTTTCCATGCCGAACAAGCTAGATCTAGCAAATCAAAGCTTCATAGCTTATACAGATCTGTTCCTACCATCCGTGAGCAGTTGCAGGTATGTTCATCCATGCGCAGTTAAGTGCTTTTCTATTCCAGTTTACTTAGTAAAGAACCATATATGATGTGGCACTATATATTCTATGTAAAGTTTCTTGTATGCTGAATATTTTGAAGTTGAAAATTTTAATGGCATGTAATTCTAAGCTAGATGTTTAAGGTGTCATTTTCATGTCTGCTTGATGTTACATAGTTTAGCCATAATATTGATTCTTAAAGGGACCAACAGTGTCTGTTTGTTTAAGCATCATATATTACTTTAATGATTTTTAAAATTCTTTTTTTGGTAACTCAAGGACTGGGAGGATGGTTTATGTGAGAGTGATGCTGATGGATCTTTCTTGCATGAAAATTGGAATAAAGATTTAAGACTCTTTGATGATGGAGAGGATGGTGGACAACGGCTTCTTCAGGTGCTTGTTTTCTATGTTCTTTCCTATATTAATTTACAGAATTAGAGTCTAATCAAGTGATCACAAATTTGTGATTGCAGTTGTTTATATTGCGTGCAGAAGCTGAGCTACAATCCTTTTCGGGTGATAATCTTTCACAAAACCTTCAGTGTCTAGATTCTCTGAAAGCTCAAATGAGCTGCCTTTTTGGTGGGCATGCTATAAAGCCTATTGCATTTTCACTAGAACTTGAGCAGCAAGAGCAATCCCATGGTGAAATTTTCAAGCCCAAAAGAGTTGGACACCATGCATTGGCTGATTTCAAGTATAAAGGTGACTGGATGAAGCGCCCCATCTCTGATGATGAGGTTGCTTGGCTTGCAAAACTGCTTATTTGGTTGTCAGACCGGCTGAATGAGATTCTTGGTCTAAATCAGCCAAAAAACAATAGTGATGTGGGGCCAAAATGGTCCTATGTGGAGGTTTCTGGTGATGTTGCGGGTAATGTACATGGACCGATGGAGACTATGAAGACAGTGGTGTATGCAATTGGCACTTGGCTTCACATGTTGGTTGCAGCATCTGTGAACCTGATGAGGAAACACGGTGTGCGGTTGAATCTTAGGTTGTTTGCTTCAAAGAAGATTATAATGTTTTTGATTCTGTTTGCTGTATTTAGTGTGCTGAAAAAGGCTTTCAGACATTTTCATAGAGCTTAGATAAAAAGATTATAAGAACAAGAACATAGGGGGGAAAAAAAACAGAAATAGGTTTTGATAATCTTCAAGGTTAACAGCGAATGACTTTGTAGGCAGCCTTCTTGTAAGTAAAGACCCATATGTGCAGCTTGAAAAAGTTTAAATATTCCTGTTCATAATCAAATCACATTGTCATTTTTGCCTTGTTCTAGTTTGTGAATTTTATGATTCCAATGTTTGATATAAATGAGTTAGAGCGCAAATGTACAAAATTTATGCGGAAACCAAGATGGTAGTTCACCTACTGCTAGCTTCACTCTTGACATTTGGTAGGTGGTTACATATACAATCGAGAAGAAAAGGGAAAATAAGTGAAAAAAGTGAGCATAGACCCGTCCCAATAGATATCGTGACTGGTGATGGGTCCTGCGCTTGCAAGCTCCACTCTTGATTTCGAGGATAAATGCAGATGATTTCTTTCGACCATAGGTTGCTTCTAATTCCGTTACAAGCTCAGTTATCTCTAATGCTTGATGTGTAAAAATGAAAACGCAGTAAAAAGAACATAGGGGGGAAAAAAAACAACTATTAAAATTGAAGATCGCGCCTAGCACTGCAACTCCACTACAAGCCCATGCTAGGGAGCTTGCTTCCATTAGCAAGCTCACCTACTCGAAATTGGAGGAAAACCCAAGATGAAGAAGACCAATTAGCGCCAAAACCATCGATAATCACCCACCACCCTCACAGATATGAAGTTAGGTGATGCCGCGTCTGTCATAAAAGCCTTGAGGTGGTCAATGTTTGGGAGCTGCTTGCGTAAGATCCATAGCCCATGGTTAAACCCAAATCGAAATCAAATTCAATGATTTTTGAGTTGGGTAAATAATAAAAAGAGCTCCTTAAGTTACAGGTTGATGTAATTTATTTTTCTCACGTATTATAATATAATGAAATTCACACGATATTATAATATGTGAGAGAAATAAATTATAAAAAATTATAACTTAGCATTTATCGTAATAAAATTGAGTTAGATTTATATTTTGTAGAATAAATCATTTAAGTATAGTTTCAGATTGGTTGACTTATTTAAGAATAAATTCACTCAAAACTTAAAGTCTATTCGATTTAGTTTCAGAATAAATCAAAATTTTAATTTAGTTCAGTTTAAAAATTTTAAAAAATTGATTTGAAATCTCTATTTAGTTGGATTTCGGTGTTAATCTTTTTGTTTTCCTTTTTACTTATAAATTGAAAAAATTAAATTAAATTGAAAATTTTGGGTCCGGTTTGATTCGGTCCACTTTTAATTTTTGGTTCGTTCCAAATTTTAAACCGAAAATCAAACTAGAGTATTTGGTTTTACATTAAATCATAATAACAGTTTTTTCTAAGAAAAAATACTGAACCAAACTACTAAAAAATCAAATCCCAACCAATTTTTTTGGGTCCAGTTCCGTCCTACCCACACCTAATGATTGATCAATTTGAATAGCTCAACCAACATGGTTGCTTTTCAAATAGAAGTACAAAGTCTATTTGGTCGTAGCTTCATGGGATTCGTATTCTAATTTTGCAGCTCCTGCCAGAACTTGTAAGAATCACTTCTTGCACTGCTCCTCCTCCAGATATATCTTACAAAATAATTGATTTGTTTCTGTTCAAGGCTTAATAAGCAAACAGTAGGCTTGATTTTGGTATTTTGGATTTTGTGCAATATAATAGATTTTAGAAGAGAAATATGGGTAAAGGCTAAGTGGCCAGGCTGTTGTAGTTTGAATCCCCACAATGACAAAATTCCTTAATGTTTTATAAGAACAATCTTAATAATAATCTAATTGTAAATATTACTAATAAGCTTATCTAATATGAATTAGTATGAGTTATAATCTAATTATAATATCAATGTAAAAAATATATATATAGAGAGAGAAAGAAATATGTGTGAGAAATTTTAAGCAAATGAAGAAGATAAAGCTATAGTAGAACTAATTTTGCTGGGACCTATGAATCTTTTGTTAGCATTTAAATCTTATTTAATTTTTTTTGTTAGCATTAAAAAATACATGTAATGTGTGCATGTTAATTATAATTAATATAAAATTATCTTTTTTATTCGTCCTCGAATTGGCTCCCAGTTATACAACCCTTTTTTTCAATTGAATTTACATGGATGAGAATCAAGTTGTCAAGGCACTAATTCTTTGAAAATTTTGGGAACTACTCAAAGCAAGAGAATAAGCCACTAGCGAATATGGAATTATGGAATCATTTCATCAAATAGAGTTTATCATTAGTCTTTTTTATTAATTTATTTTTGTTTAATATAAAGTTTGCATTGAGTGGAACGACAAAGATGATGGCTATGAATTGATGTTATTCTTACGATTTTAGTCTGAATCATGTTCCTTTCCAAATTTACTCATCTTTATAATGATTTAATATTTTAATTTTTTTAGTTATTTCATTTGTTGGTGAAGGAGCAGACTCAATTGATCATGCAAGTTCTTGACTGCTAAAGGAAATGATTATGATGGATTACTTGGATACTTGAATTGGGTTATCTTATCCTATTTTGACCTACATTGATATCGATAGAGTTTGTGTTGTAATGGGGATTAATACTACTAGTTCTTTCTCTTTTCAATTTACTTATTGATGCCATGTTTGTTAGAGTTTATGTTATCGTTTATTGAGAATAATGATTTTCTTGATTAAAGTTTATTACAATTTTTCTAATATCCTTTTGTTTTTGATGAAATTATTGTGAAATTTATTACTTATGTTTTTTTATGTACTATATACATTTTTTCATATTTAAAACTTATTTAATAATTAATACATATAGCAATTAAGAATTATCATAATTTTGACATAATTTAATTTACCAAGACAAAAGATATGCTGATCATAAAATTAAAATCAAATCCAAACGAGTTATTTTGGATGGAGTTCAAAATATCTTATCTGGTTTGGATTGAACCCAAACTTTCTAGTTTAGTTTAGATTGACTAAAAATCGAATCCTAACTAAACAATGTCCATTACTAGTTGCACCAGACGCGGGTTCTGGAAGTAGCTAAGATGAGTGACAAAACTTCATTTCTAGTTCCCTAGCTATACCGATATGCATGTCGATTTCAATGGCTATAGTCTACAATAAAGAGCTACAGTTTTCTTTTGTACGCATGTGTGTGTGTGTGTGTGTTTTTTTTTTTTTTTTTTGCCTTTTATGTTGGGGATGCTTATGGCCGTTTAAGATTTGCTTGCCATTGAATGAAGATTTGTTTGATTGATTTGCTTATTGATTACAATTTATTTTTAGAAATTTCAAATGATTTCTCCTAATTTCTTGGGTAAATACCTTTAACCATTAAAATGTAAATGAAATTCTTTGTTTAAACTTCTAGTCGTGGCTAAGTGCTTTGGTTCAATTAATGGTACATGGTGTTGCTTGTAAGTACTGTATCCATTGAGGTTTGTTTTAAGCACAACAGTGGTAACTAATGTAAAGCAATACAGAAAAAAATAGATGATGATGGTAATACCACTGTCTTTGTGACTTACAATGGTACCACAAATAACTTTGGTGTTATTAATCAAGATAAATTTAATACTGTTTGATTAATCAACAAAGTTGTGGTGAAAGTGCAGGGAAGTAAGATGTTGTATGAGGAAGAGTTAAAAAATGAGTGCTTGGCAACCATGAGACTATAAGGAAGCATAAATTGAAACTGATAAAAACCTAATCTTCTAGCAAAAACAGCTCAACTATCACCAGGTTTACTATATGCAACTATGCATTGACAAAACTCCTCGAGTTTATGACTCTGCTGTAAAAAGAGTGTTATTCCATCCTTTCGAAGCAAACTCATCATTAGATTCACATACCAACAATCCAACAAGTCTAAACCTCAAGGTTCTTATTTTATTAGGCCCACCTGCAAACGCAACTAAATCAAACACTGCTCCAAATGACACACACTTAGCTTAATCAGAAACGAAAATTTCACTCAATGCCAGCACCATCATTATGATTTTTTGGTTGTACTAGAATCCATTCAATCATAGTTCCAACAAAAAGAACAAAACATCGCCACCTACTTTTACAGCTAAGCCTGAGCGTAAATTTGAAGCAAACTCTAAATTAATTGAGTATTTCTTAGGTACAGACTTTAGATCTGCTATACATAACCAAATAATAAACCTAACATAGACCCAACCAGTAACCCCAACCAAACCAATGAAATAGAGCATTTATATAAACTTACTGATAGTGATGGTGATAAAACTTTATGTTGGACTCTAAAAAGTCTATCTTAGTAGTCTCTACAAAACTCTACCTATTCTTCAAACCTATTTCCTTTATTGAGTGAGCTTACCTTTATTACCAAAATGATATGACATCTTTTCTTTTAACTCTAAATTCTAAATCGCGTCATGTTCATCCTTCGAACTCTTTCCATATTACATCCAAATAGGCCAAAATACTTAACTCCAAGTCATTAGCAGCTATCTAATATAACTCAGAAGACTGTATCAGCAACAATAAAATATGACTTAGTGGATAGTGTTTTCAGCTTATTTGACAGTGATAAAGATTCAGAGAATCCATTGGGTGTTATTAATGTCATCAATCCACCTACCAATACTGTGACGGAATGGTTTATGGTAAGATAACTAATAATCTGCATATTGGCAGTCCACACCCGGTAGTTCGAGCTAGCAAATGCCTCTATCGGCAACTTACATTATTAATCGGACGCATCACGTGTGTGACTGTGGTCCTAGCAACTGAGTGGCATTCCATGCATCCGTGCAATGCTTTGTATCATACACAATAGAAAGAATCAAGCACAGTTCATTAGTCCATTGTTGAAGTAGAAAAATTATTCAAGCACTTATGCTGGAATGATCCAACCCATTCCAAATAAATCTTCCTGACAAATCACTATAGGCAATGACATTTTCCTTTGGTGGTGAGAATGCCTCCTAAAAGGCCAAAAATAAATAAGAGAAGAGAAGCTAATGAGGTTCCTCCAGAAAAGAAAATATATAAGACATAATGCAATTACTATAAGGAGTATGGCTACTACAAAAGAGACTAGCCAATTGACACCTCAATGCAAATAAGAGGACTAGGCATAAAAATTTTAGTGTTGTTTATTCCATTAGAAGTTTTATTTTGTAACATTGAAGCTTATTTGTATGTTTTCTTATGTTTATGTTATCTAGAGGACTAATAAGTAGGTTGACAAACAAGTTTTTTCACTTTAGTTTTCTGTAAGGTACATTGCAATGTAACCAGCACATCATTTCAAATGCTGCAATGTATATTATATCATCAATTATATTATTAAGCGCAATGAATCAAACTAGATTTTGCACTTAATTTCTCGTGTTTTCTAACTTTAGAACACTATTCTGCATACATTCATCCTAAGCTACAATAGATGACTTTTGCAACAAGTACTAGCGTCAGCATCATGATGAATTGATACTTCTTTAGTTCATAAAGTAGGGTTTTAATATTGACGGACCTGTGATCGAGGTCATCCATGTCCAATTCAGATTTTATTTGCCACTGTTGTTCATACCTTCCTCTCTAAACATGTTCATTCTTCCTATAAACCCTGCAATCTCCTCTGGACATGGTGTCCACCACCTAAAGAGAACATGCAAGATCATTAGGACAGGTAAAGTATAATCTATTGGGATTTGACTTCGATTTTGATAGTTTTATTGCTGCCTTGTCTCTGCAATAGTATACATTCTTTTGAAACTTGAACATTACCCCATTGATTAAATTTTTGTCTTAATTGGGTTTTGATTTTGATGAGCTTGAAGAAGACGTGAAACTGGACATTTTTCCAGTAATGTATATGTTGAAAAGGTTCTAATTTGAATAGATGGTATTATTTCCGTTAGGCTTAACAATGATATAAATCTCGTCAATGAATGAGGAATGCTTGTTCAATTTCTGATGTAATCTAATGATGGTGAGTTTAACGAGTGGGTATTGAGAGACACTACTACATTCATAGGCGGTGGAATGCTTATGAACGTTATTTTTACCCTTGCAGTGAATTGATAATAATACGCAGTGCAATAAAATTATTATTTAAGGGCAAAAGCTTAATATTATTCCCTCTGCGTGAGACAAAATTTATATAGAATAATGACGCTGGTATTTTTGTGATTTTACTTGTTCAAATCTTTTTTTAAAAAGTGCAATTTTGTCATTTGCCACATTTTCAGACGGCGCCGTCAAAATATGTTTCGAACAGAATTCGGCGCGAGGGGCACATGGTCCAAAGAAGTGGGCGCGAGGAGATCATCGTCGAAGCATTTTTTGAGGAGTGGGTGGGGAAGGGGTTGAGGCTGAATTACCCAAAAATTGAATTGGCTTGAACATGCGCGAGGTTACCTGCCACTCTGCCGGTTGGTAGGTAAGTAAAATGCAATGTGGCCTGCCTCGGACAGCGTTGTTGGTTGCTAGCTAATTTTCTAATGCCTAGAGTAGGCCGTTCCGTTGAGGTGCCGCTGCGCTGGTTCGCCATTCACATTCAGTTTCTAATGTCTCCTTGCAAATCATTTTCATATGATGTCAAGCATTTGTTTTCTTCTTATCAAAAAGTTTTGCATCGACAACAAGCCACAACTGAAGCCGGTCCTGGTCAAAATTCTAGAGCGCTGAGTAAACCGACGACACCGTTTAGACATTCAGTTAAGTTGACCAAATTAAAAAATAAATTTCTTCGTTCGGTTGCGGCCTTAATTCTTCAATATTTATTATTTCCCCCATAGATTGGCTAATTCGTGATCCTCAATTTCCTCATGCTCTTCAACTTCGATGTTGTCCTCCGAATTCATCGTTTCACTCGCATAAAAATTCACAATAAAAGCTAACAATTTAACCAATCTGACCGTTCAGATTCAATCCTTGTTCGCCTGAAAAATAAAGACATTCACGATTCGGCCAATCATGATTAGCTAAACGGATTTTCACAGTACATTCGCACCTGGGCTTGGGGATTGTATTTGATTCATTTTACAGACTAATTTTTAGTGTAAACTAGTAGAGGCTAATTACCTTCATGGGGTGTCTCCTCCGAGGGATTATAGGTCTCCGTGCCTAGGTGCGGCGGCGGTTAGTCGGAATGTGCTGCCGTGAGTTAGTGCAATGGGTGTGAGTTGAGTCGAAAGAAGGAAATGGATCAAGAAGATAAAGATTTTATTTTTCAATTCGGTCAACTTAATTAAGAGCGTAAACGGTACCGTTTTACATGTTTGTGTAATGCTGGTAATATATATATATATATATATATATATATTCTCGAAACGGTGTAATGCCGCGGCTTGTGTGCTCATTTGTCTCTAAATTGCATTTTCCCAAATTCTATATAATTTAACAGAGGCACTAGGCTGATAGCCCTGTGGCAAAACCTTGATTGGGTTATTGATTCCAGTACCACCATGTTTTAGAATTCATTCTTTTTAATTATATAATTGTGCAAGTGTAGGTATTTTCTCTAGTAATGTGGGAGAAATTAATATTTATCTAATATGGGCAAGAGTAAAAATTTGAGTGTTGTTGACAGCAAAGCACCACTTTTTCTAAAAGGTTGTGCCTGTAATTTGAAAAAGAATGCAGTTACAGCTGCATTTTTTGAATAAAGAAAAAAGAAAGAAGAAAAATTAAAACGGTGCACGCGTTTTAATTAATTAAATTAAATACACAGTAGCCAAATTTTGGCTATAAAAGGGCGCTGCATTCTCTCATTTCATTACATCGAATTCTTCAGTTTCTTTCCTTCTTTTCAAATAATATTTTTAAGAGTCTAGTGAGTGAGAGATTGAGTGTATTGGGGTTTTAGGTAGTGAGCCAAAATATTACAATACTTGTAATTCTTATATCATTAGTAAAATATTTTCTTTCTGTTTCGCCCGTGGACATAGGCTAAAAGTCGAACCACGTAATTTCTAGTGTCATGTGTATTATTGTGTCTTATTATTTTCTCAATTTTATTTTATCTGCGTGCCTGCTTCACCTACTAATTTCCTAACAAGTGTGCCATAATAAATTTATCTTAAAGTAATTTTAGTAGATTTATGATTGTAATATACATATCAATATTTTAAAAAATTACTGATACTTGTATTTTTTTTAAAAAATAAATATGAAAAAAATTTATAACGCGCGATTTAGAAACGGTATCATAAATTTTAAAGAGTTCATTCAAAATTGTTTGATGTAATATCTTAATGTCCTTTGTTCAAGAGCTCTTCGTGAATAGTAGTGCTTTTGTTGGAATAATAATTAGAATTGAGATAGAGACACTAAATACAATAATATCCTTTGCTACTATAATTAAGTAAACATTTAAAATTGTTTTCAAAATGCCAATTATCACAACAAATTAATCACAAAAGTTAAAGAACTTAAGGAAATATGTTTTTTAAAAAATAGATAATATTGGATAAACTTCTTTCTAAAATGGCTATAATGGACATATCAAATTTATGGAGAATTTAAATACATATATTTTAGTATGTTCTAATAAGTCTAACAAGACCACATTGAAAGTTGAAAATATACTTTTACTAATATTTGGGAATATATCTTTCTTATATCTACAATTTAACTCTTTAAAGTCTAAGCTAACTTTTTATTCAAATTATCTATCATTAGTTAAATTACTTAACTAACAATACTTTTCTTTTTGTTCCTGCACTTTTTCACCGGTTTTTATATTGGAAATGAAAATTGATGTAAGTGCCAAAAAAATTATAGTAAGATACACTGCATTATGTGTCCATTAAAAATCAGTAACTCATATGATAGATATATTTTGCATTGGACCCAAATTAAAAATCAAATGCAAATACGGTGCATATGATTTCAGATTAAAAAGTCAAATATTAGTTATGATTTACTTTGACTCTGAATCGAGAATCAATATCCATCAGTTGAATTTATATGAATGACATAAAAAAAAACAAATGATAATCAGACCCAAAAACATTGATAATAAGCACTACGTGATTACTAATGAAATTATTTGCAAGGAATCCATATATTGATAAAAGAAGTTATTAGATCTTTTGTGTGTGCATGTGCGTAGAGGATTTAGATTTGGAGTAAAGTTTTGTGCCAATCCTACATCTTTGTGTTCATAAATAAGAGATAGCAAGATTGAGAAATGATCTTTTGGCTAATTTTTAGAATATGGTTAAAAGAAATTAAGATGTAGATAATTCGTAATCAACAAACCTAACTTGAGTATCAGAGTACCTTCTGCAGGTATACACTCTAAACCTTAAGCCCACAAGAATCACAAACTGTTTCCGGAATCTTCAGAGTAATTAGGTGTAAGTTTTCGTCGATCTCTCATTGAATTATCTAGAAACAGATTATTGAAGGTTTTAAGAACCTTCGGTTCATAATGAGTTGTATCTCATGAATTCTTTAAATAGACATTGTTACATTCTATCAAGAATTGAGTAGAACAACAATATAAAAACCACCAACGCATAGTTTTATTCAACACCTAATTTCTATTTAATTTTAAAATGTAATTAACAACTATCGCCTTTTTAATTACTGCAAAAATGATGACTTCAGATCTTGGCAAGATTCATCGACTATCCGTGGTTATTCAATTAAAACAAATATTTAGGTTGAATTCTATTTTTAAATCTATCTATTATGAATCTAAAGTTTAAAATAGAGAAGGAAATAGACAAGTGGTGGTTTACTCAGACAGTAAAAAATAATTTAAGACGAAGAAGGGATAAAATGAAAGAGTTTAGTTTACAAGTAGTAATGATAAAGATTGCAGAAGAAAGAGTTGAGTGAAAGGCTGGTCACCTCAGAATTTTCAAACTTTTATTAAAGATAAAATTATTTCAGAGACTGGAGAGTTAAGTGAAAGGCTAGTTACTTCAGAAATTTCAAATTTTTAAGGACAAAATTATATCATAGATTGCATTTCCTTGACCGTAGTCGGCATAAATAGTCCACATTTATGAAAAAAGACGCAGAAAAAATCTCATACTATTATTGAAGGTGGCGACACGTATGTACACCAACTCGGAGGCCGGAGCACATGTATCATTAACACTGTGTTATGAAATTATTGGGCGGGGTCGGAGCCGTAGATGTGGTTTGTGCTTTTGCATGATGGAACTAAAAATTTAAAATCTTATCTATTTTATCATAAATGAAAGGACCGCAAGAAAATTGGCAAACCCAATAGTGTTTAGTCTCCACTAAAGACAAAGCTAGGTTACGGTAATCTTCCGGAGAAAAGAGACCATGGGAAACACGTTACGTTTCCGTTGTGCACAGAGCAGAATCATTTGGTGCCAATTTAAGAAGGCCTAATGTTATGAATACAAGTACTCATGCAATTTTTAATTTTTTTTTTAAAAAATTATTATTATTATTTGATTCTATTTTGAATAAAATATTTAGGGTTTAAATAAATTATTTTATTTTTATTAATAAAATTTAAATTTAAACTTTTCAAAATAGAGATTGGAGATTTTTTAAAATTAAATTATCTGAAATGTCTCTTATTTACATCACAATTCTATTTTATTTCTTTTATAAAATAATTTTAAAAACTTAACTAGTAAAATAATTTTCTAATGTTTAATAAAAATTTTTATTTACAATTAAATAATTATTTTTTTAATTATAAAAGTTTTCCTTGAATGATTTTTTTATTTAAATATTTATATTAAACAGAACCTTTAATGTTATTTGTACGATAAAAGCTTTAGTTTTCTTTCTATTTTTCATTTATTTATTTTTTGTAGTCCCATCTATACAATTGATTTTGTACGTAACTTAAAATATTAATTTTTTTTTAATATTTATTTATATTGGTTGTTTTTATTTTTAAAAAACTAGTGTTTTTGAGTTTTGTGAAAAGAAAGATATAGATATCAAAACTGTTAAAAAAATTAAGGGGGAGAAAATTAATAAAATTTGAAAGATTTACAAATAACAGTGCTGACAGATGTCCCGGGTCAAACCTCGAGTCAGGCCCCAAAGCTTTCGTGAAACGACGTCATTTTGTTTTAAGTGTTACGGCTCCCTCATTTTAAGCGCACACATATAACTGTATCTAACCAACCGCATTAACTTAGGTCGAGAAGCGTTCTTTTCCTTTTCTTTCTCTCATTTCAATACACTTAAACGGTTCCATTGTCCGTTATCACCATCTGTCAAACCAAAGGAGGCTTAATTTGTTTGTTTGAATCTTTACAACCTGCGCTTGTACATTGCACTGTTAATTTTGCTGGTAGCGTAAATTAAAGTTTTGAGACAGATATAAGTCATGGTGATGACGATTACTGCCAGGGCTAGCATCAAAGATGGTTGCCTCAAGGTCAGAGGCAACATGGTGTTGACCCGATTTCCTCAAAACGTAGTCGGTTTTCCTTCAGTTTCATTGGTGCAACCTCAGCGGCAACTCTAAGATCTCGTCGTGTTTTCCTGCTTGGAGAACGTCGTTTTTTTTTTTTTAAAAAAAAATTTGTTTCAATTTTCTGTAAAACAACATCGTTTTGCTTAAGCATTATAGCTCTGTATCAAACTCATCTGTCTCTTTCAATTTTCGTTTCACCACGAAACTCAACAGCATAAACCTAGCCGCAGAATCCCTCATTATTTTCCTTCTGCACAACCCATCTTTCATTATCTTTCTTTTGCAGAACTCATCTTTCGATTTTGTAATGCCAAAACACTTGGAAGAAATATAACATACCTGTAGAATCGAATCAATAATTGAAAAAGGGAGGTCGACAGATTTAATTCAGGTGTAATGTTCCAAAATGACAGTTCCACATAAGGCAAACCTTCCCAAAGCTTCCTAAAGGATTGCCAGTTCCATCCCATTATAATTTGAAACAGTGGTTTTGTAGTTGAAAACAGATTTAGTTTTTATATAATATGTTGAGTAAAAAATTTTAGTTTGTTACTTACAATTACAAATCTCTATCACTGGTGGCAGCGGTGATGGTAGTGGCGGTGGTTGGCTGTTGGTGGTGGTAGTCGCAGTGGCTGTGCATGCTTGGATTCTGGATTTTGGATGGTGGATTTGGACTTTGAATGGTTATGCTACCGTTGATTGATAAAGGAAGGGGTTTGGCAAAACGGTGCATTTTGTGGGTCAATCAAAACGATGCATTTCATTTTCGGGGTTTGATCAATCCCAAGTATCATTTTTCTATAGATGAAAAGAGTGTTTAGTATTAAAAAAAGATACTTTTAACATTGGGTAAAAATATAATTAAAAAATAAGAAAGAGAATTTTGGAGGGTGTAAATATTCCAAAGTCTTATAGAAAGGTGTTGGCCCCTACCATTTAGTAGGCTACACGGCACTAGTTGTTAGCCCGAAAGATAAGTCCTTAGCTCATAAAGATACAATAAATGGTCTCTCTTTCGTACTAGGGTATTATTTTTTAAAAAGAATTTTTTAAAAAATTAATAAGTAGATATTTTTTAAAGTTACGTTACTAAAAATGGAAGAAAAATGTGAAATAAAATCACATCTAAATAATTTAAAATTTTTGAAGTACTCAAAATCTTATCTTTTTTCAGTAGAGGTAAAAGAGTATTTTTAATCCCTAAATTTTCAACTCAAGATACGACTAAACAACACAAATAAAAATTAAATATTAAAAAATTAAAATCTTTTGACCATGAAAAAGAAACCATACTAAATATTCATTTATAAAGATCAAGCACCACAAAATAAGTTAAAAATAGATACAAGTAAGTTATGATTTTTTAATCTAATTGGCATAAATTATATAACCCGCAAAAAAAATAAATCGATTACTCCCATGAAATTATTAAAACAAAAAGCCCGTGGAAGAATAATGTGATATAAGTACCGAAGATAACATAAAATTTAGCACAAACGTCACAAAAGACAAAAATTTTATCTTCTAGTGAATATTTTTTTATTCTATAATTATTTAAAAAAAAAAACTTGTAGTAATGGTATAATATTTCTCTTTCTTTGGCACAAGGAAACCCAGTGAAGCCAGTAGCAATGAACCTTTTTACAATTGCCAAATTGAAAGTTTCAGAGCTTCCAAGAAGCTAAAGAAAGAAAGAGACTAGTTTTGGCTGTATATTGCTCAAAAGAATCAAACTCATAGCATGAATGATTAAGAAACACAGCAACTTAATCAAAAGTGGGGCACGAGAATTTATTCGATTTGGTCATTTAGTCTTTACTTGACATTCACACTAATTTTAACTGGTAGTTGGAGACTTCGGGGGTTCCATTTAATTTGCTTCGGCATTTTCCTCAAGAAGGGTAGACCCATAGATTCTGCTGACGCTTCAATGCCCTTAGCCACATAAACTCTCTATTTATTAAGGAACAGGACCCTCTCCTAAATTTCAGTTGGGTGCCTCACTAATCAATTTTCTCCCTCATTCTCACTCTCACTCTCACTCAATTAATAACTTGCTTTTTCCCTGTGTGTTTTGTATTTTACCTTGGTATGGCACCCACCGAGAAAAACAGTATTAATTATGCATCTGGTAAGAATGTGATGAACAGAGGAGCTTGGACTGCTGAGGAAGATAGAAAGCTGACCGAGTATATTGAAATTCACGGTGCAAAAAGATGGAAAAATATTGCTACTGAATCAGGTTCATTGAATTTACACTTGCATTGGCATTTCCAGCACTCAATTTCAGTAACGGGGCTGGTTTCATTTGTCCATGAAATTATGCAGGCTTGAATCGATGTGGGAAGAGTTGCAGATTGAGGTGGTTGAATTATTTGAGGCCGAATATCAAACGAGGCAACATTTCTGACGACGAAGAGGACTTGATCCTCAGGCTCCATAAATTGCTGGGCAACAGGTACCGTCCTTTTTATTTAGATTAATATGAAGCAAGCAAGCAGAGGGTACGGTGATTGATTGACGTTGTTTCTGCAAACAGATGGTCTTTAATTGCCGGGAGACTTCCAGGACGAACAGATAATGAAATTAAGAACTATTGGAACTCTCATTTGAGCAAGAAAATAAATCAGAAGCAGAAAACACCGCGGCAGCCTCAGTCTGTAACTACACGAGTAACAGTTGCTGAAAACTCCTCGGAGATTGCTCCCGCAAATGAAGAGGGAGGCAAGCAAATTGCAAACTCGGAAGTCAATTTTGATTTAGATTTTTCTACTGAGGGGCTCTGTGGTTTTGACTGGGTAAATAAATTTCTTCGACTGGATGATGATCATCTTTGGCTCACTGATCAACAGAGGTGACCATTTTGTCCATAAATGTTTTCTCCTTTAAAGAGATCACTTTTATGTATTGTTTTACATAAATTTGCTCAATAATTTTAGACACCCTGTTGCTGCCTGTTCCATTTCTTAGTACAGAGTTAGCCCGAGTCTGAGATATTTTAATTTTCTGAACGAAAATATTGGATTTAAAAAAAAATAAACCGAATAATGAATGACTAGAAAGAAAGCAAAGGACCATATAAAAATTTTGGAAAAAGAAAAAAAACTAAATTAAGTACTTTCTAGCAGAAAAGGGAAAAAGAAATGTGAGAAACTGTGAGCTTCATTGCCACTTTAAACAACTTCATAGCGTCAGCATTTCGCCGTTCGCGAGCGGTAATGTTACCGACCGAGTACCGGCAAATTAACGTAAACATTTCCATGTCGTTATTTTATTTGACACTCCCAAAAAAAAAAAAAAAAGATACTATTCAAAAAGTAATTAAACAATAACAAAAATTTAAATAAAAATTTATGAGATTAAAAAAGTATTTATAACAGCTAAATAAATTATACTAACTAAACACTTAACTCATGATTAATACTAAGATATAAACTATAAGATTGTACTATTTGAAACAACTCCTATTGCATCCCATGTTTGGTGATCTAAAGTGCTTGGGATTTGCTTATTCTTGGGCCTACCATACAATACCGATTACAAAAGAAAGTTTATTTCATGGGAGGCCATGAGATTAGTTAGGTTAAGATTATATGTTAGTATAGTAATTTATAAATGTTAAAATAATATTAACTTGTAATAAATATAATTAAAACATTTATTTTAATAATGTAATAATAAATTATGATATTCATTTTTAGTAGGAAAACATCTAAAAATTATTGATTTAAGAATAAATAATTTTATTTTAATAATATTTTTGGTATATAATAATCATTATAAATAAATAATTTAATTTTAAATACTATTTTAATATTTTAATTTATTTTTAATTAAATTATAGTAATATTTTAACTCATATGTTATTATTAAATAATTTTATAGTTTCAAAATATTTAGTTGAATTTTGATAAAATTATAAATTATTAAATAATTATAATTTAATTATTGGAAATATATTTAATAAATAAAAATAAATAAATTATGATTTATTTTTAATTAATATCATTGACATTGATAGGTATAATAAATAATACAAAAATTTTTAGTTTATAATAATAATAATAATATATTATTATTATTATTATTATATAAATTATTATAAATATTTTTAATAATGTTATATGACTTTTCGTTCGTAATAATTCAATTAGAGTATGATTAAATAAGTATTTTTTTATTTTAAATAAATTTTAATTATAGTATTATTTTATTATTATAATCCAATCAAATGTTGAACTGCACCAAACACATGAAAGAATTAAATATAATTTCAATCCTATCATATCTCATCTGATTCTATTTTATCTTACATACTAAATAATGCACCCTTAAGTGCAACAGTAGGCAAAGTAGTTAGTCATCGAATTAAGTAAACTTGATTAATCAATCAAGAACGAAAAATATTTAGAATTTCGCCTATATTTATATTGCATAATGTGAAGATCATGTCCATATATTGATGGTTGAGAATATGTACAGAGGATCTAAATTTTTGAAAGTTATGACAAAGCTATTCGTTTGCAAGGGTACTCGTGGCTATACTTGGGTAAGTTTTAGCCAATGAATAATTATAAGAAATATATCTCAAGATTTCAAAGCTTTGATTTTCAAGAGAACATGGCGTTTATCTTCTTCTAAATGAACGGTATGTCAGTCATATTCCTATATACTAGATGACAAGTCATATAATCATTTATGGTCTTATAGACAATCGCGTATTTCTTCGTCTTCTTGTAAATAGCAGACGATTGTCGTACACTAGATAAGTGCTTGAATCACATGTCGTCTGACATATTAAAAGAACACTGCGTTGTTATCGAATATAAGTTAAAATTGCATGTCGAATCAAGACCATCAGCATCAACAAAGAGGATATCTTGTTTATAAAACTATAATATAATGGCTGTAATTATTCAGCACAATCATTTATACTACATTATCTGTTAGTTATTCAAAAAATTAATGTTACACATTGAAAGTTTTTTATTAGAAATAAAATGTAACATATAAATTAAAATCAAAGGAATATAGTGAAGAAATATGAAAGGCAAAAGAAAATTTGAGAAATGTCTGAAAACCAGGCGGTTGTAACAATACAGTCATTGACCACCGTTTAATATCTTGAAAAGATGACTTAATTTGAATTCTTTATTTGATTTTTAAGAAATTTATTAAGACAAAAATCCCTAGCTTATTCACCATTTTCCTCTTAAAAACATGAGCAATCTAAAAATGTCCCCATGACTTAATAAATAAAGTTGATCCTGTGCAGGGATTAGTGTGTAGCCGGTTCAAGTTCTCATCCCTCTTTCTCATAACCATATCATCATACATCACAATAGAATCCACGATTGTGCCTTAACATCTCTCTAATTGCTGTTACTCACATGTAAAGTCTAAGAATCAACGGAAAGGTACCTTTTTACATCCCCTATCGAGTATACAGTACAAATACATAAAAAAATCAACTGCGTTGATTGTTATGTAAAAATACAAAGGTTGTGCTATTATAGTCCATAAACTGAAAAGAAAACCCCAAGATTGAAATCATCAATGTATGGGACAACAATATTATGGAGATAAAAAAATGTATGTATTATACGTGTAATTTCAATATTACACATTAATAATAAATATGGTATTACTTATCACATCCACCACTGTTCAAAGCATCTTAATTAATGAATGTACTAAATGTATTACAATGTATAATGTACAACATACATATCCGCAATACTGTATCACTAAATTTTTACTTACCACACTCACCACTGTTCAAAGTATCCTAATCAATAAATTCACTAAATTTGTTATAATGTATAATGTATCAAATTTATTGATAAGGTATCCTAGTAGATTTGTTATTCCAAGCTTACATAGGCCACGGATGTGGGACAAAGTAAGACAAGTCTGCGCGCAAGTTGAGGCGTGGTAGCAAAGAGCGGGTTAGATGGATAGCGCACAAGTTATATACGAGACAACATACAAGTAATAGAGGGATAGCGCACACAAAGGTGTGCAAGGCATACACATGTTGAAGGGCAGTAAGCAAGTGCGTACGTAAGAGCGCACAAGGCAGCATGCACGCATACTCGGTTGGACAGCAGGCAAATGCAAAACGAAGCACGCACGCACACTAGCAAAAGACATATACAAAAAACAAGCCTAGGGGAGTTGTTGGTATAATCCATAGTAACGACGGCTTGCTACTACATGAGCATTACCTAAAACAAGGAACTTGTCTAAGTGAGGATGGTTTGCCATTGTTCAAAGTATCCTCATCAATAGTGCATGGACAAAGCACTAGGGTAATGAGCTTATTTGTTTAATGTATTAGTGGCAAACAAAGTATAGTGAGAGAATACATTATATTATCTTAGTAAGTTGGGGCGTCACATACAAATGCTATAAATAACATTAGGATAGTGAGCTTAAGGGAGCTAAGTTTTGTAATTTCAATGAATGGTCTTCTCCAAGCTCATTAAGCTTGAAGCTATTTGTAATTCCTTGTTTTTGGCAATAAGAAAAGGTTGGAAGTCGGGGCTTTTGTAAACATTGTATATTTTGTGTTCTTTTCGTGTGTTAGATAATTGAAAATCTTGGGGTATATTCAACACACATAGCCTCTGTGAATTATGGAATGGCTGGTTAAGCGAAAAACTTAGCACCATCACACATTTGCCGCAATACTTATAAAAAGAAATTTTTATAATGTACATTTATCCACATAACTTATTCATTATAACAAATTAATAAAAATTTGAATTCCAATAAATGTACATTATACTGATTGTGGATACATTATATATATTTGTAATTAACTTATTTGGTAGTATCTTAATCGATAAATGTACTAAGATACCTTTTTTTTTATATAATGTACCATCTTAATGCTATTTATAGCATTTGTAAGTGATGCCCCCAATTACTAGGATAGTATAATGTATTCCCTCAATACACTTTGTTTGCCACCAATACATTAAATAAATGAATTCATTACCTAGTACTTTGTCCGTGCACTATTGATTAGGATACTTTGAACAGTGATGGACCATCTCCACTTAGACAAGTTCCTTATTTTAAGTAATGCTCATATAGTGGCAGGCTACCGCCATCATAGATTGTAGCAACAACTCTCTCAGGCTTGTTTCTTGTATCTGGCTTTTGCTAGTGTGCATGCGCGCTTTATTCCGTGATTACTTGCTATTCTTTAGCGTGTATGCCTTGCGCGCGATATCCCTTGGATCATTTATGCGCTGTCTCTCACATAACTTGCACGTTGTTCGTCCAACTCGCTATTTGCTGCCATGTCCCAGCTTGCATGCAAACTTGCCTTGCTTTCTCCCACATTCGTGGCCTATCCAAGCTTGGCATAAGGTCGCAAGCCAAGCATTGGCGTGCCTCGAGTTTTAAGACTGTAACAAGCCTCCTCCACCAAAAGAACTTGGTGCCCTCGTCGATAAGGAGTCAAAGATGCCTTAACCTCTTTTTTAAATTGCCATACTGATATTTCCTTCTCCCAACTAAGATTTGCTTCGCTGTTTCCTTTCCTTTAAACTAGAAACTCCCCATTGTCTTATGATCAAAGATTTTCTTGTCATATTTGCTTTCGAATTATCGGTAGAGCACGTCTGGTATGTTTGTGCTCTGAATCAGCTAAATCTTCATTGAAAGGCTTTAAAAAGCTCACATGAAAAATAGGATGGATTTTCAATCGTTTAAGTAATTGTAATTGATATACAACCTGACCCACCTTTTTTATTATCTTAAATGGTCTATCATACTTCAACATTAGCCCTCGAAACACTGTTTTACTATTGATTTTCTTATAATTGGCAATACCTTATTACAACATATGGCTTATTAATTAGGATACTTTAAACAATGGTGGATATGGTAAATAATACTGATTTACCATTTTAATGCTATTTATAGCATGTACATTATAAAAATTGATAAATTTTTATAAAAATGTAGGTACTATATATGTAATTTTAGTATGATCAAATTTTTATTAGTAAATTTGGGCAATGCCTTCAATGGTCTTCTTCTTGCATCTGCATAATTTTTCATCCGCTGCAATACTTCGACTAAGCTATCACTGGTCCGTTAAATCATTTCTTATTTGTCTCGCACAAATCGATTAGCAACGGGGCATTTACTGTCAGTATGTTGTTTCACCACTTTATGCGGAGTCAATGGTTGTTGCCCTATAACTAATTCTGTCAAGCTTATTTCCGTCGTAAAAAAGCAATAGATGTTATAACAAAATTGAGTCACACCCAGTAAGTCCACTTAATTCTTTTGGTTTGCTGTCACATAGTGCCGTAAGTATTCTTCTAGTAAAGCATTCACCCTATTTATTTGTCCTTCTGTCTATCTGAGGATGATTGGTAGGAGAAAACTTCAATTTCATCCCCATTAAATTGAAGAGCACTATCCAAAATCTGCACATGAACCGAGTATCCCGATCACCAATGATGTTTTCTCGAAGACTAAATTATTTAATCACATACTTAAAAAATAGTTTGACTGTCTTATCTGTTGGACAAGCATGAGATGCATGCATAAATATTGCATATTTCAAAAATTGATCAACCATAACGATAATCGATTTCTACCTATCTAATTTAGTTATTCCTGAAATAAAATCCATAAAGATAGATTATTAAGGTCTCTCTAGATTTGGCAATGGTTGTAGAAGTCCCACTTGCTTCCTTTTTTTCGACTTGTCTAGATGACACACTAGGTAAGTTTTGACGTATAGCTGCACGTCATCCTCCATTTTAGGCCAGAAATATGAACGTTTGAGCAATGCCATCATCTTTTCTACCCCTGGATATCCAGCCCATCAAAAATTATGTGTATCACGCAACAAGATTTTCCGCAAGTCCCCTTCCAAAGGAACATATAGTTTTTCCCCTCATGTATAAATTAGATCTTTTTTATCCTAATATCTCTGCACTAAACCTTACTTGATCTTCTCGCGGAGTTGGCAGTAGCTACTATCTGTTTCCACTTCCTGCCAAGTTTTGTCAAGAAAATCCATAACCACGGTAGTCAAAACGGCCACATACACTTTAACTTCATTGAGGCTAAGAGTATCTGTAACCTGATTTTACTTCTAGGCTTATGTACCCACACGAAATCATATTTAACAAGGAATTGTTGTCATCTTGCTCGTTTCGGTGGTTTTTTTTTTTTTTTTGTTTCTTGAAATAAGTATTGGCCATATTATTTATAACAATAGAAAAAACCATATCTAACAAGTAATGCCTTCATGTGTTTAGGTAATGCACCACTGCTGTCATTTCATTTTCATGTGCCAAGTAATGTTTTTCTACATCCTTTAACTTCTGGCTTTCAAAAACTATCGAGTGGCCATCTTGAACTAGCACACCACTAATGGCCCTATTTGTTGCATCCCTATGTACCTCAAACGGCAAGCTAAAGTTAGGTAGTTTGAGCACCAAATCCAAAGCTACTGCTAGTTTGAGTTTTTTGAATGCTTGTTGGCATGTTTCCATCAATTCATACTTTCAATCTTTCTTCAAAAAATTCGTGAGTGCGCTCACCTATTTTAAGTACCCTTTAACGAACTTGTGGTAATAGTTAGCTAGCCTGAGAAATAATTCAAGTTCTGCCACCTTTGTAGGTGCAGGCCAAATCAAGGATAATCTTGACCTTTCTCTAATTCATGTGAATTCTACCTTAACTTATCTGATGCCTTAAAAATATTATCACTCGGCAACAGCTTCCCGTAACCAAGAAAACACTTGTCAAAAGTAATCCAAGTGATCCGCCAAAGACTCATTATACACAACTATATCATCGAGATATACCACTACAAAGCAGTCCAAGTATTCATACAAAGCATCATTTATTAAGTTACAAAATGTTGCAAGGGCGTTAGTAAGGCCGAAGGGCATCACCAAGAACTCGTATGATCCGTACTGAGTTACACAATTAGTCTTTACTTCATCACTATCTGCAATTCGTACATGTCAATATCCCAACCTTAAGTCTAACTTTGTAAAGTAAGATGCTCTACCCAAATGATCAAACAAATCCACAATGTTGTAGATAGGATATTTATTTTTTTATCGTTACCTTATTCAAGGCGTGATAGTCTACACATATCCACATGAGCCATTTTTTTTCCTTTGAAATAATACCGGTGTGCAGTAAGGTCTTTGGATGATTAAATGAATCTTGCATCCAATAACTTATCTAATTATTTTTGAAGTTCCACCAATTCCAATGGCAACATTCAATAAACAGTATATGCAAGGGGTCTAGCGCTAGGCCCTAGATCAATCAAGTGATCTACAACATGTTTTGGTGGTGAGACTCGAAGGAGCTCCGGCGGCATAACAGCCGTAAACTCTTCCAACACTTGGGCATATTCATCAGGTGTTAGATCATCGAAAATCTTGGAGTGTGTTCAATATATATAGCCTCAATTGCAAATTATGGACTAGCCGACTAAGCAAAAAACTTAGCACCATCACATGCTTGGTGCATCAAAGAAATAATGAATGGGTATAAATCTATTCTCGTTGTAGTTGATCGATTTTCAAAATATGCAATATTTATGCCTGCACCTTATGCTTCTCTAGCAAATAAGATAGCTGAATTATTTTTCAAGCATGTGGATAAATACTTTGGTATTCCAAAGAACATCATTAGTGATCGGGATGTTCGGTTTATGGGTAAATTTTAAACAGTACTCTTTAATTTAATCGGAACGAAATTGAATTTTTTTATTGTCAATCATCCTCAGACAAATAGACAAGCGGAGAGAGTGAATGCTTGGCTAAAAGAATACTTACGGCACTATGTGACAACAAGCCAAAAGAATTTAGTAGACTTACTGAATGTGGCTCAATTTTGCTATAACATCCATCGCTCATCGCTGAAAGGGATGACCTCAGTGGAGTTGGTTATGAGACAACCATTGACTCCTCATGAAGTGGTGAAACAACGTACAGGCAATAAATGCCCCACTATTTATCGATTTACATGAGACAAGCAAAAAACGATTAAACAGGCCAATGATAGCTTAGCCAAGGCATCACGGCAAATGGAGAAGTATGTGAATGCAGGAAGAAGACCATTAGAGTTTAATGTGAGTGATAAGATATTGCTCAAGTTGAAGCCACAAATTTGGAAGACAATCAATAGCAAAATAGTGCAGCAAGGGCTGGTGTCGAAGTACGATAAACCATTTGAGATAATCAAAAGGATGGGTCAAGTTGCGTATCGGTTACGACTACCCGAACGATTGAAAATCCATCCTATCTTCTATGTGAACTTTCTAAAGCCTTTTAGTGAAGACTTGGCAGATTCGGTGCACCAACAGGCCAAGTGCACTCCACCGACAATTCGGAAGCAATATGATAAGGAAATTGAGAGACAAAAAAAAAAAAAAATACTATATGTGTATATATTAGCAGACTTGTACCTAAGACATGATGTCATTTAATAAAAAATTACTAAGGTAACATTTGTTTGTTTTTTTTTTATCTGAAATTTGAATAAATCTATAATTTTTCAGAAGTTTGAATATATTTAAATACAAAAATTTAAATTACATATATTTTTTAAATATCTGAATATAAGTGACATCTTATTTATTTTTATAATAAAAAATAATTTAACTTATTCTTTAAAATTTACGTTCTCATAAATTAAAATAAAAAAGAAATTCTATCTTATAATTTAAGAAATAAGTTATTTTATAAATATATTTCTGAAATATAATATTTACTTATCATTCAGACATTTTTTCCATTCAAATAAAAATCACCAAATATTACTTTTTCTATTAAGATATAAATGTTTAAAAATCATACATAAGTTATAAATAAATAAATAAATAAATAAATTTAAAAAAATCTAAAATTAAAAAAATTCAAACTTTAGATATTTAACAAACAATCTCTAAATCATTACTTGTTAATAGAACATGGGTTTTATGGAAATACAATGGTGATTAGAGACAAAAGTACGGTTAATTATAGTAAGCCCCAATTTCATCGTGGAACAAAGGCACACCTGACACTGTACATTTAACAACAAATAAATTAGTAAAAAATACTACATGGTGTTTTAAGTGCAGTGATTGCCAGAGCTCTCAGTATCAAGATGCGGGGTCAATGGGAATGGTGAACTAAACACTAATAGAAAACAAATCATGCATAAGTTGACCACTTGGATCATCTCCCATTTAAGATATAATCAATGCATTAAAAGAAGACTCACGTAATTGTAAATGCAATCTATTTATTTCATTGTACCTGAGTCATGAATGCATATTCTGGCATCACCATTTTTATCATACGTCTGTTCCTGCCCTCAGTCCCAAACACATGGATGCTAAAGCATCAAGCCATATCTGAGGCAACAAATTCTGTGGTTTCCCACAACGATCACAATTCCTATGCTTGTGATTAATTTTCATTCATTTCAGCTTTTCAATGGTACGTGTATAAAGTAAAATGTAATAATATCCACTCTTAAGTAAACCAACATGATTTACTGTGATTGGGGATCCTGAATCTGGTTCAATCTATTAAACCAAATTGAGTGCAGCACCATGTGAAACAAATCATATTTGATTGGCACAGGGTGCCAAACAAAATGCTTTTGAACCATCTTTACATTAACTTGCATCTCGAGATATTTTCTCACCGGGATTGCCAATAGAATCTCCTTCAGTTTGGGAATATCCTTCTCCGGTATCACCACAGAGAATGCACTCCAATCTAATACTTCGCTGAAAGGTAAACAAAATTATCTGCAATAATCACTGGAACACATTCATAATATATGGCCTCAACAATCCGAGGACTGTTAACTTCATACCCCATTGGACATATACAATATCTACTTGATTTCATGTGTTGAACATATGACATCTCTTTAGACACAAGACGAGGTAGACGATGATAAATTTTCATGTCCTCATCGTCTTTCCAATACTTGAGAAGTATAGGTCGGACCCTGCCATGCATATTTCCAGCAAAGAAGGCAAGGATTGGCCGCTGAGATACTCTATTTCCACCACCTATATGCCTTTGAGGTTTCTTGGGAAACTTTATGGTGGTTTCTGGGAGGGAAACATCTTTACCAGCCATGAAAATGGCTTCGGATAGGTCAGCATTGCATAGAACTTTTATGGCATTTTCCTTAAGTTCTGTGTGTTCAACCGTCGTGTAAGGGCCCTGCAAATTTTAAATTAGAACAGAGAAAAATTCGGAAGCGAATGCGCTCAAACTGACCAGAATAAATTTATATCCTCAGATATTCCAAAATATTACTGAGTAGTTGATGATCACTACTATTGGCATGTCAAATCAAAATTTGATATGAAAAAGGAGAATTTGGCCAAGTAGTTTTATTAATGCCATCAGTTGTTCTCTGAAAAAACAAATGCTATTATCTCTAAAAAGTAATGCATGAAATGTGCTTGTGTCCAACTGCATGTGTATAGTGCTGGAAAGACCTTGAAGGAATTTCATTAAAGAAGTTGCCAATACAATTCTGCTCAGATTCCACAGATTCTTCAAATCAAACCCAAATATAATTTGCATGTGATACCGTAATAATGTTGAAGACCTTGATAGAGAATGGGAACCATCTCCTAACACAAACTTGTCTTTCCAGAATTCAAATACAGAAACTGAAAGCTCTTTTTGTTGCTATCACTTAAAATAAGATAAAACAGTGTATTGGAAGGAATATAACAAGCACATACAGTATCGAATGAAAATGAATGTCTACTGAAATAAATGGCTCTTGCCTCTTGCATTCTTAACCAAATATGAAGGTATTTGATCAAATCAAGAAAATGATGCCTGCTATTAGTTTTCTGGTTGAGAACCAATATAGAGAAAAGAACAGAAAGAAAGATATAGAGGAAATTAAGAAAAAATAGCATGATCATTTCCCAATAATCAGTAATTATCAAAGTCTTCATACAAGTCCTACTCAAAACTGAAAAGCCTTATTGATAGTGGCCTAGGTCCTATCCAGAATATGAAAACCAGAATTCTTCTCATAATAACAAACATACATAACCATATGCAACATAAGGAAACTACTTTTGGAAAATAACAATTACTTTTGGAAAAATAAAGCAAGAACAAAGAAGTACTAATAAGACCCAAACACCTCATGCAGCTTAAAAAAGGAAAAACCAAGAATAACTCCTAGATAAGCCTAATTCATTCTACATCATTCTGGAAGTAGCTGCATTTTGGTTTCAACGTTTCATTGGGATTGATACGCTCTTCTCATTTTAATGACATGAAAATTTCAACTAGATATACTGTGCTTGTTTCAATATTTCAGCAAGTTTTCAACCATTGAAGTATATTTGGTGACAGAAATCAGAAGTTCTCTTGTGAATCAGCATTAATCAAATCAATTTGGCCTTGATTCAAATATCTATGCAGAAGGAGAACAGAATACTTTACCCAATCATGGCAAGCAACAAAAAAATGATCCGACCCATGCGTACGATTCCAAAAGGGATACTTTGCGGCAATCATGTTCACATAGTCCCTCAAAAAATTTGCCAAAGGTTTCATACTATGTGAGTTAGGCACATAAAGAGCCAATTGTAATTGGCGTACACTGTACGGAAGATAAAATAAGTGAGCCTTTTCTGGGTCTTCTGTAACAAAGTGCTTGTTTCCTTTCATTAACTTCATAAACCATCCTTCAGAAGCATAAATACCTCTAAGATAAGGATGATGAAAAATAGGTCTCTTTCCATTACTGTAAATGTATACCCTAAGCGTCATTTCCATGAACTCATAACTCCTGCAAATCAAGGCAAAAGTATGGTTTTAGATATTAAGATTTTTTCATGGTAAGGAAAACAGTGGCACCGGAATGATTTAGTGATAAACATATGAACTGAATGCCTGGAGAATTTGATTAAGAAAATTTACAAGAGAACTCTCCATCTGAAGGGAAGAAAAGAAGGCATTGAGAAACTTTACAAGAAGTAACAAAGTTAAGCCTCTGTGGCAAACAAAAGGTACTGATCAAGAATTATTTTATTTCTAAATGGAATGTATGCTGGAAAACTATTTGCAATGCAGTCCATCCAATCCTTAGTAATCAAGATCTATCTCCCTGTCTGGTGTTTTTTCGAGTCTTAGTCATCATTGTGATCCCACCTACAAACCATTACATCAATATGTCTTCTTTGCAGATGCCCAACCAATTTATGCTGTTGAAACAAAACTTCAAACAGAGTGCTGTTCCTTGTGATCCCACCTAATAACCATTACTGATTTAGGCTAGCTCCAAACTGCTAAATATCGGAAACCACTTATTGGTAAGTAGGTGAATATTCAATAATCTTCAAATATCTTGAATGGTAACACAATTCCTAGAAAATGCTGTTTTCATTTATGATTCAGTTTCTCTGAAAATACCCATCTCAATCCACCATAGTTGTTCCAGACGATTACATAAATATATGGCAACATGAAATTTAAGCCTAGATGCCATAGGAATGCCCCCCTGATATTTTATAACAAATAAAAAAGTCTGCCTTCTTTCTGGTAATTCCTCTGTCATGGCCATTTCTGTCCTTAACTACCAATCCTGCACCTTCTTCACCTTTAATACATTTTAGTATTTCTCATAAAAAAAAATATATATTACCAATCCTGTTTCCTAACACTGTAAAATTATAGATCATAACACTCTCATTTGAAACTATGCAAACTGTTAAACACGAGCTTGATAGCCAAATATATTTTTATATCTAATCCAGTCATGAATATTTTGATCAGAAGGCATAGCATTCCATAGAGCAGAGACTACTGTAAGCCAAAAATAAATAAATAAATAATAATAATGAATAAAAAAAGGCTGATCTAATTAATAAATTATACCTTTTGAAGACAGAAACATTCCAAAATAGAGGAGCATACAGTTCAGTATTTTCAGTAATGACTGGGGCATGGTCAATCTCCTTTTTGGCAAACAAAAGTGCTTCACTAGGTGTCAGCGTCCAAATGTATCTCTGAATTTTAGGTGACAAAGCATGGATGTTACTCGTAATAGCTCTGGTTTATCATAATAAACTAGAAAACAAAAAGAAATTGAAAAAAGTTTTACCTGTAAAGACAAGGTTGGTGATCTAGGAGGAGGAGCAGGAATGACCTTTGACTCATCATCTGTCTTCCATCTTTTACTGTTAGAATCTCCTGCTCTTTCCTGTACAGGAACTGATTGTATCACTTCAATTGAGGAACTCTGTGAAATGATGGGATTAGCTGGAAGGGGTTGAATTCTGTAAATCCTTGGCTCCTCAATTGTCTCACTAAGCTGACTAAGCCGCATGGAACCATGCAAGGAATTATATGAAGAAACTGTTAAAGGATGGTAGAGAAACCACAAGTGAAGAAAAGCAGCCACAACTGTTGCTATGGACCCAGTAAAAATCAATTTTCTAGAATTCATTCTGAGCCGCACGCACCACAGGAATAGTTCTTTCATCAGGAATAGTGCTGCATGTCGTGAAATATTATCATTTCTCTGAAGTTGAAGATTTCAACCTCAAAAATCATACAAACAGAGATATTAGGATGCAAAAAGAACTGCCAATTGTCATGTCATCCAAATGATGTAATAGGGATCGAAGATTTTAAAGCATAAGAAAACCAAGCCAAAAACTGAACTTTTTGGCCTGAGACTTGATTCTATCTCACTGGAAAGCTTCAAGTCCACAAACACTAATAGGGAGCTTTAGATTGAAAACTTGAAACCAAAAATTAATACAAAGTTAAATAATCTGTGATATTCAAATAAACAGATAGAAACAGCAACACCCTTCAATTTTATTATTAGAAAACGGTAAATCCTCTTCTGGTCTGCACCAGAACAAAAGGGACATACTAGCCTGACGAGAAAGAAGAAAGTTTAATTTCCAGCAGATAAGCATGGACAACCCACATATTTATCACACGAAGAAAAGGAAAGGGAAAATGTTGAAAAGCAAGAAAGATAGCCTACTAGATTTATTCATTTCATGCAAAAGAATTCGAGTTCTCAATCTGAAACCATATGCACTAATCTTTTATTAGTAGGGAATGCTTACATTGTGAATTCCTAGGCCTGTGTTTCTTCTGCATATGAATTGATTCACACACTGGAAATTATCTGAATGTTTAATGACCACACATCAAACAAACTGAGCCTCAACACAAGAAAAGGAGATGTTGTGGCACCACTGAGATGCTAAAGATCAAGTTTGCCTCAACTATTACCACCACCATCCAGCCATAAAGCTGTGTGCCATTTTTAACTCTACCACTTGGACCCCTTGAAAAATTTAAGTGACAAGAAGTAGAAAGTTTGTTACACCAATCATGACATTCACAATATCATGTGGGAGGTGTTGCAATCCGTGCAATAATCATCTCTGCATCATCCTACCATTCCAGATATATAAGCTTAGAAATATAAAGAGGCTGGCATTAATACTAATAAATTTCTCACAAAGTGCCATTTATTTGATCCAAAT
Source organism: Aegle marmelos (assembly GCA_030449875.1). Classification (NCBI taxonomy): domain Eukaryota; kingdom Viridiplantae; phylum Streptophyta; class Magnoliopsida; order Sapindales; family Rutaceae; genus Aegle; species Aegle marmelos. Next base: position 5,437,864 of record JASUUL010000093.1, read on the forward strand.
GTAATAAAACAAAATGAAAAAAAGACGTTTAGCTCCACATTGGCTTCAGCTTACTTCACAAAATCTTTTGTAGATTGTGGGAGGAACCACGTTCAAAGATAGAAATCACATTTCGTTATGCAGCATGTTTTCAAGTGCAGAATTTTGATAGCATCAATCAATTCTAAGGATTTTAATGAATAATTAAACCACAATTACCCATTTTGGCGGCACCTATATTGAGCTAATAAACTTCCAAATTAAAAACAGTTGAATTAAATTCCAAGTGTTATTTTGGAGCTAAAATTTGAGCTTCTATCAGAACTGTGGACCTCAAGGAACGCAGCACGAAATGTGAATAACAACATTATCAAGTAAATAAATAGAAAATATTAAACTTCAAAGAAAATTAGAATCAACATTTTACGCGAAATGCAGGGATCAAAATAACTGTACATGAATGAGTAAATTACTGATAAAAGAAGAGCTGACGAATTAAGATGAAAGTTGGATTGTACCTTGATTGAGCACGAGAAAAGGTTGCAGCAATTAATGGGAAAAAAATACTTGCAAATAAGAATAATCAAAGAGACGAGATTGAAGCCAACTAAGGATAACAGATCTGGAGTTCTGAACAAGGGAGCTTAACAAGTTGGAATCCAAGTTAGGGAATAGCAAAATAAAAAATAGAAAGAGAAGATGGGCCAAGCCGAGGAGACGGCATTCGGCGACGGCTCCGGTGAGTGATTAAAGTCAGCGGCCTTTTGTATTTTTTTTAATTCTTTACTTCTTTTTTATTTTGATAATGATAATATTTTTATATATTTAGTAAATTTACTCGTGTGATAGTTTTAAAATAAATACATAGTAAATAATCAACACCATCCGTATAGTTGTCTAGGAAAATTTTGAAGCCACCGTGGCTAAACGTCATCTTGTGCTGTCACCACGTGGCTTGAAATGTCAATGTGAACACGTCACACGTATTGAGTTTTCGAAATTACAACGGTGACGCCCGCATTTTATGAAATTATTAAAGGTGTCCAGTGTAATTAGCTTTGTTTAAGATGCTTCGTTCTATGAGTTTTCTGACGGACAGGGATATGCAAACAATTAGCTAGAGTATGGCAAACGCCGGTCTCCAATCTGTACGCATTGCTACGTAATCGTCAATTACTCAATTTCATAAATCAGTTCTCCAGAAGTTATCCATCCATTTATACGATTTATTTAACAAAACGCTCGTTAATCTTTCGTGAGAATAATGGAAGTTTTGAAATAACTATAAGTTGTTTTTATCTTCAATCAATATATTAAAAAAGAAAAAGTGGATTGTCAAAGCAGCAGTGACAGAACAGTCGACTTTGGGCATCGAGAGCAAGAGTCGTGACGGTGAATTGTTGTTGAAGAGCAAGAGTAACACCCATGGAGAGAGAGAGAGCAATGAGTTTTGCTAGAAATTGAGCTCTCCTCCAAGATTGAACTGCTCCATGGTGAAAATTTCAAGCACTGACAATAAAAGGTCTTTGATGTGCTGGAAGTTCATAATGTTGTTGGCTATCTACAGTCATCACCACCAAAACATCGTGTCGAAGATTATGATAAAAAACTCTAGATTTAGAAGGATGGTAATAAGGTTTGTAGGTACACAATACTAAATATCTTTGTAAGTTACCTTTATGATATTTATTATCCAAATAAGAATGTGTTTGAAATATGGGTGCTGCTCAAGAAATAAAATGTGATGGAAAATGTTGGGACTCAATAGTATTATATTGATGATTTTTTGTATTATCGCATGGTAGAAGAAAAATCTGTATTTGATCAGATTCATGAATATTTCATATTATTGAATAATATTAAAAAAGAGAAAATATTTCTTTTTAAATAATTTGTAATTGATTGTTTGATTGAGAAACTACGAGAATCCTGAATATATTATATTAAAAGTTCGAAACATAAGAAGAAGCAAATGAATCTTGAAGATGCTATTATGCATATTAGAATTAAGGAGAGAAATAGAATTAGAGATGTATCTAATAAAGCAAAAGAACTCTATTCTAATACAAATCTAATTGAGAACACTCATCAGCCTAATAAAAAGCAGAACAATCCTAATAATAAACACCATAATAACGCTAAGAAACTCATTATCAAAAAGAAAATTTATTATTTTGTCCGTGGCCGAATTGACCATTATGCTAACCATTGCAAGCATAAAGCTCAATGCGAGGAAGACAATAAAAAATCTCTTAAAGCCAACGTGGCTGAAAGGGAAGGATGAAGATGACATCATTAGTGTTATGGTTATCTCTGAGGTGAACATAGTAGATGGAAACAAAAATTGAGTGATTGATTCTAGTGCTACTAGATATATATGTGGCAATAAAAACTTTTTTTTTTATTTTTTACTATACTTCAGTAAGAGAATGAGAAGAAAGAATTTATTTTGACGATTCATGGTCTATATCAGTTATAGGCAAGAGAAAAATTCTTCTCAAGTTTACATCTAGGAAAATCCTCTCACTGAGTAATGTACTCCATATTCTTGAAATAAGATATAATCTAATATCTGTTTATATACTGGACAAAACTGAGGTAAAAGTAGCCTTTGATGATGACAAAATTATAATAACAAAAAGTGAGATGTTTTTGGGGAAAATATATTATTCTAAAAAATTCTTCGAACTCAATGTACTAAATATTATAATGAATGAAAATGCTTCTTCTTTTGCTTATATAGTTGACACTATTAATCTTTGGCATGGAAAACTTAGTCATGTGAATTATTCTTATATTAAGAACATGGGATGATAAATATAATCTTTTGCTTATATATTACCTAATTTAAACTTGACTAATGATAAATACGAGTGTGTGTGGATGCCAAATCTATTAAGATATGTAACTCAGTTTAATATAGAAAAACAGAACTTCTCAGTCTAATTTATAACAACCTTAGTGATTTAAAAGAGACCATAACTAGAGGAGGCAAAATGTATTACATTACTTTTCTCTAGGTATACAAAAGATATCTATTGAGAAATAAAAATAAAGTAGGTGAAAAGTTCTTAATTTATAAAAGTGAAGTTAAAAATTAATTTAATAAAAAAATCAAAAGATTAAGAACAAATAGAGGAGGAGAGTTGTTGAGTGTTAGAAAGTGTATATTTATAAAGGAGAAAATCGTCATTTTACACTTTAAATCTCACTAACATTGATATTTTCATTTATTTAAGTATTTTGTTATTTAATTATATGTGTTTTATTATAATTGTGTATTTTATATATTTTAGGGGTATTATAATCGTTTCACAATAAACGAGTGATCAGACAGCAAAACGAATGTCATATTTGGACTCAGGACGGTCGAAAACCTTAAGAGCATTAAAGGAAAAATTCATCGTTTCACATATACAGTCTTGATCGTTTCATACGTGCATCGTTTCACGGATCTATTATTCACTTAATCGTTTATATATACGGACCGATGATGTGGCAACTATCTATAACATGGCAGTATCTGATTGGACGAATTATGTGGAATTGATTACTTACGTGGCATTGACCGATGACGTGGCCTTAACTGATGATGTGTCACAATCTTATTCGACTAAATTTCTTATGTATTGTAGATCGATGACATGGTAGTATCTCAGTGGAGTAAAAATTGTGTGTACAGTACATGCGCATACATAAGATTATTTCTTATTCGGAGTTACTGTTGAATGTTGACTGTTGACTGTTGACTGTTGATTATTGACTGTTGATTGATGACGTGGCGCAATCCTGAGCATCCGAACTATTTTTAATCTGATGGTCACGATTCACTCAATGTATCTATAAAAAGGGGGATCTCCCCCCTAATTTGATACCCCTGAATTCATTTTTAAGCTTAGATTTCTGAAATTCCTTCTCCTTCTTGTAGTTAGATTTCTGAAATTCCTTCTCCTTCTCATAGTTTCTTTGTATTTTAATAAAATTTTCTTTTTTATCCTTAGTTAAAATATGAGTGGCTAATTTTCTTTTAAGCTTGGGTTGAAGGTGAAGTCTCAACATGTTCCATGGGCTTAATTTGGTAAATTTACTTTCTCTTCCCCTCTAATATTTATTGTTGTTTTGACTTTTCGTCGACAAATAATAATAGTCTTGTCTAGATACAGCCCTGGTTAAACCGACAGCCTAGTACAAGGTTATTATTATTTGGCACGATAAGCCCTTGGCACCATACTTATTGGAGAGTGGTTCATGAGGTGTAGAATCCCCCTTATAATTTAATTGGTATTAATATGGAATATTTAGCCCATAGAGCATGTTGATGCGGATCCGGATACCCAAGTGCTTTATTATAACAATTTCATTCTTAATTATTCCCGCCATTTTAATTCATAATTTAAGATAAAATTACCATAATTTAATTGTTTCCATTAAAAGAAAATTAATTCGGCATATAATTAAAATCAACCTCCTCGTAGGATCAACACTCGTCACCATTAATCTATTTTACAATAGATTCGTGCGCTTGTGAGTTCAATAAAATTTGCACAACAAGTTCAATAAAATTTCTATAATTTAATTTCTGAGTTAGTTTTCTTTATAATTTTTATTTATTCTGTTAATTTATTATTCCATAGAATTAAATTTTTTTAAGTAATTTTTTTCCTGTAATTTAATTTTGTTTCTTTTTCTCTTCTTTATATTTCTGTAATTTAATTTTTCATTTTTCATTGTAATTTATCTTTTTATTTTAGTTAATCTATTTCTTGTATTTTCTTTTTAGCACTTGAGAGTATGATTCAACCGTGTTAAATGCTTATTGTGAGAATCATGGTACCATATATGAGTGACATATCCTCATTTCCTGAATCCAATGGTATAGTTGAAAGGAAAAATAAAATTTTGAAGAACATAGTAAATGCTATGTTAACAAGTTCTGGGCCACCATAAAACTTATAAGGGAAAGCCATATTATCCACTTGTCATGTTCATAATAGAATATCTTATAAGAAAATAGGTAAGACACCTATGAATTATGGAGAGGTTATAAACGTAATATATTATATCTTAAAATATGGGGTGTCTTATCAAACTTCTTAAATTAGATCCTAAAAGAATAATATTGGGATAAAAAACAATCAATTGTATGTTTATAAAGTATGTCCACAACAGCGCTATTTATAGGTTCTCGCTATTACAAGATAAAGGTATCTCATTTGAGGCAAATACCATCATTGAGACTAAGAGTGCTGAGTTTTTTGAATTAATTTTTCTTAGAAAGATTGGTGTTGAGAAACAATTATCCTATATTGAATCAACAATTAACGTTTCTAAAAATTCAGATACTGAACCAAGAAAAATCACAAGGATGAGAAAAACTACTAATTTTGGTGATGATTTATATGTTTTTCTTGCTAAGAATGATTCTTAGAACTTTACAAAAGCTATGACTTCTCAAGATGCACCATTGTGGAAAGAAACAGTCAATAATGTACTGGAATCCATCATGAGCAATCATGTATGAGAGTTAATTGATTTGTCTCTAGGTACGAAACCAATTGGGTGTAAGTGAATTTTTAAAAGAAAGTTAAAAATTGATAGATCTATCGATAAATATAAAGTAAGATTAGTGGTCAAAAAGTTCACAAAATAAAAAGATATAGATTATTTTAATACTTATACTTTTGTAACTTGAATAATATCCATCAAAGTATTGTTTGCTTTAGTAGCAATTTATAATCTACATGTATATCAAATGGACGTAAAAATTACCTTTTTGAATAGAAATTTAGATGAGCAGATCTATATGAATTAACCTGAAGGCTGTGTAATTCCAAGATCTGAGCATCAAGCGTGCAAATTGGTTAAGTCTCTATATGGACTAAAACAAACATCAAAACAGTGGCATGAAAAATTTGACAAGTATTAGTATGTAATAGATATACAATTAATGACTAAAAATGTGTCTATTCTAAATTCATTGACACTAATACCTTTGTCATCATATGTCTTTATGTTGATGACTTGCTTATTCTGAGTTCCAACATTGAAACTATTAATCAGACTAAGATGATGCTTGCCTCAAACTTTGACATGAAAGATATAGGAAGACAAATGTTATTTTAGGCATCAAAATTATTAAGATTAGCGATGGTCTTATATTATCATAAGAATACTATGTAGAAAAATTATTGAAAAGATTTGGTTATTATGATTGCAAGACAGTTTCCACTCCATATGATGCAAATACCTATCTAAAGAAGAACACTAAGCATAGTATTGATCAAGTGAGATATGCCTAATTAATTAGTAAACTAATGTACTTAATGCATAGAGCAAGACCATATATTGCATATATTGCAGGCAAATTGAGTAAGTATACTCAGAATCCTAACTAAGATTATTAGACTACATTAATCAAAGTGACAAGATATTTGAGAGGCACAATTGATTGCTGGCTTAAATATAGCAGATCTCGACCTGTTGTTGAAGGGTATAGTGATGCAAATTGAGTTTTAAAGTCAAATGAGCTCAAATCCACTAGTGGTTATGTCTTTACCCTTAGTGGAGGTGCAATATCTTGGAAATCATTAAAATAAACCTGTATAGCTGGTCCTACCATGGAGTTCGAGCTAATTGCTTTAGAAAAAATTTGTTCAGAGATTGAGTGGTTATGAAACCTCTTAATAAATCTTTTCATTTCTACTCATTCTCCTACTATAGTGCTAATTCATTGTGATTGTCAAGTCGTTATTGTGAGAGCTAGGAATAAAATATATTATAAGAAGAATAGATATATACCGATGAGACATAATATTATTAAGTAGCTACTTGAGTTAGCTGTAGTGCGCCTAGACTTTGTTAAGTTAGAGTTAAATTTAGTCGATCCTCTAACAAAACCATTAAACAAAGGTTTAATTGCGATCACATTAAGAGGGATGGGACAACTGTCTAAGTCATAAGATAAAAGTGATAATAACCCTACCTATGTGATTGAAGATCTCATGAATTAGGTTCATAAAGGTAAAAAAAAGCTACTTATTTTCTTGTAGCATTATCGATTTGTTGTAATTATATCTTAGTTCAACAAAAATATTCTTTATTTATAAGTCCTTCTTATAATAAGGTAATACTTTTTACAGTGATTTAGATTGAGTAATTGAACTCTTAATGAAATCTATAGCCCACATATTATGTATGGAGATGTGTTAAAACTACATGATATATTTGATGAAGGTTCACCTATGTGAGTGTAGAATTACATCGATTCCTTTGAGAGTTAAACAAGCTTCTCTTGAGCACTCATGAATCTAAAGCCACAAGGCTATTAAAGTATTAAACTAGAAAACATCAAAACATAGTAAAAGTTTAATGTAAGCCTCTAGTCATCTGCCTTACACAAAAAGAATATTAGTTTATAGAAACTATATATTTCACTAAGTTCCTGTAAGACACAATTAGTTGTTTAATGGTTAGTTTATAGCCCAAAGGGCACCAATTCATATACTTTAAACTTTATGAACAAGGATGAAGATATATGAATTAGTATTTTAAAATATGTCAAGGATTATTAGAAATTAAAGTGGCATTTTAAAATACCAAAATCCCACATTGCTTAGTATGAGAACTTTAGTTAGTTTATATACAAAAACAGAATATGGTGTGGTAACAAGCTCATAAAGAGTAGGTCCATATCACGAGACCAAGTCCAATAACGGACTCATTTTGGAAATTTATTAACTAAGCACGTGAGGGAGTGTTCGCTGTATGCATAGGTTTAGTCACCTTTTACGATTTTGCCTTTTTACATTCATTATTTTTATTTTGTTATATTGAGAATTTGATTCCTAATCAAATTAGGATTTATTTTAAATCATTCTATAATTATAATTCATATTTCACAAGGGCTAGAGTGAATCTATTTAAAGAGTCAATTGTGTCACACTATAAAAATTAAAAAAAAAAAACCAAGCTCTCCTCTCTTCTTTATCCTCGTTGTTTTTTGCTATTCTAAGTTATCATTTTGAGTGCAACATTGCAATAGTTAGTTATTGTATCCTTGAGATCAAATAACCTTCGTTCGTTCTTCTTGCACCGAAATACTCTATCTTGAGGTGCGAAATTTAATCTTAAGGATAGTGCTTCCCGCAGACCTTGATAGATTTCCTATATTAATCTAATATCTGCTTGATTTGATAATCTAATTTACCAACAAGTTTATATCAAGATAAAAAAAAATAAGATTTTGAAAGAGAGAAGATAGATTGCTTGAATTTTGTTTTGTAATTTAATTTTCAATCCATTAAAAACTTATTAAATAAGTTCTTAGTTTTATAACTATAAACGAGAATATGAATTATTTGTTTTATAATTTATTTTTGAATCTAACCTACTGAACATGCGCTACATTTAGATTGAACTATTGACACTTCTTTAAATCTTCAATAAAACCCGTGTCATATATTTACATTTTTACCCACAACTAAAATAACCTAAAAAGACATATGTATTCGACAAAGCCTACTCCTTAACTTGATTTCAATGAAAACTCTTTACAATCATGTTTAGTTATATTTTTAAAAGTTTCAATTAAAACAACACAACTTGAAACGTTTTTAAACGGGAGTGATGGTTTTGATAGAGAGAATTAAAAAATATATTTTTTTATTTTTAATTAAAATGATCCCAAAAATAATAAGATACCTTGTAAATTTGGATATTAATAAAACAATTTAAGGTCAAAATATCATTACTCAGGAGTCAGAATCGAGACAATGCCTTTCTCAGAGCCCGCTTTGTAAGATCTAAGGCATTTCAGTAGTCTGAACTACGAAATAGAGAAGGGTTTTTTGTAACACAACACTAACCAAAAGAAAAACTAGCATTGACGACTGATAAGAGCGACCACGTCCCCATTTGTCACGCTTACCAATAATATATTGCCACGTCATACAAATGCCACATGTAATCTTAACCAAATATCACCGCTGACACGGCAAATACATTATACATAAACAAACATAAGCCGAAACCCAGAATTTAAACTCGAATAGACTAAAAGAGTCATTCTAAAAGAGTACAAGTCTGGTGAAACCCTCTGAGAAATGATCGTTTGTTAGGGTCATTTCAGTCACTAAGATCAGATCTTCTTTATTCATCCTTTCTTCACTCCGTAAACCACAGGTAAGAAAACATAAACGAAAAGAAGAATTAACCTTGATGACAATTAATATTTTTGACCTGATGAAATAAATGAATTCATCAACGTGAGTGTCCGAGATCTCAATGGCGAATTGACGATCCTTGTAGTCGAACGACGTCGTTTCCTCCATTCGGTTCCTTCAAAAGCTACAATCCTCTGATTCTTTCGTTATGGCTGCACCGTTTTTCTCTACGCCTTTTCAACCTTACGTTTACCAGGTACTCGCTCTCTTAAAAATTATATTATATTGTTTAAAAAAATATTTCATCAATTTCTGTTTGTTTGCTGAGAAAATTGTGTTCTATTTATTTTTATGTTCGTGGCTAAAACGAGCATTGATTGAATTAAAGAAGCGTTATTGGATATTTTGTCAGAATTGCCGTCTCAAATTACTTTGGCATTTGATCCATTTTTCTTTACGCGCGAAATTGAAGATCGTGTCTTCTAGTTTTTCAGTTAGGGTTTAGTTTACATTTTCATGCAATTAGTTAATGGACAGTTTAGCTTTGTGTACATATTGTTGCATTTTGGCATATTTCTAATGTCTCTTAATTGTTTTATGCAGCTACACAATTATGAACAAATCTTAAAAGCTAATTGGAAGTTATATATACTTGATTCATCTATATAATATTTATGCCACTTGCTGTATGTTATAATGGGTATTAGTTGTTGTCCTTAAGCTAAGTTCATTTTTGCTCCTTGTATGATTATGGTTCAATCCAGGGAGCATCTATGCTTATATGTCCCTGTTGGAAAAATACTTGAAGTTTTGTCAGTTTTGCTGATATTCTAAATGTGAGAGTAATTTATGAGCTATATTTTACTGCAGAGTCCACAAGATGCAGTAATACCGTTTCAGATTTTGGGTGGTGAAGCTCAGATTGTTCAGGTACTTATGATAACCTCTCAGAATATTACATGTTTTCTTTCGTTTATTTTAGTGATTTCTCCTCTCGTTTCTTACTTTTTATCTGTTACTGAAATAGATTTTTCTTGTATTGACCTTGCATTGACAGATAATGTTGAAGCCACAAGAAAAGGTTGTTGCTAGGCCTGGTAAGTTAGCTGGCATTGGGTTTCTTATATTCACCTTCGTGCTATTCTCTGTTAGTTTTTGGTTAAAGCAAGGATGTTATACCATTTTATTCTTGTTGGATGGTGAAATACACCTACAGGACAGATTTTGGATCATATAACTTATCACTTTGTGATGTTCATATCTAGTGTAATCATAGTCTATAATCATACACCCGTCTTCTGACGTCAGCATTTTGGTCTGTCCATTGCACATACATTAATTTTTTTGATGCAGTGATCTGCTTTATGCTTGATCAATGCTCTACCATTTTATGCCACTGGGTTGTCTCATCTTGTGTTGCCTTTATGCCCTTTTGCTAGTTGGGCATGCACCATCATCCTCTTGGCTTTAGTCTGTTATTCATTATTTGGTATAAGTTACTCTTTATTGGCTAGGAAAAATTACTTAACACTCCTAAAAAACATTGCTTAACTGGAAATTAGTTTGCCAAACCATTTGGTTGCTCCTACAATTATTGGACCCTTGTAATAGGGACTTCTTGCAATGGATATTCACGTGCTTGCCGTTTGGCATGAGGATTTTGCCATAATGTTGAAGTAAAGGCATGGGGATTGCTTCATAAAATAGACAATGTTGCCAAAGTCCATGTCCATGACTCATGCAGTTCAAGTTATCAATTTTGAATCGTAAGACTTGTCTTCTTCAGTTATACTGTGATGACTGGTTCCATTGATATACAAATAAATTTCAGGTTCCATGTGCTTCATGTCCGGGTCAATGGAAATGGAAAACATTTACATCCCTGAAAATGAAGTAGGTATGTGGCAATGGCTTTTTGGGAAGACCATCACTAGTGTAGTTCTTCGCAATCCTGGTCCAAGTGATGGATTTGTTGGAATTGCTGCACCTTCTCTTGCAAGGATTCTCCCGGTCTGTACTTTATATTATGCCAAATTTCTGCAATTATTACATTTCCTGCATCTGTGAACTTAACTAATGCTCCTGAAATGGTGTGTGATAAGACTAACTATAGCATATGGTTTTTGTTTGATTCCCATTAATTTTACAGATTGATTTAGGTATGTTTGGCGGAGAGCTTTTATGCCAGGTATATCCAACTTGTTCACTTTAGTTGTTTCCCTGTTCAACTAACAGTTTATTTAGCATTCTTCTAGTTGTTGTTACTAAATTTGGATATCTTGTAGCTGCCTGCTGCTGCATTTTTGAAAATTTATTTTTGTCGTAGACAATTGCCTTTTTCTTATTTCACTTGCCAGGATTTTATCTAATTTTGTTAAATTGTTTATAGCCAGATGCATTTTTGTGCTCCGTCAATGATGTGAAGGTTAATAATACTCTTGATCAGAGGATACGCAATGTCATTGGTGGTATAGAGGTAAGTCGAGAATAAGTGTCAGTTTTCATCTCTCTCTCTCTCTCTTTCTCTCTCCCCTAGTGTGTGTTCACATGCCATGTGTGTGCTATTTGATTGCCTTCTCTGCTCCTCTAAGCAAACTGTTTTGCCGATTTCTATACTTCCTTTTATTTTCTACTTTCAAGGCCTAATTAATGTTAATTTACTTTAATGGGATTCTAGGGATTTCTGAGACAGAAGCTAACTGGCCAGGGGCTTGCATTCATTCTTGCTGGCGGATCTGGTATGTGTCTTTTGCGTTTACACTTGAAGATAAATTTTTCATGGCCAAGAATGAATTGGAACCGAACATAAATAAGCTTTTAGGCATGTTCTTGCCAGGAATATGTATTGGCCACTTGGTTCTAGGCAATGCTTGTGTACCTGGCTCTGTGTATTTATAACTCAATCACTAAAATTTATTTCTCTAACCTCATTTCTTGGCCGAATAAGAGATTTTTCTATTTCCCCTCCGTCTCTAGGTTGATTATGGGTAGCCATTTCTGCTATATAATTTGCTAGCATTCCTGGGTTTATTACCATTTAGACTAATCATAGAAGCATTATCTGTTCCCAATTTGCTAGTTGTGCAGAAAAATCTAGAGGTGGGTGAAGTACTTACTGTTGATGTGTCTTGCATTGTTGCTGTTACTTGCTCAGTCAATGTCCAAATCAAATACAATGGACCCATGCGAAGGGCAGTCTTTGGTGTAAGTTGCTCCTAATATTATGTTTCTCTGTCTCTGTTAAACTTGTTAAAGATTCTTGATACTTGTGGATTGAAACCATTTAAATCTGATGAGATTGTTGGCTGAACAGTGGGTCTAGTGTTTGTAGGACATTGTGAGCTATGCCTTTTGAGTCCCTTAACACTTGTGGCTGCTTTTAAAGGAACAAATATTTGGTTTTGTGTAAGGACTTTGAAGAAGAGTGCAGCCTATTCCAGCTTTATAAGACATTCCAAAGTACCCTGTTCATTGGAGCCACTTGTCTTTTGAGGGTCCTACATTCATGATTTTGTTTATACATTGTTGCTTTTCGGATCCTTGTGTTTACGACTATGGTGAAATTGCAGGGTGACAATTTAGTGACGGCAGTTGTAACAGGACCAGGCATTGTCTTCATCCAGAGTTTGCCTTTTCACCGACTTTCTCAGCGCATTGCTAGGTAATTTCTTCTTGCAGCATAGTAAAGAATTTCCTTCCACCTTTGAATTGGATTTTCAATTCCTTTCTTTTGCTTACCAAACAGTAATTTCGTAAGGTGTTAGTAAAATGAATGGTTTTATGCTTTGCAGGGCAGTTACATCTCCAAACATGAGAGAAAATCCAAAATTCTTCGTTCAGATTGCTATTTTCTTTTTTCTAGCATATGTGGTGATTGTATCTTCATTAATCTTGACCGATGTATGAACCGTAATTTTCTTCGCCTCCTTTTAAGAAACCCATAGTATAGCTTTTGTCATTAGTTGTTGAGTTGCGATTCAAATTAACCTTAATATTTTCAGTTAAATGGAAACAAATGGTTTCGAATTGGTTGACTGGATTTTAATCATCTTTTGATATTTTATCCTCCAAATAAAGACCTGAAGATGATGAAATTTGGGCAAACTTGTGCTTCTGCAATTCAAAACTTCGAATTTTGTTAAAGGGTAGAGTAGGATACCGATCAGTCAAACTTTGTTGTCCGTGGGGATAGTAACCGCTGAGTCGTGTGATGTGAGGATGGTGTGGTAAAGATCTTACTGTTGTGTGCTTTAAATTTAATTAACATAGTCACAGCAAAATCAACAAATCCGTTGTAGTCTAGTTGGTTAGGATATTCGGCTCTCACCCGAAAGACCCGGGTTCGATTCCCGGCAACGGAATTTAATTTTCATTAAAAAATGATTAAAACACGTTTCGTAATGCTATGCGGGGATGCCGAGCTTTTCGGGGAAAATATCTTGTGAATTGCATTTTAACGAGCATGTAAAAGTTATTCTATACATTTGTGTAAAGGGGTCTTAAACTTTCTCATCTTAAAAAAAGGTTGATTTATTTTTTTAATCTGAAATTTAAATAGGTGTGAATGAAAATATTTAAATGATATATTTATCTTTTTTAAAAAAATAAATAAAAAATTTTAAAGTTAATAATTAAATATAAATATTCTTTTAAATGGTACAAATATTTATTCATCGTAAATTATAATTGTTCACAGGTTAATTAGTTTGGTAGCATTAAAAAAAAATATCATTACTATTGATTTTAATTCAATTTTGTAATAAAAATGCAACTATAGTATTAACTTTTATTGTAATATCAACACTATTATTTAAGATAGTGTTTATTTTTTAGTTTGAAATCTGAATGGAGCTAAATTTTTCTGAAGTCTAAATGGGTGTGAATACGAAAATTTGAGTTACATATTTATTTTTTTAATATCTAAATATAAATGATATCTTATTTGATTTTATAATAAAAAAATATCTTAAACTTATTTTTTTGATATTTGTGTCCTTATAAATCAAAATAAAATATTTTATGGAGATATTTTTTAATATAATATTTACTTATTATTTAAATCTTTTTCTATTCAGATAAAAACCACAAATTTTGATGCAAATTTCTGAAAATCATACATAAGTTATAAAAAATAAATAAATAAAATTTTAAAAATATCTAAAATTAATAAAATTTTATACTTTAGACATTTAACAAACAACCTCTTAGTTTTAATTAATCACAATAGACGTAATTTAATTTATTTAATATTTTAGTTTCGTTAATGTTATCATGTGAATAAACATTTAAAGCAATTTAAAAAAATAACATTAAGGATAATATAAAAATATTAGGTTTATAAATAATATCAGAGATACATGAGTTATTAAGGTTATTTTTAAAATTTAAAATTAATATTTTCCATTCAAATTTTAAACTTAAGATAAAAGTAGACTTTTTTTAACATTTTTATTAAGATAAAACTTTCTAAAAATAAGTGATAAGTTAAAAAAATTAAAATAAGTAAATATCTTAAAATAATTAAATTCACACTTCAAACTAAAAAATAAGCAGTGCCGAATAAATGATCAACTAATTTTTGGTATTTTCTTTTTTTCATTAATTTTATTTAAGAGTGACTTTTTTTATTATTATTATTATTATTATTATTATTATTTTGAATTGCTTTAGGACACCGAATAATATTTTATTTTTATTTTTTTAATTTAGAGACACTATCTTGTAATTAAAGATTAACCATTTACTACGAGCAAGACAACACAAATCAATAATATTATAATCTACTTAATTTATCTCATTAGCCTTCGTTCTTCAATTAATATTACAACAAGCAGTTGGCTGATGGAAATCAAAGCTGCTGAGGAAAATGAATCTGCAAACCCAAGTCCAAAGTGAACGATGAGGGAGATGATATCTAGAGAATAGCAGTGACGGATTCAAGAAGTTGAATTTATGAAAAAATCCATAGTATATAGTACGCAGGTGTGTCCAGGGTTTGAACGGAACGAGGAAATTGGTAAACGAGTCTAATTACATGTATGCCCTTGAATTTAATCATAGGCTCCTCCTGATTTTAAGCGCGCCAATACGTGCGGAGCTCACAGAATAGCGTGGCCAATGAAACTTTGACATGTATGGTGGGAACAGATTTTTGTAATTACATTAAGATTGGGTGTTGTGAGGACAATCAAGTGCTAACAGCACTACTCATGTTTCCAATCCTGGCCCACTCGAACGTTATCCGCAGACAACGCGTAAATCAACAGCATGAGACACACAGACGCGCTCTTAAATGGCGAGTATTAGCACGAGTACATAAACACAAACTTCTCGGCCCTTCCCCGTGCCGCGCAAGGATATCATTACTACTGCCTATAAATATCCACACGTCACGCAAGTGGTACCGAGGCTTTGAACAGATTAATAATTTTTGGAAATCGATAAAGAAGAATCCTCTTTCTCTCTCATCACTCACTATCTATTCGATTCATGGAAACCCTAACCCTCGCTCTTCGAAATAATGATCAGTAACGTATATTATTCCAATCGGCTCTTCACGGTCTCCAATCCGGCGACATTCAATCATCAATGATCACTTTTTACCGTACCAGAGATTCGGGATAACGCTTTGAAGACCATCTCGATTGATCCTGAATATCGCGTCGGTGTTCGCTAATTGTAATCGCCTCTTGAAGATTTTGATTGGTCGCGATTTTTTAATCGAAAATAAAAGATTTGAGGTTTTTATCGTCTTTTTCGTTGGATTTGTGAGTTCTTATCCGAATTGAAGGAGTCAGCCTGCGAATTTCTCGTTTGCGTTCTACAAGAATATTTCTTTCGGCAATTTGCCATCTTGAAGGCTTCTGGGGCGTTGTTTTGAGGAAAGTTTTCAGTTCTGCATCTGGTGGCTGGCGAAGAAGATTCAGCGGGAATCCCCTTTGCGTGGATTCGATTGGTTCGATCTTTCTTGAGAGCATTAGAAAAAATAAAATAAAAGAGAGCTTTGCTTTTGTACTTTGTCATATATATATATTTTTTTGTTTCTTTGAGTTGAGTTGAATATCAGGCCCTATATTTTTGTTTTAAGGCCTTCGATTATCATCGCTCCATTATTTTGTGATTTTCTATTTGATATATTCTATTATTCCATACTTTTTATTCATCAATCAGAAAAAAAAAAACAAAGGAATGGCTGTGTATTACAAGTTTAAGAGTGCAAGAGACTATGATTCAATCCCAATGGATGGTCCGTTTATATCAGTTGGTACTTTGAAAGAAAAAATTTTTGAATCAAAGCATTTAGGAAGGGGTAAGGACTTCGACCTCCTGGTCACTAATGCCCAAACTGATGAAGGTTGGTTTTTGCTCTTTGATGATAGTCTTTTAATAGCTGGTTATTAGTCTTGATTTTGTTGACCAACTGTGGATTCAATGCGTGAGACAAGTTTTTAGCTTTCTGGGTTTTAGATTTTGCCTAGATTTTAACAATTGGTCATTAATTCCATTTTTTTTTTAATAATTGTTGGGT
Source organism: Aegle marmelos (assembly GCA_030449875.1). Taxonomy (NCBI): domain Eukaryota; kingdom Viridiplantae; phylum Streptophyta; class Magnoliopsida; order Sapindales; family Rutaceae; genus Aegle; species Aegle marmelos. The sequence continues at coordinate 5,454,532 of JASUUL010000093.1, forward strand.
TTAAATTATGGGAGATGACTTTTTGTGTTCTGGGTGTAGGGGCTTTGCATTCAGAAAACTTTGTTTCAGTGAATGGTTATTCTGCATTGGGCATTTGTCTCAAACTTGTAGTCATGTCTCTCACTGAATTTGGGTGGCACATCAACTTTGACTCAACCAATCAAGAATTGCTTTTAATAAACCTAGATTTATTTGGTATCTGGACTCATTTATCTGACTACATCAAATGAAACAATTTCTTACCAGAAGCACTTGGGGTTAGTTGGTGATAGAGCTGAAAACCCAATTCATTAAAATGGAAATTATCCTTTTTTGTTGTTTGGGAGGCTGTTATCAGGTTTACGTGGTTATGCTGAATTTTGTTAAGATAGGTTTCTGGAGGAACTGAAGTTCGGATGACGTTATGTTTAATTTGTGGATTAATATGTTTGCAGTGTTTTATAGACATCTTGTTCTCTGTTTTCCAATTTCAGAGTACCTTGATGAGGCAATGTTAATTCCCAAAAATACCTCTGTGTTAATTCGTCGAGTTCCTGGACGTCCTCGCATGCCTATTGTAACCGAGCAAGAGTACTATCTCAAACCTTTAAATTGTTAATTGTTTTTGGTTGACTTTTGTCTATCTGTTAGAATAGTCTAATAAAACTTTTGGTGGCATTTTGGCTTTATGTGATATATGTCTGGGACCTTATGGTTTGGGTGGTGTGGTTCTATAATCTTTTGTGAAATATATATGCATCATAGTGGTTATTGTCATTTGTATGGTCATTTGATTTGATATAAACTCTGAGGGCTCGATTGAGGTTGCTGTGTAATATTTTGGCAGGCCTAAGGTGGACACTGTGGTGGAGGACACACAACCTGAAAAGAGTGGCTTCCACGGTGTTGATTCTTCTGCCATGAATGTAAGTGTTTATGACTTTAGTTGTTAAATTTTCTTCAGACTTCAATTTGGGCTTTTGATCAGATCTAGTTGATATGTGATTATATTGTCCAAAACAAATCTGACTTGACAGACTCTGGACTCTGAGTGGGATGAATTTGGCAATGATTTATATGCAATTCCTGAGGCACCACCTGTTCAATCAAGCAACCCGCTTCTGGATGTTGCTCCAACAAATAAAGCTGATGAGGACACCAAAATTAAGGCTTTAATTGATACTCCAGCCTTGGACTGGCAGCGGTGAGATGTCTTTATGCCTTTGCTGCTACATTTGTAACTGTGATGATTGGCCTTTGGGAAATTATGATTCATCATTACTGATCATTTAATATGTTTAAATTATGGGTTGCATCTGCAGGCAAGGCCCTGACAGCTTTGCCCCTGGTAAAGGCTTTGGGAGGGGGATGGGCGGCAGGATGGGTGGACGTGGTTTTGGTGATTCCCTCAAACATCATCTTCTTTTCTCGTATATTCTGTGTTGATTAGGAAATTTTTAATCATGAATCTGTGTGTGTGTGGATACCCTGTTACATTAACTTTAGCATCTTTTAGTTTTATAATTTTACTGATCTCTATTACTGTAATATTTTAACTTAATTTTGTCCTGTGAAACTGACATATTGCCGACTTTTTGCCATTGATTAGGTTTGGAGCGTAAAACACCTCCACAAGGTTATGTCTGTCACAGGTGTAAAGTTCCCGGTACGTTCATTCTTAACTGTTGTATTTTTAAGATTTTTGGTTTGTTTGTTTATTGAGCAAGGAGGCATATGTCCTTAAGGTGTTCAACGCATATTATTTGGGCACGCACTTGGAGCCTATACACTTCATTGTGTGGATTTAAGAAAACCTCAATTCTACTTAAACCATGGTTGTATATTTAAATTATATAGTAAATGTCCTCAACTTATTTCTTTTTTTTCTTACTCAGGACATTTTATTCAACACTGCCCTACAAATGGTGACCCGAAATATGATGTTAAAAGATTTAAACATCCAACTGGAATTCCAAAGTCGATGCTCATTGCAACTCCTGATGGATCATATGCTTTACCAAGTGGTGCAGCTGCTGTTTTGAGGCCAAATGAGTAGGCACATGTTTATTTTATGTTTCTAATTTTATTTGTCCCTGCTTTTTGAGTAAATGCAGTTGTAGGCTTAGAATTCATTGGAACCTTTGTTATTGTATACAGGGCTGCTTTTGAGAAAGAAATTGAAGGCTTACCTTCAACTCGTTCTGTTGGTGATCTTCCACCAGAACTCCACTGCCCACTCTGCAAGGAAGTAATGAAAGATGCAGTGTTAACAAGCAAATGTTGTTTTACAAGTTTTTGTGACAAATGTATGTTTCTTGTTATGTCATTCACTTATTGAATTTATCTCAATGAGCTGTTTACATCATTATACCATTCTTTTCAATGAAACCTATAAAAATGGGGTTGACCCGTTTTATGCATTTCTCCGTAAGACATTTAGCTAATTTGTTTTGTATCTTCTCTTTAATTTTACTGCATTCTTATATATTTTCTATTTACTGAACACATCCTGTAAAACTTAACTCAGGCATCAGGGATCACATTATTTCAAAAGCAATGTGTGTATGTGGGGCAACAAATATTCTTGCAGATGATCTTCTGCCAAATAAGACGCTTAGGGATACAATAAATCGTATTTTGGAGTCTGGTAATAATAGTAGTGCTGAGAATGCTGGCAGCACTTTTCAAGTTCAAGGTATTATGAATGCTTGTCTTTTTGACCATTGATGTGTGAATGAAAATGAATGACTAACGTCATTGTTGTCTTCAAATACAGATATGGAATCTGCTAGATGTCCACCACCGCCTAAGGTTCCATCTCCTACTATGTCTGCTGCATCAAAGGGTGAGCAGAAGCTATCAGCTGGAGACAAAGAAACCCCAATTGCTATGGAGACTGCAGATGCAGGAAAGGTTGTTACTACGGCACAGCAGAGCATCGAAAAAGTGCCGCCAATGGCAAAGGCAGCTGATATGTCTGAAGCTACACTGGAGTCTGTGAGTGTGAAGGAGCCAGCTTCGCAAGGGAGTGCCCCACTGGTGGAGGAAGAAGTGCAGCAGAAGATGGCTTCTGGGGAGGCAGGTAACGGTTGATCCTTCTATGAATACGTTGGTGAAATATTGATGTTGCATGGGTTTATTATCTTTTATTTCAAATTTGTCCTTTATAACGGATGGTTTAAAGTGAATTGTCTAATATTTCCCAATTGTTTACCATGTCAGCAAAGAAAAAGAAAAAGAAGAAAGTTCGTGCACCTGCAAATGGTATGTGTCTTCCGTTTTTTTCAATTTTATCTGGTTCTTTGATGTTTCTTTCTTTATTGCTACTAGTCAATGGGTTTGAAGGTCTAAAATGGTTGACTTGTGTCACAAATTGTTTAATGGCTTAATTTCCTGATTCAGTTTTGGGTGTCTTTCAGACTTACAGTGGAAAACCCCTCAAGATTTTGCAGCTGAGAGCTGTATGATGCCCCTTGGCCCCTCAGCCTATAATCCTCCTGCAGCCTATAGTCCTTACTGGACTGGCATTCAGCCTGGGATGGAGGGATATATGGGTCCTTTTGCAGGTGCTATGCCTTATATGCCTTATGGAATGGGGCCCCTAGACATGCCATTTGGAGGTGTCATGCCTCAGGAACCTTTTGCCGCACAAGGGTATGTGATGCCTGTTGTTCCGCCTCAGAGGTATGCTATCTGAACTCCAATAAATTGCAGTTTTGCCTTTCAACAGTATGGAAAGGATGGATGATATGAGTGTGTCCCTGCAAGTTATGGCTGCTTGCCTGTGTGGAGATGCACTTGATTGTTTGCTTTATAGAATGAAAGCATTGTCTTGCAAGTTTACTAAACAGACCTTGTTCTCCATTTTGCAGGGACTTGGCAGAGTTTGGAATGGGAATGGGAATGGGAATGGGAATGGGGATGAATGTTCCACCACACATCATGAGCAGAGAGGAATTTGAGGCTCGAAAAGCTGATGTGAGAAGGAAACGTGAAAATGAGAGACAAGGTGAAAGGTAATGATACAATAATAACTGTATGATCTATTCTTTTTTTCATTTTTACGTTTTGTAATCTTCTGGAAAAAAACCAAGGGAATTGTTTCCCAGTTTTGTTTCCTATAATCTACAAAATTTGCTTGCTATCTATTGCCACTTTATGAGTAATTGTTTGCAAGTTTCTCTTGCCTTCAGTTACATTGTATTCAGTCAACACCTATTGTTTAATGATTGAGTAGGTTTAATAAATGTCCTTCTGCAGGGAGTTTTCTAGAGATCGAGAATATGGTAGGGAAGGAAGCAGCGGTGGCGATGCTTCTTCAATGAAATCAAAATCTGTATGTGTTTTTATTGGCCAAACTTCATTTTCTTCTCTTTTTGTGTTCTGCGGCGGGTTTCTCTCATGGTTCAGAGCAACTAGTTGGTTAGGTACCACCACCATGGCAAGAGAATACTTGTTTGCCAAGATAACTTTTTCTTTCTCAATCTGTTGCCGCAGTTAGGACTAAATAATCTGGATATCAGCTAATTGGATGCTTTGGATCTTTACCATCTTAATTTGTATGTCATTTAATTTTAGCATTCATAGAAACACTTTTGAGACCTCAAGCTAGGTTAGTGTCACCATGCCTGTCCAGTGGACTGGGTCTTCCTTTTCAACATGGGAAATCTCCTATTTGCAAAGAAATTGCTTTGTACTCACTTTGGGAGAAAAGCAAGGTTTAGGAATATATTTTATTGGCAATTGAAATTTTGTCATCCTTGGAACAATCCTCTCTTTTTGAGTAATTAGCAAATGTTCGAATACTGGTAAGCTTGGGATTGCGAGAGGAGCGGCAGATCTGCGCACAGAATGGGTCAGGGTTCGTCGTTTGGTGTCGAATATTAAATAGTTTACATTTGTTCTGTCATCAGTATACATTATTTATATACACCGATAACGAACGTTAATTTACTGCTTTATAATTTCAAATAATAAGTCAAAACAAGGGGGCCAATTCGATGCTGTTATTCTTTTTCGTCCCAAAATATATTGCGCTCAAATTTTCTATCATTTTTATTTTTGGTTAATCATTGTAAAAGGGGCCTTTAGCGCCACGGAAAAGGAAGTATAAATGTGAAAAATCAGAAATGGTGGGATGGTTGTGGGTTTATTGTCAAATCAATTGCTAGTACTGCTGATTCGGTTCTTATTTTATTTTATTTTATTTTATTTTATTTTATTTTATTTTATTTCCTTTGTGCGCAGAAACCAGTTCCCCAAGTTTCAAGCGCAGACCCCCACCATCACCACCGACACAGGTCCGTGAGATCCTCTCCGGAACCACCACTGCCGCCACCACCGCGTCCCTCCAAGAGAAAGTCTGAACACCACCATCACCTCGAGCGGGACCGGGATTATGACTATGAATACGACCGTGAACGTGAACGGGAAAGGGAAAGAGAGAGGGAAAAGGAGCGGGAACGTGATCGCCACCACCGCCACCATCGTTCAGAGTCATCTTCAAAGCACTCCTCTGAACCACCCAGTACGACCACTAGCAGCAAACCGACTTCAACAGCTGCAGCAGCCGCAGATAAAAAGCACAAGGGGAGTGTGTTTTCTCGCATTAGCTTTCCCGAAGAAGAAGCCGCCGCCGCCGCCAAGAAACGCAAGATCTCGACATCCTCTTCTTCTGAAGCTGTACTCATTGGTGCCTCTGGCCATCAGAAGCTACCGCCCAATACAAATGGGTATTATGACGATTACAAGTCGTCGTCTTCTCATTCTGCCAAGGCATTGAAGACGGCGGCTAGTGGGGGTGCAGACTACGAGTCTAGTGATGATGACAGACATTTCAAAAGAAAACCGTCCAGATACGAACCCTCTCCTCCACCGCCTACGGTTGATTGGGATGAGGAGCCTCGTCTACGACGCAAGCATAATAGATAAGATAGTTTCGAGAGTTGATGAGTTGAGCGACGCACAGATTTTGAATCGGAGGTTAAGGTCAATTGATCAATTGTATCATGAATAATAATTGATAATAACAGTAATATGTTTCCACACGACCCGACGGACGAATAATGTCTGTGCCACGGTTTTTTTTTTTTTAATTAGTTATAACTAATGCTAATATGAAAAGAATCTTTCTGAATTTCATTTTTCTCTTTGTCTCTCTTATCGGGTGGTCTGTAGCCGTTGCGTTTACTTAATCAAAGAAAATTGTAGTCTTTGAGGGTTACGTTTGTTAATATAATTTATAAAATAATTGTTATTAGTTGTATAGTATAGGTAATTAATTATAAAGAAAATTAATTAAATATAATGAAAATTATTTAAATATATTTTTAAAATTTTTTATAATATATATATAATTTATTTATTTATAAAAAATTAGATAATTTTATTAAAATTAAATTTTTTTAAAAAATTAAACATTAAAATTAATTTTAATTTTTAAAATTATTTTTAAATCTTTTGAAAATATTCTCAAGTGTGTCAACCATTTAAACTGTGTTGTAAACTGTGCACGCCTCAATGGAAAGGCATCCATTTGCATAGATTTATTGGATTTAATATTATCATAAAATTTCCATTAAATAAATTCTTAAAATTATATTTTCCTATTAAACCAACAAATAGAAAGCCCATAAAATTTAATAGAAAAGACATGTTTAATTTAATAAAAAATTAATAAAATTTTTGGTTTGCAAAGCTTCCGTCTATCTCATCACTCAATAATGTGGGTATATCCTTGTGAGACCATGTAAATATATTTTTTATTTTGTCGCAACCACTCCAATTTCTATTACTTCTCCACATTCGGTGCGTAATAGCGCTACAAAACTCAATTGCTCCACACTGGGTGGCCATAGTGCTGCAAGACTCACAAATTGGGACATGTTACAACTAATAACCAGATGAATCAAATGTATATGATTTAGAGTTGAGGCACATGATTTAGACAACTTTATTTACGTAATACATTAGAATCTCGGTAAATTAATAACTGTATGATCATGGAAAATGTATTAATTTAGTGAATATTAATATCATAATAAATTAATAATTTATAAAGGTAATAACACATGCATAATAGGAATTTATATGAAGTATAATGGTAGTCTAATCAGAGAATAAATTGATTCTATAGAGTCGACTCTATAAATGTGCAAGATATAATTTTGATTTGATCTTAATAGAATGTATCAATTCTTTAACTGAATTATGTGGTTGGATTATAAGTTTATGATTACATGGTACCTCTTCATAAAATTTATTAGAAGCAATATATACAGTCAATCTCTCTCATATTTCTCTTAACATAACACATTAAATAACATCAGTGGCTTTAAGTGGAAATAGTTTCAAGCAAACAACATTATAAACTTATTTTCAAAAGTCTTGTAAACATACCATATTTATTTAGTTTCCAACTAACTTATTATTAATCTATGTTTTAAATGACTGATATACATTATTTTATAAAAAAAAATTATTATCTAATAAATTTACCGAATTATTAATTTAAGCCATTGCACCAATTTGGGACCAATAAAAATTATTAGCGAATTGAAATTATCAATTTATCAAATATTAATTTAACAACTCTACCGTATATGTTAATTTAAAAAATGATTCTGGATCAAAGAATTCGTTCAATCTTTGATTATTACCCTAGGTGAGCTCTAGTCTGGCCAGCATTGCTACTGCCAATATCCAGAACACTTATCCGTCACTTCCAAAAAGCTCATGACCAAAGAGAATATCACAAAATATCAAGTTATTTTGCAGCAACTGAATAAAAGGAACTGAACTGTCAATTACAGTCTTACAAATACAACTAGGCAATCTCAAATTACTTAAAAGATCAACATCATATGTTTATTCTGACAATCATTCAGCATAACCTAGGATGGACCTGATGAAACACCATGTTCAGATACATATTTCAACAGATTTAACTCAACACCGGTGTTCAACCATCACCAAGAGAAGCCATCGAACAATTTATCCAAGCTGTGATCAATGATTCAGCACCTCAGCAAAGAAACTATATCTTCTGATTCAAGGGCATCAGAACTAAGTTTTCTGAGGCCAAGCATATGAAAAGCAGAGTTCTAATCTAAATTACCAATAGTCTGTGAAACTGCAAATGATGCTGCAAGCATAGCCTGCAAAAACTAAAAAAGGAAACAAATATAATAAGTCTAATTAACAATACAAAAGGCTTGTATAATAAACTGAACATGGAATTATCCAACTGATATCACTCAATTATACCGTACACATAATTAACTGAAGAATGTGACCAAGCAAACAGTTTTACAAGCCTCTGTTTATTTTGTGAACTGAATACTCGAATCCCATATTAAACCATATTGATCAAGTCCATCACCCATAACTCTCCTTCCGGTATAAATTTCCACCCTGTGTCCTCTCTAGGAAAAGACTGATTACTAAGACGTCAATCCACTGTCACCCGATATGAGCAAAAAAAAAAAAAGACATTGTCATTGTCTCCAAATTATTAACAATCTTACTCTAAAAAACTGCTTGAACGTTAACTAATCATTTTTCCAATGACACTCGCACCTAAATTTTCTGCAAACTTCATCCCAGCATCAGAATTCGCTAACTGACCTATGCAACCAAATTTTTAAGTAATCACACCAGAGCTTTCACAAAAGTACTTCTCTTGAGAAAAAAAAAATTTAAGGCTCCGTTTGGCACAATTTTTCAAATAAAATTTATTTAAATAAAACTTTTGTTAATAAAATTTTTATAAATAAAATTTTTACTCAAAAAATTTTAATTATTTAGTTATTCATATAAATTTTTATTAAAAATTTATAAAATTATTTTAAAATAATATTATAATTTAATATTTTTTAAAAAAATTTACAAGTATTATTCTCCAAAATATAAAATTTAATCTTTTGTTAATAAAAATAAAATAATTTATTTAAATTTAAAAAATTCTACCACAAAAATAACTAAATAATAATAAAAATTATGATATGAATCACCATTAAATAAATTATACTAAATAAACACTTTGAACCTAAACATACATATGACTAAATGAATATAGCCAAGGCACTGTAGTAAAAAATTAGAAACAGAATGAAAATATTTGTGGTGGGTGGGGGGGGGGGGGGTGGGTGGTGTTGGAGGAACTTACAAGCTATCTCAGTTGCGGCTGGCAATCATTCCGGTCTTTCGCGCGTAGGCGAAGATACCACCAGCATCAATAACGGGCCCCAAATCACCAATGGGCTTCAACTTATACTCCTTCCCAGTAGTGTGATTAATCAAACGGCTCTCAGCCATTTCAATAGTTACCACATCTCCCGTACTGCACTCCTCGCAAAGCCTTACCTCCGACTCCAACGGATATATTTCCCCAGTCGCAACTGAATTCCTAAAGAATATCCTCGCGTAGCTCTCCGCAACCACCGCCGAACATCCCGCCGCTCCCAGCGCCACCGGCGCGTGCTCACGCGACGACCCGCACCCGAAGTTATCGCCCGCGATTATGATCTTGTACTTTGTTTTTGTTTCGTTGTTGTCGATGAAGCGCGTGGTGTAGGTCGCGGGGAGGCCGACTAAAGCGTAGCCGCCGAGTTTTTCGTATTCATCGGGATTGGATGGGACCAAGGTGAGGTACTCGGCGGGGATGATTTGATCGGTGTCGATGTTGTCGCCGACCACGTAGCAGAGGCCGTGAAAGGTCGTGGTTGGATTGTTGGTGGCTCGTGAATCTGCTGAGACGGCTTTAGGGATTATGGAAACGGCGCGTTGGAAAGTGACGGCGGCCCTTCGAGTCCCAGCGGTGAATTTGAGTGAGTGTGGGATGAGATTGAATAAAGGTTTGGTCTTGCGGATGGGTGAGGAAGTGAAAGTAGAATTTACCCCGAAAGAGATTGATGAAGCCGCCACCATTGTTAAGCCGCCGCTGAATTCAGCTGAAGAGAAAAGCGTCGATTCCTTTTTCTTTTTTCCTTGCTCTCTCTTTCTTATGGTGACGCGTCAGGTTCTCACTTATTTCTTAAATTTAGTTCGGGACAAGGCTTTGGTTTGGCTTTTTCTTAAGTCGCCTGTTCCTGCTTGTGTTTGTACGTTTATTATATTTATTTATTAAAAAAAGTAATTAAAAAATTTAACTTTAAACCGTATAATAATTATTAGATTTAAGTTTTTAATTCTCCATAAAGAATTGTTTCTGAAATTTTTCAGGAATAAAATAATAATGCTAATATAATACAAATATAGCAATTTGTATCCATACAGAAATGCAAATAACATGTTATAAAATTGTAAAAATCATTTATGATAACGGAAATAATTATGCAAGTTAATTTAAATAAATAGATAAAAGGAGTACAGCGAGTGAAGAAATTGAAGCTGTAAAATTCCTACTTACTATTTTACATTCATGAATCATAACGCAAGATAATGGACTCTGATAGGGGCCCAAATTCTATTTACACAGAAGCCCATGTCTTGGCACGCCGTACCTCAAACGACGGTGTCGCAATTGAATGCTACAACATTGGGCATACAATTACAGTACAACTAAAATGGGCGGGCCAGTTTTGGAAGCCTATTGTCCCTCCTTTATAAGCCTTGCGTCTCTCCACGAACCCTATAGCGCTCGTTGTAGGCGAAAACCCTAGTTACACAGATTCTGCGCAGCTCAGCTCAGAGCCAATGGGTACTCTCCCTTCATCTGTGTAATATTAAGAGTTTCTTTGTTCTACTAGAAAACAACGGAGCCATTTACATTATGATTTGGAGTTTTGAATTCTTCCTTCCGGTTTTGCTTTTAATGAGCTTTTTGTGTTTATCGCATGATCTGCGTGGTTGTTCGTTTTCGTCTGCTAGATCATTTTGTTGCAGTAATAAATGAGCGAAGCCATTAATAAGTTTTACTGGTGTTTTCTGAAATCCATTTTGCACTTAATTTTTTTAATTACTTTATAATGTGGATGCCTTCCGACTCAAAACATTTCACTTTGGAAGAATAATGCTTTTGTAGTCTTTGATGCAACATTGGTATAATGCTGGGGTTTGCTTTTACAAATTTTTAATGGGATTAGTTTAAAACAGGGGCTTACAAGTACGTGTCGGAGCTATGGAGGAAGAAGCAGTCAGATGTGATGAGGTTCTTGCAGAGGGTGAGGTGTTGGGAGTACCGCCAACATCCATCGATTGTTAGGGTTACCCGTCCCACTCGACCTGACAAGGCTCGACGCATGGGTTACAAGGCCAAGCAGGTAATGATTATCTTCGTCTTTCCCGTATAAAGCTGCTTTTTTTTTTTTGGGTGAGGAGTGGGGATTGTATTTGTTGTTTGGATTATCAGGAATGTGATCTAGGTGTTCATATGCTCACCCAAATTCAAAATCACAATTGATAGTTTAACTTGGTGCCCATGGAGAAGTGGTTTATTACTTTTGTGTTGTTTAAATACAACTAGGGCCTTTAAAGATATCAAATCCAAGATGTTAGCAGTCAATTTTCAATTTTTCAGCACTGGCCTGGATGATTGGTTTCATTGTGGTCATGCATTCTTCCATTTATTGCTCAGCTGTAAAAAATGAAGTGACCTGCTTTATTCTTGCTGGTTAAGCGGCTCCTTGATGTGCTGATGATGGGTTGCTTCCTGAGACCAGCTACATTAAATTAACAGTAGATCATCTGACCAAGTGGATTCTTTTTGTTTGAATTTCACTGTTGTCTCGATCCGATACATTATTATGACAATATTTTGTTCTTGTTTCATCTCTTTTCTTTTTTTTCACATGTATATATTCACTGTTTGTTTTGTTGGTGCTTTCTTAAATTATTCCTTAGTTTATTGATACATTAGTCACACTTTTCCTTTTCATGTTTGGATCAATGTATGTGCGATCTAACTTCCGTCTTTCTTGGTCTATTAACTGTGTCTGTTTCGTTTTGTACTGTTCAATGGTGAATGATTTTTGAGGATTCTTCATTTCCTCATTATTGTCATTCCCTCATGTCTTGGTTTAATGAGTTATGGTTAACTTTTTTTTTTTTTTCAGGGTTATGTTGTTTATCGTGTGCGGGTAAGGCGCGGTGGTCGGAAGAGGCCTGTTCCCAAGGGAATTGTGTATGGTAAACCCACAAACCAGGGTGTTACCCAACTGAAGTTCCAGCGTAGCAAGAGGTCTGTTGCAGAGGAGCGCGCCGGTCGCAAGTTGGGAGGTCTTAGGGTTCTCAATTCTTACTGGATCAATGAGGTTTGCAGTCTACTCTTTATGTCCTCATCCTTTAGACTTGTATTGTTAGTTTTGTTTGTAATGACTTTGTTTGAAACAGGACTCCACTTACAAGTACTATGAGGTGATCTTGGTTGATCCTGCTCATAATGCCATCCGTAATGACCCAAGAATTAATTGGTTATGCAATCCTGTCCACAAGCACAGGGAACTCCGTGGTCTTACTTCTGCAGGCAAGAAGTACAGAGGTCTACGTGGAAAAGGACACTTGCACCACAAGGCTCGTCCTTCGCGAAGGGCCACCTGGAAGAGAAACAATACTCTTTCCCTCCGTCGCTACCGTTGATATTGTTATGGTTTCAATGTTTTATCATCAATCGAGAGATTGTCTGGAGGATGTAGGAGTTGTCATTTTGAGTATTTTAGAGGTTGAAATACTATGGAACATTTTTTATTTTGAAACCTTACATTCTAAATTAAGACATTTGTGCTTCTTAAGTCTACAGTGAATTATAAGAGCCTTAAATGTCTCCTACTGTTTAAGGTCTTGTTGAGTATTTGTTTCATCACTGCTGTGATTTATCACCTCTTGAACTAGCAGATTTTAAGTTTTGGCTCAATTTTCGATTATGAACTCAGCTCAGCTTCGTGCACAACCAATTTTTTCTGCTGCGGTGCCTGGGATTGTGTTTTCTAGATTGCTTTCATTTCTAATCTGACAGGTAATCCTTTGAGAATTTCTCTGAACTTCTGAATGACCTGGCAATGGCACGGATTGAATTTTATTAAAGGCTGCGAAATGTCGATGGAAATGCTTCATAATAAGCTTGTGCTTGCTTATTTGTTATTTTTATCTTTTTCAACCTTTTGGCTGCCAAGCCCTGCGATGCCCCATTAGAAGCACAAAGTCACAAATTTAAGCAATTCTCTGAGGGTTCTCCTTTTTTCACTTTTGACACTTGAAAATTTCTTCCCACTAAATTTCCAATAAATGTCAAATTAAAATTGGCATGAATAGCAGATTTTATTTTGGTGCCTCAGGACTTACAATGGTCATGGTTAATTCCCAAGGAAAAGTGTTTCACGGCTTACTATATCCAACCCCACGGCCATTGCCATCCTTTTCAGGGAAGGTTCCCAAATGATCCGAGTAACTGTTTTGTTTTAGTCAGAAACTTTAGATCCTTCCATCAATGAAGCTCTCTTTCAGATTCTGCAATGCATGTCGGATTGATTCCTCATCTTGTTTGGAGTATTTTAAGCATATTAGTCGTTGAGCCACATGGTAAAGCATCTGAATTTGTTTATATTGCAGGCAGTTTATTTCCATTCGCTTTACTTCCTGTGCATGAGCAATATTAGGGAGCAGACTACCATACTGACAAGCTCAATAGCAGGGACGACAAGGTTTCTGCACTCCATAGTTTGAATGTTCTGACGTGCGAATTCAAAAATAGAAGCTTTTTTGTTTGTTATCTGACCACTACCACTCTAAAGCGTTGGTCACCATTTATAAAGTGAGAGACAACAAAGAACACAGATTGCAGTTGACGTGAAAAATTAAAAGCTTGGTATCTGCTCAAATAGAAATTGTTACCTGCTCGGTGATCCTTGACGTTATGCTTTTGGCTGTCTCAATCATGGGGCTTGGTAATCCTGCTACCTCGGCTAATAGAAGGCCATAGTGTGGGACGTGTCTTGGGCCATCCTTGAGTTGAAACTAGATCAAGTTAAATTGGTATCAGTCACTGGAAGCAGCCAGAATATAAAAATAGAGTGAGAAAACCAAGAAAATGCCACCTTGAAATCTAAACGGTTGTTTTTTATAACAACGTAGAAATGAAGAATTTTCACATTTGGATAGATGGTTGCCAACTCTGATAAGTTCTCCATATGTGAGGCAAATATAGTATACCTGATAATTACGGCAGATACATTAATCCTTGAAAATAAAAGTTTGTCACTTTGAGAAACCTTCAAGGATGAGACAGAACCACAACAAGAGTTAAAAATCTGACTTATTTGATGGGAATCAATAAGTGTATGCCTAGTTTTTCATCCACAAGAAAAAAGACTTCAAAGTCATCTCCGGCTTCAAACCAGTGTTACGGATAACATAGCAAATGAATAGACCACAACTTTACAGTTAGCTTACATTCTATAATTCTACATGTTGAAGGAAAGGCTGCCCCTACAGTGAGCATGCAGTTACACACATATATCATGAATTATTCTGTGAAATCTAACAGATATGTGGCATGTTCAAAATTCATGTATAAGGAATAAAAGAAAGCAAAGCCCACCATGAAATGGAGAATATTTTAGCTGTCTCTAGCAGATTCATATGCTTTTCAACTTTAGCAACATATCAAAGATATGTAATAGGAATGTCAGAAAAGCGATTACACTTTGAGTGATAAGAGATGCTCACAGCAGCTCCATGCAATTGCAAATCCATCAGAGGAAGAAGTAGCCCTTCCAAGCTCATCCATGACAATCAGACTCCTAAGCAATGAAAAAGATTTTTTAAAACTCTTCCATATTGCAAGCAAATCAGGCCATCCTTTAGTGTTTTACCTTTCAGACACATTCTGCATAACAAAAGCTGTTTCTTTCATCTCTGTCATGAACTGTAGCACAAGTAATTCATAAAACAACTAATCTTTTCGGTCAAATCTACAACATAAATTGATTGTGCATTGACTGCAAGCAGGAAAGTTTTTTTTTTCATACTTATACAGACTTCATAAATCTAATAATGAAACCAACACCATCAAACTTCTAAAAAGCAGTTAAACAAATTCAAGGAAAATAAAAAGGAGTCTCTGGAACAGGAAAAAAAAATATTTTCCATTAACTTTGGTTAGGTCGAGGTGATATATAAGAGAACAGAGTGAAGAGTCAGCAGTAGTGGAGTTTGGAATCACACCGTGCTAGAGTTTGACTCAAGATTATCCACTGTACCCATCCTTGTAAATATGCGATCAACAACCCTTATCGTTGAGAAGTGAGCTGGAACATAACATCCAATCTGCGCAAGAATAACTATGAGACAGACTTGTTGAAGATAAGTGCTCTTTCCGCTCCTGTGGGAAACAATAAATAGTATCAAACGGAAGGAATACCAAGTCCTAAATCAGAATATTCTTTAACCAGATGTGGAAAAAAATATCTAGATAGAAGGTAAAATTTATGGGGACCAAAAAAAAAAAAAAAAACGCAATGGACTCCAACTCCATGCAGGAATACATTCATACATGTTTGGACCTGTGACAATCACCATGTTTGCTGCCTCTGAAATGAAGATATTATTGGGCTGTAAAAGAAACAATCAATCAGGAATTAAGAGCTCCCTATAGTTTCAAGAAAAATCAAACAAAGAAAAATTTGTAAACTATTATATTAGAAATAGCCTCAACAGAAAATTACATAAACGTTAAATTAACGTACAATGAAGTCATTATGTATGCTTTCTAGGATAGGGTGTCTTCCACCATCAATTGCAAGTGGGCCATTCTCTGTGTGACATGATCAAGCATTCACTACTCTCAATTCTGAAGGGCAGAAAAAAAGATGCAAAAAGAGAAAGTTGCTAACCCGTAAAATGTGGTCTAGTATATCTGTCAACAGGCTTAGTTGATATTGTATGGGCAAATGAATTAACAATCATATCCAAAAGGCACAGGACCTCTGCAAGCAGTGTGAGCACAGAGACATCCTCCCTTACGGCATCTAGCAATGCTGCATGTAGATAAAAATTTAATGCAAGTACCCTCTGAATTATCACAATATTCTGAAGGAAAAAAATTACAAGATGCCACAAGAATATATAGTCAAAAACTTTAATTATGTTTGGAGGATATGCTATTATATAGCTGTAAAGGTATGTAAAGAATTTGTTATGTCAAATGCATGGTATCAGAGAACAACATAGGAAGACACTAGTCATATCTCATCATCCTCTCACTAACCATTACTGAACTAACCCATTTATCCATATCAACTCAACTAAAGGAGAACATGAAGAACAAATACAGCAGCCAAGTTTTGCAGTTGGCCATTCTCCCCAACACTAAATAGAACATTAGCTAGCAACTGAAAATCCAAATGGGAAAATGATAATTTTCTTTGATTTCCTTTGTATATCCATCTTGCATGTAGAAGTCTGTTGCTTAATAAAACAGGCCTCATGCATCAGGAGGCAAGAGCTTGTGAAGAAATTAAGCACTTTACAAATGGAAGTATTTAAGAATTCATGAATATCAAGGGTTAATTTTGGTTTACTCTCAAGTATATTAACTATTCTCAAAATATCCCAAAAATTAATTGTAAATCTCAACTTATCTTTAATTTTCATTTATAAACAAAATATTTTTCATCATCACCCGATTAATTTGTCCTTGTCTTTTGAACAATGATTAGGGGCAGGTTGAGATTTATAATAGTTTGAGGGTATTTTGTGGATAATCAATTTATTAAGAAAGCAAACTGAAATTTATCCTATTATAATGAACTTAGTAAGTCTATCACAACCTTCCAGGCACATTTCTGTTCGTATATAGCACTCGCCAGCTGCAGACTTATTTCTGACATTCAACTGCAAATTTCATGCAATAAAGCAAAAGATATGAAGATATATTTGAGATGGAAATAATAATTTACTGCCCAAGAAATACATACACAAGGTAACATACTGATATTAACACAAATAAAACTACATGGCCTCACTAGCTTGTGTAGAACGCCAGGTGTTGCTATATATTCTCATTATGGTCCACCTTGATTTTCAGTAAATAAAAAGCTGACATTAATCGACACATCAGAAACTTTCATCAAAAACCATTTTTGAATACTATCAAAATCACATAAAGCAAGAAGTTAAGAACATGCTGCATTTTAAGTTGGTCTGCTAGGATTTTTACTATTTTCCTAATATATGTTCTTCACCAGCAGTGTCATGATTGCAACCTGAAATTTATTTCCAGCACTTACAGCCAAAATTGATATTCCTACCAAACTCACCAATGGTTACAAATCCCTGAGCATACCTCTTGCTTAAAATAAGATATATGCAAACTTAATTGGCATGTAGTACAATCATCCACCACGTTATTACACTGATTAAATATGCGGTTTCAAACCAGATCATCAACCACTACTTATGGATATGTACTTGTTCAAATGGTATTAATACTTACAGAAGCGAGTTCCAAAGTTGAGAAATGTATGTTGTTTCCGTGTTTAACGACCTAATTAATGACATAAAAAATACATAAAAATCAGAAATAATTAATGTGGAGATATCCATACATTCAGAGCAGATTGTTGAAGGCTTTTATTTGTAACCTGAATGAACTTGCTGGGAAGCTTTCCTTGAATGTCTTTATGTGGAATGCTTAAGTAAAAGCCTTGCCTAGTGTTGAAAGGGAGCTTCAAATTTGGCAGCTTGAGTTCTTCACGATACTTGTTTGCAAGATTATGTATAGCTGTCATTTTAATTTGGATTAGCTGTAGAGAGGGACAAATAAAAAAGGAAAAAAGAAATTGTGAAAAAGATAAAAGGGGACGATATTTGATTACATAGCTTGTTAACAAACCTTCACTGGTGTCACAAAATGATCTCCGAGCAATATCCAGAAGACCATCAATTCCAGCCTTAATAGCAAAACACTGCTGAGTGCGAGCAACAAAAGGAACCCGTGCATGAAGCACATCTTCATCAATTACCTCTCCAATTCTACATAAAGAAAAAGAAAATAGAGAGTAGATATTTTTCAGAAACAAGCCAAGTTAATTATTGTCAGCCAAGTCGTGATAGCACTTAAATGGTAGTATTCATACAACAATGTAAAACTACAAATGAGAAAAGAGCTTAAAACTATAGCATAAACTAATGACACACTGGTATTTATAATATTATAGACTTCTAATCTCAACAGAATCAGGATGTGAAACTTCGGTAGTATCAGACAGAAGTATTATCACGATCGTCACTACCATCATTATCATATAAATTTGGTTGAACTGGTTACATTTGAGGACACATCTTTTTCCCTCAATTCCTTCTATTTGATCATATCCTCTCAGAATTTCATTAGTTTTAGCAGATGCAAGAAAGAATTTCAGCAACTTAATAAACCATGGTTATCATTTTCCTGACTGGCCAATAAGTTTAAAATAAACTTCTATTCAATTGGACTAATGATGCAACAGCAAAGGGCTTCATAATCGCAACGTCAAAGTGATATTTGGACTTTAAAAAAAAAAAAAATCAATGTTCACTAAAGATATAATCCTAAAAATTTATAAAGACTTAGAAGAAGTGACCTCAGAATGACAAAGGATATGTTTTTAAGTAACTGATAAAGCAGAGGGAATGGTCTGTGGCCATGGAAGACAAGCTTTTGGGAGAAAGGATAAACAAAAGGTATTAATCTTTATTGAAATAAATGTAAGAGATGTTGTTTACATGTTAGCAACATATGCATACAGAGAACAGCATACAGTGCCATGAATGGGAGATTGATTTGCGACATACCTTTTTTTAAGGGAAGCATACTTCTCATTTTCACACACTGACTTGTATATGTTTACAAGAAGAAAATTTTGTGCGTCCTTAAGCACCTAGATTATGAAAATCATGGACGCAAAGATGTGTCTGAGTTGGGTTAGAATCACTAAGTACACAGGAAACAAATAAACTGACCTTCGCAAGTAAAGGCAAGGCATCCAAAGCTGTTTTAAGTAGAATAATACTTGAAATCAATGCTTGGCTCTTCTTAGCATTATCAACATCCAAGACCTTACTTGTAACTTTCTTCGGTTTGAAGCAGAAGTGACAAAGTACCCTATCTGAGAGAGTTTATGATTTTACATTCAGGAAAATGAAGCAAAAAGTCTCCAAAAGAAATGAACTGGGAATCTAGCATTTCTTTAGATATCTCTTCCTTTCATTTCTGCTTACCAGTCTCTTTCGGAAACTTACGCAGGACCTGAGAAAGTCCGAAGAACAGTTGTTCATTGCTCATCAGCTCATCCTGGAATCAAATATGGAGAAGGACATGTTATGGCTTTAAAACATGTTAAATCAGAAACTAGATTCAAATAAGCAATTGTGCAGCGACTAGAAAGTTAGCAAAAATTAAAATGATTACTTCATTCAAGAATTTAAGCAGATATATGCTAGTTAATTGTTTCAATCCTGGAATTTTAGATCCAGCTGGTTAAGAAATTCAACCTAAGCTATCAGCACCATAATGCCAATTGTTTTGGTTCTGCTAACAATAACAAACTTTGAGAATGATGAGGGTTAAACATGTCAACTCATGTTGCTTGTGTTTCTATACTACGTGCATGTGGTTAGCAGCATCTTTTCCAGAGTCATTTCCCTCCTCCACAACGGAACCAAAAAAGTAAAAAGGAGCAGAAAATGACTGAATAAATTAAGCAGAACTAATTCAATAGGAATGTGACTGTTCAATCACAACAGCACAGCATAAGGGCAACATTTCATTCAAACAGTTATTCTTCTTTCATAAGTTGATGGGCATGATGAGCAAGGAAGAGTAGAATCTCTACAGTAACATAAACATGAAAGGACAACTGAGAATGGTTTAAGACTAAAGTTGTCTTAAACAGAAAGATTATTTATTGTAGCTCCACTAGAATAGTCAGAAAACCTACAAAAGCAAAACTAACCAGGCAGTCCAGACGGGTGTCGATTGTTTCGATGTCCTTTAAAGGCTGTAACAGATTGGCACGAAGTAGTCTTGTTCTTAAGAAGAAATACCATAGAGCACTCGTTAATAATTTTTATCTACAAAAGTTGCGAAGAGAAAGGGGGGGGGGGCAAGAAAAAAAAGAAGGCAGGAAAACTTTCACTTGCTATGCGCTCATCATTAAAGTGCATTATGATTTATGAACAATCCTCTGCACCTGCTTCCCCAGACCCAAAAACAGCTAATTTGTATGCTTATGTGCTTATGCACATATGTATAACACAGTGAGGCGTTATTTACGCAGAAAAAAAATGAGTCGATATTTGCAGAAATCAAAAAAGGAAACATTTGAAACAGCTACCAATAGACAAGCTACATCAGCGAACTTATCCACTGGCTACATACCCTCCAATGGTTTTAGTTGTCTTGAGCATATGGAACAGACTTCTTTTCTTGTTGCTTGTGCCCCAGAGGGCGGAATGCAGTGGCTCAATGATTTCCAAATTTTGGACACTGCCATAAAACTCAACTGATAAATTACCAAAAAAGCAGAAGGGGAAATCAAACTTCAGCTCTGATTTCTAGTAGAAGTTATCCTGGTGAAATATCAATTCTCTCTATTCTAAATTATCAACATAAATCCGATTAGCATAATATAGGCTGTACTAAGTAAAGCCTTCTAGAAGGGAAAGCAAGCGTACCTAGTAGCATCAATACTCATGTGGTCAAATGATCCGTTAAAAGTAACCTGAGAAAAATGAGATGCAAATAATGGTAAAGGATAGCATCCTTCCCAAAACAGAGGAAAATTTACCAAAGACTCAAGAGAATAAAAGCCCTTCACAGAAGGTTATCTGGCATCATACATCCATGCCATTCATTTAAAGAAAAATCTGCATAACTACAAATCTATGTTGAGATTAAAAATTCTCAAAGGGGCATGCTAAACTTGCACATCTTAAAGAAAACTCTCAATGCACACATAGAAATACACTCGAAGACAATCCTTAAGAGTAATATCTTATAGTTGGAATAATCTGTTAATGTAAGTAAAGAGACACATAAAATAACAAGCGGTAGACACAGAAGAAGTTTTTCTGATAAAGACTGATTCACATAATATATTTTGCCAAATATTCAGCACAAGTGTTTTCTGTCATATTATTTTTTCTCAAAAACAAACCATTATAGCTAAATATTGACAAGAGATGTTTCCACCTGCAGAAAAAGTAATCAAAAACATTAAAAGAGACTTCTCATGGTCAACAACAAATTTTATAAAACACATACCGACAAAGAATGGTTTGTGACAATGACCCTTTTCTCTGCTTCTATCCTGTGAATGAAATTGAAACTTTTCAAAAGCAGAAAAGTGAAGGAGGTCCACAGAACAAGATTTGCACAAGACAGTTGCTGAAACTGCAATATTACAGAATAATTCAAAGCAGTGACATTATTTGAGGCCATCCATGGATGTAAACCGAATGCAACATCGCATGATCACATTGCACATGTAGAAGTGTTTCAATGTGCAGATTTGGACATTAGGGTATTGTACTTTAAGATGAACATTAACACTTTTATACCTTGAAGAGGGAGTTATGGATTTGGAACAAAAACATACATTTTTTCCCCCAAATATGTAAAAATAAACTTCTGATACCACTTTATAATAGCTGCAGCTGCGGCCAGACAGAGGTAGTACTGCTTGTAATATGTATCCAAACTAAGCGCAGAGGGCTCCTTGGCCGCTAAATTTTTAATCATCACAGCACCCTGGAAGAGTAAGCACAATGACATTTTCATTAAAAAGATACAACCGTTGGCACCCACAGTCTAAAGCACCTGTCAAGCGTGAGTGGTATAACCTTGGTGTCATCAAAGCAACCACGAGCCATAACTACCTGCTTGAATCAACTGCTGGTATTAGTCAGTAAACATGTAAATATGTACTCACGTTATTGTACATTCTTCCTTCATCACGTGAACACAGAGACAGGCATGCAATTACATTTGTTGAGAGAGACAGGAGCTACAAATTTAATTGTGAAGGGTCATCACCTTTCTGACTGAAGGATAAAATCGATCCATCAGCTCAGATACTCCAACCATACCATCAGGTGCCAATTTGCTTGGAGAAACAATGATGACAGTGGGATCATAAAAGTGCAGTAAAGTTTTTGTGTTCTGATATGAGCTGCTGGTTTCAATATACTGAGAAAGATGCAGTGCAGCAGACCTCAAGTCAAAAGCAGCTACTCCGACCTGTTCAGACAATTGGTCTTATACTCGAGCATTATGTACCTAAGTAGAAATCTAACTAATCTGGGAGATTCATTGAGAAACATTAACTACTAAGTAAAGGTATTTTATTGATGGTGCAAAAATTGGAATAAAGATAATTATTCACAGATTTGGAATTTCAAAGAGCACATTCCAAGCTTTTTAAATGTTAAAATCCAACCCAGGCAATGGAAACAAATGTTAATCATTCCTTTAAATTTTCAGCCTGAGTCAGTATCATTTGTAACACAGTATTGGAATAAGGAACAGATTTTAGCGTGCAATACACTGCAACTCTGGTGCTTGGAAAGTTGGCATCATAGCAGAAAATCTATATACAATACTATAGGAACCGTAAGCTAGTTAAGAAGAAAAGATCTCTTCTCTTTCCAGGTGGATGTTAAGTTTAAATTTTTGGTAATAACTAATAAATCCATACACTGCAATTTCAATTCAAAACCTCTGCTAGGAATCAGAAGAAGACTGGATCCACAAACTTGGCTCTCGGAATGGACATGATGAAACAACCAAGAACATTCTTGCAGTCCAAATTGAGAGCATTATTGATCATTTTTAATTATTAAATTTATATTCCGAAATTTAATGTCTATTGTTTGGGTTTCTGTCTATCAACCATAAATACATTAGAAAGTCGACAACCATATACAGTATAGAAACCGCCTTCATCCTCGGAAGATGTTCGTTAATTTCCATTTAAGATTCTCAAAAGAATAACACGCAGCTGCGGCTTCAGACTTAAAATAGCCAAAAAAATTCGAAAACACGACCTAAGATTTTACTCTCCAGTCACTGCAAGAATTTATCGATCTTCTTATTTTGTAATTGTTATCCAAATTAGAACACTATAGATGGATAAATAAGCCCTAGAATTTGAAAAAGAAAATTAAAATAAACATTAGGGATCATATTGAAATAAAATCACATGCAATCATTTTAGCAAAATATCTTTTAAAAGAAAATAAAAACTTAATTAAATATAAGAGCAAAAAGAAATATAACAGAATAACAACACCGATATTATTTTTTGATGTGAAATTAGAACTAGAGACTGAATTAAACGAAGCAAGAATCACGATCGTGGTGGAGATTAATGTGAACAAAGCATTCTGTGGTATTCGCGTCTAATGAAGAAGCGAAACGCAAACAGAATTATATTTTGCTCTAGTGCGTTTTCTCGAGGGCAAACGGAGAGTACCTCTTTAGCTCGGTTCTGGATGAGACCAGTCACGAAGCTCGATTGCTCTCCTGCGTCGTCTTCCATTTCGCTCCTAAATAAAAAAAATTCAAGTTATGCAAATGCGCGGCAATTCGCGGTATTTATAGAAGTGAATATGGCTAGCGTCATTGCTAAGTGGAACAGCGTGCGTAGGTTACTTAAAACGCGCACCGAGGATTCACTTAAAATTTAGAAACGCGGGAAGCGGGGCTAACTGCTAAGTCGCCAACGGTCTAAACAGGTAATTTGAAAAAAAAATCCAAAATTGGAGATATTACGATATGATTTAAAAATTTGAAATATGGTATGGATTTATCTCACGAATAGTTTGAATATCACATTTGTTTTAATAATCCTTTGGCTGAATTGATCTTAAATCTAATGTGAAGTTAGATATGACAATGGAATGAGGTAGGGATGGAGAGATTTATCTTTTAAAAATTTTATCTCTATTACCCACCCTATTACTTAATAAATTTAGTAGAATGAGGATAATAAATTCTTATATAGAGAATGATTTTTCTATTTGATGTCGAGCAAGAAATTGAGAAAATCCTAATTAGATTGAAATTTATAATATTTAAAAATATTTTAATTAATTTGTATTTTAATTTAATTTAGTTTCCTTATTAATTAAGGTTTAGAACTTTTATTTTCATTTCTAGTTTAGAATTTTATTTTCTTTATACTTCATAATTTAGGATAATTATTGCTAATATAAATAGCCCTCTCTTGTAACCCTTGAAGATAAGATTTTTGAGTTTAATAATATTTAAATTTTTAAATTTTTATGTGAGTATCTGAGGTTAGTTAATTTTCAGTATTTCACGAAATCAATCAATTTTAACCTCTAAATTCATGGTATTCTTTTAAATTAACGTGAAATTAATTGTTCTTTTATCCGAGCATTCTCTAGAATCAAAGAAATATTTTTAACATTAAACTTTCGCTGCATTACTATCTCGCCTCATTCCTCATTTATTCATTTTAAAGTATGTATACATAATTTTAATAAATTAAAAACTAGAAATAAAATCATTACCATATTATAAAGTAGTTAAAATTAAAAAAATAAAATAACATCTTGAAATGATATTAGAATTAAAAAATATTTGAAAAGAACAATACTTTAAAAGAGAAAACAAATATACTTTGGGATTAAATAAGAATTATATTATAGTTTTTTTATAATTTGTTTATATTAAGTAAAAATAAAAAAATTATTAACCGACATTATAATTGATAAAATAAAAATTAAAAAATACTTCTATAATGGAGATTGGAATGAGGTGGAGTAGAAAATACAAAATCAAACCTTATAGCATTAAAAATTTTGAGATTATTTTTCCACTTATTTTTTAAAATTTATTTAAAAATCATTCTATTTAAAGTAGCTCCCTTAGAGCATCTCCAAAAGAGTGTTCAAATAAAATTATATTTTTTATTTGAAGAGTCATGTTAGTATTAAACACTCCAAAAGACACGTAAATTTAGATTCTTTAAATAAGATTTATTTCTCACTCTTCAATATTGCCGAGTGAGTTTTTTCCTCTTTTATTAATATTTTATTATTATTTATTAAAAAGATACAACTGCTATAATTATAATTTATGTTTCATTTGAAAAACATAACAGTAATTAATTAAAATAACTGCTTTAGAAAGAATAATTTAATTAAAATAATATTAATTTGTTTTAATTTAATGAATCTTTTTAAGAAAATTATATTTTTCTATTCACTTACTTATCACATTAATAAATAAATTAAAATTTAAAAAATAAAATTTAAATAATTTTATAAAGATAGTCTTAGAACCTCAAACCCGTTGAAAATTTTGCCTAATTACCAAGGCAGGGTTGAGTCTCCCCACTGGCCATAATTTATAAAATCAATAATCACAGATTAAAATAAATCAAATCCGCGAGATCGCAGCCCGCAGCACATTTGTACTCGCGCCAGTGTATAGTACTATGCCTTATCGGTACATGAAGACATGAAGGGAAAGTGGGAAACAAAATAAGTGAATTGAAGATCCGTGGGGACAGAAGATCCACAATATTGTAAACTAGCATTTGACATTTTTTTTTTCTTCTTCCAAATTATTAGGCAACGCGGAAGAATAACAGTGTTTTGCTTTTTGAACTTCAGGAAAAGGAGGAGGATCACAGCCACAAGAAAAAAGAATCACCAACAGTGACATTTATTCATTTTGTTTAAACCTCAAGCAGAAACTTTGCAATTAAGTTCTTCCATGACTTCCTCAATTGTAATAAACCGGCCCTTTTCAATGGAAAGCTGTGCCGCAACTCCTATAGCAACTGAAATCAAGCCGTCCTGTAAATCCACAACAGGGACTTTTGCTCCTTTGGCTCTGATTGCAGACAAGAAGTTTAGGTGCTCCAAATAGCTAGATCCGTGATGCAGCCCCTCATATCTGGAAAATAAATTGATTTCTATCTTCATTCAACAATACCAAAAAAATAAAAATAAAACTGAGGGAAAACAACCCACTTTATTCGGTCATCTTCGACTTTTAAAGTTTGGACATTTTCTCTCCCAGCCTCACGTGTGGCAAACCGCACAATACTCTCGGGGACAAAGGCCTCACCCTGTTTGCAAACGGATAGTATGAATTAAATTTAGAATCGGGAAGAACATACTACTTGTAAATGGAATCAATTGCAAAAGATGCTAACTGATGGTTGAAAAATGATGCAAGAGACTGTGTGAGGTAGAGAATTGTACCTTTCCAATGTTACCAACAACAACTATTTCTTGCTCATTCTTGCTCCCTTCAGCAAACATGCAAAGGTCAAGCATCCCTCGAGAACCATTTTCAAACTCGACGATAACATATGCATTGTCAATAATGTCTGGTACCTGAACCGTAGCAAGAATTGTTAAAAGCAAGACCGAGTAAACAGCTGAAAAATTTAGTTGTCCAAAGGTTGAAACAATTCAAATTCCAAGATAAAAAAAAAATGATGAATAAAAGCCCAAACTTGTATTCGGAACCTAAAATCATTATGCTAGAGCACTTTCCAGATTAAAAATTTATTGAAACCAAAAAAATTGATATCCTAACAAATGGAAATATTACAAATGTCAGCACTTAAAAGATAACACAAAGTTGCCTACGTGAATGGACTAAATAAGACAATGAATCGATAAAAAGACACTTTGACTCTTCGTAGATGCAAAAGCCAGTTCGGTATCAATATAAAAGCATATCTCTTTTTTAAGTATTGATTCTGTAATAGGATTTTTATTTAGCCTCCTAAACACAGGGGCTAATTTCTGCACTTGAGCAAACAATTGCAAACCAATTGCAGAGTGACGGTTCATTCCCCCCACCCACAGTAAATGAGAATCTGCTTTCTGAATCCCTCATTTATAACTTTGCTTTATCCATTATTTTGCCTTAACTAACATAAAGTTCCTTTGTTCCCATTTCCTGTCAACCTCCATAAATACTATGACCTGTAACTAAACAAGTCTCCAAACTTCTGCAAGAAATGTGAACTTTATGTTCTCTTTATCAGATAATGAAATACCAATCAACAGAAAGTTACCTTTCCATTGTACATCTCATTTTTGTGATTCACATCCACAGCTCCAGAAGCCATCACACGTATGGGATTAGTACCTACAAAGAGTCTCATCAGATCAAAGAAGTGGCAGCACTTCTCTACCAGAGTGCCCCCTGTGTTCTCATTGAACCGATTCCAATTGTCGACCTAGAAAATGTGCAGACCAATAAGATAAAAGGCTAGAATGACAACACAAATTTGAGTTGCACAATTTACCTTAACCAAGAAAGGAAAACGATGTTCTCGGATTGCCACCATCTTCACTTGTCCAATAGATCCGCTCTTAACTATTTGTATCAGCTCAGCAACAGGAGGAATGTATCTATACTCTAGTCCGACTTGAACCAGTATATCTGGTCTCTTCCTGGCAGCATCAACAACCTATTTCCAAAACATAACAAAATTGATCAAATATTTCAGAGGGGAAAAGAATAAAGATCAACACGCATTCAATAATAATAATAATCATAATAATCCCTTTCTGACTTTTATCCCTTCTTCACAAGTTATCATATTTTTACTAACATGATGGGTTTTTGTGTTTTGAGGGTTTATTAAATATTTCAAAAGAAACAATGTTGCAAGAACAAATCTCTCCAGGACCGTCCATGTTAGCTTTTCTGGCAACAATGCGGAGAACAATCACAACTGTTACCAGAGCCGTACAAGAAAGGAGGTTATTCTTGAACCTACACTATGCTTCAAATTGATGAAAAGTTTGTGGTCGTCGAATCTATACAAACACATTTTAGACAATAACAAGGTGTAACAGCCCACTGCGTAGATTCGTGAATCATATAACATATTGATGATACCGTAAGAAAACAACCGGACGAAAACATCTGTGTATCCTGCTTTGGACCATATTTATGTCAACTTTCGATAAAATTCAAAAGCATGTACAAACAAATTCAACGAAAACGCAGGAATCTTCAATTGCAACATAGTTAACATCGTTGATTTGGTGAATCACTATAATGAAAGCTTCTTCCTGGATTCATAATGGAGGGTGATTCATCGTGCTAAGTGTCAAAACAAATCAATCAAAGGCATGGAATTTGATCAAAGAATCAAAATCGAAAAGGACGAGACAGTTCCACTTGATTCCAATATAAAAATAAAAATAGTGAAGTACTGTAGCAACCTTTTTGCAGTCCGCAACTGTCGTGCACAACGGCTTCTCAACGAGCACATGATGAGGTTTTGGATGATTAATAATATCCATCAGAATTTGGTAATGAGTCATGTTTGGGGTCGACACAACCACTACATCACAAAGTCCACTGTCCAGTAGCTGTTGATGCCCCGAAAAAACCTTCATGAAAAATTCCACTGAGATAATTGTACCGGACCTGGTGTTGATAATTAATCTGTTATTACTTTAGACAAAATAAGAGACGTACCTTGACGGTCCAGTCAAAAGCGTTAGCTAATTTGAGGGCATGTCGCTGAGATTGAGGATGAGGGTCAGCTACACAGACAACGGACACGCCTTGGCTGCGGAGATGGTACAGGTTCATGAAGTGCTCTCTTCCCATCATTCCCATGCCTATGATGCCGTACTTCACTGTATCATTAGCAGCCATGATTCCGTTTCCTTTCTTCTCACTCTCAATAACTATTTTTATCTCTTGTTCGACCCGTGACCGCTTTGGTTTCTGGTTTAATTTTTGGCGGTTGGTAGCTTGGCCGTTTGCTATATTTGAAATTGTTTATCCAAGTGGCGTCTGCATTGCACTCTAGAATATGTCTAGATTCATCACTTTCAAAAGGAAAATTTGGTCAACGTCCAGAAATTTAGGTGGAATATCCTTCCATTCCACAGTACACATGATATGTTACTATTTTAATCACTATTTGATTTCTCTTTCCTTCTCGTAAATGCTTTTTGTCACGGTTAAATTTTGCGTTGGTGCATGTCCCGGTAGCAGGTCACTCTGTAATTTAGACGTCGACGCTTGAACGACCGATATCAAATCAAGTTTTAATTGATATTTATGCAGTGTTTAAAAGGTTGTTTGTTAAATGTATAAAGTTTAAAATTTTATTAATTTTATATTTATTAAATTTATTTATTTATTTTTATAATTTATGTTTGATTTTTAAATATTTAGATTTTTATTAAAAAATTAAAATTTATAATTTTTATTTGAATAAAAAAATGAATTATAAGTTAATTTTATATTTAGTTAAAAATAATAATTTACATTAATTCTATATCAAAATTACTTAAAAATAATATTATTATACTCATAAAAATTAATAATATTGCTATATATTATCTTTATTTAAAAATATAATATCATTATATTTATTTTTATTATCTTTCTTTAATATTAGTAATTAATAATAATAAATATTTTATTCTAAGATAATATTAATTTTATACTATATTATTAATAATAATGTTTCATTTGTGTTGTTTTATTAATATTTTTTATGTACATAATTAAAATTAAAATTAATGAAAATTATGAATTACATAATTGAGAATATTAATAATTATTATTAATTTACAAATTTAATAAAATAAATATTTTTTAAAATATTTTTTTATTATTTTATAATTAAAAATCACAATTCTTTAAATATGAGTAAAACTAAAATTACTTTCAATCCAAGAAAATATAAATACATAAATTTAATTTTGGTTTCAATTCTATACTTATATTTCAATAAAAATAAGCAATATATTCTCACTTCCACTTCACACTCTTAATTACTTCCACTTCACACTATTAATCTTAAAATTTTCATTTATCAATATTTTTACTCTAATACAAAATATAGATGCTACCTTAACAAAACCATAACAGATGATGTTTTAAAGGTACATTTTGTATATTATAGTATATGAATTATATTATATTAGTTGTATTGCATTAGGGTATATTGTAAGTGTGGATTAAATTACAAACAATAATGTTATTCTATAATAATACAAAATTAAATTAATATTATTTAGATTTACTAACATTTAAGGTTTTTCCTAATTTTTTGAGATTAATTATTAAATAATTAAATACTTATCAATAAAATATATTATAATATTTTAAACATAATTTATTGATAAGTATTTTATTATACATTAGTTATTATAATATAGTATACTTTAATATTATAAGGTAAAAATATAGTATTGCATAATTATATAATATAACTATTAAATTATAAATTTATTTTTATTTATTGGTGTCGAATGTATTTGTTTTTTATTTAAATTTATTTTTAAATTTAGCATTTTAGTAAATAATAAATAATTAAAATGAATTTATGAAATCAATGTAAAAAATATATTATTATTTATTAATTAATTAATATTTTATATTATTACTTAAAGTATAAATATAAATTAATATTTAATAAATTTAAGTTTATTACAATTTATTAAATAATAAAAGTTACATGATTATATTTAAAGTACAAACTGTGATTTAATAAAATACAACCTAAACCCTATAAAAACTTATTTTATGCCCCTTGCAATTTTTTAAATTCAATTCAATACAATTGAAAATTACTGATAAATATCAATTAACATACAAACACTATTTTGCAACGCAGTGTAACAAGCTAAATGCACCCCCAAATGCAGAAAAGAGTTTGGAGCGACCGTACGATAGAACGGGGCATTTGATCTGCGTTTTTAGCCGAAAACAGGCATTTGACCATGCAAAACGGCTGTCAGACTCTCCGTTTTACATCTCTTGCCAACAGTGTAGCGAAAGAAAAAACCCCGACGAACTCTGTTTATATCAGAATTCAGAAAATTTAAAAAAGAAAAAACCCTAACGAACCAGCATCTCTGTCTCTAAAACCCCTAAATCAGTATGAAATTTCGGTTTTCCAATAAAGTCTCTGTTTTTCCTCACTGTTTACGGCTCGAATATGACCATCACTGGCGTCACTTTTCCACTTCATTTTTGAGAAAGCTCCGAACAAATCCTCAAGTTCGTGCTTCTTTTATTGGCGGCAGTAACAATTCTCAAGGTCATTTTTTCTATGTCACTCAATTTTACCTTAATTCACATTCTCTACAGCTTGAAAATGACTTGATTTTCTGCTCTTTTATTGGCATTAGTTGGTTAGTACTATAGAATTGTTCCCCCAACTCCCCCCCCCCCTTCCCCCCGCGGCTTTGAACGCAAGATAAGCACTTTGAAAATGACTTTAAATCTAACAATTTAACATGTGCAGGCAATACTTTTTTGTTGCCTGGTGCCACATTGGCTACTTTACTTATGCTTGGTGCTCTTCATGCTCGCCGAATGTATGACGATAGGAAGGTAGATATTTGTTTTATATTTGTGGAAAATACATTATTCTAACTGTAAGTTGCAGGTGCTTAATTTGTCCTGCGGCCTTCACTATGAAGTCTTTAGATGTTTTAGTAGTTTAATCTTTTGCTTTATGTATCTATTTCTCGTTGGTGATAGGTCAAAGAGGCAAGGGAGAAAGGGATTGAAATTGAGTTCAAACCTGATGTAAAAGTAACATATTTATCTCAACATCTAAAATGTCTTTTGAGCTTCACATGCTGCAATGTTATGTCTAACATTTGATTGTATCTTTGCCAACTTCAGGCTTCATTTCTCAGACTGCTACCTCTACGTTCCATCTCTAGGTTTTGGGGTTTCTTGGCAAGTGTGGTAAGCACTTATTTTGGACACCTTTTATTTATGTCTGAGCTCTTATTTTCTTATTTAGTCGGTGCTTGTAGCTCCATTTTCTACCTTAATTTTATATTCTTTTTTATTTATTGTGTAATCTGTTACAAGTTTATTTGTTAACATGTTTTTAGGAATATCCTGTCTGGATGCGTCCTTATGTTTATAAAGCATGGGCTCGAGCATTCCATTCAAGTATGATTGTTATACCTCTTGTACCTTGTTTTTGTTACATATATAGCTATCATCACCCTAGGTAGATGTTTGTTATTCTCGATGAAAGTGGTATGACATATTCATCATTCTTTTAAATTTGTCTGCCTTACAGACTTAGAAGAAGCAGCTCTGCCTCTGGGTGAATATGCTTCCTTAAGAGAGTTCTTTGTTCGTACCCTGAAACAAGGTTCCAGGCCTATTGATCCTGATCCTCATTGTCTGGTAACTGGTAACTAGCTCTTTGGAAATCTTATATTTCCTGTCAAGTGCAGCTAATCGTTAAAGAACTTGTATGATATATTTCATGTATTTCCAGGTTAGTCCTGTTGATGGTATTGTTCTAAGAGTTGGAGAGTTGAAAGGAGTTGGGGCTATGATTGAGCAAGTAAAAGGGTTTTCCTATTCTGTTTCTTCTCTTCTGGGTTCTAGCTCCTTTCTTCCAATAATTGAGGAAGGAGATATGCATGAAGGAAGTGGTGAACAAGAAAGTACCGCTACAGAAAAGACTAAGAAGTCATGGTGGAGCATTTCATTGGCTTCTCCTAGAGTCCGTGACACTGGGACAGCACGGTAATCTCATATTAAAGTGTCCAATAAGTTTTTTGATATTGAGTTAGATGTATATTCCAGTATTTGGAACACTTGAACACAATTTTTTGTGAATGGTAACTGGCTGATTGCTTTTCAGGAGATTTCTGTTGGGTCAAATTTGTTCTCTTGTTCCCTCTACTGGTGATTTAAGGGTTTATGGAGTTCATTAGAAAACATTATTTGATGAGCTAAAAGGCATGTTATGCTCAGTCTTTCACCTTTTAACATCATCAAAATTTTCCACACACTTTCTGACATCTTTGACAATTCGTTTGTATTTTTGTCCATGTCCGGAATATGATATTTTTTTGAAGCTGAGGAATCTTGGAATTTCTCGCAATTAAGAATTTTATCAGCTCTTATGAATGTGATGAAACATGGTTAATTGAACTCAGTTTGTTGATCCTGTGTTTCTGTACTGTGGTGATAGTTCGTTTTCCATTTTCATGTTTGCTTATTTATGCTTTGGTTCACGTAACATGATGAAACATGTTCTACTCAGTGCCAGTATGATTGAGTTTCTCCTCTATGCTACGTGTTTTATTTTTGCATCAAGTGAAATTATGTTCAATTTACATTTATCTGTTAATATTTTACTACAGTCCTGCGAAAGGCCTTTATTATTGTGTTATATACCTGAAGCCTGGAGATTATCATCGCATACACTCACCGGTTGACTGGAATGTTCTTGTACGTAGGCATTTTTCAGGTAATTCTTATCTTTTGTGTTGGTTACATTAAGTATTGTCTGTTGTTTATGATGGTAGTTTAAACTTTGAACAATGGTGTACCTTTTCTGTTGATTAATTTTTTTTATTATAACCCTTTCCATATCATGACCTCTTTATCTATCCTTTATCAACCTTTTGCTCCCCATAAAAGGAGAAACTGTGTAAATCAGTAGTTTAGCAGATGTTTACAATTTGTTGTCAAATGTTGGTTTCCACCTGATGTCTGCACCATCAATTCTATTCTTTTTCTAATAAAATTTCATTATTTTGTAGGCCGCTTATTTCCTCTAAATGAACGTGCTCCAAGAACAATAAGAAATCTTTATGTTGAGAATGAAAGGGTAATTTTCTTTTCCATTTTCTATTTCTTTCTTTAACCAGACTCAATAGCTATGTGACAGCCTAGCAGTTTTCAGTTCTTGGCTGGTTTTTGTTAATTTTATTGTTATAGGATGAATAAATACTTTAGTTTTTACATTTTAAACTTCTGATGTGAAAGTATGTCTATTCTGAAAATCCGTTATTCTGTTAATTTTGTCTCTTCATTTCATAGATTTTTTTTCTGTTCATATGTACTTATTTTCTGTTCTCTGCTGGAGGGGCTTGTTTTATGGATCTAGTTAAACACTGGTAGCTAAGGCCATTTCAACTTGTCTATTTTGATTGTTTTTAAGTTCTTCATTCTTGATAGATGATGTTCAATTTGGGGTTCCAACTTACGGATATGCTTGGATTAACTATTATTTCCAATCTTATTAATGGATATGGTTTTTGACGAATCAGCTTTTCGATTTTCATGTCACTAGGTTGTACTTGAAGGCATGTGGCAAGAAGGATATTTGGCAATGGCTGCTGTTGGAGCAACTAATATTGGTTCAATTGAGGTTAAATGGCTTCTCCCGAGTTTATGATAAGTAAACAGCAATTACCCATTGACACACACATGGTGGCCCAACCATAGGGGTGAAGAAAAGGAAACATAGCACACTCTGCACTATGCACAGCCACACACACTCAACAATCATGAAAATAGCCCATACATATGGACTGAACATTTACCATTTACATAATCTCCCAATGTTTTAACCCCGAAGTAATTTCACGGCTTAGGCTCGGTGTACACAGACAAGACAGTAGCACAAGAGTCCAGTAGTGAAATTAGCGGTTCATCTGTTTGAGTTCATATTGCTGATTTATTGGTTTAAAATTAAATATGCAGCTCTTCATTGAACCAGAACTTCGGACGAACCAGCCAAGAAAGAAGTTAGTTCATTCAGAACCTCCAGAAGAACGAGTATATGAACCTCAAGGTGTTGGCATGATGCTTAAGAAAGGAGACGAGGTTAGATACATATAAATTGTGCCTTTTAGAACTTGTTTGCTTGACAATTATCTTGTTTCAAAAAGTGTGTATATCACTTTTTGGTTTTACAATGGGTTCCAGCCAGAACTGAATGCTTGGTTTCATTCATCCTTTTTCTTTTTCCAGTTTAAAAGATACAAATATTTAAAGT
Organism: Aegle marmelos; assembly: GCA_030449875.1. Taxonomy (NCBI): domain Eukaryota; kingdom Viridiplantae; phylum Streptophyta; class Magnoliopsida; order Sapindales; family Rutaceae; genus Aegle; species Aegle marmelos. Next base: position 5,489,289 of record JASUUL010000093.1, read on the forward strand.
TTTGATTCCAATCGTGTCCATCCCTTTTTTTCTCCTAATTTTGGAGTCCAAAATATTAAAATATGTCAATCATTAATAGAGTTTAACATTTGATTAAATTTGATATATTCACAAAGATTGGTTTAGGTTCTTTGAAAAGTACTGCGTGAGATATTGAAGCATGTCTCAATCACTCCAGCCATCCTTATTTTGGAAATGCAGTATTTGATTGTGAGCCATTTATTTGGCCTATTTTTTCATTTGTTTCCCCTATGCTTTTATGCTTCCAGGTGGGTGCCTTCAACATGGGATCAACTGTTGTACTCCTCTTCGAGGCCCCAACCATAAAATCAGTGAAAAGAAGGGATAATTCCAATTTCAGGTTTTGCATCAAACGTGGAGACAAGATTCGTGTTGGAGAAGGATTGGGGAGGTGGCAAAGAATCTCGAAATGAGAGTTGCTCATTTTAGGTGCCATCAACTTCACATATATTTCTGACTATTATCGGGATAAATACAATTTGCATGGGTGGGAGAGACGCTGGTCGATGTAGTCTTCGGAATGTAACATTGTGCATTTGTGCTCGGTCAATGTACTGTTGAAATTTACCAATGGGTTTAATCCATTGTTAAACAGACAATAATCGTATTCTTTTGTGATGGCTTTTTAAGTACGCGTGGCAGTCAAAATTGGTGAAGCAAACGGGGCGACAGAGCTCTCTGTAGATGATATACACACTTTTTGAATAATCCATATTACATTGACAATTATAAACAAAATTGAACACCCAGTGATTGGTAAAATAAAATTCAGACGAAAACTATTTCGCTTGCTCTGAAAGCTTCGATCAATGAATTTGCACAAATCAAGTTTGCTTATCAATGCACCCAACGTGAGAGCAACCCAAAATCCTGATCTAAATTGTCACACAACAGGATATGAATACTCTATACTCTCTTTCTCAGACCAAATTACCAAATTCTTGTTTGACCAAGCGACACTATTTATGCAAAATGCCCCTTCAATTATCATCATGATTCATGTAAACATTCAAATCAATATCAGTCACAGCTCCAGTGTTCTTATCGACTATTCCGTTTTGGAACTTGGATGACCCACTCTACCGAGCTTGTTCATCCCTCAAACTTCTGCTGGATAAGAGATAACTAACTTCACACAAACAAATAAACAATAATATGCAACAGCTTGAGAAAAAAAATAAAAAAGAATTTACAGGAGCCCACAAGATGCTTCCTAGTTTTTACATCATTAGACTGTTTGCAGATAATGAGTAAATTTTAAACAAGTTTCCAACAAAAGAAAACAATAGTAAACTGTAATCCCCTCCAGTCGATAACAAAATCAAATGTAGAAAAGTAGCAGTAGAAAAACAAAAACTCTTCAAGAATAAATCCCATTTTATAGTCACAAACAAGATAGACAGAATAACAACATATATTTTAACAAAGAAATACTAGTATATGAGGGACATCGATTAAAAAGCCTGGTAAAACTGATGAGAAAAACTAAATCAAACCAAATTTGTATCATTTCATAAACTAAGATTATAATTCCAACCAACCAATATGACATAATTAAAGTTTCAATACATGTACACTTTATATTTGCAGATCTGTCAGGGCCTCCTTTTTCATCTTCTTCAGACCTCAATATCCAAAATCCCCCTTTGCAATTTCTCTATATCAAAACTTTGTTCCTGAGACGCCAACCGAAAATAGCACATTAGAGTGCTTCAAATTTATGAAAATGATCATGATAAAACAAACACCATTAACCAAAATAATAAAATAAACCTTTTACTGAGAATTATCAAGACCTTGCATCACAATTCTTCAACCTAATATGGATCCAAAATACATAAATCACCATTTCTATCTCAAAATTCTTACTCTTCTAACTTAACAACAGATTCAATGTAAAGTGTCAACAGTACTCGTTCATATCCATGATTTGATTCTAATCACTAAGCTATTTTAATATTCATTTCATAAAATTATGCAATGTGAAACAAGTATATCAGAAAATATAAAGAAGAAGCAAAGGCACACCTACGTCTGTTTGGAATAGGAGGAAGTAGAAGGCACCCGCTTGTTACGGAACATCATGTAACCAACGGGTAATACAACTCCAATCATCATGATCACCGCTCCTATTAGATATCTCAACGGACTCGGTGGCTCCACTTCTACTATTCTCCTGAGCTGCACCGCACAAGATTATAATCCATATCATAAACTAAAAAATAACGAATCAATATGAGATCTGGATCCGTATGGTCCTAGAAGAAATTGACTTACCGGCATTTTTATGTCTTAATTCTGGGCAGGGCAGCTACAGAGTGTCGATGTTGACTGTAATTGTACAAGAAAGGAGGTCAGAGTCGAGAATTTTGCCTTGTAATGAAGAATGGGTTGCTGTGTTTCAGATTGGTTCCAAGTGGATCTGGGATACCCCTCCGGTGAGATTTGTGCGGTAAGTTTTGGTGATCACTCGATTGTTGGCCACCTGGAAATCCGCAAAGTATCTGAGAAAAAAAAAAAAAATTGGGTGTACAGATATGATTCGACAATTTTTCTCGCGTTCGGCTTTTATTCTCTATTGCGAAGGCCCAAATCAAGATCTCCCTATTAAAGCTACTGCAGGTAATGCAATGGAAAAACAAAGGACACCCCTCTGTCTTCCTAAATACACTAACTACTTTCTTGATTTCCCCCTTATTTTTTTAATTACCACCCTGCACTTTCGAATGAAATGTTATAATTAAAAGCAGGTAATAATGTTTTAAGTGCTGTAATTGTGAACATTTACCATCTATCCCGCATAGGAATATTAATTTCTCCTTACGGTTTCATTTATTTCATATAGAAAAATTAATTCCCCCTCGTGACTTTTGTTGCCTATATATATAATGCATATGTGTTATTTCTTGGCGTAACAAAAATTTAAAGCTTATCAATAATAAGATCAATGACAAGGTACTCTTTAAGTACTTTGTTTTAGCCTATAAGTATTTATTTATTTATTTTATAACATTAAGTCCATTAATATGAAAGTTCAATCCGACCACGGAGTTTTAAATCTAAAGAGGATGGGAATTAAAATCCTAAACTTTGTTAATTTGCTATCCATTATCTGAAAAAGAAAATCATGCATTCTTTTTTTAATTTTTTACGAGATCAAATTCATTTGATTAAGGGTCTACTGTGGAGAAAATGGTCCTTCTAATATAACAAGAATATGTATCATCCAAATGTAATTTCAGAGATGAGTTTTTTTTTTTTTAATATAGTATAAAGCTGTAGCTACTTGTTTTGGAGAAGGTTATAGTTGATAGCAGCACTGGCCATAGGATAAGATACATTTTTCTCATAATGTGGATTTGTAAGAATCATATAAGAAGCTGAGTTTTCAACCCTCGGAGGAAAAATACCATCCATTTGTATGAATATTTAAAAATGTGAGATAGATCTCATATATATTAGGAGTTATGCTATAGTAAAATCAAATAACATATGTCGTTATATGCATTTAGACTTTTATTAAGAGTTTGATTCTGATTTAATGGATCCACATATAATATTTAAAATAGTTATAAAAATTATAATGATCATTATGTTATATGACAAGTAACACTGTCGTGAATTGCCCAATAATAATTTTCAAGTAGCAATTATTAATAAATTATTTTTATATTTAAAAAATAGAAAAAATTAATATATATGACAAGCGAGGTTGGTAAAAAGTTAACAATTGAAAGATCTGTTATATAAAACGATTTTATTTATTTATCAATTACTAGCAAATGAAACTAATTGCAAAGTAAACTTTTCCTTGTCCTGGGATCCGTGGGTCCGTATACATTCCCAATTTAGAAGAGTATTTTCAGTCGTTACATATTTGGTAAAAAACGGTTATTTTTCACAATGAAACAGCTTAGATTCTTGATAGAGCGGTTAAGTTACGTTTAACGTAAGGTATTTCAGACACAAAAATATTATACGGTAATGGAATCAGTCAACAAGAAATCTGGAAAGATTTCACCGTCGCTCGTAGATCCACCAAACATTTCGTCCCCAATCACAAACGTCCACGCGCCAACACAAAGATTTTTCGGAATCTTTTTTCTCAAAAAAGAAATGTTTTCTGCCCAACTGTTACCAAAAAACAAAGAAAAAGAAAAGAAAAGAAAAGAAAAGAAAAACGACCATGCGTACTGCGTTTAGTTGGCAAAATACAAAGCATGACAAACGGGGGCGTGTACGTGGCCTCAACAAGACAACAAGTTGAGTAAAGGCCGCCAACCGAGTTTGGTGCGAGGGGCTGGTTGCAGCTGGCTGAGAGACGGAGGAAAACAGAAGAAAACGAAATGACCCTGTTGCAAAGACTTTCTTCAAGCCTCCCACAGGTTGCCAAATTTACAAACAGGTCCTTCAAGTCCTTGAAATTCCCCGGAGAGCTCCTCGAGTCCTCTGTCTCACCCACTCTCACCCATGGCATCCACGTCTTCCACTGCCCTGTAAGTCCTCCTCCTACCCAAATCCACAGTCATGTTCCCATTGGTCTCTGTTTGATTGCTCGGAAACTGCAGGAACGGAAAGAATGTATGTTTTATCAAAAAATGAAAACTTTAAGGAGTCCCCATTAGTCTTTCTTTATGTTTTTCTTTTTTTTTTTGGTTCGTTTCATTGATACTGGTAGTGGTGGACTACTCTGTTAGCTTTTGGAGTTGATAACTTGGATTCATTTTAACTATAGGATGAAGTTGGGATTGTAGCTAAGCTCTCGGAATGTATTGCTTCAAGAGGTGGAAACATACTTGTAGCTGATGTTTTCGTGCCCGAGAAAAAGAATGTCTTCTATTCCAGGAGGTACCTATGTTGATTTATTTCTCTATTTTACTTGAAGCATGTGTTTCATTTTTTAAACTAACAAATTGGTTTGTTTGATTTAGAATTTAATTTCATCTGGGGCTTAGTGTTGTATCTATATGTTGATTTGTTTTCGTAATGGTAGTGGTTGGAGATACATTTTATGTGGATTGGTTTTTGCTCTTAGCGCTATGAATTGTTACTTAAAAATAGCAATTGGAGGGCTATTTGTATGTGTTGGGTTTTATCATTTAGCTTCCTATTTTCTATGGGCGTTGAACTGAAAGGAAATTCGTTTAATCTGTAAAAATTTCTTCTCATGTATTGATGCCATCTGTTTTCACAATTACAGGGTTTTCTGTGAACTTGCTGTCATAGCAATGTCTAATTATATCCCAGGGTGCAATTCTTAATAGGACGGGCCTTTTGAGCAATGAAAAAAATGTGTATGTGAGTGCATTTGCTGCCTAAGTAAATTTCAGTCAGATATCTACGAGTTGACTTGCAAGTTTTATATAATTGATTTTGATTTTATGCGAAATTGTCTAAAATGTGGTAAATGGTTGAATTCTATAAACGGTATCTGTTAAGTGCTCAATGTAGTTTGTAGCTATAAGTTCAACACAATGGAATATGATCCTTATATATCACAAATGATCCTTATGTAAATGACAGTGAGTTTATTCTTGATCCCATTAAATGGCCACGGGAACAAATGGATGAAGACTTCTTCAAGCTGTCTAAAATGTTCAACGCCATGAGATCTGTCATCCGAGTGCCTGATATTGACCCCAAATATAAGGTTGCTGTTCTTGCTTCAAAGCAGGTATGTTTAGCGATTTCATGATAACTACTTTATCACCTAGTTTGAATACTGAAGCCATCTGTTTCTTGATACCGTAGGAACACTGCCTTGTTGATTTCTTATATGGATGGCAGGAAGGTAAACTTCCAGTTGAAATAACTTGTGTGATAAGGTGAAGTGTTTGAAATCCTATTTTCTTCTAGCTGCCTTTCTCTTTCTTTTTGTAATAAAATGCCGATTATTTTCCTCAATATTTATTACAGTAATCATGATAGAGGTCCAAACTCCCATGTGATTCGCTTACTTGAAAGGCACGGTATTCCTTATCATTATTTGTGCACAAAAGTGAACAAACGAGAAGAAGAGATTTTGGAATTGGTTCAGAATACTGATTTTCTAGTACTAGCAAGGTACATGCAGGTAAACAGAATAAGGCTCTATGTTGCCCAACTTTTCTACTGCTTAGTAACTGAGCAAGACAATCAACAGTCTTAAATTCAAGTTTAGGAAGAACAAACCTATCCTCGTCCTGCTTCTTGCCACAATTTAAAGGAGTTCCTTTTTAAATTTCAGAAGAACCTTCTGGTATCTGCTTTTGATGTTATTCACCCTGTTGATTTATATAGGGGAGCATGTTTTTAGAGCCTTAATGGCTGGTTACATTCAAACCCACCACAACAGTCAGTTGTGTGTGTTTGTGCAGCCAGTTCCACTGCAGCAATAGGCATAACTGGGTTATATATGTTAGAGTCATTATCTAGTATGGGATCCCTTACTAGTTACTTCAGTATGGTAAGGGACAAGCTAAAAGACAGGAAAACACTACAAGACAAAATATACTACATTGGAGTTTGTGTTTTTCTTGTCTTTTAGCTTATCTCTTAGTTTAAGAAAGGATTGGGTATTGGAAAATTACTAATATATGTTATACAGATCCGTTGATGTAGCCAAATCATTTCTTGTATTTTGATTTTTTGTTTTTCTGCAGGTATTGTCAGGTAAATTTTTAAGGACTTATGGAAAGGATGTTATTAACATTCACCATGGTCTTTTGCCATCCTTCAAAGGGGGAAACCCATCCAAACAGGTTGGTTCTTTTACCGTCGGTCTGGGTAGTCTTATCACTATTCTAAGCAGTTCATTTTTTTTTCCTCCCCTGACTTCCTATACACATTAAATTGCTATATTATGTTCTCAGGCTTTTGATGCAGGCGTTAAATTAATCGGTGCGACAAGTCATTTTGTGACTGAAGAACTTGACTCAGGGCCTATTATTGAACAGATGGTGAATTTATTTTTTCCTCTGCTGTTCCAAATATGCTTTGATTTACTAGATTGTTGAGTATAATAGAGATAATGAAATGATTTTGTGGTTGGAACTTTTGGCAATCAGTTTTGCTACAGCACCTACTGCTCTAGCTAATTGCAACACATTCTAAGTGTGTTTTCACTGTTATGAATGGCCATGCCTTCCCCACCTCTTGAACGCTATTTTTCCAGCATCTGGGTTCCTTTTTTAACTAGTTCCCTTCAATGTGGAATTGCTTCTAGTCTTTACCCAGGAGACTCCCTGAGACTCAATGGCGTTGGGAGTGGTTCTGATTATTTGGGTTGATTGTTCTAAATCGGCATGATTCACTTGTTTACATCTGTTTGAATTATTTTAACTACCTTCTTAGAAGAAAATACTGCAAGTAGGCCCAGGGTAACATTTTCCCATGAAGATCAATTTATCTGTTGTAAACTGCTAACATATAATGCATACCGTGTGTAGTTTAATGTAGAAAAGTCTCTGACAAGCCTATAATAATTTTGCAGGTTGAGAGAGTTTCCCACAGAGACAACTTGCGAACTTTTGTGCAGAAATCAGAAGATGTTGAAAAACGTTGTCTTGCAAAGGCTATAAAATCTTACTGCGAGCTGAGAGTGTTACCTTATGAGATGAACAAGACTGTTGTATTTTAACAAAGGAGTGAATTCCTCGTTGCTCTTTCTTGAGTCTCTCAGGTCTACCAACAGGAACTGCGGCAGAAGGAAAAAGCATAAGGGAAAATAACTAAGGAGTTCGAAGGCAGTGCTTTCCGTATGTACATTAAATCATTTTTGTTTCTTGTTCAATAAACATCACCACCATTTATAGAATTCTAATTGCATGTGGGAAAGATTGTACCAATATTTGAAATAACTTGCTGAGATGATCACAATTCACTAATATTTTTGAATTATCATTTTCAAAATCCCTAGTGCAACTTTTTCTCTTTAAGGGTGCTCAATGCCTGTAATGCTCGAACCTTATTGTTGGTGTTTTGAATAACATCTGTAACGAAGTTACATGGTAGCCATGGTCCTTCTGTACAGAGAGCTTTATCTAGTTAGCTCGTTTGTCAATTTCAGTTGGTATTTGGTAAGCTGTAAGCGGAGACCCAAGTGTGTAGACATAGCATTTCGAGGGCACACACCTTGCTTTGCTTGTGAACCCTTGATTTCGTGATGGATAATAAGCCAGTTTCATTTTGCAATTGACCGGCAATCACAATAATGCTACCCTTACAAAAAATAGGATGTTTAACTCGTGGTGTGTTGAGTGATTATATATCAAATCCCACATAATGACTTCATGCATGCCATATTTGTTAGAGCGCTGTGTATCCCAACTTCGCAAGTGAAGTATTACCTTATTACGTGCTTCAAGATCTGCATTTTGCAAACAAGATTTAGTGAAAGAAATATTGAACCTCATTTATTTTCCCTTTCCTTGATTCAAAAAAGACGTATAACTCTTAACAAAGTTTTGCCTGTTCTTTTGTATGCACAAATGTAAGTCATTCTACATGCTATTACTCAGACACAATGACTCCAGAGAAAGCTCTCTTGCTTCAAGGCTGCTAACTTGACGCAGAAGATTCTGAATCCCATCAACCCATCTCTGCTTGTGAATCTTGCTCTTGCACTTAAACTCTAAAAGACCTTGTGCGGTCTTGAGGCCAAAGTATACTTCCTCAGAGATTTCCCTTTCCTTTTTATAAGGCCAAGCAGCACTTTCATCACAGACTCCATAGACAATACCTGGTGTCAGTAGTGTGAGTTTAGATGTTACTGAATACCAAATCACTGATAGATAATTTTAAAAATGCAAATTGGAAAGTGTGTATGTGCGTACATTTATTCTTCTTGGAGAAGGCTCCTCCTACATGTTTGCTTTTGAGTTTAACAATGACCTGACCAAAGAGTGATTTCAGTAAATGATGTACTTTTGATTTTAGCATTGCTTGCTTTCTCATGGGGCTGCTTTTTTCTTTTGCCATACCTGAGATATCTTGTTGATGTAGACTGATACAAACTTGCTTCTCAACACTCCTGCGAATTCCAGAAGCGAGAATTTTAGATTCGTGAGTAGAAGTCCTAGGGCAAAGCAATTTAATACTAAAAATGTTTGGGAAGTTATGGCAAAAGCAAGTAGTCTGGGTGGCATCAGATTTATTCTACTGCTTAATTCTTAAACTTCAGAAGCAATTACCTTTTCGTGTGAGTTGCATCAGTTCACCTTCACAAGGGTGTCTTTGCTTCTCCAGCTGACTGTGAAAAGCAGCTGGCCAATGAGTTTCTGCTACCTCCCTCTCATAAGGACTTATAGATGCATTCTTCCTTGCTTCTTTTGGCAATCTTGCTTTTAGAGCTGCTTCTCCTCTCAAAGCTAATTATTCAGAGAAGTATAAAATTCAGTGACTTGCATATATGGTGGTCGAATTTGAATCCATGTATCAATACCTGTTGCAGCTGCAGCAGTAAGAGTCATCAGATCCCCGGGAGTTTGAATGTCCACTGCTGATCTTACAACAGAAGCCACACGATCATGATCAGCTCCTGCTGATTCAGCTAGTTCAATGCAGTGTGATGCCAGCAGCTCAGTAGCAGAGGACAAAGCCATGCTCATTTTGGATCCTGAGCTATCAGAATTCCCTGCTGCAGCAGTCACAGCAGCCAAGGCTGCAGCTAAGCCAGCAACAGAGAGAGCAGAGTGCATCCGAGCATTTTCTACACGGGCCCTGTCTTTCTTCTTTACTTTGCTAGTACTAAGCTCCCTGTGGTGATGGAACCATTTTCCAATTGATCCTGTTCTCCGAGCATTAATTGAATTTACTATGCTCCCTGACTGCAAAAAATAAAAATGAGGGGAAAAAAAAAAGATCAGAAAGCAAAAATAGCTTGAACTTGATAACAATTGACGCAGTGAGTAATAACTTACAATTTGTGATCCATGCAGCGTCTCTGGCATTGCACTGAAATTCTGATCAAGTACGAATTGCTTTTGTTTCTGAGCAAGAGCTTTCGATATCTCTGAAGCTGAAAGACTCCAAGATCTGGACAAAAACTCCATGGGCTCCTTTGGTGTTTGAGGCTGAGGGATCAACGGCAACGATGATGATGCTCTCAACTCTGCATCCTCTTCTAAATGGTCGAGGCTATTCAAAGAACTATTTTCCCAAGATGAATATTTCCCATTTTCCATTTTAACTTAGTTCTTTTCAAAAAGTACAACCTATTGTTGCTTGTACTAGAAAATTTTGACTGCTTAGCCTGAAATATGAATTGAAGGCAACAGTTAGCGCATAACAGAAAACAAAAAAAAAAAAGAAAAAAAGAAATATAAAGTGAAGAAATCAGATAGCCCTTTTGAACTAATAAGCAAGTCACGGTTTGGCCAGCTAGTTGAAAGTACCTGCAAACTGGCTTTGGTATTGCGGAATTATACGTTTATTTCAAACGAAGATGACTCATGGAGTGGTACAAAAAAGTGAAAGTAGGGGAAAACCCAAAAGGATTTTGAAAAAGATGCTTATTGCTTACAAATTACAATCTCAAAAGCAAAGCACTCAAAAAGCTATTTTTTTCTCACAGAGAAAAAAAAGTAAAATACTCGAGTGATAAAGAGACTTGCTTGACCGAAACAACCATGCAAACCTAAAAGTTCTCTATAAAGAATTGACCCATCACCTGCTTTAACACTGCTACTTGTTCATAAGTATATAATATATAGAGCCGGTGACAAAATAGATTACATGAGCAAATGTCAAAATCTAGTGCTTTGAACCCCTCCGTAAATTAAGGTGAAATAAACTCAAAAGACAAAACAGAATTCACAGGACTCGAAAAATAAGACAAGTAAATTAAGGACCATTATGAAGCATTATCCTGGATAAGTGGGGATGGTTTCTTAACACTCCTGCATGTAACCAAATGTTACGTATAAAGAACTAACATTTAGTTATTCGAATTAGCGTACAAGGAGACGAATCGAGAGTCCTTCTTCTTCTTCTTCTTCTTCTTTTTTAATTTTTTAATCTTTTAATTTTTTTTATTATATTTTTTTTGGTTGGGTTTTGAGCCCTATACTTTGGGTTGTTGGATGTTAGAAAAATGAGCGCGTGGCCGCCAATGGCTATGCATGAACCTGTTGACCGGTAGGGTCGGTTCTGTAAATATTCTCTAATTTTCTTGCTTTGTGGCGTCTTTAATGGCATATTGCATGGTTTTCAATCAAACGGTTTAGATTGCTTTAATTATATTAATGGAAGACTTGCAACTTTTTTTTTTAATACTGTTATTTAGATATTTTTATTGACATTATATTGAATATATATAATTAATATTTATAATTAATATTACATCAAATTACACAATTAGGACTATTGTCATACACTGACTTACTGAAGCACGTCTTTTGTAATATTCGAAAGTTACCTACTCCATTTACGTTTCATAAAAAAGAGATTACCTCCACTCAATTATTAACTAATTAAGAAAAAATTAAAAAAATCTAGTTAAATAAGTATTGTTTTCATTATACGATCACTGTAGCTCCAAGTGTACTTGATTCTTAAGCATATTATTATCTTAATTAATTAGATCACGAGATAGGTCTTTAACTCATGAGATTTATAGTCATACATGGGAAATATTTGAGAATTATTTGATATATTGTTGGTTTCTTATGGGTGAGTATATGGCACTGATTGGAATTGAGATTAGGCAATTGTAACTTAAAAGTTATAAAATTAAAAAATTCAGTAAACATTAACTGTTATAACTTGAAAGTTATATTAATATAATTTTTTACTTGTATAATAAAAAATATATTATATATTTAATAATTTTATTTAAATTATTATTTAAAAATTATATATTACTATATACTATTAATTTTTGTTTCATAGATAAATTTATTTTCTTACAACAGTCATACATTAAAAGGTATAATATCTCAATTCTAAATAGAATCTATGTCCATTTGATATATTAGATAAATTACAAGTCAGGGTCATATTACTCGCACCATCATCCGAAATTTAACAAACATCTTTAGAGTTATACTGTTATCCAAGATTAATGAAAAGCTAACAGCAAACCAGAAAATTGATCGTTTGCCAAAAGCCCAAAACCGCTGGAAAGCCACCAGCCACATAAGCCACATAGGCTGAACAGGGATAGCACATGTTTATATAATTGGTTTCAAGGTGATTCAATTTGGCTGATGTCGGTTAGCTCTTGGCAGACCAAAATTTGACACCCGGTCCAGTGCTGTGATGGGTCCAAAATATTTTAGCAGTAACTTAGACTTTGTTACTTGATTCTTGACTGCCATTGTGGCATCTTGATGAACTAATGATTTTACTTTGATTAATGGAAGCCGAATGGAACAATCCATATTGATTTTTAGATTAAGCATGCCCCCAGTGCTAAGTATGCAGCTAGGGTAATGTCACTTCCACGCTGTCTATGATTGATAATGCCTATAAATCTGTGGCAGAACGACAAGGAAACGATTGAGTCAAAATAAGTTGCTACGTTTCAGTGACATTACAGTACTAAACTTCCGTCTTTGCAATGCCAGTAATCCCACAAACGCGTTAGCTGCCGACGCAACTGCCAGGCTGCCACGACAAATGCCATTGTTCATAGTTCTGTAAAAATGCGTCTCATCATTAGGAACAATATTATAAGTTTATGTGGAGCACTGTGTCGTTTCAAATTTCAATTTTACAATAAACAAAAATTTTCACTTCCCGCAGAAGATTCCAGGTTAAATTTCAAATGAGAGGAGCCGGGGTAAAGGTGGATGCGGTAGCAATTTACATAGCTTGAAAGCGTCTTCTAAAAATAATGGATCCTTATCTTTTAGAACCGAAAAAAGGCTGAAGGCAAAAGGGTCCCTACTTTTCACCACACACACACACACATATGAATGAGACATTCAATCCTGGTAACGTGATTTGACCTTGCCAGTCTGTCCAAAGTTTTATTCTGAAAAATGATCAAATAATAAGACCCACAAGTTTGAAAATAGAAATATTCTAGATTTGCTTACATGCTTCTTATAGTTATGCTTAAAGATGATGGAGATGCAGAATGCTGTAATGTAATTATTTAACTCCGTTTCTAACCATGAATTATGACATAATTAAAACTTGAGATGTAAGTAATAAAATAATTTAATGTCCAGTAGATATATCTAATCAACTTGAAATGCATGGTTGATTTAAAGTTCCTGGATGGCTCTTAGATGGTCGGTCATGCATATATAATACAGGCCCATCCAGTTGGATTCGCTCAAATTTCTCGATCATTCAATTATTGAAGCCAATGATTTCGTTTGAGCAGTTGCTTTAACCGAATGGGCAGGAGGAGGAGGAGTAAGTAAAAAAGACAGAAATATGGCAAATCTTCAAGCCGATTTTACATGTCTCCAAAACAATCCAAGGAAACATTTTAAGCTGCAATTTCTTCAAGTCTCTGGCACTGTAGTGGGCTCATATGGTTTGCAATATCTTCCACACTTGCTTGACTTTCAAAAGGAATGGCCTGTGGTGGAGTTTTCAGAAAATGGCCTCCACAGCTCCACCGGCACATTGTAAAGCAGAGAATATCACAATGCGACTTTTACAATGTGTGTGGGAATCAAATACCAATAAAAGAAAATGGAATAAAGAGGATAGTAAATCTAGGAAAGCTATCGTTGTCTTCCACTTATTTATGCTCACGGGCTTCTGGATCGATCAAAGTAATAAAGTAGTTGATATATACCTATATAACCTTGAAACATCACCATTCACCAAGTGGGGATGGTCACTTTAATATTTGGCTAAAAGCATACATCATTCGTATTTTGATGGATAAATTTCGATTTAGCAAACTTGGAAATTTAAAAGTACGCAAATATTAATTTAACCCATATCTTCAGTTTAAAAGATGAAGGTAAATGAGGAGGTATGTTGAGATATATAATTTGTTTAATCTTCTTAATGGTATACGGAAGTAAATTAATATTTTTACATTTTTGAGAGGTAAGTGGAGGATTATCATTCTAACTTGGAGGCAGAAAGTGATTTGCTGTATTTTGGTCCGCAAAATAACCTCTTCCTTTTCCAAAGCTTCCCAGCACAAGTTATACAGCAAGATTTTGGACAAAATATTCACATAAAATTCTCTTTTAATGCGGATGTTAAACTGTAGATTTGAATTATTTGTAGTTATATTATAACCAGATGATATTTGTATTTAACACGTACTGAAGAGCTGATAAACTCATGTAATTTTGTGTCTGTGTGTATCCATGAATAGAGAGAGGCAAGCTTTAATATTAAATTCATTACCTTGTTATAAAAAAAAAAAAATGCAAAGAATCAATCTTTATTCTAAGAGTCCTTTACTAGGAGGAATTTAGTGGAATAATGAGATCTCTTTGCTTTAAATGAAAGTTAATTAACCGAATAAATTGCAAGTTGTAGCCAACACTTTTTCTAAAGTGGATGTTTTGTGCTCATTGTAGCCTTAAATTGTAATAAGTTCTTGTAATATTCTTTTACGCAAGATGGATGCCTCCTTTTAGTTTGCTTCTTCCAAGAGCGGTTAATTTTGTCCAACGCCAGTAATGAAACAATTAGATAAGGCGTTAATCCGCTCGAAATGTAAATGACCATAAGATCATCTTGTCGTTTATGTAATTGAGATTCGAACGACTTGTCGCATATTTTTAAAAGGGCTTGGCCTCTCCTTTTCAAGAGTGTTTGGCTTCAGCTCCTCAACGAGTAATTATATTCATCCATACTGCTCACTTTCACGGCAGCGATGGTATGAGGGTTAGGATTCTCTCTCCCTTTTTTCTTTTTTTGGTTCATTTTTTCGTTAATCTATTTTCAATAATCTAATGATGCATTAGGCATATACTTATTTAAAGTACAATATTATTGAAATCCACACGCTCACCCCCTCGTATGTATAAGGTATTGATGGACGATATGCGAATTTATCTCTCCCAAATAAATAAATAAAAAAACCAGTATGCTTTTCCCCTTGTTTGTCATTTATTTTGGCTCAATGGCAACTGAATTGCCTTCCCCACCCATGCGAATGATTTAACCCAATGAACTAATAATTAGCACTACCAATATTAAATTGTGGCATCAGTTACATGCGAGACATGACAGGAGAGAGTGAGAGACCACGCAACTTGTCAGGCTGGGGTAACTGCAAGTCAGGTTCGTCCCCGCTCAGCTTCTCAAAGTATGCGTTCACCATATCTTCAGTAACTTCTTCCAAACGTAGCGGATACCACTGCATTATTTCATTTAATAATTTTTAGATCAAGTTATAAGTATATCAACTACCTCGCTACCGGAACGATGCCACACACACACACAGTCATTCTTAGGTCCAACAATCCCAAATTTATAAAATTAGAAACGAGTTAACAATTGTGTAGATATACCTTCACATTGTTATCAAATAATTTACCACGTTATCAAAGTCTGCTCATGCCGTTGCCAACTCATTCCGAATTTCAAATCTGTCATTCTTAGGTCTGAGAATCTCTAATTTCGTAAAATTTGAAACGAGTTGGATATCATGTAAATATACTTTTGTGATGTTATCAAATAATATATAATATTGTGAAAGTTTGTCTATAGCATTGTGAACTCGCTTCAATTTTTAAATCTAAATTGAAAAAATTTTCATACGCATATGTATAGAGTCATTATCTACTAAGGGATCCCTTAAGTTATTTAAATAAGGGATTAAATAAAACACAAAATACACACTCAATGTGTATAGAGTCATTATTTACTAAGGAATCCCTTAAGCTATTTAAATAAGGGATTAACTAAAACACAAAACACATACTCAATGGTGTGAATTTTATTTTCTTTCCACTTAACTTATCCATTTATTTTAATAACTTTATATAATAATTTGCCAATCAGTTCTCTTAATTTATTAAAGGAAAAACTAAAAGAACTAAAAAATGGCACACAAATGCACCCTCTTTTTTTTTTGTGTGGGCACATTATTAAGTCATATAGCTTCATAATTAATTGAACACAAACTCTATTAAATGATATAGTTTAATAATGAATTGAACAATGATTCTATTAAATCATATGCTTTAATAGAATGTTCTCATTAAAAAAAAAAGAATGAATATATGTTCCCATTAGAAAATGTCCATACACACACACACACACTCTCTCTCTCTCTCTCTCTCTCTCTCTCTAATGAGGACATCCACATTTTGTTACACATGAGAATGGCAATAAAAAAATGACTTGAAGACACTGATAAACAAGAAAATGCAGTCTCCAACACGCGCGCGCGCGCACACACACACACACACATACTCACACGCGCGTACACTGTTTTAAGAATATTAGATTTTGTAAATTGACTTATTTATTGTTTCACGATATTAGCAAATAGTTTAAAACATTATACAAATTTTGTTCACAATGTTGTCAATTCATCGCATATTTTTAATTCTAGGTTTTAATTCCCAGTTGAATATATATATATATATAGAGAGAGAGAGAGATTTAAGTTGGAATTATTATTAGTATTTATATACCTTAGGTGTAAAAGATTTGTCCACCAATCGTGCACGAACTCCCTGAAAAAAAGAAAGAAATTAGTGAAGGGCTACCTTATTAATTACTATATAATAAATGAAAATACATATAGACATCCTACGTACTTCACACGAGTATTATTAATCGTACTTGCACGTACCTCACAGAAATTGTTAGATATCTTCCCGGAAATTGCTTGAACGGTCATACGATACTCACGCATGAGACATTGTTCAAGAGTCTCAAATCTGCCTTGTCGTATCTGGTTTTCTGCATGTTTATTCAAACCAAACTCTTATTAATTAATTAACCTAGGTCATTAATTAATAATGCATGGCTTTTGAATTGTGTGTGTGTGTGTGATGTATAATGTGAGGTACGACTTACAGATTTTAGAGTAACCTTCAAGCTCAAAGGTGGTGCTTCCTTTAGTTTCTTGAGTGTTAAGGCGCACCACTCATCTTCTGTTTTAGCTGCTTCACTCTCCTAAGAAATTGATTTTGTATTTGTTGTAATTAATTGTAAATGCCATAAATCTTTGACAGATATTAATTACATCATTCTAAGCATTAAAAATCCTTCCATAAATTAATAAGTAATTAAATTTTTGTTAATTGTCATCTAATTAGAAAACAAATCTTACCAGAGCATGAATAATTTCCTCCACCGTGCCGTGGCTGAAACATTTATTCAGAATCTCAAACCTGGAAGCTCAAGATTTGTAATATTAATTTTACAATCACTTCAAATCTAACCATATGTTTCGCTAGCTAGCTACCCTTAAAAACAAATTAATTAATTAAAAAGCAAAATGGACACTAGTTTGATTAAGCGTGCATCGAGAGTATAAGGCATAGTACCGTACTTGTGAAAAATATTTCTTTGATTGGGATACACGTGGTCACTGTATTTTTCTAGAAATGTATCCGCGGCAGAAAAATCATCTGTAACTAAAGTACCAAGTTGCTCTTCAATCAACGGAACCCTCTGCCGACAAGAACTAACAATGTTAAGTACCCACTTGCTAAGTTAGCTGAAGAGAGAAATGTTGCAGTGAAGGATTTCATACCTTTTTTTTTTTTTTTGGAAGGATTTCATATTTTATTAAAATAAGGAATCACTTAAAAATAAGAAAAAAGTACACTTTAATAAATGATAAAGATAAAATACATTACATTGAAGTATATTTTTCTTATCTTCTAGTCTATTTTTTACTTTAATAATTCAAGAGATCTCTTATTAAATAATAATTGTGTGTCAATATATGTATGAATATTTGTATTTGGTCTAAGATCCTATCTTTTATTAAAGTTCATGAAAGTTATTAAACCAAATATCTTAATAGCTTTTCAAAACTTGTATATATGTATAATTATTTTTGGATGGAGATGCCCTCATTTTTTTTTCAAATGTAAATACGCTGTTAAATTATAGTTTAATAGAGTTAAATTTTAATGATATTAAATCTCATTAAAGAATGACTATATGTGTGTGGATAAACTAAAGAAGAAAACATACTTACACACCAAGGTTTTGAAAAATAATTATGTAGAATATAAATTTTTAATAAAAGACATTCAGACCTTTTTTTTATTATAATATTTTTTTATAAGTAATAATTAAAAAATTCACTTCAAATTTTTTTAAACAAGTACAATTATAATTTTAAATAGACCTTTGCCTTAAATTCATTTTACAATCAATAAAATATATCATATGAATTAATAACAACAAAATTATTTTATATAACATTAAAATAAAAGCGAAGCTGAGCCGCCAATGAGAGCAGAAAGGACAAAGGAGGTTGTAGAATCGGATTGTTTAGCAAATCTCGAAACCCAAAAACCAAAGACTCGGTTCATAAAAGCTCAAACTAACCCATCCGAACAAAGACGCACATATGTCTTTTAAGGTTTGACTATTGACCCAGGCAAGAGCAAAGCGACGAACGTGTTCCTAATTGTGCATGTTAAATTCATTGTATAATTAATAAAATATGTTTCATGTATCAATATTAAAAGAATATTTTATATAATATTAAAAATAACTTAAATTTTTATATATTTATCTTTAATATTATGGTTCTACATTTTGATTAAGATTTAGTTTAATTTAATATAAGATTGTAAAGTATTAAAATATCTTTTCAAATATTGAAATTATTTAAAAATGTATATATTTTAACATTTATTTTGAAATTATTTTCTATGTATTGTAAAATATTAAAATCGTTTTTTATTTAATAGAATAAAAAAAATATTGGAGTTAAAAGAAAGTCTTGATACTCCTTTTTCAAAACTTGGGGCCTATAAGATTATTTTCTTAAATTTTTAGGGTGTAGATGTTATTTCCTCTAAATAAAAAATAATAATAATAAGCGAATCATACACTCCAGTATATGCTTATATATAAATGCATGGCCATGACTAACATATAAGAGAAATAAAGTAAGGTTAATTAATTAATATGAAAAGATAATTAACAAACTGCACTGAGTGAGTAGTGGGTAGCAAGTCCACAAACTAGCATTTCTTCTCCGCTAAGTGTGGCTCCAGTTAGACCCAGGTATTCCCCTGCAAATGAAAATCAAAATACCCAATCTGAGATTAATAAAACAAAGCAAATTAACCTTATTATTGTTATAAATAAATAATTAATTAATTAGGAGTAGACATAAATTCATATTAATATAGCATCATAAGCTTTGTGCCCATTATGATATGAAAAAGAACGCTGCAATGATAAAATGAACAAGTGAAGATCCTACCCAAGTGACCGGGCAAGCGCGAAAGATAATATGAAGACCCGACATCAGGATGAAAACCGATCAGTATTTCAGGCATAGCGAAAACCTGTAATTAATTAATTAATTGATCTGAGTGTCGGATTCCTAATTAAGACAAAATTTAAATAAAGATTCGATGTTATGCTAATTTTTTTACTAAATCTTCAATCAATAGTTATTAAATAAGAAAAATAAAAAATAAAAACTTAAAATAATTCTAACTATTGATTCAGAATCAGATGAATGAAAATAGAACTAAATTAAACAGCATAAATTCTTAATTCTAAATAAATCCACTTAATTAGTTCCATACAGTTTTCTCGGTTGCAACACGATATGAGGCATGCACAGCAATTCCTGCACCGCCACCCATCGTAATGCCATCCAAGATAGCCACCTAAGTGAGCAAAAGGAAAGCAAGAACAACAATGCAAGTTAATTAATAATTAATCAACAGCCCATGCGTGCATTAATTGTTGATTAATTTCATAAATTAAGGTTTAAGAATGGGACTAGCTCACATGTGGCTTCGAAAATTTGGCTACAAGGTAGACGAAGCTATACAATGTTCTGAAAGCTTCTTTGCATTCTTCTACTCTCCCTGCTCAATTTTTTAATAATTTATAGTAAATCATCTATAAATTAATAATATAATATTATATAGTATTGAAAATTAGTTACCCTGTCTTATCCGCATCACTCCATACAATATAAGAGAAAATTTACAAGCAATGAATTCGATCAATTTAAACATAAATATTAACCACTAATATTAATTTTAAGCCTCAATCAAATCCATACCTTCTTTAAGCATCTGATAAGCACTAACCAAGTCACCGCCAGCGCAAAATGACCTTCCATTTCCCTTTCAAAAAATACAAGTATACATACTATGGTTATATCTATACATGCATGGCTGCTTTCACTAACAAAAACATGTGTAATTCATTCAACGTAGGTATGTAAAATTCTAAATTTAAGGGAAAAAAAATTTGAGAACCAATGGAATCTGAGGAACAATAACATTTTACTCACCTTAATCACAACAAAATCAACTTCAGAATTATTTTCCCAGGATTCGTATTGTTTGGTGAGGAAAGCACCCTGAGGAAAAGAAACTCAAATACATATGGTCTTCAATAATATGTATCAATTCCTCAAAAGCACAATAATGACCAATAATAATAATAATAATAATAATAAATGAGAGGTCAGACTTGCCAATTAGAGAATGCTGAACCAAATATCGTAGAAGTGGGAAATTAACGGATTATTGTTTGGAAGTTGTCAAAGGTGTTGTAATGCTTGTTCGTGTATGATATTTCATTAATTATTTTTAATTTTTCAATCAATTTCTTCATGTCATCTAAGCAGCCAACTTAGTTTATGCAAAAATGTTGTGTGAATCACCATTATGCTCGCTTTTGTATAAATAAAAGTATCTCACTCTCTTTCTTATATGTTTCGCTCTTGAAATTCGAAGGGATACAAACCATTGAAGTATTAAAAGCATTTAGCACACGGGGTCTGTTGAGTATCACAGTTCGTGAATTCGCTCTCTCTTCAACCAGTACCTAAAACAAATACAAAAGAAAGTTTAATTTTGTTATCTCTTCCATGCATAAATTATACATTTAGCCAGCTATGCATGCAACGTGGTAATTGATTAAGAAAAAAAAAAAAAAAAAAACTAACCAGGCTGTGGGGATCACTGTAGTAATTATTGCCACCGTTGAGTGAAGAGCACAGGCCTCTGTTGCTTATTAATGAGCAAAGTCGAGACCATTTTAAGCAATATTGGGTAATGAATTTGAAGCTTAGCATCTTGTTATTATTTTCGTGAGCTTTAGATGTTCTTTGGAGGTGATAGTTGGCTCATGAGAATTTATAGGGTAACGGATAAATGATTAACGATTGGCATTCGTGTAATGCATGTTTACATTTTTCATGTGGGGTATTAATTTATTCCATGTGACTCAAAAGGAAATTAATTAACTGATTACTTAATTAATTAATTAGAAACTAAGATATCAATTAGTTTCTTCGTATCTCGAGTAGACCACTAAAAAAGTATATAAGAGATAATTTTTTAAAATTTAATTTTGTGAATTAATTTTATATTTAATATAATTTAATATATATAATCACACATAGTATACAAACCTAAAATCATCATTCTTTAATTAAAAAATAAAATCATTAAATTTAAAAAAATTATTACTGTTATTACCAATCGTGTTAAAATAATAAAATAGATTTTATTTTATTTATTGTTTATTATATTTACACAATAAAAGAATTCAACACACATTATATTTATGAACATGTGAATAAATTTTATCTAACATTATATTTATTCTAATTATTTATATTAACCGTAACTCATAATACTTTTAAAAATAAATTCTACAAATTATTTAATTAATTCTTTTCTCAATCTATTATTTTTATTAACATAATTAATAATTATTATTTTAAAAATTATAATATTATCAAACTAGTCTTACACTCCAAATATCCGCCCAATTTGCACGCTTCGACATATACATCAATTATTTTGAAGAATCTGCGTTCCTATCATACGCATTCTAAGAAAAGTGCGTATTGCGTAGTTGAGAATTTATATGTTAAGGTTCCAATAAGAGAATGACAAATTAGCATGTCAAAACAAAAAAAAAATTTGATAAATTTGATCATTATCGTCCTTACCGCGAAGATCGACGCCAACTTGCACGCAAATCTCCAAACGTATGATTTACGTAAGGGCAAAAAAAAAAAATCACATTAGAGGAAATGGCTAAGCTGCACCTTGTGACTGAAATAACAAACAGTGTCGTGGGTCCTATTAGGAAATGTTATCTCAAGAAAAGTGCGGTTGATATTACGGTCAATGATCCAAGTAACCCGCATTCGTCCACTCCCGATTATTTCTATCGTGGGCGTGGGGCTTCCCAGCTTGGGTCAATGACAAGACACTCAATGTTCGTCCACTCTAACAGCTTTGCTGACCGCGAGTACACCGTCGGCGCCACGGCAGTCAGTGACACTATAATTCGACCGACCGTGTCCCCTGGGTTATAATATAACAGCTCTTTTTTTTTATTTTTGCATCCGATCAGATCGGTTACTACACTTCACTTTTATATACATTAATTTGTAGAAAAAAATTTGTGACTGTATTATTTTTTAAATTCTCAAACTTTGTATAAATCTCTTATGCTTTAATTTACAGCTTACAGTGAATTATTTTAAACATCCGATGAATGTTTTAACAACGTTGTTTTTTTTTTTTTCTCAGTCTCTCGGCCTTCTTTCTTCCATTTTTTCCCTCACTTCTCACTCACACAATAACAAAGTAACATAAGATTACACGTAAATCATCAATGGTTTCTAGAATTTATTATGTGAATTATGCACACACATGCACATATATAAATATTTTCAAGTGTAGATGTCCGTATTGTTTTACATATAGATTCAGGATAATATGATAAGATGTTAGCGTGCTTTAATTATTATTTATTGAATTAATTATAACACCATATCGTGTTAATACGAAAATGTGTTTTAAAAAATGCAGACATCGTAACTTAAAAAAAAAAAAGAATGTGTATATTCACACTAAAAAAATATTAGATGAGAGTCTATTCAAACATTCAAGTTTCTTTATAATGCAGTTCAAAAACAAAAGCCTGAATGTACACAATTATCTCCATTAAACTAAGGTTGAATTTTGATATGCCACCTAAAAAATAATGGAAATTTGATGCCTTCTGGGGTGATAAAAGCTAGGGCGGAGTTATTCAATTGAAGAAATATTCATTCGCCCATTTCTTTAGAGGGAGTAGAATTCTGATGAATATTCAGCAGACCTCTAGTCATCTGTAAAAAATATATGTAGATTCTTAATGCAACCATTTTTGTAATATGATTTAAAATTGTAACAATTCGAAAAAAAAATAGTATGAAAAATCCTCCCACAGCACTTGGTTGTTTATTAATCAAGCATACTCAAATCACATGGCCCTCTCACTTGGTCCTCTCCTCTCTGTCGAGTTCAGTAGAGTTTTACCAACTCTTTATCTATTTCCTACCTTCACATGATTATAACTACATCAGCAAAGTGGATGGCAATTGGTTTGGGAGTGCTTATTATCACATCATATAATAAGTACTATTTGGCACATAAAAAGTAGCAGCTGCTAATTACACATTTGCATGGGAGGCTCTTCGCAATTTGCTTGGTACCTCTAACTCAGGCTCGTCTAAACTAATCCTCTCAAAATATGCATTCACCATTTCTTTGGTAACTTGTTCCAAACATGGCGGATCCCACTGCATTATTTCATTTAATTAATTAGAAA
This sequence comes from Aegle marmelos, assembly GCA_030449875.1. NCBI lineage: Eukaryota > Viridiplantae > Streptophyta > Magnoliopsida > Sapindales > Rutaceae > Aegle > Aegle marmelos. The sequence goes on from JASUUL010000093.1 coordinate 5,513,010, forward strand.
AGAAAATTGCTTGCATAAAGTCTATTACAAAATGACGAACATCACAAAATTTGTACCTTAGGTGCAAAGGATTTCTCCACCAGTCGTGTACGTACCCCCTGTTATTAAAAGGCAGAACAATATTGATTACTGTGAGATTCACAAAAATTAATAGAAAGATTCAATTTTAAATGAAGAGAGTTTCCACTTCCTATATTTGTACCTCACAGAAATCATTTGATATCTGCCTGGAGATCATTCGCACGCTCATACGGTACTCACGTTTAAGACATTCTTCAAGAGTCTCAAATCTAGCTTTTTGTATCTGTTTTAATATTTGACCAAACAATTAGGTCATTAGTTAATTGGCACTGCTTGGCCTTGAGGTATAATGTAAAAATGTGAAACAGGGAACTTACAGATTTTAGAGAAATCTTCAAGCTCAAAGGTGGAGCTTCTCTTAGTTTCTTGAGTGTTGAAATGCACCATTCATCTTTTGTTTCAGCCACTTCACTTTCCTGAGAAAAATTTTGGAAATTAAGATTTGTCAGTCTTAGGGATATTGAGTTTAATCAAGTAGAACGGAGTTAATGAATCAATGAACCAATAGAGTGGCTGCCCTTACCAAAGCACTGGTGATTTCCTCGACTGTGTCATGGCCAAAACATTTATTCAAAGTCTCAACTCTGAGCATAATCATTACACAGACTGTTAGATTATGACATGCTTGTCCCACAAGGATAATTAAAAGAATTCGGAAGCTCAAAATTTTGAATACGGTATAATGAAGATTTATGTGTATATAAGCATGTACCTCTGAAGAACACTATTTTCATTTGGATACACACGCTCGCTGTGCTTTGCAAGAAAAGTTTCCATGGCAGAAAAATCATGCACAGCTAACGTAAGGAGTTGCTCTTCGATCAGTGGAAGTCTCTGCTAACAATGATTGATATTAGATATGTAGCCACTAAAGCAGACCGACTAGAGCAGAAAATTGCCTGGTACTGCACTCCCACCACATTCTTGAACGAAGAAACTCAAGTTTCGAAGTTTTTCATTGCAAAGTCCACAAGATTTCAAAACTGTCGCTCTACTTATTAAACATCATACATACACTACTTTTAAATTTGTTTCAGTAAACTGAGAGTTAAACAAAGAATTTTGAACAGAGAATGAAGAGTGTCGTACCAGACAATGTTGCACCCTAGAAACACCCCTAATTAAGCTTTTTTTTTTTTTTTTTTCAGTCAATTATATAAGAGAAGAAGTAACAAACAGCACTGGGTATGTAGTGAGTAGCAAATCCACAAGCTAGTATTTCTTCTCCGCTAAGCCTCTGTCCAGTTAAACCCAGATATTCTCCTGTATTGAAAACAAAAATGGAAGCAATTAAGCAACACTTTGATTAAGCAAAGACATGGTAAACATGAAAGTCGAACCTACCTAAGTGACCGGGCAATCGTGAAAGATAATATGAAGCTCCACCATCAGGATGAGAACCAATAAGTACTTCAGGAATAGCAAAAACCTGAAATGATTATGGGAATGTCATGTAAGTTCAGACCAGCATCAGTATGGCTGGTGAAAATTATAACATGTATAAGACATCATGAATTTAAACATCAATGATACATACAGTTTTCTCAGTTGCAATGCGAAACGAACCATGGACAGAAAGTCCGGCACCACCACCCATTGTAATTCCATTCATGATAGCTACCTGAAGAGCAAATAGCAAGTGATGCAATCATGCAGACAGTGGAATAAGCAACTAAAGGTTTGTTCCATACACATATATGGTATGAAGCATAAACAAAAGACTCACATGTGGCTTCAAATATGTGTTTAAACGGTACATCAAGCTATAGAATGTTCTGAAACAGTCTTTACATTCTTCCACTCTTCCTACATATAACCAGTTAATGAAAAAGTAGATAAAATAGTCAGCAGTTACCAGCAATAAACACATAATAATAATGCATATGTAGTAATTTGTGCATAATTAAATTTATTTACTTGTATGTATACATATGATTTGTAACAAGAAGTAAAGGAGTCAAACGTCAACTATCCTAGTGCATTGTAAATGAAAGAGTAACAATTGTGGTTTCACCGTGTTCCAAAAAATGCTTTAATAGAAATAACAATAATGGTGATTATGATGAGAAAATTCAAAATAGTGAAAGTACTGATACTTCTACTCTCACAGTCAGTACAAATGGTGGGTTAAAAATTAATTACATAGCAATGCATTAAGGCATTATCAGGTAGAGAGTTTAGAATATCTCTATAGCAGTACAATCATCTAAAAACATTATGTTATTTGTGTATTCATTTATTACAACTACTGATTTGCAATGTCAATATTCAAAATAAATATATAGCAGAGCATACTTTTATTAAATGATTTTAAGAATAATGCTATAGTAGACTGGCGGTACTCTAGAATTTATCAAACATGTCCCTATTACTGATTAGTGAGAAAATTCTGAAGTCAAAACAATTCGGCTAATGAATGATAATACTTAAATGGTACAGGGCACATGGATTAACCACATCCAAAAATGTCTCTTACCTTCGTTAAGCAACCGATACAATGTTACAACATCTCCACCAGCACAGAATGACCTGCCATTTCCCTTTGTAAAAAAACCAATAAATTGTCGCTTTGATCCATAAATCGGTTGCTTTGACCCAGTTAATAAGATGAGTCCACAAGAAGATAAATTTTTTTAGAAAAAGAAAATAAGTACCTTAATCACGACAAAACCAACTCGGGAATCTTTCTCCCAGGATTCGTATAATTTAGTCATCCGAACACCCTATAGAAGTGAGGACATTATGAATATAATAATTTGCCATCGCGAGTCAACAGCAATGGGTATCAATTGTTTTAAGAAGATACACAAGAAAATAAAAAAAGTTTCATCCTCTTATTGTTGAATAATAATATTACACATTTATACTTGAAGTACATAGTTTGTATTTCAAGTGATGCGTCACCTGTCATTAACTGTAATGTAGAAAGTGTTAATTAACTTTATTATCCATCAATTCTTCTAATCTTGCAATGCATTCAGTTTGTGAGACCTCAGGAACCTCATCAATTATGTAAGTGTTGTACTACTCTTACACATTAAATCTGACTCACAAATGAAACTAGTAGGCATAAAAAATGAACAGCAAACTAATATTCATCAAGCTGAGAAAAGCATCACAAACATTGATGTGCGCCTCAGTGAATACCGTAAAATACTTTTCCACAAAATGAGCTTTCTCTTTTCAAGAAAGGCCCTGTAAACTCAAATGTCTAAACACAATGGCAATGAAGATAAAGAAAAGGAAAAAGAGTAAATGAAAAACTGAGCACAAAATTCAGAACACCCAGATCGCAAGAGTAACTTCCAAGACCATTCATCCAAAGATCAAATAAAGAGAGCAATAATTAAATACATGTTGCTGCTAAGAAACTGTAGTAATTACTACGTCAGTAATTTAAAACAATAATAATAATGAAATGTGGAGCGAAGAACAAACCATGGGAGTAAGCAGAGCATTCAGGACATTGGGTCTGTTGAGTATAATAGTTCGTGAGCTTGCTCCTTCTTCAACCAATACCTGAAGAGAAGAAAATGCAGTAAGTTACACATCCAGGGATAGCGATAAATTCCAAAACAACAGCCATATAAAATCATGCCCTGATTGTCTAATGCAGCAAGAAAATTGTATATAGTAGCGTTCAGCAAACTTACCATGTTGTCAGCAGCATCATTGCCATTGTTGAGTGAAGACATGTCCTCTGTTTATTACTCTTTAGAAGATCGTCTCAGGATACGGTGTTTGAGCTCGAAGCTCTTTGTGGAATATTATATTTATTTAAAGCCCTTGGCAAATACCTTGGGCCGGCGGTTAAAGAATACTCCGTCGACACGTATATTTATTTATTGTTAACAACTTTTGACGGTAGGTGAAGGCGTACAGTCTGCTGACTAATCTAAATTTTAGTTTGATTTTTCAGGCTGGTGATTCGACAGTTCTACCGAAACAGAAACGGATGAAGTGAACCGCGTGCAAAGTTCCGCAGCCCTCCAATTCTCAAGACAAAGTGTTGACCCGAAGGCCGTCGAGATCTAACAATGACATCAACAATCACAATAAAAAATTCTTTTTATATCTCTAGTGGCAAAATTATCCGCGAATCCGTAAATTCACCCGCTGCAGGCAAATTTTAATCGCCTTAGCCCGCTGGTACATGGCCTCGGGCTCTAATCTGAGTCCGTTCCCCTACTTGATGTTGGGGGTACTCAACAATGTTCCTATAATATTTTTTAGATTCTTATGTTCCTATACTAAGCAAGGAAACAGAAAATGAACTTTCACAAAAACTCAAATTGATTTATTATTTACATTTCTTTATTAACACAAGTACAACCTCTTTCCTGATGAACGTTAAACCCGAAGAGGCAACAACCCAGAAGAAGAAGAGACAGAAAACCACTTAGACAACCCAAACCCCAAAAGCCCAAACAAATGCCAACGCTCATCGCTTTAAGCATAGTCTTCAGTTGAGGCTGGGGTATAAGACCCAATGAAAATGTCACCGTAGACAAGCCCAGCCAAGCCTCCTCCAATGAGAGGCCCAATCCAGTAGATCCAGATCTGCGAGAAGTCGCCGCTGGCCACAGCTGGGCCAAATGATCGGGCGGGGTTCATTGACCCGCCACTGAATGGGCCGGCTGCAAGAATGTTAGCACCAACTATGAAGCCAATAGCAATAGGTGCAATCGTTCCTAGTGAGCCCTTCTTGGGGTCAGCGGCCGTGGCATATACTGTGTAGACTAGTCCAAATGTTATGACAATTTCCATAACCAAACCTTCAGCGGCATTCAATCCTGCACCAACTGCGTGTGTGGGAATGCTCTGCCAATTATACATATACAACACATCATATTCGTTACAAAAATATACAGTAAGGACGAAATAGAACCATGGTTACATATTGCTGAAATAATATGTGCATACCAAGCCGCCAGTAACAAATTGGAGGAGGAGGCAAGCAACGATGGAGCCGAGGCATTGGGCAATCCAGTAGAAAATGCCAGTAAGTACGGTGATGTTGCCTCCGACGGCCAATCCGAAGGTGACAGCTGGATTCAAATGGCCGCCGGAGATGTTGGCAGCGATGGCAACACCAACAAACAGTGCTAATCCATGGGCCACGGCCACAGCGACCAGGCCTGCTGGGTCTAACGCCGCATCCGCTGTGAGCTTGCCTACAAATCCACAATAATAAATAAAATCATTCAATTACACGTGGCTCAACTCCTTCACTTCTTGTTTCATTCCCAAAAAAAAAAAAAAAAAAAATTTGAGGACGCGATGCAGCATGATCCCCGTTCAAAATGGGTCAAATTGGGTCCGTCAAATATTCAATGGAATAACGATTTCTTTGTCTCGTTTGCATGCATTAAAAACTGAGGGGGACAGGACTGATCGTTCAAAATAAATTTCGGGTCGAATATGGACGAAACACACTGAAAACATTAGTTGGGTTTCACAGGTAAAGCCTGTACATCAATTGATGACCAGAGTGAAATGCTAAATGCTTCAAATGATTAATTCGTGTCACTTACTATAAGCGATAGCTGATCCAACACCAGCAAACACAAAAAGAAGCGTGGCGATAAACTCGGCTAAATAAGACTTGAGAGACCCAACACTGAAAGAGTCACCGAGGCTACCAAAGGCTATCTTCACCATTTTTTTTTTTTTTTTTGCTCACTAGGAAATCAAATACAACCAGAAGAATTTTCCTCTCTAATTACTATGAGTTTCTTGAATGTGTCACCAGGTTTTTATATACTGAAACTTAAGACTATGCATAGCAAAAAGAACAAGCCGGCACCGGCCACGGGACCCAAATACGTGAATAAAATAGTTATAATATATGCCGACCAACAGCCTTTATTTTGATAAATTAGAGGAATTATGAGCGCAAGACAACCAACTTAGCTAGTAATTAATGAACAGATAAGCTGCTTATTTTAAGAGCTCTATGAGTGAGGATAAGCATGTTTTAAGAGAATATTATCAAAACTAAGCTCCATTGCGTGTCATCATGAGGTCTGATGCAATTTTCTAACTTACGAATGGTATTATTTTATTAAATTGGCGGTTGCAATGAGCCAATGATATTGATGATAACAAAAACAATGTATAATTTTAAGGGCTTGGTTTATTTTATTTTGTGCTTTTTCGTCATTTAGTAAGACTTTGTCAAGAAAATTTCATCCGCAAATTTGGTCTAATGCAGCTGTTCAAATTTGATCATAGTAACGGTTGACTAAATTATATGCAAGCACAGATCGATATGCGTACTGTTTGGAGCTACCAACATGGCGATCACACATCCAAAATGAACAACGTTTGGTTGACTTCTAGTTAAAAAAAAAAAATTAAGAATATATGATCATGTCCAACTTCTAGTAAGTTTCTTGAAATTAAATTTACAATAATAAAATAAATTATCAAAATCTCTTGGATCAGTTTTGTAACGGCACAGTTTTGATATATGGATTTATGATAAGTCATATCTAACTCTAAATATTTAGTAGAAAATCAATCCCTAGCAATAAGTTGTAAAACTAAATTTTGATTCAATGGAGGTTATAATAAAAAAATAACAAACTGCAGGTTAAAAGGAGTCTAATGTTAAAATTTAAGCAAACTAGTTAGATTTCACTTCAATACATGTTCTCTCTTCCGAAAAAAAAAAAAAACCTTGACATAGTTCCACCACTATCCTAAATACATACCAGAGATTTAAACTCCCTGCATAAAGAACTCAAACTCATATAGCGATTTACCTTATTACTACAAGTAGCGATGGCAATAGGGAGGGGAGGGAAGCAACATCCTTGTACCTATCCCTAGAATTATGCATATGTCTCTTTCACTATTAAAATTAGCTGATGGGAAGGGATAGGAAATCTATGAATAATAAGAGAAAATTTTCGAGAATTCTAATCCTAAAATAATTGATAAGTTTTTAATCTCTGAACTTAATTTAATCATGTTAACCTAAAAATTTATAAAATAAAATGAGAGATGATCATAATTAGGTCTCACTTCATTCTAATAAAATAAGAATGATCATAAATGGATTTTATTCCATTCTACTCCACCAAACTTTTGGTATATAAAATATCGAAATAATATTTTTCAAAGCAAAATTTAAATGATGTGATGTATACACAATATTGAAGGAATGTTGTTTATGAGCAATGATATCTATTAGCCACCAAGTATGGTGGGAAGAATGTTGTGTCAAGTTGCTAGCTAAAGACGTGATGGGTTGGGCTATTAGGCTACCAATTACTTGATTTGACATTCTACTGTATTATAATGAGATAAGGACGAGTTGAGTGTTAGTTATGGTGTAAATAATTTAAAAAAAAAGAGTGAAATTGTGAAAAAAGTGGCTTATGGTTTGATATATGGATCATAGGATCGTGAGATTATATGTTTTGGGCTATGGTTAAGTTTAAATTACATTAAAGCTTTTACATTAATTAATATTTATATTATTCATATTAATGTTTTGATATTTGTTATTTGCATCGATATTTAATATTTTATAATTTAAATTTTATATTTATTCACTAATAAATTTAGAAAAATTAATAAAACATTTAAATGGGAAATAGGCCCTCCCTAAATAAGAAATTAGACTAAAAAATTAACAAAAAATTAAGTATAAAATCATCTCTTATCCCTCCCCGAATGAAAAAAAAATCCCCTAGGACCATCCGCATGGAAATTTTTGCTCTTCCTAACCACGAAATAACCCCATAAATTTGCAATTAAAGGTCAATTCGATTGCATCTTGAACGATTATTATTATTGCTATTACTGAAAAGGAACTATTATTTACTTAATTTAACAAAAACGTTTGGATTAGTTAGTTTATTGTGGCTGCGCCCCGCATATCCACGATGAAAAAGAGCTGAAAATCAGGAACACGTGTCTAATTTTCCTGCGATGTGTGGAAAGTTCAGCAATTATTTTATGGATCAGTTTATTAGTATGGTTTGCTTGTAGCATTATTTAAAAAAAAAAAAAGTGATGGGGCATCAGCGTTCTCTAAAGAATCTCTTAAATAATTGAATTGTAAGGTTTGGGTGGCTAAGGTGGAAATGCTTTTGTCACTATTGAGGAATAATTATTTTGGTTAATGACAGTTCAATTTCTTGTATTATTACCATTCTAATTAAATTATGAATGACCAATCCACTACTGTTGAATTTGCCTAACTATAATACGTTTATTAAATATAGATTGCTGTGCTGTTTCTATGGCTTCTTATCGAGAATGTCAATTACGTCCTTGATGGCTCCAGGCGGGACTTTAGTATTTCGAGATCATTTATGAGCAGGCAGAATCACGCAACGAAAAGCAAGAATTTATCTGCTTTACATTCACAAGCTCATTTAATTTTGCTGAACTGCGGCTGCTCAAGTTTCTTTCCTCATTTATATACTGAAAGTACTAAAAGATTTATCGAGCTTAATTATCTGTCTCTGGGGGCTAGACTGCATTGCCGGTGGCTATATTATTAAGTATTGACACTGCCTAAAACTTGTTAATTACAGTCCTATGTACATTCATAGATTGTAGCCGTTCTTGCCGTAAGTTTTTGCTTCTGCTCTTATAATGTTGTTGTTGGTGCTATTGGCTATAGCCTGTTGCGGCTATGTTGTTTATGCGAATTGAGCCAGGCAACGAAGGTTTAAGACGTTAAAGTTACGTGCTCAGTCCAATAAATTTCTTATTTCTGACGTTTATACATCCAAAAATCCAAAATTGTAAATTCTCTTTTACTGTGATCGGTATCAATACTAAATATATATAATTGTTAAGTTACACTCATCCGTAATTAATTGCACACGCAAAAATATAAAATCTCACCATTTATTATTATTCACACATGATTTTTATGTATGTTATAAGTTACAGCAGTTATAATTTAATATTTATCATAAGGATCAGCCTATAATATAGTTAACAGTATATTATATTTCTCACATAAATAATATATAATATTATTTATATATTATTTCATGTGAGAGGCGTAATATACTGATGACTGTATTATAAGAATTTACTTATCATAATTATATATAGAAGAAAGAAACCAAAACTGGAATAAATGCAAATAACACTGAGACCATTGATTGGGGCAGTAAAGGTCAATTCTGCAGTGGGACAGGGCGTTAGTGGATTTGAGAATATAGAGGTAAAGAAGAAAAGAAAATTGAAAGGGATTGAGGCATGTTTGGACACTTTCCTATGAGGTTTTATTTACTCTCACCACACCTAGTTTGTTATAAAGTTGAATGACAAATTACCCCAAAACAGAACAAATCTTGACCACAATGTCTGGCTATGAAATTATGTTCTAGAATAATTCATGAATCCATGATAATTTAGAGTATTCATAGGAAGTCAAGTGTCTGAAGTATTTTTTTTTTTTTCACAAAATAATGCAACCCTTCAAATAAAAGTACCTTTTTTGAAAATAGATGCATCTCTTCGAGTAAACATTTTGGATCATTTAATTTAATTAATTATTTTAAAATGAACTAATTAATTAATTATGGAGGAGATACGTTTCAATTGACCGTTTTATTGCTGCAGCGTAGCTCTTTTGGTGCTGGAACACCAAAGCCCTATCTTCTTGTTGCCGCGGCATAGTTTTTTCTGATGCTGCAGCACCAGTGCTCTCCCATGTGCATAATAATAAAATATTACAATCTCTCTTACATAGCGTACACAAAACTTTCTCCCATTAAAAGTATATATTAATAAGTATGGCAGTTCTCCCTTTTAAAAGTAAATACTTTTAAGTATTAGGTATATATTTCGTTTGGTAGAGTCTACTCCAATTACCAAAGGACTCATTGCTCTTAATTTCCGAAAGTAGATGGTTAAAAAAAAAAGGAGGGCTTTCCTCCTCATTTAAATAGTTGCTACGAATTTGGCTTATGTGAAACACTTCAGTCGCTCTTAACCAGAGCTTGGACAAAATCTGCCCAAGTCTCCAACCGAGATAACAGAGACGGCCACCGTACTGAACTGAGCCTATTACGTGTCGAGCTCGAATATGGTCCATAATCTCAAATTGCACTCATTCTTTTCATTTTTTCTATTGACCAAGCCGCCAACTAGTAAGTAGGAGTTTGGTGGTGTTAGATGCGTAATCAAGTTCTGTCTCGCTACTAAGAAAGCCGAGTCTTTTCCTCAATTTCACAAAGTTTGTTAGGTTTATAACTCGACGGTAGTATGGTTTCGTATTAAAAACTTTTGTCCAGCTGAGATATCACGGCATCGACGCCCGTCGTTCGCGATAATTGGATTCCAAAATCAAAGCTAGCTGTCGCGGAAACACCCATTTGATATGACTTGCATTTATTTGTTTTTCCAAACATTGTCAGCCCAAGTCTTCCGAGTGTTTACAAGCCACCTTTTGGTGTACTTTTCTAATAAATTGTATTTATTGAAATAAATTTTTTATTAAAAAAATTAAATTATTTAAATATAAATAAAAATTTTTATTAAAAATTAAAAAATAAATTTAATAGATATTTTTTTAATTATATTATAAAATAAATAAAATAAAATTATAAAACAACGTATAAGTATTTCAAATAATTTAATTTTTTAAATAAATTTAAAATCATTCTATCTAAAAAATAAAAAATTTAAATTTTTATTGATAGAAATAATAATTATTTCATTATCAAAAATTCTATTCAAAACATAATTAAATAATATAAAAATTTTTAAAAATTATAAAATTAAATAAATATTTATTACCCATTAAATACTTCATTTCAAACATGCACTTTCAAGCAAATCCAACTAATACTTTGATTCAATATTTATACTGCGTCATAACAGCTGTTAGCCTATACTCACGTACTCGAAGTAAGTGAGCATCCGCATGATTTGAAATCTGTCTTCAAGTCTTAACGGAGGCTGAAGTTTTCGTTATACTTTCAAACTTAATCTGAATCAAAACATTTACGAACATATTCTCATAGCCAAATTCACTGCATGGACCTGTCATGCAATTTTAGAATGCTGTCATGGCCTTGTTCTCTGCAGACTCGAAGCAAAACGGACGCAGAATTTATGGCGGGTAAATGACTGGGAAGGACGAGCATTGGAGCAAGCTCACAAACACAGAAAGGGACCCAACAGCTAACACTCTGATCTTTGAAAGATAAAGAAAAATCTGAGCGGTCTCTAGGTCTTAACGGTACTCTCTTGATCAGGGGAAATAAATCATGTCATTGAATGCACTCAACGACCCAAAGGTGATCAAATTCAATTCTCATATCACCAGCAGCACGGTCCCATTCTTTGAAGTAAGTGAAGCTATTTACTTCACAGTCTATTTCCTTCACAAACTTCCTAATTCAAATATGAACATCCAATGTTTTCTATGCAATTATAACATATCCATTAAAAGGCTTAAGAGGGTTCTTTATCTCCATTTCTTGCCCATCTCACCCACTGGCTCTATATTCTCGGTCGGATGATTTATAAAATAATAATATTTATCAATACTAACTTTTGATTTGATAGCGTCTTGCTTTGGAAACGGAGGATATGAGCGACTGTTTCGATGAGGAATAGCAAAATGAATGGTTTCAATGTAGAGGAAGCTGGGAAGAGACAGAAGGGGGGTTCTTGCTCACGTATACATGTTCATGCTCAAGCTCAACACAGGCGATCCAAGAGGTATTGTTTTTCTGATGACAAATGCAGTTCGCATTCAGTGAAGTTGTAGCAATTCATAAATATTCTCTTTCTTTTATGTACTTTTAATGTGTAAATTTTCATTGAGTGTAATATCATATTTATTTGTTGCAGTAGCAGTGTTTTCTAGGTCATTTTTGGTAACCGTAAAGATTTTATAGTTTTTTCTTTCTCTTCCTTTGATATAAAGAAATTTAATGGAAATGGATGATCAATTCTAAAGGGGTTTCCAATTCTTGGGCATCAATCGTTGGTTGATGTGGTATAGACAACTTGAAGCTGAATTTTAATTGAGTGTTGAGGAGAAGAGATCTGGCAGGTGTAGTGAGGGCACGCTGGGAATCCATATAGCGAACTTAGAAGTTTGGAGAGGGTTTAACGTTTACTAATTTGGAATTGAATCAAGATGATAGGTTCTGCAACTCTTTTTTTTTTTTTTTTTTTAAGGACAAGTTCTGTATTGTGGGGTGTCTGAGGACACTTATTTGGAAGAAGTGAGGTTAATCAAATAGCTTTTAAAGTTATTTATTGACTTAAAATTTTTAAAGATGGGACACGTTGGATTCTCAATTAGATTTTCAAAGTCTCTTCCTTTATCTGCTTTATTTGTTTGAGTTGAGAGTTAAATAGTAGGAAATTCTGGGCGTTGATCATTAGAAAGCAGGGTTCCTCAGCAGCTTACATCAAAGAAAAACTCACCTGGGGATTGATCCAATATAGCCTTACAACAATTCTGAGCAATTTTTCTTGCCCTTTCTCCGCAACTTTTCCCTCTTGACAAGAGCTTGAGTAGCCAGTCTTTGTTATCTAAAATATTGCGCATTTGTTCTCTAGCAGCACATAGTAACTGTCAGTTTATATAGTTGCATCCTTTCTGACATTTTGTCTTTTAATTTAAGTGCTACCGAAAGAAATTCAGACATCTCAGAACGTGGAATTTCAAGTTCTGTCAAGAAGGAGCTGAATGAAATATATGTAAGAAGAACTCAACAGCATGTACTTTCTTGCATGAAAGCCATTGTGCAGCACATGCCATGTATTTTGATCATGAACATGAATGGTGATATGAAAGAGATAATCTTCTTCTGTTATTCATTCATTACATTTTTATTCTCCTCCTTCATATGAAATCAACAGGCATCGCCACTTTCCACAAGGGCTTTCAGGGCACAAACACCTCTTTTTGACCATTTCAGTTATGCCAACCAGAATTCTTCATTGAACCATCGAGCCTCCTTGGAAAAAGACGTAAGCAAATCACCGGAAGTCATTCTTAGAATAAAATAAATGTTTCACTCTGATAATTTTCTTTGTAAAAACCTCATAGAAATTAAAATACTAAGTATTAAGTGATGATATGATCCTAGTGAGCTTCTGGGAACTTATAATTTAAATAAACTGCCATAGAAAGCTGGTCCATTGTTGGCTCCTACATTTTTTTGGAGAACATTGAGCAGTCAAATATCAGGGATTCCATTTTGCTTCCTTTATAACTTTTAGCTAGAACATAGCTATGGTGTTTTGACAATTGACATAACATTGCAGATTGAGCAGCTGCAATCACGTTTACGGCAAGAGAGAAATATGCGCATGACACTTGAGAGAGCGATGGGCAGAGTTTCGAGCACCTTATCTCCTGGACACAGGCATTTTGCCTCAAAGGTAACACCACCTCTGAGAATTTGAATTCCCAGGAACTGCTGCTGAATTGAATAGAAGGAAGTAGGTCGGTCTACCAAATCCTCCACTGCATTTTACTGATAAAGAAAAAGGATAATATTCTTGATTATTCAAACTTTTATTGTTTTCATGTTGCAATGCAGCAGGCATTGTTGTTTTCTACGTTTGCTTTCTCATTTTAGCCTCTCCACTTTCATTTCCAGCTGCTAAACAATGAGTTTAGAAGAAAATAATATGGATAGTATCTCTGTGTTTCAGACAAAGGAATTGATTGCTGAAATTGAATCACTTGAAGAAGAGGTTGCAAACCGCGAAAAACATGTGCTCTCTCTCTATAGAAGCATATTTGAGCAATGTACTAGTCGCCCACCTTCTGAGCAAAGCTCAAGTGTGGCTTCTCCGGCTCATACAAAACACATGCCTAAAAAGCATCCAAGTATTATTTCAAGCGCATTTTGCTCCTCCAAAAAATTCCCTTTGAGACCTTTGCAAGCTCTAGTTTCTATAAATGACCATGGGAAAAGATCTTCTAAGACCAGTGATGCTTCCCAACTCTGTGGAAAAAGTGACATGCAGACTGAAAAGATTTTTTCAGATCCTGTAAAGGTAAGATCTTGTTTAATTTCTTCCTGCAAGTGTCCATGTCTGCTTTATTACCACTCTAGCTTCTTGATAATTAACATCATGGTTGTTCATGATGATTACAATTTTAGTTCAACCATTTTCATCCACTATCCCTAGGGCATAATACAATTTCTGTTGATCCACACCCAGGATTTGGAGCTCTTTATTTATCAAATGTTTTATGCTTCCCATCGTACTCCTCTACCATTTAATACAATGTTAATTTTCATACCTTCTCATCTCAATCATTTGTCAGGGACACAATAAGGTTCCAGAAATAGAAACGTGGATAATTTGATTTACATATGTTTTGCTTTGCTTAAAAGTTTACTTCAACCATTTTCATCAACTAGAAACCTAGGGCATAATACAAATTTTTCAGATCCACACCCTGGATTTGGAGCTCTTTGTTTATCAAATGTATTATGCTTTCCATTGTACTCCCCTACTGTACAATACCGCATAATTTTCCATATTTTCTCATCTTAATCATTTGTCAGGGACCCAATAAGGTTCCAGATATGGAGAAAGTTTCCGTGCTACGAACTCTGAAGGATCATCTCAACCAGTGCCCAATCAAGTTGTCTGAGGAGATGGTAAGGTGTATGGCTGCAGTATACTGCTGGCTTTGTGGTGCAGCATCCACCAACCCTGGAAGAAACCGATCACCTTTATTGTCAAGATCATCTACTAATGTTGTGCTTCCCCGACATGGTGGTGGAGAGGAATGTGATTGGTCTTGCAAATCCACAGTTGAAATATCTTGGATTGCAACTGATAAGAGTCAGTTCTCTCGTGCATCTTATGCCATCAATAATTACAGGTTTGTTCCTTGACGTTTACATGTTAGGCACATACTAAGAATATTTTGTAAACTGGTGCACGGAGATAATGTACTTGGATTTCCTTTATGCATGGCCCTTGATGATGTGGATGATGTGCTTACTTGAATTTTCATTTTTGAAATTTCAGAGTTCTAGTAGAACAACTTGAAAGGGTGACAGTGAATCAGATGGAAAACAGTACACAAACCGCATTTTGGATCAACGTGTACAATGCCCTTGTTATGCATGTAAAACTCACACAACTCATCATCAGTTTATGTCTCATGATTTTCAACTATATAACTGTCTTCTTCACCTGGCACAGGCATATTTAGCATATGGAATCCCCAACAGCTCTCTAAGGAGGTTAGCCTTGTTTCACAAGGTAGTTCACTTCTTTGTCTAATTTCTAGTGGCCATTGGTGGGAAGAAAAAATACAAAGGTGGGACAGTATTTAGAGAAATATCATTGAATGGAGATGTTTTACAGCTAAAAGAAGCCTATGAAAGTCTTTACAAAGTTTACATTTGTCCTGTTCCCAAAGTCTTGACTCTAGTGATGCTATTCTTTTGTCCCCATGGCAACTCTCATATCCTTTCTCGTGACAGACAACACAATGAAATTGATGGTTCTTCTGTATAGCGCAGGCTGCTTACAATATCGGTGGCCATATCGTAAGTGCAAATGCAATTGAGCAGTCAATATTTCGTTTCCATACACCTCGAATTGGGCGGGTATACACCTTTGACATTCTAAATAACACATTTATGTTTACTGATCTCTATTTTATCTTGAAATTTGGTGTCAGTCAGGTTATAAATTGTTCCATGAAGGCTAGTTACTTTGTACAGTGGATTATTCTTTTACACTGTTCTTTCTGAGAAAGCTGCTTGAACTTTATCATAGTGATTAATTACTTGAATTCAGAATATGCCTTGTTGGTTCTCAAACTGAGATTTTATATCATTTTGTGCAAGAAAAGATTGCCATTTGCCGTACTCACTTTTTATCTGCCTTCTTGCAGTGGCTTGAGTCCATCCTTTCAACTGCCTTGAGAAAAAAATCTGGTGAAGAAAGGCAACTTATCAGCTCAAAATTTGGTCTTCCAAATTCTGAACCACTTGCCTGCTTTGCCCTCTGTACTGGAGCATTTTCTGATCCTGTGGTAACATCTTGTAGCCATTATTCTTTTATATGACAGCACAGTGTTAATATCACTCATTATCCAACTAGCAGTGATCAGTGGCATAAGCTAGTATTACTGTGAATTCTGTCGTGCTGTTTGATATGAAGTACATTACTAAAAATGGTATTAGATCTGTAATTAAAGAAAAATTTTGATTTAAATTTTTGAAACTTTTGCAGTTGAAAGTGTACACAGCATCAAATATTAAAGAGGAACTAGAAGTAGCAAAAAGAGAGTTTCTTCAAGCAAACGTAGTGGTAAAGAAGTCAAGGAAAGTCTTCTTACCAAAGTTGCTGGAAAGGTTTGCAAAGGAAGCCTTGGTTACCCCAGATGATCTTCTCAAATGGGTTACCGAAAATGTGGATAAAAAGCTCCAAGATTCAATACAAAAATGCATTGACCGTAAATCCAGCAGAAAGGCATCTCAGTTTATTGAGTGGTTGCCTTACAGCTCAAGGTTCCGGTACGTATTCTCCAAGGAACTGATGGAGAAGCCATGGTGTGGATGTGAATTTCTTTCTTCATGCTTACCTTCAGGAGGTTTCTCAATGTCATTATCACAAGCCATCAAGCATTGCTAGCTAGGCTTAGTGATTAGGAATGCTAAACATGGTTCAGTTCGCAATTCTTGTAGTACATTTGATTGTAAATCCTAATCTTAGCTTGTTTCGGATATCACATAGTATCCCTCTGAAACTATTGTCTGAAGATACTATTTTACTGAAACATTATAATTTAAATTAGCTCGAGAGTTTATTTCGTGTTTTGATCTTTCATGCTTTTATTGCCCTCAAAGACTTGACCGAGTGGGTTTTAATTACATAACCTTTTTCAAAAAAAAAAAAAAAAACTGACCACCTACTTTGGAATGGCTCTCTCATATATATAAATATATCTCTTAGAAGGGCCAAAAGAAAAAATTTACTTAAGTTTTGTTCACCTCTATTTTTTTCAAAGAAAACATAATGAGTCCTCATTTGAATACACTCTTCTATTTTTTTTTTTCTATTTTTGAATCATTTTTGGAACAGCCTACCATGCATCTGGTGTATGCATGGTTCATTTTTACAGCAGTCAAATTGTTTACATGTGGTCACATGTTCTGTAGTCTCTTTTATCACAATTGTTGCTCTTGCTTATTAATGCTCCAAGTAATATACTGCACATCACAAGTACTCTAATTGGTCTCTTGTCGTCTCAACTACTAAACACAAGTTTATTAAGAAACATTTCCAATATATACATATAACTAAAGATTAATGTAACATATTAACATATTTTCTCAATTATACTGTTAATGACAAATAAGTATGATAATATTGTGAAGACAAATTTAGTTCTCTAATTACTAAATTATTTAACAATTCTAAAAATTTTTTGCAACTGATATATTTCTTTTCGGTGGATTGGATCTAAATTGGAATAAATGGGGAAAAACAAATTGGGCCAATTGAAGGATGAGACTATAGAGTGGGATTTAAATGCAAGAGGCATGGAGTTAGAATCGTGATACTTGATGAAGAAAATCAAAGCGGTGTCATCGAACATGTTACAGAGATGCCATAAAAATGTTAATCTCTTAATTAGTGTTAGGCATGAATATTGATTTATTAATTTAAACTGCCATTGAACAACTGAGGCTTAGTGTGGTTAAATTTATATTTCTGATTTTTAATTTTTTTTATTCAAGGGGTTGCAAACAAAATTATTTTGCCAATTTCACTGCTACCAATGAATTTAGATTAGTGGAGGCTTAGTTTAATGTAGTATATATGGTAATATTGTATAAATGATATAAAATATTAATAAATAAATAAATATGGGAGAGTTGGGATTGGAAAAAAAGGTGTTAATCAATCCAAAAATAGGTGAAATCTTTAAGTCATTAAGAAACTAATCACTATCTATACATTGATTAGTTTATTGATATGTTTTAAAGTACAAAACCTCTAGTAACCGATATATGTTAAAGTATAAAATCTCAAGTTTATGTGGATTAGGATTTTCTCCCAGTGAAATATATGAACCTTTTAGTAGAGTAAAGATAAAGTATTTTGAAGAGTGAAGAGACCTAGTGACTATTGATGTGTTTAAAAATATAAGATCTCCTTTTTACAAGCCCAAAATAAAAGATCCTGCTATATTGTTTCTTGCAGCAAGGTAAGGTTTGCCTAAAATAAAACAATAGACCAAAGATTTTAGATTTGGAGAGACTTGATTCAATCAAGTAATATACGTAATCTTACACAAATAATTTGATACAGTATTAATCAATTATGTTAGGGTTGGATGCAGTCTATTTTTTACATTGTTTTATAAAAAAAAAATGAAAAATGGGATACAGTATAACTTTTTGTGCCTGTTGATGGATAAGTTGGTACGGCTCTAAAGATATTAGTACCCGTGCCTGCTCACTAAACCCGTTTGAGTATTGACTATTTATTTTTTCAAATATTTTAAAAGTTAAAATTAACAACTAAATCAAATAAATATTATAGTAAAAAATTAAAACTCTAAAATGTAAACATTAGAACTTAAGCAACTTAATCATCAGAACAACCATATAATGTGATATTGTCCTAAATATTTAGTTGAAGATTTCAGTTGTTATATTTATTAGACCATCTAAAATATTGTCCTAATTGAAAACCAATAACACCATTCAAATTAGAGTCAGGTGAGAGGAGTAAAGGATGGACAAGAAAATACCAAAGTGAAGGAAATATTTAGTAATACATTGAATAAAATTGAACCCAACAATCATCAAATTATAATTAACATTTATCTAAATTTTTGAGAATTTTTTTTCAAAAATATTTTAAAGTAAAGTGCTGCATGTTCATCTAAGAAATAAAAGGGAATATAGAAGATAGGGAAACAAAACGAGTATCTCTAATTTTTATTGAGGAATTCACCATTAGTACTTGTTCAAAAATATAATAGATAAGAGTAAATGATGAAATGTCATATGCCAAATAGATATGGGCATGAGTATTGACATCCTCGCAAAATACACATAAATTAAAATTTTTTTTGAAACTATGAATTTTTGAATATCAATCGTTACTTAAATCAAAAGTATATTAAATTAAAATTTGAGAGCAATCCTCTGGTATAAAAATATTTAATATGTAAAAAAAAGAGGGAAACAAACTAATTGATCGAATAAGGATGAGATATAGATTTGGGGGGAAAAAAGGATTGATTATGATGAATGTAAGTAATTTGCAAGAATAAATCTAAATGGGTTTTAATTAGATTAATTTTTTCCTTTTTAATAAATTTATTAGAAGAGGAATTTTGTAGGGATAAGAGTGAGTGTGTTAATAGAAGCATTGAAAATAAATAAAATATTCATTTCAATCTTTTTGTCGGCGGAAATTGCTTTTGGAGTTGGAGACTTTCAAGCATGTGTCCAACCAGTGGAACCAATGAAAATTGGTCACTTCTCATACACAAACTAAGAACTAAATACTAAAAAGTGTGGCTTCCTTGTCGTGTAGCGACTCCTTTGTTTTCAATTTTTTTTTTCATGAAAATTATTGTGTACTGACTTTGAGAATAGAAATGTCAATTCCTCCCGACGGATTGAGTTGCAAAGTTCCAGGTGAAAAGGTCGATCTTTTATCCTTATTTCGTCACGTGAAACTGCTTTAATTATGTGCTCTATCATTTGTGCTGTAATAGTCACTTGGGCTGCTGGGCCTCCGGCACGAGTTTATCTACGGGAATGGGATTCTGTTTGCTTCTTGTAACCTGTATGTCTTCCCCGTTTGGCATAATTTTTAAGAAATATTACTAAAATATACTCTCTTTTTTTATATGTTAAGTCTCAAATTTTTTTAAAGAATACAATCAGTTTTTTCCTTAATCTTTTTAAAAAATAAATATTATTTTTCTAACTTTTACGAATAAAATGATTTAAAAATAATTTATTAAAATATTACGAGTGTAAAATTTCACTAAAAACTTTTGATTATAACTGTTAGTAGAATTGAAATATTCAACAAACTATTTGGAATTGAAGAAACAGACGAGAATGAAATTCCATACCAAATTGTCAATTCATTGCACTCTCATTTAGAAAAAACTAAATAAAAAAAGAATAATCAGACGGTCCAAAACGATCGTCATCAAGCGCATTAACTTTCTGCACCTTTGATAGGAGATATCCGATGCCCCAACCCAACCTAACAGTTCCTGCCACGTGCCTTTCCAATGGATATACTTTGGCCCTTGCGGGATCCCCCCCTTCTTCTGGTTCGGGATTTCTCGATTTAAAGTCACACCCGGTTGCACCAATCCCTACTCTCATAACCCCATCATAACCGTCCATTACCAGTTTTTCCTACCGACGGTCTCGATTCTTTCAAGTTTCCATCGTGCGCCTGGTCTGTGAGGGGAAAACTTGTTGCATCGAGTTACGGTAACCTATTCCTTTACTTGAATCACACGCATATAGAGACGCCACGTGTATACCTGACTCGCCTATTCCCGTCAGATCCTTTCTATTTATTCGTATACCCTACCAATTTTTTGAAAATTCGATCACCATCACTCATTTTTATATTACTGCTCTCTCTCTCTACCCCCCATTGGTATAAGGTAAAAAAAAAAAAAAGGATCTCATTTCTTTAGCGAAGAAAACGAAACAACCCGAAAAAAAAAAAGAAAAAAAAACCACATCACTCTCTCCGTTTCTCTCTCTCACTCTTCACTTGACCCAAAAAAAAAAAAATTTACTTTTTCTGTTAACCGAAACCCTAGCTCGATCCGCCAGAAATTAGAGATTCCGGTCAGTTTAATTCTTTAAGTAATTTTGTTTTCTGTATATCGTAGTCGATAAAAAGTACAAAATTTCCATCATGCGAGGTTTGTAAATTAGGGTTTTTCTTTTTTGGTCGCAGTAGATGATATTACGATTGGGAAGCAGTTGAGGATCAAACGGTTAGGATTTCTTCACCGGATGGAGGGAGGTAGCGTCTCTAGACTTACTTGTTCTGGTATTGTTCATTTCCTACTTTAATTACTAATTAAGCTATTAGGGTGTTTACTGTATTTAGAAATTGGAAGTGTTGTTTGAAGTGGTGAGTTACTGAGTTGAGGTGACAATAAGGTGTCTCTTTTTCAGTTATTTTATATATATATATATATATAATGTTATTTGAAGTAAGATAACTCTTTCCGCGTTTTTATGGGTTTGATTCATTTATGGGTGATAAATGATTACTGAGCTAGAGTTCTCTGTGAGATAATTTGCTGATAATTTGCAAAGCTTGAATTTGGGTTTTTTGTTAATTAGGGTTGATGTTTAGGTTCTGAGAATAGATAGGTACAGGTTTGTGTTAGTTATCAATGCCGAGATATTGCTATTTAACTCTTAACTAGTTTCAGGGTACATCTTACCATATTCTATTGCATTCTGTCATGCAAAAAATATATATGGCCTTGCTTTGTGTGCTCTTTCATTGGAAGCAGACGCAGTTGTGCTACTTTTGCATTTTTTTTATTGTTTGTGGATGTAGTGAGTTAACTACTGATTAAAATTTTATAATCAAGATTTTTACGCTTGGGTACTTGATATGGGTGCTGTGTGTTCCACAAATCAGATTCATCTATGCTTATTTTGACTTGCAGACATGGTGATTTATTGAAATTCTACTAAATTCTAATTATTTGCTGATGTTTGGTGGTTGAAGTTATATAATTCTTAGCGCATAAGTGTTCGTTTTCATGGGAAACGTGTATGACTGGAAATTCATAGAGCAATTTTGGTGGATTGTACCGGTCTTCCTTGTAGGGATGGTCTTCAAATTTGGAGACTTGGTCCTTGCATTATTTGTGCTGTCTATCTCTTGCTTTTATAATTTTCTCTCTCTGGTTCACCATTTGTACGTTGTAGGCATACACCCATGGATTATAATGATAATGAATTTCAAAGCCAGAATCTTCAGTTAGCTGGTGAAGCGAACACTAAATTTCCTCCTGTTTTACGGCCATATGCTCTTCCTAAGTTTGATTTTGATGACAGTCTTCATGGACATTTAAGATTTGATAGTTTGGTTGAGACAGAGGTGTTTCTTGGTATTGAAAGTAACGAAGATAACCAGTGGATTGAGGAGTACACTCGTGGTGGTAGTGGAATAGAGTTTAGAGCTAGTGCTGCAGAATCTTGCTCTATTTCAAGGCACAACAATGTTTGGTCAGAGGCCACTTCCTCGGAATCTGTTGAAATGCTATTAAAATCAGTTGGGCAGGAAGAAAATATTCCTGGAAAAACCATTATGAGGGAGTCAGATGCCTGTGATGAACTCGGTTGTGTAGTAAAACAAATGGAGCTAGGTCCAAAACGTAATGACGACAATCTTTCTAAGGGAGGTGATGTTATAGATATACTGCCAATATTACCACCTGATGAGAGCTTGGGAAATTTTTCTGCATCAAGGGAGGATGTCGGAGGGGGCCCGCCTCAGGCTGATGTGAGTATCCAACAAAATGAACGTGAGTCGTCTGTTGATGGTGGTTTAAGTGATCCAGTTTCCGATAGTATCGGTGGAAACGGTGACATTGTTCTATCCAAGGAAAGCTATACTGTTGATATAAGGAAAGTGGATACTTCCATTGAGTCGCTGAATAATAGAACAGAAAAAGATTCTTCTGATTCAGGGATGCAGTTCGAGAGTGTGGTTACTTCTGCCTCAAATATTAGTTTGAGTGGCGGTGAGTTGAATAAGCAAGATGCCTCACCTCAAAAAATCAGTATTAGTGAAGACATGAGTGGAAATGTAGATGTTTTACAGACAGGGATCAGTGGTCAACAACAGAAATGCCATTTTGTCCAAGGGGCTGAAACCAATTATCAGAATTTAGAGGGAAATAATGCTGATACCAGCATCCCAAATTCACAGAACCCCCTCTGTTTGGCCTCAAAGATGGAATCTCTGGAGGAAGGAAACATAACTGAAGCTGCTACTGTTAAGGCCAGAGAGTCTTCTAATATGCTTAAGGAAGACACTAACTTGCATAGAGTAGAAGGCTGCAATGAGAATGTCCAGTCTGTAAATCAAGTTCCTTCACAAGAATTTGAGGTTGGTGATACATCTAAAGTAAATATACATGAGACATCGCCATTGGCGTTAGGATGTGATCATAGTTCTCAGAGAGTTGAAGTGGGCAATGCCGTTGATTCTAACTCATCTTTGTTGCCTCCGGAGGATAATAAATTTTCTACAAGCGAAGCTATCGAAAATATTGATAGTTATGGAAGTGGCATTTTTACTATAAATATGGAGGATTCTGCTACTCAACTGCCAAGTGAAAAACCAGTAAATTTGACTTCGAAAGGTGTTAATGATGTATCTGAAGTTCGCGTTGAGGATTTGAAAGTCAATGATTCAACTTTCGTTGTGGCAGAATCTGTAGAAGTGCATGAGGGAAATGCTGTCTCCAGGCAGAGTGATGTTAATTATATAGCAGTTGATAAGGAGAACACAGAGCTGTCTTCTGACCATAGTAATACGCATCAAGTGTTTGTTGAAAGTAGTGAAGAAAATGAGATGACTGCTTCGAAATCTCACTCCGATGCTGCTGCTAGCAAAGAAGCAGGTATGTATTATGAGCTCATCCAGTATGAGTTTTTGAACATCAAGCTCATGCGTTTGCTGATTGTTTCTCTCTTATAAAGCTCGGGAAGATTGTACCTCAGTGTCCCACAACACAACTGAAAGTGTTCTTTTGCCTTTTGAGAATGTTGCAGATGCTAATGCTGCTATTGTCCATCAAGATGATCAAATGGTGGATGCTTGTAATGAAGAAAGCCAGTGTGATTCACAGGTAAAAGTGCAGAATGAGGTCAGCCAGCAGTGTGTAAAGGAGTTTGACGGGTGTACTGTTGACTCTGATTCAACTAGGGAGGTTCAAGGTGCTGAAATACAAGTTATCTCTGAAAAGCATGAAAGAACCATGAAAGAGAATCTTGGAAAGACTTCCGTAGAAGTTTCTGGTGATTAATTTACTTCTTCAAGAATGGATTCTTTTTGTTATGGCAAAGCATCTGAAGTCAAACTTGAGGAAAACAGATGCATGACCAGCATTGTACATATACACATTTGCTGAATGACTTGCATCTTTATTTACAATCTTTTCATGTGTGTTTTGAATTGATTTTACCAAGACTGGATATGGGGCAATGTTCTTTTTGGGCAGATTACCTGTATGTTTATTTTATTGCAACCATATGATATTGATGGCATCCAATGGTTTATTTTATCAGATCCTGAATCGCTTCCAAAGAACAGTGAGACAATTGCACAACCTTTATCTCTGGAGGAGATTCATGGTGGTGCTGACCAAAATGGCCGGGAAGACAATGAATCAAAGTTGATATCTGAAGATAAAACCTCTGAGCCATGCATTGATGGTGAGCCAATTAGTGGTGTCAATATCTTTATTGATGAATAAAATGATATTTTTGTTGTCTATGTTACTCCCCAAAGAAAGAACAAAAGAATCAAGTGAGAAGTTCTTGCTTCTGTTGATAATCCAGATATGAAATGTGAAGGATGTAAGGTTTTTCCTTGGGTTGATTTCTTTTAGGTATATAGCCTGCTTACTTTTTGTAATTCTGTCCTGGTCTGGTTGATTGGTTTTGATGACCTTTTTTTTTTTGTTTTGTTTTGGGGGGGGGGGGGGAGGGAATCCTTCCAATATGTATTATGTAATGTTTATAGAAATTATTGTACTTTTGGAGCATATCTTAACCAAGTGCAGAGATCTAAGGAGGTTAAATCCTGTGGTTGTCCCTCTTCATGTTTATATACCTCCGTTAAAGTTTTGTACAATTGTGCAGGTGATGCCTTAAAAATGCATGAAGTTTCTATTAGTTCTACTCATTTGTCTGAATCTGATGCCAAGTTTCCTGCTGTGGAAAGTGGAAGCAGTGGTTCCTATCTTGATAAATCTATCTGTGGGTCCCCTACTGTCATTAGAGCTACTGAACTTTCTCAGACTGAAAGTGAAAAGCAAGGAGTTAAAGGATCTGCAGATCAGAATAATCCAGTTTCTGAGGGCATTGATGGAGGTGCTAACAAATTTCAGTCTGTTTCTCTAGATTCAAAAGAAAATGATGCCTCCAAAGGTGACAAGAATTTCACGTTTGAGGTCAGTCCATTGGCAGAATCATCTGGAAAAGAACCTGGCAAGAATTGGCAACCGTTTTCCACTGTACAAGCTACTGCATCACAGGTAAATTTTCTTGTTATTTTTGTTAGAAAATGTTGTCACCTTATCTGCCTGGTGCTTTGTGTCACTAATATTTTCATATATTGCTAGAATATTTTTGCTATTGATTTTTCTCTCAAATTTTGGGTGGTTTTATGGTGTAATTATTTTATGCCTAATGTTAACCTTCTGATCCTTACCTGGTGTTATTTTTGAAGACTGTAGAATGTACTCCTTCAACTTCTGGTGTTTGCCAGACAAATTCTAAGATTGCGCACGATGCATCTCGTGGAAATCTTCGAGCATCTGATAGGGAGAATGTACGTAGTGTTTCCAAAGGTACTTCTGAGCGCAAGACAAGGCGAACATCTACAAAGGCCGCAGGAAAAGAAACTGCTAAAAAAGGAACTCCTGTAAAGGACACTACTTCAGCAAGACCATCAGAAAAGGGGGATAGGACAAGCAATGTGCCCCTGAGTCCATCTGCGATTTGCCAACTTGTGCAGTCCAATGAGATGCAATATGGGCATGTTGATGGTAGCATGAAACCATTTGTTCTTACTACTTCAGCATCTGCTCTGCCAGATTTAAATACTTCTTCACCCTTAATGTTTCATCAGCCTTTCACTGACTTACAGCAAGTGCAATTGCGTGCACAGATATTTGTTTATGGAGCTCTGATGTAAGTGCCCTTCCTTTTATACAGTATGCATTTTAATTGTCATATCTTGGCATGATTTGACCACAATCACTTCACAGATATGGTTTATCTCTGACATCTGACTTTTAGGTGCTTCTGTTTTTCACTTCATCAGCTTGTGTGTTGCCTAGGATAAGCTTTTAGAAATTCATTTCTGCTTTGGTGTTATGATTATTGGACTTGCCAACTTAATTGTCTGGTAAATCATTTCTGCAGACAAGGAACTGCACCTGATGAGGCATATATGATATCGGCATTTGGTGGTCCTGGTTAGTGTTCTTTTCCCTATATATTTGATACGTATCGACTGTTTTACAAGGTTTACTTCTTCCCTTTATACACACAGATGGCGGAAGAAGTATGTGGGAGACCGCCTGGCGTGGATGCACTGAGAGACTACATGGTCAAAAATCTCTCCTCAATAATGCAGAAACACCTTTGCAGTCACGCTCAGGTAAATATTTCACTTATACCTGTTTAATCGAATTTCTGAGTTGGAGTTTGTAATTGACAGAATTGGCATCTAATTAGGTGCAAGAGCTCCTGATCAAGCAACTAAACACGGTGCAATCCCCAGTAAAGTTGCATCTTCACCCCTTGGTCGAGCCATTAGTAAGGGTACTCCACCAACTTTAAACCCGATCATACCCCTTTCATCACCACTTTGGAGCATTCCTACACCTTCTGCCGACACTGTGCAATCTAGCGGCATGCCTAGAAGTGCGGTTATGGATTATCAGCAGGCGATTTCTCCACTGCATGCTCATCAAACTCCATCTATCAGGAATTTTGCTGGCCAGAAGACCTCTTGGATGTCTCAGGCTCCTGTCCGCACTAACTGGGTTGCTTCTCCTCAGACTTCTGGATTTGATGGTGGTGCTCGTTTTCCTGTGTTGCCTATCACAGAAACAGTTCAGCTCACTCCCGCTAAAGAACCATCTCTGCCTCATTCATCTGGCACAAAGCATGTATCCTCTGGACCTATGATTCAAAGTGTGAGTTCTGCTACTGTTTTTCCTGGAACTTCCCCTATGCTTGACCCTAAAAAGATGTCATCATCACTGAGTCAGCAATCTACTGATCCAAAGCCTAGAAAACGAAAGAAGACTCCCGTTTCTGAGGATTTTGGCCAGATTATGCTGCATTCTCAATCTCAAACAGAACCTGTTTCAGCACCTATTGTTAGTAGTCATACGTATACTTCTGTTTCCTTTGCAACTCCTGCTAGCTTGGTTTCTAAGGCCTCCATGGAGAAAGAGATGGCTGTATGTCCTGCAGCTTCTGCTGATCTCATTAGAGGAGGGAACAAGGAGGCACTGCAGAGAGCTTCGTTGTCAGAGGAGAACCTTACTAAACTTAAACAGGCTAAGACACAAGCTGAGGATGCTGCCACCTTTGCAGCTGCTGCTGTCAGTCAGAGTCAAGAAATATGGAATCAGATGGATAAGCAGAAAAATTCTGGATTGGTATCTGATGTTGAAAGCAGACTAGCTTCGGCAGCTGTTGCAATAGCTGCTGCTGCTGCTGTTGCCAAAGCAGCAGCTGCAGCTGCCAATGTTGCATCAAGTGCTGCATTGCAAGCAAAACTTATGGCCGATGAAGCATTGGATTCAAGTGATTATGGCAATTCTAGTCTAATTAATGGAGCGTCTCTTTCTGACAGTGTGAAAGATATGGGAAAAGCTACACCAGCATCCATCTTGAAGGGTGAAAGTGCAATAAGTGGCTCAAGTTCAATTATATTCGCTGCTAGGGAAGCTGCTAGGAGGCAGGTTGAAGCGGCTTCATTTGCTTCAAAAAGAGCTGAGAATATGGATGCCATTGTAAAAGCCGCTGAGCTGGCAGCAGCAGCTGTGTCGCAAGCTGGAAAAATTGTTGCTTTAGGTGATCCTTTGCCTTTGGATGAGCTAATTGAAGCAGGTCCAGAGGGTTATTGGAAAGCACCGCAGGCTTCTACTCAACCTGTTGCTACATCTAATGAGATGAATGCTGAAAGATTGAACATGGATTGTGTTGGGGAAGGTCCAGGTACTTTTGCCGGGCGCTCAAAAGAGGTTCCATCAGATAATAACAGGGAAAACGAGACCGGTAACCAAGGGGAGTTTCCTACGCTGAGAAATATATCTGGTGAGTCGTTTGACGACCATGCTCGATTGGTAGATGGCATTTCAGGTGCTGCTGTAGCCAGTAGAAAGAATATTAAAGGACACAAAGGCAGCAAAGCTTTGGATTTGACTAAGACAACTGGGGTTGTTCCCGAATCTGATATTGGATTGAGAACGCCCTCAATTACCATTCAGATTGAGCGAGAAAGGGGTTCTGAACCTCTGAAAGACAACATCATCAAGGAGGGTTCTTGTGTAGAGGTTTGTCAACTTAAGACTATCTTACGATTTCTATCTACTGGATTTTGGGAAGCAAAACTCTGATTTTATAATTTGAAAATTTTGATATCCTTTTTATTTAAGTTTTCTTTTGCTATTGGATCTGTGCGCTAACTTGGTGGTCATTTAATATCTTTTAGGTTTTTAAAGATGGGGTGCAGTTTAAAGCAGGCTGGTATACAGCCAATGTTTTAAGTTTGAAGGATGGGAAGGCTTATGTTTGTTACGATGAACTTCAATCTGATGGAGGTTAGCTAATATTTTTTAAGTTCGGCTTTCACTCAAGTAAATATATTTAATGTGGATGTGTAAATATAAATATAAAATTAGTGTAAAACCCAAAAGAAATTAGTTTTGGCATATAAAATGTGTTCTTTTTTCTTCATACATCTAAGTTGGAAGGCGTTTTGTGTTAATTGGGTTAATTTTTGTGTAACTTCTTTTTGGATAGGGGTGGATGGGCTTTGTATAGATTATCTGGCTTCCCCAGTTTTCTGTTATATTTTTCTAGCACCCGCTTCAGCTTTTTAATTTTTCTCTTTTCTGGGTTTTTCTTTAACTAGACAAATACTTACGGTGGGTTGCCTGTGACACAGTCCACTGTTGCAAGATATTGGTATCTTCTTTGTGTACTAAACCTTAACAGGAAACCATCATATGTACTGGCAGGAGTTTGAAACACTTGAATTGAGGATCTGTTTGCTACAAAAGGAAAACATGATTATAATAGTGTCATGCTTGGCTGTGAATCAGATATAATGTATTCTTGTGCTTTGGAAAGTGAGCTAGAATTTTTATTTTTAATTACAGAAGGATGCATTTGCCTCAGTTCTCCTCACATGGACTTATTCTAAAAGGAATTGGAATTTTAGATTTTTGCTACGTCTCTTTACCAATTGTTATTGTATAAATATGTATGATTTTCAATCTTAGGTTTGGAGAAGCTGAAGGAATGGCTGGCCCTTGGATGTGAAGGAGACGAGCCACCCAAAATACGAATTGCTCGTCCTGTTACTGCCATGCCATTTGAAGGAACAAGGAAGAGACGCAGAGCGGCTATGGGGGAGTATTCATGGTCTGTTGGGGATAGAGTCGATGCTTGGATGCAAAATAGGTATGTGCTTGCATCACTTTATTTGTATTCTTGTTATGTATTCGTCGTAAGGCATGAGATAACAAACATAGGATAGGAATTAAGGCAAATAATCACATTGAGAGTCAGCACTTAACTACACTTCTTTAGGATTTGGTAAGCTTGGCTGGCTATGAAAACATTGATATTGTTGATAACAATCAGTCTCCTGCTGTGTCTGCCTCCCGTGTATTAATTTGTTTTTTAAGTTCTTGGTTGCTTGATTTTATTCTTCAGCTGGTGGGAAGGAGTTGTCATGGAAAAGAGCAAGAAAGACGAGACGATGTTTACCATTGAATTCCCAGGTATTTGGGACTGATTAATTGATGACCTGCGGTTGTTATATGCTTCCCACATAGGATTGGATATTATATTGATGACCACTTTGATAGAAAATCGGATAAAATAAATAGCTTTTGGCATGAAAATGAGTCATTTTTTGTGGTTCTGCTGACAGCTCAAGGACTAACATCAGCTGTTAGAGCTTGGCATCTCCGACCATCTCTCATTTGGAAGGATGGGGAATGGGTTGAATGGTCCAGTTCCACAGGGAACAACCGTGCTTCTCATGAGGTGATTTTGTTGATGTCACTTTGATGTGAACTTGGAATTTTTTTGGTCAGTTGCTTTTGCTAATAATTGTTCTGATTTTCAGGGTGATACTCCACATGAAAAGCGATCAAGATTGGGCAGTCCTACAGTTGTGGGCAAAGGGAAGGATAAATCATCGAAGGGTGATGGCATTGTGGAATCTGGGAATCCTGATGAGCCAACATTGCTTGATTTGGCTGCAAATGAGAAACATTTCAATATTGGTAAGAGCAGTAGAGATGACAATAAACCTGATGCACTGAGAATGATACGGACTGGTCTGCAGAAGGAAGGATCAAGAGTGGTTTTCGGTGTTCCTAAACCTGGTAAAAAGAGGAAATTTATGGATGTAAGCAAACATTATGTTCTGGATGAGGGTAACAAGGTCACTGAAGCAAATGATTCGGTTAAATTTGCAAAATATTTGATGCCTCAAAGTCAAGGATCAGTATCCCGGGGATGGAAAAATGCTTTAAGAACTGAGCCAAAGGAGAAACGTCCAGCTGTATCCAGGCCCAAGGTTCACAAGTCTGGAAAGCCGCCAACTGTTTCAGGTAGAATGATTACGCAGAAAGACAACTCTGCAAGTTCAGCAGTGTCTGCTTCTGAAGAGGGGGCTGATATAGATCACACAGCAAAGATCAAGGATTTGGTTAGGCATGCTGAGAATAAATCTGGAAAGTATGATAGTATGGAGTTCCAATCCTTGTCTACCTCTGAGGAAACAGCAGACACTCCAATTGTGTTTTCTTCAATGGCTTCCTCATCAGGTGCCCCATCTAAGAGAGGCGCCGTATCAAATTCCAGAACTGAACGGGTGACAAAAGGGAAACTTGCGCCTGCAGGTGGAAAGTTGAATAAGATTGAGGAAGACAAAGTTTTTAATGGCAATTCTGCCAAAACATCATCTGAAGTTGCTGAGCCCCGAAGATCTAACCGAAGAATTCAGCCAACATCAAGAGTGAGTTTATGAACTATTGATTTTTATCTTAAATTTTGACATTATGCATTTGAAACAGGGATTATGTTCAATCAAATTAATCATTTTGTTGCTGTTATGTTTCTTTGCCCTTTTTAAAAATAAAAAAACCTAATTTGTGCACCTCCTGCTCTCTGTCTTAAGTTTTTTGCTTACTGATTTTGTTGCCTGCAGCTATTGGAAGGCTTGCAGAGTTCATTGATCATCTCAAAAATTCCTTCTGTTTCACATGAAAAAAGTCAAAAAAGTCAGAACAGGAGTATCTCTAAAGGTGAGAGCTATTTTCAAGTGATATTGCTGAACCATGTCATTATTTGCTAACGAAATTGACTGGTTGATTGTAACAGGGAACAACCTTGCTTGAGATGAGCTCTTGCAGGCTGCAGCAATGCAATCCGAGCCCAAAGATAATCCAGTGTTTAAAAGCTGACCAGTATGCTCCAGCATAGATTTTGTGTATATTTATGGTAGATGAGAAAAGCTAGGAATGGAAATTCTTGCCTTGGGTTTAGTTATGAGATCTAGCTCGTAGATGTTAATATTGATTTTTGTTAACATTATGATTTGGTCGCCGTAGGTCTTATTAGGATGTATATGGAAAATTTCCATGTAGTTTGGCTTTAAAATTTACATAGAAAGCTTTGCAGACATTGACAGAGCAATACTGGGACTGTTAAAAGGCCCCATCTGACCCTACCAAAATCTTGTTTCTTAAATATAAAATTTGAATGTCTGTGTCTTTATGAGCTTCAAATTTACATCAATCTTGGAGAAGCTAGGAATGCATATATAACATCTAAGGGTTAGTTTTATCTTCAAGCTTGATGTTCTATTAAGCGCTAACCCAATGTCTGTAGTTATTGGGACGCTGTCTTAAACTACATAATATCAGTCTTTTAATTTATGGTTGGGGCAAAGATATAGGTTTTCAACGCTTTCACCTTTCTTACGAGCTGGACTTCGGTGGCGGATTAAGTAAGAGACTGAAGATTTCTAGGGCATGAAGGATTCAAAGTTTTCAATTTTTCATTGAATACGGAGTTGCTACTTGTTTGAAGAATATGATACTCAAAAGTAATTGGTCATTCGGGATTGATCGAAGCGCTGGTAAGAATTTAGGTTATGAAGCATGCAATTTTTAACCTTTCTGAGGAAATGAGAAGGTGGGCTTTTTGGGTTGGGGGGAGGGAGAGTGGGGTTGGGGGCCAATAAAGAGGGAAATGGGATAGTTTGACGTTAAAAGCACCTCTGTCGAAGTTTCGAAAAAATTGAAAGCGGTGCTTTGAATTTCATAATATTGGGTCTATATGCTGATGTCTATATGCCCAACATTGTATCGCTGAGTTCAAATCATGAAGTAAAGGCTGAATAAATTACAAATATTAAATACATTAAAGTGAAATTTTGTCAATGCAACAGACACAGCTCCAAGTCTTCAACAACATGATTTTTGCCGTACCTACAAATCTACGCATCTATCAAAACTATTTATGAACAATTGCAGCCATCAAACCTCCTCCCTTCGTTCTGTACATAAATCGATCCAACATTAGAGATCTGATAAATACCAGATGCCAACATTGAGCTGGCTTGAGCCCTTGAGCTGAACTAAAAATTTTAGTGCAGCAGGATTACAGTTGGCACCAGGTAAATATTGATTGCAAAGCTGTTAGTACCTTAATCCAACATCAGATCCATTTAAGAACAAAATATTGGTCCCCAAACCATTATGTAGCATCCTTTCATCACACCCTTAGTCTGGAAAAAGTTCTTCACCTTCAATGTCTATTGAGGTTATCGGTTCTTCCACCAAGCCTTTCTTCTTAAATTTTTTCTCACCCTTTTTCTCTACATCTTTGGATTGAAGTTTTGCAATTAACTGTGCAGAAGCTTTGTCTAAGTGATGATCTCTATCCTTGTGTCCTTCATCAGTGACTGGCTTCTCACAAATACAAGAGTAAGGGAATTCATGAAACTCACCTCGACCTGGTTTCATCTCTTCAGGCTCTCCCATGAATCCTCTTTGACATGACTTTACCTTTCTAGCAAAAGTATCCCAATCCATCTGGTCCTTTGACATGAACAAAGCACTGAGCCTCTTTGCATTTGGTCTGATGGTCCTTTTATGCCCCATGTACCTCCTTTTAATCCACATGTGATCAGTAAGAAATAGTAAAGTGATTAAGGACCAAAAGAAAAGAGACACAAGAGCAGGGGTAATGATGAGAACAGTGAAGATGCAGCAATATAAAACTAAATGCTAGAAAGATTTGGGCATAAGTTATTTGTGCAAAAACTAGGAATCTGCATACTCGTGAAGGGTGAACATATATTATTTTCAATGCGACCAAGATCTGTTAGAGATGTGTAGATAAGAGGATACTGGAAATTTCTCACCAGGGAAACTCCTGGCATTGTCGAATTTTATTAGCAAACTCTACGGTCCAATATATTGCACAATTTCACTATAGCAGTCGTAACGGGTAACTATTATTTCACTGGTAAACAGTGTAATTTGTGTCAAATTTTCAGACTACTTTATGAACAACCTTATGGAGGAAACTGTCAACCAGAGCCAAAATCAGGACTACACCCATTTTCACAAGCACACCTTGCCGCCACATTCTGTCAGACTTCTAAATTCTCTTCAGTCAATTTCCACAGTGGAATCAACATGTGAGCTTTTTACCATACAGTTGCAACTTTAGAAAATTACGATAATGCAAGAAAAAGGGTCCTCAAAAAGCCTATTAAGCAGATCCTCATTCAGCCTGAATGGCCAATGGTTATTTCCCTATTGTTTTAGCCATCTAAAAACAGTATCTGGATGCCAGCACAAAGCATGAAGAATAGTTGAATCAGGGACTGTCAATGAGCAGCGAATGACTAATTCCTAAAACATGAGTCATGCTTCCATGAAATGAACCCACTTTAAACAGCATCTATCCACAAACATTCAGCAAGTAATTCTTTATTGCACCACTTATTTATCAATCGCTTCATACTGAATAAAGCTTAAACTTAAATGCATAAGAGCGTCACACAAAAGAAATGGACTTGATCTTTTACCTTCGACCTGCAAGAATTTTAGCCATATTTCCATTGTTATTAGTGACAAAAACATCACTCTCGTCGCAAACAATGTAGTCAATGGCAGCAAGCCGAGAGGAGAACGGAAGAAAAGGTTTCAGCTCTTCATCAGCAAGCATTTCCTTTGTATAGAAATTTGGGAACAGTTCTCTTAAAGGCCGCAGAGTCTCTTCTCCCCCATATATTTCTCCAGATGCAACATAGAGGTGTGTGTCATTAGCAAAACCAAGTGCCCGCAGCATCAAACCCACCTCATGTGGAGTAAGTGGACACTTCCCTCGCTTTCGCTCTCCCTCCGGACTTAAGTCCTGTATTTTAATGGTAAAAGTATAATTATCAGTCCAGGCTAAATGACATATGTGAATGAAACAAGAATTCATCTTCATAAGTCTCGTACATTTTATCTTTAGGTAATGCCTTTCCAATAAATTATCCATTAAAAAGAAAGAAAAAATGTAAATATATTATCCATTTTGCCAAGAAGTTTGGTTATTTGAGAACAAAGGAGTTCAAACATGTTGCAAGCAGAGATGAACAACAAAAATCACAAGTCAGAAAGTAAAGTGATCTCACAGGTAACGTTGCCCAGCGTTTCCTTATTTCACCAAGCTCATATCTCTCCTTATCACCCCCACCATAGTAACACCCAGAAAATGCTAGCATATCAGGTTCAAACCTGTACTTCAAACAGTTCTAATCACATTAGAAAATTCAAACATGTAAAATGAAATTCACTGTACATGTATGCCGGTGTACAAGTATGCATCATGTATGTATATATGTAATTTTTTTTTGTTATAAACACTAACATGATAACGTGGAGCAGCAGGAGAATACAAACAATTTTCAAGGAAGTGTCAAGAAATATTGGATGCCTCGATGATTTAAACACATCCCAGATTATAGAAGGAAAGAGAACAGAAAAATGGGAGTTGCATCAACCACTCTAAACTTTTTCTACTTTTAATACTTGGGACGAACCTCAAGTGAACTGCAATAAAGCGTTTTGCCATACTTCGCATTCTCATAACAAGTTTTTGACCAAGTTCTTCTATAGGTTCTGTAAATCTCAAAGCATTGTAATTGACTCGGCATCGCATCTTCTGCAGCTCTTCGTCAAGGTCATTGGCAAGTCTATAATCAAACTTTGTCAACTGCACCACCTGCAAAAATTCAGCGTGTCAATTGCCCCTTGCAACCAAAAAATAACCTTCAATAAATGTAGCCCCACGAATAACCAATCGACAGGTTAGCTTATACTAATCTGTCTTCAAAATTTCAGGGAATCAAAGGCATTCATGATTCTAGAGAAATTTCATGTTGCACTAGGAAAAGACATCTCAAGGAGTTTGTCAAAGAAACGATAAGGAAATATAAAGTTTGATCACACAAATATTTATATAATAAGATTTAAAGAAAATATAAGAATAACAGACTGAGCAAAATGGTCTCACACGTCTTCTCAAGAGTATCGGTAGAACTTGATCTAGATAATATTCTGGAGTGGACTTCCTTGGAACACGCATGGTATAAGGTGGTTTCTCCATTGATCGCATGACTTTATCAGGAACCCTTTTGACTATAGTCACATCCTTTGCAAGCGAAGAAATGAAATGATCAACATCAAAAATATTGGCGAAGTCACTGCATGCCCACACAAAATAATATTAAAGAAGTTTATAAACAACACAATTATGAAAAGTAAATGATACAATTTAGATACCAGCATGACGAATTTGAAGAATTTCAAATACCTGTCATCCTTCCAATAGGAATGATGATCCAACTCAGGTACAACCAATGTAGCATTAAGAATCCGTGCAACAACCACAGCATCCGTTATCTGAATGCAAGAAATGAATTGTCATGTCCAAACAAATAAGCAGGAGTGCTAAATCATGAAAGCCACCAGTTAATGCAAAATGCTAGCATTCAACAATCCCTCCTAGAACCCAACTCCATGAGACCAGCATTGAAAATGACCACATTTTATTATTTTTATTTTGGTCTAAATATGAATCGACTTGGAAAGACTACTCATAATCCTACTCGACCTTTCATAACAAAAAGTCGACTAAACCAAAGCTGTTGGTACAAAGATAAATAGGTAAAAAATAAGAAAAATATGAGTTTTCTTACTTAAGGCAATTCATATGACAACAGTATCTTCTACTAGAAATGCGAAAAGAACATAAAAAGATACCGACTTACCCCTGTTCTTTGTTGGTTCAATCCTCCACTTGCTGCAATCAGCAAATAGCCATTTGATGATCGCTCACTTCTAGCACCTAAGTATCAAGAATGGCTGTGTAAGAGCATTTACACACACACACACCCCAAGGATGACATAAAAAAATTCATAAAATCAATTCCAACAATGCATCAACATGTAAATGTTCTCCAACATAGAGAAACTGAATCATGCAATTACTACATATATTTTGCTAAGCAGGACGAATAATTATGCAAGTTAGAGAAAATAGTCACAAAATATGCATGCACCATAGTTCAAATCATGGGTGGAAACATCTAGGAAAATCAACAACAATTTATAATCACTCAAAATTGGATTCGCCTTTTCTTGGCTGTCACAGGAATCCTATGCTAGTAACAACCTCTCAGTCCATTCAAGAAGCTAATTATCAAACAACCATTGAAACAATTGATAATGATAGAAAGAAACAACAGTATTACCACCTAATTGACCTGAATATAATATACTCCTGCAAATGAGGTTTAAATACAAAAACCAGGAAACTTTTGGAGCATAAGACCTAGATTCAATAAAGGCACTACAATTTCAACAAATGAAAATGATAAACTCATTTCTTGGCAGAAAAAAGGAAAGAAACTATAGTGGCAATTGCTGCCGTACTATAATGAATTGTTGATCTAATCAGAAGTAATAGCTCACTTTAACTAATATGGTGTCACTGAAATATAACATAGCTTGCAAAATATAAAACCTACGCATCATTGAACAAATTCACAGGTTGCAGATAGAATTTCACAAAACAAGTTATTGCCACTATATTTTCATTTTTTTTTTTAAGAAAAAAAAAACCTACCATTAGAATTTCAATTTGTGAAAGAATGAACCCACAGATTTATCCGAAGCCGTTAAGAAAATAGGAGAATAAATTTACAAATATTATACTTACGAGGAAATTTTTTGCTTCTTTCACTGCATCCGTAGTAATGCTTGGAATATTTCGATTTCCAAATATCAATCGGTTGATGCCGTCTTACAATTCCATCTTTCTATACATTGGCACAAATAATAATTGAACACGTCAGTCAATGACTCCATGTAGCTCAATAATTTTTTTTTTCACAAAAAGGAAAAACTTAAATAAAAATTGAAGTTCTAATTTGAAAAATAAAATTAAAATAAATAAAAAGAAGAAAATTACTAATTTGGAGTACAAGCTAGGCTTGACCAATCGCTGAGAGTACCACTCGAGATCAGAAGCAACGTGACCGGTGAAGAGGGAAATCAAGCCCAAAGCAAAAAGCATCAAACCACAAATTAACGACCAGGGGATTTTCCTACGCTGCGAAGCATAGAATCTCCACCTCCACAGCACAAATTGTTTGTTAGTGCCGCCGTTGCAACCGTTTTGTTGCTGTAGCGAAGCCAGGTTCGCCGATATCAAGCTAAACCTCCACGCCTTCGCCACGCCCATGACAACTCAATTTCACCCTCAGTTTCATCATATAATTACACATGTGCCATTGCACTTCTCATCATCTAGTGTGGTACAGAGCCAGTGTTGAGTTAAGGGCGGGGAGCGTATATGTGTGTAAATAATGTGAATTCCGGGCTTGATTAATTAGGGTTTGTTTGGTGTGATCAGTGAGAGAGAGAGAGAGGAAAAGAAAGGAACAAAGAAGTTGGAGACTTCGAAATGCGAGACACTGTAGATGCTTTCGCGAGAGTGAGCTTGTGCCGCGTTCAGTGAGAGGAGAGACGAGGGGTACTGACTACTGAGTGGATGCTTTTTTTTCTCTTTTAAATATTTAATTTTTTAAATTACTGTAGTTTAAAATAGAATAAAATAAAATACATTCTCCCCCAAATTTTACTGATTTGAATATCAAATATTTCGTCTTTTTTTTTAAAAAAATTAATTTAGAAAATGGATAGGGAAAGAGACGGACGCACTTTTCTCCGGCATTCAAGGAATTGGATGGAAGTAACAAACCTAAAAACGGATGCCGGTGTCACCGTTTTAAGGAAAACGCTAGTTAATACGACGGTTGGAAAAAATAATATTTATAAATTATTCATCCGGTCTATTTGAACGTCATTTCCTTGGCTAATCCTTTTCTTTTGTAATTGATTTGTCTTTTTTCTGATGCGCATACCCACTTACGACCCCACGTTCTCAGGTCTCAACGATTACGATGTGTTCTGATGTTCGCTATCTCGAAAAAGCCAAAGAACAATGATAGGAAAAAAAAAAAGCATAAATATATTTTCATCTTGAGATTTTTTTAAATACATAAGTACGTACGTATATGCATATTCATACAGAAATAAATACACACACATATTTGTTTGCTTTATCAAACTACTTAAGATTAAAAGTGTCTCCTGTGCATGTTGCGGAGCCAGCAAAAGGGCACAATTGCAGTCGCATTCAAGCCATGACCGACTCGACGGGGCAGTGGCTTGTTCTCACTGCTTGCTTTCCACAACGCGCGACCCTCGTTTTCACTTGAAGCATCGAATATAGAGTGTGAACTGTGACCGCTAGCACGGTGGTGGTCCTAGATATAGTTCTAGATATTTCTCATTCTTTTTCCAATTGTGCTGCCACAATTCTGTCGCATATTAAGCCAAAAAAAAGGAAAAAAGGAAAAAAGAAAAAAAGAAAAAAAGACGCCCGTTTTGGTCCTTAAAAGTCTTCTGGCCATTCTTCTAGTATTTACTTCTATTCACAGTATTCTTCATGGTCCCACGATTACAAATATACAAGAGAATCACATCAATTTCTTAAAGCAGTCTTTGAATGATCTTGCATTCGGTAGTTATGTCGTTATCGATTAACAAACTCGATGATATTTACGTGCAATTAGCTAATTAAAAATTTTCCTGTACTTAAGTGATCAATCGGTCAACCAACTTCATACTGTAATTATAGGGGCTGGTTCGTCGCGTCCGTAAGAAATTGAAATTAACAAAATTTGGATTATAAAAACATTTTAGTGGTCTTTGCTGGTGGTGGGTTAATTATCATGGATGAAGCATTTTTGGCACCAGAATAAATGTTTCAATGAAAGTGGTCCAGGAAAAGAGTAGCCCCGCCTATTCAATTCAAGTTTTGATAAAATGATAAACAACACTCTCCATGTTAAAAAGGGAATTATTTATCACATAATCAATTACTTGGGTTCTATTCACGTGGTTAACCGTTAAATAAAAAAATCATCGAATTGTGGTTGTGTAATTTAATTTAATTATTGATTGCCATAGTTTTAAAGACAAGCATCTTCTCTTTATTTTTATTTTCTCTCATTGCCTCTTATTACTTAATAAGTAGCTGAGATTGAGAATTGTATTTGATGTTGACGATGAACCCCAACTTTTGCTACTAGATTATGAGAAAAATGAGAGGCAAGGATGAAAATAGACTCAAAACTTTTTATTACCTCCAGTTAATTTATAAATTTATGGTAAATGTTTATGTAAATGTCGATCCATGTAGAGGAGTTAAATCAATATATATATATAAACTATTAAAATTATACATTAAAATTTTATTTATAAATTATTTTTATTTTAGTGATGAAGAATTTAATATATTCCAATAATTTGATTTAATGAAAAGGACAAAAAAACGTATGACTACAAAAGAAACAAAACATTAAATTTTTAAAATATTATTAATTGTTACTATATCATTTTATAATTTTTCAATATAAAAAATATTTGTGTACAGTTTGAAATATGGTACGCCTCATATGTAAACTGTATATAGAGTCCATTCCACATACTATTTATGTGTGAGGCGTATCGTGGATTTTAAACTATTTTCAATTAAACTTATAATTTTTATATCTATTAGTCAATTAATTTATATTTGAACTAAGATCTTTTTAATATTAGCAATAATGTTATAATCTATTGGCATACTTTTTTTCTTCCAATTAAATGAAATTATAACTATTTTTATAATAAATTAGAGTAGCGCTCAATATTAGCCCTCTAATGATTTTAATATATTCTATGAATGTATAATTTGATTATATTTATAAAATAAATCTCCAACTCTGTTTTTACTAACAAAAAAAAATGAATTAAAGACATACTTAAAAATAAAATAAAAACTACATTATTCGATAAAAAATTATAGAACTTACGAAGTATTAAAGAAACTAGGTACGGCACTAGGCAACCAAGGCATAAAATAAAAAAAATAAAAAGAGAGAGAGAGAGACCCCGGTCTAATCTTAAAACCAGATGTAGAGACTTTCCCGTGAGTTAGCACAAGTGATTATTAGGGGCGTGTCCTTAGCATGATCTTTACGAAAATGAAATGATAACTTTACATGAAAAGAAGCAAGACGTGCCTTTAATTTAATTTTGATGGGAAAATTGAGAAAACGTCCATTTTGCTTTAGAACAAATCATGGACCCACCTGCTTGATAACATACCCCTAAGAATTAGGAAATCAATTGTCTGGCAAAAAGCTAGTGGCGAGTAAGCACGTAATAATAAAAGCGATACATTGCTCGCAAACTATATTAGTTGACTAAGTGTCTTTATCAATTATTATGCACTAAGAGTGAAGAGTGACACTGTACATTGGCTGCACGTGAGAGAAGATTAACGATAACCGCCCATGATTTTTTAAAATGGAGCATGGCTAGATGGTGTGATTTGACATGGGTACATGATTTACTTGAGCTTTAATCACGGTTATTACTAGGAGTTAATTTTAGCTAGACAAGTGACCGCATGGGATCTGACTTAGCCTTATTAATATAACGTGTTCTCCAAATGCTTGGATTTCAATATTTCTATTTTCAACCTTTACCTAGGATCATTTTTTGACCCTTTTTTTATGCTCACACGCAGGTGAAACCTACTCCCATGTAAGTGATCTAGTTTAAAGCCACTTAGCAATTTATGGTACAATTTTGCTTTGTCTTAAAATGAGAAAGTGTTGTGCATTGTTAATGTATGTATCTTATCTTACTGGATGCTTTTAATCAGTACTACTTAATTATATAAAACTAATATATACACGCGACTATAATCTAAAAATATATACCCATGAAGCGTCCAAGACTTTTGTCCCATAAATTCAACCAAGAATATTGAATAAGTTTTATATGATAAATGGAATTGAAAATGTGAACGAATTGAGATTTCAAAAAAATCATCACAGCCGTCGTTGGCCGTTTGGCCCGATGGTTAGGGTTGCTGGAAAGCAGCAATTCGAACATTCACAAATCCATTGTGAGAATAATTTTTTTCTTAATTATAATATATAATTGAGTGAAAGTAATTTTTTTTACTAAATGTGAGTATTCCTCGAATACTAGTGAGAGTTAAAAATTTAGATAATATTTTATAAAATTAATATAAAATTTTAATAATAGTTTAATTTATAAATATCAATTATATTCTTATAAATTTTAATCTAAATATTAATCTCATGTAATTAAAAAAAAATCATCACAGCCGTGATCCTTGCTGGTTGATTTATAAAAAAAAAAAAAAGATTTAAAAGTCGTGAATGAAGTGTTATTGCTCACACTAAGCAACAAGCTGGCAGCATTTAATGAATAGACGTGATAACTAGTAGTAGTATTTTAGATGGATTTGACTTTGTGAAACCCATATGCATGCCATCTTTGCAAGGCGAAAGTCAAAATAAATGAATTCGTCAAGTTCCAACGGCGATGTTCCTGACTCGGATGAATTAAAGTATATGTACTTATTAGTATCTGTATTTAGATTTGATGGCAAGAACTCCAGAACAAAGATTTTGGCGGATCGCATTAGCCGCATGTGATTTATTGATCCCAAGCTAGCTTAGGCCACCAAATGGGACACGTGGCTAATAACGCATGAAACATGTAACATGTGATTTATCCATTTTTGCTGCATTACTTCGACAGCCCGGCACTCCTGATATATAACTGTAGTTTTATATCAAATTTTTACTCATGCTAACATTCAAATAACTATAGTTTTATATCAAATTTTTACTTATACTAACATTCGAATGATATTTACTTTACTCAGATTTTATAATAAAAAATATTATCTCTATTTAGTTAGACAATACAATTAACAAAAGAATTAACTCTCACAATACTTTCATAGAAGTTCGAATTGTTATCCTCACAATTGTGGGAATAGCAATCCTAACCTTTTAACCTTTAGTCAATTGGTTATATAATACATAAATTTATTTTAGGATTCATGAGATAAAAATTTGAATTTTATCATAAATTTGATTTAAGTTATTTTAATAGATTTATTATTATAATATACAAATAAGTATTAGAAAAATGAAGGGTGCACTAAAATATAGGGAAATACTTGTTTAATTCTTAAAAAGTATCTCAAGTCATCCTATTGTTAAATATGATATATCCTACCCTTGTTATTTATTATGATTATTATTATTATTTATAGTAGTACTCTAGCAACAATATTTTTAGAGATATTAATGAAAAATAATAATAATCTATCAAATTAACGTTAAAAGTAACAAAAAATTTGTACAAATTTTTACATTACTATTTTATTTTTAAGATTAATTTGGTATTCTAAGGATATTAAAGAT
Organism: Aegle marmelos; assembly: GCA_030449875.1. Lineage (NCBI taxonomy): Eukaryota > Viridiplantae > Streptophyta > Magnoliopsida > Sapindales > Rutaceae > Aegle > Aegle marmelos. The sequence continues at coordinate 5,556,033 of JASUUL010000093.1, forward strand.
TAGTTTAAGTTGACTAATAGTAATTTATTTATAAATAATTATTAGTAAGATTGTTGTACATCTACTATTTCACATTGCTATTCATTGGTTAATTTGCTAATAAATAATTTACTGATTAATTTATCAATTTATTTTTTTACAGACAAATTAGTCAATGGTAAAAATATTGTGTTATTATAAAAGAAAAGATAAAGTCAAATGAGAATGTAACATATATAATTATAGAAGTATTTTTTAAAAAATAAAAATTAAATAATTATATTTTAAAAATAAAAATTAAACAAGCACATAAATCAAAATATTAGACTGAATAAGCATTTACCCCTAAAATTCGAGCACTCAATCATATACGGTGCATTTTAATATATTATGGCAAGTTTGGCCGTTGGATTGATTATAATGCGATCGAACGGCTGGGATATTTTGCAATTAAAACCTGCCATCGACGTTCTTGGTGACCGTTAAGTACAAGGCAAACATCAAGGGTAAATACGAGGAAGCTACCCTTTTTTAACCAAAATATCAAATGCATTCATTTAATTTAGAAAACTTTGAGAGGCCTCCTCAATTAACATGAAAAATTTACTTATGAATGATGAAACTGCAACTTCCAACACACACACACACACACACACACACACACATATAAATAATAAAATTTATGCAACGGCTTATCACTTATTATTAATTAGTCTTTGAGCGGATCTTCTGTTTTGGTGTCAAATTGAATGTGCCAACTATTTATAGCTACCAGCCACGGACAAGACGCATTCTTGACATTTTTGGAAATTATGCATGGAACTGAGCTGTCTTTTATTGTAATTGGACCACCTAAAAGAACAAGGACGGTCATACCATTTAAGTTGCGGTTAAAGATATAAATTTTATCCCATATATCATTAATTAAATGATTGATAATTTTTTATAAAATATAAATAAATTAATTATTTTATTAATTAATTATCAAATATTATATTATTTAAAATAAAAAAAATTTAAGATGTGTAACATTTTTTTTATTTAGTTATAATTTAATAATTAATTTATCAATATTTTTACCTAAATAATTATGACTAATAATTTCACGGCGTTATTTATTTATTTGTTTGATCTGAGCCTATTATGCATATGTCTCTAATGTAAAAAAATTCTTTGGTTAAGATTTAATAAATACATGTTTATTTTGAAATTGAAAGTTGATTATGATGTCCAATTAATGATTATCGTAGAAAAAATTTAAACACGTTGAATGAGAATATAATATTGAAAAAATAACACGCATATGATAATTTCATTTAATGTCCCCTTTTTTATGTAATTCTTTGTCCCCTTCGTTAGCTGCGGGTACCTATCATCAGATTTCGATCTCATTGACGGCGAGGAAAATTTCCCTTCAATTGAGAGAAAATGGTGGACGCGTGGAGCTGACTGCTATGTCTAGGGCTAAGCTCATGGCTTTGGGCCTGTGATGAGAGAATAAAGCGGAGTTCGCCTATTACTACTAGCGTCCCTATAAAGTCCTAATAAGACCTCTCTTCTAACGAATCCCCATCTTCCAAATTAATTAGAGTATTATTATTATTATTATTTTGCCATCACTTAATTCAGAAAAATGAATATTAATTTATTTTAAAAAAATATGGCATTTTTTGGAAGAATACAGGTGCCCTCGTAAATAATGAATTCTATTAATTAGTTAAATGAGATTTTTTTTTCAAAAAAAAAAAAAATTTATCAAGACTTTAGTGGGGTTCCAAACTGCCAATATTCCAACTCTACGAAGAAAGATCCAAGATTCCAAGTACTGGCTCATCAATTATCCCGTTAAAAAAAGCCTGTCTATAGTCATAATATTGGGACCAATTAATTTTATTACTATGAGCAGCAAATTATAACACAATAAAGGTGTATTTACAAACTATTATTTTATAATTATTGTTGGCACCACTAATATACAGGTACAATATGTACTACATCAATGATTAATGTCAAATTCAATGTCCAGATATTGATAAAAGACAGGGAAATAATTTTGAAAAACTATTACACATACTAGCACGGTAGATAAATTGCTTTAAGAAACACTTTTTTATTCACAAGTTTAAACATGATTTTTCAGCTATTCGATTAGATTGAAATGCATAGTTAATATTAGACTATATGAGTTACTAATTTTATTAATATTTTTCTTTCTCCGCTCCTTACTGTTTAATCCTCTTTATTCTTTTTATTTAAGATGTTTTCTTTTCTCTCTCCTATAAATTTATAAATGAAATAATTAAAACCATCAAAATTAATTTGCTTACATAATATGGGCAGTAATAACATCCGCAATTTACGGGGGTACCTCCGATTTGTTCATTTTAAATGATTACCATTGCTGATGATAAATGAAAAATGTTACTTCGAGGACTGGAATATACATCTGCTACTTTCTCATGTGCAATCCTTAACATGTTTCCTGTTATCACAGTTTTATTGGCCTAGCCATTTGGGTAAGTATGGCAAGTGTAGTCCCTTTGTTTTTGTTAAGACCAAAATTCAAATCCTCTTACAAAATTGGCAGGATTGGGAAACTGAGAAAGTGAACATGAATAGCTTTGGCTGGGAGGATCAGGCACAATTGCTCGTATTGGTGGAGCGCTGGAGCTGTGTCGCTCACCCTTTACAAAGGAAAGCCAATATCCCACCCACATTTTCAACCCACAAATTACAATAAAACAAGCCATGCCAAAATGATGATTTCGAGTAAGAAGACAGAGAGGTGGATCATGGATTCAATATTTTTTATCACTGGCCACATTGCATGGCCTTCGTGGTTGCTTATGCAAGCGAGAATTGGCAAGCGATTTCCCTGTCAATATTGTAGCACTACTATCATATCCTTCTTCGCTGCCACTCAATCAGCGATTTTGAATCAGATCATTGAGAGAAACCTTCCCGGGTGGGTTTTGAAAAGCAAATTGGAGACTATAAGTGTCATATATTGTGTAGATATTCTCTCATGACTCAGTATATCACAACTTTATAGATACCATAACTAAATTTATCTCGATGGTTTTAATTATTTATTTATAAATTTATAGGAGTGTGAAAAGAAAAAATCTCAAATAAAAAAAAGAATATAATTAAACATTAAACAGAGGAGAGGGGAAGAAATTAACAACTCATGTCATTTAATATTGGCCATCCATTCCAATCTAATCTAATGGTTAGAAAATTGTGTTTAAAAATATATCCCTTGAATCTGCCCCATAATAATATAGCATTCAAAATATGCGAGTAATCTTATATGTCTAAACATTTGCTATCTTCTTTAATGTTTTTTTCTTAATGTAAATTCTGTAAATATTGCAAAGTGATTTGGTAACAATTCTAAATATAAATTATTGCCCCATATATAACTCCATCCAAACCCTTTAATTCAACTTTCATAATATATGTTGAGGTAAGTTTTTTCATATGTGATGCAGAAAAATTATAACTTATTCTTATTCATAATTAGCCTAAATTGGGATTATATATATAAACATAAGTATCACTATAAAAATGTTTTACTATGTTTGTAGTTTGACAAAATTATCAATCTAAATTAGAAAACAGACACCGTCATATCCGATGATGGCACAAACAGGTAATTATTTTAATAATTTAAAAAAAATGAAAGCTTGGGATTTTGATTAATATTATTAATTTGAACAGAGAAAAAAGCACTAACTTATTGTTATGTCCTCCAAAATTGATGTATTGTGATATCCACTAAGATTATGTGCTATATGATTTCTTTAGCTCCCTCTACTTAACAAAATGTGTATATATCTATATATGAAATTCTAGGATTTCATCATGCGTTTTTATGGAGTGAATCACTTATTGATTGAGTGATATATAGACATGGCCTCACTTTATTTTTTAGATAGATGGTTAAAACTCTCCTGAATTCTAATATTATATATTTGAACCGAGTCATCATAAATCTGATGTAAGAGGTATAAGTTAAAGCTTTTACTGTCATGAAATTTAAAAAAATATATAAAGATCATTGGTAAAACCTCGAATAAATAATAGTTTCTTCAAACTCCGCTTGCTGTCAACCTCCTATTATTATAATTTATAATTCGATTAATTAATATTTACCTAATTACTAAAATTTTCCCGGTTTCAATTTTACTGTATTGACAAAATAGTTTATCTATTTCCTAAAATCATCTGCGCACGTACATGCGTGATTTTGAATTTTGGTTTGCGATCGGAGCTACATTCACAGCGGAATTCCCTTATAAAATTGCAGACACGTTACTCGCGTGGTTTTGTTTAGTTCTATTTACAATCAGTGCCACGTGGTTGAGTTTCATTCGTCCGAAATCCCAGCGCACCCGCTACACCGCTCGCGCTCATTTAATATGACATCATCGTCCGCTGTGGAATCCAACGGCCAGTGCTCCCCCAAATCGTTGTCTTTCTAAGGTAGCTTAGCTGCTCGTCTCCTTTTCTTCAACAATGATTCTTGGCATGGCATATTCCAAATGGTTACACATAACCTGACGTACACGTCGTGTTTTACGAACTTGTTGGACAATTGCAAATTCGTGTTTTAGTACTTCAAATAATCTCAACTGTCAAAACCTTTAATTTAACATCGGACGGTTTACCGTGTGAAGTTCCCAAGTATCTTCAAGATAAAAGAACGACAAACTTGCTATTTTGCGGGGTTAATTTCCTTTTAAATATTAAATAATAAATGTAGTCTATTCGAAACTCAGAGCTGATTCAGAACCAGGAAGTTCCACTATATATATAATTTTTTTCAGAGTTATAAGTATCAATAAATTTATTAGGTAATAATATTCAGAGAGGAAAAAGGGGGGGGGGGGGGCCAGGGGGGTGCCTCTTGTCATGTGTCTCTTCCGATTCGCATATGACAAGATTTCTCCGACGATGATAAAAGAATGACAATCTCAATACGTATTGGAAGTCAGTCACTTGTCATGGAAATAAGAACATTTAACAAAAATGGAGCATGCCAAAAATAAATAAATAAATAAATGACCAATTATATGGATACCACTTGCGTTGCGTCAGTTTAGATAGCTTTATTGCTATTTGAAAGCGAAACTAGAGATGTCCAAGACCATAGCTGCCTGCCTAGTTGCTCACACAAACTTGCAAGCCGCCACTAACAAATATAAGTGACGTGATAGGAGATGTCGACATTTACATAAAGTTTAGACTCTCAAATACTAAATAAATAATGCATTACGCACTAGTTTTTCTCTATGGCCATAATGTTGGGATCAATTGATTTTATTACTTGATCCTGTTAAAAGAATTAAGAAATCAGAGCTGGATTTCTCAATAGATTTGGCAAACGCTCAGCAAACCCAGTGGAGCCCACCCGCAGAGGGATGGCTCGAGGTCAACGTGGCTGCTGCAATGGATGAGCAAAATAACTCAGCGGGTTTAGGGGTTGTGATAAGCAATCATAAAGGAGAAGTTGTTGCTGCAGCAGTTAACACTGTAAAGAGTTTTGGAGATGTGGAGATGAATGAAGCAAAAGCTGTTTTGTGGGGAATGCGGGCAGCTATCAAGGCAGGGACATCTTGAATAATCTTAGAATCTGATTCAAAAGGAGTGATAGATCTAATGAACAACAAAAGGGGCACTTTGACACAGCTTTTTTGGGTGATCTTCGAAATTCTAGAAGCTGGAAAGAGTTTCCAGAATTTCAAAGCTCAGCATGTAAGTAGGGCGTGTAATATATTAGCTCACAATATGGAAAAATTAGCCATTCGAAAATTAGAAACAAGCATATGGCTGGATGAATTTCCAGTTGATCTTTTGTATCTGTTCACTTTATGAGATCTTTGTATCTGTACTCTTCATGAGTTATTTATCAGTTATTGAAAGGCATACTTTCTTTTTTTTAAAAAAAATTAATTTTATTACTGTTAAAATGATAAAATATAATATATGCGTAGCTACAAAAATATTATTTTGAAATTATTCTTAGTGTAAGTATTATGTAAGTAAAGTATGCACTACATTGATAATTAGTGATCTAAATTTTGTTACATAAATATTGATAAAAGAGATAGATATAATTTTAAAAAATTGAAAAACTAGTACATACAATAATGTAGCTTTGAAATATGCAAATCATATTATATGTTTAATCACTTTCTTTAATGTTTTTCTCTCAATATAAGTTCTGTAAGGGCTTTTTTCGTATGCTTGATTGGATTGGATTGGATAATTGGATTATATATAATACTATATTATATTTGGTTCAATATTAGATTAGACTATAATTGATCATGTCTTGTGTTTTGTATGTCATGAGATTAGTTAGTAACTAATAATATATATTATACATTAATTTATCAAAATCATATTAGATTTATTTTAAAATAACATGTAATATAATCTAACTTAAATCAATAACTATTGGTAAATCTATTTAAAAAACAAAAAATATTCTCTTAATTTTTTTAAATATTTAACACGTTAAAGTTTTTAATCCCATGAATAGTTGAGGATAAAGTTTTAACTTAAAAATGTAATCCCACGAGGCCCCTTGGGATGAAATTTTGCCACTATTGGGGATTAAACGGTGGGTCTATTATTGTTATCCTATCTCAAATTTTTTTTTTTAACACCAAACATAATGTAAAGATTACTTTATGCTAAAATTATCCAATCCCATCATATATAACAATACTCAAACAAGCCCTATAACAATACTCAAACAAGCCCTAAATACTATATGATGGTAATAACTCTAAAGAATAAATCATTATTTCAACATATTTAAAAAAATATTTCACTTTATTCTAAACCTTTAAAGTAACAACGTATATATATAATATACATTTAATGATTATTATGTGGAGGTAAGTTTCTTAAGACAAGATCTAGAAAAATTAGAGTTTATTCTTATATGTAAATGACCTAAATTAGAACAAGAGTATAGTATAGATGGTGTTTTCTGTATTACTATAAAGAGATTTTATTTTATATGATAAATATGTGTGTATGTATGTATGTATGTATGTATGTATGTAGTTTAGAATTTTTTTAAGGAAAAATATAATTTACAGTTTTTTTTTCGCTTGTATTTCTTAAATTGCTTAAACTTCCCCAACAATTGAATGAAAAATTGGGACCAGTAACATTGTTGTAATTGCATAGAACTCCAAAAACATGAGTTATAACGATCTATATAGGTGCGTATTACAAGATGAATGAAATTATATATGGAATCATTGAAGGACTTTGTACTTTCTTTAATATTTAGATTAGAGGATTCGCTTAGGGACCTACGGAGCTAGTGACCGAAGCAGAGTCAATTCATATTAAAACCAGAGGAGGAAATTCTATGTTAATCGCCGTCTCCTTACTCCTGAATCACGTCTTACAAGTTAGCATGCATCACAGAACCTCCCTTGAAAATGATTTATTTATTTGTTTATTTTTAGACCACCTAATACCGGCCAACAAACACAGAAACCCTCAACTAAGCTTGAACAAACCAAACTATAATTGATTTTTCAAATTTGTCCATTTTATTCCATCTGCTAATCATATTTCATTATTATTTTATCAATATTAAGCAGAAAAAAAAATTTTTCCAAAAGAAGAAGAAGAAGAAGAAGAAGAAGTAATATAATTAGAAATGAAGCAGTGGTTAACCCACCATAACACCAAAGACCAAAGTCAGAATCTCCAATGAAAAGGCACGCACGGCCACGGCAGAATCTTCTTAACTTTCTCATAATCAATTTCTTGCTCCTTGATCTCATCTAACTAGCTTCTATTGTTTTAATTATTATTATTATTAAACATCCGTATACTTCTCAAAAAGGGGAGTTTTTTTTTTTTTAAAGTTCGTCTTTATATATACGTAATAGATTTTCTTAATCCAAAATGCCCTGCAGCCCCTGGCTCAATTCCCAAAACAACATGCTTCAAAATTTCAGTTATTTTTCAATCTTCCTCTTCACCTCCCTCCTTCTTTCCCGCCCAATTTTTCCCGCTAGAATCATACCGGACCCAGTAACTATAATAACCGCCAACAACACTGCCCACAACGCCACGTGGCACGACTTCGCCCTCTTCCTAGACGCCGAAAAAGGTAGCAACATATCCGGCATGTCCGAGCTCAAGAAATACTTCACCCGTTTCGGCTACCTTCCTATATCATACGCAAATTTTACCGATGTTTTCGACACTCAACTCCAATCCGCCGTCGTTTTGTACCAGACGAAACTTGGTTTACCTGTTACAGGCAAGCTCGATTCTGAGACAATTTCCACGATCATGTCTCCCAGGTGCGGCGTGAGTGACACGTCGTTACGCGAGAAGACACATGCAACCAAACGTTACTCGTATTTTTATGGCAAGCCAAGGTGGGTACGTGGGTCTCCGGTAACTTTAACCTACGCGTTTTCAAAATCCGACATGATTGATTACATAGATTTAACGGATGTCAAAGCCGTTTTCAAGCGTTCTTTTCAACGCTGGTCGTCTGTTATTCCCGTTAATTTCACCGAGATAGACGACAACGACTCTGCCGATATTCATATCGGGTTTTATCATGGGGATCACGGTGACGGACAGCCGTTTGATGGGGTCTTAGGCGTCCTGGCCCACTCTTTTTCCCCCGAAAACGGAAGATTTCATCTTGACGCAGCCGAGAATTGGGCCGTTGATTTGAAATCGGTTAAGTCAAGGGCGGCCGTTGATCTGGAATCAGTTGCGACGCATGAGATTGGGCATGTACTTGGGTTAGCTCACACTTCAGTTAAAGAAGCTGTGATGTACCCAAGCTTGAGTCCCAGGACTAGGAAAGTGGACTTGAAGGTTGATGACGTGGAAGGGATTCAAGCATTATATGGGTCAAACCCTAATTTCAAATTTAGCTCTTTATTGGAGTCGGAAAATTCTTCTAATGATGCTATTGCTCTTAAAAGTAGATCATCAAAGTGGACCATTAATACTTTGTTAGTGGTTTTATTCATACTTTCCTTGATCACATGATGAGGGGCATTTTTTCTTCTCCCTCTTGGCGTTTTCTTATCTTTTTTAATACTTTTTTTTTGGGGTCTTATGTACACATTTAGAAACATTGGTCACACAGTTATAGGAAGTTCGAGAATTCTTTGATTTTAGAAATATATTTTCATGAATTTACAAATTTGGCGTCTCTATTTCCACCTACTCACGTGTACTTTTCCATTATAGCAGCAATGTGTTTAGACTCAAAAATTTAGGAAATAAGGACCCACAAATTAAATGAAAAACTTATAAAAGAGGATTAAAATTCATAAGTGAGTTAAGTTTTTATTGAGTACTTAATCAATTATTACAATTATTTTAAATTTATTTTTTTTATTTATTTTATCTAATAACCATTACTTCAACGTTCAATCAAAATTTATTTCAGTACTAAATCAGGAGAGGCAAAACCAAATGCCATACCTAAGCACTTCGTAAATCGGAATTGGCACCAAGAAAAATATGCCTACACTTGGAGAAGGCCATAAAAGGAATCACTTACCATCCAAGAATGAAACTTGCCGTGAGCAGCAGGTGATTTCAAATATTAAAAGTTGATGCGTGGAGTTTAATCACATAAAAGGAAGTACTAGATGTCGAACCGAGAGGATTTTAAGAACCTAATCCTGTTTGCTGCCATCAATGAACCGATTTAGTCCAAGCTCAAATGTAGAAGAAAAACTTAATTACATGGCGTGTTTTGAAGGGAGTATGAACTATTAAGCAATATCTTTCTGACGATCCACGAAAAGGAATTACACGTAGTTTACAGAACTATTCCTTTCTTGAATTCCAAATAAATAAACGTAGGAAAATTGAAACCAAGGACTTATTTGCTGTCAAGTCCCCGTGTGAATCGTCACAACGCGAAGAATTAAAAGTCCGTCTCCCCAAACAATAAGGTCAAATCAACCCTTAACACAATGATAGACTAGCTTCATTTTTGGTGACCAAGTCTACCCACCATTATTGCAAATGCTTAGATAATTGTGTTCTGCTTTTCATTCATGTAACATCACGAGTTATTGAAATTACAAATGCGTTACTTGGAATGTGGTACGAGTTTCACCGAGCCATATCCCGCACGCGTTTTACAACAGAGTCATTTTTGAGTTTCTTATGGAGACCTGGGGGATTTTAGATAAGTGTGCGATTTTAGATAAGTGTGCGAAAGTTATTTTATCACCCCTAAATTATCATTCTCTGTTTAGGATTTGTGATACGTAAACTCGTTCAACGTCAATTATTATACATCAATTCTCAAATGATACGTTATTTCTTTATTAAACAATAAAATTCTAATACTTGTGTCGTACTTTAAATGAATAATTAACAATCATAAAATTATCTACTTAATTATTATTTTATTCAATAAATATCAACATCGAATGTAACACCAAATCTTTAAAAAGTTAAAAGAATTCAAATAAGATGAAGAAATAACCCTAATCCCTCAAATACTATGTCTTAGAATTTTTTAATCATTTAAAAAATAATTATTATTTTTACCTACTTAACATTTCTTTTATACTGTATTTACTTTTTGGAGTGAGGGTGATGAGTGTGAATTTCTCCCACTCTAATATTTATTTTTAAGATTTAAAAAGAGAGTAGAAATCTCACTCTGTAGAATCTATTATTTTTTTGAAAGGAGAATTTACTCCTCCTTTCTATATTTACCCCCGACAAAATAAAAAATAAATTTAATTAAATATTATATTTAATAAAAATAAAGTAAAAAATAATATTTTATTAAATATTAATATTTTTATTTTATTAAATATATTTAATATTTAATATTTTATTAAATATAGTATTTAGCAAATATGTCTAATAAACATAATTTATTAAATAATATAATAATATTATTTAAATAAATATGATATTATTTTTTATTTTATTAAATTAATATTTTATTAAATATTATTAATGTAATTTTATTAAGTATGTTTAATATTAATAATAATATTTATTAATAAAATAAAATTATATTATTATATTATTTTAAAAATTACATTTATTTGAGATAATAATATTAAATATTTATTAAATATAATATTATCATATTTAGTTAAAGATAATAATTTACATTAATACAAAGTTAAAATTACTCAAAAATATATTATTATACTCATAGAGAATTAATAATAGTACTATATGCTATCTTTATTTGAAAACATAACATTATTATATTTATTTAAAAATAATAGTATTATATTTATTTAATATTAGTAATTAATAATAATAAATATTTTACTATAAGAAAATATTAATTTTATACTATATTATTAGTAATAATATTTTATTTATGTTGCTCTTAGTAATAATTTTTTATTTACATAATTAAAATTAAAATTAATAAAAAATTATGATTTATATAATTAAGAATATTAATAATAGTTATTCATTTACAAATACAATAAAATAAATATTTTAATTTTTAAATATATTTTTATTAATTTTATAATTAAATACTATAATTCTTTAAATAATAGTAAAACTATAATTAAAAATTATTTACTCCCAATAAAAGACAATGTAATTGCATAAATTTGATTCTAATTTCAATTACATACTCGTGTAAGTAAATAATCTACTCTCACTCTCACTTTATATTTTTAATTCTAAAATTTTTATTTTTTAAGATTTTCTCTCTAATTTAAAATATAAACACTATTTTAATGTATTGCCAATCAAATCAGAAACGTACACTGTATGGAACCGTTGGTCTTTCACAACGACAGCCTCCACTAGTGTATCATATGTACATATATGGATAGTAAAAAGAAGATTTTCTTTAAAAAATAAAAAATAAAATTGTACGAATTACGTGACTAATTTTGAGATGGCCTCCGTGACGCCAGCACACCTATACCTCTCATCCTTTCGATCCCATCCGTTTTCGACCGAAATGGGCAGTGTATGGTAGTAGCGGTCACTTATCATAGCTGAATATTATCATATTCAGCTAAAACCCTAAACCCTTGCGCCGGCTACTCTTTAATTCCCACACTTAGACGCGCTCGGCTGTTTCCTCAGGTAAAATCACATAATGGCATCGTCGTGTCATAGATTCATCCGCAGATCATCACCGTCGTCCATCAAATCCGCCTTCAGACCCAACGCCCCAAAATCCCCCACCGCTCCCTCCGTCCCATTCCCTCTCCCCACCAAATCATCTCCCTCTCCTCTTCGCCGCTTCTCTCTCTCCAGGTACTTCTCCATGAACATCTTCGTTTTTTTACTTTTTTGTCTTAAACTCTTAATAATATTTATTTTAATTTTGTTTTCTCGTTTTTTGATAGATCTCCATCCGAATTGGGATGCGTGCAGTCGCTGTTGCCGCTGCACAGCGTGGTGGCCGCGGCGAGGATGACGTCATGCCTGAGCGCAGCATCAAAGAGTTGCAGAGCACTTTCACAGGGTACTCTCTGCTGCACCTCTCCCGGCCTCTAGTACTTGCTTTTTCTCGCTCTCTTTTTGATTGTGAGTACCTATGGTAGTTTTATTAATATAATTAATCATTTTTTTATTTCTTTTTGGTTCCATTGCCTGCGATTTAGTTGTTGGTCCTTTGTTTGGGTAAAAATGATTGCATTTTGATTTGTTTTTGTTCGTCTGTTTGAAACTACCAAAGCATTTTTGTTAGCCAAATGGTTCTGAATAAATTGATCAAGGATGCTTGTGCCTAATGAAAATTTGCACGTAATCTTTTAGGATTATTTCTTTGGCTGCTCATGCTACATGGAGCTGCCACTACTAATTTCAGTTACAAGTGACTATCTAGTTAGGCAAAATTTAAAACTTCTACATCAAGCAAACCTTATTAGAAAGTGTTTCTTTGTTAAAGCTGGTGTGTTCGGATACTATTTAGTGGAATTGCATATATATCAACAGGGAAACATATTGAGGTCATGAATTGGGGTGTAAGTGCACTGGTCAGCTATCTTAATTCTATCTAACTGGGAAATTTGGTTCCTGCAGGCACATAAGAAATAAATTGGGAATGATCTGTCAATTATGGCCCTCTGCATCATTATCAAGTACGAAACTATTAGTGCTCTTTGAGGCATCTTCCAAATTTTTAGTGATATCAAAGCAAAGGAAAACTTGTTTAGTCAATTTTTTTCCCCTTGTGATTTACTGATACCTTCTAAATGTATTTGGAAAACTGAGAGGGTTCCCTTGAATTTAGTGCTGCATGTGAGTTTCTTTTGTTTTTTGTGTCCGGTACTAGTGACTTTCTGGCTACTATTCTAAATTCTTAGTGGGTGTCTGTATCTATCTATTATTTTCTTGTTTCTGTACTGTTGTCAGTCCTTTTTTCAAGCCAAAATGCTCTATGATTATATCAGCACACGAAACATGTCACTGTAACAACAACTAAAAAATTTTGAGACGTAATGAGTTGGAGATGCTCGAGCTAAGCATTCCGATTACAATTCTAGGACAGAATGAGATTGTACTCCTGAGCACAAATACTTTGTCTTGAGTTTCTGTACATAGAATGATCCATTTATAAGTGAATTTATAAGTGATTAGAATACTATGGTAACTTAACTGCTCCTTCTCCCAGATGGAATTGATGGTACGTGAGACATGTGTGCTGTATTTGGAGGTGGGCCTATCATCTATGCTTCATTGCTATGACTAGAAAGAATTTGGAAAACTTTGTTAAATAATGATAGTGGGAATGTGGGATGACTTAAACTGTTTTTACAACCTTTAAAAAATCAAGTTGTAAAACTGCATAATGAATCAGAGGTTGAATTTTGCTTATATCTCACATTTCAATTGAGATTGCGATATAAAAGCAGTCTCTCTCTCTCTCTCTCTCTCTCTCTCTCTCTCTCTCTCTCTGTATCTTTTCTGTAATTCTGATGGATACATTTTTTTTCCCTGGCTTTTATCAAATTTCTTTGTTGCCTTATATATTCTTCTGATCTTGATCTTTGCATTCTGTTGCTATAGAATTTGGCCTGTCAGTTCCAAGGTGACTCAGTTGGCAGATATGGTAATACAAGGGGTTATGCTCGGCTGATTGGAGAAGCAACATATTTTAGCTTTTTGCTCAACATCTTATTAATACTGCTTGACACCTTTTTAAGTTGTTAAGACTGATTTAATTGTTATTCTAGTGGAGAAGATTTTGTTGATGAGGAATAAGAATTTTACCATCCTGTATAATCATTTATTCATTAGCGCTCTATTGGCTAAAGGTTTACATCTTTCTTCTACACTTCTTGTGTGATCGCTCTTGCCTTTGTAATTTCTTCCCCAATTTGGTTCGCATTCGTCTCTTATTATTTATCAATCTCTACAGAATAATTACGAGTAATTTCTTGGTCAAACTTTTATCTTTTGCCTATCTACATTTGTTAGGCCGGCATCAATGAACGTTTTGAAGAAACGATATCTCTGTTGTCTAATTTCACAGTTATGATGGTTGATTTGACCCGGGTCAAGTATGGTAGATGAATTATAATCAATCTCATAAAGTTTTTCATCGTATAGTTGACGAATGTGCAGCAACATTTTCCACCTCAATCCAACTACAACCAGCTTCTTTTCTCAGCCCTCTTTCCCGCATAAAGTTTCTAATCACACTTGCGTTGTCCCACTTGCCATGGCTTCCGTATAAATTACACAGCATAACGTAAACATAATCACTATCACCCTCCAATTTAATCACCTCCGCGGCAGAGATCCTTGCTACATCCAGGTCGCTACAAGCTCCAGAGGCACTAAGCAACGCTCTCCAAACCACCCCATAAGAGCCAAAACCCAATCCATGAATCATCCTATCTGCCCTCCACACCTCTCCTTTTCGTCCCATAAGCCGAATCATTGAACAACAGTGCTCAACTGTTGGTTTGATCCCATAATCCTTGACCATTGATTCGAAGTACTCACTTGCCTTATCAAATGAAATGTCGGTATGGGAACAGGCAGCTAATACATTTAGAAATGTGACCGAATCAGGTTCTAAATTCCGCACCGTTTTCAATTGCTCAAAAAGCTCAACCACCTTGGTCAAATCACCATTCCCAGCATGGCCAGTGATCATTGCATTCCATGTGACTAAGTTCTTTCTACGTAGTAATCGGAACATCGAATCAGCAGTTTTCACCTGTCCACATTTGGAGTACATGTCAATAAGAGCACTCACTACAACTATTGATGTGTCCAAACCTTGCTTTATCACGCAACTGTGAATCAGCATTCCCCATGTTGAAGCTGAGAGACCAGCAACACCGCTTAGCATAGTGGAAAATGTATACTCATCCATCGCAACATCCTTAGATTGCATTTCACCGAACAAACGTAGAGCTTCAGGAACTCGATTTCTGTTAACATATCCGACTAAAATCGAGTTCCATGAAGATGAATTTGGACTTGGCATACTCAATAAAATCATGATAGCATCTTCTATATCTCCAAACTGAGCAATGCCATTTATCACCTCATTATACGAGATTGTATCAGGATTAGGCAACCGATAGAGAAAACCGAACGCTAATTCAAGATTTCCATTTCTAGCACTTGCTGCTATAACCGAATTCCAAGAAATAATGTCCTTATCAATCATCTCGCTGAAAACCCCAATGGCGTCTTCAACAGACCCGCATTTTCCATACATGTCAATCAAGCAATTAGCAACGACAACGCCACGTTCCAGGCTATATTTGACAATCTTAGAGTGAATTGCCATGCCAAGTTGCAACAAACCCAATTGACCACAAGCCGCTAAGGCTAAAGTGAACGAGTAGGCGTTAGCATAAATTTCGCTTCTCTCAAGTTCAACAAACAAATTTAACGCCCTACGATATTTCCCAGACTGCACGTACCCGGAAATTAGAGAATTCCAAGAAACCACACTTGGTTGAGAAATTTCAACAAACATTTTGTGAGCGTCAGCCAACGAATCAATTTTTCCATAGAAGCCCATCAAAGCAGTGGACACAAAGACATTGGAGAGAAACCCAGATTTTAAAATGTAGCAATGCAGCTGTTGGCAGTAAGAGTCCCGGCCCAGGTCACTTGAGGCTCGAAGCAAATGAAATAGGACATATTCATTTGGTCTACAGCCAGATTCAAGCAATTGAGAGGCTTCATACACACCAAGCTCAGTGTTAAGGCCACCTTGGGCAAGAATTGAAATGACATTTGTCCATGATTCAAGATCTGTTCTTGGGGGAAAGTCGTTAACAACGTTATTGTCAACGCGTATACTTGTGGTGCTCATACAGTGACTTGATATGAGAAGGGCACTGGGATGCTTTTTGGTTAGCAGAGACTTTCGAACTCTCTTGATTATAAATTTATGCATGTCTTTGTGATCCAAAATCGTATCATAATTTGCATTACTGACTCGGAGCTCTAAAGCAATTTGAAAGTTTTTTCAGAACATAACCGTCTTTTTTGTGGTTCCATACACAACCGTCTTTCAGTTTTTTTTTTTTTTTTAATTGTGACGAGGTTATTTGCTGCGGCGATTAAAAATAACGTAATAAATAAATGAATGATTTGTAAAATTAGCTTATCTAAATCGTATTATAAATAAAGAATTCTCAATATATCTATATATCAATATTTATATCTAATACTTATCTTCTTCTGAAACTCACATTGGATTTTTAAAGTTTATAGATTTTAGCAATTTAATAACCTTGAATAAACTTTATTAAAATTGAGCAAGACCTCTAACAACTAGACCATAACTATTGGATTTAGCAGCTAGACTTATTCAATTAAACTTATTTCCTAAGACTATACTTTTCAACTGTCATGCTCTCATGCTCTTGTTATAGATTTTAGTAATTTAATAACATCGAATAAACTTTACTAAAATTAAGTAAGACTTCCAACAACTTGACCGTAATTATCAAATTTAGCAGCTAAGCTTATTCAATTAAACTTATTTCCTAAGACTGCTTTTCAGCTGTTATGCTCTTCTACTCTTGTGTCCTTCTATAACCATGCTTTTCCTGTAATTATGCTTATATAACTTATTCAAGTTTCTAGCTACTAAGCTCTTTGTGGTCATGCACTTCTATAGCCATGTTTATTTGACTTATTGAAGTTTTTAGCTGTTAAGCTCTCATGATATTATGTTTTCCCATAATCGTACTTATTTAACTTATTTAAACTTCCAACTATTAACCTCTTTTGCCACGGTACTTTTCTTTAATTTTACTTATTTAATTAAAATTCTATTTTCACTTTTTGACCTTTCACATTTCTAATTACAATCCAACAATATTGACAAACCCATAACATCTTTACACATGGTTAATTTTTATGTTTATGTTAAATTTTAAAACACAAAGGAGGTTATGTCCTTTTTTAATTTAAATTACCTAAATATTAAAAAAAAGCTTTAAAATTATTGAATTTAGGTTTTGAAAAATATCCGACCCGACTTTGATCCAAATTGGATAATGCCGAACCCAGTCCAAAATTTAAAATAATTGAATCTTTTTCAATCGAACCTTGTATTTCTGTGATCCAAGCGCGAATCCAAGTCCACACATTGTCATCCTTATTCTGTACCATACGGGTGGCAGCGGCAGCTGAAATAAGAAATCTCACTAAAAAACGCTGTGCCACTCACTCCTACCAACCACTGAATGCAAGATGACACGTTACCAGTAACCACCAATTTTTGGTTAGTAGGGAAACATGGTCTCCATCCACTGGTCAATTCAGTGAAATTCAGACTGTTAAAGAAAACATTCGTTCTCTTTCTTGCGTTTTTAAGGGAAATAACAACCGATCGACAACTGACATGACTCATGAAATTGAAAGTTAGCTGAGGGTGCCCGTCAAAACACAAAAAACGTAAATACGTAATAATGAAGCAGAAAGTGAGTTTGAGCTTACATTTAGAACCCAAATTAAAATGGCAAAGCAGAGGAAACTTTGTAATAGGTTTCATATCATGACCTAAAAAATCTGAAAAAGGGCGTGTCTTAAATTTATTATTGTGGATCAATAATTTTTAAAAGGAGAAGAGAAGAGAAGAAAAGGGATTATTAATTTTATCAAACATCTTTGGTTTATCTTCTTCTTATACACAAGGGAAGATTAGTAATGTCACAGATGGTGGTGTGAAATATGACGCCAATAATGTTGTTTGAAGATTTAGCAATAATTGGGGGGTTGATAGCAGTGCAATTTGTTTATGCGGGCAACTCAGTTTTAATGGGTTACCTTATGTCTCTAGGCGTTAGCCCTTTCATCATTGTTATTTTCTCGACTCTTGCCACTTTTTTTCTCCTCTTCCCATTTGCTGTTAGTTTTGAAAGGTTGGATTTAAAAATTAATTTTTTTTTTTTTTGGGGGTCTCTCAATTATCTGGAATAAGTTGAGGATGATACGGATACATCTATTGGTGACTGCAGGAAAAAATGGCCAAAGAAATTAAGTTGGAAATTGGCGTTGCAGCTAGTTTTAATAGCCTTTGCAGGGTAAGTAAACCTTGATTATATATATATTCTAAGTAATTTGAATTTTCTATTCAATAAGAAATTAATATACCCTGGGTAAATGCGTTTCTAAGTTTCTTTTCATTGCTAGGAAGGATGGCTAATCAACTAATTATCTCCTAGCTCTCTAGCTATGGCTACAACTGTTGTATCTTATGGAAAAAGCTTTTTTTTTTTTTTGGGGGGGGGGGGTGGAATTGTCTTAGCCTAAGATATTTAATTGCTTATTCTTTTTTTCTTTGCTTTTAGACTTCTTTTATTCTCTGCTCAAGGTATAAAGTTGATGTTGGAAAGATTTGGGAATTGAGTAAAGTCTTTGTTGGTAATGATTGATGCTAAAAGGTTGTTGGCGTTACTCAAGGCTAAACTACTTTTCATTTGTTCTTACCTATCCCCAAGAGCTAATTTGTTCAAGTAAATCTCAACGTTTTACACTTCAGTCGTGTGTGTTTTGAAATTAGATGGTCAGCTCCTCTTCGGATATGAACTTCCAAGAAGGGATTCAAATTCTACAATCATTACATTCTCTTCTAATTTATTAATATAGTTACAAGCTATTGGACTCTTACAATTTTGTTATGATTTCTGTGTTGCAGGATAACTTTATTTCAGACTCTGTTTCTAAAAGGCATCAAGCAAACCTCCCCGGCAATAGCAACAGCCATGCCAAACCTTACTCCTGGGCTTATATTCCTTATTGCCTGGACTTTCCGGTAGCAAATATTAAGTTTCTCTTTATTTTGTGAAACAGTATGCAATTAAACATTTTCAGATAATGAATAAATAGTGCCTTTCAATTGGATAATTTAAAACCTTGATGTGTTAGACAGTTTTGCAGATCTCAATTGCCATTCTCGTTAATGGATTTTCAATGGGATGTTCATTCATGATGCAGGTTAGAGGAAGTTAAACTTAGTTGCTTATACAGCAAGGTCAAGATTTTAGGCACATTATTATGTGTTGTAGGTGCCGTTACAATGAGTCTAATGCACAGCACCGCATCAGCTCAACGAAAATCTATGAACACAGCGAATATTATCTTTGATAGGGAAAAGATCATTGGCTGTGCGTATCTTTTGGCTGCAGTCTTTAGTTTATCAAGTAATGTTGTCTTGCAGGTACTTGATAAATAAAATGATAGGAAATTGAATTCTACTTTCTCTTTCAGGATTCCTAATTTAATCACTTTGCTTTTGCTTTCCATGCGTATGTTGTACAGGCTATAACTTTGCGTGATTTCCCAGCACCAGTGTCCTTGTGTGCTATAACTTCATTGATTGGAGTGTTCACAACTACAGTTGTAGAGTTGCTTCAAAATCACAAATTGGACTTCGGTTGGGAATTTGCCGGCTTACCAGAAACAATGAGCTATATCATGCTGGTAAAATTTAGCCTCCTGTCCTCATAGATCATCTCGAAATTGAAAACATACATTTGCTATAACCTTGATGCCAAAATAATGCATATGCTTTGGATGTGGATGAACAGATGGGTATGATTTGTGGAGTTTGTATAAGCTTCAGCGGATGGGCAATGAAGAAAAGAGGGCCAGTTTTTGTTTCCATATTCAGCCCCATTTCCACGGTCATCTCGGTCATTCTCTCTGCTATTACTTTAGGAGACTCCATTAACATAGGAAGGTAGGTTACGTTTTGATTAAACGTTTCCTACTTAGTGATTGCAGTTAAAATGTGTAACTTGAAATGATCATAATTTGAATGCAGTCTTTCCGGCATGTTCCTCATATTCGCCGGTCTCTACTCCGTGCTGTGGGCTAAAGGGAAAGAAAACTGCTCCAATATTGGCGCAGAAAGTGAGTCCGATGCAGAGACGCCTCTGTTAAGTTAATGTGGTTGCATAGTTGGTAATGTATGTTTGGTACAAATCGATGCATACATCAGTTAGGAACATAAATATGGTCGATGTAAACCATAGCAACCGATTATGGTTGATAGCTGAATGCTCCTACGCACATTTGTAATGTCTTTTGCAGAACAATGACATTGCGCTGCAAGTGTGGATGAAACTTGTTAAGCCCTCTTGTGTGGGGTCATCGCTTGGAGGGAAAGCGTTGATGATGATATTAGTTAATACTGCGAGATATTAGCTCGTGAAAAAGTGTGGCAGCGCAGCTCCCATCCTGGACGCGTAATATTGTAATGCGATGTGTGTGTTAGCGTACAAAGCTTTGGTAAGTAGTTGTAATTATCAGTCGGTAAGGACATCTTTCTTTAAGTGGCGTTTGATAAAAATATAAAAGCATTTTATTCCAATCCATGGGGATTTTGGGTTATGTGCATGGTGTGAGAGAGAGGGGCGTTGACGGCATCCAATATTTGTGGCGGTCATAGGCGCTGCTAAAACAATTCTTCGCATCACACACAATGAGCAACTTTTGACTCCTTCTCTTGCATACACTTATTTTACTTTTTCAAGTAAAATATCAGACATCTCGACATTTAATTCTGCATGTATATGTCATTTATGTGTTAAATGATAATTAAATAATTTTATAAATTATAAAAATTATTAACCAACAAATAAATGACGCACAGTACAAATGATATATAATATTAAAATTTAAATACGATTTCTTGGGTTAATAACCCATTAGTAGTTCGTGCATCCAATAATGCGCATCAGTTCGAGTCAAGTCCTAATATTACTGAGACTCGCTTCCTCTTCCCGTAATAATTTTAAGATCGAGGAGGAAACTCACTTCACAATATGCGAAGCCGGATCAATGACAGATCCAGTACCAGCAGTGGCGATAGTGCACGTGAAATGATTCACTCGGCGCACGACGATGGGCCCCGCTCACTCGATCAAGAAACCAAGATCACGATCACACCTGACCTGGAGCCGAAAGTTGGTGACTTGAATTGTGGTCATGCCACACAGAATCTAGAATGAATGCTTAAAGGCTCGGATAGATCGTGCCATCTTATGAACAAGGATCGAGAGTCTCTGCCTTTTATCCACCTACATAAGAAAAATGGGAGGTTAGGGGTAGGGAGAGACTTTCAGGGGTTCCATGCACTGGTCGGCACTTAGTAACGGTCTTTCACCATCAAAATGAGATAATGGGCCAACAACCCGAATACGTTATCCCCATCAGTAGAGTGTTTAACTCCCATAGTGTTATAGAATTGAGAGACTTGATAGTATCCATACTGCAAATTGATATCGTGTGGAGTGGTAATTTGATTGATCATTTTACTATCATACTGTGATATATGAGGATCATATTTACGATGTAAATTTTGCCCTCATAAAATTTTGTAAGTGCTGTGTTATTATTTTATTTAACTTATGAAACCATATGATTGATTATAGGTGGAAACTCCTACATGATGAGAGGAAACAAAAGCAATTTTCTTTCATCTATTTCATAAAGTCGAAGAAGCACAAAAGTTATAAAATTTTGGGAACGATAATTAGATCCGAGGATCTTATGCGATTTACATTTCGATTTCATAAAATCACTTGTCATAGACTATTAGTTGTTCTATTTGTCGTTTATGTTATTGGAATGGAAGACCCTCAATCAACCTTGGAATCGATCTGCATTCAATGGAAATGATTATTAATGTAAATTTGGTTATCTCGATAATTCAAACTAAAATTTGGTTGGATTTACAAATTAAATATCAAATGCATTTAGGGCTAGTTTGATAATGATGTAACTTTTAAAATAATTATTATTAGTAGAATTATTTCAAACATCTAATAAAAATTAGTATTAAAAGTACTATAGTTTTTAAAAGTATTTATATATATTTTGTAAATTTTACTGTTAAACTGTCGTAAGAATGTAAATAATTGAATTGAATATAATATTAAATAAAATTTATTTACACACATAAATATATAATTTTTTTTACTGTGTGTATGAATTAATTGATAACTAGAATAAATATTTTATTATATTATTTAATTTTGTTATCTCAATATAATTGGTAATAATAAGAATCTCTTTGAATTTATAATTTTATTTCTTAATTAATAAGGATTATTTTTTTCATAATACTTATGAGATTTTATTTAGTATAAAAATTTATTCTCAAATCATATTTTTAAAAAATTATTCTTTTTCTACTTTTAAAAGTCAAATTTAAGATGAGATGATTTTAAGAAAGGTTATTTCTAGAAAAATTTATCGAATATCGAAATTAATTTTTAAATTTTAAAAATTATTTTTTAACCTCTGAAAAATAATTTCAAACGGGCCCTTAGCCTTATTAGCAAATCTTATACTTTGTTATCTTTGATCAAAGTGGAAGTTGAATTAAGGTTATCATCTATTAATATGAACTCTCATAAACTTTATGAATTTTATCACACATTTATACGATTTAATGCCACTAGGTGGTTAAGGTTTCAACATTTTATTGGGAAAAAAGAAATTGGCGAAATTGAAAACGCGACTACGCGAGGGCAAGTATGCCTAGCAGGCAACAGAAAAAAACATGCGTGCAAGCAACGTGTGTATAAATTACAGTCAATGCCCGTACAAAAACAATGGAGCAGCCGGCGGCTCGCCATCTCGTGCAGACTGCGGAAAGTTTAATAAACAGCAAACAGCGTGACGTGGCATCAGTCGCGTTTGCTGCATACGAAAACCGAGTCCTGCAAGGGATTAGTGAACGTGACCCAATCGAATACCGCACCGTACATGTATTAATATCAATTGTATATACGGCCCAGTCTTTATTTACCGCATTTCCCTAACCACTATGAATTGTTATTGTATCTAACAGAACGGCATTAACTGCTACGACGCCAATAGCCGTCGATCTTCAAATCTAATCACAGTGTAAACAAAATAATTATGATTGAAATTTAAATTAAATTTCTGTTTATAGCAACTTGTAATATTTTAAGTCTATGCTTTGTCGGACTTGATTATCTTTAATATATATTTTTTTCAATCCTATTACACTGATTTGTTTTATATGTACCCGTCAAAGGATGCTTATAGATATTTGTTTTTATATGATTTTGGTTCCGCCCAAAAATAGTATGAGAGCTCCTTTTTAGCAAGTAATTTTGAAGAAAATTGATACTAAAGTTCCTAAAAATATTTTTTTTTTGGGAATACCAATGATTTGATGAACTTGAAATCAAAGAAAATTATTGTTAAAGGCGTTGCCACCAAAAGCATTTTGACGATCAAGTTAACTAGAGTTTGAAGGAGGTGGTGAGTTTCAGAGAAACTCTTGAACGAGATAAAATTTGATTATTTGTGTGAGTTAGAAAACTTGTCTCTTTTGTGAGACTAACATGACTTTTTAAGTTGGAATGTCCCTTAAGAGAATCTTGATGTCTTTTTGAACACTTGACAGATTAATATTAGTTATTTACCTCCTCAAGTAAGGATTTAATAATAATTTAGTCTTTCTTCTTAAGACTTTTGAGTTTTCTTAGATTAGATATCTATCCTCTAAATGATTAACTTATTTCAAATAAGCTAATTGAATGAAGAACCATTTGATTTCATCAAAAGAGAATTAAGTGGTTGTGTGTGTTCTTCTCATTACTTACATTTGATTCGAATGGCCTATAGTGAGATATTTGGTAGATAGCCAAATGAAAATCATACTATGAAAATGTGTCTTGATCCTATTAATGTAGCTGTCACTGTTCTGTAATCCTATATTAATACGTGCCCTTTTTAATATATTGTGGGAGGCATTTCTATAACTCTTAAGTGATTTTAGGTGGCTAAGCTGATTTTATTAGATCTTTCCATTTTATACTTGTCTTTTTGGTTCCTTCTTGATTCTTCACAGGGACGCAAGGGTCATACAAAATGTCTTCACACGCATCATATCCTAGGTATCTCTTACTCAAATCTTACCGTCAATAATATCTGTACATGTTACCATTCTTATCACAACAACTCTACTCACTTAGTCACAGCTTACCAGCACGCGTTTAATAAACCGTACCTAACCTATACGAGTACAATGTACTCGTATTAATTTTCTTATATTGTATGCCAAGTTCTTGAATATTATATGCTGTCCATACTTAATTTAAAACAACCTGCAAATAATTTAATACAAACGATTTCTAAATCATGAAGTACGTAAATGTAAAATGAATCATCAATCCGACGTACCAAATTCAACGCTTGGGGGGAAAAACAAAAAAGAATAGAAAGGTAAAAAGAATTGATTACGACTGTAGATTTTGAGGATGTAGAAATTTCTGGTTAAAAGAATTGAAAAAAAAGGAAGAAACAAACAAGAATGCCATATATATATATATATATAGGTCGATACGATCAAAAGCCACATGAATTTATTGTTTGCTCACTTTACTTTTTGTTTTTAAAGTATTGCATTACAGGGTAATTACTATTTTAGTGGCTACAATTAAGTTGAGTTAATGTCAGTTAGTCTTTGTATTTTTGAAAGTGACCAAATTGACTCTATTAGCTACTTTCATTATTCGATACAACTTAAAATCAAATAAATACGACATATAATGGATTAACCGTGCATGATGGTCGAAGGTTCGGAAATAAGAAAAATTGATTCCACACACAAAAAAAAAAAAAAAAAAAGAAGAAGAAGAAGAAGCAATAATGATAATAAAAAGGAGAGAGAAGCTATTTGTTCCTCGTAATAATAACAAGAAAAGAAATTCATGAAAGCCCTTTCGTATTAGGTCAGTTTTTTTTATCACAACCATGTGCGGAGCGTGGCTTACTCCTTTAAAAGCACCGGCCGGCATTCTAAAACTCGTTGCTGCAGCGCACCGGAGCGCAAATTTACATTGCCCATAAAATGTTACAAAATCTTTAATTTAGACTTTAAGCTAATTTCTTAATCCTGAAATCACGCTGATCTGAAAGTGTAATTGCAGATTGCGGTGATGGAAAATTTTTTATTTTAGAAAATCATATTAAAAAATGACATTTGGTAGATTATTTAGGCAAAATAGAGGAAGAAATTGAAACTACATCTGATTAAATAGAGGGGAAGCCGTAAACGTGCCAAAAATTTTAGGATGATTTATTTATTATTATATATATATATATTTTTTTTTTTTTTTTAATTTTTTTTTTATAGATAGGATGATTTACCTTAAACAAATGAGACTTCATTTTTTTTTTTTTTTGCCTTCCTTTTTAAATTTTGCAATGATAACTTACTTTTGGTCTTTGGGAATGTGAAATAAAACAACTGGGTAGCACAGATCATCTCATGGGCGGCTTGACTGATTGGGCTGCCAGGTGCAACAAACCCAACAGTTCTCTTCACTTGTTTAACTGTGTAAGCTACCTATGCGTTTAACTTTTAACCCAAAATTTTCCCAAAGACTCTTCAGTTATAATGGAATCATATGTATTTAGACTCTGCGCAAGCTTTCTGAGTTTGACGTATGTGGATTGCAATACGGTAACGGAATAAAAATGATTTTTACAAGCCCATAGTTACAAATTTATTTATTGGATCAATTATTTATTTACTAAATTTGTTATAATTAAGTATCATAAAATATGTAAATTACTCTTTAATTGAGTGATAGGCGATAGGTATCTCTTTCAACTCATTCTTCAAATTGGAAATTTGAGTCGTCCTATGTATATTAAGAGGGTAATTTTTTTTCAAACATTTAGAAATAGCAATTTTGGCTTCTATGAGGTTCTCACAGAGTTGATTTAGGAGATTCAGTAAATTTCTTACTAAACTTTTTTTGTTAGTGTAATTAGGAGAAAAAACAAACCATATGATACGGTTAAAAAAAAAGTTGGTTTTAATGTAAGAGATGTAAAGTTAGTAAGTTAACGCTCATCAACAAAGTTTACTGGGTCCATAGAATATATAAAAAGGGTGCGCTCAAAAATTTTGAATTGAAAATCCATCATAGAATTAAGCTGACTGCCGAATAAATATTAAAATGATGATTCTGATGATAGTGTTATGAATGAGTATCACTGTATCTACACTAAGCACAGTATTAAACTAAATTAAATTAAGCAAAAAGAAGTTGTATAATTGCCTAACTGGCAGTATATGGACTTCCAGAAAGCGGTAAAAAGAAAAGCTTATTATCCAAATGGGCAAGATTTGCATGTTACTTGTCCCTCTTTCGCCATTCATGATCACACATTTTCATAATTTTTGCAATTCTGAAAAAAAGAAAAGGAAAATAAAATACCGGTTTGATAAATAATATTTTTTTCTTTAAAATTTTACAACTGTTTTTTCATATTTTATTTTCAGAATCATAATTTTTGGGTTGTGTGTGTCTTTTGGTGGAGGAATGCTTGTCACCTACTCCTTTTAAGTTCCCCCAATTAATCTCTCTATTTACTTGTGAGAGAAAGAAAAGTGCTTTTGCTTCAGAGGTTGCTGCTGCTTTTGCTTATGCTCTGTGCCAATGGAGAAGCACAAATGCAAGCTTTGTACTAGGAGTTTCTCTAATGGCAGAGCCCTGGGTGGTCACATGAAAGCTCACTTGGCAGCTCATCCTCTACCTCCAAAGGTGACTCAACAGCAACTCAGTGATGGTGCCGAGTCAGCCTCGACTTCATCTTCATCTTCTGGGGAGGAGGTGGAAGTGAAAGGCAAAAGCCCGGAAGTTGTAGAAGAGAAATCTTTGGGATACGGGTTGAGAAACAATCCAAAGAGGAGCTTCAGGTTTGCAGATCCTGAGTTTTCTTTTGCAGTCGATTCTGGTTCTGTAGTTGTTCAAGACAGAGAGAGTGAGACTGAGTCAAAAAACCCAACTCGGAGACGATCTAAGAGGAACCGGAAACTGTTTACAGCCCACCAGGATCATCACCAGAATCCACAGTTGAAGAAACCCAATTGCCTTGAGTCACCCGCTGAGCCAGAACCGGTGAGTTCGGTGTCTGATACTTCTCCTGAAGAGGATGTTGCCATGTGCCTTATGATGCTTTCGCGCGATGTGTGGATGAGCAAAAATGATGAAGCACAAGATCATAAAATTGTTGAGATGGTGGAGGAATCCGACGAGATCAAGTTGATTCGCGGGAAACACCGGTGTGAGAAATGCAAGAAAGTCTTTCGATCTTATCACGCTCTGGGCGGACACAAGAAAGTTTGTGAAACAAACATTAATGCGGGTACTAAAGTTGTTGCTGATGAAAAAATATTTGAGTGTCCATTTTGTTACAAGGTGTTTGGTTCTGGTCAAGCACTTGGCGGTCACAAGAGATCTCACTTGCTGCCCAATTCATCATCAACTGCTGCTGCTGTTGCTACACAGTCTGCAGTTAAGTTTGAGAACAGTTTGCTAGATCTCAATCTTCCTGCTCCATTGGAAGAAGATGACTTCAGTGTGGTTTCAGATGCTTAATAGATGATTTGGGAAAACCAAACTGTTGTTTGTAGTTAGCTTCAATGTTTATCCGATAATTTTTTGAGGTGTATGGATTCTCCTTTGTGGAAAGAATAGTTCTTTTCTTTGGTTTCTTCAACACTTACTTTGTCATTACTAGTTTAAACTCAGTCTCTGTAACATTGATTGACTTGCCAACATTCATCCCCTTGAAATCTTGAAGTCATTCTTTTAAGCAATGTTGAGTGGAGCAAGTCAGCACACATTCAAGTGTGCCATGGCAGCAATGCTTAGCAAAACTTTGTTTCGTTTCAGATGAGTACTTTAGGGGCTTTGCAAGTGGACCCAAGAACATGTTCTCTGCAAGTACCTGGGCGGCGGGGTTCAATTCAGTTAATGTTACATGTCCTATTCGCGTTTCCAGCTGTTCATGTAAAAACTGCTTGCTAGTTTCTAGTTTCTACTCTCCTCAAGTTAAAGCTGACAAGTTTGATACAAAAAAAAAAAAAAAATTTAATTCATCATGGGCTTTGTCCACTTGGGGAATGAGTGAAGCAGAAGAAGAAGAGTTCTTTCAGACTTTCTCTTGTTTCTATCACAAGTCACACACTGTTTCTTTTGCTCTCTGTTTCAGACTTTCAGCTTCAGTTTGTTGGTTTAGCTTAAAAGTATAACATCAATGATTTGATTAGAAGATGAACCGCAAACTACAGGATGAAATGACAGGAATAACCTTAATGGACCACGTAGTCTTGTTCACACACTCATATCCCCATAACATGGCTGGTGGAGATCTGAATTCTCCTAATTTTTTTTTTCTCTGACTGAAAAGATATGTAAAAATAATCTGCCTTGAAATGAACGAAATATCCGTGCAAAAGGAGGCACCCAACTCACGCCATTCTTGTAGAAGAATCAGTCAAGTTTTATTTATTAAAAGGAAATAGAATACCACTAAAATGGAGGGTTAATTAAATTAAATATAAGATTTGATAATGCTTTAGGTTAATAAAGACAGTACAGTCTTGATTACAAGGACATGTCAGTCAATAAATGATTGGTCATTGGGTTCCTTTCTTTCATGCATACCAATGTGATTTCTTGGTTCACAAGATTTTCCAGCTTAAATTATGTTGGGGATTAGTGCAAGTGTAACCCACTGTTAGTTGTTTTCACCTCTCATGGATGCGAAGCCTCATCTACCTAAACCATTTTGGTTTAGTGCTCTCTTATCACTTTCTCATTTAACCTACGAATTCTTTTTTCAAGGATAATTTTGTTCATGCAACTCTAATTTTGTATTTGAAAAGTTATATTCAAGATTGTAGTTATGTTGGAACTCCTGTAAGCTATAATATATTTTTATAACTGCATAATAAATTTTATAATTTTTTTATTGTTTATCACTTTATTTGTATGGTTGTGATTCATGCTTTATTTTGAAACAGTTTTAAAATAATCACAGCTTATATTCAATTTTAATTACACACATAAAATAAATCATGTACTTAATAATTGTGTCACATACACAAAAGAAAAAGGTGTTCACAGATGAAAATAAAATGATAATCATATAAACACCATTAATTATTTTAGTTCTAAATCCTCAATTAGATCGAGTCAAATTAATTATTTAATTTTTAGAATTAAAAGTGAAAATATTTTTTTTCATGGTTTTTCCAAATGATATCATATAGGTGATTTGGCGTCTTACGATGAAAACAATAAATTGAGGATGAAATACGATTAATTGGTTCGTGAGAAAGGGATTGGAAAAAAAGCAACGCAAGGAGGAGGGAAAAAAGTTTATGCTGATAAATATCCAACCATGTTAACACCAATTTGTTTGACAAAAGACTTGTCTATTCAATGAATAATACTATGAGACACAAACCATTCGCATAGATTACTTTGTTTCATTTGTCGTCATTACATGCATAAACTTTTATGCTTTTGTCCAATCAATATTTATATATCACATTAATTCATATAAAAAATATATATCCCCCAATAACTCTTTTATTTTTATTTTTTTGATTTTCTATAACTGTTCCCTTAAAAGGTTATATTATAGTTTTGATTATTTTGCCTGTGCTTCTAAACTTTCACTTTCTCACATTTTTGATTGCTAATGTCCCTTTTGAAATGCATTATCTTCGCAAGGTCATGGTAATAATTACTTACAAATTTACATTGTAGATTCTTGCTAAGGGGACGTCGAAACTAGCATTTTTTTGGGCCTTTGCCTGTTAAAAAAAAAATTTGCAGTGAAATTTTACGTTCAGAGTGATCATTTTTCTTTTTCAGTGTCAAAGTGATTATTGATGTAACTTGTAGTGGAAATGAAGATAAGAAAAAGCGGAGGGGGGGAAAATGAAAAGAAAAGTTAAAAAAAAAAAGATTTATTATCTGTTTACCATGCCACCTATTGCATACTAACAGACTAAAATATGAATTATTAAAAAATAATATTTTATTATATTAATTTTTTAAAAAAATGATAGTTTAATACATTTACCACTTTCGTTAGTTGACTTATAAAACACCAATTTTGTTTTTAATGAATAGCTTCTAAAATGAAAAAAAAAAAACAAAAGTAATAGAAATCAGTGCCATCCAAATTTACAGTCTTACCCTATTCTTCGTGCGAAACAAAGTATCGTTGCCGCTTGAATTTGCAGTGATATTTGAATTACAATATTGTCTCTACAATTGATCTATTGTGTCGTAAATTAATAACTGTTATTTTTAAAAAAGTTAATACGGTGAAGTGTTATCTCTCAATAATTTATGCAGTAGTTTGTTATTTCACAATCAATTGCGGTAGTGAAAGGATAATAACCCTAACGCTTAATTATAAATTTGGGTTCCATTTGATACAAATACAACTTTACTCCTACGACATCAACATGATGCTATCATTAAACCAACGGTAGTAATAGAAATATTGTAAACTGTTATTTCTTAAAAAAAAAAATGTAAAATGTTATCTTTCAACTTGCATAATATTTTGTTATTTCATAATATTCGGTTGTAGTGAAAGGATAATAACCCTTTAAAAAAAAAAAGAGAACACAACAAAAAAAATTGTTGTTCGAATCATTCACAGTGCTAACTAAATTGATAAAGATATAACATTTACAAATTGGGGGAGATGTTTACCTATCTAAATATTTGAAAGGAGAATGAACCCTCGTAGAAGCTGGAATTTGAACAGACGCCCACGATGTCCAAGGTGTGAGCCGGCGGCTATTTTAATTTGGGGGAAAAAAAAAATTGTGTTAAGAATCACTTATCATGGGACGTGACCGTGTTCTCTATTTAATACGCGAACTAAATTATGACCGAAATTAATTATGTAGGTGCTTCGTATCAACTAACCCATAATTACAATAAACGGATTTTATTGATTCTGTCATTATCAAAAGGCTAGATCCAATAATACAATAGGGCATGTCACTGTACGCATAATATGAGCTCTGTGACAAGAACGACCATATATATATATATATATATATATTAATGAAGCTACCCGGGCGCCAGCTAATGCAGAGAAGTAGCTCGGCAAGAAGTGGGCTGCTCGAATTTTTATCCACGTGATGAATCACATTAATTTTCCACACATCCAATGGCAGAGGATCGGTAATATTTATAAATCGTAGGTGCACATGAGTTGCGTGGGAGGGGTAGATTGGTAAATGAATTCGTTTTGAGGATTTAGTCAGCGTGAGTTGTGCCACGCTTCATGAGAGTTGGGGGGGAAGAGAAGACGTGGAAGTCGTGAACTGGGTTAAAGTGGGAGTAGCAGTGGCTTTTCGGTCAACTTCCGCAAATCGTTTTCTCAGAAAATGTCTTCCGGGCCCCGCCCTGAACTTGCAGGAGTTATTTCCAACGTGGAAATTAATTTATTATCTTTTTCACCCGTGACCGAAATTAAAAGGAAAATATTGGAAAGGGTTAAAAAAAAAAAAAATGTCTGGTGGAAAGATGAGAAGATGGATGCAAATGGGGCATGCACTTTGACTCTTGCGAAGTGGCTAATTATGCTTTTTATATAACAGCAGTCCTTCTTTTTTTGTTTTTTTTGTTTTTTTTGGGGGGGGGGTTAATTATTTTGAAAAATTATATTTCAAATCACCGAGCCGCAGTGTCTTAAGGAATTATTAACATAATGTCTGGTGTTTCAGTGCCATTGTAGAATTTGGAAAGCACTGCTTTTACTTTTATGTTGTGATATTCTTTTCCCAAGCGACAAGTTCCAACCGACATATGTAGGTCATATTATAGGATTTTTGATTTATCTTGGGGCGCACTAAATCAGAATTTTGGAAATGATGCACTTCCAGTTTTGAAACTAAATGGCTTCAATTATTTTTTAAGAAACACAAACGCTGCACCAGAAGAAGTACATAAGATAACAAATTTTAATGATAAATCGCCTACAGTTAGTTATATTGACGTATTGTGTTTGCTAATAATAGAGCGGCATGGCATTATGTACCCAGTAATCTACTTAGTAATTATTAACCCTCAGCGCCTCACTATAGAGTTAACAAACTACGCAACATGCATCATCGTTATCAACATAATCATTTACCTCCCTGTCTGCTTTCTATTTGTCTTCCAGTCTTAATATTTTATTATTTCCATAGAAAGCCGTCATCCATCTTCGCCTTCTCTCGTTTACTGCTCACCACGGCCTGGCTAGGACCACCGGGTTTTTGAAATTTTGATCCATGAAAAAGAAAAGTTGAAATAGCAATTGATAAAATTTATTGAGTTGGAGAAGAGGGACAACTTATAAAGCTTAACTTATTATTAGTTTCCATGGATTGAGAAAAGAATATCTAAATTTTCATAATGTCAGAGTCTTATTTGGTGTGAATATTCAGATTTTGAAAAAATACAAACTTGAGGTACTTAGTAGTTGCTGACAACTAGCCAAAAAAAAAAAAAAAGAATTCAAACACTCTAAACTTTTTTTTTTTCCTCTCTCTTTTGTTTTGTTGGGTGGGTTTTTTTACGGTTGGTTACCAATAACTAAAGTCAAATCTGCATATATACCATACAAAATTCGGACGTAAACAACAAATAAATGTTGAGTATACGAAGGAAAGAAGAGTCCCTCTAGCGGTGTGTAAAATGAATGCTGTTGGCGTCAACAATGTAAATAACCATGAATGCCTCTCACCAGTCACCACCACCCCACTTTTCTCTTTAACAATTCAGTGCTTTACTGCGGATAGGATTAGCGGCATACCTTACTTATTACTTTATTTCCGAGGCTCTCACAGTGTTAGCCCACAACTTTCTTGCGTTGCGTCCTTTGGCATTAACCTTGAATCACGCCACATCACAAACACCATGATTTCGCGCCCCAATTTTATAGGTCGTCACAGCTAAGCACGGCAAATTAATGCTCCCTGACTCACTCACTTCAGTCCCGGTGAATATGCTGCCCTGCCTTCCAGCAGCAACAAAGTGCCCAGCATGTGATCCGAGCCTTTCCATTACCCAAAAGTCCCAACACCCATTATGCTATGCCTCTTCCCCCCTCTATACCGCGCATGAATACGACCGTCTGCTGCGTCTACCGAGCATCAATCCTCACCGTCCGATTCAGGTTTTATCTGACCTCCTTTTGGAGATTGATGAAACTCTTAAATTCCAGATTAGTGTACTTAGCATACATGTGCTTAATGCTGCTGATCAGATGACTAGATGAGGTACGGTACTACTTACTACCAGCAGTCAAGCCTTGGGTCAAATCCCACACTAACCCAATCTATACATCCATACAGATAGCTTTCTACGCGTACCAAGTATTTAAATCATTATAAATTCACTCACATTAGATCTGAGAGAGAAGTAATTTAGTTTTGAAACTATACAATTTCATCAATAAATTATGTGCACGCCAAGAAATAGACTACAATCTCGTACACTCATTTAGATTATACTCCGTCACTAATATAATTATGTATCAAAAATTTAGATACAGTGACTGATTTTATATATAAATTAAATTTCTATAGGCTAGATTTATCTGGTTTACGTTTAAATTTTCATGTGAAACATATTCCACATAATGATTTTTTTTCAAGTAATTTTTTTGGGAAGCTTTTTAATGTGCACCTTAAAAAGCACAAAAGGATAAATTGGTGAGTTTCGTGGTAAATACAAAATAAAAATAAAAATTGTTATTATTAATTTAGGTCGGTTACAACGCAAACATCTTCTTTAGAGCATGTGTTGCTGTAATCCTTGAAAAAGATTCTCTATAGTTATCAATAAAGATTGGATGATACCAAAGTGGACAATTTATATGGAGCCAAAAATGCACCGTTGCCCGCTTAATTGGATTGTTTTGGATGTTTGTATATTGGCCACGGTCGCAAATTCCAAAACGATGATTAAAGCCACTGTATGTGCTTATGCAAATTTTGTTCCGTTCTGGTAATGTTCCCCCTCTGTGTTGTTGCAGAAAAAGCCATGGACAAATAAATATCAAATTGCACTTTATAGTTTCTAGCTTTTATTAAGCAACTGCCCTACTGTCACGGTTAAGATATCTAATACATATAAGGTAATTTTCTCACTTGGGAGTTTGCAAATTCATTATGGACTTCATGACAAAGTATTTAACATTACTTGATAATGAACCGCAGCTTCCTTTCTATTGGCAATAATCAAGACACCCAGCTTGTTTAAACACGTAAAGACAAAGAGTGAAAATTGAAAAATAAAAAAGAAAAAAGTTTTCTACTCATGGCAGCAATAATTGGTATACATTCCCTTTTTGTCTCGTATCCATTATACAATATTAATCTGGATATTAAAAAAAATGATAATATAGAACATCCAAGTTGTAATAGTTCTAAAAATATCATACAAAATGTACCACTGATATTTTGCTACAAATTTCTTTTAGATGTAATTTTATTATGAATCATTCTGTTTCTTAGATAATCAAAAGAGTGACACTATTTCCTCCAATCACGTATATTTTAATAAAGAATTTAGGTTGTGGAGGTGATGTGTGCACTTAACTAGGTCTACCTCACTGCGACAGGGAAATGACCACATATCGCTCTCACGGAACTTAAGTCACAATTTGGACCCAACAGTACGCAGGGACTTGTCAGTGCCGAAGAAAGATTTCCCCTATTGTGGATAGCCGAGGGACTAGGCCCAGTGACCGAAAGGGAAAACTATCATAATAGCTTTTTTTTAAAAAAATAAAAATCCAGAAGTATTACTCTCATGCATTCAATTTTGTGAATAAGTACAACAATTAAGCCGGTGTTATTATCTGCCCATAATACAAAATCATTGAACTCTAAAGCTAATTTTGCAAGTGAGTGAGCTAGACTTTTACAACTTCTTGGAGTATTTGTATTTTCACCTGGTTCCGTCTTTTTACTTGATCCTGAACTTTAATTACAACCCAAAAAAAAAAAAACAAAAAATAATCTCAGCTCTTTGAAGGAGACTAAGTCCCCAACTTCTTGCGAATCAGATCCCATAATCAATGGAAGGCATCCTGCATTCTCTGCAATTTCTAACTCGAACTTAGTTGCCTCAGCCTCTTCATAATTAATTTTATCAAAGAATTTTGAGGTCTTCATAGCTCCTGCTACAAATTTGTCATCTGAATTCCTAACTACAATTTCCAAACTAGTTCTTTGCTGATCTATCTTTACTAGTGATATCCACATTAACCTTGAACCAGTCTGCAGGTCGAGGTCTACGAAATTTCTGGACAGCATTACTTTGTTTTGAACTTTCTTGCATTTGTGGCATTTGAATTCTTCTATAGAACTGCACAACAACTTCTGCTCCAGCAACTGATGATTGGGAATCTTCCCATTTGTTCTTGAAAATGAAGAGATTTCTTGAGTGGCAAATGCTCCAGCACAATGCACCCATCAATTCCATTTTAGCCTTGTTCCTGTTTTCCGGTCTTAGCTTGAAATAAGCTAAAAACATCACTATTCTTTCTAAGCCTTATGCCCTCTTCCAAACATGTTAGCCTCCACGGTAATTAATCGACCTTAATCTCAAGAGAGTAAAGGTAGGTGGAAATCAAATTTATTGGTTAGAATGTTAATTAATCCACCTTTCATTGCACGTGTAGAAAGTATAGTTGTAGTATTTTGTGAAGTAAAACTTATTTCAAATATTTAGAAATAGAACGAGTTTAATATAATCTCAAATATTAAAGCTACACCTTAATAGAGTTGACACAAAAGATCTGAAAATAGATCCATTTCATTTTTAACTCTTAAATATATACTTAGATTGCACTCCATAGAGTTAATATAAGGTAAACCTATATATTTTATATTCAGTTTGAACTCAATATTTAGACTCGACCATAGTATAATATATTTAGAGATAAATGCTTGTTTAATCCATATATTTTACAAAATGCCTCAAAACATCCATGCAGCCAAATATACTACATTTATGCACTTAGGTTTTCCTTCTTTTTATAGTAATACACTTAGGTTTTCCTTCTTTTTATAGTAATACACTTTCAGCAATAGGATTAAAAATATAATATGTTTAAGAATAGGATTGTCTTGAAATATTTCTTAAATATAAGAAATAAATGGACACTTAACTCTAATTCTCTAGATACGAGGACCAAATAATATGTTGCTGCCAAATGCCAATGTCGGCTGGCGATGTTCATCAATCGGCCTCGTTCATTTGGATTCTTCAGCCGGTGATAAGGAGCACAATTCATGACGCAGCCCAGCGACGTGCACGTTGACGGATGATGATGGCCCGGCTTATAAAAATCGAGTTCGCACGCAACAAAATTCTTGCAATTCATTTCTGCTCTATTTCATGGGCTCGATCACGTGTCCCGCTCTTGTCGGCCTCGTCTCTTTCCAGCTAATAATCATAATAAGACTGCTTAATTATAATCTAAATTCATTTTAAAGAAGTTTGAAAAGTAATTCTTAATTGGCCATTTTGTGTTAACAGGCGTGACAGATCGGCACAGCAAATCAATGGCTGACAAGAAGCACAAGTTAGGCGATGATTTAGTCGTAAAATATAGTTGGATGTCAGAGTCATGAATACGTTGTTGACAAAAATCGGGGCCAAATAGGAAAACGGTACCTGCTATTTTGAAAGTACAACTATTATGCAAAATTTCATTAATCGGCTTGAAAGTCTACTTATGTCGAGTACTCTTTTTTTAACTTATTTGTTGATCATGTGCTCTATTAACACCCACCCACCCGCACACGTGTATCTATGCATGACTCTATGCCAAACATGAACAAGAAAATGCCATATCCTATAGTGTGAGAGGGTTAAGAAGCACTTGATAAAGTATGTATATAAATATGAAAGAAAATCCAGATCTATGTCAACGGTTGTTGATACAATATTAAGAAAACTCATGTTAGATATTTCGGTGTGCAACAAGATATTATTGACTTTTACCTTCATTACAAAATTACCTCTATCGGCTACATCTCAAGATGTCACCAATATATATATATATATATATCAGATTTATCTATCTTTGCGTGTGGGAGGGAGTTTGTCTTATCATAGATTAAATTTTGGATTTTTTTTTATTTTAGTGGTATTTTCACTTGATTAAATGAAAATGTCCTCGTTAAAATAATTATTCTTAATTTGAATTCATCAAGGCATGAATCTGCAGGAAAAACTATATGGCAAATCAAGTGTTTGGTTAAAAGAAATGCTGGAAAGAAAATAAAATTTAAGGGGGAAAAAAAGAAAATGGTTATACTAACTATATGCGGTTATTTGAATGTAAAGGAGAGAATCTTTTCCGAAATATAACTTGGGGCATTCTTCTATTATGAATAATTATGATCTAGTTGGCGATTTAAGTAATTCACTGATGCTCTCCTGGTGAGGGACGCTATCTCTTTTCTCTTATGTTTTATTAGCCTTTCTTAGTTAACGTATCATGTATTTATTATTCATAATAAATATATGATACTATCGTATTGATCATAATTTATATCTAACATTCATTTATTAGATGATATAATAATAATTTTATTAGTTTGATTCGTATTGAAATAATTTTTTAACTCTGCCATCGATGGTAATTGATGGTAGAATTGTGCTAATACGTAAAATATATTACTTTATAATTTGTTGCTAATACGTAAAATATATTACTTTATAATTTATTTGTTTATCAATCTCATAATTAAAATTTATTTTATTTTATAAATGATAATATAAACATTTAGGAATTGAAATTTCACACATCTAGCTATCCTTTAATATTATGGGCATAACAAGTTTTTTACCATGATTAATTAGCAAACCATGTTTTATTGGGACTCGATTTTTTTCTCAGAAAAATTGGATGGAAGTCTACTTCTCTCTCTATCATTTTAAATAGATCGAATATTCTTCTACTACTAAGCGAGGGTAGAATTTAAAGTTATGTCATAATATAATTATTAAAAAAAATCTCAATTATTTTTTTATTATAAATACCAGTAAAACTTTAATTATAATATATCATAAGTTGAGCCATAGTATAGTTGCTAAGAAAAGTGTCAATCAATTTTTTATTGTAGATATAAGTGAAACTTTAATTATAATATATCCGTAGGGTGTGGGTGTGTATTTATTTATATTTTTTTACCACAGCAAACGTGTAATAGTGGATAGAGGCATACAGATTAGATACGGTAATATCAAAAGAGTAGGAGATTTAGCTTTGGCATAATTAATGTCTACCTTTTTCCTAAGGCAACATTAGATATTAATAATAACCGTTTAACCACTGCCAAGTAAATTTCCAAAAATTCGACCGATGAGAAAGCAACAGAGGAAGTGGGAGCAGCAAGTGACGCTGAGAAAATTAGAAAATAGTAACGCAGCCCACGTAAATAAAATTGCTAAAATACGATGGCGGTAAAATTGAAAATCACGCGACGACGTCCCAAATAATAATAATAATAATAAAATAATAATAAACATAAAAAAGTATTGAAGCATAAAAACAGCTGCAAAAATAACTCGACATTTCACGAAGGGCGAAAAGATTAAAATAAATAAATAATTAAAACTAAAATTAAGATAAAAAAAACGTTGCTCTCTTCTTTCTTTGTTGTGTTGGTGGTGCGAAATCGAGGGCTCTGTCTCTATTCTTCTTCTCTCGGTCTTTGATTTTCTCTGCAAATTCTCTCCTCAATCCGTAAGTTAACTTTTTTTTTTTATTTAAACCGTTTCTCTTTATTCTTCAATTTAATTCTTTCCTAAATTAAAAAATTTTATAGGTTTGTTTAATTCCTGGAATTAAAATAGATCTTAAAAAACATAGATCTCGTTCTTTCCCTGAATTAGGGATCTCGAGGTTCTTGCAATCATACAGCTCGAATTTCGAGGTATTTTTGTATTTTATTGTGTGATTGGAGGATATTTAGGTTTTGATTTGTGTAGATCGCGAGGAGTGAGGGTTGTCAGGGTATAGTCCTATCGATGGCTTCGAATCCTCCGCAGTTTCAGGTGGAGGATCAGACGGACGAGGACTTTTTCGATAATTTAGTTAACGACGAGGACGATTTCGTTGGCCCCACCAAAACCCCCATCGCGACCGACACCACCACCTCATCCACCTCCACATCCGCTGTTAACGATAAATTCACGGTTGACTCCAATGACTCTGATTCTGACGACGTGAAAGCTTTTGCAAATCTGACTATAGATGACGGTGGAAGTGATTCGAGACAAAAAGTTAGCACGGAATCGGTTGGGGGAGAGAAGAGTGAGCCCGATGATTTGATACAATATATTGGTACGGAGTCAATTGCTGAAAATAGCAGCAAGTGGAATGGTTCGGAACAAAACTTTGGTACAGAATTGAATTGGGATAATAAGAGTGATTTGATTGCTAGTAGTTTGGACGAATCAAATAATGAGGGTGATGTAAAGGATGGGACGGATCTGGTTCCTCATAAGAATAATGGATCCATGGTTAGGGAGGTCGGGTGGAATTCATTTTTTGCAGATCGTACGGAGCAGAATGGGAATCATGGGTTTGGTTCGTGTTCGGATTTTTTCAGTGACTTGGGGGAGAATTCTGCAGAGTTCCATGGAAAAGTGGAGGGAAATGCAAATGTGGCTCTTAGTGCAAATGGAGAAGCTAATATTCTATCTAGAAATGAAGAATCTAACTCTGGTTCACCATTAGGGAACTCCATTGACTATGGTTATTATGCTCAGTATCAAGAAAATCAAGTTTATGGGGCTGAACAAAATGCTAATGGTCACTATTTGAATAGTATTGAATATTGGGAGAGTATGTATCCGGGATGGAAGTATGATGCAAATACAGGGCAATGGTATCAGGTGGGTGGAATAGCAAACACTCAACTAGGGAGCTATGATACAGCTTGTGGTAGTGATTGGAATGTTATTTCAGAGAAATCAGAGCGTGCGTACTTGAAGCAGAATTCTCAGTCTATTGTGGGGACAGTTGCAGGGATGAGTACAATTGAGAGTGTGTCCAATTGGAAGAGTCAGGTTTCTCAAGTGGATAATAATGGTTACCCCGAACATATGATTTTTGATCCTCAATATCCTGGTTGGTATTATGATACAATTGCTCAAGAATGGCGTGCATTGGAGAGTTATAATTCATCAGAACAATCGATAGTTCAATCTCATGATCAGCAGAGTCAAAATGGATTCACTTCTGCAGGTGCGTATTTGAATAATTGTAACAGTATTTATGGTGAATTTGGGCAGGCTAATAATTATGGGTCTCAAGGTGATGGGATCCAAAGCCTACATGACAAGCAAGCTGATAATTATGGGTCTCAAGGCCTTGGCAACCTAAATCAAAATGGAAGTTGGGCCGAGTCTTATGGTAACTACAATCAGCAGGGTTTAAATATGTGGCAACCTGAGACAGATGCTAAAGCTATGCCTGTATCGAATTTTCATCAAAATCAGCAAGTGGATAATTTTAATGGTTCGAAGGCTTCTTTAAACAGCCATGTGAATCAACAGAATGCTTTTGGTTCTCTGCAGTCTATTCCTTCATATGACCAAGGAAGTCAAGGTCATAGGGTTGAAGCTAAAGGGATTTCTGCATTTCAAAACTTTGTCTCTGGTGAGGACTTTGGTCAGCAGCTTAATCAGGCATATATGAAGCAGAATGAACAAATGCAGCACTCAAATGACGTCTATGGCAGTCAGAACAAAGTTAATGTACGGCAGCAATCATTTCAGAGTGATTATCAGAATTCTTATGCTCCAAACATAGGAAGATCATCTGCTGGGCGTCCTCCACATGCGTTGGTTACTTTTGGTTTTGGTGGAAAACTCATAGTAATGAAAGATAACAGTTCTCTTCAGAACTCAACTTTTGGAAGCCAGGTTAGGACTTGAACATTTTCTTACTGTTTATTTTAAAAGGGCTGTAAGTTGGTTAAAAAAGAGCAGTTGCAGAAGATTTTTGGGATAGCCTTCAATTCCGTGCTATAAAAAAAAGCTTCTGTTTTAGTTTATGGGCTAAGTACTGAATTCTTATGCTGTGGCTAATAATTAATTTTTTTTCCAATGTGAAGGGTCATATAGAAGCGTCTATTAGTGTTCTGAACTTGATGGAAGTAGTGCCGGGAAACACTGATGCCTCTAGCACTGGAACAGGTGCTGATTGTTACTTTCGTGCTCTGTGCCAACAATCCTTTCCAGGTCCATTGGTTGGTGGAAGTGTTGGAAGTAAGGAGTTGAATAAGTGGATCGATGAGAGGATCGCTAACTGTGAATCTCCTGACATGGATTATAGGAAGGGTGAAGTATTGAAGTTGCTTCTCTCATTGCTTAAAATAGCTTGTCAGCATTATGGAAAACTTCGATCTCCTTATGGCACTGATACTACATTAAGGGTAGTCTTCTATTTTATTTTGTTTTTCTTCATCTTGGTCATGAACTTTTTCTTTTTTGGGTTTAAAAATTGTTTGCATTTATTTTCTTAATGTATTTTCTGCAGTGCTTTCCACTTGCTCTACGACTTTGAATTTGACCCTAGATTATATCCTTGTTTCTGCTGCATTTGGTAACTTTTGCATAAAATCATGTTTCTTATGTGGGGTTAAGCACCTTGTATACCTTATAAAAAATGTATCCATATGCCCATTATTTGGAAGTTGTATTGAAACAAAACTCCAGTTGTTACCGTCAACTCGTAATTGATAAGTTGAAATCCTAGTGATTTGTTTATAAATAAATAAACCTTTAAGGTATTTGTAATTGAGAACATTGTAGTTTACATGTCATTTTCTGCCAATATATATCGAGTTATTTCATTTTTCTTTAAAATTATATCTTTTGAGCTATTGGTGGCTGAATCTTGCACTTGTTTTGCTTTTGTAGCTGTGCAATCTTTTAAGTAGTTTTCACAGACCTTTTAGAGCCGTTTGGGAAATAAGTTAATTTGGCATTGGATGTTCTTTTGCTTTTGTATTGTTGATAGGAAAGTGATACTCCAGAATCAGCAGTTGCCAAACTTTTCGCATCTGCCAAGATGAATGGCACACAGTTTGGTGCTCTTAACCACTGCTTGCAAAATTTGCCATCAGAAGGACAGATCCGGGTCTGCTTTGAATCTCTATTG
This sequence comes from Aegle marmelos, assembly GCA_030449875.1. Lineage (NCBI taxonomy): Eukaryota > Viridiplantae > Streptophyta > Magnoliopsida > Sapindales > Rutaceae > Aegle > Aegle marmelos. The sequence continues at coordinate 5,598,534 of JASUUL010000093.1, forward strand.
TTTCTTCATATGACAAACATTTTGTTATTTTCTGAAGAAAACTATGCAATGTCTCTTCCAGGCAACTGCTTCTGAGGTGCAGAACCTGCTGGTCTCTGGTCGGAAAAAAGAGGCTCTATTATGTGCACAAAAAGGTCAGCTGTGGGGACCTGCACTTATCCTTGCATCACAACTTGGCGAACAGGTTTGGCTTTTGTTTCATGTTGTTATCTCATTCTTAGGACATGGCTTTATTTTGGAGAAGAAGACTGTCAAATTTGTTCTGAAGCATGCACCTCTCTCATTTTCATCGCACATACTGTCATTCACTTGAGTGCTTACTTTGGGACATGGGGGTTTGCAGTTTTATGTTGATACTGTGAAGCAAATGGCCCTTCGGCAGCTGATAGCAGGATCTCCTCTGCGAACATTATGCTTGCTTATAGCTGGCCAACCAGCAGATGTGTTTACCACAGAAGTGCCAGCTGTTAATGGTTTTCCCGGTGCTGTTACTATGTCACAACAGTCCGCAAATGTAAGATATTGGTGTCATAAGTATCTGTCCTAATATTTTATCACTCAATTTAGAATTTAAATTAATTTGTCTTTGCGGTATTGGGGATTCGTATAACAAGAAATTATACATCCTTAGAAAAAAAAGTGGGGAGTACATACTGAAGCAAGGGAAAGTTTCTTACTACGACTAATTGGAAAGTGTGTCTGATCATTCTGTTTGGGGTGCTGATTTTAGTTCCTTTGTGCAACAATATGGTTAGATTTGAGCTAGAAGAGTAAATATGCCTGTCCTAGGACCAGGTTACCAAATTCTTGAGAACTTCTGGCCTTTGGTAAAGTGTTATGTCATTGTCATACTTCTAATATTTACAACTCTTCTGTCTGTATGCACATTATTTGTGGAAGATTTATTGTTTGGTTTGTTCTTTTCTTTTCTCTTTTTTTTTTCTTTTCCCCCCTTTTCCCAATGCTGGAACTACAGTTGGGAGACAATTGCATGCTCGATGATTGGGAGGAAAATTTGGCTGTGATAACTGCAAATAGAACAAAAGATGATGAACTCGTGATTATTCATCTCGGAGATTGCTTATGGAAGGACAGAAGTGAGGTATATTCTGTTATGGCTAATTTTCTTTACATATTTTATGGAAATATTTTCATTCCTGAATCATAATTGAGATTTATGCTTCAGATCACTGCTGCCCACATCTGTTATTTAGTTGCTGAAGCAAACTTTGAGCCATATTCAGACAGTGCGAGACTTTGTCTTATTGGGGCAGATCACTGGAAATATCCTCGAACATATGCTAGTCCAGATGCTATTCAGGTGCTCTTTAATATTTTTGTGGCTCTTGTTAATGACTAGATTACATGGTTGTGGTTTTTTAATCCAACAAAGAAAATAAAATGCAGAATTTAGTTGCTATTTGTGGAAGCTATTATTGGGTAGTGTTCTGGACTTATAACAATTTCCAATAGTATGTATATTAAGCTGGGAATATTTTCTCGTTTATTTAGAAATGTTGATTTATTTCAATGAGTTATCTTTAATATGATTGTGTTCAAGTGGCTGCAACTCAAGCCTCTCTTTCTGACAACCACCAGCCCCCCAGGATACCTGCCATGCACACAACACAAATAAACAAAGCACTATATGCCTATCTGTGCATCCAGCAATTTATTTTGTATATTATGCTTCTTAAGAAAGTCTAAATTGATTGATTGAATGTTGCATGGACAGAGGACCGAGTTATATGAATATTCAAAGGTGCTTGGAAACTCTCAGTATAGCCTGCTACCTTTTCAGCCGTATAAGCTCATATATGCGCACATGCTTGCTGAAGTGGGGAAAGTTTCAGATTCTCTAAAGTATGTGAAGTATTTCCTTTTCAACATTTTTGCCAGTTTTTCCTTCAGTTCTTTCTAACAGGATGAAGTTATTTCAGGTACTGTCAAGCTTTATCAAAATCACTGAAAACTGGCCGAGCCCCTGAAGTTGAAATATGGAAGCAATTAGTATCATCTCTTGAGGAGAGGATTAGAATCCATCAACAGGTATTTTTTGGTTGTCAATGGGTAATTTCATCAACTTTCAGGATTTTAATCCTAGCCCTAGTAATGAAATATGTCCACAGGGTGGATACACAGCAAATCTGGCTCCTGGAAAATTAGTGGGCAAATTGCTCAACTTTTTTGATAGTACCGCACATCGTGTTGTTGGCGGTCTACCACCGCCTGCACCATCTGCCTCTCAAGGAACTGGTCAAAGTAATGAACATGATTACCAACCTATGGGCAATAGAGTATCAGGTAGTCAGTCAACAATGGCCATGTCATCATTAATACCTTCCGCTTCAATGGAGCCCATCAGTGAGTGGGCTGCTGATGGCAACAGAATGACAGTGTCTAATAGAAGTGTTTCAGAGCCGGACTTTGGTAGAACCCCAAGACAGGTGGGTAATTACCATAAAATAGAAAACCTTGTGTTTACTTTTAACTGATTGATGTGCTTGCCCATGATCTTGTATAATGTTTTTATGAGGTCTGCTTTGGCATTTGGTAGCATCAGGTTGATTCGTCGACAGAAGCAACATCATCTAGTGCAGAAGGGAAAGCATCAGGCTCGGGTGGGACATCTCGCTTTCCTCGTTTTGGATTTGGCACAGGGCTTTTCCAGAAGACTGTGGGGCTGGTCTTAAGGCCTCGAGCAGATAAACAGGTAAGTCCTTGAGGTATATTTCCATGTTATGTCAAGATTAAGTTCATGAACTTTTCATGGAAGAATGATTGAAAATCTCCGTGGGTACAAAAGTTGATTGTTTTCTGTATTTTCATTTCTATTGAAGGCTAAATTGGGTGAAAAGAACAAGTTTTATTATGATGAAAAACTTAAGAGATGGGTAGAGGAAGGTGCTGAACCCCCAGCCGAAGAGGCTGCCCTCGCACCCCCTCCAACAAATGCAGCCTTCCAGAATGGAATGGCTGACTACAACTTGCAATCTGCATTGAAGAATGAAGGTTCTTCAAATCATGGGAGCCCAATAATCGGAAGTCCACCTCCTTCAGAACATACTTCGGGCATACCTCCTATTCCAACAAGCACAAATCAGTTTTCAGCTCGAGGACGAATGGGTGTTCGATCAAGGTAAGCTTTTTTAGAGTAGCTTTCTTGATGCTTGATAAGGTATTCTGTAGTATTAAAATTGAATAGACGATTAAAAACTTGTTGGACCAGTGAGAGCAGGTGCTTCCTTTTTAAGTTTTGTTCCATGGAGCTCAGTACAAAATCTTTATGCTTCTTATGGCTTTGATTGCAATATTATGTACTTGGTGTAAATTTTGTGACTCTGTTCCCCCCTCCTTTTAGATGTCTAAAATATTAGAGCTCCAAGTTTTAGGCTTAGTGCTGAAATGTCATTTGCTCCAACAAAGGTTTTAAAATATCTACTAATTTTCTCCTAACTGTGAATTAAGCTGGAGTATTCTTTTGGACACAAATGGCAATGCTTGAGTTCCATGTCAGGCGGCTTTATCTTCCAAATGTCCCAACCTAACCCTTCAATATTTTGCTGCTTTGAAAATGTGGTAGAAGAATAATTAATTAAAGATTATCAAGTAAATCTTTCCTAAGATAGGGACTGAGGTTCTGATCGAAGCTTATATGATTAATGGTTGTGACAGACACTCTTCAGAAATTGGGATAATAAAAGCTATGCTTAGAGTTTCATTTACTTTTCATTCTTCATTCTTTCTTCTATCATATGAAAGGTGATTAAGGTGCTAGTCAATCTTGGTAAGATTATATTAATTATTCTTTGACAGGTATGTCGACACCTTCAACCAAGGTAAAGCAAGCCCAGCAAAATCATTCCAATCGCCTTCAATTCCATCTGTGAAACCAGCTGCAACTGCAAATGCGAAGTTTTTTGTACCTGCCCCTCCATCACCAGCTGAACAGCCAATGGAGGCTATTGCAGAAAATGTTCTGGAAGAGAGTGGAACTGGTGAGAAGCCTTCAACATCCATTATGAATGACTCTTTCCAATTTCCTGCTGCATCAATGACTAAACAAAAGTCCCCAAGCATGGATAATATCCCTAGTGGGTCCTTGACAAGAGGGAATAGCTCCTTTCTGCCTCACTCTAGGCGGGCAGCTTCATGGAGTGGAAGCTTTCCTGATGGATTGGATCCAAATTTGACAGAAACAAAACCTTTGGGTGAGACAATGGGCATACCTCCATCATCATTTATGCCTAGTCCAATCAGCGGTGGCAGTTTTGGGGATGAGCTTCATGAGGTGGAACTTTGAAGAGAAGTAATGATGTAAAATATATATCAAAGTTTTGTTCCTTGTGATCAGTCCAACATTCAGGTAATATGCTCTTATGCATCTCTCAAATATACGAAATTGTGGTGCATGCGCTGGGAGGGTCCATGGAAAAGTAAACACTTGTCCCCCTGGCAGTGAACGCTGAAAATGTTGGTTTTTAACCTTAGTCTGGAGCTATGTCTTATAAGTCATCTATGCATAAGGAGTTGCCACCGTCCGATGATTTGGGGTCAGAAGAGCTGGGGTTTTTTGTCGTCCTATTTTGGTTTTTGACTAAAGGGAAAGAAAGTCTTGATAGGCGCGCCATTGTACAGTTCATTTTTTCATTTTTTTTTTAAACTTTTGGGAAAAAGGCAACCCTTGAATTAGGAGAAAAGCCAAAATAGATTACTTGTCAAGGGGAAAGGATAATTAATGTATTGATATGCAGAAATAAGATGCTTTGTCTGTGTTTTTCCCCCCGTCTCTCTCCGAGTATGTCACACATACTGGTATGTTTTTACCAAGATCTGCAGCAATTCGGAGGAATGGTATCAACTCTGCCTACAAATTAATTGGAGAATAATTTTGTTTAATTTAACCCGTCAGTTCAACCGTTTCTCTTTTGCAATTCGATGACCAAATCTCCCGCGAGATGATGTGAGATCGCGAGTTATCAAAGTAAACACTTGATAAGCTTCTGTACATTATAAAAAAGATATATTTATTTGTTATTTTCAAGTACAAAAATGTAGATTTCACGACTTGAAAGCAGCAAATAAGGGTTTGCGGGAGAAGAAAAATAGGAAAAAATAAAATAAAATAAAGTAGCGGGTGAAGTATAGCGTCTCTTATGTCTACCGATAAATCAAACCAATGCTTGACGTTAAAATTCTGCGGAACCGGGTGTTCGGGGGAAAGGTATGGCGTCTCTTATATTCTCTACTCCAGTTGCAAATTGCACGAGCCTTTCAAAGCCAAGTCCAAAGCCCGCATGAGGAACTGGCAAAACAGATATCACGAGAGATCAAGATACACAAATTAGCAGAAAACGACTTCAACAATTCAGAAACATGATTCTATTTTGATTAACAAAAGTTTCAGACGAACGATCTTTTACCCCTCTCAAAAGCAACTTATTATACTGCTATCAAGAAACCTGCCCGCCATCATAACAGTTCATTGATTCAATGTACCAGTTAAACCACACTCGGCCTCTGGTAATTTGGTAAGAGCATTATTCTTGCCTCTCAAATCTCATATAAACTCCAAATGAGAATGGGAAGTGAGGTGATGGGCCCAAAAGAAAACTGTTGCCACATGGAATTAATGTAGGTCTATTTTTATGAATGATCATTGTGTACGGCAGACCAACTATACTCGAGGATGTAAAACAAGTTGCTTCCCTTGGTTAATTTGTTGAACACAGACATTTTGACTGCCAACAATTCCACTCTGAATTCCAAAAATGCAGACAACAGAAAATGATTTAAATCTGTTTTCAGTTATCACATAATGGGATCAACTTTTGTGTGTGCGTCTCCATGCACAAATGAACCCTCAATGACGAAAATATTGGACGTATGATGGTTATCTAGGCAACTCACCATCATTATGGTGTACCCAACTGTGAACCTATTAAAACATATGGAAACCACAGTTGTTTAACCAAATATGGAGAGCCAGGCTACCTTCCCTTAAGGTTATCTGTTCTCACGAGAACAGACAGATGGGTAATCCTATAGAGACCTATAGGAGTTTAGCTTCTCCCTAACTAATTGATGCAAATTGTGAAATTACAAGAAACTTGGTCACAATAAGTAAATTGCACATTAAATTGTACCCAAACAACTTATTGGAATTTGTCCCACCGCAACAGTTATTGAGAAAAGACAAGGCAGAACAAATAGAAATCTGCCTTAAACTAAATCAACTCTACCAAGCCCCATGCACGTAAACATGAAGAATAGAAACAGGCATCTTACAATTTAACCTGAATCTTTATCTAAATAACTCTTTCAACACAGAGAAAACATAACACGTAAAACAATAACTCAAAACTCAAGCTTCGCAATTTTCGGCAATTTAAGAAATTAGTAACTTTTATCAAGATGAAAACCAGACCTGACCCATAATGACGCAGATCAAGATACCACCAATAGCTATCTCTATTCAGTTTTAACTCATCCAATCGACCTTCCAGATATTCAAGCCTTTCTTCTCTTTGGCTTCCACCAATAAGCTCCCCAATCTGACAATAGAAAAAAATTGAAAACAATGATAAGCAAACAGAAATATTCTCATAGAACAGCAGAACTCACGTTCTATGAGCTCATTCACAACACTCATTAACATTTACAATGAATCCAACATATAAACATAAAATAAGAAAAATAGTATATTACTCGAGGAACCAACATATCCATGGCCGCGACAGTTCTTCCATCATCATTTTGCCGCATATAGAATGCCTTGATCTCCTGAGAGTTTTACATTGAGGAACATAAAAATATTAGTTCCAAACATGGCAGAAAGTCACAACAAATAACCTGCCACTTTCTTCTAGAAGAGAAGCAGAAAAGGGAAGGGGATTGCATGCCTTTGGATAATCACTGACAATGACAGGACATCCACCAAATGCCTCTTCAGTTAAATAACGTTCATGCTCGCTCTGCAAATCGCATCCCCACTTCACCTAGAGAATAAGAACATGGCCATTATGTAAGATGTTTTACATATATAATTGTATTAATTTAACAGATAACGACCAACCAAAAGATGAAATCCTTGTTGCACCATACATCCTGAAAAATTATCAAAAGATATCAAGCAAAAACCAGAACATCGGATGTGCCACGAGCAAAGATCAAGATAGGGGAGATTCTTCTTGCAGTACTCAGAACAAACAAGGAGAGGGAAGTAGATCGAATATATTGATAGCCAGGAAAATAATTCTCAATCATAACAAGTGTCATCATGCATCCACTATTTGGTATTGATAGTCAGGAAATTAATTGTCAATTATAACAACTGTCAACATGCATCCTCTACCAGGTGCTTTTCTTTAATGTCAATATATACTTTTTCTTTCTCAACTGAAAAATAAGGGGTGATACAGTTTGTTGACACCCCAACCCCATGCCCCATATTGGCTGACCCGATAGATTAATGATGCTGTACCAAAATATGAGTGACTGGCAAAATTTGAACCAAAATATTAAGAATGGGAGCACTCAACCTTCTATTGTGGTGAACCACCCCCCCCCCCAAAAAAAAAAGCCAACCCCAGGAAAAAAAAAGAAAAAAAGAATCTATTGTGGCGGTCAATAAACACTCGTTGATTACATATAACAAAGGTCAAGTGTTCAGCTACTGATGAATGACAACTAGAATGATGAAGAATTTTTGGGAAATAGAAAATTCTGTAGACATGAAAGTAACAAAAGGAGGAGATAAAGATCATCTTACATTCACTCATCTACATATCCTCATATGGAAAACCGTTTTCTCTATCAACACTCTTAACCATTAAGAGAATTAGAAAAGAAAAAAGAAAGGTAAATCAGTATAGGTGATACAGAATCATGATTAATGTATATTATCAGACAATTTTATGTGAACACAGCCTCAAGCTCATTAAAATATATAGCCCATGTCCTATTGACATTAGGTAACTATTCATTGTAATGATTGAATAATCCTGCACAAGTTCTATGGTTGTTATTCATATGCATAAGTTGCATGTTTTTAAGCACCAAAAATGACAGTCTGTTGCCTGAGCTGTCTTACTAGCATGATCGTGTTTTTGTCAAGAAACACGTATCAAATAAGTTTTGCAGCTAAATCAGATAGGACACATGGTTACTGCTCTAAGGAACATATAGCGCTGTCGCCCAAATTATCTCCAGGATAGAAGAAAAAATCGCCCAATAATAAAGGAAAATCTTAATAAAACTAGTAGAAAATTATAATTCAGTATTCAAAAAGCATAATCAATACATTTGTGCACATGAAATCCTGATCTTCCTATATCCAAGTATGAAAAAACTATTATAGTGCTGCATCAGAAAATAAAGAGATAGTAATAAGGATTTAACCAAATCACATTCAAGGAAAACATTTGAAACTGAATTTGCACCCAGCTGGGATCACAACTGTTCTAATAAAATAAAAAATCATTACCGGGAATTCAAATTTCTTTTTTGCTTTTATCAGGAGCTCAATTGCGTCAGTGTAACTTAACTGAACAAAGTCCCTCTCAGCCACAGTCTATTAATCATATAAATATCACCAAATATTAGGGAATTAATAACAATGAAGCTAGTTTGGAAAAATTAAAATATATCGAAAAGCAGGGGAGGATTAATGAATTAGAGAAGGGATTAAGAAAGATAAGTTACACTGAGAGCTCATACACTCAATCGATCAATGATTCCTTTCTCTATCCAAGTGTTGAAGAATTCCATGTCTTCCTTGCAATTATCGAGGATATATCTCACCTTCCATAAATAAAACAATATGAATCTCTTTCATCCAAAATGATAAACTGAAGAAATTCAATGTCCGCACCTGCATGCAAGAATACAGTCTACTCATGAAGTTGAATTGACAGCAGATGTGAAAAGTAACATACTACATACTGGAGATAGGCAGTTGCGCACGCCATGTCATCTTTTAGATCAGCAAATGCTAGCTCTGGTTCAATCATCTTGAATAAAACAAAAATGTGGTTCTCACATCATTCAATAAAGAATGAGTACTAACTTTGAAAAGTAAGTAAAAGTAACTAAGAAGTTACAAAAGATAGCAAACACAAATGAGGATGGCTTACCCAAAATTCAGCCAAATGCCTAGAAGTGTTGGAATTTTCTGCTCGAAACGTGGGACCAAATGTATACACCTAAGAAGAAGAAAAATCATATTAATTTGAAACTAGAAAGATTACTTTCTCAATTTGTGATCAGATTAAGGACAAGTATGAGATAGAAAGAGGTACATCAGAAAGAGCAGTAGCATATGTTTCAGCATTAAGTTGGCCTGATACTGTCAAGAAAGCTGGTTTTTCAAAAAAATCCTGAGAAAACAAAATAGGAAACGAATAATAAATTAATGGCAACTAACAACATTACATGCTTCTTCAAAGTGCTGACTGGACATAACTTTAAATGCAAAAAAAAATTCAATAAAAACAATTTTCTGAATACTAGCTTTTAGCCATAATATAAAACACAACACAAAGGGGATTAACTCAAAAATTTTGAAAACCAGACTCCGACTTTCTCACCTGGGACCAATCGATCAACCCATCCTTAGTTTTTGGAATGGCATCAACAGGGGATCCAGCAGCTTCTCTAGAACTTGGAATCTATCAATTTAACATAATTTTAGTGTTGAGATCTACTGAAGAAATTTCTTAAAGGCAGAGCATAAGACCTATTATACCAAAAATTGGCAATGACCTCTCACAAAATTTCTATGCACAGAGATATTTTACGGAAACAAAATTTCGCACCACTCAGACACTAGTTAGGAAAGAAAATAAACGATCGAGCAAACAAAAAGAAATGATCTCAATGAAACAAACAAGCATGCTGCCACATAAACACATATCATTAAAACAAAACTGAAATTCCAATTGGTATACCCTAAACGTAGTTAATATGTGCATAATTAATTTGTTTTTTGGGTGAATTATAATAAATCTAAAAATCATATGACAAGTAACCAGTGCAAAATGATATATTATTTTAAAGCTACTGTGCATACCAATGTAGTCACACAGAACTGTTCACCCACTCCTTCACAATCTGAAGCTGTAATAATAGGGCTGGAGATCCAAACAAAACCATTTTCTTGGAAAAACTTGTGCGTAGCATAGGCCAAAGCATTTCTAACTCTCGCAATCTAAAATCAACTTCCAACATTTAGCAAAAAGAGAGATTAAACAAATAAAATAAATAGATGAATAATTATCTCAGCCGCCTACCAAAGCCCCAGCCAAAGGCAAGCTATTACAGAGATCCAACTGCATGCTTTGAACACGTCAAATAGAAAGAAGCCTAATAACAACTATAATAAAATGAAGAACCTACCGCCCCAAACGTGTTTGTTCTAGGACGAAGATGAGCTTTAGTTCTCAAGAATTCCCTGCTGACTCTTTTCTTTTGAATGGGGTAGGAAGGATCACTTTTGCCAACCTATGAAAAGAAATGAATGGATAAAATCAATGCTGCAACTAGCAGCCAGAAGTATATGTAACCACTCAACACTAAGTCAAGAGTCTTTTTTTCCTTTCTTCCCTGTTTCAGGTCACCATTGTACCAGCTTCTATCTTATTTCAAAGCTGACACTAAGTCTGGTAAATTACACGAGACAAGGCTCTTGAAAAAGTGGTCATTGAGAAAACATTGTTTACTAAATAACGGCAACATGCATAAAAGGGTATGAATATAAAGTACATCTACAGCTTATCATACAGAAACTTTTTAAATGTAAGCCATTGGCTATATAACAACTTCGAGGCTAAATTTGCAAACATGCACAGATGCTACCAAATTAGTAGAGAAGTTGTAGAAAGCTGTGAACACAAGTTCTGAACATTATAACTTCACTTGAGTGATGAAAAGCCGAAAAAGGTAAAAGGGAAGTTATCTTTGCACCACCTCTGTTTTGCCATATGTTCATATAACCACCACAAAATTCTAATATGTTCTTTGCACCACCCTTCTTTTTAAATTTGTATCAGTTAGCCACTTTTGCACAACACTACTAAAAATTTACTAACATCAAACGGACAAGTTTGTCATTTCAGAAGGCATAGTCTATTGACCAAAAGGTTTGACAAATTAAAAGAGTGGTTTTAATAGAGAATAAAATAAGCATGTATTAGTGTAGCGGTCCACATTTCATGGTAGCCATTAAACAAATCCTTCATGGATCCGCCTTTGCGGTTCTTCCTAACGCACCATTAACCCCCATTTTGCACCAAATAATCCATCAATTTTTCCTCTCATCAAGAAGAATTTCATATAAACAAGTCAAAATGAAGTATCAATGGAGTATCAGTTCCATGTGAGGAAGTGAGAAAGTGAAGAAGTTTTGGAATATTTTAGGGTTTATTCGGTTCCAGGTAAAATGCATCAAATAATTATGACTTTAGAAATATTTTTCGTATTAATGTTGTTTATTTGATCTATGTTATAAAAATGCTTTTTTGCTTTATTTCCAAAAACGAAATATGTAATTTTTTTTATGGGTTTTGAAATGTATGATTTTAAGTTACTATTAATGGTTTTACATGGTGATTGTTGTGAGTTTTTGGATTTGGAGCAGATGTTTTCATTTCTCTAAAAATATATTGTCGAGATGCTATTGCTGATTTAGAGATTGTAGATCTTTAAAGTTAGATTTTTAGATTTGAGGGTTTTAATAGCTAGATTTTGGGATTTATTTGTTTTATTAAGTTCAGAGGTATTTTTATAATAATTATTTTTTTATTTTTCAAAGCTTTTATAAGATAAAATAGTCTTTTAATTTATTTAGTCATAAAATTATCATTTTATTTAAATTTTTTAACAGTGTTAGTGTCAATGTGATTGAATGATACAAATTTAAAAAGAACAGTGATGCAGTAATAATTTTCCAAGGGTAAAAACTCTTATCATATGCAATGCAAAAAAGGGTCTTGTTCAACTAGAACAATACGCAATGCCATACCAACACAATCTTGTTGACCTTCAATTCCACTTTTTGTTTTGATCCTTGGCTTGGCACTACATTACCTTGTAGCCATATTGATGCACCAGTGGTGATCAAGCCAGATTTAACCTATTTATAATAAACACCAAAGCTTGACATAAATACATAATTGATAACTAATATTACAATTTAAATTTAAAAAAAAACCTTCAAAATCAGTATGATAGACAAATCAAAAAAGTAATACCTGATCATAACCCTCAGCATCAGAGGTCATCACACATTGCAAGTTTGAAAGACATGAACCATCATTAACCTATACACAGCAAACGGCGAAAAGCTATGAATACCAATAATACCGCACTTCTTCTTCTCCCAACACCCCCCCCTCTTTGTGATTAAGAAGAATTGCTATAATATTTTTATAGAAAATTAAACTCTTAAACTCTAATATAATTTTTCGAAGTAGAATTAATTTAAGTAGATCTTTTATTTAAAAATTTTTAATTATTTAATTATTCATAATAATTTTTATTAAAAATTTATGAAATTATTTTAATAAATAAATTTTTTAAAATTATATTATAAAAAAATAAAATAAATAATTAAATAATTAATATTTTAAATATTTTAATATTTAATATTTTTTTAATTTTTATTATTAAAAATTTAACATTTGAGATTTTATTAATAAAAATAAATAACTTATTTAAATTTAAAAAATTTTATTAAAAATTAATAAATAATAATAATAATTAAAATAAAAATAAAAATTTATATAATTAAATTAATATTTATAATAATTAAATAAAACATACTAAATAGACGCTTAGCCTCTCACGTTCCGAGTACAAAGCTCTCTCAATAAACCAAAGCACATTAATGATGCCGCAGTTAAATAGTCGTCGGTGTACAAATTCTATTTTTATAAACGATAACATATTATTATGTAGTATAAGTGACCTTTTTTAATGTGACAATTATACAGCAATAAGTCACACTTTAAATGACGAAATGCAGTGGCCGGTGGCCAGTCGCCAGTGAGGAAGTTGCTGTTACCTCGATAAATGTGACACTGCTCTGGGCCCGTAGAGTTCGTACCCAGCCCGTGACAACAATCATCCGCCCGACCCGGTCCAAACCTTCATCAGGTCCCCCCTTTATATCAACAATCTTCAGCTTCTTTCTGAACTCCCCAACTTTACTTCCCATTTCGCCCTTCTGTTTTTCCGCCAGTTCCGATTTCATCCTCTCGCCAGAGTGCAGTGCTCCGGAGATCACTGAGGAGAAGAATCTAGGGGGAGGGATTGGCGAGCGGCGGATAAGCGGCTGGAAAACAGGATACGGTTTTGTTAGGGTTTTGGGATAGAAGGAGAGGCGCCTGAGAGTAGAGTACGGCCGTAACCGGAGAGTAGTGGACGGTGCAAAAGCAGCAGCCATTTTCGTGCTGGCGTTAGGATTATTGGATTTCGACTACTCACCGGTGCTTTTTGCTGTTATATTTTTGAGGGAGGGAGCTTATGGCCTCAACCTTAACTGATTTCTGTTCTATTGTCGAATATTGCTTGCTCAGGTCCCTTTAGTTGTCGGTATTGCTGCGGAGTGCTATATTTTAGTTAGAATTTTGTCAATGCCCTGTATATTTCAAAATAATGGTGATTTCGTCCAAAAATATTTAACAATTTTCTTTTTCATTTTTTTTAATATTAACCGAATTAAATGTTAGAGTTGGCAATGAAACTGGATGAGACGGAATTTACCAATCTTGGTCTCATTCCGAATGTGTAAATGGAATAAAAAATATCTTATTCCTCTCTTTTTAATTTTTTTGAGATAAAAATATTTCTTATTTTTATCCCATTAAACATCTCATTTATCTTGAATAATTTTATTATTTTAAATAATTAATTAAATAAATTTTAATATTTTTAATACGATTATAATTTAATTTAACAAAAATTTTGAATAAATATAAAATATAATAATTAAATAATGCTTTTATTTTAATTATATACGTATTCAAATGTTAATAATTTTTATTTATCTATTTACTTTAATTATATATTAATATTTAAACTTACACTTAAAAATTTATAAATTTAAATAATAATAAATTTTAGTCATGTTAAAATATTTAATAATTAATAATGTAGTAATAAATCGAACAAACGAGGTAACAATGAGACGAGATAAGAGGAAATTTATCAATCGTACTCTTATTTCGTTTATTTTTTTATTTTTAAAAATAAAAATTATTTCAATCTCGACTCATATGGAGAAAGATCCTGCATAATCCCATTCCAACAGAAAAATAGCCATCCATACTAAAAACAAACTTTGTCTTACTTCGGTTGAAAATTTCGTACTCAGCAATGCGTCAACAGCGAACCACGGCGGAACTTGCTTGGGACCGCATCAAATCGGTCCCACAATGGTACTCCCCGTAACCCGTAGGACTCGGCCTCGCCAACCCTCGACAGCGAAAACAAAAGCACCGTACAAAACCGTAACAAGAGCACCATCTTATCTCATGCATAGGAGATCATAAACTTGCGATGGATCTCTCATCTCTCCCAGAAGCTCAGCAGCAAAATCAAGATTACGCTTCTCAATCTTGTGATCAAACACAAATCCAATCATACGATCAATCATATTATTGTTACTACCAACAACAGCAACAACACCACCACGCTTATTACCAACAATCATATTACTCCACAGCCTATCAGAGCTTGCCACATCAGCAGTATCCGGAGGCGAGTACGTTCAATCCGCCGGGAGTTTCAGTTTCTGCAAATGAAGCGGCGGAGATCGCCGGTCCTGGTGGGGCCCAACAGGCACGACGGCAGCATAGCACGTATTATCCGGGGTTGAACCCGGCGGCAGCTGCGGCTTTGTCACGGCTGGTGCAGTCTGCAGGGACGGTGCAGGCGGCGGAGGGGGCGATGGTCGGAATGCATACACCGGTAGGTGTTCTGCTTGGAGTTTTTAATGACAACCTTCCTTGATTCAGTCATTGGCGAATTTTACCATTTATTTTATCCTTTCTGTGGGACTATTATTATTTAATCTCATGTGTCGTTATTAATAGTAAACGAAAGAATTTGGAGAGCTCTTGCTATTGATATTGCCAGTTTTTTTCTTATCTCTAACGGGACACTCAATTTGTCGGTAGCAATATGACTAGAGAGAGCTCAGACGTAAGGTTAGCAGATGTGTGAGGGCCATCCTACCTTGCTGAGATAAATATTCCTGTATTGGTACAGGTTTGTTATGGACCATTGGCAAGGATTAGGGGTTCAAAAATAGCTGGTATCAATGCAGGAATGAATTGTGGAAATTTCCATGATGTAAACTGTTGAACTAAGCCAAGCAAGCTTGAACTTGTTCACTTTGGAATCTGTGTTGTTAGCTCACCATAAACAAGGATGAGCTTAATCCTTGGCCAAACTCAGCACTGCAGTCGTGAGCCTGAGCCAAATTGTTGAAATCTTGCTTATAGCATTGCACTTGACATGTCCTTTTGTATTACTCTTAACTGATGGTTGCCTTAAATTTTCTTGATATTGTGTGGTAGAATGTTAAGTCTCAGTAAGAAATGGAGTTGCTGAAATTTTACCAACTAGAGATTGCAAATCAGGAGCCCTTCTCTTGTACGATGACCATCATATTATTGTCATTTGAATTCACATTGGATTGGATTCTTTGCGAAAAGGAATAGGTACGGATCTTTTGAATCACTTGTTTGCTTTTAGTAAGTGTTTTAAAAAATATTTGAGGTTAAGGACCTACTTGGGTCCCTCAGAAATTTACTCTTCTGAGTTCACTGGTCGCCGTGAGTGGGATTCAAAAAATTTATTAATGCTTATCTCATTGAATTAACTCACTTGGTTATAATTGTAGTGAACTATTTGTTGGTCTGCCTACCCAATTCTACTCAGAATTTTGCATTTCTGAAAGTTTTGCTTGAGTTGCATTCACAGTTTCTGATGTGCAATCTGGTTTGCCTCTTTAAAATCTAAGTATGTGCTTGCAGGGAGAGATTCTGACTCTTAGGTTCTTCTTTCTCTGTTAAACTCATGAAGAATTGTCTTTTGCCCCTTCTCTCATAAAAGGTTTGGATGGGAATGAGAAATTTCACCCACTAAGCACTAACCATTACCCCCCTATTATTACTCAAACTTGGGTGACCACAGGCGCAAAGCACATTCATTCTAGACGATCTGCGCCCAGAAGGCAACCAGAAAGCATGAATAATTTATTTGTTTGTTCTTTGCTAGTACAAGTCTTTAAATTATTGCATTTGTGCACACCTGGAAAATAATTTAGCTTAGACCTTTATCTTTGGCAGTCTCGCTGTTTCAAATTCTGGTGTTGTTGATAGGGGCTATCTCCCATATGATGCTACTGAGTAAGCTCCTCTGCTGTTTTACGTCTAATAGCATTACAGGTGGCACAGTGTAGTGCATGTCATATGTAATTAATATTGATACCTTATCATTCTGTTGATTTTTTCTTTTTCCCTGATTTTGAGAACTATTTTTTCCTCAGCATGTGATGAAGACATTTTTGGCTCTGCTGTTGTACAATTATTTAGATTCTCATTTAGTTTTGAAATTCTATTTTAATATGACTATTTTATAGATTTGAATTTTCAACCAGACTTCACCTACAGCCTGTAATGAGCACATTTTTGGCTGCACAGGCTTTTTAATACTCAAGCACACAATTTTATAAATTTTGCAGGGTGGTCAGTTTCCCAACAAAGGTGGTTACAGAGGGGGTGGCAGGCCATTCCAAGGTGCTGGTCATAAAAATTTTGGTCCCCGTTATTCTAACCCTGCTACCTCTGGCAGATCTTTTCGTGGAAGAGGATGTGGTCGAGGTAGGGGACGCTCAGGACACGTCCTAGCATGTGGTGCATCATCATCATCTCCAAATCCTGAATATACTGCTGCTGAGGGTGCAGAACTGGCAGATCTTTCACCTAACGCAACTGAAAAAGCAGCTCAATTTCTACCTCAACCATTGTTATCTACTACAGCAACAGGGAAGGTAGAGCCAAGCCAGAAACCCTTGAAGTCAGCGCGGTGTGAACTTTGTAGAGTTGATTGTACTAGCTTGCAAATTCTTGAACAGCACAGAAATGGAAAGCGACATAGAAAGAACTTGCTGAGGATTGAGGAGTTGAGGAAGTCTGTTAAACAAACGGCCAAAATACAGACAGAACAGAAACCCATAACTCAGTGCCAGACGGAAGCATTTGAGCAGTCTGAGTCTGCACAGGATGGTGAAGAAAAAGAGGCAGCAGTTGATCTACCTTCTGAAATTGTCAATGATAAAAAGGAAACAGAGGCTGAGCATCCAGGTAATGCTGATGAACAGCCTAAAGTTCCTGTGAATGAGTCTTCCAATCCACAAGAAGAGAAGCCGAGGATGGATCAGTTTGATAATCAGAGGCGTGGAATGAAACGCAAGATGGGAGTTGGTCAAGGAAGAAAGCACACGAAATCAACATTTGAAGCTCCAAAGCAGCCAATTGAACCTCCCAAACCTAAAGTGGTAATTCCCCTAATCTGTAACTTGTGTAATGTCAAGTGCGACACAAAGGACGTTTTTGAACGCCATCTTTCTGGTAAAAAACATATTGCAAAGCTTAAAAGATTTGAAGGTCACCAAGCCATGTATGGGCCTGAGGCGGTTCGGGCTCTTTACCCCCCTAACCCTATAGTACATACTCTTTATGGTTCTCAGGGCTCATACCTTCAGCCTGGGGCTTATTTACCATCCCACTCACCAGGCTGTGGCCACATCAGTTAGCACGGATCCTCAATTTCAACACTATCCCATGGCTCAGGCAGAAACCACTGTTCAAAATGGTGTACAGAATACTGTTACTACGGCATCAGAAACTCAGCATTAGGTAGCAAAAGGAAGGCGTCAAACTCCCTGCAGAGTAGCACAGTTCACTGGGGTGTAAAAAAGATGTCATATGACCTTGACATGCCAGCAAATACAGTATTTGCTTGCTTAAAATATATAAAAATATATTCGTAAATAGCGATATTGCTTTATACAATCTATGTGCAATCTTTTTTTTTTTTTTCCTAATTTTTTCACCAAAAGTCTCGAACGGCAACGCTGCTTCTAGTATATCAAAGGGAGACTTTCCACAAGCCCACTTGACTGTTTTGGGTTTTATAAAAATTGTTTTTTTAAAAAAAAAAGCACACTTCTTTTAACTAAAAAAGTTAGTTAAAAACAGTTCAAAAAATATATTTTTGCACGGGTTATTTTTTTTATTTTAAAATAATTAAAACTCTAACATTTGAGTTTAAATATCATGTATCACTTATTAATTTAATGATAAATTCTTATAAAATTATTTAAATATTATCTAATAGAATGACTCAAATTATAATTTAAATGTAAAAATATCAAACATTCTTAATGAAAACTATTAATTATACACGTATATATGTATGTACACATAAATTAAATATAAAGATTAAAATATATTTATTTGGCCTGAACTGAGGTTGAAAAAAAATCAAGTTGTGGTATTCGGCTTGCACTTATGAAATTAAAAAAATAAAATATATTCTATCAAAAAACAGATATATTAGGAGAAGAAAATATAAATAAATATATGTATGTATGTATGTATATTTGTTTGTTTTAGGAAAATATTTATCAGATCCATCAAGTATCGTAAGACTTCGTGGGTCAAAAAAGTCCAAAACAATTCCTCAAAACTAAAAATAACAGCCTTGGATTTTTTGTTGTTGATTCAAACAAACGAACTTCATCTTCACGTCGTTTCCACCGCCTAATCACGTCATCGTCTGCAGCATTTCCTCCTTCACAATTCCTCAATAACCCTAGTCTTAGCCTAAAACTCACTCGTATATAACATAATAGGAGATAAAGGACAATTCAATTAGTTGATTTGGATAATAGAGTTGCAGTCGAATCCATGGCCGACCCCTCCGATGATTTAGACCAACTTCTCGACAGTAAGTCTTCATATTAGTTCTTCTCTCTTAAAAATCTCCATATTTATTTTAATGAAAGTTTTCTTAATTTATTCGCTTTTCAGGTGCTTTGGATGATTTCCAGAATCTCAATCTAACGAATCCCTCTCAAAGGTCTCTAAAATTTGTTCTGAAATTTGAATTTTGAGTTTTAATTTCTATATGCAATTTGCTGTAGCTGTAAAATTGCTATCTCGTTTAGGAAGTTCTGTTCTTTTTTGTCAGAAAGTCTTAGCTTTTTAGTTGCTTAATAGGAGTTGCGAAGGGAATGGTGCAGAGAAGAAGCAAGAATCTGCTTCTTTACCATCTGGAGTGCAAGGGTTGGGCATGGGATTGCCTGACTTGAAGAGCAAGAAAAAGGGGAAACAAAAGGTGTCAAAGGAATCCCATGTCACTGAGGCACTTGATAAATTGAGGGAACAGACTAGGGAGGCTGTCAAGGGATTGGAGTCGATGGCAAAGCCGGGTGAGGATGCATTGGTTGATGATTGGGTTAAGCAGTTTGAGGAGCTTGCCGGCTCTCAGGTAACAACTTTTACTCTTTCCCTGAATAAATTGGGTTTCTGGGTATTGTTCACGCTTTAGGGTTTTTGCCTTGGGTTGAATTTTAGAATGTTGCAAATCATTATTAAATATGATAGTGTAATTTTGTTTAATTGATTATGACTTTGCTTATGGATGTCTGCCGTTTGGTTTCAATTGTAATATTGTTGAATGAGGATCATGACCTGAAACATCATTAGAGATTGGGGTTTGGGGGCGCTCTTGTTGCATCATGTGGCCTCATCAGTAATGAGGCATACTAGACCCATCTGTTTTTTTGGCCTACTTTGGAGTTTCATTTTCAGAAGCTCTTAGGAAAATACTGTGGATGAATTTCTTGTTCTGGGATTGGTAATATTTGCATGGGATTGATTTGCAACTTGTAGTGTTTTTATTATGGATATGGTTATAGACTTATAGTTGGCATAGACGAAAGCACAACTTTCTCAAGTGAGCAATCTAGTAGCTTTATGACGCATAGACCCATGCTCTACATCTATATTTATTTTCTGATTATCAAGAAAAACGCTGTATGGAGAGTACTCTTCTTCGTTTAGCAATATTTTAATATTTACCTGCATTGTTCTAGTATGCCTCATTACTGATGAGGGTATAGGGTGCATTTTTCAGTTGAATGCTGCATGTCTCAATTGTAATAGCAGTAGTCTGTGTTCTGAAATTGCTTGAAATAATTTGAGTTTGAGTTGGAGAGCCTTTACCATGATTCCTTATACCTAATCTGACGTCAGCGAGAATCATGTGGTCAAATTGGAAGGGGCTTATAGCTGAAATGTGATTATGCTCAATGTTTTAACTGAGTTCTCTTGCTTCAATTATGGATTTAGATAAGATCAAAGGTTGGCGCTTCATCTACTAAGCTAAATTATGCCCTCTTCTTTTATATTTTGGCATTGGGTTTGATTTGATTCATAATTCAAAGTATAGAGTTCAGAATAACCTTATCATATGCTCATATGTGTCCTCCCATTTGTCTACTGAGTAAATTAGATATCTGTATGTTTGATATTAAGATCCTGGGAATAAGTAATTTTTACCCTTTTTTTTTCCTTCATTTTGTTCTTTTTTTTAACCAGGACATGGAATCAATAGTGGAGACCATGATGCAGCAGCTGTTGTCTAAGGATATTCTTCATGAACCCATGAAGGAAATTGGAGAAAGATACCCTAGATGGTTGGAAGACCACAAAGCCAGTTTGAACAAAGAAGAATACGACCGTTACTTTCACCAATACGAACTCATAAAACAGCTTAACGAGGTATATGAAAATGATCCTGGGAACTTCACCAAGATTGTTGATCTCATGCAGAAAATGCAAGAATGTGGCCAACCACCAAATGATATTGTGCAAGAGCTTGCTCCTGATTTTGATTTAGCTAGCCTCGGGCAGTTGTAAGTGCTCTTTTTTTGTTACTATGAAAATCAAATTTCTGATTCATATGCTGTTGTCTGGCACAAGTGTCCACATATACAAAAGTTCTTGAATTTATGCTGCCAAAGCTATGTGACAAAAATGTAAATAACTGTAACTGGTTAGTGGGAGGAGAACACGTCCTTTAGATACTTATTATCAATGTTAAGTAAATGGGAATTAACAATAGACATATATATATATATATATATAACACAACTAATAAGTATCTGACTTTTGCAGGTCTCCAGAAATGCATGATTCTCAGGAGAAGTGTTGTATAATGTGAAGCGGCGTGTTCTAGCTGCGAGTCCCAGCTGTTGTTTTAATTTATCCCTTAGATATTCTTTTTATATGAATTTGCAAGAAATAATTAATTTAATTTGAATATAAGTTTGGGGATAGACTTGAATGTGTGCTTGTTTGGTGATTCTTTTAATGGATCAGATTAGCTTTTATTGTTTATTATCCAAAGAGGTTTATATATGAAGCACCGTAACGTGAGATCACCAACGAATAATTATCTTGTTTGAGATTTTGAAAATGATGATCGTCTTTTAATTCATAACTGACTGTCCTTGATTGAAACGAGCGAGGTAAGCTATTCGGGCACGCTAAGCTTGAGCTTAGCCCACGGGATTATTTTGGAGACTGCTGCTAGCTAACTAACCGACAGTGATGGTTCGTTAAACAAATATTGTATGTGGCAGTATATTGATCTAGAATACAACTAGGTACAAAATTAGACAAATTTTAAAGAATAAACAAATGAATTGAATGGACAGGAACGTCACTATTGCAGTTCATGTAAAGAATGGAATAAACGAATTTCTGGAGGAGAAGAAAGGGATCGGAGGCATGGATGTGGGGCATTGTGACGCTAAGCGTCTGATGGCGCAATCCAGTGCCTGCCATTAACGAAACTCTTGACAAGAAATGGATGGGCCGATTCGTAATCCATCTCCCTAGCCCACGACACGCCGCGAACGTTTGCTGCCCCAGGGCCCCAACACTTGTACACTCCAAAAAATGCGGTCCTGCATTTGCAAATCGAAAGTAAAGCGCGTCGGTAACAACTGATACAGTACATCCGAATGGAATGTTGAATAGAATTAGAAAGATGGAGTAGCATTTCTTCTTCTTTAGGAATTAGGAGGTGGGAGTTTACTTGTTTTTGTTGCTGACGTGGTCCCAGTCGTCCCAGCCACCGTGAGCAACCAAGTCGTCAAAGTAAGTGAATGAGTAAACGATCCTGGAGTACTGGCCCATGGCTCGGCCCACATATAGTGGGCCCGTACCCGTCACCCTGCACCGCACAAAAGCAAATCCTGTCTTCTCATCCGGTGATTTTCTATCATGGGCCGCAATTGACCCGAATCTT
Source organism: Aegle marmelos (assembly GCA_030449875.1). NCBI lineage: Eukaryota > Viridiplantae > Streptophyta > Magnoliopsida > Sapindales > Rutaceae > Aegle > Aegle marmelos. Next base: position 5,620,923 of record JASUUL010000093.1, read on the forward strand.
GTGGCTATTGAATGTAGCTCACAGTCCTGCCGCCAATCAATCAACAGTCAATTTTTCTTTTTATGACCAAAAGTAAGAAAAGGCAGAAATTAAAAACATATATTTATAAAAGATCCTTTGTGAACGCGGGAGAGTCGCATGTTGTCAGGCAAGTATGCCTGCAAAGAAAGTTTCAATAATTCTCCCACCTGGATCCCACCCGTAAGGTTCTTTAAATGATTATAAATGTATTTTTTTTCAAATGGATGCGATAAGGGGATATGATAATTATAAATTAATTCAAACTTTACGGGACAAAATTTATATATATATACTTTACGGTTAATGATGAACGATAATTGCTTAATTTACGCGGGGCATTTTTAACAGAGTATTAATTGACTAGTAAAAAGAGAAAAGTAGATGGTGACCAAATCTGAGAAAATTATGGATTAGTTTTAATTCATGCATGCTAAGCTCGAGGCTAGCAAGTCGTAATCTGCCTTCTCTACATTTCTTCATCTTCCTTTGTGGAATTGGGTGACACTGTTGCTGACACAAAAACACGTTAAAGAAAAGTACTATTGTCCCTTTCTTTTTTATTGGTTTATTTATTAGTTTTTTGAACTTCACACACCATAAAGGCTGAAACACAGAGAAAACAGAAAAATGAAACATAACTTTCACCATTAAAGTGTGGCCCTGCTACTGCTGCAGGGTCAGTTTTATTTTAAGACCACAAGACAGTGGCTCCCAGATCACGAGTATATATACCGTATGGGAGATATCGTTAAAAACAGTACTTAAAATGTTAAATGTTGAAGAGGATAATGACACTAGAAAAAAAAAAAAATGGTGAACCTGAGTGGAAACTGAACGTGCTTACTTTGTACATGGACCGGCCATTCCCGAAAATAAAGTCAATGGAGCCTTCAATGTAACATTCCTTGAAGTAATGCCGCCCTGCGTCGTCGCAAAGAGTGTCCTGTGCCCCATAAAATCCACACCCTGAGAAGTAAGCCTTGTCGCCGGATATCCTAAACGCCGCCGCTTGCCATCCTTGCATTCCTGGTAGTGGTGCTGGCGCTGTGTTCTACATAGACATTACCATATGTTCTACTCTTAAGTCATTGCAATTCAATTTGACAAAGAAGAAATGTGACATGCCATGCATCGTCACAGTTAATTAATATATTTAATGTAATAATTTAAAAATACTAGCACCAGTGTGTGCTTTCACCTTTGTATTAATACTTAAGTTTGATTTTAATCTTGTACCTTGAAGCTAATATTCCTAGCAGAGAAATAATTAGCAAAAACAGTTACAGAAGCGGTTTGGTAAGTGCGCAGCTGCTGGCCATTAGCCCCACGATCACATGCTCGATCATGCCACTCAATCACCGTCCGGTCCCTCCCTGCACCTTGAAAAGTGATGTACGGTTTCGAAACTGGCACCGTCACCTTCTCTCTGCAACCCGTCCACCATATGAGAACTCACAACTCATTACACGCAGTAACCCACCATTTTATTCATTAGCTAATTTTCCCAAGATTATTATTAATATTATTATTGGTCTTACATGTAATTTCCTGCGCTAATTTGAATAAGTACGTTCATTCTGTTGTTTTCAGGGACGGAATCAACTGCAGCCTGGACCGACTTGAACTCGCCGGACCCATTAACATCAACGACGATTACACGGTGGCCGACGGGTCCAATCCACTTGTGATGGTGCTTAGTAGAATTTGCAGCTTGAGCTGTGGCTGAGCCTGTTACCTGAAACAATGCAAGAGACAAGAAACAAGTAACAAGGTACAAGTGAAAGAACGAAAGACAAGTAACGGATGGCATTAAATTAAACAGCATTATTTAAAATAGTCGGAGAGAATGTGTGTAATCTGCTTCCGAAGAGGCCCCGAGAAACTTAATGGAATGAATGCAAGTATAACGGAAGTTGGAAATTTAAGAGAGAAGCATTTATAAGCCGAAAAAATTCGATCTCCAGAGTTGAAGTCACTCTTATTTAATGAATAAATAATATAAATAGTTAATAATATATTGGTTCCTTCGGGAAATATCAATGATATTATTTGGGTTCTTATTTGCAACGGTCATTTTTTTTTCGTTCCCTCGCTCTTAGGGACAACGTAGATTGTTTCGGCCATAGGTTTAAAGTAGCTCTTGGCTGCATTGTACGCACAAGTCTCCATGTGGGGGCACTATCCTTTTGGCCTTGCATTACTTTACTCAGATACTTTCTGAATACGAGAATCTCTCTAATTTGTCTGTTTAATTAATTAATTAATTAGCCGTCACTGATTCCTACAAGCTACACTATTGTCCTTTCATATGTTAAATATGTTTGACGGAATGTTATAATCAAGTGATTAAGAGGGCAAAAAATAAATATACAAATTCATTTGTTTAATTGGACTCGGAACCTATATTGCTATGATTCTCTACTTGTTTGCTTATGCTCAGTTAAAACGCGGTAAACCCTCGTGATAGAGTCAGTAGATAATAATGAATCCGATCTTTTACATACACGATGGCCAATATGCTTAGGGATATCGTGTCGTTTCGCTGGTAACTTCCCTTCATTATCGAATTAAACGTACGTGATGGATGTTTTTCACGAGCAAGCCTAAAATATTTCGATCTCAACTCTGACAACTCAGGTGTGAGCTGAGCCTGAGCGGATATGAAAGGCTCATCACTCTTGGGCACGAGGGTGCCCACTGGTTGCTTAAATGTTTTCGATACCGATACGATCAACTCCATCGAAAACGGTCTCCTCTAAAAATGTCGAGTATTCAGTGGTGCCGCGCGCACAGCCAATGATGGTCCAGGCATGGCTCAATAGTATTTTTGTATTCTTTGTTGTAATCTCTTCTGTTTCTGGTCCCCACAACTAGAGCCCACTTCTTTTGAAAATTCATTTTTTCGAACGTTGGGAACTCTGAAATGAAACCTTTCCCCCATTCAGGGACAGAGACAAAAACCACCCTAACTCGTACACAGATTGCGATTCCTTTTCTATAATGCCATCGTGAAAGTCATTTATGATGATTGGAGCACTAATACAAGCAGTGGGTCCGGGTTTAAAGAGTGAAAAGATACCCTTCACAGTTTACGCCATGGTTTTGTACTTTGCTATGATTGCTCATTTTGCGGTCCCACCTGATCAGTAAAATCAGGACCGTTGTTCGTGGGACAATCTGATGTGATCCAGTGTGGATTCAATTGCTATAGAGCCGCGCTTGTTCCTTTAACCGCTGGCACCATTCACTGTACACTTGTTTTTACTTGAGGCTGGGACATCCGTGGGTCAAGTCTGCTGATTTCAGCTTCTAATTTGGACCGACCTCAGGCCCAAGATAATCCACCGTAAAAAGTAACATGAAAGGCCGATTACTGTTTACCATAAATAAATAAATACATTTTTCAAGCTTGATTCTTCTAATAAAGAGAATTGAATGTTAAATATTTTTTTAGCAATTGATATTCTCAATTAGAGAGCTAGTCGGCTGCGTCATTTCGTTATACAGGACTTATCTTATCATTGGGAGGGAAGAGGCAGCAGAACTCGAACCACTTCTACAGTACCGATTCCAAGTCCAATGGTTCAATTTGATTTGGTTATAAATTTTATTATAAATTTTTTATTATACAAATAACAGATAAAAATAACTTTACTTTACTCTTAAAAAAAAAAAAAAAGGCTTCACTTCATCAATCATTTTAACACACGTCAGTAATGATTACCCAGAAAGGCAGGATAGCTATCGATTTCGTAATTATGAAATGACTAACCCGCTTCGGCTTCGAAAATCAAACCTATTAAAACAAATTGAATCCAGCGAATGATAAACCGATCAAATTCCTTTCAGCTCAGCTCTAAGAAAACATTGGAAATTTAGGACACAATCGGTTCGCCGTGAAACACATATAAATAATTAATGAAGCAATTTTTGTATATCATTACAAGGCTATGTTCAACTGAGAGTGGACAGAAGCGTGACCTCTCATGCTAAATTCAACCGGTGTTAGAACCTCGAAATCCTGGCAAAATTAAACCGGTCTATCAGCCTTTGTTCCTCCACCAAAAATTGGGCAAGCTCCAAAATCTGTCCCTAAGACTGTTAACAGAGCCTTAAGTCATCCAATTCCGGTGTAGCCATGAATTAACAATCTGCTAAAACGGCTAGTTTCTCAGTACAACTTGTTGAATCCTGAAGGCGGTGAAGATTCTCCCAATCTTGGAAAAAATACTTCTCTTTCAAGTGAGACTTGAAGACATGACATGACCTTTGTTAATGATACCCAAACAATAGGAGCTGAACAGAATGCATAGAAAAATACTGCTAAAGCTCTGACGACACCGTTTGAGTACCAGGGATACGCCATGACCAAAAGTGAGCCAAATATCAGCAACCATGGAGACAAAACAGGAAGAACTGGCAGGAAAAATGAATTGATTGCTATAGAAGAAAGTGCAAAGCAGCCAAGAAAATATAATGGCCAAGCTAGTAGCGGGTGGAGTGTGCTCGGCACAAGAAAGAATGGTATTATGTAGGAAGCAAGAATGGACCAAACTGCTACTAATTTTAGACCTGTTTGTATTATGGAGACGCTCTTGTCCGAGCGCCGATAGCACAGCTTGGGAATGTTTGGCTTCGCCAGACGTGTCACTGCTATAATTCCAAGATAAATCACTGTCTGGATCATCACCATTGACATCTCTGCACTATACCTGCATAATTTTGCATATGTTAATGACATGTAATGATGAAAAACACCTTGTGTTAGTACCTCCTACAGATAAAAAAAATTGAAGTGCATTCTTAATTTACCCAAGAGTTTGAAGACGATGTTTATGCCATTCGATGCCTAATGGCAAGACAGGCCATGACCACCAGTACCATGGCTTCAACCATGGGGCACCTGGGAATGTAATTACGCTATTTGGCCCGCAGGGTACACTCCATCTCAGTCTAAGGTCTGGAACCAACAAAAATTAGCACACTAATAGCTTGATGAATAATTCACTTCAAGAAAAGAATATTTCTCTTTATTATACTTACAGTAATACGAGGCATCCATTTGATAGCCCAACGGAAGTCTATAATGTCCATCAAGCTTGGTGCCATTCAGGGAAGGATGGAACATTGGCTTATCAAGCAAGTCCGGAAAATAGCTAGCGATAAAGCCCTGGTCGGCACCATCTGGATTTTCTCTCCCAGTTTCTAATTCATGTATCATGTCCTTGAACACTGTCATTGATGGCTGCAATTTCATATGCATACAAGAAAAATTAAAAACAATTTATTGCCTCTCATAGGACAAATAGATAATAAAGAACTCGGTGTGAGATTACCTGCAAGACAAAAAGGCCTGTATGGAAGATGCAAGGGTTGATAAAAACCGCACAAAATTGGCCGCATTGGAACAACTCATCTGTTTTCTCAAGAAAGAGGTTATCAGAATCAAGCATGACCACTCTGTCATAATCCACTAGGTTCCATGCATAGAGTTTGTTTAGTGTCAATTTGAATCTCCTGTCAAAATTTGCTTGATCCTTGTATGGATTATTAAGGTTCTCCACTCTCACCACCTTTGCTCTGTCTTCCTGTTCCCTATACACCACATTAATAAAACTTGTCATTTCCTAGTTCATGTCAACATATTATAGAACTCGAACGCATCATATGTCAATAGTCAAGCATTTCTATCAATTAAATTATCGCCATTTTTTTTCTTAGATGATAGGACATTAAGGTATTATTGAGAAAAATATCGGGTGGCTCAAAATGTATATTTTCTCATTTGTTCAATTCTTATCGTCTATAAACATGACAAAGGTATTCCCTAGTAGCTCTCAAAGCTTTCTCCAGAAAACTCTGAACTCAAAAGAGTGTAATTAGTTGTTAAACCAACACTCGTTAGACCAACAAACAGTTGGCAGACTTTGACAAACAGGTTAATCAGGCAGGTATGAAAATTCTTGGAAAGTCATTTGACATTGATTAATGCGATGGACAGAGGTCAGAAATCTCATTTAAAAATTGCCAATTTTTCATACTGTTCCCATGTGCTTTTTTACCCAACAACTAGGTATTATATCTACCATTTTCCTTCATAAAGCCCAGCGATATGGACCGGTCGGTGAATTAGCATACGTAATTAAACGCACATGACTAGCTGCTTGCTTCAATTAACTCCTTGAAAAAGAAAGCCAAATTTCTCACCTTACGTTTTTAACTATCAGTTAGGTGTATTCTATTTACAAATAGACAAATTTTTAGTTTGAAATGTTGAATGTAACTTGAAATATCTTATGTCAAAGGGAAAGCATTTACTGGCCTAACAAACATTGCATTTCAATTTTAAACTTTTTTTCTTCTTTTTCCAGTTTGAAATGTTCAATGAAACCAAAGAGAGCAAAGACGTAAGGCAGGCAATTAGCGTTGTCTCTGAAAAGAGAACGGCAAATTCAGTCAACCATTAAATTAATTGACCGGACGCACTTAACATACCAGGAGTAAAGCCATATGGAATTCCATTAGTATGTGGCAGGTGCGTGAGGCACAAGAGTCAATCAATTATATTACTTGATTGAAAATTATCGTTAGCGAAAATCAAGGAGAAGCAAATTATCTCAAGAAAATATCAGGGAAAAGCATGCCAAAAAAAAAAAAAAGAAAATTATTGAATTCCATTATGGTTTATCGTATTGAAGAACATTTAAGAAATAGTTAAAGAAAAATCCATTCACATTCGTCAATAGCGTTTGGATGGGTTTCTAAGCAATGTTCCCTACTTGTAAATTTTTCCTTTAGTGGTTCTTAAGAAATCAAGAAAACGATGGATTACAAGTCAGACCCCAAAAGCACTTTGGACGCACAGAAAGTAATTTCTTAAAAAGAAATTGCAAAAATAAGGAACTAATCTATAAATTGCAATATTTTATTATACAACAGAGGAATAATGAGTGATGAGTCTAGGAAAGTCGGATTCAATTTTTGAGAACAAGGCTTTAATAAGCCTTGAAAATTATCTGCAGCTTCGCAATCGAAAAGACCTTAGCAAAATATGCATTTTGGTTGACACGTGCACCCACCGCTACATGAGGTAGTAGGGTCGCACGAATGTGTCCACATTATCTATTTTTTTAAATGCCCAATATTTAAAAGCCAAAAAATTACAAAACGGATCGAGGAAGCCAAACAAACTAAAACGTACAACTCCCAATAAAAACAAGGACTTATTGGCTAACTAAAGTGGCTTTTTTATATGGAAGGTTCATTCCCCTCACAAATTGTGTCATTATTCACCGGTTCAAAATTAATGAAAATTATACTTTCCCATGTACATTAGCGAAAGGATATCAGCACAAAAACTATCTCCGAATCTCCAAAGACACAACAATAATGGAAGATTACGGGGAGTCACGCGTGATTTAAAAGCATATTTCCATCTAAAAAGGACTAATATGTGTAGGAAGGATACAGGATAAAGGATAAAGCCTAAAGGCCAAGTTGCTTCTTTATCTTTTCTATTATCCTTTTCGTATCTTTTAATTACTTTATATGCTTGAAAGTTCTCAGCTTCCAACGCGCAAGACTCCATGAACAAAACATGGACCAATGAGACAATGCAATTATCTAACGGAAGTGACCCCGCCACCAGTTTATTGTGAGGACGGTAATAACACAAACTTGCCTGTTATAAAATATTGTAATTTAAACTCCCACGGGCCACGTGGCACGAAAGTATGGAATATGCCGTGATTTCTCAAAAATTAGAATACCCATTCTCTCGTTCGTTAATGGAAAGAAATGTGGACTCAGCCATCGAGTATTAGCATGATTCTAAATTTCTAATTCATTTGACGGGTTAATATTTCAAAAAATTTCAGGAAGTTACTGCGGGGTCCACGGCAAAAAAAAGAAATTACCTCAAAGAGAGAAAAAGCAGACAAAATTTGAGGGGGGAGAAAAAAAAAAAAGAAAAAGTGGTAAGGGAGACTTACAGAGCTTGAATCCATCGGAGAGGAACGTCGAGGGAGGCAATGACGACGATATCAGCGTCCACGTGGAGCCGAACAAGCGATCTGATCATGACACGTGTAGCCACGTAGAACTCGTAGTCCCTCGGCGTCCCCACGTACATCATGGTGGCGTACGCATTCTTGTGCTGCTGTTGCTGCCGCTGCTGCGCCGTCGTCGTGGCAACAAAAGCATAGAACAAGAGCAAAGCCCTCGAAAGGCAAAAGCCAGAAGCGTTTTTAAGCTTCTCTCTATAAGCCATTCCTTGTCCCTGCTTCTTTTTGAAGCGTTAGACAATCAATAAAAGAAGAACAGAAAGCTCCAAATGCGCTTTTTTGTATATTTGGAAATATCTATAATCTCTCTCTTTGTGGCACTGTGGGCTTGTTATCTACGGTATATATAGAAATTAGGGACAGTCGGAGATGAATCGTTTTTTTGGAAAGGTAGCTGTGAACGGAACGCTCTTTTGTAAAGAGAATCTATCACTCACGAAGAGTCTTTTTTATACCTCTAATGACCCTATAGTTTAAGCTTATTTAAGCCCACTGTCTACTTTTAAGATGTTGGCCGTTGATTCAAGAAAATTGGGTTGTTTTAGTGGCTGTAGAAAAACGATATTACATCATTTCAGGGGAAAAAAAAAAAAACACGATATTACAATGCCCGGTCAATTTTTTACCGTGTGACTCCAGGGCGAGAAAGTTTCTTTTTTGAAAAGGTATCAGAAATAAACATCTTTACCAAAAAGTAATTAAATTCTTTTTCTATCGACCCATAGAGGCCAGGGCATTGGTGTTATGGAGAAGAAACAGGAAGTTTCGAACAATCAAAGCCAATGACATTTTGCCACGTCGCTCGGTTCCGAAAGTAATTAGTAATTTGGTACTAAATAGCGCGTTGAGAAGAACTGCAAAGCTGCAATTAAGGAACGGGACAACCCCTGGACCTGGTCTTGAGACAGGGCTCAGCTACCAGTCCACGAGCTAATACAACTTCGCTGGGGATCTCCTTCAGTTGCAGACCTGCAGGCTGAATCATATCATTGGATTTATCATTTATTTTTATTTTTTTATTTCTTTGATAAATAAGATGGTTTATTTATCTAGTTCGATAATGATAAGTTCTACACATAAGAACTCACTATCTTGTCGATGACTAGAGAAGGTGGAATTTTTTTCTTTTCTTTTTTTTTCCTTTAATGAAATTTGGGACTTCAGATTATCTTTGTTTAAAATAGTAAATTAATAATACTTATAAAAAAATGTAAATTAATATAGTATGGGCTTTTGTTTGTTTTCTAATATGGAACTCTTACTTTAGATTTTAATTGTGTAAAGTAAAAGAAAATGAATATTGAATAATTACTTGCTATACTTGAGTAAGTTGAATATTATAATATCGTAAGTACTTTTAGAATTTTAGAGTTTGATTTTGAGTTTTAAAAATTAAACAAAATGTAAATTAAATTTTGACAAAATTCCAACTTTATCCGTCCGCGCATCTAAGGAAATACTGTCGCTTCAAAATTCAAAAAGGTAACGATCACGATCTGAAAGTGTTTGTATGGACTGTTTCGTTATTTATTGTAAACTCTGGTAATACTTATATAATCTAATAAAAATTAAGGGTTATGATATATTTATGAGATTAAGATAGAAAATTTATATTTTAATTAAAGCATATCTGTCGTCCATTTATTGGTGTACATAATAAAATTATCTTGTAAATAATGATACAAAAAAATCATCTGTTACCCATACAACAAATGATTGATTGACAACTTATTATTTGGATGTAAATTTTATATCATGATTTTATAAATACATCATTCCTTGCCGAAAATAAAACGAAAAAAAAAAATCACTATTAACATGAAACGAAAGTCTCGTTAATGAGTAGAAGATATTTTTATCGAGGGCCCCTACGTGTCAAGTGACGGTCAACCGCAGCCCATGTGGCGTCACAACAGACGAGTACAGTCGAAGCTTTTATGATGTTTCTTTCTAAATGGCTTTTGATAATGCTAAAGAATTATTTAAACAGCGATTACTCCACTGAGTGGTCAGTACATACGAACTTGCGATAAATTAACGAATCCTTGCACATCAAACTATTACCGCGCATTTTTGCTTGCATATATCATCTGATCATACGGGTTATTGACTAGTAACCGTCCAAACTCGCTAAAGTAAACCGGATGATGATATTTTTCACGTCGCTGTCGTGAAAAAATAACCATTCACCCATAACCATTTTGTTGAGCATGCTTAAGAAGTGATTAAGGCATTATTCTGTACATCGCAGCATATCCTTTGTAGTTGCTTTTAATCTCATCACCAATCTATATTATTTTAGTATAATTTGAACGCGATGCACTAAAATAAGATTAAGATTCTACCCACCGCTCAATGCTAGCCATTCGAGTCAACTTGTGCCTAAATTTATACCTCCACCAGTTTGTGCGATGCCAAATGCAGTGCGATGAGGCAGATGCCTCAGCCTGAGAAAGATGCTGGAGGAAATTTTATTAAATTGTAAACTAAGCAAACATTGTCATTATCGAATAAATTAACACGAATCGTCATCTTTGGCTTAGTAGGAAACGGCGTGCTTTTAGCTGTCAATTTTTTGCCATTGCCGAACAGCAAGTAAGCTTTGTAAGCGGGAGTGTTAACTGGGGATAATATGCCCCCACAAACTCCAAATTTGTATTTTAATTGATGTTGCCAAATGTGTCCACTATTACTTTTTCTTTTTCTTTTTTTTAAATAGGAAAGCATAATTTTCATTTGGATAAATATTTGTGTAGCCTTTATATTTTATTTTAAAGTGTGTATTTAGTTTTTATATCTTTTAAAATATCCAAACAATCCCTATAATTAAGAATATTATATTTTTATCTTTATTTTTTTCTTTTCTTTTACAATTACACCCTTACAATAATATTCTTAGCATTAACTAATTCATCTATAAAAAAGTTAACTAACAGATTAACTAATAAATATCAATGTGAAAGAATTATTATTTTTTATACATGTACAACAATCTTACTAATAATTATTTTATAAAAAATTAATTTACCAAATTGATCCTAAATGTAAAATAATAATATAAAAATTTATGTAAACTTTTATATTATTTTTTGGATTAAATTGATAAATTATCATTTGTTCTTTTTATTGATATCCCCAAGGGCATTGTTGTAATAGAATTATTGTAAAAAGGAAGAAAAAAAATAAGGGCAGAGTATAACATATTTAACAATAAAAGTATATCACAATATTTTTTAAATATACAAACTAGAATACTTAATTCATAATATAAAAATTAAACAAACATTTATCATTTTCATTCATTCAAGTGAATATATCTACTTAAATAGTTTTTAACATCTTTTTGTCTTCAAAATATATTAATAACTTTCTGTGAATCATAAAATTGATCTAAGGGATTACGATAAATTAAAGAAAATAAAAGTAAAACGTATGCATTGCAACATATACGCAATGATAAAATATGTTATTGACCGGATGGGGGCGGTGGGGTCAGGGGTGTTCCTTCGGACTTCGCGGCGGGAGACTTAACTCGGGCATTCAAATTTGAAATTTGCTTTCAAGCTCAATTGTGCGCAAATTATGCAGTTAAAGCGCATAGTCAGCAGTGGTTGTATGGTAGGTTAGGCCATGACCATACGAGTCGTTCAATTCAAATGCATTTAATTGACTTGCGGTTTGCTAATTCTATCCCTAGTGCACTCCTTTTTAGTTGATCACTGCCGCACCATTCCTAGGGCAGGTTTGGAAATTTGAGTTGTTCAAATGTTATTTTCGGATGTTAACTTGTAATTATGGTGGTTGACTAATTTTTTATAAATTCATTTTGGGTTTTGACAAAAATATTTTATCTTATAGTAAATTTTAAAAAGTAATAAAAGAATATTTTTTTTCAAAAATTAAAATTATTATATCAATACTGTGATAAATGTAAATCTCGTAAATTACTCATAGGATTAATAAATAGAAGGCAAATAAGATAAGAGTAATAAATTAGTATTGGTTTATTTATTTTATATTTTATTTATAAGTTTTTTTTTACCAATAATGTATCAAATTGTCACTCGAGTGTCAAAATCTATATACTAGTTCCAATGTCATGCCTCGAACAGATCAACCATCTCTCTTGCGCAACAATTATGATCGAGACTATCAATTTTTTTTTTTAATTATAAAAAAAACCTTTAACCAAATAAAAAAAATTCCTTTGAATATGGGTAAAAAGGATAATTCTCTTTCAATGTTTTTTTTTTTTTTACAATCATAGATAATCACCTGATCTTATTCAGTGTAATTGCTTTTTTTTCTAGTAGTCAAAGTTCTTTATTTTGAGGCACGAAGGCATAATTGTCATTTACTTTCATAAGAGTTAAAATCACCTACTTATTTTTACTAGGTGATGGGGCACTAGCCATCTTTAATTTTTCTGCCATTTGATTATTTCTAGTGATTTCAGTTTCTACTTTTCAAGGTTTATTTATTATGTCCAAAAGAAATAAGTATAAAATATGTAAATGAATTTTAATTTGAATAATTTATGTTTAAATATCATAAAAACTTTTTTATAACGACATATTAAATATTTCTGTTACCAAATATTTTTTAGACAACAAAATAAAAGAAACCAAATTAACAAAGTAAAATCATATATATGTATTCGTGTAATTTTTTGAGCATATAATAAACGGTACTAAAAAAAAAAGTTATATCTTTTATAATAATTTATATTTTCATAGTTAATTATTTTTGTAACATAAATTATAATAATTATCTTGAAAAATATAACAATAGCAAACTGACCCTTACTATTACATGATTAGTCCAAAAGTTTGTATAGTAAAATCTAACGAAACAAGAGAGTACATGTCGTGAGTGTCAACGAATTTCTTGTAAATTTAACAAGAATCGTGACATTTATTTCCGAACTCACTTGATTCTATCTTGTGCTAATTTGATAATGTTCCACCGTCTATGCTATTGCCCTGCAAGAAACCCTCTCTACGTACGTTGTTGCTGAAATTCGTAAAGATGCTTCAAACAAAAATAAATTAGAAATTAAAATCTTGTTTCTTTTCCCTATGCGAATTTTCCCATTTGCAGAAACACGAATATGCGGGAATAAAATCATTTATTGGATAAATTTTCAAGAATTAATATGGAAACTTTTCTCGGAGGAATGCACGGGCTACGGAAACTTAATACTCTTGTGTAAATATTTATTTGTAAATGGAATAAAAAAATATCAGCTATATTGGGTGCAAGTACAACCGTGCAAACTTTCAAGCTGAACTCTTCAGTAGTTTCTAATTGTAATATTAGAAAATTTTTCTACGCTTCTATGCGAATTGCAAGGAAATTTTCTCTAGATAAGAGAAAAACTTTTGAGGTGGTTAGGGCAAAGAAGTGTCTTAGGCATGATCCAATATATAGTATTTAAATTTGATCTTATACGTGCGTCTCTATGCTAATGTATGTATTGTGGGCCATTCTTGATCCTATTAATACATGTTATTAATTTTTTTTTTTAAAAAAAATGTCCGCAGCAACAATTGGTTCTTGCCTTTTGGCGTTTTCTTCTGCAAGTCTAATAATTTTTTTTTTTAATAAAAAAATTCTTTTTAGCGTCCAACAAGTACCAACTCCTAAGTCCTTAATTCGGTGGGAGAAGAAATAACAAGTTTATCTTTGGCAAGTCGATATGGTCGGTTTAATATTTTTGCCAGTTGAACTTGAATATTTTAATAGAGTCAATGTCTCAAAAGTACACGCGGTGCTCACAGCCGTACACTGAACTTATATTTTGTAAAGCAGCTTGTCAAAGTGATAGATTAGTATGTGTGGAGAATCCAGTGCCCTTGGTTTCATTAAATATATCCCAGAAAGCTTTTTATAATTTTTTTTTTCATCATGTCCTAAGTTATGAATTATGCCTTTCTTAAAAATAACGTTGAATTTCTTGATAGATATTTAACTATTTTCATCTCAGGGTCAAGTGTTACATGGAATAAGTCTATTAGATAACTAATCTTATAATTTGAAAAATTATTTGTTAATCAATCTCATTGTCTGTTTTGAGTTTGTAAAGAAAATTAAAAAATAGTAACAACACTTAAGACACGTATAACGCTTGAGAAATGTGACATGTATGGACAGATTTGAGAAAGTACTACATGGTATGACTTAATTACACATGATGGGCGGATTAGTGTACTAGTGTTGCACGAGTGATGCAGAGCAAAAGGGCCCTTATTTTGTTTTTTTATAATTTTTTTTTCTCAAGCACTGGGCTTTTCTCCTGTCAAGTCCAACACCTTTTTTTTTTCTTTTTTTTTTTTTTTTGAGGAGTCAAGTCCAACTCGGGCTGCCAAAACAGATAATTAAGTTGTATTGTATTAATTTCGTATTGTATTAAATTTAAATAAATTTAAATATATTATATTTAATAATTATATTAAAATATTAAAATATTAAAATTTAAACATCACATAAAAAAATTAAATTACTTAATAATTCACTTAATATTTATATATTAAATAAAATTTATATCAAATATTTACACACTGTCATTCATATACACACACATATACATACATACATATATAATTTATTAATTTTATAAAATACCCATATTGACTAAAATATTACACATTCATATTATTACCTGTATACTGGTTCAGTCATTTTAGGAACTCCTTTTATAAATTTAATTACCCTGTATACTGTTAACTACGACAATATATCGTTCAAAGCCCAAAAGAAAAAACTTGTATTTCCTTTTATTGAAAAGCCCAAGACAAGAAATTTAAATATTATCAAAGCCACTTCTGTTTATCAAAATCAAATTAATGTTTTACTAAAAACAAAACAAAATAATTTTGTTTGTCTACAGAAAGATTTGAGTTTACAAAGAATTGAAAAATAATTACAAAGTAATTTTATAAAGAAAAAGATTTTCGATTTCAAAAACTTAATTGAAAAAGAGATCTGTGCTGATCTTTCATCTGTTTTTTGGGAAAGAAAGCAGCATATGATAGATTTACCGTATGAGCCCAATTTTGATGAAAGACAAATTCCTACTAAGGTTAGACCCATTCAGATAAATATGGACTTAGAACAACACTGTAGGAATGAGATTAAAGACTTAAAGTCTAAGGGCCTAATCGTGAAATCAAGGTCTCCGTGGTCTTGTGTCGTTTTCTATGTCAATAAAAATTCTGAGATAGAAAGAGAAACACCTCGATTGGTGATCAATTATAAGCCTTTAAACAAAGTCTTAAAATGGATTAGGTACCCTATACCTAACAAAAAAGATTTGCTTCAAAAACTCCATTCTGCTTTCATATTTTCAAAATTTGATATGAAATTAGATTTTTGGCAAATTCAGATCCATCCAAAAGATAGGTATAAAACTTCTTTTACTGTTCCTTTTGGACAGTATGAGTGGACTGTTATGCCATTCAATTTAAAGAATTCCCCTTCTGAATTTCAAAGGATTATGAATGACATCTATAATCCTTATTCAGAATTTTGTTTAGTATATATAGATGATGTGTTGATCTTTTCTAACACAATTGATCAACATTTCAAATATTTAAAGACTTTTTACTATATAACTAGGAAAGTTGGTTTAGTTATTTCTAGTTCAAAGATATTTTTGTTCCAAACAAAGATTCGGTTCCTTGGTCATTATATCTCCAAAGGAACAATTACCCCTACTGAGAGATCTCTTGCATTTGCCGACAAGTTTCCTGATCGAATACTTGATAAAACACAAATGCAAAGATTTCTTGGTAGCCTAAATTATGTTCTAGACTTTTGTCCTAACATCAATAGGATTTTCGAAACCCTTACATGATAGGTTAAAGAAAAATTCTAGTGAATGGACTGAAGAACACACCAAAGCAATCAGACTAATAAAACAGTCTGTTAAGAGCATACCATATTTGCATTTAGCAAAACCCTGCATTACCTAAGGTAGTCGAGACTGATGCCTCTGACCTAGGATATGGTGGTATATTAAAGCAAGTAAACAATGGTAGAGAATAAATAGCACAGTATGTGTCTGCACACTAGAATGAGTGTCAAAGAAATTACTCTACTATTAAAAAAGAAATTTTATCCATTGTTTTATACATTACAAAGTTTTAAAGTGATTTATTAAATCAAAAATTTTTACTTAGAATTGATTGTAAAGCTGCATAACATGTTTTAGAAAAGGATGTTCAAAATATTGTATCTAAACAGATTTTTGCAAGATGGCAAGTAATTTTAAGTGTTTTTGATTTTGAAATTGAATTTATCAAAGGTGACAGAAATTCTGTTCCAGATTTTCTAACGAGAGAATTTCTCCAAAACAGATAAATGCTACCTAAAAAGAAAGATAAAGGTAAAGGAATCCTCAATGACCCTCAGCCTCAAACACCTAAAGTCCAAACTCCTCCTAAAGAAAAGTTATTGTCCTCAGCAATGCCTATAAAGTCATGGATCGATATGGTCCAAGAAGAAGAAACAGAGTCTAAAGCCCTTGCAGCATAGGAACAGGTAAAAGAATGGATGTCATCCATTTCTAAATCCCCTGAACTTATGTTAGCATTACAAAGTATTTCTCAAGTCAAGCCCCTTTCTCAATTTCCCGATAAAGAGAAATCTATTTCTAAAGAAAAATCTCCCTCCAAAGAAATTTCAAAAATTTCATCCTCTAAAGAAATCATTTTTGCTAAAAGTTTTTTTTCTTCAGTTGTGCTTTCACTACAGAAGGTTTTAAAGAAATAAGATTGGATTAATAAAGCCTATCGACAAAATGTTTTAGTCGTTGAAGATGGGTTTTATCACTCTGATCCTTTTCAAAGTCTCTTAAAGATTTTCCCGAAGGGTTAGTTTTTCAAATCATGGGATTTAATAAAACCCCAATCCTTCTATCAAGCTATCCTTGAGTTCACTGAATCAGTGAAATTCAAGCATTTTTATCTTTCTAAAGATCATAAAGAACCGGCCTATTCTACGGCCACGATTATTAAAGTCATGAGTCCAAAACAATGGGGTGAACCACTCCATAAGTCCAAAGACTTTCCCGCCAAATTCCAAAATTGTTTGAGCCACTGCCAATCCTTTTCCTATTGAGATTACCAGCAAGTCTAGTTCAACACATTTTTTATCCAAAACCCGAAGAACTCCCATTCTTGGTTATTCTTCTTCAATTCAAAGTTAACAGTTCAAAGGCTTTCAAATTGGTTTCACTAGTGGTGGGATTATTTTGGGCCAAGCTCAGAAATATTAACCCCTAACGCTGTAAACTGTTTAAACTTATTCAAAACTCATTACAAACCCTTAGACTTAGAAAAAAAAGTTCTCTCCTTTTTTTTTGTTTCTGTATAAATTTTTCCTTCCTTGGGTCTAGATGTGGAGTCTTCAATTCCATACCCATGAAGCCCAAATCTTTCTACAAAGAACCTTTAAAATCAAATGGTGGTCAAAATTTGATGAACAGTCAAAATTGACTGAAACCATCGTTCAAAAATGGCTTTCTTTAAAAGGATATCTCACTCTTACTATTGAAGAAACCAAGGCCCAGTCTACATTCCTCACTCAAAAATCTAAAGCCCAATCACTATTGGTCTCGGTCAAATCTGAAGAGGAATATTTTAAAGTTATAGAACAGCTCCTCGCTTTAAGGTCAGAGCTTTCGGCATGTGACTCCTCAGAAAGTGAAGACGAAGATGCTTCTTTTGACATTTTTCCACCTGTAAAGTATTGTAAATAATCATGCTTGTAATTATGATATTTAAAAAAAAAAGAGAGTAAGTAAAGGTTATTTACTTTTTCTGTATATTTTCCCGTAATTATTATATTTCGGATGTAATTATTTTCTTTTTGTCATTTGTCGTTTTTGGATGATTTCTCCCTTCACTTACTATTTCCTTTACGGGAAAAAAGCTGTGGGGACAAGATTCCATTTTCTTTTCTTTTTGGGTCCTACAAAGACTTTGAAGACTTAAAGCAAAGATGCTGTCTTCACTCATGGGATTCCCAGAGTTCACGACGCCAAATGCGAACCTACCCACGTGAAGACTTTATCATTTATAATTATTTCTTTTGTAAAGCATCGAGTCTTTAGCTATATAGTTGCCATTAGCCTTCATTAGAAGGGATTCGCCTCATTCTCCTTCTCTCTCAATTTCTCTCATTCTCCAGGTTTTGGAAAATGAACTGAAGTCATTTGAAGGAAATTATTCCTGACTTTTGATTTCAAAACCTTTCTTCTTCTTATTCTTCTTCTTATAAAGATTTAAAGTATATTGAAATTGAATGTAAGCATTTAATTTTAATTTTATTTAAAGCATTCGTCTTAAGATTTGTATCTATTTTACTTAAAAGCATAGATCTTAAGGTTGTATGTTTTAAATTTTTAAAGTTTTAAAGATTATTTGTATGAGAAGCAAACTGATCTGTATCAGCTCTGCCGTAACAATTGCTACTTAGCCTCTGAGGCAAAGAGACTGGATCTCTGTCCTCAGTTGTATCTTCTCTTCTCCCCCCTCACTCAGAGCACCCTTTCTGGGAACCGGATTGAGTACTGTGTTTACTTAGAAAGCCAACCCTAATGCATGTTTATTTCTGCAAACCCCTGTTGCTAGGCTTGCTTAAATTAACTGATTTTAAAGAAAATAATATTTTAAAGAATTTAATTGATATATTGACTGGAAACTATGACGTGCGGGCTGATAATTGTTTGGTCGGTTAAACCCGAACTTGGGCCCTAAGGCAGAACCTGATTCTGCATTGACCAGGTAGAACAACGCCACGTACCAATAATTTTAAAGACTATTAGATTCTTAGAATAAGAATCATTTCCTTTAAAGCCTAGAGTAATTTCAAAGCATTCACACACCTTCCCATGATCACTGGTCTTATTTGGTATCAGAGGCAATGAGAAGTATGTGTAATATAGGGAAAAGGAATTCGTGTAATTTTAATTCTCTAGATTAATTTCTGTGTGTGTGGTGAATTCTTTACCGGTAGTAGGACCTGTTTAATCGGTACATCGACTGGAAATCAGGACGTGCGGGCTGATAGTTGTTCGATCGGTTAAACCCGAACTTGGGCCCTAAGGCAGAACTTGATTTTGCATCGACCAGGTAGAACAATGCCACGTACCAATAATTTTAAATACTATTTGATTCTTAGAATAAGAATTATTCCCTTTAAAGCCTAGAGTAATTCTAAAGCATTTACACACCTTCTCACGATCACTGATCTTATTTGAATTAATATATATACATATATATATTACATATCGATATTATAAAAATATATACGTCTACTAATATTTTATATATCTATACAGTTGAAACTTAAAATGCATATAAAATTTTATAAATAAAACATTGTACTTATATTCGTCTTTTTAAAAAATAAAAGAGATAATCATATTTAATATTTGAGTTTTAATGACAAACATCTGTAAATTATTTTAAAATAAAAAATATGATCGTGTCATTTATCGGGTAAATGGGTTAAGAACTTTAATTCAACATGACACAAAAAAATTGTGTCAAGTCAAAGTTGACCCATTTAATGATTATGTTAAACTCGATAATTCATACCTATTTATTCGTATCGTGTTCGTATTGAATGATTAGTTTGGATAACTCTAAATCCAACACTTTAAATTCCCTATTTACCTCAACATGATGTACTTATTAAAAAAAATATTCTTTTATTATACCAGAAAATTTTAGAAATTTTAAATTATTTTTTATTACATAATTTTCATGTTCATAATTTTAAAATGTAATATATTTCCTAAAAATTATTCTTTTAATTAAATTTAAAAACAAATAAAAATTATAAAATAGTGTAAGTACAAAATTTATCAAAATAATATTTTATTTAGAAGTTAAATTAATTTTTTGTCAAATTGAAAATAAATTAATTAATTTTAATGAGAAGGAGATTATAAAAAATTTAAAAAGACATGCCAAAAGAACTATTCCTCTGGAAGGTGCGATTCAGAAAGTCCGATACTTTTGATTCCTTCACAGGTAGGACGGGTGAAAAGGACGAAAGATGGGTCCCCATAAGTAGGCACCCATATGTTTTGGACTTCTGGGCTGCCACTTGGCACCGACTAATAATTAAGGCAACGACAATAATAGCACGGGGCCTCTTAGCCCCTAGGTCGAGGCAAAATCAAATCAAGAACGAAACACTTAAATAATGTTGTGTCAAATTATCAATTATATACATTTATTCAGCGTTTAGTAAGTGAGAATTAAAATGAATTAAAAATAAAATAAAAAATAAGATAAAATTAAAATTAAAAAATAAAAATAAAAATAAAAA
Source organism: Aegle marmelos (assembly GCA_030449875.1). Lineage (NCBI taxonomy): Eukaryota > Viridiplantae > Streptophyta > Magnoliopsida > Sapindales > Rutaceae > Aegle > Aegle marmelos. The sequence goes on from JASUUL010000093.1 coordinate 5,641,349, forward strand.
TTTTTACTTCAATTATCAAAATCAGAATTAGAATAAATTAGATGATATTATATTATTAATAAATTTTTTAATAATAATAATTATTATTATTATCATTATTAATAATTATTTTTTAATATAATAATTAATTATATTCATATATTATTAATATATTAATTAATTATAATTTATCATTAATAATAATAATAAATAATTAAAAATAATAATTTATTTTCAAAATAATAATAATAATAATAATAATAATAATAATAATCAAAATTCTAAATAATCGTTATTAAAAAAATAATTCATTTCTAAAAAAAACCAAAATCAGAATCGTCATCGTCATCAACTACATTGGCAACAACAAATATTCATCCCCAGCATCTCATCATCATCAGACCAAAACCATGACCATTGGAGACGAAATCGATGGCAAAATGGAGACAAAATGAAATCAAGACATCCCACGGATACGAAATCAACAACCAGCTATCGTCCACGGTCGACGGACCAACGACGACGAAGAAGATGGTGAATGATTTCAGCCGCGATGGTGATAAAAGCCCCTGCAATGGCATTCAACTGGTGCTAGAAGATTTAGGTTTTAGGATTTTTTTTGCTATTTATATATATTTTATTTGAATTAAGGATATTTTTAAAATAATAAAAAATTAATAGGGATAAAATAAAAAATTTAAAAAATGAGAGTCTAATTCCCAAACCCCATGAGAATAAGATTCCCATTAATTCATGATTCTGAAATTATCATGAGACCCGCCAAAATGAATTCCACTCCTCTTATTTTGCTAAGTAAACATGAGTTTCATTCGAAATTCTCATTCTTGAATCCACCAAGTAAACATAATCTTAGATTATTTTATTATAAAAACATTACAATATTTTTAAAATTTATTATTCATTCACCATAAATTTATTATCCATATCGTCCATCCACGTAATTGTTAGCTTTTATAGAAATTGATGACATCACAATAATAATTTAGATGCTTAACATCTAAATAAAAAATAAAAAAAATTATCTAACACCCACTTTAAATTTATCGTATTATAAATAATATTATAAATATTTAAATTTATTTAATTTTTCACCTTAAGTTTGTATTTGTATCAACTATCAACTAAAATGTTTACTGCTATTTATAATTAAATTAATAACATCAAAATAATAACTTAGACATTTAACATACTACTTATAAAATAAATTCCTTAAGTTTGACTTTATAGTTCAATAAAGATAAATTTTTCTGATTAATTATCGAGCAAAGTGAAATAAAAAAAAGTCTTGAATTCAATGGTGAAGTGGTATCTTTTTTTAAATATTATAAAATATTACAACGATGTTAACGTTTTGGTGGACAATACAAACTTAAAACAGAAAATTAAATAAATTTAAGTTTTTATAATATTTTTTATATTAAATAATAAAAGATATATAATTAATAATTTCTTGATATCTTTTTTACATTAAATTAGGTTTTAAGAGTAAAAAGATAAATTTATTGTAATTCTTTAATTTTCTAAAAGAAACTGATGATTTGATGGATGAATGATACTATTGAAAATGTTGTAGGAAACAGCTCTATTATCAGGAAAATTTGAGATTATATCCTTGAAAATTTCTCTAATTTTAATTTGACCTATTCATTTTACCGGATAATGCACAGTTTTTGTTTTGAAGGCATATATTCTTGACTCTTCGGATGGAATTGCTGCATGGAACTTTTCAAATACGTATTTGGATTTTTTCCTCCCCCCCACCCCCCCCCCCCTTCCCTTTCGGCAGAGGGGGTTCAGTTTTACTCTTTCAATTGTAAAGATTTCCGGTTACTTTGATCTAATAAACACAAGACCGAGTATTGATCCAGGACTAAGCTGCAGTGCACATTAATTGATACTTCATGAGCAGGTGCGCACACTTGACTCTACTCCGATGCTAACATTTTCAGTAACCTTCAATTTCAGTGGCTAGTTAATTTCTCTGGAAGCTTTGTCCATGTCTGACTGATTATAGTTCAGCAAAAAGAAAGAAATTACCCCAGAAAAAAAAAAAAAGAAAAAAATCGTACCCACTTAGGAGCAGAATAACTGAGTTCGAGCTGACTACTTACAGATAGCTAGCTCGACTGCGAATGACCACAAATTAAATGAATTAAGATCCTCACCAGAAAGTGAAGAAAGTGAACAGGCACATGCGACACGACAGGAAACGAGTGGGTAGCTAGTTTTAAAGTGATATCAGAGAGAGAGTATGGAAATCATGTTCATCAGATGGTGTGGGCGTCAACGTTACCCGCTCGCAAACAAGCCGAAGTGCCCGTTGCCATCTGCTGCCATGCCTATTATTACTGCTAGCAGCTGGTCCTGAATCAAAAGCAATCTGACCCAGTTGAAATACAAAGAACCTGGACGCATATACCACGTCAATGTAGGCTTGGCGCACGAGCCTGAAGCTGAAGCAGAATTTCAGCACTAACGGGCATACCAAGCCGGCGAGTATCGCCGGACTTATGCTATGAGACGTCGCTGCTGACGACAACAGTTTGAGCTTGGCCAGCGCCACCATGTGCGGCCCCATTTAGAAGTCACGCCTTTTTAATTATGAATCAGCAGGAGATTTCTGACGAAAATTTGCTTTTCGGTTTTAGTAATTTACAAAAGCAGATCGAGCATGCTCATCTTTGTGTTCAAGCGACCGGTGTATTAGAACATCATCGGAATATATCTATATATAATTAGGGTTTTGAGGCTGTTCAAGCTTTATCTTGCTTTGGCACATATACTTTTATATCCCAACTATCTCATTCATGGTAATTTGACGAAAATAACCCACGTGATGACAAGAGTATTATATATGTCGCTCGCGATGATGTAGGGGTTAATTGATTAAGTGTTTATACATATGTAAGTAAAATTTTGATTTCGCATAAATTAGACAGATAGCGTATCATCAGAAACGTTTCTCACAATATAGTTCTTTTTGGGAGAGAGAGAGAGGAGGGGAGAAAAAAATAAAAGGTAAGAAAAAACAATATGCGGAAAGTCATTCTTGATCGCTGCAAGGTTATAAAGGGTAATTAAAAGTAATGTTCAGCGCTGTCCTGTAATTTAGCCTGGAAGAGAGCACCTTTTGTTTCGTTGAACATCTAATCCAACTTTTGCAAGTGTCGTAGTAGGTTCATACATTCACGAGCGACCCCAGTCGGGAGTAAATAGAAACTTCGTGACGTGGTACAGGATAATTGGTTTATCTGCAACTCAATCAGGTTAAAGGAAACAGCGGGCAGTCTCTGGGGTCGAGCGGAAACTGCCGGGAAGTTTCGTACCCTTTGTCATTTGCAAAGGGTTAGCTTTCTATTTTTTGCTGTTTGACAATGACCAAATTGAAGATAGCACTAATTACAGCAATTTCAATAACCACAATGATAATGAAAGCCACCATACCGCGCACGTCGTGATTCATGATCTGGGATCCATTGGCCCGTTTCTGTTTATGTTACTAAAGCACTCATCGACATGAAGGGATGTAGATTTTTCATTTATGATGTAGCCCATACATACGACACTGGCTAGCTCATAAATCAATTGGAATTTTTTTAAATAATTTTATTATAAATTTGGACTCTCACTTAATACAAAGAGAGATTTATTTCACTCCAAATGTAGGGTATATCCTACTAAGAAAAAAGTCGAGTTCCAATGAATATTATATGCGTATCCCATCGGCCGTTAAAAAAAAAAAAAAAGAGAAGAAAAAAGAAAAAAGAAAAAAGAAAAAAGAATGATCTATTTCGAAGTCATGGGAGGTCATCGGTCGGGTTAGCTCTTAATCCATCCAATCAGCTTACAGTTGGCTGTGCAGATTTGCTGCATTTTCAAAATTTTTAATATCTTATATATCTCTTATTATATAACATTTTTATGTCTAGGAAATACAAACGAGAAATTCACAAACATAAAGCTTGTTCGCGAAAGCAATAATTGCAAAAATTCACTAATTCAGTCTCGCTTTCATTCTCATAGTCCAAAGAGATATCCCATTAGCATTTAGCAATATCCAGACAACAAAGTGTCAAAAAGAAGAAAAGCAAAAGTATTAGCATTCGCCCCTCCACTCTCCAGTGAGTGCTTTGGAGGTCTCAGTGCGTTATGGTTTTGTGTTCATTTCCCAACCCCACTTGAAGCCAAAGTAAGATTAGATTGCATTAGTTCTGTAACATGAGTAATTATACAAGTACAGCCACGAATAATTTCACCAAGCTACCTTCAGCATGAGGCGAATCCCTATCAATAACAGGCAGGAACAGTGGGGTCCGTAGGGAATAATAATAATTTAGTTGAATCTTATTATTTATACTTTTCAATCAACAAATCATATCGTGCAACATCTTTCCGTGGAAATCGTGACTCTATAACCATCTCTAGTAAGCTAAAATTATTTTTTTTCAATTTTCATCGGTTATACCAACCACTACCCAAACTGGATCTAATGGGCCATATGGGTTACAACTTCTTGGGCCAAACTAAAACTTTAATAATATCCTCTCCTACCGAATCCTCTCTTCCAATCCTTAATTTTATATTCCAATACGAAGTAGATTTTCCTTGCATTTTAGATGCCATCCTCACTGATACATACTACTTTGTTCCAGTCTTTCATCAGAATAACTTTTAGATGCCATCGCCACTGTGCATTTTACTTTGTTGTGTCTTTTATCAGAACACGACTCAGGAGTCAGGACAACTTGAATATATATAACTTTAACATCCTAATTTGAGAAACTGTAAATTAAATAGAAATATAATTTTTGGATAATAATTTTGGTAAAAATACTAAATTTATTCTGATTTTTTTTTTTAATGAGAGTGTCGAATAAAATAGATATATTTTCTAGTGCTGCTACCCAGCAACGACACTCAGAATGAAAAGGACTTTTTTAACTTTCGAAAATGTCATAGATCGTTCGATCTCAATGAATACACAAAGCTTGCTCCTCATCGTGTCATTTAGAAGTATAAAAAGAGAAAGATAAAAAAAAGATTTCTTTAACCAAAAAAAAAAAAGAACTGAAGAAAAAAAAGAACATGAAAATTAGTGATGAACGAGCACTCAGTATGAGTAGGAGGTTTGGTATTCGTCATTTAATTTTATCTGACGATTTATAACTTATCATCATCATGCGCGCACCACCAACGAAAATAAAATAGACAGTTATTAAAATTAAAAATTAAAATTAAAAGAAGAAATGAAACCATCAGAAACATTGGATCAATGCATCAGTATAGACACGAAGTGTCTCAGACGACCGTCGTGAGAAATTTGAATCCAATCTCATCACCTGATTTGGAACATATAATCTTCAATCCAAGACACACGAAGTCAACATAAAGAGTTATTTTAATTTTCAAATGAAATTCTTCTCGCCCAACAATGAAACTGCAGTCACCGCGCTGGATGTTTGGGGGTGATGGTCATAGATATATATATGTGTGTGGATGGGTTTACTGAGATTTGTACATTTGGAACCCTAGAATAGAACGGTGACGTTTTTCCTTAAGCAAACTTTCTGGCTTCGACAGGCCCAAAGGGGCTAAATGGGCTTCAATAGCATCCATGCGATGGGAGTTGAGCTTTTGATTCCCTTCAAAGCTCGTTTACTATGTTTACGATTTTATCCTGATTGGATATTACAGTAATAGAAAAAAGACTTACAATTAAACTCGTGCACCCGATAAACGATGCGTATTCCAAACAGGATGTAATAGAAAAAGACTTACAATTACAGTAATAGAAAAAAACAGGATTTGATAGGGATTTTAACTAGGGTGCAGAAGCACAACTCGTGCCACGAGCTTGCCCTAAGCCCATTGCTTTTTCGTGCGTTTGAGACATCGTATTATATTATATTATATTATTTTAATATAAATATTTATATTATATTATTTTAATATAAATATTTATATTATATTATTTTAATATAAATATTTATATTATATTATATTAACACTGTATTATAATAATATTGTATAAAATTTAATGTTATATCGTATTGTATTAATTTGTTATAGTTAACTTAAATTATATATTTAAAAAATAATATTTATGAATACCTATGACAATATTAAATACTAAAGCCTTAAATTTTAAAAATTAATATTATTTTTTAATATAAATGTAAAAAAATATTTTTTTCATAAAAATTGAAACTTTAAACTTTATATTTTCTCCAACATAACATTTTTTTATTATTTTCTAAATATATAACATTTGAAATAAAGATCAAAGCAAGTAATTTATTACCCGTTGAGGATTAAGGTTGCACAGTTATGTTTTAAAAGTTATAGTATTAAAGTATTTATTAAACATTAGCTGCGGTAACTTAAAAGTTATGTTGATATTTTTTTTATTTATTTGATGGAAAACTTATTATATCTTTAATAATTTTATCAAAATTATTATTTAAACGTTACATTTACTATATAATATTGACATTTATTTTATAATTATAACATTTTTTTCCTGAAACAATTGTACCTTCAAAGCGACAACACCTCAATCTCACACAGAACTTTAATCAAATAATCTCTAAATAATATCATAATATAATGATATTTTATATTATTATTTTTATTGGTATTAATTTTAAATTAATATCATTCAAATTTGTTCACATATGAATATTTATTATTAATTATATTAAATTGTTAAACAATAATCAATTTTTATATATTAATTACTATGATATAACTAAATAATGTAATATTATGTAATATTTTTTATATATTATTTAAATACTTATTGTTAGTTATACTAACTTATTAAATATTAATCAATTTTATATATTAGTTATTATATAATCAAATAATAAATTATTTAGTTATATTTTAATATAATAGAATTAAAATATGAATCATAAATTACAAATTTGTATTAATGATTATGATGTAAAAATAAAAAAATAAAAATTAATATTATATAGTATTAAATTAAATTAAAAGTTGTATTTTTTTATTATTAAAAAAAGCTAAAGCAAAAAAAGAAAAAAAAAAGAAGAAGAAGGAGAAGAAAAGCAAAAGCAAAATGTTAATACGACAGTTGCCGCATTGCCACACCGTCTTAATCCCTTACATTTTTTTTTTTTCCAGGTGTAATGTTGGCATTAAGTTAATGCGAACAGTCTTTTAATACCTATAATCCTATGTTTTAAACAAACCCTTTATGTTGAAGAAGTATTAATTCGATGGACTTTTCTCTTAACATTGTACCTAAAAGATAAGAGTGGTGCCATTAGCACACCTCCGTCAACCTTATAATTGCAATAATCTCATAAACCCAAATTATTTCCTCTCTCCAAAAACTCTTTACACCCACACTCAAACCCATGCTTGTTTTTAAATCCAATAAGAATTCTTAACGTTATAAGTCAAGTCCTTTAGGAAAGACTTTAATGTTATGCAATGCAGTCTCGTGTTTAGCTACAATAATTATTGCATTAGTTTATTTATTTATTTAATATAATAATAAATACAAATAACTTTGTAATTTAAAATAAATGACATAATATTAATTTTATGTTCTTTTATTTTTACATTATAATTAATAATTTTTTAATTTATTGTTCAATAATATTATAATTTTTATTTTAATTATATTGAAGATATAATTAAATAATATACTATTTAATTATATTATAATAATTAATGTTTAGAAAATTTTATTATTATCTAATACATTAATATAACTAATAATAAATAATTTTTTAAAATATAACATATATTGCAGTCCATATTGTACCAAAGATGATGTTGTATTACAGCTTAATATATCCTAATGCAAAATGTCACAATGCAATACAACTAATGCAACATAATATAGTGTACTAAACACACCTAAGGCAACTATTCTTATTTACTTAGTGAATTTTTTTCCTTTCTTAATTCGTAAGGAGAGAATAATATGACATGCACGTTGGAGTTAGAAATTACAGATCATATCTCATTCCTTTAAAAAAACATCCAATTTAGTTACACAATCTAATTAAAGAGTTCGTTAATTTAACAAATAGAACAAAACACATCTCAATACATAATTAGAAAAAGAGTTCATTAGTTAATTAGTTTAAAAAGCTACGATTCATAACCCAATATTAAAAAAAACTACTATAATATTAAATGATAGGGTCGGACTGCGTCGGGTCACATAAAACTCGAGCCTTAACCTAAATTTAATTGGACTTTTATTTTTTTAACTTGAGCCTTGTTTTTAACCCTTAAATTCAAGTCAAAACCCTAAAAATTAAAGTCGGGTTAATCAGGTCGAAAATAGGGCTGAATTTTTTTGTCATCCTAGTGATGCATTTTGAGGTGGACAGGGTTAGTGTAATTTTATTTAAAATGATCAAATTGAAAGTAAATATCATGTGAGTGGCTTGAATCATTTTGGAGCATCAAACACACACTTCATTTGTTGTCTATGGAAAAGGATTAGTGCTGTCTCTCTATGTGTTCTATGAAAGTAAAAAGTCTTCTGATTTGAACGTATTTCTCTCATTTTTAGAATATAATTTCAGATGAGTTTTAAAAAGATTGCATCAAGACAAGTCCTAATAAATTTTTAATATAATTATTTAGAATATAATCTCGGATATAGAGACTCACATTCTTTTTAATACGAACAATCTTAAATTATACAGTTTAAGAGAGTTGTTTTTAAATGAATTAAAAAATCTTACAGTTTAAGAGAGTAAGAAATTAATTCTCTTAAACCCCACAATATGAAAACATATCCACGTGAAAAAAAAAAATGAGAGCACGTAATCCTTGTGTGTGCATCCACACACACCTGTATATGTATGTATGTAAAATATACAAAACATTACAAAACATTCAACTTTGAACCTTGCATTTACTCATTTTTCACACATGCATACACACATTTTTGTATATGTATATATATGTGTGTGTAAAATGTGCAAAACATTCAGTTTTGAGCTTTGTATTTACTTATTTTCTCCCTTTTTTGAGACAAAGACGAGAAAGAATTTATCTTTTACATATGTACTATTTTAAAATACAAAACTAAACTGAAGAATAGCAGTATATTTGAACTTAAATAAGGATTGGTCCCAAGTGTAATTAGAAGTTAATAATCCCTTTCAATAATATACTCGTGTGACAAAATATTTTAAAAAGTTCATAAGAGCTAGCTGATCCCAAATTCTCAATTCTCTAGGTAGTTGTTTTTGAGGCTCTTCGACTAAGGATGATCCAACAAAGGACACGATAGAACAGAAAGAAGGCGAGCATGACACCAACATTCACCCACCTGGTATCCTTCTCAAGTCCTCTACTCTTCAACACATCGTTTCCCGTCAGCAAACACCTGGAATACTGATCTCCATCAACGTTATTATATTTCTGCCAAGAGAAACACTCGCCCCTCGCACTCCAATATTCATTCGTCAGAAGAGAATCCAGCGGATATCTATAAAGCGATACGTAGTACATGAAAATCCAATACTTTGGTATGTATTCTTTGGGGATGAAGTAGCCTGAGAACAAGAAGAAAGCTCCAAGAACTGTGCATATGAGAGAGTTCCCGGAGATAAAGTCCGGCGAGATTGCACTCAAGAAAAGAACTAGAGAACTCGCCATCAGTACTATAAGCCAAACCACGAATATGAAGAACACGAAAGCCTCGATCGAAGGATTGAGTCCTACTATCCAGTACACAGGAATGGCGAAGAGGAGAGACACCACAAACAAGAAAGGCAAAAACACTATGGTGTTGGCGATCAAGTATGATGATATTCTGTAAGCTTCTCTTGACGCTTCTTTCATTAGGACCCGCCGTTCTTGAAGGTAAATGGGGAGAGCTTCGACCGTTGAGGAAAGCAGAAAGCTCAGACTGAAAGCAAATAGTCCTAATCGCTCTGCAACCCCACTTTCATCTTTTCTTACTCTTACATAAACACTTCCCAATCCGAATCCTCCCACCAGTGCTTGCATTGTTCTTGCCAAGAACAGCTGTTTTGTTCTGTAAATAATCTTCCAAAACCTTGAGCAGAGAACCATAATCTCATACAAAATGAGAAAGCAAGCATGCTGTTGATGCTCGACTCTGCCAACTTTTTCACATGTTAAATCAGTATATTGCTCTGCATCTCCTACCGAGGGCAAGTAATTGTTGTTGGTAGGATATGAATCTTCCAACGCGTGCATAATTTCCATGGCAAATTCGATAGCATTCAGTTGCGTTGGAATTTGGTATCCCAAGTTGTTGATGGTTTCCTCAAGCAATTCGAGGCTGCCATAATGAACAACCGAACCGCGAGAAAGGATTAAGAATTTTGAAATGTATTGAAGAATCCTGTAACTTGGCTGGTGAATCGAAAGCACAACTGTTCTTTGCTTTGCTTTCGCCATGGAAGCAAGAAGCTCAATTACTTGAAGTGCCGACGTGCTGTCCAGGCCTGAAGTTGGCTCATCAAGGAGCAAAATTGAAGGATTGTGAATCATGTCAACTCCAATGGAAACCCTTTTCCGTTCTCCACCAGAGATCCCTCTGTTCTCTTCATCTCCGACAAAACTGCCGGCAACGTGCGTAAGGCCAAGCTCATCCATCAAGCTTTCAACTCTATCTTCTTTCTCCTTATGGCTCATCCCCTTGAGCCTGAAGTGGGCGCTGAACATTAGAGTTTCCTTTACCGTGAGTAGAGGAAGCAAATTATCTTCTTGTGCTACAAAACCACATATCTTCCTCAATTGGGCAGGTCTTTTAATTTGATGGCAGTTGATACTTATGCTCTTTGGATCAAAGCCTTGATCTCTTACTCGCCCTGATATTATCCGAAGAAGGCTAGATTTTCCGGTGCCACTTGGGCCAACAACAGCAAGAATTTCAGAATCCCTGGCCTCAAAAAAGACTGATTTGAGTATGTGAATTGGCACCTTAGGCTTACGTAATACACGAGAAAGTATTGAACTATTTGGTTGAATGGTATACGAAAGGTTTCTTACAGTGACTTTACAGGTTGTTTTTAACTGGTGAGGTAGCAGCAACGGCGACGGTGAAGGTTGGTAGAAAGAAGAGGAAGGGCTGGTGGAATATTCCTCAGGGGAATTGGATGTTGAGAAGAGAACTACCGATTCATCTTCGATACTCGGCCTTGCTTGCTGGAAACAAGACCCCATTTTGGGAGAGTGGGTTAATGCATTGTTGATCAATGAGGCTTTTAATTTATTAGGAAATGTAGAAGACTGAGTAACGGAGGTTGCACCAACAATTAGTTGATTGTGAATATGGTGAGCCATGTTTGGCAGCGTTTGGTGATCCGAGCAAATTGACTAATTCCATGTTCTGAATTTGGATATTTTCTCCAGTACGTAGTCTGCACCTAATCTATTGAATAAATTAACCTCTCATATGTTGCCACGTTGACATATGCTACTGTAAAATGGCTGCATATTCGACCAGTGCATACGTACGGTATTAACGAAACTGGAGGTTCTGCCTTTTGAGCCTCCGAAGCGGTGAACACATAAATTCGTGCTTTGAAATAGCGGTGATATTCTACTCAAATTGGGCTGATGATTCTCGGTTGAGTCGGCACCTAACATCTTCCCAAAACGTTTTCTTATAAATCCCACAATTTATATGCATAACTCTTATTTAAAAGAATGTTACAGAAAAGAACAAAACATTACAAATAAAATTTAATTAGATATTAAACACAATTCTTTTCTAATACCGATTTTTATTGCTATTAAACACAATTCTTTTCTAATAACGATTTTTATTGCTATGTATTTATCATTGTAAAAATTACCTCAAAATTATTTTAATTTTGAAACAATTATTTATACCATTTAAAAATAAGAGGGTTCATGACCTATGAGTGTAAAAGAAAAAAAAAACATTTTAACTTACTGCTAAGTTACACAGACACAGAAGTCTCCAAGTAATTATCTAATATTAAAATATGATAATATATAAAACAAGAGCGAGATGATATATAACAACTTTTTGATTTGCTGTAATTTTTTGTTATTTGTTTTTTCTTTTTAATATGGATTTGTTGTCACTTACAAATGACGTAACTTAACAAGACCTTTAATTTAGTTAAGTTTGTATTCGTCCGTTTATGTAATTTCATTTAGTAATAGAACAATGATAAGGAGCGCGCAGTTCTATAAAGATTTTAAAGGGGTGTGAACAGAACCCCTCCCCTCGATTCCCCCCGGGCACATGCGCAATGGGGCAAAATGAGCTCGCGGGCTGCGTGGAAGCCCATTGAATTTTAATGGTGCCTGATTACGCTTTTTCTGAAATACATTATTGAATTTAGCCCTGTGCAAGTCACCAAAACCCCTAAAACCCCAGAAGATGTAATGCATCTCTCTCTTCTAACATGTTGAATGTCGAAGAACGAACTGAGTTTGCTCTTTCTTTGAGATTCTAAAGACCCAAGAGAGGAAAAAAGAAAAAAAAAAAAAGTCAAAGATGAAGGAAGCAAAGGACGGGCCGCCCAACAGGGAATTGTATGCACTGTTGCATCTTTCACCGGAAGCCTCCGATGAAGAAATCAGAAAAGCTTATCGCCAGTGGGCCCAAGTCTATCACCCTGATAAATATCAAGCTCCTCATGTATGCTTCCTCAATCATTTACCTGCTTTTACTTTTATTTCTATTGTAAATCTGCTTATCCAGCTGCGGCGTCGTTTTCTTTCAAACTAATCGAATTTGACTTTGTTTGTGTTTTATAATATGCTATTTTGCATATCCAAAATTGGTGTGCATTGTGTTTATGAAGACACAATTCTGTTAATAAACCCCCCCCCTGGGCGGAAATTATTCTCATGTCTATTTTCTGTGTTAATCTTAAATGCATTGTTATAAAAGTAGTACGTGCCTCAATTGTTAAACTTGTTGCTCTTTAAGCATGATTAGGATCTTGTTTAACTGTCTGTTATGTATGGCTATTGACTCAGCAATGCCTGGTAATTGAATTTTTAATAGTTAATATGAGTGTGAATTTGGATGGGTTTGTTGATGTTGTGAAAGTGATTAATGAATTTTTGTTAAACCTTCATTTTCAGATGAAGGAAATTGCTACAGAGAACTTTCAGAGGATATGTGAAGCATACGAAATATTATCAGATGAGAATAAGCGGCTAATATATGATATATATGGTATGGAAGGGTTGACTTCTGGGTTGGAACTCGGCCCAAAGCTAAATAAAGTGGAAGAGTTAAAGGAGGAGCTTGAAAGGCTACGGCAGAGGAAGGAACAAGAGAAGGCTTTAGCACATTTTCGTCCTTCTGGGACGATACTGGCCAGCTTGTCTTTGCCACAGTTTCTAGAGGGTGATGGCATAATGAGAGGGTGCTTCCCTTTTTATTTTATTTTATCTTTCATGGTTAATGTATTAATGATTTGTAATACTTCACAAGTTTGGAAAAACTTTCAACTCGAACTCTCAACACTCTCCCACACAATGCACATGTCATGCATGCAGGCGCACTTTCATCTCTCTCTCTTTTTTTCTTTTTTGGGTTGCTCTCTTGTAAATTTTCCAGTAAATGTACTTAATTCCTGTATGCGATCCCCCCCCCCCCCCCCGGGCCCCCCGCTTTATTTCTGATAAATATATGCAGTGATATTTCGATGCTTTGATGTCTCTGTAGTTTTAAGATTTTACTGCCTATTTTATTTGGCCTCATTGTTTAATATCTCCAAATTTCAGGATGGCTATGAGTAGCGAAGTTCAGTCTCAATTATCTAAAGAGAGTATTCTTGCTTTTGGTGGAAATTTGGAAGTAAATGATGATTCTGGTGGTGGAGCTGCTTCAGTTGTGCTTAGGCATCAGTTGTCCTCTGTCTCATCTATAGAATTTATAGCTTCAGCTGGTTTACGGGCACTGATTGGAGTACAAACAACACGGTAGCTCATGTGTTTTGATGTGTCATTTTGACTGTTTGACATATAGTTTGTTCACATTATTCTCTCATTTTTACAGTCACCTATCATCACATTCGACTGCGACAATGGCCGTTGCTATGTCTTTGAGAGATGGATCCCTCAATCTTTCTAATAACTGGACCCGCCAGATCTCCGAAACAACGAATGGGAATGTATGCTACCTTAACTTACCTCATCTGTTAGTTTAATTTTTTCCTCTTTTCACTTGAATATTTTTTCTTCCTCTTTCTACTTGGAACTATTTTACTGGACTAATTTTGAGCAACAAGGACATGAAGAAAATTGTTATGCAGCTTTCTGTGTTTATGGTACACCTTTTTTCTTACATTATGTTGTACACTTAAGGAAGAGATGATATAAGAAAAGGTAAATAAGTCATTGGAAGTTTGACATATTTAGTGTAAACTTAAAATTATGGAAAATTTTTGAACGATGGAAAAGTATGAAATGTTCAGCTTCACATTATTATCTAACTTTCATGGCTTCTAGAGTCTTCAAATTGATTCTTGTTTCTCTTCTTGTTTTCCAGATACAACTGTTGTTGGGTATGGAGTCATCAATTTCTGTTGGGTGGCAAAAGAAAGATGAGAGAATGTCTGCTGCTGGAGAGCTTAAGGTAAACTAATTGCTTCTGTTTAGCATGCAAAACAGTCATTCTCACTGACAGGGTAGAAGAGATATGCTTATCTTTACTGGCTATTTTGTGTGAACTGTCTTGACTGTTTCTTTATTCCTTCCGTTTTGTGCATGTTCCCTGACCATAGATTGGCACAAGTTCTTTTGGGGCATCAGCTCATTACACTCATCGGTTTTCCAAAAAATCCCATGGTCGAATAGCTGGCCGGCTTGGAAGGTATGTGTGCAGAGTCTATTTGTTAGCAGTTGTAATATCATTATTAAATGCATCCCGTTACAACTGATCAGGTGAGCGACTGCGCACCCCTAATCAATCTTCTATATACACATTGAGTAATTTTTCAATAAGGGATCCTTTGCTTTGATACGGTAAGGGATAAGCTTTAATTGGATAAAATTTTTGAGTTGAGTGTATACAGCTCATACTTTTTTCCTATGAATTTTTTGATAAATTTTTCAAAGGATTCCTGTACAAATTACTTAGTAATCTGCCAAATATTTAGCTCCTTGAAAATGCTTGCTCTTGTGATTGAAAATATCATTGTTGCAGCACTGCTCTTGAGCTTGAAGTTGGTGGTGGAAGGAAAATATCTGAATTCAGCACCATCCGTATGCTGTACTCAGTAGGAATTCAGGTAATTACTGCTTATTATGACCAAATACAAATTCACTTTTCATTGGGCTTTGTTCATGCTTTTATACTGCTGGTGTGAAACAAATTCCCGGTTTGTATGACATATATGAACTGGTTCCAGAATTTATTTCTCAGAAAGGGAAAGTTACGTTCTTTGTGATGAATTTTCAATTGGCACTAAGAGTACAAGAGGTTTAGAGGTGCATAATATATGCATGTTGAAATGGATTCCTGAGGGCTATTTATTTTATTTTAGTATATTTCTGACACTGCCATTTCTAAGTATTTTAATATGCTAAGTGGATTTTGGTTGAACTAGTTCTGTTACAGTAAGAGGAAAATGAAGCTAACAGAGGTCTCAGTGTGGCGGTGGGTTTGTCTATCGTCTTGAATCCTTTTTTTTTTTTTTTTAATTGGGTTTTGGGGGGGTGGGGGGGGGGGGGTCGGTTAATGGGTGGGGAGGGGCTCTTAAGGGATAGAAAGTTGCGTGCATGGCCATCTGCGATTGCTAACTCATCATTTGAATGTAAGAAATTATATTGTAACTGATTGCTTCTTTAGCTGTTTCTAATATTCTGTACATCTGGAGATCTTAGACCTTTCTCTATTAACAGGGTATCTTTTGGAAATTTGAGTTGCATCGAGCAGGTCAAAAGTTAGTTGTTCCGGTAAGTAATCTTTTACTTGTTTCATGGATGTCAGTGCCCTTTTCTTAATAGCAATAGGACTGGAATTATGTTGAGGATGGAGAACTTAGCAGAATTTGGGGAATAAATGGCTCTATGTTTTTACTGCAAACTTAGATTCAACTTCGTTGTGCAAGAAAACATTTAGGATGTGATGCTTTTTTTTGCTGATGAATGTTGGAATTTTATGTGGAAAGAGTTCCTGATAGTTTCTCCTTGTTTTGCCTCTTGGGTTTTGATCTGTGCCAACTTTTTGTTGTGTGCAGATTTTGCTTTCCAGGCATTTCAGTTCCTTATTTGCAACGGGAGCATTTATAATTCCAGCATCAGTTTACCTTTTACTTAAGGTTGTAACATTTAGACTCTTATTTGATCTATTAGTGAAACAGTTTGATTTTGATTATTTACTGTTCATTGTCATTTCAGTCAATTTTACCTAAACTGCTTTGAGATATAATACAGTTGAGCATGAAGAGTTTGTTATAGATGCTGCTTTCTGACCTGTTAGGAAAATACATTATGTTTCGGGTGAACATATATGCAATGAAGTATTTTTAGTGTTTATTCTTCAAATTCTGAGTACTTTGGGGTTGGATTTTTATGTTACAATTCTCACCTTTATGTTTTTCATTGTGTGCTTGCAGAAGTTCATCCTCAAACCCTATTACCTGAAGAGGGAAAAGCAGAAAGCACTAGAGAACATGGAAAAAACTTCTGCTCAGGTATGATTATCCATTTGGTAAGGGTATCTGAGGCTTATAGATGCCTTAATCATTACAGAATCTGCAAGAGTCTGATTCATTTTCTTGGTCAATTGTTTTTTTCATAAGGACTGTATCTTACATAATGCACATTAAGAAAAGGTAACAAGTTTTCCATGCTGGACTGGAATTTGTTATAAGTGGATGAACTTTGCTTGTGTGTTCTGAACCCCCAACCTCCCAGTTATTTAAGGGCTTTGCTACTGAGACTACTGTACCTCATCTTTCTGAAGAAATTTGGATTTGATATTTGTTTTTCATCTGGTCATGTTAGTAGGAAATAACAGTGAGGAACCTCTTGCAAATACTGAAGAAGGGGATTATAAGACTTATCCACAAAATGGGAATGATTATTATGTGGTACTTTTTACATGATGGAGATTTGAAGTTTCT
This sequence comes from Aegle marmelos, assembly GCA_030449875.1. Taxonomy (NCBI): domain Eukaryota; kingdom Viridiplantae; phylum Streptophyta; class Magnoliopsida; order Sapindales; family Rutaceae; genus Aegle; species Aegle marmelos. The sequence goes on from JASUUL010000093.1 coordinate 5,658,442, forward strand.
TGGTCCTTATTGGATAATCTGTGTTTCTCACTTAATATGTAGGTTCGGGAAGCAAAGGCGGCAGCACAAAAAGCTCAGCAGTTACTACAAAATGTAGCCAATAGGAAAAGAAATAAGCAATTAGAAATAGGTGGACTGATTATTACCAAAGCAGTTTATGGAGCTCGTAAAGCTTTGACTAAGTTAGGTGAAACAGGAGAATTGGGTGATGAATCAGCTTCACAAGTCTTGGATGTTACATTACCTCTTAATTTCCTAGTAAATGATTCTGGGCAACTCAAGGTATGGCTCTTTCGAGACCTGTTGCTTATATAGTTCTCAAAACATGAATCTGGTTTGATGCTTGCGCTACTCTCTCAAAAGCCATTTGTTATATGTTTTTTACTTTTTGGCTCACAATTTGACTTCACATATTTTGATTGTTCAATCTTTTGGTTTTAGCTTCACGAGGGTGTTAAGAAGTTGGGTATCATGGGTTTCTGTGATTCTTGTCCTGGAGAACCTAAGCAGTTGTATGTGGAGTACACTTACGGTGGCAATAGATATGAGGTAAGACTGCTCTCTGTTGCTCGAGAATAATAATTTTTATGGTTGCTTTTCTGTATTGGGCTAATTTTGCAATTTGAATCAGGTTTTGGTCGATGATTATGAGGAATTGTTTATACCCCAGGAAGCGCACAGAATTTAAATGTAATTCATTGTGTAAGATAAGAGTTGGTTACCTCTTAGGTTTTTTAATGTAGCACATGCCGTTTGAGGCAGTCCACCTTTATCACAACTTTTATTGCGTTTCAGAGTTCAGACTAATATATTCATTTTGTTTTAGGACAGTAAATCCAATAATAGCATTTAAGAAACTGGGTACATTATTCTTTGTGTAATTTTTACGGTGACATAATGAAAAAGCTTTTTTTCTTCTTCTTTTTCTTCTAATGATCGTTTTTAGTCTGTCTCTTGAACGCTGCTAACTTGTAGATTTTATCCCAGTAGATGAGTTTCATCTTCTGTTGTCACGGTTATACCTAGCCATGACACAGTCACCAGCCGTAAACGGATTTCACAAAGTCATGGATTTAAAATTGGAACATTTGAAAGGAAGGGGGGAAGAGAGAGAATCTTAAATGATGATATGATTTTTCTGTCAAGACACGCTCGATAATATAATTTAGCTGCGGCATTGCTCTTGAAGGCTAGCAATAGTAAAAAACGGGAAGCACACATCAATCCTTACATTGCCATTTGATTAATGAACAAACCCTAGCCCAGCATATTAATAGAGGTTCAGAGGTTCAGAATCAACAATCATAAATTACGGGCTCCACACTTCATATGTGAACCGGCAATAATAATATTACTAGAGGAGCTTCCGTGCCGAATATCAATATCAGGAGAAGGTGTGTCGGATGTTGAGCTCCCCGTCCCACGGATCGAATGATGCTTCGACCACGGTAGAAGAACATAAATCAGTTCTTTTGGATCCGTTGAATCCAACTGCTACAGGCTTGGCCATAAGCTTCACTCCTTGCTTCCAATATCTTTTATCTACAGGTATGTCACATGGGCATAATTAAAAATTGAAATGATAATTTTGTTTTCTTCTTATATCCCATAATGATATGGTATTTCATAAAAAAGCTCTGCAATATAATTCAGAAGTGGCTTGCTTCTATTGAACCAGTTTTTAAGTGAATTGAAAATATACCAGGTCCTGTTGATATGATGATGGAATTCTCTGAATCCATTACCCAATCAATCCATAAGGCAAATCCGTGACATAACCCAGGCTCCGTAAATTCAACCTGCTAATTTATTAAGCAAAGTTTCGTTAAATCTAGACAAAAGTATAATTCGAATCATAACAGTATTCTAATCTATTCATTACTAATATGACTTGTAGTTACTAGGTGGTTTGAACATAACATTAAAATATATTTCGCATCATATATTTAGGTAATTGGTAGCTGCGAGATCAGTACCCACACTATTCGTATAACCCGACAATCAAATTCTAGCACGTTCAAGACTAACAACATTCTAATTACAAGGTGCATACCTGGATTTTTCCTTGAGATGGACTTATTGGTTTTGAGAAATCAAACTCCATTACAGTAAAGACCTTTGTGAGTTTCTGAAAATGTCCGATATGGTTGCATCAGCACTGTGGAATGCAATTTTAATTTATTTTTTCTTCTAAAACAAAACCTTATTTTTTGTTTAAGTTTCTGTCAATTTTTTCAATTACCTTAATCTCTCCACATTGCCAAGTAAAGAAAGGCAGACAAGGACCCTCCTTTGGAGCCGGTAAATCACCACATGCTCCTAAGGTGGTATTTACAACTGTGTGGTCAAAGCCTTCGATCTTACTTAAGCTGTGACGACTGTTCCAAAGATCCTGTTGAAAGGTTGAAATCATAACTTGATGCACATGATTAATCACATATGACCTTGTTCATGCCGAAAACATACACTAACAATTACACGTGAGTGTGTGCACATGTTTGCGTGTAGCAAAACTAAAATTCTTGTGTGATGAGGATAAAATTTACCTGACAAAAAATGGCACAGGCCTTCAATATTCCTTTAAAAGGCATTATAATCACTTCTCTTGAAAGGACAGGATCAAGCTCAGACCGTTCTTTCCTTACAAAAATAAAAAAAATAATAATAATAAACACCATTACATAAATTTCTTGCATACAGAGTATTTTTAAGAATAATAAATTAGATATGCACCACCACAATGCAGGCTCCCTTTCTTAACTATAAACAATGAGACCAACAATTTATTTATCAGTTATGAAACATGTCATTAAATGTAGTTGAGGAGCATGTAAAGTAGACATGTGAACAAGGTCTAAACCAATATTGCAGTAATGTCCTTTTTTTTGGGGGGGGGGGGGGGATTTTATAAGAAACTAAGAATTATCCAAAATGGAAATCAATTTGTGTTACACACCAAAACCGCAGGTTCTGCCATGGAAGCCTGCCATCATTTCCAAAATAATATGGTTCTCCAATTAACAGGTCAACCTGTGGATAGAACAAGCATTCCAAATTGTTACATTCTGTCAAAAGGTGGAGAGAATACTGAACGAAAATTTAAAGGAAAGGCTCAATGACAAGAAGTACAATTCATATCACACACCCAAAATGCCATGGTGCTGCTCTCAATTAATAGGACTAGGATAACACATATGCCCAAAGTATTCTACTAAGCTTTGGAATTTCAAAATCACCTATTTAGTCTGATGGTAAAAAAGGACTCATGGACTAGCTGCTTAGATCAGCATAGGGTGTCCACAAAAAGGATGCACAAAAAATAATTGTTTCACATGGACCAATTTTTCAACAGATACATGGAAGCAAAGCAGTGCAGTATTTCAAATTTATGACAGCTGTAGACAGTCTGAGTGGAGACAATTACCTTCTTTTGTTGAGTATCATCAATAGTCAAGCCTTTTTTCCTCTTTTGAAGAACTTCCACACGATCTATTGAGAAACAATTTGCATCAGCAACAGTGTGCAAATATTGGGCTCCCTTGTCCCCTAGACCCGGTAACAATGATAGAACTTGTGCTGTTTTTGAAAGATGAGCAACACAAATTGTTAAGAAAATACTGTCATCCGCAACAACACAGAACGGTTGAACTCTTCGCTGCAACTGCAAAGAATACAACTGCAAAGAATACAGTTCATGTAAAAAATTAGTAAATGCGTATATTCAAACTCTGGGGAAAAGCAGAAAAGATGGTCTCAACAATCAGGTTGATGACTGATGGTACGTGCTTCATACTGAGTAAACATGATACATGGCATGTCTAAAACGGGAGCTGAGAAGCAAAATATCCCAGCAAGTATATGAAGATTCTCTCGTCTGTTTCACAAGGCTGAGCTATAATTCAGGTTTCTAAGACAGCAAACACTTTTGTCACTCAAGAATTGTCAAACCTCCGGATTTTGTTTCAAAGTTCTCTTTCTCTGACATATATCTCTAAGGGAAGCTATATAATCAACCCAATCAGTTACAGCCTAAAAAAGTGTCCGGTTCAAAATTAGTCAAGCTAATTCATTCGACATTGGCCAAATGGAAAGGAAACTATGAGAATCAGCTTTTTTAATTCCACATCATCACTTTCCAAATAAACATTATCATAAGCTAGTTACTCTGTGCAATGTCGTATAGCTTTATAATTTGATGCTGTGTCTTATGATTATTAGGTACTCGTTCTTTCATGCTAGATCCAATAGGTATGAATGTTTATACACATCCTAACTGTGTATTTCCCTGAAAGAAAAAGAAAAGATATTCTAATGGTTCTCTTCCAACTTCCCTTTCTGGTTCGATCTGGGGAAACAGTCAAAACATAATGAAAATAGATTTCATAAGCTCAGTTATTGATGCTCAATTTCCTTCAGTAATTCTTTACTGTGTGATAGAATTAGTGTATAAGCTCAGTTTTGAGCGAGAATAAGCACACAAAGAGAGAGGAAGATCTTACCGCGTTTCTTATGGCTGTTACCATGGAAAGCCTCCATTCACCATCACCATAGATCGCAATTCTTTCTGGTGGTAATGTGAGCTGAAAATCCTTAGCATTTAAGTTATGCTGTCTCTCCTCACTCATCGGGATTTTGGACTTGAGTTCGTATGATACACTAGTTTCAGTATGCAAAGCATGAAGCAACAACTCTTCACCTTTGCATACGGCCATACCTTTGCCAGGAATAAACCAAACACACTGCTTCCAGTGATCACACCAATCCCCAGTACCTGAAGCATCAAAAAAGCTTTATCTGTGAACATTACACAAAACAATGGCATTTTACCAAGGGAACTCAAAAGGTTATTCTTATTTTGAGTCAAACATTTGTCCAGATTTACTTAACTGCAGCTCTTAGCTGGAGATAGATCATTAAAGTATTCTGATAAAAATTTTGCAATGCCATATAAGTGTCTTAATCATTTTGGGGGGAAAAAAAAGATCTGACAAAAAAAATCCTAAAAACTCAAAAAAACATCCCTATTTAGTTCAATATAAACCAAGATCTTTTAGTTGTATTGGCTGCATGAAATTGTGAATGTTGAATTTTAAGGCAATGCACAAAACTTTTAAGGTTGCATCTAAAAGTAACATCAAGGGACAATGTCTTCAAAAGCTATTTTACAGTAAGCTTTGCATCTCATTATTGATATCATTTTTAAAAGACAGGTGCATCCAAGATGTATAAAAAAATTAATTCTTTTTTTCTTTTGATAAATTGGAGAAACTGAAAGAAGAAAAGTATAATCACACAGAGACCTGCCATATTATATAATTTGCCTGTTATAGCTACCAGTTTTCATCACTGTTAGTCTTTTATTTGGGAGCTACATATTTGTGTTTGTCAGAATCAATATTGGGTGTATAACAGTTGAAAGTACAAGGCCAAATTCTGTATCCACACAAAGAGAGATGTGAACAATAAGGAAATACTAGGGTTTTTTTAATATATATTTCTTAATTACATTGCTTGGTTTGTTTTCAACAATACCATACTTACATTATAATAGAGCACTAATATTGTGGTGACAGTGACTCACTTTTGTGAATTGGCAGACTTAGCCATCTAGGAGCAGTGGAATAAAAGATTGCCCCCTCTCGATCAAGCTGAAGAACCCACCTTCAAACAAAAGATAAATATTTCCAGGAATGCCCTCTACAAAATAAATTTGGATACAAATAGCAGAGATATAATTACCATGAAACTACAGCATGGACTCTACCATCATCAGTTGACTTTATCTGCAGCTCAGTTCCCCCGTGACTGTCTGGCCGTTTCCAAAAGTCAAATTCAAATATTTTGAAGGGTTCTGAGAGCTGAATGAGTATGAATTAAACTACTGGTACTTTCTAACAATTCTGTAGAAGAGTGGTTAAAATCATTACCAGTTTGATTTCTTTTGTTATTGCATCGCAGTGCATGGCATATTGCTGCGATTTGACTTGTAAAATAGAATCCATGCCAGTTGGAACAAGATGAATGCCGTCCGATGCTTTTGCTTCATTATTATATAAATCATGTAGCTTCCACAAGAATGTGCTTTCAACCAGCTTAAAAAGGGAAGAACGACACAAACCCAGAGAAGAGATAAATACATTTGTATGAGCTTAAAAATTATTAGAAAGTACAATTTCCACTAAAGAAGAGCAAAATCAATATAATACAGTAAGGTAGCAATAAACTACTAAAGGCAATAAAAAACTTAGTAAACGCAAAGTGGATGATCATGCACTGGATGGGGAAAGAGCATTTAATGTGTATTAGCATTGTGGACTACAGTTTGGCCGGACATTGTAAGGAAAAACCACTAGAAGAAAAGAAATCACAGCAATGTTACACGGGAAGACCTTGTCAATCAGTTGAAATATTTTGGCTTTCACCATCTTCAACTGCAATGCTATCTATTTTAGAGAACTAACCTTTTCTCTGTTAAACAGACTCCATGTTGCCAAAAGACTCCTACCTGATACATTATTATCCTCTTAACCGCCATACAAGAATGGCAAAGTAATTGAGAAAACCAATAGTCATGTTTGCTGTGAGTAAGGAAGAGAAATTACAATTATAATAGATGCATACAGCCAAACATGAGTTATACGAGTCTGGGTCCTACTACCTGAAAAGTTTGATGATAACAGTGGCTTGGCCCAACTTTACATTGGACTTAAAAGACAACATAGTCTTTGAACTCTGATCAATCTCTATTCTATAGGGATAGTACCTTCATAACATGTTGATTTCATATTTAATCAACTTTCAGAATATGCCTAACAGTACACATTTGAGATTATTTAACACCCCCCCCCCCCCAAAAAAAAAAAAGCGCCATCTCTTTCTTTAAAAGGATTGAAACATTGGGCCCTAAAAAATGAAGAAGAAAGCTAGATACCTGACCATAAGTAGTCACTCGGTATGGTACCGTCAGTGGATTTTCCACCAACAGCCTGTCATGTGCATGTTGTAGAGTTGGTATTAGCCCTTCACCTAGCAATTCAGAATCCAGTATCTCACTGACCTGCATTTTAGATTGAAAATGTAATAAAATTCAGGAAATGAAAAGAAGCCAACTCCCAGCTGTGTATAATCCATAAGACTGACATCTTATGATGGACAAAACTGCTGAAATAAGACATTCCCGTGTCTATTAATGACCCCACTTCAAATATGAAATTGCAACTTAGCACGAGTTTTAAATAATATTGGCTTGATCTTTATGGGATACTGCAAAAGGAGAAGCATCTTACTATTTAATTACATTTCAGTTTTCAAATATTCCTTCTTTAACCCATACGGTAATCTGTGACCATGCATAATTGTTCTTGGGAGGAAAACATACTGTTATAGGAAATACAAAAATAACAATACTCACAAGTACATCAGCACGAGAATCAATGTCAACACCGACTTCAAGTTCATCAGAACGCTTGTTAATAACTTTGATATTCCTCCCCATACCATTAGCATGGAGAACTTTCTTCATCAACTTCACCATGGGAAGGTAAGACTCACAAGCTGTAACCATTCCTTTGGTATTAAGACTAGTTGTTGAGTCACTAGAACCTATTGCCCGTGCAGCCATCATTGACAGCAATCCCGTTCCAGCACTGCACAATAATAAAAATCACTCATTTGAAATATATTAAAATATTTATTTTGGAAGAAAAAATAGAACAGTTTAAAACTTCTTTGAGAAAAAAAAAATTGACAAATTGTAATTTCTAAGAAAGGCTAGACGAATTTAATAACAGACTCCAGACAAATTTTTGGCACAATTGAAGCTAGGCGATTTATTATTATTATTTTCAAAGAATCGGCTAAGTTCCTAATGACTTTGGAAAATTCATGAAAGAAATTTCAATTAAACTACAAAACTATTTGGAAGAGCTTGTATTAAAAGATTATAGTTGTAAATGGTACCCGATATCAAGCACGTGGCAAGATTTAGTGACCATCTTGTCGATGGCCAGTCGATAGGCTCTATTCCTGTACGAGTCATTAAGCATGTCAAGATACGACGTCGTGGCCAGGAGCGGTTCTTGCGAACTCCCCGGAACATCCTCGTTTTCCTCGATGACAACCCAATCCGAGTTACCGGTTAGTGGGTCGACCTTCAGCTGGAACATTCGCTGAGACGACATGGGGCGCGAGGCGATAGGTTTGAGTGAGTGAGGGATAAAAATCAAACGAGTTGTGGCGCGGGAAGAAAAGGAGAGGGTTAGGGTTTTAGGCACCAGTGAGAGCATCTATACCGGGGGAGGATTTTAGCGCGTGTGATAATGCCGTCACCGTCGCGAGCCCGCGCCTTTTCTATTTGAGTAGAGTTTGAAGATGCTATGACGACAATGTTCATTAAAAAGAGTGATAATTGTAAATATTTCAGTTTTCAAAATTCACCCTTTTTTCTTTTTTGTTCGCGTCGTTTGATCATCATGAGCATAAATCTATTTTGACACTATTCAAATTCCATTCGAGGTTGATTTTACTATAATAAAATAATTTGGTCGCACGTAATTTTCTTCTTGTAGTCAATACTACTAGTTCATGTCATTTTGTAGGTACCAGGCAAAACTTTTTTTTTTCTTTTTATTGGTAGAACTAACTTTTAACTAAATGAATTATTAAAAAAAATGGATGCAATGTTATTTTCTATTTTATCCATCTCACAATGTATTAAAAAATTAATATGGTTAATATATTAAATTATTTAATTAAATAATCGTCGCATTAACAAAAACATTGACTATTATAACTAGTGAAAAATTACAAAAAGGAAAAAAATTATCAAAACGAAATAAGAGCTTGAAGTTAATTTATCACCAAAATTATGATATTTATTAATTAATGTGGTATCTTCAAATTATCTTCTTTCTTTTTCCTAAAAAAAATAACTTTTTTATAATCTTCAATAATAATGAATAATAATAATTCAGGGTTTTTTATTTAAATGTCCCTATTACGTGTGTGTGTGTGAAAGCACAAAAAATCAAAAAATCTTAAAAAAAATCATTTATCTACATTTTTCTCCTCTCAACTAGTTTCTATATAATATCATGACTTAAATTGAATATACTTAACTTTTTATTCAACTCAATTAAAAAAATTTTTTTATTTCAATTGAAATTGAGTATTCTCAACTAATTTTCAAAGTTTCATGAAAAATCTAAAATTTTTATTGAATGAAATATCAAACAATATTAAATTAAGGTCGAATATTATTGATTCTTTATTCACCTTACGAGAAATTTTTATAAATTCTAGATAATTTTTATTTCAATTGAAATTGAGTATTTTTTATTATTTATATAACTCACGTGGAAAAGTCAAAAATTAATGCTAAATTTCTAATTATATAGTTAAGTTGAAATTAAGTATTCTCAACTATTTATCAAATTTTATAGGATATAAGTTTAATTTAATGAAAATTTTATTGAACTTATTTTTATACTCTCTCTTATTATATATATATATATATATATTACTAAAGAGTGCTATAATTTAAAATATATAATGGATATTTTGAAGGAAATGGGGAACGTACCAGCGTATTGCCCCAATAATTTACCATGTAAAATTAAAACCAAGCCGTAAATTGTAGTTTACTTGTTATGGATAAAAAATCTCGACATGGCTTCGATGATTCCCAGTAGGACAGATGGCGGGAGCGACGTCGCCCACGCCTTGCGTCTTCTGTGAGATCGCTCGCAATTCGACCTCGACGCCAATCCTTTACTCGGTTTGCACAGCTCTCTGTCTCTTCAATTTCATTCGTTTACATCTTCGGTTTGGCTGCAGGAGACCAAATGGCTGGATTAATCTTTAACTAATCCATGGATCTTCCTTCATTTCCTTTGCAACCAAACAGGGGCTTTACCTTTGATTAACGTGCTGATTATTTTCGCTTTGTGACGTCATGCAGGACGAGAAGGTTGTCGCATTTCATGACATCAAGCCAGCTGCTTACAGGTTTCTCTAATTTACGAAATAAGAGTGGTTCGAGAAACGAGATTATGAATTGATTTTTAAATTATTAGCGGTTTAGCAGTTTATTTTCAATCAGTTTTATCAATCATTATCTGCGTTCCGGCATATTGTAAACCAATCGACGTTTGTAGGCATTACTTGGTTATTTCTGTGGACCACATTCCGACTGTTAGAGATCTCCAGAGGAGAGCTGAAGACTACTCATTGGGTAAATAAAATCTTGAAGTACATTTGCTTAATATGCAATATTTCCTTTATTCTTTTCTTGTATTTATTTTCTTCGTGGCTAATCCTCTAGCTGTGATTTTATCTAGTGAGACACATGTTGAATGTTGGGCAAGAACTGTTACAACGAGATGCTCCTCAGTCCAATCAGTACAGGTATTCCTTATCGTGTATGAATGTTCTGTAAAGTTCTTTTTGCTTTTGTAACTTTCTTTCATTGTTAAGAATTGGTCTGAAGCGGGTTTTAGTCAATCAAATTTCTTCTGTAAACGGTTAAGCACTTGCATGCCATGTTCTACCAGAATTTGCTATGTTTCGCTGAGTTTATGAACACCAAGCAAATTTCTTGTTCTGTTGTGTTGTGAATGTGGTGTCTTTCCACCTCTGTGTAGTAGCATTCATGCTCCAACCTCTTCTGCTGCTGTCTGCTGCTTTTGTTCTACCCTTTGTGGTCATATAGGCTTCGGTAATTTTATCTCAAAATGATAAATATGCAGTGAAAAATGTGGTGCAATGCATAGCTGGTTTGTTTGTACATATATACTTTCTTTTTGTTTTTAGTTCTTTCTTATTTCATTATTTGCATGCTAAAGAGTTGACAATGCTTATTTAATTTGAATTGACTATTAAATACAACATTTATCCATATTGATCAATGTCATCTTGGATGCTATGCTCTTGGTTTAAGTGAGATGGTGAAATCTAAATAATCAATTGTACACAAAAAATAAAGTGAATGATACAAGATATCAAGAACAAAATATAGACAAAGAGAGTATGACTTGAATTTAAAACTTGTGAATTTGGGTTAATTTCAAGCTGTCTGTCTCAAGTCAAGTTAGTTTTGAATCTAGTATGAGAACATGCTCCACATTGTGTGATCCTCTGTTGCAATTATAACAGATTTGGGTTTCATCGGCCTCCACTGAACAGCATTGACCATCTTCACCTCCATTGTTTGGCTTTGCCTTTCATACCCAGGCAAGTTGTTGTTTTTGGTACTCTCATGTTATTTGTCTTTCAATACCTGGTAGGTGCAATTGAAGATACAAAATAACTAATTAACTTCTAACAAGCTTTAACAGATGGAAACATGTAAAATACTTGTCTCTGGGACCTTTAGGTGGGTTCATTGAAGCTGATAAGTTGCTGGAGAAGATAAAACCTTTCTCATCAACTTCTTCATAGGTGGTTGTTTTTTCATTGGCTTAAATTTTCTTTATTTTTAAGTTAAGATATGACTTTTTCTTGTCATGCCAATTGTTGATCTGTCTTTCCCTAATATGCTTGGATAAGCTTTGTAATTTGTGCATGTTCATCAGATTCTGCATTGTGCATGAATCATGAATGGGTGAATTGACGCTTAAGATTCTCTATTCATTATGCCCTGGAAAGAGAGGGTTCTCTAGAAGTACACATCTATGTGGTGGTAGGGGGCTTAGGATGGATCCCTCAAGTGTTTTCTGAAATTACTGGGAAAATAGAAAAGGGAAACTCTTGATTGTAAACTAAGTTTTCCACTCTTAATTTTTGAAAAGCCAATTGCTTGTATTTTTAGAAGAGATTCCACACATTTTTCCATATCAGCATTTTAATCTTATTTATGGATCTTAAAGTTCACTATGCCGATGGGCCTAACTCACTTAGATGCTTATTTGAGCTGTCATTAAAATTATTTCACAAATAGCCTCCATCAATTTGTTTAAATTGGATAGTGATTTTGATTTGTTTCCTTCACATTTAATGGTCATGGGTTTAGCAATCACGTATAAACTACGTGGAAATTTGCTTCCTTGTATTCAAATTGGATTTGGTACCTATAATTGTTCATTGAATGATTGAGTTTTGGAAATTACCAATGTTATGTTTGCTTATTGAAGTGGAAGTAAGGCGTGTGGATTCCTCCCACTCAGTGTTGATTTTAAGGGAGGAATGAAAATCTTAGTCTCTGGGCCCCAACTATTTTTGGAGTGAGAAGTGGATTCCCACTCCCATCTCTTCTTTTTTTGCTGTTATTTTACTAAATTTAATATAATTAAAATTTAAAATAAAATAAATAATATCATATTTATTTAAATAATATTATTACAGTATTTTATAAATTACATTTATTGAAAATAAAAATGTTAAACTCATTTGAAAATAAAATTATTATATTTAGTTAAAAATAATATTTTATGTTGATTCTAAGTTAAAATTATTTAAAATAATATTAGTATATTCATAAAGAATTAATAATATTATTATATTTATTTAATCTTAATAATTAATAATGATAAATAGTTTATTCTAAGAAAATATTAATTTTGTACTCTATTATTATTAATAATGTTTTATTTGTGTTGTTCTTATCAATAATTTTTAATACATAATTAAAATTAATAAAAAATTCTGATTTACATAATTAAGAATATTAATTATTATTAATTTGCAAATATAATAAAATGGATTTTTTTTCAAATATTATTATTTTTAATTAATTTTATAACTAAAAACTACAATACTTTAAATAAGAGTTAGAATTGTAATTTGAAATCATTTACTCGCAATCCTAGATAAAGTAAACATATAAATTGGATTCTGATTCTAATTGCGTACTTTCATTTCAGTCTAAATAAACAACCTACTGTCATTTCGAATTTTTAGGATTCCGCTCCAATCTAAAATGTAAACGGTACCGAATTCCCTAATCCCGAGCTAGAATTACTGTAATTTGAGACCAAAAGTTATACAATCATGAATACCAAGAAAGACTCCAAGAAAATAAGATGCATGAGTCCATCTATTATTATGAATTTCTTTATTCTGAACCGTGGATATTTGTTCAATCTGATTGTTATCCTACTTTTCCTTTTCAGTTGATGACCAATAACTATCAAGTAGGATCATTATCCTACTTTTCCTTTTATGTTAAACCAACAAGGGATTATTGTAGTTCAAATTTCATAAATTGATAAGTTGTTTTGATGATGATAGGAAAAGAATTTGGATAGATGCTTGCTTAACTTCTATTTAGGATCATTAGCCATAAAATAATTCCAAGCTGTAGTTAGGATAGCAGTATATATTAGTTAGTGATGAATGACCCTGCAGGGAAGAACCTAAGCTGCTCTCAATTTAACTTGTGTAAATAGGATGGACGTTTGTCTATTACCTCCTAATAAGATTATCCGCTGGGATGGGGAAAAATTGAATGTACCTACATGGCGGCCTATTGGAACCATTACAAACTCTTCTTGACTCTTCAAAGGAAAATTCTCAGTTCAAGAAGTAGGTTCGCAATCTCAAAATAAATGGTTAGCTAAGATCAGGGTAGATAATAACTTTTTGATAAGAGTATGACTGAGATTTTGCTATCAGGATCATTGTCCTTTGTGGTTATTGTTGTTAGGCATCATTACTGGTGTAGTCATCCTAAACATTTTGCAATGTTGAAGTTGGGGAATAATTTACAATTAAGATAAATAAGCTGCTTCAGCTTTAATGAAATGGTTATTAATGCTTGTGTGTGAAGTCTGTAGTACTAACATAACAAAATCTGCTCACATTTTTTCAGTGTAATGAGTCCGAGAACAGCTTGCAGAGCCTTTATTGTAACCCTATGCATAGTTTGAATTGTCATTCACTTGTGACATGTGCTATTAGCATGAAACTTTAGTTGGTGGAAAGGAAGCATCGCTATTCATCACACATTGTAAAAAGCAAGTGATTATGAGACCTGAAACATGTGTTTGTGCAAGCATATCTTGGTGAGGTTATGTAGGTTCTTAATTGTTAATTCATTATATACACCCAACACCGTGCCATGCTTCCAGCTGTAGAGGACCGAAGTCATACAAGATGTAAGCTCTCTGTTTACGTCCTAAGAGTTGGGAAAGCAATCACACCAAGTGTCGGAAATAACTGCAATATTCAATTAATAAGTGTATAAATGTGTAGGAAGGGAGAACTGTTGCAGCACTCTTCTAAATTCACAACCATTATGGCTGATAGAACTATGGTTTCTAAAATCCCACAGCATTTAGGATATTCAACTTCAGCAAAACCTGGTCCACAAAGTTTTTATTTCATCGAATCTTCAGATTTTGTGTATATCCTTTGTCTCTTTGTTAGATCTAACAGATGAATTATGAGAAAACACTGCATTTTTAGATAAGTGTCTCATCCATTAGGTTAGCAATCACCTCACAAAGAACTATAACTACTTCTGGCTTGTAGTTAAGTTTTGTGATTGATATATTGAAAGCTGAAGTTTTGTTGACCAGTAAGTAGTTTTTTCTAAAAGTTTGTCACAATTTCTGGTCAATTAAAGAGGTATGTGAACTTAATTAGCTTGAACTTTTTTTTAAAAATAATAATAATAATTGGGGAGAGCGAAAGAAGGCTACAGAACATATGATAGATCTGTTTTGTATTTTTGCTTGCAATGTTTGGTGACTCCTTATAGCTGGCTCCTACGATTATGTGAAAAGGACTGGAGTAGGGTGCATACATCATGGACTTCTTCTCCTTGTAGCTGGTAGGCATGGTGTCCATGATTTTCATAAATTTATGGGGCATTGGTTGATCGAAAGGCATTCTTTTTCATTGTTTTATTTGGTTGTGGGTTAGCAATGTACAGCTATATTGGATGTTTGAACAAAACAATAATGCATTGCTTTCATTTTTTATTTTTTATTTTTCATTTTGTTTTGAAAAATCGATTATAGTATTTATGTGTTTGGTTTGAATATATTGTCGTGTGGTCCTGCCAATGATGACAACTGACAAAGAGAGTTGGCGCAGTCCCAAGGAAATCACATATTTTGTAGCATTCTTTGATTCCCCATTATTCCCTTACTCGGTACACAATAATTGAAAGAAAATGTTTTTATCTTCAATTATATGTATATTTATATGCATATTTGAAGTACAATGAGGTTTTAGAAATTTGTGTTACAATGGCTCGATTAGAAAATTGATTTAGCTAAAAGTGTCTCGTGGTATTTCATTTTCAAAAACTTAAATGCAAATAAAAAAAGGACGTGCTGTCTACACGGATGGGTTTGGTAGTTCGGGCCCGTGTTTTTTTTAATAGGTGGCGCTTGTGAACTCGGAAGAATCTAACTCAGATCAGAAGCCAAAGTACGGAGGGACTAACTTTGGTCCATGTGTGCTTGGCTTAGCTGGCGGGTCTCCATTACTCTGTTATGGTTAATTGACTGACAATTTTGCGTTGAATGCTCAAAGTATAGCTCCTGGGGAAATATTATCTTTCTGAAAGAGAATCCATTGTTGTAGGAAGATCAGTGAATTTATAAATTCTACCCTTTTTCGTTTAATAAATCATTATATTATAATCATGGGTTTATTAGAATTTATGCATAAAACTGATAGTAGTATAATCGGAAGGCTAACCGGACACATCTAAAAAATTTGTGTGATAAAAGATGGGGACTGAAATTTCAGTTGTAGGGGATTAAACCTAAGTGCAAGAACGGAGAGGTCACTTTGACGTGAGTCGAAATAATGTTTGCGAAAATTTATGTGGTATTGTCGTTTGGCCATTTAGTGCTATTTTTCTTTCTATTTTTCCATTTTCGGACAAAAGTACTGGATGGCTTCGTTTGTGGCGTCCAGCTAATGGGCCTGGGAAAGCTGGAGCAGCTTCATATTTCTGCTTCTGAGTGCTAGGCGAGATAATGTGCAAGAAGCGTTTGATATGGATACACTTACGACTTCAATGCTGTATCTTCTTACTTTTTATTTCCCAGCAGTAGAATTTCATCTTGCATTATATCTATTGATCTCCAATGGTATGGATACACTTTTGGTCGGCTCAGAATGATTGACCATTACAAAAGCAACTCTTGGACATATATTGCAATTTCTTGCATTGTGAACCCCAGGTACATTAAACTAAGGGACAATATTAGATGGATGGATTCAATGGATTGGTCGAGGGAAACAAGGTACACGCATTTATGTTGCTTAAGAGAGTTGCAATTGGACAATCGTTTCCCTGCTTAAAGGCTAGAGTTAGGATAAGCAAGAAACCTCTAATATTTCTTGTTGGCATGAATAAATTTATTTATTATTATTTTTTCATTAACTCAAGCATTTATTAAAGTTTGATCTTAATATTATTCTTACTTAATTAAAGGCTACTCCTTATCATTAATTGTGGACCTTATCTTTGCACTTAGCCAACTCCCTTAACATCATCATGTAAAGAAGACAACTTGTCAACTAATCGTGCCTAATGAGTTAAAGTTAGTAGGCTTTCATTGGTAGACTCCTGGATAGAGTTAGTTAGATTGAGATTTTTTGAGCTTGGTTCTTGTGATTCAAGAAAAAAATGAATTGATTAGCCGCATGAACTGTAGTTCTGAGTTGCCTAGCATTGATAATCTGTTTGGCTTGGTTCTGCTTTCTCTTACTAAAATCGGGTTCCAGCTTGTCCTGTGCGTTTTACTACTTGTGTCTATTGAGTTGCTTTAATGACTGTATCTGTGCCGGTGAGCTAATCACCGCAGCAACCGGATTGTAAATGCTAAATATTACAACAAATCATTCCATTTAGACTTCCACAATCCATCATAATGCTTCTGACCTTAATTTATTTTCTCTATCTTCTGTAAAGCTTTGTTCATATTATATACAATATCCAAGGGAAAAGAGAGAAAAAAAAAAAAAAAAGTGCATCACTAGTATTGTACACTCCTGATCCTTTTCCTCGATTGGAATAATCTGCCAATGCAGTAAGGGCTCTCCATTTACTTATTTATCATAATTCATAAGCGTCAATGAATGACGAAGTTGCATTCCCTATAAGCAAAAGAGCAGCTTTTCATTAATTTCGTCACTTATTACGGCAGAGTATTTAATCTCCCATCAAACCAAAAAACGGTAGAATCTTTTCACTTGAATTGCATGCAGCTGTCTTCACTCTTAGTCTAAGAATTCTTTAGGAGATATAACGTCAAATTTAAGAAATTTGCATAAATAACATTTCTCCAGCTGGCTTGCGCCAGGCAAAAGAGCCCTATTTTATCATTAACCCCTTTGCTTAGCCACCTTTGCGCCAGGCAGTAGCAGTCGAGCACAGATTAAGACTTTAACTAGGTACGGTTCTTGGCTGGTCCAATCGGCGATGGAAGAAGTCAACTTGTGATATTAACGTTGGCGCTCTTAGAATTAACAGACAGCCACTATCTAAAGTATTTACCTATTAATTATGATCATCATCGATCAACTACTTAATTCAACTAAAAACAATTATATATATATAATGAGTTCCTTTTTTATTTTTTTGTAGCGAGATACTCTTATTTTATTAAAATTAAAGTGTAAAGATATATAGATAAATATAATTTTTTGTTTATTATTTATTAAAATTTATATTTGTTATTTATTAATAGCATTGTTCCTTTATAAAAATAAATGTGTAGTGAGAATTATTATATCTATACAGCAAACTTAACAGTTCCGATATTAAGCCACCAGAAGCTTCTGTCGCCCACACCTACATAAGCAGAACAAGTCTGCCTGTTTTCCTCTGCACAACTTAAAACTCTTCCTCTTTCTTCTCTCTCTCCTTCGCGTCATGGCTCCTTCTTTGTTCACGTATTATTTAGTAATTTTGATATACGTATTATCCTCTGTTTCTTCATCAGAATTTGTACTCCCACTAACACACTCCTTATCAAAAACCCAATTCACCTCCGCTCACCACCTCCTCAAATCCAGCACAACCCGCTCCGCTGCCCGTTTCCGCCACCGTCACCGCCAGCAACAAGTCTCCCTCCCTCTCTCCCCCGGAAGCGACTATACACTCTCTTTTTCCCTCGGCGGCTCCTCTTCCTCCTCTGTTTCCCTCTACCTCGACACCGGCTCCGACCTCGTATGGCTCCCCTGCCACCCTTTCGAATGCATTCTCTGCGAAAACAAACAAGAACAACCAACCCCACCTCTCAATATTTCTTCAACTGCCTCAAAGGTTTCGTGCAAATCCCCTGCATGTTCAGCAGCTCACTCTTCTCTCCCAACCTCCGACTTGTGCGCCATAGCCAAATGCCCTCTCGACTTCA
The DNA here is from genome assembly GCA_030449875.1 of Aegle marmelos. Lineage (NCBI taxonomy): Eukaryota > Viridiplantae > Streptophyta > Magnoliopsida > Sapindales > Rutaceae > Aegle > Aegle marmelos. The sequence goes on from JASUUL010000093.1 coordinate 5,676,759, forward strand.
TCGAGACTTCTGATTGCAAGTCTTTCTCTTGCCCACCTTTCTACTACGCTTATGGCGATGGCAGCTTGGTTGCTCGGCTTTATAAAGACTCTTTATCTATGCCCATTTCTTCCCAAAAATCTTTAGTTCTTCACAACTTCACTTTCGGCTGCGCCCACACCACTCTCGGTGAGCCCATTGGTGTTGCTGGGTTCGGTCGTGGCCTGCTCTCGTTTCCCGCTCAGCTCGCTTCTTTATCTCCTCATCTTGGTAACAGATTCTCGTACTGTCTAGTCTCTCATTCTTTTGACGCGGACAGAACTCGTCTTCCGAGTCCGCTCATTCTTGGACGTTATGAAGATAAAGAGAAGCGTGTTAACAGTGAAGAAGCTGAGTTTGTTTACACAGACATGTTGGATAATCCTAAGCATCCTTATTTTTATTCCGTTGGTCTTGAGGGAATCTCAGTTGGGAAAAGGAATATTCCGGCACCTGGGTTTTTGAGAAGCGTGGATGGGCGAGGATATGGAGGGATGGTGGTGGATTCTGGGACCACTTTTACGATGTTGCCTGCGAGTTTATATGAGAAAGTCGTGGCCGAGTTTGACCGCCGACTCGGGCGAGTCCATGAGCGGGCCAGTCAGATTGAGGAGAAAACGGGACTGAGTCCTTGTTATTACTTTGATGAGGTGGTGAAAGCGAAAGTGCCAACAGTGGAGTTGCATTTCGTGGGAAGTAATTCTAGTGTGGCGTTGCCCAGGAAGAATTATTTTCACGATTTCGTGGACGGTGGAGATGGGAAGGCGAAGAAGAGGAATGTGGGATGTTTGATGCTGATGAACGGCGGTGACGAAGAAGAATTAAGTGGTGGGCCCGGTGCTACTCTGGGGAATTACCAGCAGCAGGGTTTTGAGGTGGTTTATGATTTGGAAAAGGGGAAGGTCGGATTTGCCCGGAGGCAGTGCGCATCTTTGTGGGAAAGTTTGAACAAAAACTAACGGGCGCCGGGTTGACTTTGTGTTTGCGGGGTTTTGACCCCGGTGAACGAGGTGGATTTCACAAACTTGGGTTGGTCGTATTTTGTGAAAGGATAAGTTTTAGTTTATGGTTAAGGATAAGGTTAAGGTTAGGTAGCACTTCATTTTTAGCATTATGGACGCCGTAAAAATAATGTAAATAAAAAATGTTCATACTTCCAACTTGTCTATAAGGGTGGACGTGTAAAGCAAAATATGAAGTGCAGGTGAAGCTCCAAGAACTAGTGTAAATTGAAAATTGAACATAAGTATGCTTCGATGTTTTATCATGTGAATTGGTTAATTTTGATTTGTTTTGAACGATCATATTTTCGTATCTTGAATGAAGCTTTGAATTCATTGAGAATTTATAAGCGAAAGCAAGGGGAGTCGCTACAGATGGGCTTTACGCAGAAGTGCTTCTTAATGAAGAGTAGACGACACTAGTATTTTCAAATTCAGTGGACCTGTCAATCTGAAAAAGAAATACTTTTATGCCAAGTTTTCCCTCATAATTAGCGTGGATGGCACATTAAATTTTAAGAAAATGAGTTTACTTACCTTTTTTTTAAAAGGAGTAACGCATGCGCGTGAGAGAAATAATAATATCGTATGTATTTTATAATATTATTATTTTTTTATATATATATTACGGTTTAATAATAATATCGTATAGATTTCACAAATATTACTGTTTAATAATAATATTGTATGGATTTTACGTTATTATTATTATTTTTTACACGTGTTACCGTAAACGGTAACGCAACGGAATCCAAAAAGAAAAAAAGGGGGGTTAACGCAATGGAGTTTTGTCAGATATGTTTTTTTGATCGGGTACCCTTTCAATTTTCCTGTTTTCTTTTGTTTAGAAAAAAGAAATACTTTTATGCCAAGTTTTCCCCCATTGTTAGCGTGGATGGTGCACTAAATTTTAAGAAAATGAGTTTACTTACCTTTGCTTGGAGTAATATATGAGAGGAATAATAATATCATATGGATCTTACGATATTGTTATTTTTTTTACACATGTTATCATTTAATAATAATATCGTATGAATTTCACGGATGTTACTGTTTAATAATAATATCATATGGATCTCGGTTCTGTTATTATTATTATTTTTTACACATATATTACCGTAAACGGTAACGCAACGGAATCCAAAAAGAAAAAAGGGGGGTTAACGCAATGGAGTTTTGTCAGATATGTTTTTTTGATCGGGTACCCTTTCAATTTTCCTGTTCTCTTTTGTTTAGATTCTCTCAAGAGTCCATGATATTTTGCGTAGGTCATTAGCTTTGCAATTAATTTGATGCTGCCGATGGGGGGCCTCCTATGTCGTGGGACTAGGATTGATCCTCATGTATGGACTTAATACTTCATACATATTTTAATCATCAGAGGTTATATCATTTGGTTAACCCAATCTCATATTGAAAGTGCTCTTCACAATCCTCTTATTTGGTGGAGATGTGATTCATTGAACCAACATTTAAAATTCATTTAACAAAGATGCGTTGATCTTGGTGTCGGCGGACCCTACATTCCTGTGTGGGTTTGGAAGCGCAGCGTAAACCCTCAGCCAAGAAATGAATAAAAGGGGTGACTTTACCACGAAAAGATACGAATCCTTTTCTGACTGGCCAAGTATCTCCGCTTCTCTACACTTGTTGATTCTGATTCAAGCCAAGCGTCGCCAAAACCTTGAATTTCGATAGCTTTAATGGACGTATGCTTCGGCGCAGTCTCGACTCGATCGTCCAAAATAATCACGGACAAAACTTGTGAATGCTTATGCGGTCATGTAAGTTGTGAAGTTCTGCTGAACCACCAGATATTAGAGAAACGTAAAAGGGTCTTATTCACTATCAAGCCTCCGATTAAAGAACATTCTTATTACGCCTTCTGTCACAATTGATTATTTTTTACTAATAATAAAAGGACGATCCAATGGTTACTTTAAAAAAAAAAAAAAAAAATGTTGATTTTAACATTATAGAGAATAAAGTGTCACGTGCACGTGCCACGTGTGCAGTTGCACGTTACATACATTGCGGATTTATCATTTTAATCAGGCGTCTATATTATTATTATTTTAATAATGTTGTTCACATTGTCGAGTTAATTCAAGACTAACATTACCTATAAAGAATAAAGTGTCACACGCATGTGCCACGTGTGCAATTGCTCGTTACATACATTGCGGATTTATCATTTTAATCAGGCATGTATATTATTATTATTTTAATGAGTGACATTACATTAAGAGTTCTCGTACATTACTTAATCAAGAACCACGGGCAAAGCTAGAAATTTTTTCTAGGATGGGGTAGACTATCTTTTATTTTTTTTAGAAAAAAATAAGAGTAAAGCTGTTAAACAAGACCATTACTTCAAACTAACATTTTTTGAGTTTTAAAAATACGTTGGGAATTAAGTTCATTTAACATAAAAAATTATTAGGACTAATTGGTCAATTGTGAGGGTAGCAATTCAAACACTCCACAAAAGTATTATGAAGGTTAATTTCTTCTTCAATTATATTGTATAATTGAGTGGAGGTAGTCATATCTTTTATAAAATTTGGCTAAAATAAACATCTCTTCAATATTAGTTAGGGTAAAAAATTTAGATAGTACTTCATAAAATTTAATATAAACTAATCTCGCTAATAATTTGATTATAAATATCAATAATAATCTCATCTAATACGAATTATAATATAATTGTAATATCAGTGTAAAAAATTTTTAAAAAAATCAATTTTAAGGCTATGACTACAAATGTATAAGTACCATGTCCACAACTTGGCACAATAAGATGGTTATAGTTTATCAATTTTTAATAACTTTTTAATTATCTAAGGGGTATGGCATCCTTGAGAATAATAAATAATGACAGGGTTCAAAAGTAGTTGATCAACTTTTAAGTATAAAAGCACCTACTTATAATATACTTTAGTAAGTCTATGATCAAACAATAGGAACTTAAAAATTTAATAATCAATTATTAAACAAGAACAATTTGGTTGTAGTTATATTGGAATAGATTTATGGCAGAAGCATAAATTTTAACTACATACGTAAAGTGATAAAGAGTAAAAGAGTCATTATAACTTTAATCTTGTGGTTATGAATGAGTATTCTATTTTGAAATTGTTTTAACATAATTGGACTTAAATAATTATAAAAAAATTAATGAGGACTAATCTAAATTAAAAAAGTACTAAGGTTATGATATTCACTTTTAGTGTTCCAATTATAGCCATAATATTTTTCATATTTATATTTTATGTCTTTTTACCAGTTTGAATATTTTATGACTTAATTTTTAATCAATTATTCAATTTATAAATATGGGGATTGAATACATAATATGTTACAGCCATACTATAGTGTTATTACAACCTTATTAGTGCATTGATATTATGTCTAAAAACCATATAAATTAAAAGGGGATCTAGATCTATAGATTAACGTAAAATGAAAATAACTAGTAGAAAAGCAGTAAGAAAGACATCAATAAAGAGTCCCGTTTTAGCAGATGGAAACGTAAAAAGGGAAGGGGTGGAATTTGTGGCATCAACCCATAGGGTTTATCGTTTTTCTAATTTCTTTTCTAGCAGAATGCAAGAGATTACCTTTTGATTTACCAGATGTCAAAATGAAATCGATCTTAAAAAAAAAAAGATTTCACGTTACTGCTACTTTGAGCAATAATTGATAGGGATGACAGGATTTGAACCCGTGACATTTTGTACCCAAAACAAATGCGCTAGGGCAAGTCAAGCACTTGCAGCCAAGTAGTACTGGAGACTAATTATGGTTACGGTACAAAAGGGTCTTTGGAAGGAAATTCTACTTAGTAAATATTGTCCTTCAATGAATCAGAAAGACATTGCAAATAAAGATGGTCTCCAATTTAAAAGAATAAAACCATAAGCAAAAATGGATTACTGGGGCGGCGATGAATTCATGAAATTGCAAATAGCCACGGAAGAGAATAGCATGACTGGCTCTAGGTTTGAAATCACTGCTTAATGAATAATTAAAATCTCTGGAATAACAATTGAGATGGGTGATTCATATAGTCTATTTTTTAAATTTAATTTAATTTAATTTATTTTGAATTTGGGGAAAGATTATTGAATCTGAAGCCTAAGAGATCCAATATCAAGGATCGCTCAACGTTGCTCATGAGGTAATAGAACGAAAACTCTTTGCTTAATTCTCTTGCTCAGCAGTAGTTCTTATAAACATATAACTAAAAATAATAAATTTAAAACTCACTTGAGAGAATAACTAATTTCACTATCTGAATTCTTGAGATTCACCCTTTGCTTTAGTTTAAAAAATTAGTCACTCATATTGACTAGCAAAATACTCATTTTATTTAACAAATTTATTGAATATTAATACAAGAAAATTAAAACAAAGGAGAAGATGACATTTTTTTCTTCTTTTTATAGATAAAATTCACTTTAGATTTATACCAATTTTCTCTACAAAACTCACCTCTAAAATCCATCACAAATCTCTCTAATTCTTGCCTTCATATATGCAAATTTAGAGTTGTTGATTTCATAATATTTTGTGAGGCAACTTTTTGCACTTTTAACAATTTTTTTATTTTATAAAATTCACTGTAAATTAATACCAGAGCTTGCTAAAAACCAAACAACTTCATATATGCAAATTTAGAGTTGATCAAGTGTGGGCATTTACATAATATTTTCGTTGAGCTTGCAACCACAACTTTTAGATACAAGGTACTAATACAATCCAATGATCTAAACTTGTAACTATTATAGATCGTTGGATTTAATAAATCAATGACTCCAAATGAAGTCGCTCTCCATTAGCTCATTTATCAAGGTGGTCGAACTATTAGATTGATCAATGTTAAAATTTAGTGCAATAAGGTACACTTGAGCTTAGATGCGAGGTCCAATCTAAACCATTCAGAATTATTGTTAGAATGAAAGGCTAGAAATTCTTCCGAAGGCTTATGAGTCTTTGGAATTCAAAATTTCATGTTCATTTTTTTTCCATCCAAGCATCACAAATCTAAGAATTTGCCTACAAAATATAAAAAATCGTACTTAAAGACAAGTAAAATTAAACCATTCATAAAATGGTTAGAGATTTGTAAATGTGATGAAATTGTTAGTGTTATTAACAATGTACATGAAAATTAATAATTTTAACTCTTATTAAATATACACTTTTTAATGTTAATCCGATATCCTTAACTTTAAAAATTAAAAGTCAAATATCTTGTCATCACAAGTTTATTTGGGGATAAAAATTTTTAAACAAGATAAAAGTGAGGGAGAAGATGTTGGGGGGAAAAATAATAGTGGTTAGTTTTTAAAACAAATTGCAAAAGAAACTTATAAATAATGTTGCCGCAATTTTCTAAATTTAATAGCGATAGTGTTACAAATAATGTATGGTAATTTTGTGAAATTACAGCATTAGAATTATGGTTAAAAAAAAAAAGAATTGTCAGATTTTGGCTAGGTAATAGCCCGTCTTTGCGCATGAACAATTTCACTCTTACAAAGGATTAAATCAAAAGATATATGCATGTGTGTGTATGTATATGTACACACACTTTAATATAATATATTTTATTTTATGAAATATGAAAATTTATATCTTTATCTGTTGTTTTAATCTTTATTATGTTAAATAAAGTAAGACGTGTGTTATCAAAAAACAATACCTAAGAGATAACCATTCATTAAAAATGGTTGACCCTATGAGCAATTTTTTCTGTTATACGTGTGCAATTCTTTTATCTAAATTGATGAAATGAAAGTCTGTTAACTAAGTATGCAAAGGACACAGATTTTTTTTTTCTTTTGATAATTATCATTGTCAATTTATTTTTCACATTTTTTTAAAATGCATAATTTTTTTTTCTACTAAACTCTACTTGAAGTTATATTTTTTTATATTTGTTCATTGTTGTCTTCCAACCGTAAAAAAAAAACTAACGTAATAATATTTAATTTATATTTTTAAAGCGTAAATGAAATTATCATTATATTTTTATGATATTAATAAAGTCTTAATGGTTTGAAGATGACAGTGAATAAATATAAAAAAATATAAATTTAAGTAGAACTCAATAAAAAAAAGAATTATATAATTTTAAAAAAATATAAAAAAATACATAGATAATAAATTTTTTTTTAGAATTACAAATATTAAAATAAGTTTATTGTCTTAATTTTACTTTGTTTATTATTAAAGAAAAATTTATTTCATTTATTTTTTATACTATTTAAAAAATATTCACTCTACTTATTTTTTTTTAAATATCCTCACATAATTATTTATTATAATTAAGAAAGAAATTAAGTTTCACAAGCGGAGATTTTGCACAATCTGATTCCTACTGCAGGGCCTCAGTTCAGAGTTCAGAGCCGTGGTTCCGTTCTGAGTCAGCTCGGTCATGCAAGCCAGCTGTTTTCCAGTACTCTCTCCTCTTGGCATATATTGGAGTAGACCCCACCTTTTGTTTCTGATGGTGGCTGGTGGTCAATCATTCCGCGACCCCACTGTTTATCTGCCGTAATCATACGAGTGTTTACGGCTGAGAGATGTACCTATTTTTTAATACAATAAGCCTGTCCTTACTCCTGCACTTTGCTTTCCACTTCGCTTACAATCACAAAAGCAAAAGCTCATTATTTTCTACTAGTTTTATGACCATTTGACAATCAGCCAATTATTTGTCGTGGTTGGTGGGAGATTTTTAAATTTTTTAATAAGTTGAGTGATTAAATACTTGAAAGAGAAGAAGATAGCGGTGAACTCCCCGTCTTCGTTTTCTTTTGACTATGCCACGTCATCGATTAAGTGGTCCGTCATAGGCTACGTGGCTAAAACGACGACCACGCTGCCACGAAGGCCCTTTCTTGGACATGACGTCAGCGTCTTTTCCAACTTCCAAAAAGCTAAGATGTTTTTGTCTGAGTGTCTGTGCACAGCCAGCTGTCTACATACGTGCGCATCTGGATTATTCTCCACGTTTTCCTCTTGCTAAGATAGCAAAAGACACGTGTGGGCTCCACTTATTTGGCCCCTCGCCTTTCCGACAGAATAAAATAAAACAATTTCATCGACCCAATAATACAAACAACTTTTCCGAGCCATTATTAAGGTAACCAATAATGCTATTATGTACATCGTTAATTCAAACAAACAATAGTAATACGAGTTGATTTTCATGTAATGAGATCTGTGACATTCCCCTTTGTTAAAGAGTATTAAGTGAAGAAATACTTGTTATTCTTATAACTTTTGAGTTTTGACATAAATGAGAAAAGCCAACCGTCATTTGAGTCGGCATTTTGAAATCGTTACGCTCGAGTCTCAACTACTCCATGTCCTGTGCCGGGAGCCTCGCTAGGACCATATATATGTGTGTCTTTTCGAAATTGTCGCGCTCAAGTCTTATGCTCGCACCTTTCTCCATAAAATGGCCCCTAAGTTGCCTGTCTCCGGCACATAAAGCGCCAAAATACAAATATTTTCACATTCATTGACTGTAGTATGAGGCCACGACTTCCTTTGTTTTTGTGTGCCAATTGGCATACACATATGCCCGCTGCTTAGATTTGACGTAAGGGCTGCGTGGCCATGTCGAGATCGGCACATTTCACAAGCAAAAGATTTTCAAAGAGAGAGAGAGAGAGAGAGAGGAAAGAAACTTGGGCTGTGGCATTTTGGCATGGATTTAATACAGCCAGCGGTATGGGTTGTAGCGTATAATCCAAAAACTTTAATAAATATACTAAAACGATTGTATATCGGAGGTACATTCACCGTACCTTAGGCACATTCAAATATTTGACTTGTTTGAACTCTTTCGAGTCCCATGATGATGTCTCAAGTTGTCGGAAAAAAAAAATATATATATAAGCATTGGCGACGGGAAGACGATTGACAGCGGAGGGGAATGAGAAAGTTACAAACAGTTCTTGGATTGGGGGAAAGATTTGCATGGATTTTCTTGTCTCGTAATCTTTAACCTTTTCATTCAAAATGGAAACGCATATCTTGAGATATTATAAGAGTGTAATTTCCTCTCAATTAGTAGGATCGGAGGTTGACGTATGAAACAAATACAAAACTGTGCCTCTATTGAAGCCAATCCACAATAACTACTAAAGTATTCAAAGTCTACGGAGGATCATTCCTAATTATACGATGTATTTGGTACTGAGAATTTATAATTTTTAAGTTATAATTGTGCCATAATTTTTAAATTATAGTTATGCTAAAAAAATTAATGGAATTACAATATTTTTGTAAATCATCAGTTATAGGATAATATTGGATGATATTTGTAGACATAATTATCTAAATTTATCAATTAATTTAATATGTGCAATGATTTTTGTCCAATAATACCAAATTAAATTAAAAAAAACCGCTGGAGCCAGCTTTAAAAAGCCCAGCTGACCCGTATGCTTGGGAGCTCTAAGCCGAACTGGGCATTACCACGCCCAACCAAAATGGCGCTCGTCCTAAATTTGATTGAAGCTCTGAAAATATATATATTTATTATTATTACTATTATTTTTACACAGTGACTTAAATATTTGTAATTTCTTTTTCTATTTTAACATTATTTTTCAATTCATTAAAAGAAAAAAATCATTTTTATTCTTCGGCGACATCGCATTGAAGTCCTAATATATGAATTTAAAATGGCGGGGTGCTGTTGATGCACTTCTTGGAAATTAGTTTGGCACTTGGCAGTTAAGGCTAAAGGCCCGGTGCCTTTCCCGCCTTCGCAGCAAAATCAGATTCCCAAAGTGCGCTTCCAACTGTTGCTTCGTTTTGAAATTTGAATCCACTTTTGTTGTTGCAGAAAATAGAATTTTGTTGCTTGCTTTTCCACAGTTCCTTGGCACTCAATCATTCGACAAATGCAAGAATATAATCGAGTAAGTTCGATTCTTCACTGTCACTTCAATTTTTTTTTTTCTCACTTGCAAATTCGTTTCAATATTGTTATGTCTCTTTCATTTATTTGCAAACTTTTGAATCTCTACTCTTATAAGCTTGTTGTATAATTTCAAGCGTGCACAAAGTTGACATCTTCCTTTTTAATCCTTTCAAATGCGGTTTCTGCTCCAGTAATGAAGTTTTAATTCATTTTTTTAACACAGTTCCGTTCACTTTTCTTTTGCTTTGTAATCAACTTGTAACGAAACTTCCTTGTGAATTGTTCCTTAACCTTTTCATCGGACAACCTATAGGATGCTACGCACATGTGGCAGTTGTAAATCTTGTGCCGCAAAGTCCATTACAGGAAAGAAACAATTGGAACTCGATTCTCCAAACACATGTAGTTTCTTTATCGGTCGGGTCTCTTTGATCCCTCTGTTGCTTATACGCATGTTGCATTTTTGAATCTCATGTTTAACTGAGCTGAGTAGTAAACATGAATAAGTTAAAGGAAACTTACAGGGATATAATTATATCTAGAGGTAGCGAAGGAGGGGAGGAATCCACGGCGAAGAGGTCGGGAGAATGGACTAAAGCTAAACATCCACCCATTGAAACCTACTGGCTTTTCCCTCCCGAGAAAGAAGATAAGGCTCCTTCATCATCCAAAGGAGGCATTAAGTCATTGCTAAATTACCCAGTCAAGATTCGCGATTCGTTGAAAGGAATTGGAAGGAGCAAGAGCATGCAAATTGTGCTTCAAGGAGCTCGTGATCCGAAAGACGAACAATTTGTCCAGTCCTTCAGGGAATTACTCCTTCTTGAGGGTCAGTTACCGGCAAAGCACAATGACTATCACACCCTTTTACGGTAAGTGTAACCGCAACATTTTCTCTTAGAAGATTAGAAATGTCAGCAGTTCTTAACATAGTAAGATATAGATATGTGTGTATTTTTAGTTGGTAGATGCTGTATCACAAGGTGACACCCCTTTTTTTTTCTTTTTTTCGCCCGGGCGGGGGGTTGTTTGGATTCAGATTTCTACGAATGAGGGATTTTGATTTTTCAAAATCAAAGGAGATGTTTCTGAATTATCTTAAGTGGCGTGCGGATTTTGGAGTTGATGCAATTTTGAAGGTGAATTCCGGATGAACTCTTACCCTTTCAGATGAACATATTATATCTTTGGTTTTAAGATATTGAATTTTACTCAAACATGAAGCTGTATCTGGAGTCTATTTATACTCTTACCCTTCCCACTATCCAGGTAAGTTGCTGCATTCCAGCCCTGGTACTTCAAGTCATGCTTAGATGGCTGAGATGCTTGGATCAGTTTACCGATGCATTCTGCTCTTTTTCATACTTACATTGAACATTCTGCAGGAATTTAAGTTCGAGGAGTATGCAGAGGTCAAAAAATTCTATCCGCACGGATATCATGGAGTCGATAAATGTGGTAGACCACTATACATTGAAAGGATTGGGATGGTAGATCTAAATGCCTTATTGCAAGTAACTACAGTTGAAAGATTTATTCGGTATCATGTATCTGAACAAGAAAAAACCTTGAGTTTGAGATATCCCACTTGTTCGATTGCAGCCAAAAGACATATAGCATCAACCACAAGTATCCTAGACGTGACAGGCGTGGTAAGGACCCATATACATCTTCTTCATCTTGAAAAGTCTTTCTTAGAGAACAGTTAATTTCATCTTCATGTCTATGTGGTATGTAAAGCTTAGCTTGTTAACATTAATTTCCAAGAGTATGTTGGCTCAATGAGTACTTTGCCAAGCCTTTTAGTAATTTACATAGATTGGTTAGTAGTAAGTTCTAAAACTTTCATATGCTATCTTTACTTAGGGAATGTCTAATTTCTCGAAGCCTGCAAGATATCTCTTTATGGAAATTCAGAAGATAGATAGCAACTACTACCCAGAGGTAAGTGGATCTCAAATTGACCTCATTATTTTACATTTTTTATTTTCAAGCAAAAATGTGGCGTCGATTAGCCAATAGCGATTGACACAAAACAGCATTAGTGCTTCCCATCCTCATAGTGAGGCCTTGATTATCATGAATACTAATGTAACAGATGATTATTTTTTGGCCATTGATTGTCTCGCAGACATTACACCGACTCTTCATTATCAACGCTGGATCTGGGTTCAGGATGCTGTGGAAAGTAGTCAAGGCCTTTCTAGATGCACGTACATTAGCTAAAATTCAAGTACGAGTTCTCATTAATAATGTTGAATTTCAAGTATGGTGAGATTGAAGAAGTTTCTCTTCTCAAACTGTGGGTGCATTGCAATTTCAGGTACTGGGATCCAACTACCTCAGCAGCCTGCATGAACTTATTGATCCGAGGTTACATATCTAGTGCATATCAATTTGGTTATAGGAATTAGTTCAGTACACAGTTTTGCTGTTGCCTTTATATGTTTCCACTGACCTTTGAATGTATTGTGCCCACTAACTATTATTTGTGTATTTTGCAGTAATTTGCCGAGTTTCCTGGGAGGAAACTGCACGTGTTCTGACTATGGTGGTTGCCTGTTCAGTGACAAAGGGCCCTGGAATAATCCAGAAATTAAAGAAGTTCTTCAGGTCAACTTCCTAGCTCACTTAAGGACAATCAACCCGTTATCACCACTGTGGGATCCATAAATGAATGATGTCTAATTTGTTCAATTTTCATATCACCTTGGTTGAGATGATATTTTGCTTCCCTCCTGCAGGCAGTTTCTGCCACAGAAGAGGTGGATACTTTGGGAGGAAATGGTTGTGAACCTTCAGAAATGGTGAGACTTGCAAAATCTTTCTGGCTTGATGTTATAAATATCTTATGCTCTGATGTCTGTTACATTTTTAAGGCAGCTTAGTTCTCGAAAACTGTAAGCTTAAAGATGCCATGGGGACTTAATTAAGCTCTGGATATCTTTTTGAACGTTTCCTCAATGTAATGTTCATTTTCAACAAGTGATACAGTTGTCAAAAGGACTCAAGTTTCTGTGCTATGAATCATCGGGCAGTAATGAATTTTCTATGCTGCCTGACAGATGTCTACACAATGTCTTCAAAACTGCCCTCCATGATATCTTCTACTTCAGGATTCAGATGATGCTCTGTCACCTGATATGCTATATATTGGAGGAGAAAATTCTACGATTTTGTGTATGAATGGCTACATTTTGCATTTAAGTTGCTTACCAGAACTAGACCAGCTAGCATCAGATGTTCATGTTTAATAATCAAATGCAGAACATAAGCTGTATCGTAATCATGGACTTTGTTTCAGGAGGAGGAATCATTCTGCTCTTTTAACTTGAATGAGTTCCCTTTTCTGCTTCTTTTCTTAAAAGACAAAGGGTGACAGTAGTGACTGCTGTGTTTAATACAATACAATGCAGGGCAATGTTCAAGGTCAAGAAGAATATGGAGAAACGCTGGTCAGAAATAAGCTTGCATCGGAAAAGATCGTGGCTTTTGAAGCTGCACTTGGTGAAACCAAGATGGTTAGTTGCACTAATCATTTTGATCCTCTGTTTCTAGCGATCTAAAACCTAATGCAAAATTATGTTAATGATTTTTGCGTCACAGAAAATCGAGGCATTAGCAGCTGCAATTGAGGACACAAAGATGGTGAGTCCCAAGTTCTGCTCGCATTCTATATCCGACGATCTTTTTAAATCTTTTCTTTCTAAATTTTTGCCCTACACAGGTTTTGAAAGGACTCGCTCAGCATATTGAAGATCTGAAACTTGAGCCAATCATCTTCAAGTGAAAATCATGATCCAAAATCAGCAGATCTATATAACTTTATTTATTTTTTGGCTGATGGTTCCAGTGAATGTACACGTATAGTTTGTGTGTGGGAATGGTTGCTTCGATAAGAAAGCAAATGATGGAAGTTACAACAATCTTTTCTTGAATAGCAGGCCATCTTCAGAACTTGAGAATGCAGGTTTTAAATAGACAATTCCTCTCAAGATTTTGGCTCGCAAGCCACACTCAATACGTGTAATCTTGACAGTAATGGGTACTTGGGACAAATTTACAGAGAGGCCAACGTGCTTGGTCAAAATGATCTACATGTATCATTTGACTTTGAACCACGCAAATTTGTTGTCTTCATAAGAGGTAGGTACAAAAATAAAGCCAAATGTGTCGAAATTATAACACGAGAAACGAAAATAATTATCTAATCACGATTATTAATCCATGAATCTGTTGTTCTTTAACTAAAACCAAAGAAAAAAATTAATTTCGATCCCTTTTCATTCACGTGGCCATATAATTTTTTAATTTTTCTTTTAAAACTTCCAGCCATATTTTACTTCAAAGGATTCTTTTTCTTTTTTCTTCCCCTCAAAGACTTTTAAAGTTTTAAATTAATTAATGGGTTTTAAATTAAAAAAAAAGATTAAAAAGCACCAAAACCAGAGAAAGCACCCAAAAGAATAGGGTACGTGATGCATTTATTTCCGCAAGTGGATTTTTTTTGAACGTTCACTAATTATTTAATTACTCGCTCGTTCTTTCCTTTAAAACCATCGGGAGCAAAAGCAAAAAGAAAATATTTTCAAAAAAACTAGGAAAGCAAGCGACTACGCATTAATCAACAACCATCACAATTAACTTCTTCTGCGAGTACACCATACCTCAAATACTCGATCTGTCCGCCCCTGTCCTGTTCTTTTATTCGCACTTTTTGTTTTTCAAAAACAATAAAAACAGATTCGATCTTCTCTCTCAACGTTGTTTTTGGGAAATGAGCACGGGAGAACTTCTCAGCATCGAGCCTCTAGAGCTCAAATTTCCCTGTGAGTTTCTTATTTTATTCCCCTTTTTTCGCTGGATCTGTTTTTTTTGGTTTTCTAGGTTTTGATTTGTTCTGTTTTTAATTTGTGTTTCTTCTTCTTCCGTTTTTTTCTTTTTCATTTTTTTTGTTTGTAATTATTAGTTGAACTGAAGAAGCAGATCTCTTGTTCTCTTCAATTATCGAATAAAACCGATAGTTATGTGGCCTTTAAGGTATGTTTTTGTGATTTATACGTTAAATTTTCATTTTCTTAATTGTATTTTATATTGAATTACAATGTTTAATATCATTTTTGTACGATGAAAATTTGGAATCTTGTTTTGTTGCTGGAAATATGTCTACTTTTCTAATTAAATTAGAAGTAAATCTTACATGGCACAATTTCGTGAAATACATATATGTGATTGGGGTTTATTTATTTTTTTATTCTTTAAATCTATGATCATATAAGTGGACAGCCAAGTTTAAATGCAGATTTAGTTTCTCTAAGTTTGTTATTGATTATTTTAGGTGAAAACAACAAACCCAAAGAAGTACTGTGTGCGTCCGAACACTGGGATCGTTTTACCTCGATCTACGTGTGATATTATAGGTACATTGCCATTTTTTTCCCATAGTGGATTTTAATTTTTTTTATTTTGGTATTAGTTGATAATTTGTGAATGCCTCCTCTTGATTTAGTTACCATGCAAGCCCAAAAAGAGGCACCTGCTGACATGCAATGCAAGGATAAGTTTCTTCTTCAGAGTGTAAAAACGAATGATGGAACAACTGCAAAGGATATTAATGCTGAAATGGTATTCTTTTTAACTGAGATTATTGATAATACGAGGTTTTTTGTTGTCTGTAATTTGAAGTTTTTGATTGATGTAAGTGCTTTTATGTAGTTCAATAAGGAGGCAGGGCATGTGGTTGAGGAGTGCAAATTGAGAGTGATTTATGTTTCTCCACCGCAACCTCCATCTCCTGTTCCTGAAGGATCAGAAGAAGGGTCTTCACCCAGGGGTTCTGTGTCGGACAATGGGCATGTGAATGGGGCTGAGTTTGCTGCTGTCAGTACTTGGGCCGTACTTTGTTTTACATTTTGTTTGTTATCAAAGAAGTAAATTGATTGCATGCTCTTTCTTGGTGAAAACAGGCTGCCAGAGCATTTACCGAGCGGATTGAACAACATGACAAAAGCATAGAGGTAAAGTTTAAAATTCATCTGTGTGCTTCCAAAGCTTAGTTCATTTTTTCTTGGGGATTTATAACTGGTTAAAGGGACTGTTAGAATGAGAAGCAGACACCTGCAATAAGAGATCATTAAGCCCATAAGTGTATTTTGGATATATATGAAATAAGTCTTCATTCTTTGAATATATGGTTCTGCTTCTGTTGTCAGATTTGTTGAAAAATTCTACCACCTCATTTCATAGTCCCTGTATCCAGTGTCCCAGTGTCCATTAGGGTGTTTTGACAGAAACACGACGCTAGTTGCTGTTCCTGCAACTAGACTTCTTTAGGGTTTGTCATGCATTCCTCTCCGTGCACTCGTTTCCATGTGTTTAATGATTATAAAATTGATTATGCTTCAACACCAACGAAACGATACTCGATAGAGGTTCTTTCCAGCATGGTTGCTTTGTTTAGTGTTGGTTCTTGTCGTGTTTGCAAGATTTGCAGCAGCTCTATGTCTAGACTTTTGAATTGAGAGATTTTTGGTTTTCTCTGTCCTCTAAATTGCAGCTACATTTTGTAGCATCCAGTGATGTTAATTCTTGTACTATGTCTTATTAGAGTTTACAGCTGTCTTATTTACACTTGAGAGTATCCGATTATTGCAGGCAAGAGCTCTTATTTCAAAGCTGACAGATGAGAAAAATAATGCAGTTCAACAAAATAGCAAGCTTCGTCAGGAGCTGGTGAGGGATTACGTTTAACTTTATCTTTATGGTTTATTACTTGACTGTCCTTTGACTTTTTCTTTTTCTTTTTCAATTTCTTTATTTCCTTTATTCATGGGGAGTGGACTGGGTTGGTTTGATTTTCATTTTGAGCCTCCTATATACTGTAGGCCTAGTATTTATTTTCTTAATTTTTATTTTCTTTCTGAAGATATATGCTACAAAGTATGTGCATCTTCTACAAAATCATTAACTTTTTGTAACGTGGGTTTGAGGTTTATGGATTTATTGGAAGTGAACCCCGATGATGATCTTGAATTTTTAGGTCTTGAAAGACAAATTCTAATGCTTCATTTGTCCTGGTGTTTTCAGCTTGTTTAGATTTGGGGATATTTTTGTATATGAGCCATAGTAAACATTGTAAAGAATCTTGCTTTCACGAATCTGGTTATGCTTTTGATAAGTTTCTTCTTCTTCCTTTTGTGCTTTGTTTTCAAATGCTTTGAACTATGTTCATCACTTATGCGATAAAATTGCAACATGTAGGAACTCCTGAGGCGTGAAGGCAACAAAAATCGCGGCAGTGTATCATTCATATTTGTCATTTTAGTTGGCTTGCTCGGCATTGTTGTGGGGTACATGACGAAGAAATCATAAACATATGTCCGCTACAGAGTTTTGTTGAAATTTTCATCTCTTTTCCTTTTTGTCCTCGATCAAAGAAGACGAGGAAAGGGGAAGAAGAAAAACTGATGAGCAGATAACGGTGTTTTCTTTAGTTAGCTTTTATCTAATTAGTGAACTTTGTTTAGGTGTGGTTATGGGTCTGTAGCTTGCTAAAATTAAGTGTATCTGATGCGGTGGTTGGTGCTTTTTGTTAACATGCATTCTTTTGTAACTTAAAAAGAGGATATTATATTTTCATTTGTGTTCAGCCGTGAGAGACTCCACTTATGAAGATACCAGTGACTCTTAATAAAATCTACGGCTTAGTTTTGCTGCAAATTCCTTCGATTGGATTTTGGAAATCCATTATAATTCTCATCTTCTGCAGTGCCAAGTGTTCAATCTCACGATCTTAGATGACATTGTAAATGTCCTTCATTTTTAAAAGCAAGGAAGTGAGAAAAAATGTCTTTTGTAATGAGAAGAAGATTTACGTGATTATTCTAGAACCTTATTCTTTGCGCTGGAACTTTCTGCGCCGCTTTGTTCTGTCTTTCTTTCCACTTTTCCACGTATTCCCCCATATTCATCACCTCTCCCGTTTCCATTTCATACATATATTTATACCTCTTACCCCTCCACGGCATACCTCTAAAACCTCCAGACCGCACCGAATGATAAAAACTAAAAGCCGAAATAAGAAAGAATGGCATTATCGTCATTAATGGCGCTAAGGAGGGCCAGCGCCTCTAGACTCCTCTTAAGTAATCTAATTCGCCCGGTTTGCGCCTCTCGCTCCTTCAACACGAATGCTCAGGTCGTTGATGTTGAGCGTCGCCCTGATCGCTCAGTCTCTAGCCGTCGTGATTCTTCTCCCAGTTTCCTCCCTGGTAAGTTATTAATTAACTGTAATTGCTCCGGAAGTATGCCAGTTTCTTCACTGGGGATACAAATGCTTGATTTTTTTTTCCCCCTGATGAATGTTTTGTTCTGCATTAATTACAGATGTGCTGGATCCCTTTTCGCCGACAAGGAGTCTGAACCCAGTGCTGAACCTAATGGACCAATTCTTGGACAACCCATTTGTGTGTCCCGTCTCTCGGAGGGGCTGGCTTGCCAAGGAAGATGACAACAATTTAATTCTGAAAATGGACATGCCCGGACTCAGCAAAGAGGACGTCAAAGTTTCAGTTCAACAGAACACTCTGATCATCAAAGGCGAGGGACATCAGAACGAGTCAGAATCAGTTGGTGGTGATGATGATCAGGAGAATGCGAGGAAGTACTCTACCAGAATTGATCTGCCTTCCAATTTGTACAAGTTTGATGGTATCAAAGCTGAGATGAAAAACGGTGTCCTGAAAATTGTGTTACCCAAAGTTAAAGAAGATGAGGCCAAGAATGTGTTTCAGGTCAATGTCGAGTGAGTGCGTCAGTGAGTCCGCGTGAGTCTTGAGTGAGAAATGTCAACTAGGGTCCTGCTACCGCAATAATAATAGTAATAATAATTATAATAATCTAGGTGCTCTAGTTTTAATAGAGATTTCAAAGTACAGGTTAGTCATAAGATCCATGTGTTCTCTTTTTTCAGATTTTCCCCTGTTTCTGTATTCTAGATAAACAAAATCAGAGTCAAGTTTTCCAAATTCTAAGCACCCCGCAGCGATTTTTCTTTTTTCTTTTTCTTTTTTGTTATATATTATTTTCAATTTAAAAATAAAAAATAGTAGTTGTAAATATTGGTCTTTGATTTTGTAAATACTCTTATCAAGTGAAGAATGAGGCTCTCGGAGATAGTTGGATTTTGAGTTTTGCCGTGCGACGATATTAAGTGGGTGTTTGGACCTATTCGATTTATTTAACGGATATAAATATTTATAAACAATCAAATAATTGAAGGTAAAAATTTTATTTATAAAAATTTTATTAACAAAAATTTTATTTAAATAAATCCTATTTACAAACGGGGGTCTAAACATGCAACACTAGCTTTCGGGAAAGTATATTCACAACTAAACTTTTATTGAATAACGAAATCATCAAGCAGACTTTTGCTTGATACTCGAAAATGTTGCTGAAGCAAATAGCTCTGAAACATTAACGAAAGAAGTGATAACAACCGGAAATCTTTACACGGCTTGAGGTGGGATCATCTTTTGCATTCTTATTAACCCCAAAATCAGCTTTCACTGTTACTCGTTTGTTGCGTGCATCCACTACGTACTCTTCTAATCCTGAAATAAAGTTAAAAATGATCACGAGCACTATTGAAAAGCTGAGAGAACATACAACCATGAATTCAGTCCTGTCCATGAGGGATCGAAATCCTCACCAGTCAGCTTTGAAACAATCTGGCTGACTCTTCCTCTACATTGAGCACAACCCATGTTCGCAGCCACTACTATTACCTGAAACTGAACACATGTAGAAGACGATAGAATTAGAGCGTACAGAACGAGCTCTTAATTAGCTGCGTCCTTAATTTGCTAAGAACTGATGTATATGAACATGAGTCAACGTAATCAGATGAGGCGATTGATATTGTTAACTTACGGAAGGAAGCGTTAGATCCTCAAAACATAAGAGAGATTGCTTGCTTACTGCCACCATCTTCAGAATTGCATAAAAGAACCGAGAAGCTGTATCTTTCGATGGCTGTGATGATCAGCTTTTCTTATATCAACATTAGATGAAGAGCGTGTACTTCTCCTCACGCACACTCAATCCGAATTTTCACATAAGCAGCCCCGATTATACATGAATTCGAACTTGAAGCATGTCAGCTCTCTGACTCTTACTAAATTCACATTTTAATTTGTTTGCCCGTTTCTTCTCTTCAAGTGGCTTCAACTGCTCAATATTTAAAATTTAGTTTCAATTTTTATTGGCAAAACATTATAAAACAAAAAGCATCATATTCAAGGGCCATTTTTAGGCAACAAGAACACGTTATGGCCACCGAAACCTGCGGCCCCTCGCATGCTGCCCGTAGCTGTCTGTAATTGTGGGGTTCATGTTCTCAACAACGTTTACCAAATACCCTCTGTAAGGTTTTAGTAAGTTATTTTAAATTGACCCAGATAGGTTAAAAATTGAAGCGGCCAACTAGTCAACAGAGTTATATTTGTTGATCTTTATTCAGCAGGCGTTTTTACTCTAATTATTTAGAAAGATACATTGAAAATGAAGAGCCCGTTAGTTTTTTTTCCATGCAATGAACGAAAAAGCTTGGATCCTCAAGCTGGATATAAACTAATCTAATAAAGGAATTTCATAAAAGGAACAATGCAAGCATTTGGCCCACGAATAGCTTTTATGTTATTGGATCGGGGTCACAATTAGAAGTCCCATTGACTAGTCGCCAGTTCGGTAAATAATATTTAAAATATGTTAGGAAATTAGGCAATATCCTAATCGGATCTAATTTGTTAATAATTTAATGCCACGGTTCTACTTTAAAAAAAAAAAAAGAAAAAGAAATGCGCCACACTCAATCCCTCGTCAGAGGGTTAAATTCGAATTTTGCAATATCGCGACTCAACACGCGATTCATTAATTAAGACGCTGGAAATCTCTGGAATGAATAAGATATTTTGAACTTTTCTTATGCATTATATTTGCAATTCTGTATATGAAATTGCTTCGACTTTTCCCTAATCTCCTCCCATCACAATCACACGTCTCACTCTTTAATTCTCTCTATCGTTAAGGAAATGCAACTAGCAATAGAGAAAAGCGTACAAACCTTCTCAATACTGGCGGCACGAATGCATTTTATATCTCATAATTTAATGTTTACAACCAACCACCTCACCTCTAATGCAAATTGAAGGTGGCTTGCAGGGCCTGTCAAGTTTCAATTGACCTTAATCTTTGAAAATATTAACTGTAAATGTAACTGTGAAGCACTGAGGGGTTGAACATAATAAGTTGTTAATTGACAACAAATTATCACATATTCTAAACGAAATTCCGTGTAGTTTTCT
The DNA here is from genome assembly GCA_030449875.1 of Aegle marmelos. Classification (NCBI taxonomy): domain Eukaryota; kingdom Viridiplantae; phylum Streptophyta; class Magnoliopsida; order Sapindales; family Rutaceae; genus Aegle; species Aegle marmelos. The sequence continues at coordinate 5,698,091 of JASUUL010000093.1, forward strand.
AACGTGTGCAGCACTGAAAGCGTCAAAATCAGGATAGGCAAGCAAAATTCAACATAAGCATGACCTTGCCATTCTCCAGCGGCGGCAGATTCAGAGTGATATTGCAGTCCATACCATACAACGATAAAACTGCAGCATATAAGGGAGAAATTCTTGAGTGCAATTTTTACCTCATTGTCTCATACACATGTTGATGCTCACCCACCTAAAAGTGAAATATACAACATGGATGTTGCGATGAAAGTGTGACTGTAAGATTTGATCATTGCTATAGCTACTCTGCCTCTGGTAATATTGAATATTACCAGAGGTGCTCTAATGGGTGATCAGACGGCAGTAAGTTTATCATCAAAACTCCATCAGAAAATAAACTCACTGATCTGAACATTCTTATCCTTTCTGTTATTGCCATTGATAATATAGGCTGTGTCTTCTAAATCAGCATTTAAACAATTCATCCTGTGCCTGTAACAATGAAAATTCATGATTAAAGTCAATGTCTCCACAGAATGGAATAGTAAGAAAAGATGACAGGCAGTGATGTTACTGGACATACCACTCAAAGTGATCTTCACAGCATACTGAATTCCAAATGATTGAAAGTCCAGCTCCTTTCCTACAGTAAGCAAGGAAAGGTTTAAGCTACGATCCCAAAAGGAAACTTATGAAGCTTAGTTTGAAAGATAATTAGAAGGATATTCATGACCTATCTTGTACAGGCAATTTAGGCTAATCCAACTGTCTGCCAAATAACCAGTGCATTGTATTATCTAGAACCATGGAATTATGGTTACATGAAGAGACCAAAAAAGTGGTTTCACCTCGAACAGCCCTTCGCAATGTTATGCTTGATATATATATATATATATATATATATATACAAACAAAAGCATGAAAGCACAACATACACCCTTACATAACTCTAATAGTTCTTACAGCTAGATCCACATACCACATTGTAGTGTACATATCATAGAACTTGTCGAAGGCTTTACTAAAACAGAAGTGGCAAGCCATAAGATCAGTGATGTCAGTCACCTTGCATGTTGATTTACAGCATTTCACCTACATCAACAGCATTTTGTCAGCATTAATCAGAAGGATGACATAAACTTAAGCATCTTATATCCAACCTTGAAAAATACTACAGCAGATTGTGTGCATAAGCACAAATGTGCATAAAGGTTTCTCCTCGGTGTGATCTCAAGCCATGAAAAGTGATGACCAAACTAAAATAGCCATTAAACCTAAATTTAGCAAAGATGCATCCAAAATTCTATTTGCATCTGTGCACTAAAACCTTGAATAATTAAGAGAGATTACATGAGTTCAAAGAAAATACACAAATATATATTGTCTGAATGTGATTGCCAACAGCAATTTTGAGTAAATTGTTAATTTCAATTTCATATAAAGAAATAATCCAGTCCACTAACTCATGCACTTTATATCATAAAGTTAAATTGGAACATAAAACAATTAATAGTCGAGTTTCATGTGTGTTTGACCACTGCTGCATTAGAAGAAATCTGCTAACAGAATTTATGCTCTCCAATACCAGGACTCAATGGTGACACTACTAAGATGCTACTTACAACATATTCAATAGTAAGCAACCAAAACCAATCAGAATAAATTATAATGCAGAATACATAAATCCAAAACAAACAACAGCATCAAATCTACTGTATCAGATCTCAATGAAAGTACTCACCAAGCGCTTGAGTTTATGAGAGTAATACTTTTTGTGTGAAGAGTGTCCCTTGATGTGTTCATTCAAATGCCCTGCGCTGAAAATAGGTAACCCTATCAACAAATCTCACCACAAACACAACTGAATAAATTTTTCCATTCAAATAAAAGAATGATAGGACAAAAAAAGCCCATCATTTCACAATTTCACTCCTAAATCAAACTCGGCACCAGTCAACTAACAGGACTTCTGCTACTTACTTGTCACAAAAAACAGCACTGCAATCAAGGCAAGTGGCCAAATTTAAGGAGCCTCGGCACACACTGCAATTTGCTGCTGACAAGCTTTTGCCAACTTGGTGGCATCTGCATGTAAAAGAGAGATACAAAGTGAGATCCTCCTGAGTTCCATGTTGTTCAAAACAAGAAAAGTTGGAAAAAAAGGGGGAGCCAGGAAGTATTTTTCAGCTTGTTCATGCCAGCCACATTTACAAAGAAGAAATCAAAGGAGATGGCACAAATTCTTGCAGCTAGTAACTTCAGAGGCCAAACCAAAATATTCAAGCCCTGTGGTTGAGGAACAGAATTTATATCTACCAGGCAGCATTCAACACACACACACACACAAAAAAAAAAAAAAAGGCAACCATAAAATCAATATGGGAACAGAGTTTTAGTACTTCATATGTTGTAAATACTACAAAAGAAGAAATCATACTTGTTCCGTAGCATGTGGAAACAGACGAGAAAAACATATATGTATGGATAAAAATGAAATACTAAAAGATGACAATGAATGAGGTTATATGCTACACACCTTCTATACAGCTGAAGAAGATCTCTGGATATGGAATTGGACTTCTTCTGCCCCATGGCCTCCTACATGCCCAATTAACTTTAATATAGCTAACCCACTGTCAACATATACTCATGGCACCAAGAAATGCAAACTTTTTGCAATTGCGATGAAAGCATGACTACTACCTGCCTACCAGTCATGACCAAACAATCTTCAGCAAGGTGCCCAGGCCTCTTACATTTCCAGCTGTAACAAGCAGCTTGTCAAAAAACGAAAAGAGCCATAATTCCCATTTGACATACTTGAAGAAATATATATACATACATGATGCACAGATGAGGTGTTAGATGAAGAGATGTACCATTCATAAGTACAAAGACTAGATATTGTTTTGGACCACTGATTGTGGTTATAAGCACAAAAGTCCTTCTCAAACTCAGGCACTGGTGGAGCAACCTCATATGTAGATGATGAGACTTCTGAATTTTCGTTCCTCAAGGACCCCTGATAACACCATAAAAGACAGTTAAAAACAAATCAACTTTCATTATCACAAATTCTAAGCAAGTGCAAAGGCACCTCAACCGGCTTAAGATTTTTCAGGAGCTCAGCTTTGCACTCAGGGCTGCAGATATCATCATCAGTCTGTCACGACATACAAAGTTACATAAAAGGCGAGTAGGAGCACAGAAAATGGTAATAAAGTGACCAAAAATTTAAAATAAAAAATACACAGCCCACTTAACCCACCTCATTGCATATATACTCTCCATATTTACCACACACTACACAAACAGGTTCTCCAGCAACAGGATATCGTTGCTCACTTCTACTCTTAATTGATTCAACTTCACTTATGTTATCTGAAGAGAAAATAAACCAAAGTAATTACACAACATCAACTACAGCTGCATACTTGCTTTAAAAGAAAGTTAAACTCTAAATTTTTAGGGGAAAAAAATACTACTTAAATGTTTAGAACTTTGAAGAAACGAGCAAGATTTGCAACAATTAATCAGAAGAGGTAAGTATTCTTGCAACAAAGAGAGATTATTAACTACTTATTTTCCAACCAACAATAAGATGATGGAAAAACAAACCAGAGTTCGGAGGATCTTCCCTTTCTTTGCATTCTGGAGAATCATTGTCATCACCTGAGCTTTCAACATATGTTTGTAAAAATGAGAGAAATACACTGAAACATATGAATTCCAGATACAGTAAAATTTATATGGTTAATATAACTTACTATCATAGCCAACCAAATTGACAACCGAACTAGGAGTTCTCTGAAACAAAAGAGACCAACATTTATAATTATAAACATACAATACAAAAACTAAAATCAAAATTAAATGGAACCAAATGCAATTGTAATTACCAAAACATCAACCGTTAATTCTTCGGGACACGACTGATTTGAGCTAACTTCCTTCCTGCCCAAGCCAACCAAAAAAAAAAAAAAAGACAATATTAATTTATCATCATTTGATAACAATTAATTGGCACGACTAAAGCTCGAAATCTCAAACTTGATTTAGAATTTAAAAAAAAAAAGTTGCCTTCTCTTGTCAATGTAGTCTTGATGAGACATGGGACCATCTTTCGCTTCATCTTCGGGGTTGCTGCAACTATCAGGCTGTGGTTTCGAAAACCGACGTCGTTTCAAGGGGCGATTTCTGTCTTCGGCTGGAGGTCGTTCTTCAGTGGGAGAAGCATTCCCCGTGGCAATATTATATACTACAAAATTTTAAATAAGTAACCAAAATATCAAAGAAAGGCCAAATAGGTCGAACTATTCTTACAAAGGGGCGATTGAATTTAGTACCTCTCAAGTTTTGGAGAACAGAGGAGAGGCTTATGTCCTTTTTGTAAGCGGAGGAAGGATTCTTGTAGAAATTAGTCCTCGTCGTCATTTTTTACAAAGTCTCTGCATGACTATATCTGCGTCGCGACAAGTTGAAATCGGCAGCCGTCGAAGGTGAACCAAAAGCGGTGCGTTTCGAGGTGAGAACAGAACGCCACGAACGAACAACGAGGCGGAAAAGCAGGATGCCTTACCGAAAGCGTTGATGAAAAAAGGTGGGCAGTGGAAATTTCATTTTTTTACACGACTTGTCGGTCTTAAGTCGAATATATGGAGGGTTAAAGGTCTGGATCTGGTCCAAACAAAGAACTAAATGACAAGTCATATTAAAATTAGTACATGTATGGCAAGTCGTCTGGAAAAATGAAAGCTTTTGGTCGAAGTTTTCAGATGATTTCTGTGTCCGCATGTAATCTGACAGCTCAAATTGATTAGCTTCCACATGGTGTAACTTAGTTTTTTTTTTTTTCTTGTGGGGTCACAAGAGTCTCAGAAAAAGTTAAACAGGGCATGTGAGAAATAGGGTCTATCAAGTCACGGATGTTGCAAAATTGTTCAACCAACGTAATCCAGTATTTGCAATCCAATCAATCTAGCAAATGGTCAAAATCACTGCGCTTTATCGTCTGGGGATGTAGGAAAAAACTACAAATTAGCCGTAATGCAGATACGCGGCGTTGATGGTACTGTCAAACAATGTCTAAAGACTAAAATTCAGAGACGTGTGTCGTGGGAATCCCAGAAAGGCCCGTTAGCCAAAAGTTCAAACATGCCTTTACTGACTCTCACTCCGGAAGGCTAAATGTTTTTGACATTGAATTGTGTATGACTACTGCTCAGCCGAAAAGAGTTGAAAGTCGGAGAGAGTCAACATAGCTTCAGAGTTTCGATGACGCTTCTGGCGTGATCAAGTACGTCAGCCTCCTAGTGATATATATAAATTTATTTTATATAATTTAATTAAATAAAAATATAAAATAATTAAAATCAATTATATAAATTAATATAATTATATTATATTAATTTATATAAAAAAATTTATTAAAAACTTTATAATTAAACCATTATTTCATATAATCATTCATAATACACGGGGGGTCCCACTCGAATGTCTAAACTCAAAGTGCGTATGCCACGAGTTCCAATCAAAATTGAATCTAATAAAAAAATGACCACCCACGTCCGCCTGTGGCCAACTACCAAATTGAAAAGTCAAAAATTCAGTGTATCTGGAAAGCATCCGTTCCAGGTATCATGCCCTACTCGACTTCCCAACGGAGAAGCCAGCACCTTTCTAAAAGTGGGAGAACACTTGGTCAAACAATAAACGAGAAAAAACAGAATCGATAATTCTCAGCCATAAAGAAAAGATAATCCAGAAAGTGATTCTGGTTCAGATAAAGAAGAAGATGGGTAGGCTCGGCTGCAGCATCGATGGAAACTTGAATGAAGAAAAGTTCAGTGAGCCTATGCCGTGGATTGGCATCTATGTTGCAGTGGCTTCTCTGGCCTGTGCAGTCTCAATGGCTTGTGATGCACTTCACGGCTTCCGCCAGCGCAAATTCTGGTTCCCGTGCAAATGTTTTTCTTTGAACGCCACTTCCCTGACCATAATAGCCGTAGCAGTCAAGTTTTCAGTGGATCTGAACACCGCTATGCCTCGCAGACAGGATCAACTTGCAAAGGTTAGCAGTGCCGCCTTGATCTGTACAGTAATGGGTAATACTATGCCTTCTCTTGGAACCATGGACGCCAAAGAACTCTTCATGGACATTATAGCTTTGGGAATTCTAGTTATTACCATGATTGTTAACATCTGCATCCAATTAGGTACTGGCGTAATCTTTGTTTTCTGGAAAGAACATGCTTTTCTCATGTTTCTCATGCTTGTTTTGCTCGTCATCATGAGTTTTTCGGCTTTAACTGTGCCAATCAACAAGCAATATTTAGAAACGAAGTACAATAAGAAGTATGAATTAGCTCTCAAAGAAGGCTCAAATGAAGCAGACACCCCAGTGGTGGAAAAGCTCAAACAAGATCTAACGAAACATTGGGTGATGGCTCATACCTGCAGTCCCCAGTTTGTGATGGGGCGTTCAGTAACGTGCATTGCCTCCGGTGCACTATGTCTCCTGAGTGCCATAACGTTAGCACAAACCATGCTTCGATCTTACTTGATGCCCTGGTCATTCAAATTTTGTACTGGGGAGTCCGACTATAAGTGGTCAACCACTTTAGTTCTTGTTGCACAGACCATTGCAGTAGCAGTTGGGACAATTGCCCCAGCACTTAGATGGTTCACAGCCATAAATTTCAGATGCCCAAGCAGAGGGAAGAAAATTTGCATAAATAAGATCTTCAAAGTAGAGCGGTACTGGATTCAGATGCTAGAAGAGTTGAAAGAGTGCCCATCAGTTTTTCAAATTGCAAACCGGCCATGCAGGAAACTTTTCCATGGATCCAAAAATAAATCTCTTAATGTGTGCATTCGAATGCAAACCGGGATTGTGTTAGCAAGCAAAGTAATCCAATTCATTTCCATTTACTTTGTAAGCCGGATTCTGTTATTCTGTGACTGTTGCATAGGTTTGTCGAAGAAGCTCAGACCCGGCTGCCATATTTCAGATGAATCAAGATCAGAGTCACAATACTCAAAGCTTGATCTTAGCCGTTTTGTTCTGCATCTTGAAGGTGAGAATGAGCTAGTTGAGATAATAATGAAGAATAATTGTGATGCTACTGCTCATTGGATGCGAAAGGGGAAAAAGAAGCAGCCGGAGCATCTCCTTCAACTGTTGAAACAATCAAATTCACAAGGATTCAAGGGAGTGCAAGACTTTGACAGTTATCTGGTTCCTTGTCTAGATGTTGCCGAACCTCCAAATTGTTGGGCTCTTCCTGTAGTGACACTGACAAGTATTGCAGTTGCACTGCCAAACATCAAAAGTTCTTTTGTTAAAGATCTAATGGATAGGGTGCATGAGAGCCTCATTTATGTCAAACTCGTAGAAGAGAACCTAGATGCAAAAGGAGATCTACTGAACATGAGGAAGGCAGCTGACTCTGTGTGGCTACAAGTTGATCTTCATCATAAATGGCTGGATGTGAATCTTCGTAAACTATCCCTACAAGCAGACAGCCCAAGGGAAATAATTGAAGCACTTGTGGATGCTGCAAAAAAGAAGTACTTGGAACAAAAGGAGACATATATGAATCACTGTTATATTAAGGAAAGCACTGCAAGGTGGCCCATCAAGGTACTGGCATCTAATTCCATGTACAGAATAAGCCAAACAATTCTGCTGAACTGCCAAAGCCGAAATATCCAGACAAGTGAAAGATTGTTTGAAGTACTTTCTGTCATGATATCCGATATAGTTGGTGCCTGTCTCACCAATTTGCCACGTGTCATATCCCTGAATTGTCTGAGTAGTACCATTGAAGAAAGAGAAGAAAGTGTGCGGAACACAGTGTACCTTCTTGGCAAATCTGAAAAGATTTTGAAAATCATAGAGCAAAGGGGTATCCCCAGTTTACATCCTGAACAAATGGCATTGATTGATGAATGGCGATCTCTACAGAAGCTGAAAGACCATCTGCTCTACATTCCATTCACATCAGAGAGCAGCACTGCTACTTCCCCGTCAAGTGAGTTTTGTCTAACCATTGAGTAAAATAATGGAAGCATGGAACTGAAACAAACAGATGTATTATGGTTTGCATTGTCTCTTTGAGGCCAGTTCAGGGGAGAGAGAAGGATGCAACTTACATATGTGCAGTGCTTGTAAGTAATATTACAAAGTGAATGTGGATTACAGAAAAGTAATGTAAAATAGAGAGACTGCCTCTGCTAGACTTTTGTAGATAAGCAATGTAAAAGTGGGGGACAACATCCCTTAAGTGTTGTGAAACTGAGACTTAGTTGTATCCCATATGCAAAAATGGCAATGTCATGATGGAAAGAAGAGGTATAATTCTAGAGATACCGTAACCAAACCGGAGCTACTGCTCTACTAGATGAAATTCTCTGCTATCACAGCAACAACATATCGAGAAAGACACGATCTGCTAATCAATATCATTAACCATGAACTTGAATATGATGAAGATATATGGAACATTAGCCATTGTCAGAAGCCCCAAGATAAACAGACAGCTCTGCAATCAAAGCCTCGTGACCTGGTTGCTTCAGTGCTCGAGACTTAACATAGCACAAGTAAATGAATTCAATTATGCCTCAACAATTTACGGCCCAAAACTACATTATGGCATAAGTATGAGCTGGCCCCAAACTGATTTTCACCTTTAACAAAATTAACAGGAAAGTGAGACAAAATGGCAATTTATCTTCAAATGTCCACTAGTAATTTAAAATTTCAAGCACAATTAAATCAAGAATTATCAGCTCGTTATTACAACAGGCATCTTTCATTTCATTAAAAAAATATATATATATCTAACCTGAGCCAAGAGTCGTGGGTTTTTTTTTTTTTTTTTTGGGCTTGCGGTAATATGGCTTTGGGGTAAGGTCTAGGCCAGGCCATGTAGAAGCCGAAGGCTGTGCCTGTCATAAAGGGGAAGCATATCTTGATTGTACCCATTGCTACTGATGCCTGTACTTAACTGTCTGTGAGTTGAAATTAGAGGAATTTTTTAGGGAAATTTTGTAAACGTTGGATTCATTTCGGAACGGAGCTCATTTTCTTGTTCCCCAAGGGTGCTTTACTGTTTTTGTGTGGGAAATGGAACCCCACTTTTTTATTTTTTTGTCTCACAAGATTCCCTTACTCTTATAAGAATTTAAAATTAATATATTTTTCAGAATTTATAAATTAATGATTTTGTTTGCAAGTTTATAAAAATTCTAATTTATATGAAATATCACCATCATTTTCTTATTTCCATCACTTCATAGTTCAACCTTCTACGTATCTCAGTATTATTTCATAAAATCAGGGGATCTAAAAGTTCAATTAATCGGGCGTAAAATTATAACAACAATTAATAATTTATAAAATTGACTGCACTATCAAGGACAAACGAATTTGCACTATCAAAGTTCAGTAAAATTATAACAAGAAGTACAATTTATATATATATATAAAAAAAAAAAAGGCTAAAGAAACTCAAAGACGCAAGGAAGGATGAAGTTGATGATCGAATCAGTGGCAGGTGTAGCTGTTTGAGACCTTGTCACTAATAGCCAAGAGAAATGAAGCTTGCCCGAAAATTTTCGGTGAAAGCATTGATCAATTTTTTTTTTTTTTTTTTTTGAAGTGTTCGGTTTGGTTTGTCTCTCATTTGGGGCAATGAAGAAACATGACTTGAAATTCAAGTGAAAGAGGCAACAGTGGAGCAGGTGTGGGTTTTAGTACAGGCGAATAATAATACGGTCACTCAAGACTATAAATTTTTAAAATGTCTCATTTTTGCAGTATTTCATTAATAATGTTCTAATTAATAAAGATTTTTAAAAAAAATTATGCATTGTAGTAAAGTCTATTAGGTATCTCTTTAATTAAGAATTATTTTTTTAATAAAAATCTATATTTTGTAATTTTTTTGTTAAAGAGATATAATTAATAATATTTTCTAACCATTGATTCATTCATTATTAGTTTTTTCAAGAAAAATAAATAATATTTTTACCTTTTCAATTTCTTAAAAAACTTAATTATTTAACATTAGAATCTTTAATTTTGAGTACTACTTTTAATTTTTGTTGAGGGCTTATAATCCAAAAAATCATAGATGAAAAAAAAAATCTCTTACTCTCTTCTTTATAAAGAAAATTATTACATACATTAGTTCATTAAAAAAAAGTGATAATTTTGTTTCTTGAAATATAAAGTCTATATCTATTATCTGATCATTAATTTTTTATCTTAACTTTTTATCTGTTATTTTTCTAAATATTCTATTTAAAAATAATGTTTTTCTCAATTATTTATGTATTTATTTATTTTTGTAAAACTTCTAGAGGAAGTAAATTTTAAGTTTTGTTTTTGAATTTTTTTTAGATCTCATTGATTATTTGTTGAAATTCAAAAACTAAAAATAAAATGAATTTTGAACTCTTTTATATTTTTTTGAGTATTGAAGTTGTTGAATTAAAAAATGTCCTACAAAGTAAATTCGTCTAAAGCCCCAAATATTTTAAAGCCGTCTTACAATGGAGGAAGTAAAATAAAGAGTGGAGCTAGGGGTTGGGTGATGAGTGATGGTGCATTTACTTTCATTTTCTTCTTTTCTTTTCTTAGTTATTATCACTTCATAATTATAAAACTAACTTTATACCTTGAAAACGTTTAAACAAAAATTTTTGAATTTTAATGGCAAATAAGTAATTTTATTAAAAAGGTCATTTATTATTCTATTCATTTAAAAACTAATTAACAAACGAATTCTAAATAAATAAACATATAAGTAATCTTAAACCCAAAATTCAATTCATTAAATACTTAAACCCAAAATTCAAATCATTTATTTAATGAATTGATGATCTTAAACCTAAATTCGATTTATTTATTTAATGAATCGGTGATCTTAAATTTAGATTTGTTCATTTAATAAATCCAAATTCATTTAATTTGACTCGAATCAAATCAAATTAATGAATACCAATACAGGTTGCCACCCTATGCCCAACCCCTTGTAGCCTTGTGCAAATTGGATTCAAATAGCAAGCCATGCACCCACAGACTTTAGGTTAGGCAATCATGTGCATGCTTAACTAAATCTGGTGTTCTCTTTTTCTAATTTGATTTCACGCGATGACTAAATTTGTCTTGGCCTTCTTTTGACTTCCAAAATCTTCAATTATTTCCCTTAAACTCCAATTTATTTTTTTTTTATTTTAGCTCTCTCTTTTTAGATATTCCCAAAATAAACGTTTAACATCAAAATCATAAAAAATAAGATTAAAATTAATATAATTTAATATAATTTAATATAAAATTAAACTAAAAACATTAAAATAATATATAAATTATGATCACATCACAGTTTCCAAATTGAATTGCACTATTGAGCCTCAACTTAATGCCTGAGCCCAGAAACTTCTAACAATGCATCGTAATTGCTAACAAAGCTGAAAAGCCTCTTAGGACTCTCTCTGAGAATCAAGCAAGCCTTGTGAGTCGAGGACTAATGGTAGCATATTTTGACCGATGGCGTCGAGCACGTCAGCCGCAGTTATGTAGAAGCTAGATGCAACAAAGTATCAGTCCATTTATTGATAACTTTGTTCAACGCAGGTGGCGACATACTAAATATGGACGCTTCTAATGCACGTACCAGTATGCGAGCCGAAATACAGAGTCCAAATGCGTAGGTCATGACTTTCACTCGTTCTGATGTAAAATTACAAAATAAATTGCATTGTTGAATGAATGCCATCCATCTTCGACTTATCTGCAAATCCATCTTCGACTTATCTGCAAAACACTGATTGCAGCAGGTCTATTATGCTCTACTTTACTTCTCAAAAGAGCACGTGACCCGCCGTCAAGAACTAAAAGTCAATTACATCCTTGGGCAATAAATATTGCATCAAATTCAAGCAACGGTCATCCATCCTTGAACAAAATGGTGACCATGTCAAAGTATGAAACAAAAAACCCATTAAAAAGGACCAAGTCAAGTACCAAACAAAAATCCAATTAAACCGCACCATGCATGTGGTAAGAATTTTGAAAACTGGGAAACTGCCAACTGAGCGACGACATGATCAAATTATTCTGAGATGAAACAGAAACAATCACTTTCAGCCATCAACAAAAGACCATACAGAGAGAATTAGCATTTGGACAGGGAAAAGATGGGTAGCTCTGCTGCAGCACTGATGGGAACTTGAACGAAGAAAAGTTCAGTGAGCCTATGCCATGGATTGGTCCATGTTGCAGCAGCGTCTTTGACCTGCGCAGTCGCAATGGCTTGTAATGCCCTTCATGGCTTCCTAAAGCGCAAATTCTGGTTCCCATGCAAATGTTTCTCTCTCAATGGGACTTCTCTGACAATAACAGCAGCAGCAGTCAAATATTCAATAGATCTGAACAAACTTATTCCTCGCAAACAGGAACAGCTTTCAAAGAATTGTAGTGCTGGATCCATGTGTACAGTAATGGGAAATACTATGCCCACTCTTGGAACCATGGAGGAAAAAAAAATCCTCACGAACATTATAGCTTTAGGAATTCTTGTTAGTACCATGATTGTAAACATCTGCATCCAGTTACGTACTGTCATAATCCTTTATTTATTTTCCTGGAAAGAACATGCATTTATCATGTTTATCATGCTTGTTGCTTGTCATCTATATTTTTTCAGTTTTAACTGTGCCAATCAACAGGCAATATTTAGAAATGAAGTGCAATAAGAAGTATGAAATAGCTCTCAAAGAAGGATCAGCTGAAGCTGAAACACCAGTGCTGAGGAAACTCAAAGAAGATCTCACGAAACATTGGGATTTGGGTGATGGCTCATACCAGCTGTCCCCAATTTGTGATGGCGCATTCAGTTATGGGCATTTCCTCAGATGCATTATGTCGCCTGAGCTCCTGACATTGCCAAAATCATGCTGCGATCTTATTTGATACCCAGTCATTCAAATTTTGTGTTACACAGACCATTGCTGTTGGAGTTGGCATTATTGGTCTAACACCTGTATGCTTCTCAAGCATACAACTCTGGTGCCCAAGCAGAGAGAAGAAAATCTGCACTAGTAAGATCTTTAAAGTAGAAGGTTATTGGATTCAGATGCTAGGAGAGTTGAAAGAGTGGCTATTAGTTTTTCAAATCCAAAATTGGCCAGGCAGGAAATTTTTCCATGATGCCAAAAATAAATTTCTTAATGTATCCATTGGAATGCAAATTGGGATTGTATCAGCAAGCAAAGTAATTCAATTGATTTCCATTTACTTTGTGAGCTGGATTCTGTTTTTCTCTGATAGTTGCATAGAGTTGTTGAAGAAGGTCTGCAGTATTTCAGATGACTTAGGATCGGAATCACAGTCCAGCTTGAAGCTAGACATTAGCTGTTTTGTTCTGCATCTTGAAAGTGATAATGAACTAATTGCTATAATAATGAAGAGCAATCAAGATGCTACTGATAAATGGATGCAGATGGGCCAAAAAAACAAGCAGCCAGAACATCTCCTTTAACTATTGAAACAATCGAATTCAGAAGGATTCATGGGAGTGCAAGACTTTTGACATTCCCTGCCAGATTTTGATGAACCTCCAAATTGTTGGGCTCTTCCTGTAGTAATGCTGACAAGCAGTGCAGTTGCACTGGCAAACATAAAATGTAGTTCAGTTAAAAATCTCATGTATGTCAAACTCATAGAAGGGAACCCAGACACAAAAAGGAGATCTGCTTAACATGAGGAAGGCAGCTGACTCTGTGCGCCTAGGAGTTGATCTTTGTCATAAGTGGCTGATGTGAATCTCTGTAAACTGTCCCTACAAAGGAACAGCCTGAAGGAAGTACTTAAATCAAAGTTTTATTAGGGAAGCTCTTCAAACTGACCCATCAAGGTACTGGTACCTAATTCCATGTACAAAGTAAGCCAAACAATTATGCTGAATTACCAAAGCAGAAACAACCAGACAACAGAAAGATTGTTTAAAGTAATTGCCGTCATGATCTCCGATATAGTTGGTGCTTGTCTCACCAACTTACCACATGTCATGTCGTTGAATTATCTGAGCAGAACAATGGAAGAAAGAGAAGACCGTGAGCGGAACACAGTTCACCTTTTTGGTAAATCTGAAACATCATCAAAAATCCTTGATCAAGGAGCATCCAGGTTTACATCCTGATCAAATGGCATGTACTGATGAATGGCGATCATCCCAAGTTAACATGTCTGTTTGAGGCTAGTTGAGTGGAAGAGAGAAGAATTCAATTGACATGTTAGATGCTCATAAGTAAATATTATATATAACACAGTTGATGTGTGGTACAGGCATGTAATGTAAACATGACAGACTGCATTGTTCTTGTAGATTTTATATAACGACATACCTTATATTTTGTGAAACTGCAAACTCAGTTTTATTTCACAGTTAACTAACATCCATGGTGAGGTATTAATGTGTTAATGGCAAAGAGATGGTAGCAACGATCGGCACATCATCAAAAAGCAAGCTGCTGCTCCATTAGATGAAATTCACCATCATCACAGCAACAGCACATCAAGAAAGGCATAAGCATAGGATATGGGCGCTGCTTATGCAGAAATCACCCAATCAAAAACATTTAGCAAGTATGATGAAGATAAACAAAACTAATCAGTGGACTTCAATTCATCTGAGCAAAGTGACAGTGAACTCCAGATATCAAGATGACACAGATTAAGCCTCCTTGACTGATTGATGAAAAGCTTAGGTCTCTGTATTCCCCATTTGAAAATCATCAAAAGTGAAAATGTAACGCTCGGTACCCATCATAAATTGGGAATTAGGATCATTGTTTTTCAACATCAGATGTAAACAGCTTTGGGATCAATATTCTTCGCTATCAGATGTAAACAGCTTTCGTATCAATATTTTCGGCTGCTAGATTACCATTTTAAAAGCTGGAGTAAAAAGCAATTTCCTGACACCAAAACACACAAGAAAGTGCAGAATCAAACGTTCAAAGTCTTCACCAGTTCCCAGATATTACATAATTATGAGCTGCTAAATAGGCCCCAAACTGAATTCACGTCATATTTAATAAAATGAAGACACGAATTCACAAACTATATTTAAATTTCACAAATAATTTAAAATTTCAAGTACATTGTTTTGCAAGAATTATCCGCTCGTAGTTACGGCAGACATTATACAACTAAAAAAAAATCCTAAAACCTGGGCATGCAAGATGAACTAATCGTCGCGGTCAGTTTTCTTATTGGGCTTGCGGTAATTTTCTTCGATGTGTTTGGCCATCAAAACGCCAGTATCGGCTAGCTTCCTGATATTAGGGACGTTGTAGTTTTGAGCCACGTAGACGCCGAACACCGTACCCGCCATAAAAGAGAAGCAGCTCTTGATTATACCCATAACCGCCGCCGCCGGTGACTGGCAATTACTACTTAATTGTCTGCGTGAACTTGGGTTTTGAGACGAAATGAAATTGAGACTTTATTGTGACGTAGTCGCACGATTCATGACCGTACAGAATTCATTTACTTGTTCCTCAAGGCCAATTGCTCATTGGTTTTGTTGGTAGTGTTGTGTTCGTCGTTGACTTGCCGGCCCATTCGGCGAAGCTCAGCTGTCACTGACGAACTTGGGCTTTAAGGAATCGGGGGTTGATTCGATCAAGTTGTTTGTGGGTCCCTTCGTATTGTTAAAAATTTTAAACCCATCAAGTAAGAGTTTTAATATAAGAATTTTATTAAATTATAATTTATAATTTATTTAAAAGTTATATAAACAGTATATTAATTTGTGGATTTTTTTTTGTTGTTAAAAATTTTAAACCCAATAAGTAAGAGTTTTAATATAAATATTTTGCTAATTTAGAGCTACGGTAACTTACAATTTATCTAAAAGTCACATTAGCAGTATACACTGATATATTATATATGTAACTTTTAGATAAATTATAAGTTACAGTAACTATAACTTAATAACTCTTTTAATACAAATAGTATTAATTTCTTATCATTTAAAAATTATTTGTAAAAACTTATAACTGTGTTAATATATAATTCACATATTTATAATCACTTTTCATATTTTTTTTTTAGATAACAAAAATTTGGCAATATCCGTAATGATGTTATGCTGATAAGTTAATGGATATCCAACACTTGAATATTTGAGTTACTTTAGTTATGACCTCATTTAAAAAAAAGAAAAAAGTCCAGAATTACTTCTATATCTTAGCAAAATATCTGAATGTTAGAGGCTTGGGTGCTTTTTGCATTTTAGAAACCAAAAACACAAAACATGTTTGGTTAAACAGTCTTCCAATAATTAGCAAAAAATTTTAGAGAACAAAATATTTTTGTTTTTGAACTTTTATAAAGAAAACTTAAGAACGCCAAATTAGCACTCTTGACTCTTTAAAGAACAATTAGAAAAGGGGAGACAAAAATTGGTACTAGCCGACCGCTATTATTGTTTTATTAATTCGTTATTTAATTATTTTTACATTATCCCTTCAATTTTTCACTTCTTCTACACCTTATCTTTTTCTTCTTCACTATAATCACTCCACAAACCTTATCTTTTCATAACAAGATCCAATTATCTTTTGTTTCAATTTTATAATTTTATTTGTTGGTCATTAAAATTTTGATGATTTTTTATTATATCAAATATAAGATGAAGATCCCTCTTATTTTCTTATTTTCTTGTAAGCTTTACCTAGTAAGAAAAAATAATGGTGCTTTATTTTAATTTATCTTATTTAAGTTTATACGCGCTTAGGTATTTTTGCATTTTAAGCATGTACTGTTTTGTAATTCTGAAAGCATTAGTTGCTTATTTTGTTAGATACTAATTACTTCTGCATTTATTATTATTTTTTTTATTTTAAATTTTTAAACTTAATAAATTATGAGAGAGTTTTCTAAAAATTATTATTGCTATTCGAAATTTAATCTCATTTTGATTTAAAATAATAATAATAATAATAATAATAAATGAAATTTACAAATAAATTGAATAAAATTATTTTATAGAAGATTCGATATTTTCAAACAAGCAAGCAAAACCATTTTTATTATTTTTATTTTCGTATACTGTGTTGAAAACAAACTATCAAACAAATTTTCATTTAAAAAAATTATTTTTGATCTCTAAAATAAAAATAAAAAATACTAATTGAAAAATATTACAAAATTCACCCTTAATTTTCTCATAATTTTTTTTTTAAAAAAATTAGCGATCTCCGTGATGATATTAAGCTGACAACTTAACTGATATCCAACACTTGAATACTTGATTTATTTTAGTTATTAATTGCTTCTATATCTTTGGGCTTGGGGCTCTTCCGACTTCGAAGATCAGACGACTTGAGCTGGGCTATACGTTGGCCCAGAATCTTCTGTTGGAGAAGGGTCTGTTTGTTTTCTTTCTTTTTCCTTTTTTTGTAAAAATAGTAACTCTCGTTCATTTTTTTTAATTTATAACTCAAGGAAACAAGATGAAAATTACGAAAAATCTTCAACTCGAATAAGGAAATCAGCCAAACGAAGAGCAAACTTAATTAGAGCATCTGCTATCCTATTGCAATCCTTTGAGATATGAGAATGTGAAATTTTCATTTTCGTTCAATAAGTTATTGAATTTTAAAAGTAATCCAAAACAACTTAATACGAATCGAAATTCATATAGAAATAACTGAATTACACACAGTAAATCTAACTCGACAAATGACGAAAATAAATCAAAATCTCTAGGGAGTTGTAAACCAAAACATAAGTCTTTCGCCTAAACAACACCAACATCATGCCACCATCACCGATTAGAAGTTAAATCTATTGCTGCATCGGTATAAAGCCTTGAACCAACCCAATTGTGGAGGTACACATGCTAGAGGCCCCCATGCTACCGCAGAAAGATTATGTTGTCGCCAGATCTGGCCCACGGCACCCCTGTTCACAGATTTAAGTAAGTCCCAAAGGCCCCTCAGCCTTAGCAACCACACAAGAAGGCCTCGTTTATTGCATCCCTCCACACAACCATCTCATTCCTATCTCCCCAAATTCCCCACATTATCATCATATGAAGCTCAGCACCAGACAAAACCGATTGGAAAATTTCAAGGCCATCCCAAAAAATTATCCAAAATTGCAATGCAAAACAGTCTTAGCAAAAGATGTCGAATTTAATCCACACCTCTTTACCGTGCTGACAACAAACTCCCGAAATAGACAAACGGTGGCTGGTACCCCAGTAGACTGTAGAAGCTTCAGCAGTAGAACAAGACATATTCGTTATTTGCGTGGCCAAAAAATTCGATCTGGACAATGGCTGCTTTTGAAATGTTGGATATTTTTTTTTCTTTTTTTCAAAAGGGAAATATTGGAATAATTAGCTTTACAAAGAAAGTCGAAGTTATTGTCGTCAAAACTCAAAAGTGTGAGTGGACAAGCGTGGCTGATAAATTTTCTCTCTATTATTTCCGTAATATATAAAGAGCCCGGGTGAAAAAAAATGATCTAATTCTCTTTGATTTAAAAGAAAAAAAAAATTGTTTGTGGTGCTAAAATAATTTCAACACTCTAGAATGGCAGTCCACGTGAATTATCCCATTTGAATAAATTAACAACATTTGGGGACAAATCGATAAACATTTAGGCAGTGCAATGATAAATCTGAAGCAAGGTAGATATTTTTTTTTTTAAAAAAAAAAAACAACGTTAGCAATTTCGATTACATATAAATATGAGAAAAGGATTAACTACGGTTTTGGAAATAAGCACCACAAGCATCTGCAAATAGGTGGCACAATTAAGTTGTGTGGCTGTGAGCACGATAAGGATTCGGAAAATGATTAGTTTGAACAATGTTCTTCTTTTGATTTATCTAATTATAATTGTATTAAATATTTTTTTAGAGAATTTTCTTATTTTTATTATCTTACTCGATTAAAATCTGAATTAGTTGGGGTATAATATAATCTTTAGATATTAAATAATTTTTTATATCAAAAAAAGAATATTAAATAATTTAACATTCGATTTTTATTGAGATTGATTATTTAAAAAAATTTTAAATATGAAATATTTATTAGCAGAGATTCTATTGAAGTTGATTATTTAAAAAAAAAATGATAGAGGCAATAAATTAAACTGGCCCATTCAATCACATCAACCGAGAATTGAGACACCATAAAATAGCCGTGGTTTTTCATTGCTTGGTTGACTTCATGATCATATAAAAGTGTAATTTGCAAAGGCAAGGTGAGAAAACTAATTGCTTTACATGAATTTTGCATAACTGTGATTTGTCCAAGTAAGAGTTTTGTGAAACCCAAAACTCCCACGAGTTGTACGGTCAAAAAGAAAAAGAAAATTGAACCAATTTGGTTGGTGTTGGGGCCTACGATTCAATGGCTTGCTTGGTCTATTTGACATGCATTTGAGACTTTTGGATATTGGTTTTAACTTTTAAGAAAACAAAAAGAAAAAAAAAAATGAACGCGTTTTTCAAACGCTCACTGCGACATAAAGGAGATGGCAAAGCAAACAAGCAGTGTATTAATCTGGACAAACAAAAAAATCGGATTGGGTATTGGAAAAGATATGATACCAAAGCCAAGGAATCTATAAAATCCACGAGCTAAATATGCTGAATAATAACACCCTATCGCTTCTTTCAATCGGTCGCCGAAATTAATTTGTCCTTTTTTTACTTTTTATTTCATACTTTCCATCTCTCTCTCTCTCTGTCCCCCTCCCTTTAAATACAGCCATTAATTTGCCTCAAAATGTCGACACATAAATTTACGATGTTGTCCGAAATTTTACATCAACAGGGAGTTAGATATATCTTTCTAAATAATTAAAAAGAAAGTAATTTAGCACCCGATCAATAGAAACTTTAGAGATAAGCATGAAACAATTATATATTATCTAATTGAAGTTGAAGATACTAATATGGCAAGTAGGGTTTGATTGCTACTCATCGTTTCTCTTGCGTGACACGCATGATTATTGATAAGAAGGATAACGATAAAACTGGTTCCTCTTGCATGATGGAATCTATGTTGTTGTCCGAACAATTGTATAAAAATCAAATTTATGCTTCACTCTTTGGAGGCTTGTTAATGACAAAAGCACTTTCCGTGTTACAACAACAAAGAAGAGCTTTTATAGATTATACTTTCCGTGGAGATACAACTTTTCCAATATAATCTCGAGGGTAACAACTGCCTACCGCGTGCATTTTTAATCAGTGTCCGATGGGAAGCGATCAAATTGATTGAATGTATATGTCAATTTCTTTAAGTTTTATTCCGCGGTGAAATTTGGATTCTGATGGGATATGTTTATAAGTAAAAGAAAAATAAATTTGAGTAGGTTATAACATAAAATTATAAAATAAAATAAACAATGATGCAACTTATCTAAAAATATCTACTAAGTTCGAGAGAATTCTATCTATGTAATAGTATAGAATTATTTAGATAATTACTAGTGTGGAGTGTTATAGAGAGTTCTAGAATCAGACTTGACTTGTTCACTTTGACTTATAGATTAGACTTAATCTTAGGCTACTCACTGTTGAGCGCACCATGACTCACGAATGAATAAGACAGCTCACTGCTGAGTGCATTATGCTGCTCAGTATACATTATCTTTGGGTAGTCCTTCATAAACAAATATCAATCGATATATTATTTTTTTTCTTTATCAATTTCTAATCTCATTATTGCTATCTGCAAATCTCACTTTTTGATACAGTTCATACATGTGGCATGATCTTATCCAATCAATTAGGCCTTCTCTAAAGTTCTAGATGGGGACCTAAAAGATATCTAGCCATTATCATCTCCATAGTATCTCACTTCTTCATTGTTTAATGAGCATGATGAAGAAAGGATATATTTGGATTTTTAAAGATGATTGATTTATAAATATACCATTTAAAATCTTGAAATGACCAAAATGAATATCGTGACACGAGATAAGTATTTTATACAACAAACATATCTGGTATTTAGATAATTCTTGTGTGATAGTTTTTAAATAAGCCTATTGAGCTTCTCTACTAGTTACGCAAAGTTGCTTCAAAGAGAGTTAGAGAAAAGAGTGAGCAATTGAGCTAAAGAGAACGAGTGTTATTCATAAAAGGGCACCTACAAGATAGCTTGATAGCTTACAAGATTATTTGCTTGAGTCGCTTGCTCTTGTTATAGTGTCACGAACCTATTTATAGGAGAGACTTGTCCATATCTAAAATGCTTAATGTGTAGAGAATTATCAAGGTTTAGTGAGAGCTCTTATGTCTAGCAATTAATGCCTAAAAATTTATATACACATGCTATGTGCTACACTACTCTAGCTATTTCTTCTAGAGACTTCCGAGTTATGTTCAAGTGTTGAGAATGTGCTATATCTAAAAGTTTCTAGAATCAACCTAACTTAGCACACCTTGTCTACCTTGTCTCCCAAAATTAGCCTCTTTGATCTGAAATTTTGAGTAGTCCGCGACAAATGGCTAGGCTAAATATGAGTATTTGTATTTACGATCACGAAGTTAAGAAACAAAGTCATGTGATCAAATGAGTGCATGGCCCACGTCAACAACCATTACCGAAACAGCTTTCTACATTGAGTCCAACAATTGCATGCTGATCTTTGCTCTTCGGCTTTACCAATACGATATCGATCGCTTAAATCTCCAATTTTTCTCGGTCTTTAAACGCGATCTATCACTGTTTATTATTATTTTTTTATTTTTTTTTCACTTTCATACCATGAAAGAGAATTGAAATTGATGGAGTGGACGTGGGCGGGTGGGCCAGATGTTTTTGTCAAATGGCTGAGAAGACAAGCGGGGAATATGATGTGCAATTTGGCTATTGTGCATTATTAAAGTGTGCAACCTTCGGATTCTTCGTCGAAATGGATTGTTGTCCAAACTTGCCTTTTTCGGATAAAACGGAAAGAAACAGAAAATGGCGGACTAGCGGTGCCCCTCTTTCCGTTTATTTTTCTCGGGCGGTAAACTAAAACTAAACACCCAAAGTGTCACAAAACCATTGGCTGGGCTGGTCCACTGGCGCACTACTCCCAACCAATCAAAATGGATATTACATCCTCACTGTCAAAGGGGTAATCTCAATGAAGTTCACAAACTCGCCTTGGGATTTGGGCCTTCAGCCCAGTGCTTTTCCACACAAGGTAGGTCTCGAGTTGAGCATTTAAATTTATTTTTCTTAAAATACCTTTAGTTAAATAAATCTATATATTAAAATTTTTTATTTTTCATAAAAGTTTACCTAGAAAGATATTTCCTTTTTAAATTGCTTACAAATATTAAAATTTATATTCAATTTTTTTCTTCTTACTATATAATTTCAATTTTCATAACTCTAAACTCTTATAATTTTCTCCAAAAGAATATTTAATTAGGAATAAAAATAAAAATAAAAATTGTGAAATGGAATGGGTATGAAAATGATTCTTAAAATAATAATTTATGTAATAGTGTAATTGAATTGTCATTCAAAATAAATTCGTAATATATTATTTAGGTAATTTCAATTAAAAAGAATTTTAGAAAGAATTTTGAAGAATGTCAAAAGGTGTACTCATAAGTCTCACATGTTTAGGTTCATTTGGAATTGTTGATGAATGAAAAAAAAAATAATTTTCTATAAGATAAAAAGATAATGTTAGTATTTACTAATTTTTTTATAAAAAAAATCACTTGTATTAATGTCCTTCTTTTTCTCTCTCTCTCTCTTTTCACACAATTCTCCTTTAGTTTATTTATTCTTTTTTCCTATTTGATTTTATATATAATTAAAAGAATATTAAACTTGTACATGGACAAGTAAGTTTCATTAATTATTATATCTATTTTAATAATTTATATTAGTTAATAATTATATCTATTTTAATAATTAATTTTAAAAACTCAACATTTTTAAAAAATAAAATTTATCAAGTACTTAATTATGGATTCTCTTCACAAATACACATAATTATTTTTATAATGTAGCTATCTAAAATCATTTTAAAAGCTACGATTAATATTATAAAATTGATCCTTAGTAAATTCTTTAAATACCCATGTTGCACATAATAACAATAGTAAAAGAGCTGATCAATTATTTTTTTTTCAAATTAAGAACATTTAATGTATCGTATTTGAGAAGGAGAAAATAGACATTAAAAATGAGCTAATGATAACGGGAACTCAGGTTTCTTTTTCGTTAATCGTTATTATGATTAAGGTTTTAAAGATTTTTTTTTTTTCGGGTCAATTCGCAACTCAGAGAGATTTATACCGTAATATAATATTCATGACACTACCAAATCTCATTTTATTTATTAATTAATTACACAAAAGGCCATTGCTTAATTAATTATTTATTCATTTGTTAATTGGTTTACTTCAAATCTGAAACGATTATCAAGGTTGTTTGCGGGGATTTTTATAGAAGTTCGCTTTCAAAGAAACCGACGTTTTGTACTACCAGTTTATTATTTCAATATTTTAAGGCAAAATAAGGGAGACCATAAATAAGCTATGATTAATCCTTGTCGCCGTCCATACCCCGCATGTTCTGGTGATAGTTCAGCTACAACACATAAGTTTTTGTTCGTTATTTTATTTTGTTTTATTTTTTTTTATAATATTAAAGCAGCCTTTACGTGAATGATGAATTTCATGGACTCCCTTAGCTTTCATGTAACTTTCAAACACAACATTTATAAATAGAAGAAAATAAATAATAATAACTATAGAAATGTGAATTAAAGTATTCACGACCCATGTGAACAGACTAGTAGATGTCCCGTAACTAATCATAAATCAATGAAATATTAGACAAGCATGGGTAGCTCGAGCAATAATCTAAAGCTTGAAGATTAAATTAAACTTAATATTATATTACATTAATTACTTGCAAAAGAAAAGGAGAACGACGCGTTACGTGTTCGGCTTATCACATACATGAAAGAAAAAAAAAGAAAATTTTGAGACAGGCCATGACAAAATTCAAACCAATTATGTCAGATTGATGGTGAGACCTTAGGTGTCTTAGTAGCTGTGTTGTCTTCTTCTGTCGCAGCATACAATTTTTCTTTTTCTTTTTCTTTTTTGTTCCCTTTTCCTTTTTCCTAAACTCAAAAGTCAGCTGATTAATTCTATACTAATGTTGTGAATTTCTGGGCAATCATTGCACTAGTGTCATGGGTGACATGTAGACGGCTTGCTTCGTCACGTATCAATAGCTAGACCATGTAAATCTTGCTCCGTGAATTTGTGTAATGCAGCACCGGAGAAGTGACAAAACAGAACGAAACAATTCGTTTTGCATAAGATAATGTGGTATAAATCTACGACCTGCTGTAGCTAACAAAATCTCGCACCGTTTTGTTTTTTGTATTTAATTAATCAGATTTCAATCCAACAAGAGGCTTTCTGTAACACTTCAAGCAATTTGGAAAGGACCACCAAACTGAAGATCACAATAGGGTTTGAGCTTCAGAGAATGTGGTGGTGGTGTATCTTCATAGATACTTCAAATAGCATGATCTTAAGGGTTTCCTGTTGTCTTGACCCTCGGCATTCTATAAGCGACCCACCTAATAAATCCAACCTTTATTAACTGCCTACAAGGATGTTCACCTGAGGAAATAAACATTTTACCTAAGCTGCTAAATCTGAGCGCTTGACTACATAATTCTAAGAAATGAAAGTCCTGTGCCCGCACTATCCTAATTATATGCTTAACCAGAATGGAAAATTCATGCAGCAACTATCAGCCAAAGGCAAACTGCCTGGGACATACTCCCAATTACCTGCTACAGCGACATCATCTGTCTTTCACTCTCAATTTTAAAGCATCCACAATATCAAAAGCTTATCGCTATTAATAATTACTTTCAAAAGTGTAAACACAAGTAAATTTATTAGATTGAGGAAAGGAACTTCTGTCCTATGATTATAACAATAGTTTTGAACCAAATAACCTGAAATTATACCATGATAAGGAGTAAGGCATCAGAATGCACATATCAAATCAGCATGCAATAAAAAATTCACTCACAAAATAAACTGAACTTTCTGGTAAGATCAATGTCATTAAAAGTTCACATTCGTTGTCAGATATACAACAAGCACCCTCTTAACCAGAAGATAATGTAGCTTCTCATATGAAAACACCAAAATGCCATAGTAACAATATCAAGTCTTGAAATGTAACACTCCATTAAACTTTCCGGATAGATGTTTTCTACTTCTTGGAATACAAGTCTTGTTCATCAACCAGATAAAGAACATGCGGAGGACTCACAGGCACAACAATTCGCAACGAATAAGGCATAAAAGAGAAGCCAACGACACAGTTCAATATATTTATTCAGTTATTAAGTAAAGCAAGTTGGAACCTCTATGGTAGAGTGTGAGTTGCTAAAAAAACAACCCCCTGCTTGCCAAATATTTACACCTCAGCACCTCCAAGCTGATGCAGAGATAAGTTCCCGCTGCTGCCAACAGAGGACAAGTGAGGCCTGGCACTTTTCAACATGAAAGCCCCTCACTGGAGTCCTCTTCACCACACACTCTGCTTGAGTTTCAGTGAAGTTACTGAATGTTACAGGGGAAAACCCAGCCGATGCAAAGAGTGTTTTCCACATTGGCATTCTGTCTGGGCCCCTAAGACGCCCCAATACCGCACTTTCAATTCTAGGCTGAAGAAGGAACCTCTCAATCTTATTGAGAGCATCAGGCATCACGTTAACAGCATCAAGCGATTCCAGTAGGTTTATATATGATTGGAGGGCATGAAGAATATGTTCCGGGAAAGGTAAGTCACTTTTATCACATCCTCTATCTGCTGATACCACAATTTTAGGCGAAAGCTGCTTCACAAAGCGAAGGAGAGAGGGCAATGCAGAGGGTTGATTCGAAGAAGACCAAATAGGGAAATTCACAGCAACAGCCTCATTTTCACTTGACTGGAGAATGGGCAGTGTGTAAGAGGTTTGATCCAATGACTCAAAGTTAATCACATCAAGCTCAAAAATAACACCAATCTCATTAGCAAACTGAGTCAGATTCTCACGCATAAGCCCCAGCTCTACATGATGGTGAGTGGAAGGAGAAGCAAAAGCAGTGATTTTCATTGAAGGAGTACCCCTATTACTTCTCATTGAGAGCTCCTGCATAAATGAAGCCCACTGAGCACCAAAGCCAATATCAAAGTCCACAATGTGGATTCTGTCAGCATCATCAAGAGCCTCTAAAAGAGCCTGGTTGCAGGTAAAGTTGATAAATTGAATAAGAGGAGACACTTCTGAGAACACCTTGTAAGCTCCCATTTTAAAGATAACATCAACTGGAGTAGGGCTACGTGGTGGTGGGTTGGTGACTTGGTTGTTCATGAGTAGAAACAACTGCAAAGCCTCTTTGAAGTAGAAAGCAGCCCTTTGAAGGGGCTTACCTATAGGAAACACCTGGTGATTGAGCCGCGCCAATATCCCTTGCGCGTGTGAGAAATTCCCAGTTCCCAACAACTCTGCAGCCTTATAGAGCTGGTCGAGTAAAGCATGTTGCCGCTGTGAAATCTCTTCACTCCCTGGACCTAAAACCTTCTGCTTTGCTGCTTCCATCAAACTTTTTTGTTGAATATGCTGAGGAAGAAAATGCACATTTTGAGAAAAACCCATTTGCTGTTGATGGTTTCTGAGCAAGAACCCATGGCGTGGATCAGAGAATGGTGGTTTGGGGACGTGAGGAGAGGAAAGGTCTAAACCTCCACCTGAGTTGTGGCGCTTTGGTTGTGGCTGAAGCAAGTGGCTATGGTGGTGGTGGTGGTGGTGGTGTTCTTGGTGCAGAGGATAAGCACTCAAAGGAAAAAGAAAGTTCGGATTTTGATGGTGTTGAGACTGCACCTGTTGGTGGTTCATAAATATCTGAGGATTGAGAATCTGTGGCTTCTCTTCCGGAACTTCAACAAAGTTTTGAGACTGCTGGAAATTCATACCAGGAGGCAAAGAAACTGGGGCAAGAGACACATTACTGGTAGTTGCCGAACCAAAAATTGGATTTTGGTAATTACAGTTGTTGTTGCTGTTGCTACTATTCAATCCAACACCAGAAACTACCTTGTGATTAAGATTAACTAAACCAGGTGAAAAACCAATCTTTCCATTCCCATTGTTATTTGAAAGCAATTCAGAACCAGAAAAAGCACATAAATTAGTAGCAATAAAATTACCAGATGCAAGGCTGCCACCCCCACCAATTGACTCAAAGTTTGGAGGTTGATCAACAAACCCCAAGCCACCACCGCCAGCATTGCCATCAAAATCAACAAGAGGGTTTTGACCATTCCCATTTCCGCCACTCTGCAAGAGCTGCTTCAGCCCAAACGGCGAGTCGTCCACATCCCCGGTGATCCACTTTAAGATAGACTGTTCCTGACCGGATTCCGATAACATGGTCTCCCAATCTTCCAAGCCAAGACCGCATCTTTCAGCTCCAGTAGGAATCACCTCCAAGCCGTTTGGAATCGACAGCAACTCAGTAGCCCACTCATCTTTCCTTTCATTGTTTAGAAAAGGAGACACCGGTTCTTGCGGGACAGAGTTGGTGATGGTGGTGTTGGTGTTGTTGAGAGAGGAGGAAAGAGTGGAAGCCGAAGTAGGCGGGCTTTGGCTTCTTCTCATATGAAGGACAGAAGTTGGTTCGTTGTCAGTATTACAAGAAAAACAGAAGCTGCTGTTGTTCACTTGTTGTTGCTGTTGGTGCTTTTGTTTCCATTTGCCTTGAGAGCAAATAGGAGTGAAATCTTGGATTTTAAAAACACATTTTTCTTGCAAGTGAGAGGGCAGGGACATTTGTTTCTTTAAATCTTTCTAACTACTCAAAGTCAATAAGAAGACGCACCCATTGCAGCAAAACGCTTGTTTAATTTAATCTCTTTTCTCTTTCTCTTCAGCCCCAGCCTCCCATGTACATATTTCTTCTGCCTCCTCCAAATACAAATACTTGTTTCCTGATATTTTACTGCTCTTGAATTGCAGCAGGGGGTGCTACTCTTTTTTTCCTTTTTTCCCCCGCTTTTATGAGCCTTGGCCTTGTGTCTCACCAGTACTTCTCTGCTCCGCCATGGATGCGTGCATCATAAAAAAGGTAAACAGAGTGTCCTCCCCCTTAACTCTTCTCCACCCCTCTCTCTCTCTCTCTCTCTCTCTCTCTCTCTCCCCCTCTCTTCTGTCACTGTCATAATGCTGTGCCTACACTCTTGTTTCCAGAGGGTAAAATGGGCACTCCACGTTATGCTACAGTGAACTAGCCAATCAAATTACACCACGGTCCTTATCACAGGTTGTTTTGTCTGTGCAGTTTCGCCCAATCTATTAACTAGCACAAGCAAAGGCTAAATGCTTTTCAGTTTTCAGTCGAGCAGCAACGCGCCACTTAACGCCTGGGCACTGGGCTAGAAGCCCAGGGGCCCTGTCACTTCACTTTCATCTTGTTTTACTGAATTTCAATTTCAAGCTACGGTTGCAGTCACTGACAGAAACAGTATACGTGAAACATAATTTAAATTTAAAAATTAAAACCATCCGACAGAGATAAAATGTAAAAACACGAAAATCTATTTGCACCAAAATAGATTAAAATAATGCATTAATGTCCATATATTTTCTTAGGTATCAACTTCGTCCGCATTTTCAAATCTCCCGGACTATTAACACCTTGGCTATATTGACCTATAATGGACCTAAAATAGCCTGTCCCAAATATCGATGGTCTTTTTATTATTAGTAATTTGTTTTTTTCTTTTCTCATTAGAGCCACTGTCTGTAATTCTGTAACCGGTTGCATGTTCTGTTAAAAAAGGCAAAAGGCCAGAAAAGCGATGCCCGTTCTTCCTATTTTGCCCACAAATTTCTTGTTTATTACTACTCTTCTATCAACTGGCTTTACAAAAAATGGGGTTTTTCCTTGATTATGCAAATTGCCAAAAACCTGAAAGAAAGTATGAAGCGTGATTTTACAAAAACAACTTTTCATAGACAGATGGGAGAAAAACATGTGTTGAGAGAATTTGATTCATTTTCTTGAAATCACAAGTTCTTATAATGGCTTTTAATGAGGCACACTTTAATTTACAACTATCAACTAATGGCTGCAATTCGAAGCACAAATTCTTTAAAACCAATTGTCTCGAGAATTCCCGAATATAGGTTACGTCCAAAAAAGGCTCATATAGATTTTTTTTCCCAACTTTTTTTCTCTTGAGTTGCAATAATTTTCATACAGAACAAACAAGGACACCGGCAATAAAAGCTATACCATTCATTATAACTCATTACGCAGTTGTTAAATTTCTGTAAATCTGAAAGGCGGTCCATGTTCAAAAGCTAAAACCTTCGTCGTTAAGAAGAGACCTGTTGCATTATTGGTGCTGCTATCTAGCTTGGCTTTATTATACAGTTGGAGATTCAAAATACAGCTCCATAATTTGTCTGCGGGAATATGCTTCAAACAATACATAATCTGCCAGTTTAAAATCTCCATTGAAATGGCAGTTTCCAATAACCTTAAAACGTATTATTTACAGAACACGAAGGCAATTGCCGTTGTTTGAGAAATATCATATATTTGCTGGGCAAATTGTTGTGGGTTGCGGGGTTGGGATTACCACATGATTTCTAATTATTGAACTCAAAAAACTTGTCAATCAAATCGGATGACCTATTTGTAAACCCAAATAACTCCCTTATTAGTCAATGTAAAATATAATCAAGGTAACTCTCTCTCTCTTACTAGTCAATATAAGACATACATTAATAATCGTCCGGGATGAAGCTATTGTTATGTTTCAATCTTTTTTACTTATTGAGGGTTTAGCCTATGATTTCCATGTATCAAGTTTAAAAAAATTAATCTATTAAGTGAGATGATATATTACTAGCTAATGTGAAACACAACTTAGCAATCCTCTCTTCTCAACCCACAATAATTCGACTACTAAGGTCTATTTTTGATACCACTTGTTGAGCAATTTGATTACTACAGTCTAAGTTTAATGTCGCTTTTTGAATGGCCGAATCTATGACTTTTAAGTATCCACCATTCTAAAATATTAATCTGTTAAATATAATAAAGTAATTATTTTTTACTAATAAATATAGAATAGAACTCAACAATCTCTCCTTTCACCAAGAAATTCCTTTTGGACTTATATATTTTATTCTAACACATCTTAGAGTCTAATTATGATATTATTTATTGAGGTTTGTAATTTTCATATATTTAACCTAAAAGACTAACCTATTAGGTAAAATAACATATATTACTTATAAATCTAAATAACTCTCTTTACTAGTCAATATATGACATGACACAACTCAACACAATTTATTGAGCAATTTATTAATTTAGCAATGAAAAATTACAATCTTTTAGATTTAAATAAACTAAGACTCTCTTATACGTGTGTTAGGAGATTATGTGACATAAGTAACAATCCCAGATGGACCTTTAGCTGTAAACCAATATTGATTGGATTCGATCCACTCATAGCAATACCACATGCAGCAAAGTAGGCACGAATCATCTTTGCATTAAGTCCATGGTTTGTTTCATTTTCTTTTCTTTTTGGTATACAGAATATTAAACATACATGATCGGGTCAATCACAGACATTTTTTTTGTAGTTGATTTGTCTAAAATGAAATTCCAGCTGTCCTAATGCAAATTACCTTTCCTTTTGACAGTAAATATTAAATTACGATGTTTTGTAAATACTAATAACTTTGATTTGGCCGGAAACAGCAATTAGAAATTATATTGTATAATTTACAAATTAAGAGTCATGTTTATTAAAAAAGAAAAAAATAATGTAATTTTCGATACTAAATAGTTTAACGCATTAAAAAAAAAGGAAAAAAAAAGTCTCTGTTTATAGATTTAACATTAAGATGAAACAACACTACATTAACACTCCAAGAGAGCTATGTTGGTTGGCGATGGGGGAGAAGCAATCATGGACCCAGAAGGAGGGTGCAATGTTTCCTTGTCCGGATGACATGAGTTAAAGAAAAAACAATGGCGATTTGTTATTTGTGAGGAAGGGAAGAGACTAGAGAGGAGACATGCTTCTGCTTTGGTCTCTTACGAAATATCGTTTAAAAGGGAACCCCGATGATTTTGGACATGTCAGCAGTACAACCAATTTCGTTTACATATCAGTATCATATATACCAGCCCCATGTGAATGCGACCATCGTATCATGCATACTGCTGAGCCAAATAAGAAGTGGAATTCATGTGACGCGACTCATCAATTTCCTCTTTGCCCCATTACTAGTGAAATGAATAATCAATCAATGTCTACTGTTTAGAAGCTTTCATTTGT
Organism: Aegle marmelos; assembly: GCA_030449875.1. Classification (NCBI taxonomy): domain Eukaryota; kingdom Viridiplantae; phylum Streptophyta; class Magnoliopsida; order Sapindales; family Rutaceae; genus Aegle; species Aegle marmelos. The sequence goes on from JASUUL010000093.1 coordinate 5,729,507, forward strand.
CTGGCATTTCGAAATCTTAAGGTCCAACGCTGTACCCCATCATCAGTGATATGAAATTCATTTCTTACAAGGTTCATTACTTTATTGTGCAGTGTGTGCAACTTTTGTTACTCATAAGAAAAAGGTAAAGAAAATTAAATATTAAAAGATTGGTAAATGGATTAATGAATAATGAGAGTCGAAATTTCAAATTTTACCAGCCTGTCATTTTGATTTTTGATATGCATAGAGGTTATTTTTTATATTTCTCTGATATTAATTATTGTTCCCATTTTTGTTGGCTTAAAAGATGGGTGCGTTGCATGGCGCCACGTTCTTTTCGTCACCCAGAAGACATCGCAAGTAATAACATAATTAAAAAAAAATTTTTTTTCCTGGTTGACGACTTAATAATAGAACCCGAAAACGATTATTAGATATATTATTAATCTAACGTTTTGCATGTTCGATAAGTCATTTGGTTTCTCCCTAATAATGGTAATACCATTCAGGAACCTAAAATTTTCAAGTTCTTTGAATCTGCCTAGAAGATATATATGCTAAATTAATATGATAAATAAAGCGCGTATGTGTGTATCCGCCAGCAACAATTGATCAATAGGCTCGTGATATTCATGATCAAGGTTACAAAACGAGCAGGAGGAGTTTTTAAAACCAAGACAAATTTGAAAATTTGAAAATGATACTAGAAACCATTGGCGAAGTTAAAAGAATTTTTTGTTTTCATTATGTTCTTACTAGAACATATATAAGAATTTTATGTTGATTAATTATGCCTCCTCTTCAATTATCATCAAATTCTTGTCAAACTTTATCTTTTCTCAACTTCAGGCTCTTGCTCCTTTATGCCTTCCTATCAAAGTTTAAACTTCCAAGTTTGAAATCAAAGAGCAATTACAAATTCCAATAATTTCATTTCTATAAAACCCATATTTCGAGGATTAAAATTTTATATTGATTAACAATGCCCCTCTTCAACTGCCATCATTCTTGTCAAAATTCATCTCTTTTTCAATTTCAAGATCTCACGTTTTTGTGTTTCACCATCAAAATGTAAGCTTTTAAATGGAAATCAAAGAGCAGTGACAAATTTCAACAATTTCATTTCTATAGAACAATCATCTTAAGGAGTAAGCTTGTTACATCCAAATTAAGGTGGATCTTAAATTTTTTATTAATAAATTTCTCGTACAATAAAAAAAAAACATAATCAGAAAAAAATCTAAATCACCCAAAAAGATATTGCTATATTGACTGTTTTGCCAAAAGCTAAACACATATTAATATTAGAATTAAAAAGATCCACCAACAAGGTGTTGAATTAATTAACAACTGATTCTCCTTAAGTGGCTTAACTGAGTACGCTATCTAATTCAAGTCACAGGAAAATTTTATTTGTTGGAAGGTCTTGTGCCTCCCGAACCTAGCAAAGATTAGTCTAGGGGCATAACAGGTTTAAAAATGTCTCACACAGTTGATGCCCACCCTTAGAATATCTCGTGATCAGACAAAAAAAAGATCTAAAACTAGATATGGCTAGCTGATCTTTGATCAATAGGAAAGAAAAACATATATTATAAGTGTAAAAACAAATATATCTAACTAGTTCCTTTTTTCAACAGAAGCAACTATAAACTTTGTAGAGCCGTTCAGATGAAAGTGTAATATGTGGGTGAATAATTAATCACATACACGATCCTTCATTTAAGGGCATATACACATAGTCTGTTCCGCCAACTTCAAACTGTTTGTTAATTAACTGAGGAAGTTGCATATCATCATTTAACTAAGTCAACTGAAAAGCAAATCGATCGACAGTCAGTTTGCTGGAGGTTGCAAGAAAGTGTATATAACTATAGATTTTATGATCTTTGCTATTTTAATTAATTTAGTAGATCTGCCGACTTAAGAGAAAAGAGATTTGGTGTAGTTTTGACATAACTCCGTACCCAAGTGGTTTATAATTTAATTTGTTTTGATTTTTAGCTTTTTGACTAACAAAAGCTAAATGCAATCAATCATGCAACACAAAAGAGACCGATTTGGTGGTTAACTAGTATTATCGGCTTTTATTGCAAACGGGGTTTCCCACGAGGGATGCATGGGAGATTTAGCGACATGTATATTCTATAATCAACTTTTCAGATTATTTCGTTATTATATTTAAATTCAGAACCCCATCGACCATTTTAATGGTGCTGTTTAATGACCTCACAAACGGTAAAAGTTGTGGACTCCCCCCCCCCCCCCCCCCATAATTCATGCATCTTTGGTCATCACTCGTCACCTTCTAAATAATTAAGAAGATATAGTAGATTTCGGACTTTAATCCAAAAGTAATTAATTATAATATAAATCTGTTTTTGCATTCGACTCCTAAATCTTCTTTTAATCTTTCTCTAAAACAGCAACTTTGTCAGAGTCAATCATCAAAATCCGCAAGAAAAATTTAGAATCTGATTATTTAAAATTGAATGCAGCAAATTACATGCTTACGGAGTCATGCATGGACCAGCAGTCGCTATAATGGGTTACTTTAATGAATAATGAGGCACTGAGATTCCGCGTTTGTCGGTTGGCCGAGAGAAAAAAGCATGAAATTTACTAGTCATCGGGAACTAATAACGATTAATAAGCAAGATAACACATTAAAGAAGCAGACGATCTTTGCTTTTTGCCAGGGTCTGCTATTGTTGATTGAGTCTAATTTCATTTTATTTTATTTTCCCGTCTGTGTCCAGCGTCCAAACACACATTGCTTCCTTACAAAACGATTGCTACAAGCCCTCAAAAGCAGTGCAACAACCATATGTTCCCCCTTAAATCAAACGTCTTCTTGTCTTGTATGTTTCTTTGGGTACTACACCAAAAAAAAAAAAAAGGGAAAAAAGGTTTGTTACGCACTTCCCATCCTTTAGTTTTTTTAGAGAAAGAGTTAGGAAACTGAGTGGATTTTTTTTTTTTTAATCTTCTTTCTTACCATAATTGATACTCAAGACGTTAACTAGGGAGTAGAGAGCAATACACATGGCAAGATGGGTGGATTTGCACCACGAAGGCATGCATCCGTTGCATGCGTGGCATCAGCTGATGATGGGATTTTTGAAGGAAGCCACTTAAATTAAACATCTTTGGAACTTGCTTTTTCCTTCTTTTTAATATGGTACAATTCAACACTAATCAGCAGGATAAAAATCAATTCCCACCCGTGTGTGTGTGTGTGTGTAGATATGTATAATTGGAAGACAAACCTAGACTCGAACCCCAATGGGAGCTTGGGACTATAGGTGCAAGGAGCCCACTGCCAAGCATCTTTGAAATTTGATGTTATGAATTCTGCATTATAATCTCTTATTTTTTTCTTGAAAAGGGTGGAATAACATAGTACATTGATTCTTGGGTTTTATCTCATATGAAGACATAATTTCATTAATCATATTTGGTATCGCAAGCCTTGATCACGTTAGTTGAGTGGCAGGCATCTCTTCATCTTCCTTTCTAAGTGGAGTATTTGAGATGTAGATGTGCATAGACTTCAATATAATACAATTGTAGATGATAATGGAGTTATGTTCCAACGCGGGAATCCATACTTTAGTTAAAGTAGGAGATCTTAGTTGGAATGGCTCATAAAATTTATATAAGATATGCCTTATTATATGTAAACTTGAAAATTAAAATAAATAATAGATAATTAGATTTGAATCCATCAGATCCAATTATTGCGCTTTTATTTCCCAAAATAAAAAAAATTCAAATCTGAATTGAAATTATTGACAATTTTTATTTTACAAAATAAAGTTAGGAATTAAAATTAGAATCATGGGGCTCACCTAAATTAAAAAATAAAAAATGAGAGATTGATTCTTAAAAGGGTGGTGAGAATGAATCTCTCATTCTTTGGAATGATCATTTTACCCCCTATAAAATCAAAAGTACCTGTTTAAACCTTAGTACATTGTTATTAATTAATTATTTATTTATCACAATTAATTAATATTGATAATATTATTAATTAATAATTTTTAATAATTTATGAACAAATAATCAATATAATTAAAATATAAAATAATAGTTTATAAGAATATTCACTAAATATTTTTTAATAATTTGTTATAATTTAATTCATTGTAATTCTAATTCATATAGTTCAAGAAAAGAACTTATTTTAATTTTTATTCTACATTCCCATTCTAACCTATTTCTATTCCTGCCTATTTTGATTCTAGTCATTTAAATTTCAATCTAGTAAACATACCATTAAATATTACACACACTTTTAACTAAAGTGTGAGAACTCTCCTTCGATCTAAATGGTAAAGCAATTGAAAAGAAAGAGAAAAAAAAAAAGAAATAAAAAACTAATTTTTAGTGTCTCAGTCAACTGAGGTCGGTCACTCAGTTGGGTCGCACCAGAACATAATTTTGCCGAAACCTATCCTCATGGCTTTGGGCTGCTGTGCCCTTGCCCAAAGAGTAACTGGGCTTACATCTTTTAGTCACTTGGTGTTCCACAAATGTGTTGCTTCTGGCACGCCACTAAACTTGTCGTAAAACACCAAGTTTTGGAAATTATAGTTCTACATCTACACAATTGCATAAAATGACAACGATAAATAGCTCTTATCACGGTCTCTTCCACCCAAACATTAAAAACTCCTGATAAGTATTATTTAATAAGTTATTATCATCTGGCGTTTCATATCACTCGTATTTCTGTAAATTAATATCTATTGCAGAAATTTTTTAACTAGAAGATATATAGATATTGTCGAGTTCTTTTGCCTATCTATCTCCTCCTTTTCGGTAGGTCTCATTATAGGTTGGTATGACTTAGCTTGAAACGAGTTTGTAAAAGTTCAATTCAACTCACTGTTGGCGTACATTTGATATTGAAATTAGATAATTATAACTTAAAATTTATACTACTAAAATATTTGGTAGATACTAACGGTTATAATTTTGAGGTTGTGTTAATGTAGTTTTTCACTTATATAATAAAAATTTTATTATATCTTTAATAATTTTATCAAAATTAATATTTAAATTTTATATTTTCTATATATTATTAACTTTTATTTTATAGTTATTACTTTTTTTTTTCTACAATAGTTGTAACTTAAAAGTTACGGTACTTTAATCCCAAACATAACCTTGATTAGGTTAAGAAAAAATCAATTCAACCTAACTAAATAAATAAGTCTAATCCAAATTAATTCAATTCTTAAATCATCATATTGAGTTTTGTTGGGTTAATCGTATCGATTAAAATTAAAAATTAAAAATATTCATATGTAAAAGTTAAAAATGACATTTGGTAATTTAAAAAAAAAATCTAAAATAAGAATGAAAGCATTTTAACTCTCCACCATAACATGGAGTATGTGTTTACTTTGCATATTTGGAAATAAGATTGAAGAATCATCCTCATTTTTTGTGTTTACTTATGAAATTAGAGTTTAAGAATTGAAATGAATGGTGTGGAATTGATCCCCTGAGGTGACCATTTTGCACTTCCTTTGTCTTTGAAATTTCAATTATTTCCTATTACTAAATTAAATAATAATAACAATATTAACTACTATAATAATAATAATTAGCATTATAATATTTACAGTTACAATAATTATTATCATAATTAAATAATAACAACAATAGCAATAATTACAACTAAAATAACAATTATAAAATTATTATTATCACAATTAACTTATAACAATATTTTTTATTACTATAATAATAATTACTCTTATAATATTTATAATTACTTTTACAATAATGAAACATAAATTTTTAATTAAAAATTAATTCACTAAAAATATAAGATCAGACTCAATAATATGATAAAAATGCATATAATTATTCTAAAAAGTTTACTTATTATTTTTTTAGTGAACAAATGCATAATTTTAATTAAAGATATTTTAGTAATTTTAAATAATCTATTACAATCTATTCTGATATGAAAACACATAAAAAAATTAATACAGTTCATTTTAATTCTAATCCATTTAGTTCAAGTAAACAAATTTTTTATTTAACTCTCATTCCTCACTCTAATTTCAATCAATTTTGAATCCAACCTTATTCCAGTTCCATAAAGCAAACATACTATAAATATTATCCACTGTACCTAACATATATTGTTGTCAATAAATAACGTGATGTAATATTTGAATAACTATTAACTTATCTTTTGTGAAAATTTGAGATTGATTTATGAAATTTTAGTTTAGAGAACTCAATTAATGTCTTGTTTAACAGAGAGAATTTGAAAAAAGCCTCTTTTACAAAAGAACAAAAGAATTCAAAGTTAGGTTCAGCCATTTAATGTTTAAGGATTGACTTTTCATTCATGGTTTTTGGGTTGGGTTATTTAGGTTCCCAGTAATAAAATCAATCAATAGTAAATCTAGAAAAATGATCTACTAGAAGCTAAATTACATTACGACAAAATGTGAAAACAAAAATATTATGAATTAATAAGTTGTAGAGGTTATTTTAATATATTTAATGGGAGCTAAGTTAAATAATAGTAAAACATCTCATATTGATTACTATAGGTTTTTATTTTTTCAACTAAAGTGTCAGTTTTTAGAATTCTCATCATTAATCGGGTTGAAAAATATTGAGCCAATCAACCTATTATAACTTAATCAACCCATTTAAATTCAACTGGGTCTAGTAGATTCAATTAAGTTTTCACACCCTTGGGACTCATAGTTCTTGCATATGTTGTTATTGTGCCAACCTCGGATCATGATGAATTTTTTATTTTCAACTTTTCACCTCCAACTTCGGGATAATAGTAATGCACAAAGGACGTTGAGTAGAATTGATCAATAATAATTTTTTTAGACACATTTTTTAATAATTACTTAATGGTTTCATTACTTAATTTTCCGTTACTTTAAAATTGTTTATCATTTGTGAAAAAAGTGTGGGTTTATTTAGATATATGATGTGCATTTTATTATTTCATATGTTTATACTATTCCACTTCATCTTCAGCCAAATGTTAAGCCATCCAAGTGCCAAAACCCACCACCATTGATGCAAACAATTTCTTTTTCCCAATTTTACGTAAGAAATTTCTGACAAATAGGATTAAAAAATAAAAACAAAATATTATTTTCTCGATTGAATATGGAGTTTAAGAATTTCGGATAAGTAAGTTAAAGAATCATTTTTTCTAATTTTTAAAAACTGTAATTTATTTTATATTTATATTAAAAATATTAAAAAAATTCATTAACCCAGTTCTATTTTTTTCTTATCTTTAAAATAAAATAAAGGTGATTGTAAGTTATTAAAATAAAAAAAATTAAATATAATCGATTGACGAAAAAATTTACCTGAGAAGATATGCTCTCAGTGAATTCTACAATGGATTTTAAAATTCTAGAGGTACCCTCCGCACCTTCGATGCGTGGGGACAAGCGGGCGGGGCAAAAATGTAATATGGAAAAACAAAGGATCCCAGCATAATCAGTCCGTCTTGTGCAAAAATGTAAATGGGCAAAAATGTAATATCGAGTTTCACATTTCATGTGCTTCGCCTCAGTTCGAACTACCATCAAACATATCTTCAACCGTCCGATGCAAATCTAAGGGTAAAAAACAAGGGTTTGATGCTTTTTTTCCCATCAAAATTCAAACTAAATCCACAGCATATTAGGATTTTGAAAAATTTTATGTGAATTAAACATAATCTCTACCGATAATTTGGGAATTTAAGTTTTGAGTTAATTATGATTTTCTCAAAATCAATGCAAGAAATTAGAGTTCCGTTCTCCCACGTCAGTGCATACGTACGAAACACCACACTCAAACTCCATGCGCTTCCCAAATATGGAATTTATTTCTTAAAAAACTAAATAAATAATATTAAATTAAAATAAAAGAAAAGCTTTTAGCTGAGCCAAGTCATCTTCTTTTATTAAATATTATCCGTGGCCCAAGCCAACCAGTCGTACCTCCGAAGAGTTATTGATCATAAAAGTTCTCAAGTTCCTGTTTCTTTTTTTTTTTCGTTTTTCCTTCTCGCTGTTTCGCTTCGACTTTCTTTTCAGTCTTGACAAGGTCTTTCTCTCTTCGAATCGATTTCTCTTTTTAATTTATCCTTATTTTGCTTTTGTTTGATTATATTGAATAACTTGTAATCTGTTTTTGTAATCGATTAGATTGATATTTTAGGGTTTATGTAATGATTAAGACAGTTCATTGACTCTTCTTAATTTATCATTTTCTCCTCCTAGTTTTAAGTTCTAAGTTCTAGGTTTTGACTGCCGATTGTTAAGTTAATTTATGTAACTAGTAGTTGAAGCAATTTTAGCTAAATTTGTTTGATGAGTTCAGGAGGAATGGCAAAGAGTTACTTCAAGCAAGAGCATGATCTTGGTAAATATTTTCTTTTTCTTTTTTAATTTTTTTTTTTGGAGTTTTTGAATTTTCTAGTAAGTCTCTGTTTATTCGCATTTTTTATTTGTGGGGGATGTGATGAAAATTGTTGAATTTACGAAGTTATGGTTGTTTTGTCTTTCAGAGAAGAGACGCGCAGAGGCTGCAAGGATTAGGGAGAAGTACCCTGATAGGATTCCGGTGAGATTTAGCCTGGCTTTTTCTTATCTTCTGTCAATTTGTATATAGATTTTTGTTGCAAAATTATGACACCTTTGTCCAATGATCTGCTGTTGTGTTAGTATTTGGTTTTGGAATAATAGTGCCGCGTGGTTATTTTTGAAACTTGTATTTTTTGGATACATGGCCTTGAGCATGGTTATTGCTAGTTGCTAACTTTATATTTGTTCTTTCAAATTTGATTTACAACGATGAGTGTTTTTGCATGCGTGATCACGCTTCTTGAGTTTTACTCAGAATAGTTTTAGTTACACAAGGTTACTTGACAATGGCTTTTTATTTTTATTTGATTCTGTTGTGTTACTCTCTGTGATTGATGCATAATTTGAAGGACCACCATAAGAATATATCTTTATTAATTTATGAACTTACTTGTCTCTGAACTCTGTTCTTTTGCTTTAAGGTGATCGTGGAGAAGGCAGAGAGAAGTGACATCCCAAATATAGATAAGAAGAAGTAAGCTTTACACCATAGGATTTATGACATTGCATTATCTGGTTTCATTTGAAAAAAAAAAAATGTATGATCTGTTCCTAAAGTTTTGAGCTTCTTCAATGACCTCTGTTTCATGGCTTTGACGATATGAGAAAAAAATTACACTGCTGATTTAGGCTAATTGAACTTGTTTCTTTTATGTACTGGATGAACACTTGAGCTGCATTATTTGAAACAATTCTTGGTAGCAACCTCATCAACTTTATGTAGCACTCTTATTCCTTTCTTTTCTACGTATATTGATCTTAGTCCTCTGTGATAAGGGGCAGCCTGCAGAGTATGACAACCTATTAGTCGTGCTACTTTGTTTGTAATATTATCACAGTTTTCATTTTTATCTTATATTATTCTTATTGTTTCCATTTAACTGATGACATGGCACTATTGTGGGAGTCTGCATACATCCTATGGCAGCTTCTTGCAGCTATTTTTTTTCCCTTTGGTCTTGCTAGGTTACAGTTACTGTATATTACAGCCCATCTTGTCCTGGCTGTACATTTCAGTAAATGTAAGGTAGCCATGTCCCATTTCCATTTTTTCTTTGTATTTGAATTTGAACCTAAGACCTAATCAAAATTTAGTCATTCATTTCTTTACCTGATAATCATTATATCTATTGCCTTTTTTTTCTGTCACATTTCTCTGAAAGGTTGTATTTGTAAAATTGCCTGTCAATTCACTGTTTATGGTCAGTTGCTATGATTAGTGGCAGATTGTAATTTGAATGCCCATATGGACTATAACAACTTGTTACTTGACTCTATCATGGTAATAAGATTTCCTCTTTACCTGAATGTGCAAATTACAGGTATCTTGTTCCAGCGGACCTGACTGTAGGACAATTTGTCTATGTCATCCGCAAAAGAATCAAACTGAGTGCTGAAAAGGCAATATTTATTTTTGTGGATAATGTGCTTCCACCTACGGGTAAAGTTGCTAATCATGTACTTCATACTCCTAGTTGTGCTTTTTTGTTGATTGAAAATGGTTCATCCTGTCATTCTTTTGTTCGGTTTTGCAGGTGCAATTATGTCTGCCATATATGACGAGAAAAAGGATGAAGATGGTTTTCTTTATGTGACTTACAGTGGGGAGAACACATTTGGAAGCCACATCCCTGTTTAGCCTTGTGATTATCTATCTGCTCATGGTGTGGTTTCTTGTGCCACCACATTTTCATCTCAATTGTCTTCCTTGCTCTCTGGTAGCAATTCCTTTATTGCGCATATTTTATATTTTATAAAGACATTGCCAGTGATAATATGTACAGTTACCTAATGTATATATGCTTTAAAGACCTAATGAATGTCAACTTTCTTTCTTGCCCTTGTATGTTGATGATGTCTTTCGGTTTGGGTATTGGCTGCTGGTTTCGGTCTGTAATCTTTATCACGAAGTAATTCATCGATGATATGTATTGACTGCATGATTGTACATCTTTCAGCTGCAGAACAAATGCATACACATAGGGCTTCTCTTTGCTTAGCTTCAAGAGCACAATATCAAAAAGTGAAAGCTAAACAGGTCTAGGCCTTATTTGGTACTGAGTAGCCACAGCTGCTGGTTGGGGGAAAAAAATTGATTTATTTTTCATGATATATCTTTAAAATAAAATTAACTTAATTTTTAAATCATGACATTCGGTGCTTACCAAACATTTAAATGGTGTAATTTAAAAATCACAATTCCCCAAGCGTAATATCAAATAAGGGCCAAGTATCGCCAGTGACAATTTTTATTCTAACATCAACTATTTAAGCTTTAACATCTAAATCCTAAACAGCTATGGCATCACAATCCGGGATGAAAATATGTAATTTTGGTCAACATACAGAAAATTAGGCCACTACTAGTAGTGGCAATCACGTGACTAATTTAGTTTATCCGTGAACTAAATTATGTTATTGATTCGCAAGGCTTGCTTGGTGGTGCGGCCCCCATGCAGCCAGAGCCAGCACAGGAAGTTTGCCTCCCTAGTCTGCATATGCAGAGTTCTCGATTATCACGGCTTACTGTAGGCTTACTGTATGCATTGGTCTTTGGAACCATACACATACACTTTGTTTTATAGGATCAGCTTATCTTACAACGGTAATACATTTGTTGTCAACCGTGTTGGATTAATTACTTTAATTATTTATTAGCTCATTTAACGGTTGACAACAATTATGGTACCATACTACAGTTGTAAGTTAGGTCTCCCCTGTTTTATATCAATCTATAATTTGTGAGGCCTGAGAATTGAGACCTACAAGTACAAGGTTTTATCCATCATCTAACAATTAACAACTAAATTCTAAACTTCTTTGATTAGCTAAACGGCACCTAGTTTGGTTTGTAAAGTTTATATCGTGACAATTTAGTCCCTTTTTCTAAGGTGACTCTATTTTGTATTTAAGTTGATTGGCTTGGTTCAATCTAGTCACTTGTTCAAATCAGTTGATAAATTCTGCTGATGTCTTTTATAAGTTCATTAATTTGGCCATCTTAATTTATATGACTACCCTCTAGTTAACCTAGTAGTTAATCACACTTCACATGTAACTCAAATAAGGTGTGCTTTGAAGACAATGATACGAGGAACTAAAGGGTAGCCTCGCTAATTAGCTCATGTGAACTTGGGGAAGCTCCACAAAGCTGAGATCTTTTTGTTTAGGGGATACATATAACATAAAAAAAGCTGAGATTTTTTGTTTGGGGGGGGGATACATAAAACATAAAAAATATAAGAGATTTTATATGGTTCGGCCGTGGACATATATTTATGAAGTAATTAATCTCTAATTTATTATATAAATAGGAAATTATATCAGTTTTCACATTATCAAGGATAAATAATATGAGTTAGATAACTATATAAAAATATCTATAATTATACGTATAACTATATAATATGAGTTAAATAACTATATAATATGAAAAATAATATGAATTCGATAATTATATAAAGATACTTATAACTATATAAGTATTGTTATATAAGGGGGAATGCATAAGATTTAGGATAGGATATAAAGATTAGGTATAAATAAGAGAATAATTTTAGGATAACATGTCACATAGAGAAAAAAGATAAAAATAGTCCTTTAACAGAAAGGTTTATTCTTTTCATTAATATATTGAAATCTTAACCATAGATTTTTGAGTCCATCTAATATAGTAATTTTTAAAAAATAATATCTCTATATTGGTTCAAATGTTCTATCCAAATAATTTATTTTGAAAATTTTTGCCCACGTAATTTTTTATGTGTTCTTCATTTATTGATTTAATATGTTATCTTTTGACAAACCTCAGTAAAATGAGGAAAGATTTTACTAAAAAAGATAAAAAATAACATCAATTAAAGATAGGACATAATGAACCTTACTTCTCAAAGAAACGTGCATCTTCCAATAACAATACTAATGCTTTTATTTCTTTTTATCTTCATCTTTCTAACTAATCCAGAGCCAGAGGAGCATAAGTAACAAAAAAGGGCCACATATCAACAAATTAAAAATGAAACTTAGAAAATTCAGGCGATGTGGTGTATCGACTGAAAATAGGGATTTGAAGATGTGTGCATCACCTCAATCATCCTGTCAATTGAAAGTGAGTATCCTACTTACTGTTGCTCAGGGTCATGTTTCTTAATCTTTACCAAAATTTTCCAAATTAAAATTGACACTTGAGGGAGGGAAGAAGCAAAAGCTTTTGCATGGAGTGATCTAATACTGGGGTTCTGGAAGGAGAGTGCGCGACCGCGAAGTGATAATTATTTTCGATTAAACCATCAAACTAACAATGAAATTGATCAAGCTAGGAGAGGAGAGACCCTTGACATTATTGATATTGTACAAATAAGAGTGAAGAATAGCACATGAATAACATGCCACGTGGCATCAATGGTGTTGGGGTAACATGACCCATCTTTGTTACTAAGTGCAGGGTGCAAGGTGACGGTATGGCCATGCAACTTTGTCTCCCTCATCTAATGTCTCCGGCCTCCCACTCTACTGTTGGACCCATTTGTCCCTACCCTGCATTTATTTTCCTCTCCTATTTGACATATGCGAGCTCCTCGTCATGAGTAGATTTTAAAGTGTGAAAATAGTTTATGAAAGTTTTAAAGCTGTGGATTTAAAAGACTTAAAAATTTAAAATGTATAAATTGAATGGTTTATGAGTATTTGATTTTTTTTGTGAGTTTCTCATGATAAGTAAATTTTAAAGTATAGAAAAAGTATAGAAAAATTTTAAAACAGTTAATTTAAATGGCTTAAAATTTAAAGCGTATAAATTGTATGCTTTATGAGTATTTTTAGACTTTCTTGCACTTCAAAATTCTAGATCGAAATAGTTCTATTCTCGTGATTACTATTTTTACATATTGAGAAATGTAGATAATTAAGCTTTAGTATTTATATTTCGGGAATGACATATCTAACCACTTAAACAAAAGTTCAAACTACTAATCAAATAAGAATATAACAATAGCTCTAACGATAAGTTTTGACAGACTACTACATTTGAAATACAAATCCAACGAAGATTAAACTAAATTAAGATACGTAAAGCCATGAAAAACCAAGGGTCAAACAAAAGATCTTAATTTTAAATATACCAAACTAAGCTAAATATATTGTACACAGAAATTCTTCGTGGTTATTAACCCAAAATATATATATATATATATGGACGGTCATGTAGATAATTTTTTTCATGGTACCATTAAATTAATGTCCATTTATGTTCCGATACAAATGCTTTTAGTGAAACTGAAAGTGCATCACCTGTAAGAGCTGGAGTAAGCTAGATTGTTTCTACAGAATAGGAAAAGCCGTTGCCGTTATATGTAGGCGTACTCTACGTGTAACGTATATACTTTCCTCTAACAATCTAAGCAAAAAAGAGTTGGTGTATGTAAATATGCTTCTGTTTAGTGTGCTTATTAAATGTAGTTTGTTTTATTTACATTCAAGCACCTGAAGCTATGTTCTTAGAAAGCTGAACTATCAATACTATAAGAATTAATGTGAGCAAGATGTAAGCTGTTCGAACCAACATTTGTATGTATATTTTTCTTCTTTGCCATTTGGATAAGGAATATCAATCTCCATGACGCCATGTCTATCGTCTAACATTCGATTTTGCAAAGTGAGAAAGTAAAATTTAGGCACAAGGACAAGGAATGGATGTCCTCAGTCGAAACACATGGGTAGGACCTCGATCATTTTATTTTCATATTATCCCATGACCATTTGATCAAATTCATGAATATATATTGCTTACTGAGCCTGTATTGCTTTTGTAATAAATGTTTTGACTAGAAAATATGAACAAACAAGCAGTGCTACTTGTCTCCAATTCAGAGAGTCATGGTTGGATGCATATGTTACAAAATTAAGCCAAGCTCTTTCTATAATGTGTCTTCTGATTTATAATATTTGGGGCCCCCAAATTGATTAAAAAGCGAGGAGGAGGGAGCAAAGGATGCCCTACAATATATTCAATTTAGTTCATCACCCAAGCAGCTGCATGTTCTATTAAAGGACCTATTCCATCTCATACAGAAACCTGCATTTAATGCTTCCTCTCTGCTTCTCTCAGTACAAATACTTGAAACCTAGCAAGCAACTAACCTATCATACAATACAAGGCTCTTATAGTTATTTTAGCTAGGAGAGTCTAAAACTTATTGATCTATCTATCTCATCATCATGTCTTCTATTACTCTTATGCTTCTCTTATGTCTTTCTGTGCATGCATGCAATGCAAGAAAAATATATTTGCAGCTTCAGGTTGGCGAAAACACCATGAAGCAAGAGGAACCAAAGACTTTCCTAAAGGAAGAAGCTGTCCCAACTTCAGGTTCTGTTCAAATTGGCTACCATTATTATATCTTCTTTTAGGTTTCCTTTTGCATGTGTTGTGTCTACATGACAGTCTCAACTTGCACTTCGATATTGACCATAAAGCATGGCCAAAATAATCGTTATTTATCCTTCATCAAGATTGTATAATCTGTAAACATAAATTGATAACATAAATGGATAACGTATTAATTCTATATGAGGTGTCTATATCACATATCGAAATAGGCATTGCTTTGTAATATTGCCTTAATTAAACTAGGGGTCACATGAGGAAACATTGTAATGTTAAGTGAATTCAAATAGATGCATGTTGACATTATTTTATCCGGCAATTTCTTAAGCTAGCCTTATCGATATAATATAATAAGTTTTGATGTTTGTATTGTATATATGTGCAGGTGATGTTGTGATGCCTTCTCTTCAAAATGATTTGCAACATTTGGCTAGCACAGAGGTAAAAATAAATAAATAAATAAAATTCTTTGATAACTTCTATATCTCTGAGTCCGAGGAGATGGTGTACGGCACATCATACATGCATCCATGATCCACGCATAAGCGAGAGAGAAACGAGAGAATGATGCCGTATTGAATAATTTCATTGAGATGTACGTTATTAATTGTAACAGTTGATATTCATAAGATGTTCTTCTTGGCTAATTGTGCAGGTATTGGAAAGCAGCCCATCACAAGCACGGTCCTTGCTAGCATCTCCAGCGGATGATACCGACGAGGCAGTAGATTCCAAAGAAAATGACTTCGTGGAGGACACGGTGGTAATGGATTACTCCCAGCCTCATCGGAAACCACCCATCCACAATGAGAAACCCTAGAGCATGATTACATGCACTAGTTATGTATCGTCCCTTTTGCTCAAGATTTTCTTGTTACAGGAGATCACATATCTAGAGAGTGTTTACTGAGTGATGTATGAACAATTTGAAGGCATTTTGTCTTCATTTATCTTGCCAAACCTTTACTATCAGCTTACAAAAAATAAATGTTGCAACAACTTGTTTTTGTCATTGGGACAATAATTCTAATTTTTACAAGGTGGTTTTGTCTACTGTCTAGACGGCAAAGATGCCCTTTTCCGTAAGTAACTGCAGAAATCCCTCGTCAAATATCAACCGTCCATGTGAAATCAGTCGTTCAATAATTGCGAAAGAAGGCACAACTTCTTAGAATACGATGAGTGACTGTGCGATGGCCCGGAAACACGGTCTGCGTTCGTGTTTCTACATTAATGCGATAGTGAATGTGGGAGACACATTTGACAAGGATGTGTTCCAGTGTGCTCTCATTCAGTTGATTTTTCAACTGACAATATTCCGATGAACGTGAGAACTCGTTCGGGAAGGACTCTTACTTCTGCAGCTCTAATAAACGGCATTAGGTTCAGCACTAAACCTACATCTTTTGCATGGTCAGCACAACCATCGAGATGCTCATTACTCCAATTGGTTGCAAAGAATATGAATCTTACCCTGCTTATTCCCCGAAAATACAGGAGTTATTTAGGATAGAAGCAGAGAAAAAAGCTAGCAGGTGGATAGTCCGAACTAAATAACAATAAAGGGTGAAAATCATTTGTGAGGTGCAGAGTGAAAATTTCCTACTGATCTACTCTGTTGGTACTTAGAGCCTTCCCTTCTGGAGACTGGAATAGAAGACCATGATCGTTAAAATGGCATTTCTTCAGATCACTGGTGGCTGATTGTTCAATCACATCTTCTAGGTTTGAGAGTTTATCATTGAGGTATCTAACTGCAACTGACAATGAAAGGTTTAACAAATTTGATAAATTCAGAGGTCTTTATTCCCCACTTGAGATCAGTCTCTCCGCCACCCAACCAGAAGAAATCAGGACTGAGTTTGGTTATTGCTTCATCCAAGATCACCTGAAATCAGTCTATACCTCGTCAACAAACAATCACAGAACAGTAAAATAATCTTCTCTTCATTCTCACAAACCAAAACATTCAGTCTAACAGAATAAATGATACATTTGGTATTCAGTTTACTCAAACACGCATGCGTGCTTCCAGTCTAACAGACTACATTGCATGAACTTAGTCAAGATTTCTGATTGACAGATAAAATTTAAAATATGGTCACTGAAAAAATCACTGAAACAGTAAATATAGCCGTATACTTTTCCTCTTCGCAGTTCGTGTAACCAAGGCAAGAAAGAGAAATTTTCATTTCCTCCAACATAATCCACTTTTCAAGCATTCTCTGCTGTCCTTTCTTCATTAGAGAATAAGAGATGTCCCCAGTGACAAATGGGCATTCAAACACACACACAGACAACGCCTTAGCTGGCTCAATTTTAAGTCACATTTGAACATTTTTTTCTGTTTTCTACTTCTGTAGTGCTAGTGTGTTTCAACCATTGAACAATTTTTTCAAAATAGCAGACTGGCAAGTTATCATTGGTATTGACCATGAATAAAGTGGACCATCCTAAAACTGCATATACAAGAATCCCAACCCTCAATTTTTGGGGCCAAAATTTTGACAGGCATGGCATTTGGATCAGTGGACCAATCCAACAGCTGGCAGAAAGATTGGAAGGTCTCAAATCACAAAATACAGTTCCATGGTTTTAAAACACATATCAAATATGAGGTGCACTCTTTCTTCTCCAGAATACATCATAAAATGTGTATAAAAAGCAGCCACACTGCCATAAGCACAACCCATTCACTTTTGCGCTAGGCAAAGACTCTCAGAAGAGACAACTGGAATTGTCTGAGGGGCCTCAGTGTTCATGCTTCCTCATACATCCAGACAGGACAGTGAAGTGATATTTCAGAGAGAGATTTGTGAATTGTATGTATACTGTTAACTCCACACTCAAGCTTAATAATAAGAAGCCAGTAAAAAGGGTTGGGAATTTAGAATAACTAGTAAAAAATAGGATAAGCACAGAGAAAAACAATTTCAATTTACCTCCCAAAAGTGTGAAAACCTCAATTTACCCCCATTTTCATTCACAAGATGAGAGCAATTGGGAAGCACCATTGATGCATTTATTTTTTGTCTTAACAATAAATAGGAGTAAATTGATGTTTCCATATTTTTGAGGGTGAATTGAAGATTGTCATTTTCTAAGTAGGAGGTAAATTGAATTTTAATTCTGGAAAATAATAATAATAATAAAGGAAGCTCTTTATCCCATCCTCTGTTTATGGTATTGAAATATTTACAATACTAGTTAATCTTACTTTTAATCAAAGAAGGAACTTGAGAAATGATACACAATCTATGAAATTTAATCAAAGCTAAAATACAAGCAACAAGACATTCTAATTAGAACATCATGGCAGATAAAAGTTCAATTATAAGACTATCAATAATTTGAATAATCCAATTCCTATAAACAACTGAACACTACCAAAATAATTGCAGACAAAGGTTGATTACTGGAATGTCTGTTTTCATGCCAATACATGTGACTGCATTGTGCTCATATCCAGTCAAATTCATTGATGTCTCCTCAGGAGCAAGCCTCACTGCATAATTAATAAAATCCACTACAGTTAGTCTGTTATATTTCTCAACTTAAACAAGTCAATGGTTAAATGACTTTGAAAACCTCAAAGTTCCATTGAAACATACCAACATTAAAAAAAGTTCAGCCACGCACCAGAAATAATGTAACAATTATCTTGTAATATAAATTTCAAGCATAGTACATATCACCATGACAATGAAGATGATATGAACTAATGATTGTCTCAAAACCTATTTTTTCAGACTGAACATTCCTATAGGAATGGGTAAGCAAGAATATCTACGGAAGTTAGGCATGCAAAACATTATGGTTATTTCCATACGAGCACACATCCTGTGAAAATCATGCACAAACATTCTAAAACTCTCTTACCATTACAACAGTATACAAACTATCATTAAGAGTATGGACACGAAAGTCTCTACAAAATCTATGAAAAGGCAAAAAACTCTCCTTCTCAGGCTACTGCCATTTCCTCCCAGTTTCTAAGAATTAAAAGGAGACTCATTAAACTCTGAAGAGATGGAATGGAAGCCCAATGAGAAGCCCAAATCCTGACTGTATCCTAAATATACAAAAATATGCTCCCTTGTGTTGTCCTCAAATATTCTTCTGTTTGTCTCCAACATGCAACCCAAAAAGTAAACATAACCAAACTAGCCCATAATACAGCAAACTTCCTCTTTCCTTTGAATGGAAAAGGAAACTCCAAAGGCAAGAATGAGCAAGAAAATAGCATGAACAAGTACACCAAACATTTATATGAATTAATTATGTCCAAAAAAGTATATCAAAGAGACAATAGATTGCAGCATCATATTCTCCCCATTTCCCCTGCCATCCCAAACGACACATAGAGAAGCACAACAGATAGATATGTTCCCTATTCTGGAGATATGTATAAGATTTCTCCATAGGTCATCAATCTTCAATACAGCCAGACAGCAGAGATGAAAAAAAATTTGATTCAAAATCACTGGTTCTTTTTGGATGACGCAGTTAGTCACTAAATATTTTTAAAGTAGCTGCAAAGATATATCTCATTCTGTTGTTTCAATCATGGAACATTAAAAATAAAAATGGAAGAAATACATAAATAATAACAAACAAGTACGGTCCTTCAGTGAATAACTACTTACAATTAAATTTCTTTTTTGGTATCTTGCCATTGTTGAGAGTGTACAAAAAGTTTTTCACAGCTTCAGCATTAAACCGGGCAGTATACTGCAAAATGATAATGTAGGATGAGACACAAACAACATCAAGTTATAAAATGTTGACGAGTGGAAACAAGCAACGTACCTGAACAACAACAACGTAATACTTTGAATTGTTTCGATCACTACAATCAACTACGTTGGACTGAGCTTGCGTATTAATCTGAGCCAACAGAAGAAATACAATTAAACGCCCTGATATAAACCCCTAATATACAATTAAACGTCAAAATTACCAAAACAAATTTCTAAATGAAATCTGTGGCTGTGAAAATTGAAGTAGAAATTTCGTGATACTATTATATTATACGGCGTGATATGACGTACCAGGACGATGCTTTTGCAAAGATGATGAATGGAAGCGGCAGCGAGGACGTCTCTGCGTGACTCGAGAGGCCAATCATAGTAGTCTGAGGGGACTTTCTTGAATTGAAAGTCGTTGAGACCATTGGATCGAAGAATGTTCGAGAGGCGAGCTTCGGTGTCGCGGATTGTTGCATGCGGAGTGGAAGCAGGAACTGCTGCGGAGCTGGAAACGCCGTCGTTGACGGAAAGGATAGTTTGCTCGAGTTTTGAGATTCGTTTCAGAATTTCAGTTTGGACTCGCTCCAGCTCCGCCAATGCTGCCTCCATTCTGTGTGAGATGCGTGCTCCTGACTACCTGAGTTGTGATTGATGGATCACTTCGTGATCAGATTGTCTGGCCCGTTGGTTTTGTTGGTTGCGTACTTCGTTGAACCGACTGCACTTGGGCTTCCTCAAGCCCACAGTTGGGGGATCCATGATCAGGCCAGCGTACAGAAGTCGGCTGGGAATTTTTATTTTTACTTCTTTGAAGTTGAACGGCACCCTTATAAAATTCTCTTAAAATTAGGTTTTAATTGTTTAATACTAAAAATTCCTTTTTTTAAAAAAGAACCCCTTTTCCAAACTTTCTCTCTCTACATAACTGAAAAACATTTATTTTTAAAAAATAAAAATAAAAATAATCAATATGAAAATATAAATAATAAAAATATTAATGTTTTAGATTTGTTCAAATCAATTATATAGATGAGACTATGATAAATATAAAAGAGCGAGAGAAGCAGACATATTTCAATTGATTTTAGATCAAAAGGGAAGTAGAGCTGAGTTTCATTGATTTATTTTTGAGGTACGACTAATAATTTAAATTAGGCATAGGCCTTAAGTTGGTTAATCATATAAAAATTTAGTCATTGATAGAAGAGATTACAAGTATTACCCCTTCAGATGTACATATTTAAAAATATAGATTAAAGAAAAAAATAAATAGAATTAATATTATTTATATTTTTCTTTAAATGTAACCCTAATAAGAAGATTCGGAAGGGGTGCCAACAGTCTGTCCCTTTTCTTTTTCTTTTCTTTTCCCTTCATCATTTAACGAGGCCGGGTAAAAGTATTGATCTGCTAGAAGGTCTTCACTTTTCGCGTTTGAATTTTGGATTTTCAACGTCTTGATGTTCACGGCATTTTGTGGGAAGAATTTGATTTCAAAACAAGGGGGGCTCGGTGGAGACACGCTACTGTATTTCTTTTATGAAGCTACCATGGTCCAGGAGTCACTGATGTATTAATTGATATGACTAAAAGGAACAGACAGAAAAGTAAAACGTGAACTACATGAAAATTCAATTAATATATGGACATGATATAGGTCTGCCTAAGTTACTGAAATTTACGTGTTTTTTTTTATTTTTTTTCACATAATTTTACTATAGCCCTTATATTTATACTTATTTATATTTTATTTATAAATATTATAAAAAATTTTATTTTACGTATATTATATAAATTTCATTAAAATATTTATATTTATATTTTATTTAAATATTCAGAATATTAATCTTACTTTTTATAATTTTTAAATTTTAAAAATACTCTTTATTTAATTAAAAATATAATCATTATTAAATAAATTATTATTATAATTATTATAATTTAATAATGAATTATTATTATTATTATTATCAAAAAATATTATAATTAATTAATATATTAACAATAATTATTAATAAATTTTTAGTTAAATTATTAATAATAATAACTACAAATAATAATTATTAATAATTAATTTTATGAGATAAAAATTTAATTAATCTTTTTACACTCTTTCATTTACTATATTTTTGTAAGTATTAAAAAAATTTTATTTACAACCATGACACGTTAGTTATAATAACACACTAATATTAATTAAAAAATAAAAATTTACTTAAATTAATAGTAAAAAAATACTTTTTCTCTCCACTATTAATTTATCTTTAACAAATATTATTGATAATTAAAGCCACTATTAGACTCATAATAGAAAAAGAGAGTGAGAGAAGAGAAGAAAAAATAGAAAAAAAAGTATATGAAATATTTACAAATCTATGACATGTTTTTGAATTGATTTCAATTGACTTATAGATTGTATACCATGATTACATATACGCACATTTACAATAACTTTAAATTATAATACCTATAGGTTTATATCTAATTAATAGCGCCTATTTTAACTAAAAGTTTTGACGCTAATTTTAGTAATTTATTTTAGATAATCTAATGGTGCGGACATTTGAATAATTTTAAAATACGAATATTTGCATTTAACCATGATTATATATACAAATAAGAAATAACTTAAGACAAATGAATTTTAATTATTTTTTATTTTTTATAAAAAATAAAATATAAAAATTATATTATAATATTGTTTTATTTAGTAATACAATATTTTATTAATATAATATTATTTTTATAAATTAATATTAATATAAAATAATTACCTAATAATTAATTTAATTCATTACTAACCAATAATAAAATTTAAATAATATTAATTTTCTATTAATATAAAATTAATACAACAGTGCATAATATTAAATATTATTTTATTATAATATAATACAAAACAATTGTATTAAATAATACAAAAGAATGTGCCAAATTCACTTATATCGTGAAACGTAACTTCACGCTTGTATAGTGAATAAGTGAACCGTCTCTTTCACTCAGCCCCTCGTAGTTAATTTAAATTGCTGTTTCTTTCGTACTTCCGATAATATCTACACTGTAATAAAATCCAAATTTCAATTTCCAAGTTAACTAAAGGAGTTATTAGAAGACATGTCTGAATTTTACTTCTCGAAACTCCTTTTTTTTGTCTTGGATTTCTGTAATAACCTAACTTATACTTGTCTTGCTGCCCTTGGTGCTGTTCAAAATATCAGCCACGGTTTTGTAGTCGGTCTACAAAATTAAAACAGACAAATTTACAGCTCTAGCCACCTGTAAACAGCACTCAATTGCCTCTGCCTCAGCAAAAGCTTACATCCTCCTTCAAGTGCACTAGTTTAATCCCTGCTGCCACTATTTTGCCATTTGAATCCTTTATTACTGCTCCTAGGCCTGCTACTTGGTCTTTGCTATTTATGGCTGCATTCACATTTATCTTGAAAGCATTTTTTTTGGGGGGTGGGCGGCGCTCCCACTTATGCTGTTTGTCCTTTCTGGCTTTTTGGAAAATTGATGCTTCCAGATTTGTGGTTCTGTGATAAGCTTTTTGCACTGTTTTTGTCTTAGTTGCTGAAATTCTCGGATCAATCTTCTGGCCTTCAAAAATCTTTTTTTTTTTTTTCTGGGCATACCACCCAACCCAGCAATCAGTTACCATTAACTCCATATCAGACTTCCTCCATGAAGAGCATAACTCAAGGATTAAGCTGAGAATGTCTTGGTTTAAGCTATTTTGAATTGGATCAGGGAAAGGGTCATGACGCCAAATTTTCTTTGCTAATTTAAAGCTAAAAAGGGCATGATTAATTGTTTCCACCTCTCTGTTGCGCCTCTGGCAGATTGGCTCTTCCAAGCATTTTCTTTTCCACAAATTCTCAGCAGCTGGCAGTAGGTTCTTAGCTGCTCTCCAAGTGAAAATTTTGATTTTTTCCAGAAGCTCAAAGGACCATAGACCATTCCACCTTTTTGAAATATAATTAGAGCTGTCGGACACATCTGGAGCTCTGATCTTGAGAGATAGTTGATATCGGCTTCTAACTGAATATTCCCCTCGCTTGTCATAATGCCACAATACTTCATCTTCTTTTTTATTTCTTGGGAGGGGAATTTTGAGAATTTCCTTTATACCTTTTTGCATAAAGAACTGATTCAGCTTAGATTCATTCCAATTGTTCTCAACATCTATCAACTCAGCTACTGTAGTTTCCTTTGGTAACATTGGGGGCGAAATTGGCTTGAAAGTTTCTGGCCTTGGAATCCAGCATCTTTATACACCAGAATTTTGCTCTCATTTCCAATCCGCCACCTTGCTCCTTTGTCAATGACTTGTCTCGCCCATATAATGCTCCTTCATATAAATGATTAATTGGCATCAGCTTTAGCATCAAGAAAAGAGGAGTTTTTTGAAATACTTAGCCTGGAGAACTTTAGAGACTAGGGAGTTGGGGTACTGAATTAGACGCCAATCTTGCTTTGCCACCATTGCCTGATTAAAGCTGATCAAATCTTTAAAACCTAGCCCTCCCTTGCTTTTTTGCACAACTCATCTTATCCCATTTAGTCTAGTGAATTCCCTGCTTGTTATCTCTTGATCCCCACCAGAACTTTGCAATAGCTCTCTGCATATCTTCACAAAGACCTTTTGGGAGTTTGAAGACACCCATAGCATAAGCGGGGATGGCTTGAGCAACCGCTTTTATTAAAATCTCCTTGCCTCCACTCGAAAACACTTTGTGTTGCCAGCTGCTAATCTTGCTAATTACTTTCAGCTTGTAATGTTTGTGCCCATTCTATGGCTAAGTATGCTGTAGGAGTAAATACATTTGCTATCTCGTTGGAATCATTATCAGCAGATATTCAAAATGTATTAAGTGATGTTTGAGTTAATGGAATTTCTCTTTCAAAAAAAAAAAAAAAAAGGAGGAGTTGTTTGAAGAGAAATGTGGAAAATACTTTAAAAAGTAGACACTCATTTATGTTTCGGTAGCTAAACAGGAGGTGCGGCCCACAGATTGGAATGGATTGGGGGGTATCAAGGAAGCAATGTTGACGTGATGCGACGGGTGGGCATCAAGTAATCCACGTGCTTGAAAAACGTGCGGAAATCTTATGATGGAGGAAAAACGATTAAAAAATTAATAAAATTAAAAAATAATGCATAAAACTTCTGTCAGTTTCTAGAAGAGTGAAAACGATTAAAAATAATGCATAAATACTTTGTTAATCAATAAAATTAATAGGAGTGCATAGCAAAAATGGTTCATAATCAATTCGTCGATAAAAAAAAAAAAAATTTGAATGCGCAGTTTTAGGATTGGTATAGGCTCATAAAATTTTTGAACTAAATAACACGTTACAGGAAAAAAAAAAAAAAACCCCAAGTTTCTTTGTTAATGTGTTAATAACGAATTGTGTCTTAAACTAGTTGATCGGTTAAAAAATTTAAATCGATCATGACTTGATTAATAAATTGGTGACTTGAACGTGACACAAATAATAATTGTGTCAATTTAGGCTAATCCAAATTTTTTAATTTCGTGCTATTTTCTTGAGGCCATCAAAATTTCATGCTCCAATTTTCTCACCGACTAAGGACTTCGAAAAAGCAGTTGGTGCAGTAAAACTTTCTTTTTCTTTTTTCCTTCCCCAATTCAGTTTTCTAAGTGGAGTTAGGTAAATTTTGGCTGGGTTATGACTTCACGTAGGTCTATTTGGTACGGATTTTATTAACATAGTTTTATAAGTTGAAGTTTTTTTTTTATAATAGAAACAATTAATTGTTTGTTTTTAAATGAGAATTTTTGTTATTTATTATAAAATTATTTAATAAATAGTTCTTTTAAAATTATGTTATGAAAGAAATGAAATAAGATTCTTAAATAAATTGAGGATATTTTAAACATGTTAATTGATAAAAATTTTAGCCCCAATTTCTAAAAGTTTAAAACTTAAATTTGTGTTAATAGAGATAAAATAAAAAAAAATCTACTAAAAAGAATAAATAATAAATAAAAAGGACTTTAGAATTAAATAAACACTTATAGTCATTATATAAATATGAAATAAGCACCGAATCGGTTTTAATATCTTATAATCCTTCTTAAACTGACATTATTATGAAACAAATCTAACCAATTTTATCCAATTCGGTTAAAATAAAATATCACATTTTTTCTTTTAACTACTTTCTCAACTGAAAAGGTAAGTGCCGGTTAAATTCTTATACTTTGACTTAAATACACATTTAAAAAATACCTATAAATGTTTTTGTAGTTAAATATGTTATAGGTTTATCTTACTTTTTTACTTTTACAATAATACCTTTATAGTAGTAATATTCTTGCCATTAATTAATTTATCAATAAAAATTTAATTAGCAAATGAATAAATAATTATTTATTAGTGAATTAACAAATAAATATCAATATAAAAGAACTAGTTTTTTTTGTGGGTACCCATGCAATAATCTTGCTATTAATTTATTTATAAATAAATTGACATCACTCAACTTATAGGAAGGTTTAATATCCTTACGATAATTTTTATGAAAATTTTTATGTTCCTCTAAGACTAATTTGATAATGAATATTTTTTTCTTTTAATTAATATCCTCAACAAAGTAAGAATATTGTTGCAATGGTATTAGTATAAAAGATTAAAACGAAAGAAAAAGTAAAGAGTATAATATATTTAACAACAGAGGTGTCTTAGAATATTTTTAAAAATAAAGAGACTTCAATCAAAATATAAATATTATAGGAACATTTACCCTAATTTAAATTTAAAATATTAATCAAATATTTTCAGTAATTACTAAAAAATAAAATAGAAATTATCAATTAAATTTTTGACACAAAATACACAAAATAACATCCGCTAATAATCCTGATCAATCTTAATCAAAGCATCCACTATTGGACTTTATAGGTCTAATTCTTTCTAGATCATTAAGTGAAAACGAACCAAAAATAGTTTAAAAAGCTAATTTTTTCCAATTTCAAACGTGTAGCAGAAGCAAAGAACCCAGCATCTGTGCACAAGTTATTAGCAAAAGCAGAAATTCCAAAACATAAAGCAGAATTGATACCAAAATAAAAAATACTGAAAAATAAAATCATAGGTCAAAGAACATAAATGAACGTGGAAGTGGGGAAAGCTCGGATTCTAAACGCATGCATATAGGCCTCCGATAATGATTATTGTTTAAGTTAAATCCAAGTAACTTAATAATCCAATACATAAATAAACTAATTGAATTTTCTCCAGTAATAGGCTTAAAATATTTAGAATCTTAGAAGTAGGAGGGGACAAAAAAGTCAAGAAAAATTATCAATTGTATACCCTTCATTTACTTTATTATTAAATTTATTATAATACTTTCTAAGTGTATCAGTCGTCCATTCTAAGTTAATAAAATATATCTATCATCCATTAAACCGTTAGTTGTAGCTTAAATATAATAATCTCATAGGGGTAATTTAGTCTTTTTAATGACATAAGTGATAATAAAAGATTTTAAGGGCATACAAGTAATAATTTTTAAGAATAAATCTATCAATTCACTATAATTTCGTTAATTTTCAAAAGGCTACTAATGGTTTAGTGAACGATAGATACATTTTGTGAACTTAAGGTAGATGATTGATACATCCTAAAAGTATTATAGTATTTTTAATAAAAATATAAATTTAGGATATATAAATAATAATTTTCCAAAAATTATCAACTCAACCTGAACCAAATTGTTTCAATTTGTTTTTTCAAAATGCTATTGATAAGGGTGTGGAAGATACACTACATAATAATATTGTATTAACAACAACAGCCAATTAGCTCACTAAGCTAGCTGGAGTGGTAAAATTAGTTAGAGGCAATAACAATAGTGGAGCTTATTTATAACAGAGCACGAATCTCAGCTATATACACAAAGTAATAAATAATAAAAAAATTATTATAACTTTAATCCTGTGATTATAAAAAAATATTATATTTTAAAGTTGTTTCAACATAGTCAAACCCTTAGTTAAAATATATAAAGTGCAACACATATATTTAACAATTTACAGTAGCAATCTCAAATTACTATAAATATGTAAAATTGTACGCATTCTAATTAGTTAGTGAGATCATTCTACGAGCTTCCATTTAATTCTATAAAGCTCTTTTCAATAATATTCTCTCAACTCTCTTACTGTTTCAAGTTTACCAAAATCCTCTTGAAATTCGTTTTTGGTATTAAGGCGATCTCTAGCTAGCATAACTCAAAATAATTAATTTTATAACTTTGTGACTCATGTTAGGCTTTGTCAAAACAACTTATTTTATAGCGTACATAAGTCTTGGCCTCTATTAAAGGCAAATGCCTTAGAAAGTTTCATCAATGGTGATCGTGATTGTCCTTAACAATATTTTTTAATTTGAGAGCTAAATCTTTTACTAAATTTATAAATTCAAAGTTTACATCTTGGATAAAAACAAATCAGCTTCGCTTAAGCTGAGTGATGTCATCAATTTATTAAAATGTACTTGCAATTGTCATTGATTGCACAATCTCTAAACAACTATGCAAATCACTTACAAGCATGTTCATATCACAATTTCAAACTAGATTCCAGACTATAAGACTACAAATACAAACTATTAAGAAAGATATATGAATATGGCTTATTAGTTTGCCAAAATCAAATTTATATAGCAAACACTTTAGCATTGGTTGAAAACCAATTGAGTTAAATGATTTTGTTATGCATGTGTTGACTGGCCTCCCTCTTCTAATTATGAATCATTAGTGATTATTATTTTGGCTAGGGAAAAAAAAATTACCTTAGATGAATTGTATTCTTTACTTTTAGGTTGTGAAAATTGAGTAAAGTAGAAGAAAGGAAAACTTACTAGTGATGTTGTACATAACATGACTACAAATGTAGCGAAAAAAGACTCATATTCTAGAAAGAACTTTAATGGTTCTCAAATGAATTTTGGAGGTGGAAATAATTTTGGCTTTGGTGGATTTAATCACTATAGAAATAATTCAAATTATGATGGTTATAATGATGGAAGAAAACCTATTAATATCATCTGTTAGATATGTTTTATTCTTGGTCATGGAATAAATAGGTGCAAGAACATATATAGTTCTTCATTTGATCCTTTAAAGGAATCACGGAAGAGGCAATTTTAATGGTGGTTTTAAACTTGGACAAGGATAGTATGGCAGGGGCAGATCTTTTAATGGTTTTGGTAAATGTTTTGGACCTAATTTTGATAATTATTACATACTAAGAAATTTAGGCTTTCAAGGAAATATGGTGTAACCTGATAACATTATCTTCTCTTGCTGCATATCATACCTTTTCTTATAATACCTACTATCTCTACTAGAAATGAATTCAATGTGATGACAGAAGCTTCAATTTCTTCAATTTAAAACAATTCAGTGTAGAGTAATTACATTCTAACTCCTCTAATTATTAAAGATCCCTCTTGGTATATTGATAGTGGTGCTATAAATCACATTTTCAACAATTTAGGTAATCTTCTTGATTTCAAAGTCTATGTTGCTAATGAACAATTAATTGTTGATAAGGGGAATGCATTCCATATTAAACACATTGGATCAACTTTACTTGCCACTATTTCTCATAAACCTTTACTTCTTGCACACATCTTACATGCACTAACTATTACTAAAAATTTGCTTAGTATTTCAAAACTATTAGCTAACAATAATAAATTTATTGAATTTGTTGGAAACATTTGTTTTATTACGACCAAGAACACAAGAATCACATTACTTGGAGTTTGCTAAAGGGAATTTATATAGGATTCACAATCTTTCTAATTAATGTACTGTTGATTTTTTTATCTCATTTTATTGCTATGTATTTAGCTTTATAGAGTCAAAATAAACTTGAATATCTTTTTTAAGTGTCTATTATTTTAATTTTTTCTCAATAAAAAAAAAATCTTATTTGTCTTGTATGTCTATTGTCAATATGAAGTTAGTCGATGCAAATTTACTTTATAGTAGGCTTGGCCATCTTACAAGTTATACTTTAAAAATTGTACTTAAGTCTTGTAATGAGGTTGCTAGTTTTAATAAAGCACAAACTGTGGATTTTTGCAATGCTTTTTAATTTGGCAAAAGTTATATGTTTAACAATTTATAGTAGCAATCTCAGCTTACTATAAATATGTAAAATTGTACGCATTCTAGTTAATTAATGAGACCATTCAACAAGCTTCCATTCAATTTTATAAAGTTCTTTTCAATAATTTTTTCTTAACTTTCTTATTATTTCTAGTTTACTAAACAACCTCTTTAAATTAGTTCAAAATTTAAATTAAATACATTCTCATGCACAAAAAATATTCTTCACTTTAAAATTTTTAAGTCGAGCAAGTATTCATAAACTCAATGAAGAATTTAGTTGGATTTCAATATTTAAATATAATAATGTCTTATAGGATTCAAAAAAAATATAGATTTTAATACATTTGAATATATATATAGTGGCATTCTTATTTTGTTAAAATGAGAATATTCTCATTAGAATTTAACCGAATTGTTTGAATTTGTTTTTACAAATTCAAAATTAAATATATTCTCATGTGCAAAGTAAAAATACTCCACTTTAAAATTTTCAAGGCAAGCAAGTACTCATAAACTTAGTGAAGAATTTAACTGAATTTAAATATTTAAAAAATAAGGATGTTTATTAGAATACCAAAAAAATATAGATTTTAACACAGACACACATATATGTATATATATATGATTAGTAACATTTTTACTTTGTTAAAATGAGAATGTCTCTCTAAAGAATTATAATCAATAGGGAGATATTTTGTTAGTTTTAAAATATATTTAAGTCAAAAATTTATTTAAATCATTATAATAAATATAAATATATTATTAAAATAAATATAATAACTTAAAACTTAATATTATTTTAAGTAGATAGATTATATTAGTTATATTACATCTATATTAATAAAAAAACTTTAAAAATAATTTTTTAATAATTATATTCAAGAGGTATTATTGAAAAAAAGAAATCTTAGTATTTTTAAAAACCAATTATAAACTTTTGTGGTTATTGTTAAAATTTTTGAGAGTATAGGTGTTGTTTTTCAAATACATAAGAAATCTTTGAACAATCTTTTAAACTTACATTAAAAATTATTTTCATAGAAAATGAAATTTAAGGGAAAGTCGCGGTCATTTATTCGAGAACAGTTGACCGTTGAAAACAGAAGAAAATGAACGCCCTTCCTCTACACACCGCTCTTGCTTTCCCTCCCTCCATTATAAATAAAGAAACAGAATCAAAGGAAAAGAAAGAAACCATCCAATCAAAATCAAATCAATAATCATGCACAAAACTCCTTCAGGTTCCTCACTAGGCCCCGGCGGCCTTGACTTGACTCAAACCTTCTTCAAGCCCATTCACCACACGGCCCCGCCTTCCCCAACCAAGCGCCACAGTAAGATCTCCGTCATCGGCACCGGCAATGTCGGAATGGCCATTGCCCAAACCATACTCACTCAGGACTTCGTCGAAGAGCTCGCTCTCGTCGACGCCAAGGCAGACAAGCTACGCGGCGAGATGCTCGATCTCCAACACGCTGCCGCTTTCCTCCCGCGCACCAAAATCCTCGCCTCTGTCGATTACGCTGTCACCGCAGGATCTGATCTCTGTATCGTCACCGCTGGTGCCAGGCAGATTGCTGGCGAATCTAGGTTGAATCTGTTGCAGAGGAATTTGTCACTGTTTAAGGCTATTATTCCTCCGCTTGTCAAGTACTCGCGTGACTGTATTTTGCTGATCGTGGCTAACCCAGTTGACATTTTGACTTATGTCGCGTGGAAGCTGTCTGGGCTTCCTTCGAATCGCGTCATTGGATCCGGCACGAATCTTGACTCCTCCAGGTTTAGGTTCTTGCTCGCTAATCATCTGGACGTCAACGCTCAGGATGTGCAGGTTTTCAATTTACTTACTTCCTTAAATCTACGCCTTTTTCATTTAAAAACTCTATTTTTTTTTTTAAGTCTAGACTCTCGTGGATGATTTTCAATTTTATGGGACAAATTTATCATTTAAGTTGAGTGGTTTGGACTTGAGGCGTTTAAAAGTTAGGGTATGTTTTGGCTGTGGAGTTCTATGTTGCGTGGACAACAAGGACTGGCGTAAGTCAAACTGACTGTCAAGTTTCAACCACGCGAACCCCACGTCAACCCACAAAAATGCGAAACGACACCCACATCATCTACGTTCTAAATTTAGTAACCAAAACAAATGTTAAACGCAAAAAATGGCTGTCGTTTTGGCTGTTTTGTAGGGTTTACGTGGGGTTCTGACTTCTGACCCAGGTTTTGTGCCTGCAATATGATTAATTCTTCTTCTGAACTGTATAGATAATAGGCAATTAGGCTCGCATTATGACGCGCAATGAGACCGGATGGTGGTATGCTACTGATACATTAACCTAATTATATATGCAATGTAATTGTACTATTCTTGCTAATTATCCTTCGGAATAACAATTTTGCCTGTAGTAATTGACAATGTGTTACAGCTGCATTGAAAAGGTTCATCAGATTCATTCCTTAATCAGATAGCATGTGAGATTAGGATGCACATGTTAACCTCTCTTGGCTCTGATCACGCATTGAATCTATGTGAAAAATGCAAATTATGATATCTTCTTAATAATCTTCAATGCTTTTAAACTTGTTGTAGGCCTACATTGTTGGCGAGCACGGTGACAGCTCTGTGGCGTTATGGTCTAGCATGAGTGTTGGTGGAGTGCCCATTTTGAGCTTCCTAGAGAAACAGCAGATTGCCTATGAGAAGGAAACCCTAGAGAGCATACACAAAGAAGTAGTAGACAGTGCATACGAAGTGATAAGCCTGAAAGGCTATACATCTTGGGCAATTGGGTACTCGGCAGCTAACTTGGCTCGATCCATAATCAGAGATCAGAGAAAGATTCACCCAGTTTCAGTCCTTGCAAAAGGGTTTTATGGCATTGATGGCGGTGATGTCTTTTTGAGTCTGCCGGCACAGCTTGGTAGGGGAGGAGTCCTGGGTGTCACTAATATTCATTTGAATGAGGAAGAGACTCATCGGCTCAGGAACTCGGCCAAGACCATCTTGGAGGTGCAAAGCCAACTGGAAATTTGACATAATAATAACTCACATTACATATAATCAACTAGTTCTTCCGCTGCATTTTACAGGGCTACTCTGCTTTGCAGTTCATGAGCGATTGGACTTTTTTCTTCTTTTAATTGTATACCTAATTTCTATAAGTTATGCTTATTTTTGTATCCTACTGCATTTTGGTTTGTCTCAGTTTAATAAATGATACTTTTTTCTTCACGCTTATGAATTTTTTATTATTGATGAATAGGTGAACTGAGTTAATAATGTATATCGTTTTTACTCACCAGTAATAGCGAACTGCGACATCGTCACTTTCCCTGATGCTTTCTAGCTTCTACTTGACTACCATTTTTCATGATTGTTGTTACCCTGTTGATGTAAAATTTTGGGTTGGAAACTCATCCCAACGGCTGAGCATCCAGTTCTTTTGTTAACTTTTTGACACGGAGTAACGGGGTACGACGCACAAGTGGTGTGTTTTGAGGGGCATTTGCAATCATTCTTTGATTTCCTCCGCAACTGACAGTGTGCCACTGCCAAGTGGTTGGACTGTCTGTTTAAAAAAATCATGTTATTCTCTCCATCTCTTTTTCTCTATGTGCATACATTGCATCTGTAATTTTCCATTTTCACACTAAGATCGAGCTAGTAAAGGAGACTTGTAAGGATCTCTTTTTAACCTTTCAAAAAAAAAAAATCAAATTCAAACGATTGAAGTCTTGCTATTTAGAATTATCTTTGGCTTAATTATTATTACTTTGGCTGAATTATTTATAACCCGCTTATTTACGATACCACGTAGTGGTCAATACGTGGTCATTTGGATCTTTAATTAATTAATATCTCTTTTTTAACTAATCTCCTCCCTTCTTTAATTTAATCTAAAAGGGAGGTTTGGAGCAAATTCATATTGTTGTTCAATTATTTCAATTTAGAGCGCATGATTTTAGATCTAAGACGACAAGAGCGGAATCACGTCATGTAAGATTTGAACCTATGACATTGAGTTTTGGAGACCCATGTTCTACCGAACTGAACTAAGAGCGCTTGTGCTATTCCATATTGGCGATGGCAACGGTCACTACTTTATCAAAGTGGGATCCTGCAAGGAAAGCGGTATAATCCTTTCATCGTTTAAATTTACAAGAAGAAAAAGAAGGTTTTATATTCCTTTTACTTTTTTATTGCATCCTCCCCCTCTTCCGTGGCCTTGGATTCGCTATTAAATTCAAGCCCAATAGTATTGTTTTCGGACCTTTCATTTCTTATTACTTGTGAAGAGGTGCATATGTTGTTCTTACAACAGAGAAGCATGCCTGCCAAATCTCCATGCTTTTTAAGGAGGATTAAAAAACATCAGCCTGAGTCACTCATCTCAGGTTTTGGGTTCTCTTTTCTCCTTTAACCATCTCCAGAATTAATTAAGAAGATGGATGACAAAGGTTTATGCTTTTTATTTTATCTAGGTATTTTATTTTGTAACGAAATCAAAATAAACAAACTTCACAAAATCATCTTTTTCATTAAATTGTATCTTTTTATCAAATTTAAGTGTATTTTGAGTGTCCCTTTTAGAAATCAAATAAGTTATTTTATCTCTACTAGTAAAAGTTTAAATTTTAAGTTTTTAAGAATAAAAATTGAAGAATTTTTTTTCAAATTTAAATTATATAAAATACCTATTATTTATTTTACAATCTTATTTCATTTTTTTTATAATATGACTTTAAGAACTTGTATGTTAAAGTAATTTTATAAATTTTAATGAAAGTTCTTATTGATAATTAAATAATCTTTTTTTTAATAAAATCTCTACTTAAAAAATTTTATTTGAAAAGTTAACCATATATAATCTTGATATAATTTATTAAAAAAGAGGGACGGATTTGTAAACAAGAACAAGAGAGGTTTCATAAGAGATATACCAGTAGCATCACTCTTTTTTATTTTTATTTTTATTTTTTAAAATCTAAGCCAAATTCAAATAATTATTTTTAAAAAATAGAAAATAATGGCAAATAATTTTAGCTATTAAAAAATCTAGGAAAAATGAATAATACACAAATTATATATAAAACTTTGATTAAATAATAAAATCATTTAGTCTCGACTTAGGCTAATATACTAAATTAATAATCTTGGTAAATGATAATAACTTTTTTTAATCATCTAAGGGCTAGTGAAAATATAAATTAATAATTAGTCAAATATAAAAGTATTAACAATAACCAAATAATTCATGATTTAAGGAGTTTTTTTTGTCACTTCAATTTTTCTCAAGTCTATTTATTTATTTTTTTCCAAAATATGCATCCAATGAGTTGAGACTAGAAACAAAACTAATGACGAAGTATTTATCAGTTTATTTTCTATGTACTTTGAGCATCTAAAACAATTTATCTTTTGAGGGATTAAATTTGAAAAGCATGTATCTAAATTTTATATCTAAGTAGTACTTGCATTAGTTCCCAGGATTCTATCTAGATGTTCATAATACTTGTTATTAATTTTTTTTTTTTGTCTATGTACTTGATAAAATTCATACATGAATCTTAGTTAAAAGAATAATGCATATACCAGACACAAGTAATTAAAATATAAAAATATTCTTAAATAAACCAATATTTACTACCGATAAATTAGTAAATAATTTATTTATCAATAAATAAATAATTACATTACGATAATATTTTTTCTTTGTCCTAATAATACTATTTCATAGAAGTTTTACTGGTGATTAACATTTTGAGATTTATTCTTAACTAATAAAAGTGTGCAAATTCAACTGTGAATTTTAAGGTTATTGAATTAATATTACTGAAAATTGATACTGAAAAGTACGTTTATTTTGTGATGGGAGAAAACAAAAATTTTCTTTTATGCAAATCATTATATTTTCTGAAGAATTTAAAAAGAGAGAGAGAGAGAGAGAGAGAGAGAGGGAGGGAGGGAGGGAGAGAGAGAATTCCGGTTGTTGTCTTTTTCCCTCCATCTTCCTTCAATTCGTCGGTAGATGAACAAAATTGGCAGATATCTGGTAACTGTCAACCACCCAAGCCAAAACACTATGGCTCCCACAACTACAGCCAGCAAATCGGCGTCGTTTCACCACCGCATCATAACCCTAGACGCCACCGTTTCGCAATCAATCCACACGCTCTTCCACGCATCAATCCCTGGGTCCCTCCTCCTGCTCCTTGAATACTCGGCCGATTTCCGCCTCGCATTTCCCCTCGCACTCTCGCTCTACTTCACTCCCGTCCGCCGCCCTTACCTAATCCAGCTTCTCGTCGGCCTCCTCATCGATCTCCTCTTCATCGGCCTCGTCAAATCCATCTTCCGTAGATCTCGCCCTCACTACAATCCCGACATGAAGCTCGCTGTCTCCGTTGACCACTTCTCTTTCCCCAGCGGCCACGCCTCCCGCGTTTTCTTCGTTGCCTCGTTGGTTTCCCTATCGGACGATTTTAGCGGAAATTGTTGGCTCGTCTTGGGCGTGTGGGCTTGGGCTGTGTCGACTTCGTGTTCTAGGGTTTTGCTTGGACGGCATTTCGCCTTGGATGTTCTCGCTGGGGCGGGTTTGGGTGTCCTTGAAGCTGCGTTTGTGTTTCGCTTTTTGAAGGTAAAAACGATTGCAGTTTCATACCTACAAAGTTAAGTCAATTGTATATGCTCTTCAAGCGTTGTAAATTACAATTCTTGGATATGAATGGTTATGCCTACTATGTTTGATTGCTGATCTTTTATTTAATAAAACCGAGGAAAGTTTTGTTATTGTTCCCAACACTATATACCTGAATGTGCTTTATAATAGCTATATGGTTTGACGATGGTTGGTAATTCATTGTATCTTGGGATTGGTCACAAATGTTCCTTTCGATGAGGCAGCTTGAGTAATCAAGGCAGAAACTAGGTTGCAAATGAAAATGTTGTTTACTCTGTTATGAATGGCAATCTTTACGTGGGTGCTTATATCATGGGAAGATACATTCTTCTCTGGCAGGTTTGCATATAAAGAGTTTACCTAATGGATAATAATAATTTTGTTGAGTTGATTGTACCTTTCTTGCTAAACATGCTGGTCTCTGAAATGACAGTAACACTAATTTTTATTGTACCTACTTTTGAAAGAAAATTGAAAAAAAAAAAGAAAAAAGAAAAAAGATCATATTCACGGGGCAACCCCTAGGCAGCTGGAGCTTCCACACAGGTGCTGATGGAGAAAAGTTAAAATTTTCTGTCTATTCTTGAAGTATAATAGCCAGAATTCCATTTGTATTTTTTTCGTAGATTATTTGAGTTGAATATCTAGAATTGATCTTGAGTTTGATTACAAGTAGTTGAGTATCACCCAGGTGCTCATTATCTTTATAAACCAAATTCTTGGTGTAGTTTGCTTATGGCATATATCTATTGAAATCATGACTGATAAGCTTAGCTTGCAAAGATGATTTGAGGAAGGAAAGTGACGTTGTTGCATAGAGAAGAATAACATGACTGACTAGTTTTGACTAATTATAAAGAAGTAGTACAATGTTGTTGTGTAAGGAGTCACTGACATTTAGGATTATCAATGTTGGGCTCAGCTAGGCCATGGTGAGCTTCAAGAATGATATGCCAGTGCCTCCCTCAAGCTTGGATTAACTTGTTATATTATTGTCCTCCTTATGCATAACCCAGCACATTGTCACAGGATGAGTAATGCGCCGCAAACCTGTGCGGTACTTAGACGACTTCCAGCGTGCAAGTCACTAAATAAGCCTAGAATACTTCTCATAGTGAATGAAGGATACTTGCAGAAATATTAGAGAGAAGTAAGAGAAATGTGGCCAAATATAATTTTATTACTCACAAAGAAAAAATTACAAGAGAGTTTTTTACAAGAGCTTGAGAGCTTGTGTAAGTTGTGTGTGTGCTGGTGAGATTGTGTGTGTGGTGTGGTGGTGAGCAAATGAGGAGGGCTCACCCCTATTGGGTGCTGGCACATGAAACTTCCTAGCAACTTGCATAAGTATCTCTAAGGACTTAAATGCACAAGTCTAGAAACCTAGATACCAAGAGCACTCCACTTCTGGGTGGACTTTTGCTAAGTGCAATCACATGCACAAAATTAGCTCATGTTTGTGGGAAATTTGAGTGGCCCCGTGATAACATGCTTTTAATCAAGCTTTGGGCTGAATTCACGAACACTTGAACACCACAAGCTGTTTCTCGATAGACTAGCTACAGTCATTATTTCTTTTAAATTCTTATTCAATTGATTGACTAATTGCTTTAAAGGATTTATGCACAATCTTTTTTTTTTTTTGGGCTTGAATTTTATTTTGTATTATATTCTTGGAATTGAAGGTAAATGTCACACAGCAACCACATATTAGATGCTATAACAAATGGCTCCTTATACTAAAATTTGTGTCCACTACCTATTAGAGCTTAATCTGGAAATCCTGGGTATGCCTGCCATTCAGTAGCTGAACCTACTTATTCCCCTATCCAGTGGAGATGATTTCTTCTATGCTGTTCCTTACTTCCTCTCGCATGGTTTTTGGCGGAACCAGCATTGTTAATTCCATGTTAATATCTGCAGGTGTCATAGGGGCTTTTTTATATTATTGCAATTATGTAGCTTCGTGAAACAAATTGAAGCTGCGAACATACCCTTTCTTTTCCGCAAATGGTTCTTTTCTCTTTTGCAATGTATTACCATCATTTAGATGGGATCAGTTGATTTCCAATTTTACTGTGCATACCTTTGGAGATTATTTTTGTAAAGGAGTGTTTGAACATTTAAATGAGTAAATTCTCCACAATATTTGTAAAGCAGAGCTGGTAAAATCTCTTCGGATGTATAGCTAGACATTTCTCATTGTGAAAATTTTCAACTCCCTCGTAGCTGTGGCTAGACAACCACAACTTGGCATATTTGTGTTTATGCCAGATTGCCAGTTGCATTACATTAACTATCAAGTAATATTCAGGGTGTGTTGTGGAATCCATTCAATCCTATAAGGCCTAAAGTGGCCACGTTTGCAAACTCTACTGTCTTCTTAGGCCTTGTAGTCTGCTACTGAATAGGGATTCCAGCACATATTCAAGGTTGTAATTGACTGTAATGTGAAACCAACAGTTAAAAATGGGAAGAGTGAAGCTGTTGTCTTCAAATTATGTTGACAAAAAAAATAGTTTCTCCGGATATGTGTTAGTCTTCCACTTTTTTTTATGCTCCTTGAAATAGCATGTTATGATAACTGTACATTTGATACTTTTAAGTGGAACTTTTTGCTTATTCAAGATTTGAAAGAGGAATAAATGATTAGTTGTTAGCGGAATTATCCATTAAGCAGCTGCTTTATTCATGATGAGCTTTATCAGATAAGGTGTTGTTGATTTATTGACTGATTGTGACATCAGAAGCTAGCTAGATTAGTGCTGTCAATGATTGTTATAAGTTGCTAGTAGTCATTGAGGTTGTTTGTTGCGGAAAATGTGAAATGTAACTAGATATAAAGCTGACTGGTAGCACACGGGGCACTGAAAGGTTTACATTGATGACATTGCTTCTTAGCTGTTTAGTTTTATGAGGCACAAAAGAAACTCTGGGTTTTATGTGATTTCTTGTGTTTTAATTGCTTTTGGTGAAATATGGATGCTTTCTATTAAATATGAGCATCTTTACTTTGCAGTGAAATTGGAACCATGCTGCTTTTATGTAGAAACTGGGTTTGAATCATACTGTTTTCCCGTGGAAACTGAAGATGGCTTCTTTCTTTAGTTTTTAGTAGGGTATAATATCAGCTTTACATGTTTGAACACACTAGCTTTAGGGGTCCTACCACTTGGAAATTTAGCCTTGAATATGTGGTTGGTTCACTGGGTTCGTCTGTATTGGATTTTTGTGTCTGGTCCCCTTGTGCTTGACCGGAGCTTTTGGCTTTTGAGCTGGGATAAAAATTTCTTAATCTTGCGGCATCCCTGCATGTGTTTTCATCATTGCTTTTATATACTCTTAGTTTGAATCCTTAAAAGCGGGCTCTCCTACAAAACCTACTAAGCTTTTTCTCTCCCAAACAGGAAGAGGCAATCATTGAAACACGCTGTGAGGTTCCTACAAAACCTACTAAGCTTTTTCACTCCCAAACAGGAAGAGGCAATCATTGGAAAACGCAGTGAGGTTAATCATGCGGGCATCTTAGATGGTCTAAATTAGTATTAGAACAGATTAAGGAAATCAGACTTTCCAGATTGTGTTTTGAATTTAATTCAAGTCATGTCGGCAGGAGCTCGGTCCCATCGCTAGACGATCAACATGAGAAATCCATGGCAAATACAAGTGACCAAGATAAGAGTCCACTCAATGGCTTCATCGCATATCTGATGCCAATCATTTTATTGAAAAAGAAAAGGAAAAAGCTGACTTCTTGGCAAGAAAATAATGCAAGCATGTGAATCTAAAGTAGGATTAAGTCTGAGCAGGGAAGCCTGGTCTGCATGGTGCTGAGCTCATTGTCATTTATTGATCACTCAGCTTGTGAAAGCATCCCAAGATAGTAATGCAAACATGTGAATCTAACTGGATTTGTGTACAAACAGTTCTTTCTAGGAGGCTAAATGCATTGGCTATAGTTGCCCTGAACTTTGGACGTACATTTTGATGAGCTCAGATAAATTAGGCATCTTTCTTTTTCCAAAAGATTAGGACCACGGAGTGAAATTGGATTTTGGGGACAAGTAATGGTGGATTGACACTTGTATATGGATTTTCGGCAGTCCACTTCATCATCATCTCTGCCTTAAATCAGAACCTGGGCAGAGAAATGCAGAAGTGAAAATACTGACACTATTTCAGTGGAAAGATTGTAAAGAGTTTTGGGTGACGAAGGCAATGTATCATTTGGAGCCCTGTCCTCTTGCCCCACTAGTTATGATGAAGAAGAGAGAGGGAAAAAGAGGATTTGTATATTTGCTTTAAGTTCGCTTTTATTATCTTGATTATCATTAGAATGTCGAGTTTTGCTTCCTTTAAATCCATTTTCTCTTTCTTTTAAATGTGATTGTGAACGAAAGTATAAAGGCTTCTCTTCTAGAGCTAACAGGCATGGAAACTTTGCCCTTGAGAAAATGCATGGAAGTGAATCTTGAATTAACCTACTTGCAATTTGCGAGCTGCGACGAAACTAAACGGGAAATTGCATGGATCGTGGATGTGACCCCTCTAGGAGATAAGATTTTACCCAACAGGTGAATATTTACTTTTTGACCAATTAATTAGTAATCTTGTGTCCTGTTCACGTCTGACGGAGATGGGGGCTTTACTCATTATCCTGACAAAGAAAGTAATTACTGTTTTTATTTGGACGCTTTGGAGTTGCCATGTACTGCAATCATATCACATCATTAATTGCATTTCTTAGTTGGTTGGTTCTTCTCTTCCTGTTATATTCTCTGCTGAAGAACTTGTCGTTTAGAGATTGAAACTAGTGTAATTGAATAGGATTTATTCTTTTGTTTTCGATTTGTAAATAATTACAAAAGTGGGTTTATCAAGAATGGCTAGGAGCTGACCCTAAGTAAATAACCTACAGTTTAGTTGTTTTTTTACCGGCCTTG
Organism: Aegle marmelos; assembly: GCA_030449875.1. Classification (NCBI taxonomy): domain Eukaryota; kingdom Viridiplantae; phylum Streptophyta; class Magnoliopsida; order Sapindales; family Rutaceae; genus Aegle; species Aegle marmelos. Next base: position 5,771,040 of record JASUUL010000093.1, read on the forward strand.
TGGTGATGAACTGTGCTCGGGGTTTGTAATGATATGATTCATTTCGAATGACTCATAGCGTGTTCATATGGTCTATGCCAAATTACTGATAAAAATTATGGTAGGCAGAAAATAGAACCCCTGTACATTTAGCTGTATAGAGGAGACAACCCAAAGTTGTACAAAAATGTTCATGAATGAAGTTCACATGCTCTTCGGCCTGCCAGCCACCCTGTAGACAGACACCATTGGCATTACGAAGCCTTAATTCAACTCTACTTTTGCACGTTTCCCAAAGGAGACAAAAATCAAGGACTCAATTTATCAGAGACACAATAATTCTACTTTGTGGGCGGTATTTGCCTTCACTTAGTCAACGTGATTAGCATTGTTGAGTAATAGCAAACAAAAACACAAGTAAATACAAGATTTTCATTGTCACTAGAAATTTCTTTCCACTTACTTAGTGCTTGCTCTGTGTTGCCATTCACAAAAGATATTTCAATTCAATAATTGTCCTGTATGCATCATAATGCCAATGATACTTTTCTTATTTGTAACTGTTCATTGTATAAATTCAAGAATATCTAGCTAATCAATTTGAATTGAAATCTATGGCCTCCCCAAAGCTTTTCTTTACAGGCCAATGTGCCATACTCTCTAGAAGGGCAATAATAGAGAACCTATTACACTAGCCACATGATGTGAAGACACGAAGAAATAAAACCCCTTTCTTTTTGGCACATGGAGCCTTCAATTACAAGCAAGTTAAAACTATTGACACAAACAGGCAAGGGAATCGGATCCGATACCACCCCCACTTCAAAAATTGCCTCGAGTGGGTGATGGTATGGGCAGGCACATGTTGTGCTGGTAAGGCACATTTTAATTGGATATGATATATAATTAATTTGAGGTGATTGGGGAGCATGAGAGAATTGCTCCATGCATGGTAGACACAAGGAGCGTTGGAGGGGCCGGTTGTTAGTGCTTCAATGAGTTGTTTCCCAACTGGAAGTTTGCTTATCCCCTTGAGAAATTTTATTTCGATGTTTAGTACTTGAGAAACACGGATTTGATTGCCGGTTGTTGCTTTCTTTACTCACTCGACCCACTTCCAATTCATGATAATGAAAATTATTTTCATTGTTGTAGATTCAGAAAAAGCTTCATCAAAGTTTTGTGAATAGAATGAGGTTTGCAGGCTTTTGGAGGCCCTGAAGGCATGAATCCTACATTTTTAGTGCCCCACGTTCTAAAAAAAATCTCTATGTCATCTGAGTTTTGATCTTTGCATCTCGCTCCAGTCAGTTTAAAGTGTTTAGCTCGATTGCGCTCTTCACCGTGCAATGTTTATAATTTCTTTCAAGAAAAATGCATGCCAAGTTGATGAACCAAAATGAATCTCTCGTAAGCATCCGTAAACTGTCATTGCTTTCTGTTTGTTCTTTTAAAGTGATTTCTGAAAGAGTTTGGCTAAAGCGCTTTTTCTGCAATTATATAATATCTAACAAAATTATAAAGGTATATTTTGCCTTACCTTTCAAGTATGTGTCCGTAAAAGTGAAAGCCTTCCAGTTTTATTAGAAATACAGCACGTGCAGTGATACCAAGTCTCTCGGAGTTGTCACCTTGATAGTGAGAGGGAGGCCTTGATTCCAGCCAGTGGCAAAGAGAACGATAGCTAGATTCCATGAGACAATTAAGCAAGAATCAACGGTGTCCAATTCAAAAACTGGAAAAAGTAGCATGTGTCAAAAGAATCACATTGGCCATCACGAAAAATAGATACACATACAGCTCAGATGACCCCTTATATTTTCTTTTATTTTGTTTCTCTTAAAAGCAATTTTGTCTCCTGTTGCTGCAGAGGTGATCACTTGGTACCATCATTGGATTGGACCCAATAACACGAGCATACCATGCATAAAAAGCCTTTTAGCATCTGCTTATTACGTATTAAAGAAGTTAATAGATTACACCATCTCATATAACTTGGTATTGGTGATGCTCTCCGTTCTTTGATTCCATTTGAACAAACAAAGGTTGTACTGATCAATATATATGCCCAGAAAATGAAAAATAATATTTAAAACTTTTTTGATAACTTATTATTATTATTATTACACGTTATTATTATTCATATTATAACTTATATTACATGATAATATAACTAATACTGCTTAGATAATTTACTTCAATTCTTTTAAAGTAATTCAAAAAATATTTATTCTACTCATATTTAATAAAAAAAATTATTTTTATTTAATTATATATTATAATTAAATGATAAAATATCTTACAATTTATTTATAGAGAATTCGAACTGCAACCCTCACATCTGGAGGACAGCAATGCTAAACACCCGCCGAAAGGACGAGTGCCTACTTTATTGATAACTTGATATTAGGAAAAAAAAAATGAATATTCCCGTCTCATCCCACTTTTAGAAAGGTCATTTACAACGAAAGCTAAGTCATAAAAAAAAGGGGCATTTCTGGAGGCAGATCATATGCATTTGATTCCCTGATAGCAGATAGCAATACATTATTGGATCCACTTTGTATAATTTTCAAAGCAATGTTCATGCTGATCGAATAGTGTCTTGAAGCAACACTAATTTTTATAAATATATACCATCAAGACAATGACCCATAAGACTCCTCAATTATTGTCCACGTACGCATCACTTCAGCATCTTGGCGCGCAAAAACATCAATCCTTTAATTCGAACTCTCGGTGCAAAGACTAATTAGGGTATTGAAATTAGATAATTATAGTTTTTAAGTTATAATAATAAAATATTTAGTAAATAATAACTATTGTAATTTGAAATTTATATTAATATAATTTTTTATTTGTATAATAAAAAATTTATTATATCTTTAATAATTTTATCAAAATTATTATTTAAAATTTTATTTATTATATATTTTTTATTTTTATTAATTATAATTTTTTTTCTCACAACAATTATAGTTTGAAAATTACAGTTCCTCAATCTCGAACACACCCTTAATCCTACTAAATTTTGCCGCTTAATTAAAGACAATATTGTCCAATGTAAAGTATGTAGCACGAGTGCCGCAAGCTACGCAGAGGCCATGATTAAAAAGGTTTTAAGATGTAAGATAAATTATAATTTATTTGCAGTGCATTTGGTAGCTTGCGTTATAATGTATTATGTTGCATTAAGGTACTGTTCTTATGCGAACTCATATTTGGCTGAATAATTCTATTTGCGTTTTACTGCATTAAAAAAGTAAGTAATGCGATGAAAGGAGCACAAAATAATTTCATGAGGAGATAAAGTTTAGGCTGTATTATTTTAAAATATTATACGTATTTTACATTTTAACAATTTTATTTTAAATATGTGAAAAGAATTTAATTATTTAATCATTCATTATTTACTAAAATACTAAATCTGAAAATAAATTTATAAACAATTATATTAGACATTAATAAATAAAAATTAATTCATAGTTAAATTTAAAATTTAATAATATAATATAATTTATATTATATTATCATTTTTATTATAACAAATAATATATAAAAATAATTATTTAATAACTAATTTAAAATTTCGTAATATAATATTTAAAAATTTTTATTTATGTTTTATATTAATATAAAAATAATACTACAAAATAATAATATATATAATGTAATCATAATATACCAAATATAGTATTATATCATAACTTAATGGAATACACTACAATGCAATGCACCATAGTGCAATCTAACTAATCAATATGATGTAATGAAGGGTGCCAAACGCACCATTGATGCATTGTTTCTTGTTTTTCTATTTTTTAATTGGAAACCTTTGATTTTTGTAATTGCTCTTGTTTTTTTTTTTAATCAGAAATTAACATCTTATTTTTGTTAAACCTACGTTTGCTTTGTTGGTCTACCAAATTTTATCGTATGGTATGAAAATATAAAATACAGCGTAAATTAATGATAAGAATAAAAATTTCGAGACCTACAAACACTTGAGATTGGAACAAAAATATAAAATGGCCAAATGGCAAAATTAGTCAATATGAAATGGCCAAATTGAAGGATAAGAGGGAGGCTTCCTCTAAAGATTAATCAATATGAATGAGACTAGAAATTAGTCAATACGAAATGGCCAAATGGCAGAACAAAAATAAGTCTAATCCTATTGTCGAGGCGTCCCCCACTTCCCTAACACATGACCACGTGTGGATCCTCGCCGCCATCACCTTCAAATAAGCCTCGCAATTAACAAGCTTAATTAATTCCCTCGTAAACCGTATACTTATGGCTCGTGCTGATTTACATTTAAAGCAACTTACAGTGTCGCTAAATTACAGGTGATCTCCACCATTGATCCTACTAAGTTACTTATATTCACACTGATATGATTGTTTGTAAGTTATTATAAATATAACTAAATAAAAATCCATACTTATTACATTTCTTCTATACCAATGAGTTTTTAATAAGAGATCCTCAAAAAAAAAAAAAAATATATATATATATATATATATTCAATGAATTATTATTAAAATAAAAAATAAATTAAAATATAAAAAATATATATTATAATATGTTATAAAATATATATATTATATTAAAACGTATACTTTCTTTATCATTTAGTTTATTTTTTTAAAAGAATTTTTATTAGATAATGAATATATATATATATAATACCAAAATCATTCCTGTTATACATTCATCTATGATACGGTCTTTATCGTCATTCAATTTTAAGGCAACTTGTACCGTATGTGAGTGGTAAGTGAGATTTTTGATGTTAGTAGTCTGGCACTCGGCACTAAGTAACAGGATTGCCTTTTAAAAAGATGCGATTACACATATTGCCAAAAGAAAAGACTTGTGATTGGGACTATCTTAAGAGTTAAGCTCTCGCATGTAGTGGGGCCACGTGAAAGAGGGAATTAACACAACTTAATACGGACACATGGCTTTGAGATAAGGAGGATAGTTTTGGTCTCACAAAGAGTTGACACCATTATTTTTAGGGTTTAGCGACTTTGATTTGATTTCTCCTCGCCCATTTCACGATATTTAATGTATTATGTGAATGACTTGATATTGATATTCATTTCGCAGTTCTCTGTCGTAATGTTAAGCCATGTCATGGAACACAAACTTTGCTTTTAGATTCCTTATTGAGCTTAGTGTGTGTATCCTTGTCGAAAACCATATTTCAATAAACACAAAATATCTCACCCATTCATCGTGTTCATATTGAACTCTTGGTTCTATCCTTATCTGGTACCCAGTTAGCACGGTGTTAAATTAATTTGGTCGACAACTGATAACAACTAAGAGTTTGATTGACGTTACGTTCAGTAACCCAACATCGAGAGCCTTAATCTTTTTGAAGATGTTGAAATGGTTCATAATTCAAATAAAGACATCTCAATGAGAAAAATATGTAACAGCAAGGTCCCCACCGAACTCATTAATTTTCCTTTGGAGTCACTTTTAATTTTTTTCGTAGATCCACACCTTATTAAAATGTCGAATGTGGGGACTAACTTGTGGTACATGTGGGGTTCAATCTTTGCGATGATTGATAACCATTTTATTATTATCAACCACAGAAAGTCAGTGCATGCAATAGTTATTATAGCCCATTAATAATTGCTCGAACTATAGCTTGTGGCTTAAACTTGAATTACACAAAACAAAAGTTAGAAATCAAACGTAACACGCATCAATACAAGTATTGCACCCAATAAATTCAAGGGTTGTTTTGGGTTGTTGGGTGTTGTAATGCTTTTGCGTGTGATGTATAAGGCAACACAGCCTTTGACCACCAGATATGGGCGATTCAGATCGTTTGATGAGTCTGCGAGTCAGGCCCGAGTGCGGCTCAGCATCGTCAGCATAGATACAGTTCAGTGCTGACTGCAGAAGTAGATACACTTTTATCACACGTATACAAAGAGAAATTCTACCTGGCCCCAACACTCTGCTCTTATTTCAACAACAATAAATGTTAGTTTACTGGAGATAATAAATAAAAATATAATGTCACGTAAACCCTAATTACCCGTCGCTTGCGTAACAAATCATCTTCTAGGCCAAGGCCAAGGCAAAGCTGTGAAGTGAAAGTAAGAAAATGGAAGAAAATGCCTCGAGAGATGAAAAGAAAAGTGGGGGGAAAATAAATGTGGAAGCGTGGGGAGTGGAAGAGCGGGCCACATGCGCGTAATTATTCTTGTTGTTCCCGTTTGTAGTGGACGCGTGTCAGAGGTTTGGCCTAAACCTCCCCGCCCCGTCGTCCGGCTCGGTCCACACCCACCCTTCTAATCGTACGATCACTTTTCTCTATTTAATTAATTATTTTTCATTTCATTTTATTTTAATTTTTAATGTGTGTTTTTCTTTTAAAAAAATATATTACGTTTCTTTCAGTAAAACAGAAGCGCAATACTGGCGTTCTTTCACTCTTCCTCCTGCTGCATCACTTTCACGTATTTAATGTGTTGTGCTATTCTTGAATTCAGGATCAATTTTTTTTTTTAATACAGGGTGGATTTGTTTATCACGCCTTTTGAAAACAACAGCACTTTTGCTTACAGAATTTATTATCTATTAGTGCACAGAAAGAGAAGAAGAAACAAAGGGAATTTATTGGATGGTGCAATCCATTTTCCCTCCCCTAATAATTCAGTTGTAGTCTGATGTTACATGTAAAAGCGCAATTTGATTTACCTCATTTGTGAAATTAATTAATACAAACCGCATTTCACCTCACGCAGCTGCAAAGGGCCAAAGGCTCATTATATATAATTTATATTTAATTCAAAAGTAATTTTTTACTTTCAAATTCTTTGGTTGTTCGACAAGCAAACAATTGAGTTACATGAAAGAAACTGATATTAATTTAAGTTGATCTAACTGAAAGGTACTATTTATTTTTCTGTTTGAAAATTGAATAATGGGTACCATACTCCAAAACTGTGTGTAAATTTTATTTGGGATCTTGCAATCTTTTTAAAATATGAAAAAGAAATATATACAAAATTTAAAAGAATATTTATATCAAAATCATGTCTTTTAGCTTTTTCTCTTATGACATTTTAAAAAAATATCATTAACATATTTACGTTTAGATTTATGTAAATTTTAATTAAATTTAGACTTATTTAAATTTCAGATGAGAAAGCATAACTTTCTAAAACCGTAAGTGTTGGGATAGAAAATTGTTTCTTTATGAATCAAAGCATAGACATTTTTAATTCTTATGCCTAATCTATGATATATATTACCATGTAGACTACCAAAAACATTGTAGGATATCAAAATTTGAGAATATAACGAAAAGTTGAATATGTTAATTTGAGATTGGAGGGGTTGTATTAACATAATAGCACGACATCAATTTCATAGAAGTATGTATATTCATTTTAATTAGGTCATTATAAATAACCCAATAACAACTCAGTTCCCTCTTACCCCCAAGACTTCCCAGTTTTAGTCAAAACATATTACGAGCGTATTCGGACATTGATGCTTGTAAACAATATTAAAGCACTTACAACTTCCCGCTTAGCCCAATATCGATGAATTTATTGTGGTCATCGATTTGTCACTTTCATTGCATATAGCATTTGGATTTTCTTTTTGAAATTTGTTTTAGGTCTTAAGATCAAATTCGGTTCCTTCCAAATTACGTACCTTCTCATTTCGGAGAGATTTGTTCGAAAGTCAAAAAACAGAAAAAAAAAGAAGTATGGTTATAGAAAGGATCCTCTTAAAATATTTTTCTTCATTCATTTATTGCTTAAAACATGTCAATATATTTGTTAGTCAGCAATGGACTTGAAACCCAACTTGAATTGAATTCTACGTTGATAAATAGTTAAAATAAATAAATAAATAAAATAAAATCTAGCAATTTCTTTTGACCCGGAAATTTGTGACCACTCCTTGTTTGGAGGTCCCCGCATTTCTTCCCATCTTTGCTTCGCTTGTGTTAGGAGACAGGAGTTTGTACAAACAGCTTGTATTCTTACTATTATTCTGATTTATATGAATGAAAATAACGTTAGTAGAATGGCGTCGACTGATATCTTTGTGATCATATACTAATTTATTGATTTCAGAAGAGAAGTCTGAAAACATGATGCAAATTTGTATATCGTCTATTCGGAACTTTATGAGATTAACATGAGTTCTTCCTACTTAATGGACCGTACAAGCTATGTTTTGGAATTTTTAATGTTGCATAAGAATATTCTACCAATAAAAAAATATATTAAAAAAAGGAGATAGAAAATACAGATAACTAAAAGATTGGGATATTTGAACATACCAAAATAAGCTTTACGCTCATTTGTTATTTAAACCCACCTCTCATGCTTGACAATTAATTAAGAATAACTAAATTCTCACATTTTTAAAATGATTTATTTGTCATTGATATCAAGCAACCAAACATTTGTTCAAATAAAGGGCTAGTTTGGGATTGCGGAGGCTAATGAAATAAGTAGCTTGTGTTGTGCGGATGAAATAAACTGCTGATTAAAAAAGTAGCTTAGTATTTTATAAATTATGCTATTGTGGTTATTATAAATTTAAAAAGTAATAAATTTAATTACGAAATTATTGTTTTATTATATAATGACTACAATAGATATAAGTTTAAATTGTCTTTTGTTTTTAGAGTATGTTTAATAAATTATTTAGACATACTTTTTTTCTTAAATATGTAAAGTTATATTAAAAAACTCAATTATAAAATCTAAAGAACTTTATAGTATTTTACATAAAATATGATAAAAATTCATAATTATACATAATCTAAATAAAATAAAAAAGTAATATGTATCACATACACATTAAATTTTTTGTAATAAAATTTCTCAAATTGTAGTGGTATTATGGTATCTAATGATTTATATATTAGGATTTATGGATAAGTAAGATATAATTATTTTTTTATTAAAATATCAAGGTCATAATAAGAATTTTAAAAAGGTGTAGTAACATATTAAATTAACTACTTATGAAAAATAACTTTTTACTTGCTCTTAAAAAATATTGATGAAATGGAGAAAATTGTGAAATAAGTTATTTTTATGAAATTTATTATATATTATTTTTGTCAAAAATTATGAAATAAACAGTTTGTTAAATTTTAACCTCAATACCAAATAGGTCTAAAATCTGTAGTAAAAATTAGTGAAACGCATTTTAATATTGTGTTCTAACTTTTTAGTAGTTGAACTTTTTAATCATGACTTATAATGTCCATTATTTCACAAGTTTTCTTTCTTTGCAAGTGATTTCAAAATCCAAGCTGAAATAAACATTTAAAGATAATTGGCGGAAAACTTTGTTTCGTGGACCATTAGTCTACTTCGAGCTTCTGATCGTAATCGAACCTTTCATCAATAAAAGAGCATGACTTGATCGTTAAGCAAGACATCTTTTTTGTTTGGTATACTCCACTGTCGGTCTTCGGTTGATCTGAAATTGAAATGCCATTTCTATAATTTTGATGGAGTTGGAATAGCTAAACGAGTATAAATATGTATGCTTGAACTGACTGATAATTTAGAGTTTATGAGACACGAGTGTTTATTGCAAATAATATCAAAGGTGGGTTCGATATCAGTGTAAATGTGATTATTTTTTTCGTTTGATTATAGTATACTATTTGCTTATAAAGATGGGCTTTATATTAAAAATTTTATTAAAATATGTATTTAGTATTCATTTTAGTAGATTCAAATAACCGTCTCATAGAAAGAAAAAAAATCAAATCTTAAGGAAAAAAAAATTAATTACCCATTATAAGAATTTTTTTTGAAAAAAAAACCCGGTATAGAAAATAATCATCAAACGTGATAAATGAAAAATTCAAATATAAAATAATTTTTACAACTACACCCAAATTGGAAAATGTTATTGTTGTTTGAACTTGAGTTTTTTAGAAATAAGAAAATAAGATGTGTGAAGGTGATAAGTTGTATTATCTTTAATTTACACTGACTTAAAATCAGTTACTAATTAAAGAATGGGGTTGATTGTCAAACCCCTATGGAAATTATTTTTGGCTTCGTGTAAGCTAGCTGCTGGGTAAGATACGGCACTTGCAGGCGTAGCTGAAACATTAATGAATAGATTTTACTAACGAGAGACTTTTTTTTGGGGCATGCACGTTTACGCGGTGACGTGAGCAGAGCGGTAGGCATAAGGCAGAGGCAAACCCGATCAGTAAGCATCTCTCTCGATTTATTTTTTATTTTTTTATTTTTTGCAGATAAGCATGAAAAGACACCTCCTAAGACAATTCCATTACATCATTAAACGACTTTAAGAAAAGATTAGAAAAATAAATATGGTAATATCCTGCAAAAAAAATGTTGATTTTGAAATATTTAGAAAAGAGCAAGGCATTTGAATGGGGGAGATTCCATAGTTTAATGCGATACACTCCTCTTTCTTTTCTTTTTTTTTTTGGGGGGGGGGGGGGGGTTCTTTTTAAATGAGCGATGCCTTCAATTTGTGAAAATGACGCAATTGTTTACGAAACAAGATAGTTATTTTTGCCAGACAAAGCTATTTTAATTAATATTTTCCTTTTAAAAAAGTCATCCATAATAATATTTCTATTTCAATTAACAACAAATAAGATGACTTAAAAATTGTTTGCAACAACATCAATACTGACTAGAGGTGATATTTTGCACTCTCAAAGGTTTGGAAAAAAATTACAGACTCATTAACACAATACAAATTTACATTATAAAAAAAATTATCTAATTGACCTTTGTCAGTCAGGTCGTTAATAAATCAACTTATTAAAGCCCATTTCATAAGGGATCAGGTTTGCTTATAAGATCAAAACATTTCACTTTATCCATTAATATCTAATATTAGTAATTTAATAAAATTTTATAACTTAAACTATAGCTTTTAATGATTTTTTAAAAAAATTCAATACTTACGTAAAATTAAGGTTGGTTTTGTATTTTAGATTAAATGACTGTTTAGTCCCTATATTTAAAAAAAATCTCAAAATATTTTCCTATTCAATACATTATGAACCTACCCTTACTTTTTTTTTTACTTTTATAATAATACTCTTGTAAAGTTAATTTTTTGAATCAACCTTAAAAGTAAAAATTGGTAATGTTATTTTAAAAACTAAGAAAAGATTTATTTTTATAACTTAGTGACTTATTTGATATAATTTCAATCAATTAAGTATTAAATCTATTTGTTTTTTAAACTCAACCAAAATTTTCAGTTTTTAAATTAAATAGAAAAATTTTCAAGCTTTTTACATAATCTAAAAAGTATGAATAACATATTTGTAACGTATATTGGAAAATATACTTATTTAAACTAATTTATTTTCATCTTTTTATAAATTAAACTTACTAATTTGTATTATTGTTCATCTTTATAACTTGTGATAACATAGTTAGAGATGATTTTTATTTTTTTCAAATTAACGTTATATATCTGTATAATTTTTTATGAATATTTTTCATATAAAACATCACAAAACCAATAAAATTAATCAATATATTATAGTCTAAAATATTAGAGGGTTGTATTCATTTGAACATAATGTATGTCATGATAAAATGCTATGATATTTATATTTTTTGAGATATTTATTATTTGTTTAACGGCAAATGTAAAATAACTTGATTTCAAATACTTTAAGTTGAAAAAAATAAATCGGTACTTATTTTTAAACGTATAGACAAAAATACAAACATAAGATCCAAAACCAATATTAAGGTGTATTCAAAATTCAAACTAATTCAAATTTACTCGCATTTTAGATTTTTTTTTTAAATTACGTAAGAGAAGATAAGTTGACTAAGCAAGCAAAGATTTAAAAAAAAATTGAAAGAGAGAAATTTGTTTGGGTTTTTATGACTGTTACAATAGAGAGAGAAAATAGCTAATAAGGGTAGATTTCTAATTCTTGAGAAGTAATAAATTAAAATATTAAGTTATAATTTTATAATTATTTTAATTAAACAATGAGTGTTGAAAAGAAATTAACGAGCTTCAACAATCTCACAAATTACAATCGATCCTACATTTCATCGTAACAAATTATAATTTTAACAATTTGACCATCTCGTTGTTGACTGTACCACGTTAAAGAAGAAAATATTTAAAAAAATCAACACCCGCAATATAAGCAAGAAAATTTTGAAATAAGAATTAATAAGACAAGGAGATGTACACGATGAAAGAATAGTTAGGAGAAGATCATTCTTTTGTTTAGGGTAAAAGTTTTCAAGCCTCAACCAACCAGAACTCAGTCAATAGAGAGGTACCAAAGGTTCAGTAACGTATGCTTGCTTGCACTTTGCACTGCACCGCTTCCCATAAAGCCGAAGGGTTACTCGTCGACGACGCCATCTTCGCGTTTTCTTCACTCTCAAATCTCAATTTCGTCGAAGTACAGGACTATTCAATTTTTTTAAAAATTTATTTTAGCCTCTGCGAAAATTTAATAATTTTTGTTTAGTGTGCTAGATCAAAATTTAAATATTTTAAATACAGCCAAAAAAAAAAGAGGAAAAGACTGAAAAAATTAATGATTACACAGTAAATGCCAATATGCCATCGAGGGAACGCCTCAGTTACTAGTCGTCAACTGCCACACACAGTCTTCTGTCATTGTTCAAACTTGTCACAAAATTAAAACGATATTTTACCGATCAATTACAAAATATCGTTCTGTTTTCTCTCTTTATGGATGTCCCTTAGTTAAAGAATATGAGAGAGGAAGAAAAATGAAGAAGCAAACAAGTCGCTCTCAAACTTTTTTTGATTTTGGTTCTTTCTTAACTCAATTTGAACGCCCAGTTAATTACCATTCTGCCACTTTCTTAATTACCGCCTGCAGTCACTTCCAATGCCGCGTATAATATATATAATCACGCACTGGAACATCAACGACAACCTAAAAAGAAATATCAAAATGTTTTTTATTCAACACGAATAATAATAATAATTCTATACTTGCTTTGCCATCAATTCAAGCTAAACTCAACTCTGTTTATTTCAGTAATCGCTCCCTCTCTCCTCTCCTCTTCATTCTCCGAATCTCTCAGCTGCAGAGCTTCGTTTGTTTGTTAAGTTGTATTTGCTGGGATGGAAAAGTGAGAGAGTAGTGTGAGCAAATTAAACTCTGTGTGATTGAGATCCTGAAAATGCGGGTGAAAGAGATGCATCCGCTATGCTGTATATCACTGGAAAGTCCGGAGATAGGTGACCAGTCACCGGAAATGCCGCTGACGAGGACGAGGAGTTTACCGGCTGTGGCGGCGACCGGTTTTTGTGGATCTGACGGGAATGTGAAAGGATCGGAGGCCACGGTGGCGGGGGTTTTGTACAAGTGGACAAACTACGGTAAAGGATGGAGATCCAGGTGGTTTTTGTTGAAAAACGGAGTGCTCTCTTACTCCAAGATTCGGAGAACGGAGTATTTGAATCTCCCGTCCAGAGATGACGTCAGATTTATCGGCGAAATTTCCACCAATCGGCTTTCGAGAATGGACAGTGGCGGCTTTAGAGGGAAGCCACGGAAAGGCGTTGGCATTGTTCATTTGAAGGTAGTATGTAGTAATAAACATACGCTCAAAACATAAAAAATGCTAATAATAAATAAAAGTGAATTATTAGAACAACAGTGAATATAAAAGCCTTTTTGGCGGTACGTTACATAAAGAGAGTTAGAGAGGTTTGCTAAAATTGGTTTTAAAAAATTGATTCAAAAACTACTAATTCTATCATTCCTTTCTCTATTTTAAATCTTTGAATTGAAAGTTTATATTTGGTAATGAAAACAAAGCTTTGATGTCTGAGCAAAAGCAAAGCAACAGCGGAGGGCTGAGGGTGCAGACTGTATAGAGCTATTCTTTGTCATGTAATTTACTGTGATGTGATGATCTATGAACGGCGTTCCCTTCTCTCTCTCTCTCTCTGTGTCTTTCATCGTGTTTGTGATTTGCGATTTCGAATTTCTAGTTCATCTCTCACCTTTAAAAGCCTGGTGTTTTTCTTTTTCCTTTTTTAAACAGTTTAACTGGTTGTTAGTTCGAGTGGGTCACATCAGCAGGTGGCCTCGACGGGTTTTGATAGGCTACGGTGTAGGTCTAGATAATCCGCTGTCGTGTCACATCATCTCTTCTTGATCGGTTTTGGTTGGTCTAATAATCGGGGGGTTTTCATTCATCTTCATCATCCATTTCTTTTCTTTTTCAATTTTTCGATTTAGCTAACTCCATACAAACAATAATCTCTTCTTCAGGTTCTTACGTCCCAACCCTTCCTGATTGATCAACTTACCTTGTTTTCGTTACCATCTTCCATCTTCTACCGTACGCCTTTGTTTTTCAAACTTTTCAAAGAAGGAAATATAATGATGGAACAGTGCTCTTTTTTTTTCCGCTTTTTTTCCTTGTGAACGATAGCGGTGGGTGTTTGTTTGCGGCCGCCACTTTGGGCGTTTGTGTTCTTGACGTGTTCTGCTGGTTTACTTTATTTTAAGCTATCTGGTCCTATGGGATATAGGCTTCGATTTTCTAGTGAAATAAAGTATCGAAGAAAACAGTCGTGGGGACTTTTATGAACAGTAATGGCACTTTTTAACTTTAAGCTCTATGGAGATCGAGGACGAGAAACTAAGAATATTCTTTGAGCTTCTTACACGTATGCTCCTTTCACCAGATCTAAATACTGAATAGGTTCCCATTTTGTTTTGACCCAGTGGTTAAAATAATCTTCAGCTTACTGAGTTTTAGTGGGTCTCTCTGTTAGATAGTACCTGGTAGCCATTTCCTCAGTTCAGTTGGGTCATTGGCTCTTGGTGACCTGGAGCGGATTGACTGATTTCTGAGTTTACAACTGGTTTCGCATCTGGGTACGAGTACTTGTTTAACTCGTGCATTTGTTCTCGAGTTTTATGTTACTGTGACGAGCGTTTATTTCTCCGATGGAATTTTATTTAGACAATGTGATGATGCCTCCGTTCGAAAATTATCAAATTATCTTACATAGGTTTTATTGGAATTTTTTTTTTTCTCAGATCTCGTCATTTCGAGAGAGCAAGTCTGATGATCGGCGGTTTTACATATTTACTGCTACAAAGACCCTACATTTGAGGACTAATTCGAGGAGAGATCGGGTTGCTTGGATACAAGCTCTGGACTCGACTAGGAGCTTATACCCACTGAGAACATTGAATGATGGTCTCTGCATTGTACCAAAAGATTTATCTATTTCAACTGAGAGGCTTAAAAAGCGCTTAGTTGACGGGGGAGTTAATGAGAACCTCGTCAAGGACTGCGAGCAGATCATGCTTTCAGAGTTCAACGAAATTCAACGACAATTCAAAGTTCTCTGTGAGGAACGATCCAATTTATTTGACACCATAAGGCAGTTGGAGGTAATTAACTTAATTATGGGTATGCCTTTTTAATGAAATGCTTGTAACAGTCTTGAGGACTTGTTTTTGTCTGTAGCCACAATCTTAATTCGATGTAAACTAAATTTAGTATTTGCTGAATTTATGTTTATGTTTACTTGGGTGGTGCATTTAATTCAGATTTTTTTCCTTCTCTAGATTACAGTTTACTATATCCGGGAGGATGTGATAATTTAAGTAATATGTTCTGTCTCGTTGTGCTTCAGTGGATTGTACGTCATGATTACTTGAAAATTTTCAACTTTTTGATATTTTAATTGGGGTTTCTCGGGAAGTTAATTAACCTCTCAGCCTCGAATTTCCTTTTTTTGCTTCCCTTCCCCCATCATCTCCCATTTTTTATCTAAAATTGTTTAAAATTTTCCATTTCATTCGCACAGCTTTTGATCTTTGTTTCTTCTGACCAAGCCTCTTGACCAATTATTTAATGTTGTCTTCATTGGTTTTTTCTGAACTTCACTGAACTTCCACTTCTTCTTCCAGCCCAACCCCCCTCCTCCAAACAAAACAACTATTTTGGGCTTTGATTTTCTGTCCAATCGTCTTAACCTCTTGACTTTTATGCCACCATGTCTTAGAGGCATACTTCAAATTCCTTTTTATGATAATAAACTTCATTGATGCAACCACACATTTTGGTGATGTTTGTTTGATGGGAATATAGTATGTGTATCTACCATTTGTAACTATTTGGTTCAACAAAAAGTACTTCGAGCACGTTTGGCAATGGTAAGATAAATCTTTAGTTATTTTGATGCATCAAATGCATAGAACATTCAGTGTCATGTCGATAACTGGTATTTATTTATATGAAGATACTAATTGATTGATCTATTTTTGGACAGGTCTGGTTTTAAGATTGCTTCTTGTTACATATTTTGTTAAAATCCTAATTTAATAGCTCTAGGTTCCAGGTGTTTTAGTAATCAGTATCTACATTTTTCAAATAAGATAAGAATGTTATCTGGATTTATGAACGCTTGAGCCTTGAGGGATTGAAAATTGAAACATTTTACTTTCTCAAATACTTAATATGACCTTAGGATTTCCTATTTCATGTTTCTGATATGAGTAATGACCAGGTCTAGTTGAGCAACCTTCCCACGCAAAATATCTTTTCTTTCCAGGTGGGCTATTTTATTTCTTCATAGATGCTTGCTTTAGATATTCTTTCTTAGTCCGCTGGTTGCTAGAGGTTAGTTGGAGTTGCATAAAACTTTCATGTCAAATAAATGCCGCGAACCAATTCCATTATGGAGGTGAACCAGCTATAAAGTTTAGCCATGTGTGCTAAGTGCACATCCAAACTTTTCCAACACTTAACTTGCCCTTAATTTAAACTCCATCCCTGCTTCAGTTTGTAATGTCTATAAAAGACTGGTTGTGCTTATGGACAAAATCCCTTTAGATTTTACTGATCTCTACTATGCCAAGCTATTACAGCTTCTATAGGCTTGATTGCAATATTCCGACCTGACCTTGCTGTTTAGGAGCTCCAGAGTACTCTTCCAGGGAGGTATTACAAGGAGTTCCTAACTAGTAATTTTGAACCAGCATGTTGGCTTTTTGTTTATTTAGTGTAATATAGGCTCTTTTCCTTTGCTTTTGCTAAGGACCTAAAGAGGCAGTGCAACCTCTTGTAACCTTGTTATGGATCGACAGAGAATTCATGTCATGTCTCATTGCAAAATGTTTTCATTCATTTTTTTTAATCTTCAGATTGGGGCATCCGATTTCTAATGTATGCCGTTAGTGGTCATGAATTTGTCACCTTGATGATATAATTGAATGGAACCAAAAAAATATTTATTTTCCAATGCAATGTCATCATATGTGTTTTTATGCATATATTTGTGTAGATAGATGGATATATGGATATTGAAACTCAAAAATTGAAAAGGATACGCGTCATCTTGGTACTCGTAATTTGCAATTGGTGACACTGGTTATTTGTCACAACATGCAAGTGGTTTTGAATTTGTTATTTTGTCAAAGTTTCATATCAAAATGTGTAGATTGAATATTTTTGGCTGCTTGCTGTTTTGTTGGTTTTCCATATGTGTCTTGACTTTTTTATTCTTTTAATTGTCTGTGATATTTAAATTTGGCTTCCTTTTATAAAAGTGCAAGTGTGACTTATGGTTAGATCATATATGTTACAAAATAAGCTTAGTTTATGCATTGCATATCAAAAACTTTTCCTTTGCTTATGCAGGCTGCTAATATTGAAGCTGATGCTTCTGGAATCCCTGATGGTGAATACCAATTGTCCAAGCATGAATTTTCTAGTCTAGGCCGAGGAAAATATAGTGGTACTAGTAATATCCGTTGTTTAAGCATCTCTTTCTTTGTAGAAAAGTTTAATGTTTTTTTGTATTTAATTATGTTCACATCTCTGTTCGGTTTTCAGAATGTAGCACAACTGAGTCATCTGATGATATTGAGAAACGAGAGCTTGAGGAGGTATCAGATGATGATGAAATTTCCTTTTATGATACAAGGGAGTTCTTTACCGAACCCTCTGTTAGTTTTGGGCATGTAAAAGAAGTTACAAATCACGCCAAGGAGGAAAAACAACTGGGAAACACATTTGATACTGCAGAGAAGATGTATGACGAGAAGGAAAAATGTGATTCTAGATATCCAAACATTGAAAGGCGAAAGAAGCTGCCTGATCCAGTGGAGAAAGAGAGAGGGGTCAGTCTTTGGTCTATGATTAAAGATAATGTGGGAAAGGATCTTACACGGGTTTGTCTGCCTGTTTATTTTAACGAACCAATATCTTCCCTTCAAAAATGCTTCGAGGACTTGGAGTACTCTTACCTTCTGGATCGAGCGTATGAGTATGGAAAAGCTGTAAGACTGAAATTTATGAATTCTTAGTGTCTAGTCAGCCATCCTCTAGAATTTATTTATTTACACTGGTGACATGAGTGCGTGAATGAGTCTAGTTCTTGTTATTATATACATTCCATAAGAAGGTAGTGCATTTAATCATGCATTTGATGTGAGGATCTACTATTTGTCTTGTAAATTCCATTGCATCAAGGCTTGGTATTTAAAGCCTATATGCTGAAAAATTCACTCTTCACACTGCTGTATAGGCTTCAGGTTCCACCCCTCCCCTTTTCTCTTAAGTGTAGTCCTGTATCCATTAAAAAGAGTTACCTCTCACAAATTTGATCATAGATCGGCTTTTATACTCAATTGTAACGCACAGGATGGGCCCCATGGATGTTTTGGGGGATGTTTTGGGGTTGAGTTATAGAAAGGCGAGGGCCTCTCCCATTGCTTTTTAATGTTTAGTAATCTGGATACCTGTTGGACTCTTTGGCATGTTTAATGCTGTTAAATTTTTTGTAAGCATTAAAAGAGATATTTTGCTTTTATTTTTGTTAAATCTTACATATGCTTCCTTTGGCCATGTTACATATGCTTCCTTTGGCCATGTAATACTATCAGGGAAACAGTCTCCTCAGGATTCTAAATGTTGCTGCTTTTGCTGTCTCTGGATATGCTTCCTCTGAAGGCCGGCACTGTAAACCCTTCAATCCTTTACTTGGTGAAACTTATGAAGCTGACTATCCTGATAAAGGAGTTCGGTTTTTCTCCGAAAAGGTCAGTATCTGGTATTTAACAGATTTGCCAACGAACATGGTGGAAGATGTATTTAGCAGTTGCAATTTTTTTATAAGAATATATGCTGCAATTGTAATGAACAATAGTAGACCAAATTAGCCAATAAATGGACTCTTTTCACTTTCCAACTATAAGCAGGGAATGGTCATATGCATTTTTGGCTGAGACTTCAGCTAATGACATTTGAAAAATTTTCAAAAGGATAGGACTTGTGTTGCAGCCCATCTGGATGTTCGAAAAGTAAAAAAAAAAGAAAAAAGAGGAGGAAAAAGGCAGGGTTTCCATTTTATTTCCATTCTCAGAGGGAACCAAATTTCCATAATTACAACCCATAAATGTATTTTAGATGGCTTTTGTCAATGCTTATGCAATCTTGGCAGGTGCATTTTTTTTTTTTTTTTTTGAGAAGGCTGTCTTAGAGGATTTTTTTTCTGAAGTATTCCTTTGCTGTTCTTCAGTGTATGTAATAGATGAACCATTCTTTATAAATATGATAAGATTCCCTAAAAATTGGGCCTGGTGTACTTCAAATACAATTTGACCACTTTCTAATGTTTAGGCTACTATGATTTGAATACAAATGCCTCTGTTATAAAGCATACCCACAGATTTTAACAGACTAGTATTTCAGAATGAAAGCAAATTTCAGCAATATTTTGAATTGGAGCAGGTCAGTCACCACCCAACTGTTATTGCCTGCCACTGTGAAGGGAAAGGGTGGAAATTCTGGGGTGATAGCAACCTCCGGACAAAGTTTTGGGGGCGATCAATTCAGCTCGATCCAGTTGGAGTTCTGACTGTAGAATTTGATGATGGTGAAGTGTTCCAATGGAGCAAGGTGAGAGATGGTGCATGATTGTATTAGTCTGCATTTAATAACCCCATCTTTTGTGAACTTCTCTTCTGGTTTCTTTTTCTATTTTTCATAGATACTTTCATGTTGTCTTAGGTCACAACGTCCATTTATAATCTTATCCTTGGTAAGATATACTGTGATCACCATGGGACAATGGAAATTCATGGTAATTGCCAATATTCATGCAAACTCAAGTTTAAAGAGCAGTCTATCCTTGACCGAAACCCTCACCAGGTTAGTACTAAATTTTTAGCAAATTCCACTTTATTTGTCATCTTGGAAAGAAAAGAACCCTTTGATCAATCTTAGCGCTGTATTGTTTAATTGCTCTACATCTCTGTGGTTCTACAAGCAGCTGCTGAATTTGGATATTATGAAACTTGAAAAACAATTATGCTAATCCATCTAATAACAACCAAATTCTATGCAGGTCAATGGGTTTGTTGAAGATGTTTTGGGTAAAAAAGTAGCTACTTTATTTGGGAAATGGGATGATAGCATGTATTATATTAGTGGGGATGGGTCTGGCAAGCTGAGGGATGGCAATCTCTCACCTGATGCCTCCTTGCTGTGGAAGAGCAATAAGGCCCCACCAAATCTCACTCGGTATAACTTAACATCATTTGCAATCACACTAAATGAGCTAACGCCTGGACTGCAGGTAGAGATAGTGTATTAAATCTGTCTCACATGCAATTTCTATTTCCCTTGTATGCATATCTAATTGTTTCTTATAGCTGTGTCTGATCCCGGGTATTTGATCACGGATTAAGGAGAAGCTTCCACCTACGGATTCCAGGCTAAGACCTGACCAGCGGCATCTGGAGAATGGTGAATATGAAAAGGCAAATGCAGAGAAACAACGGTTGGAAAAGAGGCAAAGAATGGTATGATTGGTCCCTTCCCTTTCTTCTTGACATTATTTTTTCATTCAGCTTGATGGTATATTCATTTATGAGTTTTTATCATGTATCAAAGATGCTCAACTACATGTTTAGATGGTACAGTTGATGCATGGAAAAATTTTCTATATTGGATCCTGCAAATTCTCTGATTCCCTCATCATGTTCTTAGCATTTCTTTGATGGATAAGTATGAAAGATTATTAATAGCGCGAACTGTGAAACATTTATATGATGATATTGATATCGAGCGGTTTCCTGATAATTTTAATACTTCTCAACAAGAGTCTCTACATTTAGTCGGGAGTGGGTATTTATTAAGCTCACATTCATGAAGCTTTTACTCTGATTCTTATTTTATATCAAACTTCTTATTTTGCAGTCAAGAAAATTACAAGAAAACGGGTGGAAGCCTAGATGGTTCTGGAAAGAAGGTGAAAATGGATCCTTCCGCTATGTAGGAGGGTATTGGGAAGCCCGAGAGCAGCTCAAGTGGGATGAATGTCCAAATATATTTGGAGAATTTAGTGAAGACGTTCACAACTCCGAAGACTATTGATGTTATGAAGGTTTGTACTTTCTTACTTGAAATTTATATTTATGTATTTATGTAATATAGCTTCTGCTCCAGTGGCAGTAGCAGCGACAATCCACATTTATATGGTCAGAATTGAGCAGAGAGTCTGTGTACTTTTATCCAAGTCAGAGACTATATATGTTCAGAATGCCGCATCATTTACATGATAAATTGGCTAGATTAGGAGCTGATCTGCCAGTGAAACGAATATATGTTCTGATTTTTCAGACAAGAGCTCTAGTCTTCTTGTTGCCTGAATACCACCATCATCTATTTGTTCTATTAATTTCTGAATAGCTTTATTATGGCCGTCTGTTTGTATAAAAGTTTCATATGGTTATCAGGGAGTATAAGCCTTGCGAAGTTATTGGACCATTCAATAAATTATTAAATTTTCCTTTTGTTTCCTTTGTTCCTCAATTCTGTCTGAAGATCAAAATAACGGGAAACTACTGCCTGAGGGACAGTGGAAAATAATATGTTGATTCCCATCGTAGCTTATGTTTACTGTTTTGTAGAGAAGACCTAATTGCTCTCAATTTTCTGATCATGCAGAATGAACGGGTTCTCATAACTATTCTGTAGCAGGCTGTAAATGTAAGTGGTCCGGGTGCTCATGATTCTTCAGGTTTTCGAAGTCATAGTCTGGGTTGGACGAAGTCATTCCCTGTATAATTGGAAAGAAGATACAGATGATCAATAATAGGTCAGCCTAGTAAGTCCTTGTAACGGTATTAAATTCAAGTTTCTGTGAGGAAGGGAGTTGGCGGGAATCTTACGCGTAATGTAGTCTCTGTCTCTATCCATAGTTCATTTGTAGTTCCTGCAAACACTACTAAGCCTCTGGCTGACAATTTCGTTTTGATATTATTTATATTTTTGTTAGGAATAGTAATAATAAAAAAAATAAAATAAAAAAGCATTCTAGCATCATCCGAAGAATTGACCCTACAATTATTATGTGATTTTTCTACTCTTCCACACACGTGCCAATGATGAATAACATTGAGGTCCCCATTTTTTGTGTTATTAGAAATAAGGACAGTTTTTCTTATCATTTGTACGAAATAGGTCCCTCTTGAAATGACCGGAGTTGCCTTCATGAATTAAATTTTATGCAACTTAACAGTCAACATATTACAGTTTTTCTGATGCAGGTTAGGGAAAGTCTCACTAATGATAAACTAGGGGCGGTAATAGAGGTTACAATATGATTACAAGACATGACTATGATAATGATTTTTAAGTTAGACATATATTGACGATAAACTAGAAGTGACAAAGTAGCTTACTATATAATTACACAAAATGGATCAACTAGAAGTGACAAAGTAGCTTACTATATAATTACACAAAATGGGTACTACGTGATTTTTCTATATTCATGTTAACAAATATTGGGATGATAATAAGTAGATTGACACAACATGAAATGATAAATAATTGTCTTAGACCATTTCGAAAGATTAAATATGTTAAATTGGTTAACGTCATTAACGTAATGAATAATTAATCATTAAGTTGTATTTATATTTATTTAAATTTAACATGACATGAATAAGTCACGGCACGAACACGATACGATTATATGAATTGATATCCTATAAACTATGTCATTTGAGAAAAAGTAATAATAAGTTCTTAGTAAAGAAAATAACATAGTAAAATCGTTATAATGACCAAATCATTATTCACGAAAAACATGAATGACTAATGTTTATTACTTATTTTATTGATATTCTACAACTCAATCACAATAGTAAGTCTAAAGCAAAACATAAAATTTAGAACCCAAAGTGGAAAATTAGAAATCTCAAATAATTTAACTACTACATTTATATACTTTAAAAAGGTAAGAAATAAAAAAAAATAGTTATAATACAGTTAGATTAGAATGGATTTTAGAAAGAAAAACAGTTAAAAGAAAACATGTAAAATAGATTAATCTATAGGATTCTCCTACCATACAACACTTGTATGATACACCCACACACATGAACAGTATATGAGACCCACACCATCATTGTTTATATGTGTAGGTATATCATATAAGTGTTGTATGATAAGTATTTCTTAATTTATAATGTAGAGTTCAACTGACATCAAGATTCTCTGATTTGCGAAAGATAATTTGTGTAATTTTAACGGCTATATCTATTAAAAGGGACTTGGTAACATAAATTATGGGGTGGCGGGTCCCAAGGCTTGAGCCATTAAGTGGCTTTGGAAAGACTATTTATCTTCTCAAGGTCCCCCGCCTAAGGTTCCCCACCGGACTAGAATCCTTTATTCATATTCATCTGAGCCTGACTTAATTTCCTTTCAGACTACATTGGATTAGTAATAGTCAGCCCGTAATGCATCCTTACAAAATCATTGTGATTCAATCTGATCAAAATAACATTAGGTCTTTCGCATGCCTCAAAATTTCTTAATAAACCCCTTTTCTTTGTAATTTCTAAAATAACCGAACTCAAGTTAATTCATTTCTTATTTTAAATGAAAATTCAATAATTAATTTAAAAGAAAATTCTTTTAAATTATTTTTACACCCATCTCATTTCGTAAATTAGATTTATATTTTAAATTTTAATTGGAATTTTTTAAATAGAGATAGAAACCATATATTAATAAAGAAACTTAATATTTTAAGATTTTATATATTTTAAAATAAAAATCTAAAAGAATTATTATTTTTGAGAAAATTTTTATAGCAAAATGGTTGATTTTAATATATGATTAGTATTTTATATCCTAAAGAAGGGTTGTTTCTTATAATATAATTTAAAAGAGGTGTTGTAATGGGGTGTTATAAAATGGTTGATTTAATATATGATTAGTATTTTATATCTTAAACAAGGGCTAATTCTTATAAGTATAATTTAAAGAGGTGTTATGAGAAATGAGTGAGTGTCAAAAGATCCACCCTCAAATGATGATCCTCAAAGTTAAGTAAGGCCTTTCTTTCTTGGTGTTAGATAATAAATACCTCTAACACTGACTATTTCTTTTTCTTTCTTTCATTTTTTTCTTTTTAATCTTTTTTATTCTTCAAATTTTAAATTTATTATATTTTAAAAGAGGACATGCTGCAAGATAGTGTTACCCTTAAAAAGAATCCAATTTATTAAGACATTCCATTGTCTAGTTAATTTATTTATGTGTTGGATCGGAACCAATAAATACTTGTGGCTGCTACTCCTTGTAATGGATTAGATTTTGTCTGGATTCCCGAGGTCATGTTCCTCACTTTGGCTATAGTTGTACTTTGATTTGTTAATCGAGAACAAACATCACCATCCGCCCAATAATAAATTCATTTGATCACCTGCCTCTTTTGGAATCTCAGATACGTATATGCAACATCATATTCAAGTATTCCATGACCTGACATTTATCATTAACAAAACAATAATTGCCAGCATTCCGAGGCTTATTTCTAGGATTTCAAAATGAATTATTATTATCTCTTAAGTTAAAATTTTTCAAAGTTTAAAGATTTTGTATAACTATCGTTTTTTTTTTAATGAGAAGCTCAATTGATGAGAGAATTATATTATTTTATATAAAAAGTAATATGTCAGTTATTTAATAAATAAATAACAGTATAATATATATATACATTTATTTTAAAAAATTACTATTTAAATAATAATTATATTAAATTTAATTACACATATCATATATTTATTAATTAATTTTATTACCTCTAATGTATTTTAAAATTCATCTGTAAAGTGTTTACTAATAACCCGATTATTTGACTGTATTAGTGCGTTGGATGCAGGACATAACCCGATTATTACTTGAGTATATAATGAAATTAAAAAAATTGATATGCATGAAGTTCAAAGCCTATCTTATCCATTGAAGAATTGGTTTTTGAGACTGACATGCTACCTAGAATTTGGCATGTTCTTATATCTTATTAGTCATATCATTAACTGCTATACGCGCATGGGATACACTTGACAACTAAGAGATGAATGCATTCAAAAGAAGATCTTTCTAATGTGTATTTTGCTTGCACGATTGATCTTAATTGCTGCTCCATTGATTGCTCACTAGATATGGTTTGGGAAAAAATGAAAGACTGAGAGGAATTTAGTAGATGAAGCTTAGAAATAGAAGAGTCACCAAGAGGAATTTAGCTTACTTAGCGAACATCAGAGGTTAAAATAAAAATCAGTCTTCACTTCATTTAAAATAAAAAGATTGAAAAATTATCCAAACCAATAAGTACGTGAGGAGTTGCTATCGCTAAACGGAATATTGTTTCCTTAACTGAAAATAAGGAGCCAATGAGAAGGCAAATTATTGAAAAAAAAGGGAGTAATAAACTGTCACGCCTGCAAGAGTCAAAACGACTCCCTTAAAAGCTATTAGGACCATTTGGTCTTTTTCGACACATCAATAACTATAGAACAATATCCAAAGATGCTGTTAGACCTAGATTCCAACACATGTACATGTGAACAAATAATACGAACAATGATCCAAAGACAAGAATATCCTTGCCTAGGAAGGAAAAGCACCAATAGATTAATACAAAGTGCCATGGTAATAGAAATACCTCAGACACACTCACACATGTAAACCTTAGGTTTTTACTTTCTAATTAAGCAATACGCACATTTTTTTTTTTTTGGTTAAAAAAGGCTTAGGTTTGTCTTCAACCTTGAGCCAACACCATTTTTTTTTTTAACTCAAAGAAATGCAAAACTAACTTGAGCATCGAAACGTGGCCGCTAGTCACTACTGGCTCATCTCTAAACTTTTTTTATCCATTTTTGCAGGATGAGTAAGCTCCCAAAATCACCTCTCACCAGATCCATATTCTTTCTAGCAAACTCACCACACTTGTTCTTTCTCGAGCTTCACGGAAGGTCCAAATAGACAACACCTCGATTACATGAGGCACAAAACTCCTATTACTTATAAATTTATTGTATTTAGCTAGATTTACCAGTCAACCCAAAACCTAGTTAAAACGTATATAAGTAAATAGCATGCTAAACTTGGAACTAGAGCAGCAGCAAATGAGAAGATGCCATTTTGCCAACTGGCAAATATTGAAATACATGCACGAGTATTGGATCTAATATAGAGATTTCACGTGGTTACATAGGAGCATGGGCATTTTGATGCATGCCAAAGATGTTTAATCTTTTAGGGGTCCCGTGATTTGAATTTGAGGAACACTTTGAGGAGTTTTGTGCTGTCGTTCGCCTGTAGAATCCTTTGATGGAAGGCGCGTACATGGTGTGATGGTAGACAAACATAATGTCAAAAGAATAGTTTAAACTCCGAGAGAATACCAGACCTTGGGTGTATTTCACATGGACTTGGGGTCAAAGTCAGGCATGCCTCGTTGGAATAAAACAGATCCCCGTCGAATCTACTTGTGAAGCTGTTGTCCATTATTGTGTTGCAACCCTTATCCGCTCTACGGTCGAAAAATATCTCAATTGTGGGGCACTTTTCACCATCCAAACTTGAGAATATTCAAATGATTTTTCAATTCATATTGTGATAATAATTGTTTATGACGATTTTCGGCGTCAACGAATGAATTCGCTTAGGACAATACTCAGCCTTCGGCATGTTGCGTCTCACCAAATGGGGATCATAATGGAGAAACAAAAAACTTGGAAAGGCCATAACATAGAAGCAATGAATCTGAGGGCACCGGACGTAAAAGAAATTAAGAAATAAGATAAATTGTATTTAAATCGTTAACCTTTTTTTTTTTCCTTTTTGGGCTCTAACACTAACTACTTGAAAAATGGTTCTCGTTTTCATTAGTGATTCGTATGGATGACATGTTAGCTGCTCTTATCCTTTATCTACATGCATGATGATTTTAAATAGCTTCCACTTAATATAACTTCTGATATAAAACTCACTTCAATAGAGTTTTTATAGGTAGAGCCTTCACTTAAAAAAAAAATTAGTTGTTTAGTTATTAATTGGAGGTTTTATACCATTGTCCTCAAAATTAAGTATGACTATAAGGGTAATGTTTTGAATCATCACAGACTCAACATTCCTTATCAAATTTAATTGTGTAGAAGTATTATAAAAAAATCTTTCCTCTCTGTGAGGGTTATTTGAGGACAATGGTAGTTGTAAATATCAGTGTATTGATATATCATAATAGTAGTTGTAAATATCTGTATAATATAATAATCTGATACTTAATCAATTATAAAAAAAATGAGAGGTTTTATTAAAAAGTTTAAAATTACGTTCATAGGTAAGTTTTTTAAACTTATGTTATAAAAGGAATAAAATAAAATTATAGAATTAGTACAAGATATTCTATATATTTTAAGAGACAAAATAACTTATTTAATTTTTAAAAATTTTATTAAAAAATAACTAAATAAAAATAAAAATTTTAAAAAGAACTTACTGAATTAGTAACTATTCATGGCCATTAAAAAGGGAATACCAAATATACAGTAACAAAATGATCAAAATGATATGATGAGGAGGAAATTCCAGTTCTTGATAGATAGTGTCATGTATTTGGACAAGGAATTGTTACATTTTTATTGGTTTCTTAAATCTATGCATGTGGTTTGCGGGTTGCTTAACTGGCAAGTGACAGATCCATGGATGAGGACGACCTACACCATCTACGTACCAAGTGGCATGAAAGTATTGGATAATAAAATTAATTAAAAATGATATGAAGTCATAACTTTGTATGGGAATAAAATTAAAGTTGAATAATAAAAATTTTTCCTGGTAGCATAACTTTTATGAATAATACTAGTACGTGTACTTAATTTTTTTTATTTTAAGAATTATTTTCACATGCTTAATTTTCTATGGAGATAAAATTAAGCTCGTATCATATAGGATGATTTTGGTCTTTATCTTCTTACTAGAATAACAATGATCATTATTAATTGATTTCCATCTGCATAGACTTTGGCATGTGTGACATAACTATACAAGGTTAAGTTTTTTCTCCTTTTACCCCTGGCTGCAAACAAGTTTGAAGTATTGGAGCTCATAATTTGATAAGGCCCATAATTTCTCCAAAATATTTGGTAGTTAATTTTGTTTGATAATTTACTATGAAGAAATTTATTAATTATTATTCTTGATCTTAGCTTGGGAAAAAAAATCCTTTAGTCCGAATGAAGCCAATTTGAAGCATCCAATTTTATAAGCAAATGTAATAAAAAAATTATAATAAAATTTTACTGTTGGAGTTTCGTATGAATTCACAAATCACAATCGTCAAAAGATATGTTAGGTTGAATTTGAATACAAGGACAATGAGAGAGCCTTAAAAAGCTAAATCCAAGAAAAGCTTCCTTCCAAAAGCGGTGGTAGAAACTTGATAGTAAAACCCTTTGCAATTAATTAAGTTTCCATCCTCTTTTTTCCTCCAATTCATCATTGGTTGATTACATAAAATTTATATGCAGTGATTTGTAAGCTAATCTTTGTAGTCTAACTATGCTGTTGAACATAATTACTGACTGTAGATGAAAGTAAGATCGAGTTGTTAAATATATGCGGGGAATGAAATTTTATCATACACTGTAAATTTTCCTATACTAAAACTGATGGACAGACACTTAGTGTGTATAGCTAACCCAGAGAACATTTTGTTGCTTTTAAGAGGAGTTAATCCTTTACTTTGACATTTCTTTTTATAAATGTAAAGGTTACAGACTTATTACAACCCAAAAAGACTTGTACCAACGCATATTACAAAATTCAGAAAAGACCCTCGTTAATGGCAGGTGGGCTCTGGTTCCTCCAATTCAATTCCCTCCTCTGCAAGCCTCTTATCCTTGTACACATACCATTTAGCAAAGGCCAAGTATATAACAAAGTTCAAAGCGCTCAAAATTGCCAACAGCCAGTAGAAATCATATAGCCTCCCTCGGTTTATGTTGTCTGCTAGCCATGGCTTCTTGTGCCCTGTAACTTTGTGCACCAGAGAGACCAATAAAGAGCTAACGAAAAATCCTAGTGAAAGTGTACTCAAAAACAACCCTGTACTCATGGTCTTCATCCCTTTTGGACACTCCCTAAGGAAAAAATCAAGCTGCCCGATGTAAGTGAAGGCCTCTCCTGCACCCACCAAGAAAAATTGAGGCACTAGCCAGAACACGCTTAATGGGATCTCGGCCGTTGGATCATTTGTTAAACCGTGTGATCTTGCGGCTCTCAATCGCTTCATTTCACAGAGTGCCGCTGCTATCATCGCAAATATTGAAAGCACTAGACCAACACCAATACGTTGCAGGGGGGTGAGTCCCTGTGGAGTCTTAAAAACTTTTCTTGCAATTGGAACGATGATTCGGTCATAAACTGGAACAGTCAATAGAATGCTGCCAACAAAGAAGACGGTCAATGAAGCTCCGGGGATTTCGAAGCTGCCAATGTGACGGTTCATTGTTGTTGCTTGAGATACTGAAAATGTGGTCATTTGGGCATAGACCGTCCAAAATATTATAGTGGTTGCCCAAATAGGCAGCATTCGAATCACCATTTTCACTTCTTCAACATCCGTTAAGGTTGCTAATTTCCATTTGTTGATCACCATGGTAGTGCTATTACTCATGTCTGAGTCTTTGAATAGTGCTGCCTTGTCCAAGAAGCTGCACACAAGAAAAGCCGCCCCAAATATTAACGTCAGTAATTAATTATCAGAAATTGTGAGTAATTATTATTAAATTTTTAATTGGATTCTGAATATGTCGTTTTCCTATTAATAAACTGCTATGAAATGCAAGAGGACAAATAATATGTCTATGGCTGAGAACTTTTAATTTATATCATCAATATATTTGTGTATGCATATATAGTCCTTTTCTTGTGAGGATATACTCAATTTTTTTTTTATTAATGACGTTTTCATTTTTAGAAAATGAGGACCTCTCGCAAGAGAATTTTATGTGTGTGTGATTGTGATCAAGACAAGGAGCGTGAGGATCGATCAAGGGACCAGACTGCTGGCTTGTGGCTTGTGATCTTTTTATGATTCTTTTGTAAATTGTGTGGCAGCTATTGTTTGATGCATGTTGCATTGATTCTTAATTATTTTGTTATTCACATAATCTTCAGCGATTCAAGCCCAGCACTTCATGTTTCTTACAAGCCAGGAACCGCTGCTGCAAATATTAGGAATGAAAATCCAAAACTAACCCTTGTCGCATGTGGTAGAATCTCAAGGGGATCAATAATTTTATGAACAAAAAAAAAAAATAGTAATTATGAGATTCAGTTCATCCATATCCAATAATGCTCCTATTTAGAATAAAAAAATGATGATTACTCCGAAGGTAACCCAAACTGGTCACAGATCAATTCCAAAAAAGAAAAAATATTTTGTAATTTTCTTTTTTTTGTTTTTGTTCTGTTAGGTCTAAATTGGGACCCATTAATTCGGTCAGTATATCAGCACAAAAAAATCCGTTAATGCATGCATATCCCCAAGGCCAACTGTTTTAAAAAACCTGAAAAATCATATAAGAAGAGATTGTCCGTCCAGGTTCTGGCAGATGATATATGTCTAGCCGGATAACCTTGGCATGTGGTATGCAATGGATTGTCTATAATCTCGTGACAAAAAAATAGCTAGAAAAATTTGGTTGTCCATTAATGGCCAAGATGTGGCAGCATCAATGATCAATGATCAATGTCGACGGACAAGGGCCAATAATTATGACTCCTAAATCAATAATTCTGCTCTTTGATTGATCTATGAACCATCGTTGGTTGTCAATCACCCATCCAAAATGGCCCACCCGAGTAGATAAGTTCCTAATTGTCACCTACTGCAATTTTTGTGACAAATTACATGTGTGCTAATGAATTGAAGGATCCTGGCAAATTTCACGGAAGCCTTCATTAACTAGTAGCTACTCACAATTACCTTCATAATTATAGTGATCCCTTATTTCTTCTAGATGTATTTACTATTTTTTTATTAAAAATTTAATAAAAGCCAGTATGAATAAAAGATTCAACTATCAGAGTAAAAATCTTTCGCCCTCTGGAGTCCATAGTTGACTCTTTCAAAAGTTGAGGGAATTTGGAATGGGAAAATGCTTACTATTTCTTTGATCACCGCTTGATTTTCAACTTTTTAATGCAAAAATGAATACCATTTTTCTGAAAAGTAGAAGACAAAATGATGCGTGCATGGAGAAGGAAAAAAAAAAGGTCATGAAAGAGTTGATGAATGCACACACCGTGCAAATCTCTAGAAAGCTACTCAGCACAACTCAGACGAGTGCCAAATTAATTCAAATTCGAATCCGAAAAAATACTAACCGGAATTGCCTGGTATGTGGCAACCTTTGCTTCTTCTTTCTTTTGCCTTCAACTGGAATGTCATCAATATTGAGAAGCCTCGAAGGATCTGATGGCAAATCCAAATGCCTTTTTCTCCAAGCGGCTAAAAACACCGAGGCAATCTGTGTCAAGGGGCTACCGACCAATTTCTTGAAACGGTATTGTCTTGTGCCGGACAAAAACACAACCAAGCCAAAGACAATAGCACAAGCGCATATGCCGTAGCCCCAGTCACGCCCCAGATTGTCTTGTATGTACACAAGAACCGTCACTGCTGCAAGTGAGCCTATGCTGATGAAGAAAAAGAACCAGTTGAAGAAGTTGGTCATTTGATTCCGCTCTTGTGGGTCCGAGTCATCGAATTGGTCGGACCCGAATCCTGATACACTCGATTTGAGCCCTCCAGTGCCTAAAGCGGTTAAGTAGAGTGCTACGTACAGAACAACGAGTTGCATTCCGCTTGCTTGGATGCAAGCTTGGCCGTGGTTCAGGTCGCATTTTGGTGGCCTCAGGCTTGGAATTATTGTTGAGATTGTCAAGACCGTCACTCCCTGAAAATATAATTTTTTTTTAATAAAAAAGTTCTGTAAAGATGATGAAGCAATCAAAGAGCCTTACAGCTGCTTGAACGGTAGCAAAGATTGCAATGGTGAGGTACCTGTAACAAGGGCGATTGCAAATTGGAATCCAGGATCAGGAAGCTTGTTTTTGGGAACAGGTAAAAAAAAAAATGATGAAAATTAAAGAACTTCGAGCTAGTTTAATAGTCAGAAATTAACGTAAACCTTCCGAGAAAGGTGTCAGCGATAAAGCCACCGAGCAAACAGAGCATGAAAGAGGTACCAAGGAAGTTGGTGACGGTGTTGGCGGCGCTAGCATTACCCAAATGCATAGTGCCAGTCAAATATGTCACCAGATTTACGGCGATACCGAGCGTCGTTAATCTCTCACATCCCTCGGTACCTAACAAATATAAATGTAACAAGAAATGAAAATAAAATTAATTATACTTTTTTACGATGGCATAATAAGATTTGGGGGCGAGGAAGAAATGAGAAGAAATTGAATGAGCTGACGTGATTAAAGACCTAGAATCATGGCAGCGCTGGTCCAGCCGCCGGTTTTGGATCGCTCGGCCGGGTGGCCCTTGTAGTCCCAAGCATCTGGGAGGGTTTTTCCTTGTGTTTGAGGGAGCTCAGCCATTGTTTTTAATTTTGGAAGTATATATGGATTTAGTAACTACTGTATCGATTAGAGAGAGAGTGAATCTATAAATTTGGGCACGATTGATGCAAGGATAAAGGGGGGTTTTTATGGTAGGAGTTGAGGGACCTTATGATAAAATGTTCAATTCGAAAGGGCAATAAATAAATATGGCTGAAACGCCACCTGTGAAGCGTGAACTGTGCTCGGGCTTGTTTGATTGGAGAGAGTGTTAAAAATGAGACAAAATAATGATCCCTCTTCCCTTGGAACCATTTTTGAAAGAGACAGGTCTGTCGACAAGGGCTTTTCGCCCATGGTTTGTGGCTGACTGCCCCATTTTTCTTTGTTAATTCGTGTATAATAATAGTTTTAAGGGAAATGTTAAATTATAATTAACTCACTCTTTTCACAATTATAGTATCGATGAATCCTACACAATATTATAACTGTAAAAGATATAACTTAAGGAGTCTCATACTTTAATTAAATCATGAAACATAACAAGAGAAAGAAAAAAAAAAAAAGCAAGAAAGAAATGGTGAAAGAGAACATACTCTTAACATGTTATAGGTTTTTGGGCTTTATTTTTTATTTTTTAAATTTTTACGAGCATTATCTTTGTTTGTCACTTTGTTCAGTGAAAGATTATTCTTCAGTGATTCATGAAATAAATTAAACTTATCTTTGATACTATCTCTAACTTTATTAGTATCACTTTATTTATCATTTTCCTATCAATTTATTAGTTTTATATATGGTTTATATTTTTTTGTTTTATTTTATACATAATGTCAATTTACAAGTTTTATGTCAATTTTCTAAGTTTTTGTTTTGTTTATAATTTTTTCTTTTAATTTACAACTTTAACATTAATTTACCCTGTTCTTTATTAATTCACTAGTTTTATATATAGTTTATAAATTTTTTGTTCTATTTCACACTTTACGTTAATTTACAAGATTTATTTCATTTGTTTAAGTTTTTATTTTGTTTATAACTTTAAAGATCAATTTACTACTTTAATATTAATTTACTCTTTTTTCCTTTAATTTACTAATTCTACGTGCGATTTACCAATTTTTTTGTTTCATTTCACATTTTATGTTAATTTACAAGATTTATGTTATTTTTTAAAGTTTTTATTTTGTTTACAGTTCTAAAGAGTAATTTACTACTTCAATGTTAATTTATCATATTTTCCTTCAATTTACTAGTTTAACGTGTGGTTTACATATTTTTTGTTTCATTTCACAATTTATGTTAATTTACCATATTTATGTCATTTTTCTAAGTTTTTGTTTTATTTATAATTCCAAAGAGCAATTTACTACTTTAGTATTAATTTTTCTATTTTTCGTTCAATTTACTAGTCTTATGCGTGATTTGCTTTTTTTTTTTATTTCATTTCATCTTTACATTAATTTACAAAATTTATCTCATTTTTTAAAGTTTTTATTTTATTCACAATTTCAAAGAGTAATTTACTACTCCAACATTAATTTACTATTTTTCTCTTTTGATTTAGCAGTTCTGTGTGTGGTTTATAGATTTTTTGTTTCATTTCACACTTTATATTAATTTACAATATTTATGTCATTCTTCCAATCATTTCTTTTGTTTACAAATTTAAAGAGTCATTTACTACTCCAATGATAATTTACCCTTTTTTGTTATAATTTACCAGTTCTATATGTGATTTATATATTTTTTATTTTATTTCACACTTTAAGTTAATTTACAGCATTTATGTTATTTTTTTAAGTTTTTATTTTAGTTACAATTCTAAAGAGTAATTTATTACTTCAGTATTAATTTTCTTATTGCTTGTTCAATTTAGTAGTCCTATGTGTGGTTTGTATATTTGTTATTTCATTTCATACTTTACGTTAATTTACAAGATTTATCATTTTTCTAAGCTTTTGTTTTGTTTACAATTCCAAAAATTAATTTACTACCTCAGTGTTAATTTATCCATTTTTCATTCAATTTACTAATCGTATGTGTGGCTTACAGATTTTTTTGCTTTATTTCATGCTTTATATTAATTTACTAGATTTATGTCGTTTTTTAATTTACTAGTCTCATTTGTGATTTATAAATCTTTTGTTTTCTTTTACACTAGTGCCAATTTACAAGTTTTATATCATTTTTCAAGTTTTTATTTTGTATAAAATTTCTTTTTATAATTTATAACTCTTAATGTTAATTCACCACTTTACCATCAATTTAGCTTTATGTGTAGTTTATATATTTTTTTGTTTTATTTCACACTTAATGTCAATTTACAAGTTCTATGTCAATTTTTAAAATTTTTATCTTGTTTATAATTTCTTCTTTCAATTTACGACTTTAACATTAATTTATCCTTTTTTCCATCAATTTACTAATCTTATTGGTAGTTTATAAATTTTTTGTTCCATTTCACGCTATATGTTAATTTATAAGATTTATGTTATTTTTCTAAGTTTTTATTTTGTTTACAATTCCAAAAATCAATTTATTATTTTAATATTAATTTACTACTTTTTCCTTCAATTTACTAGTCCTAACTATGATTTACAACTTTTTTGTTTTATTTCACATTCTATGTTAATTTATAAGATTTATGTTAGTTTTTAAAGTTTTCGTTTTCTTTATAATTTTAAAGAGTAATTTACTATTCCAACATTAATTTATCCCATATTCCTTCAATTTACTAGTTCTATATATAATTTACATATATTTTTTTATTTCACACTTTATGTTAATTTACAACATTTATCTGATTTTTCTAAGTTTTATTTTGTTTACAATTCCAAAGAGTAATTTACTACTCCAACATCAATTTATCCCTTTTTTTTTAATTTACTAGTCCTATATGTGATTTACAAAATTTTTATTTCATTTTATAGTTTATGTTACTTTACAATATTTATGTCATTTTTCTAAGTTTTTATTTTGTTTACAATTCCAGAAAGCAATTTACTACTCTAGTAATTTATCCATTTTTCTTTCAATTTACTAATCCTATGTGTGTTTTATATATTTTTTTATTTTATTTCACACTTTATATTAATTTATAAGATTTGTGTCATTTTTTAAAGTTTTTGTTTTATTTACAATTTCAAAGAGTAATTTACTACTCCAGTGTTAATTTATCTATTTTTCATTTAATTTACTAATCCTATGTGTGGTTTATAGATTTTTTTTATTTTATTTCACACTTTATATTAATTTACAAGATTTATATCATTTTTTAAAGTTTTTGTTTTGTTTATAATTCCAAAGAGCAATTTACTACGCCAACATTAATTTACTCCTTTTTCCTTAAATTTATAATCCTATGTGTTGTTTATAAATTTTTTGTTTTATTTCACACTTAATGTTGATTTACATATTTTATATCATTTTTTGACATTTTTATTTTGTTTAAAATTTTTTTGTTCTAATTTACAACTTCAACATTAATTTACTTTTTTTTTACTAATTTACTCACCTTATATGTGGTTTATAAAATTTTTATTTCGTTTCATACCTAACGTGAATTTATAATTTTTATGTCACTTTTTTAAATTTTAGTTTTGTCTACAATTTTGAAAACTAATTTATCACTCCAACATTAATTCACCTATTTCCCCTTCAATTTACTCATTTTGTGTTTGGTTTACAAATTATCTTATTTTATTTCACACATAATAGCAATTTATAGGTTTTATGTCATTTTTTTATGTTTATGTTTTATTTACGATTCCTAAGGCCAATTTACCACTCTAAAATTAATTTACTCATTTTCCTTCAATTTACTAGCTTCATCTATGATTCACAAATCTTTTATTTCATTTCACACTTAATGTTAATTTACTTGATTTATAACATTTTTCTAAGTTTTAGTTTTACATAATTTTTTATTTTAATTTAGTATGCCAACATTAATTTATCTCTTTTTCTTTCAATTTACTATTTCCATGTATGAACTACAAACTTTTCATTTTATTTCATACTTCATGTCAATTTATGAATTTTATTTTTTATTTTTCTTTTACAATTTCAAAAATTAATTTTGCCACTCGAACACTAATTTACCACTTTTGCTTTCAAATCTATGAGTTATAGTGTACTTTAGAAAATTTTTATCTTATTTCACATTTACTCATAACTTACATTCGTTAGTTTAGATGGGTTGCCTCGACTTAAATCTAATATGAAAATGGTCAAATAGTTGGATTATTGGCATCCTTTTGAAAGTCTTTGAAAACTTGTTTGTGCATTTTACAATTTTAGATACTATGATATATGGGTAGACATGAGTTGGGTTGGATAAGATTAGTAAAAATCTAACCCATACCTTTAGATAATTAGTCGGCATTATGTCTAATAAGAAAATGAAAGTGATACACAATTATGTACTTTAAATGTTTACTAAAAAATAAAGTGAAATTGAAACCAACTTACTTTAAAAATTAATATTACAAAATAATAAATTTACTTATATGAGAGAGCGATTTTAGTTTTTGAGTTAGAGTGTAGAGCAACAAATACGAGAATGAAATAGTGTCCTTTAGTAAAAAATTAAAGTGTTAAAAATTAGGTTAGCCAATTAGGTCTTTAGAATTTGATAATTGATTACTAACATATTATTATTATTCTATTTATTATTATTATTATTATTATTATTAATATTATTAATAACGTAATGAAAATATCAAAAAAATACAAAAAAGTCTAATATGTCAAAAAATATCCAATCATATGAAATAATAATATTAAAATATTACTTTCAAAATCATTGATGGTAAAGCCACAAATAGTTTTGTAAAAACCAGTGGAGACAAATTGATGTGGCATAAAGATATTAGTTGAAAAGCAATAATCATTATTTTTTTAATTATTTGGGTCCATGATAGCTTTATACAAATAAACTTTATTTTTTTTTCAAAATAATTAGTTACATGTTCAAGTAAGTAAGAGTTAGATTTCAACTTATTTTGATCTGCTATGATTTTTTAGCTTGGAATTGATAGAGACTTAGTTAGTGTTTCAAATCTAATTTATATTTTGAAATGTAGTTCATATAAGTGATTAGATTCTTTTTCTTTTTCATTTTTAGGATAAGACAGTGACTAGCTTTTACCCAAGATCAAATTTAGTTTAATTTGCAAATAAAAAGAAAGTGATTTTCTTTTTCCAAATAGTTGGACTATTATTATGCTTGTAATTATGGAAAAATTACTCAATATGATGTTATATTTTTAGAATTAAGCCACTTTCATGACGTAAACAATGCAATTTCCTTAGAAAAAAAAGTGTCTAATTAAATATAGATATTTTAGTAATTTCTACTAAAATATGAAAATAAAATTACAGTATAAAAAATAGAAAATAATAAATCATTCACCAAAATAATAACTATGTAAAAATCTGTTAGTAACTTCTAAATATAATAATTAGCATGTTTATATATCAAGGTAATTCATCTTTCACCCATCAAATCCTTAAGTGCTCAGCGTACAAGAGACTTATTAATTCGAACAATACAAATGAAACCACCCACATTACACATCAACCAAACAGAATAAAATAATAAGACAATTACAGCTCTTACTATTATGCTATCTTAGCAATTCATATCATCAATAATTTTGTTATTATCAAAATAGATATCATTAAATTGCATAACACAACATGTTTATGTGATTTTCCCAATCTATGGACCCACGCAACTATAATTCTGTGATTAAAAAACAAGAAGTAAATTAACTTCTACCCAAAATAGAAATCAAATATCTAAATCAAAATTTTTGAACTAAATATATTTTCAGGGTGATTATTAGAATCAACTAAACCTAATCCCCACAATAATCAGTAAAAGTTGCATCTCATTGTAAAATTTAAGTTCGAAAAATTTTAGACAACTACATTAATAAAAGGAAACTTATTAGAATTTGTAACTAATAACTTGAAAATTGCAACTTAAAACTTCAAGTTGTCCTCAGGCGGTAAGGACTAAAACCCCTTATTGGGCTAGCGAGATATTAATAATTTCTAAACTATCGACTTGATGACTCTTATTGGGAAATTAATAAATTGTTATGCAATAAAAAAAATCACCATTGTAATAGCTCTTAAGTTTTCTTTTAAGATTAATTGAGTGAGAGTGTCAATATTTTGAAAAGCATGTATTCAGATTAACAAACACAATTGAATCCCTACGTTTCAAGCATGTTTTTTAGGTTAATTATAGACTTAATTTGCCTTTCATTATCTCCCTAGAACTCATTCTAACTTGTAATATTTATTTGTGTAATATAAATTTTATTTGTATTAGTTGTAAATTTTCAAGGTATACTTAGTTTACCACTCATCTATGCTATAATTAAATAAATTTACATATTCCATAGGCATTTGATTGAATATAATTATTGTAATGTTGTAAAAAATATATAAAGATAAACAATTAAAAAAATAAAAAAGAGCAAAGGCAGAGGAGCAAAATGGGATTTAGTTTCAATAATTCAGGAAAACAAAAGATTCAATCAAATGTCCACTATTTATAATCTATTTTTTAAACATGAATTAGCAGTAGACTCCAGTTTGATTAAAGAGTAAAGACTCTCATTTATTTCTTAATAAAAATTATCATTTTTCTCTTGCTTTGATTCACACAAATTCACAAGTGCTAAAGTGCTTTTTACCGCAAGTGCTTTACCAATTAAAAAGGCCAGCCACGACTGTATCAAAAGCAAAAACTCATTTTGCATACATGGTTTGAATGTTTGATAAAGTTGATGCATGGAAATTTCAAGATTGCGACTATTAGAATCCCTAGATGACAGTTCAAATTCTTTCTAAAATTCTTCGTTGTACAATCTCGATAAATAGATTACTAATGCTGAAACCAACACTGCCTGTGATTAAACTGCTTTACTAATCATCAATATTGTTGCACTTAAGTCCTAATTGTAAAAAGATTATTCTTCGTTAACCTGTTTGGAAACCCAACTCTCCTCTTAGTTTCCCACTCAAATCACGAAGACAGAGAGAATGCAAAAGCAAATCGCCAAGTTTCTAATATGGCTAATTTTAAAAAATCATTGAATCCTTAAAACCTTACCTTGCACAAGTGACAGCGGACAAACCAAGATGAGACAGCGAAGGCAGAGATGTAGCAGTTGGAACGGGGTAGAAAGTTGGCTCAAGAACGGTTATCATTTGCAGACATTGCCAGTGCATCCGAATGGAAGTTAACACAACAATGTATCTTTCTCTTTTTTGATAGAATTAGCGTTTGAATTTAGATTTTTATATATATTTTTTCTTTTAAAAGGCAAATCTTTTTTTTAATTTTAAATCGATAAAAATTAACTTTTAAAATATATTTAATCTGCTTGTAAGTGGTAAAATATAGTTTAATTAATTTTTTTATTATATTATAACTATTGTAGATTATTGATTTAATATAACAGTATATAATAATTACGATATTGATGTTATAATTTTAATCACGGTATTATAAAATTTTTTTAAAAAAAATAAGTAAATGCTAATTCACGGTCCCACTATCGTCAACCCAAATCTGGTAGAGGCGAAAGGTGTTTCCGTCATATTACAAAATCCAACAAGAAAACTAAGTATACCTATTTTTTAAATAATAAAAAATGCGTAGAACAAAGAAGAATATACTTACCCATTTAGTTGAAGATAAATGATTACCAGTAGATCTCATGAATATACTTTGGGACAGATTAAAAATTGTGTCTATTATATACATTGTACTCTGTTATTTATACATAGGTAAAATTTATTATTTTATCAAGAAAAGAATATTTATACTCTCAAAGTTTAAAAAAAATGATCACCAATGCTTCTAAGATTTCAAAGAAGGGTATTAAAATATCATTTTGACTATAATACTCTTTACCTCTATTATTTTAAAAAAATTAACTTTAATATTTCATAATAAATAGAATTATGACATTAAAATAAATGTAATAATATATGCATTTTAAAATAATTTCAATAGACAAAAAGTATTTTAATATTTTACAATCTGTTATATATATTTATTATATCAAAATAAAATTTACAATAAATATAATCATAATATTAAAATAAAGAATTAAAATTTTAATTATTATGTAAAATAATAATTTTAAAATTATTAGAATGTGAGATTTTTTTTAATTATCAAATGTATTTAAACCAAATATTTATTAACAATCTTTATAATAAATAAAAATATATTTAAATTTATTAAGATATTAAAATATTTTAATATTATTAGTCTATTGTATAGAGTATTATTT
This sequence comes from Aegle marmelos, assembly GCA_030449875.1. NCBI lineage: Eukaryota > Viridiplantae > Streptophyta > Magnoliopsida > Sapindales > Rutaceae > Aegle > Aegle marmelos. The sequence goes on from JASUUL010000093.1 coordinate 5,812,297, forward strand.
ATATAGTATTTATATTTATTAAAAATTTTAAAGTTAATTTTTTTAGATAGTAGAGGTAAAAGATATAATGTTTGAAAAAGAATTTTGGTATTCTTTTTTTAAAACTTGGGAACGTTAGAATGATTATTTTTTAAAATTTTAGAGATGCCGATGTTTATTTTCTTATTTTATCATATAATTTTTTTTTCAATTATAACCATGAGCCTAGCGTGTAATATTGGTTTATCAAGAGAATTTTGTGTTTTTTTTTTTTTTAAGATTCTGATAAGTTCCAATTGCGAGAGGGAAATATGAAATTACGTCCCTTAATTAAGTGTAAAATCAAAGTTCCGAACACAGACGTTAAAGATTCTAAATTGAGAGCAATGAATGCGAGATTCTGCTTTATTGACCCGATCCCCAACTAACCTGCTTTCGGTCATAAAAATTAAAATAATTTTGACACCTAAACCCCACGTGAATCAATAAACAATAAAATATTTTTTTAAATACCGTCAAAATTTGAAGGGAAATGATATCCTTCCTGCAAGAACTCCACTGGAACTTGCAGCAACTTTTTGAGCTTTGGCATTTGTTGAGTCTAGTCTTGTGAGCTACTAACGACCAAACAAAGCCTAAACGTAAACAATTGTCTAGTTTCGGGGTTCCAGTGGGTCGAGTATCATCGCTCAAGTTGATAAAAAAGATGCCCAAAAAATCTACTTTAGTCGGGCCGTGGTGAGGTCCATTGGTGTTTCTCTGTAAATTATTGTCAGATGAATTTGATTGCTTATGAATCGTATCAAAATATTGTTAGGAAAAAAAATTACATTGAATCTTTGTGATTTTTACCACATAGTTCTTTATTTTTTTGGATAATTTATTATGTTTGTGCCGTTACATTTTATTGTTCAAAATTCATCACGGACGGATAAATGTGACACTTTTTTTAATGTACAAAATTTTACTTACTTTTTTTAAGAGGGATCATATTAGACTATATAAATGGATATAATAGAAAAAGAATTAAGTTGGTGTTTTTTTTTTTTTTTTGGTCGTTTGTTAACAAAAGAATGTCAGGAAGTATTAACAGAGAGCAAAAATGAAAAACTTAAGGGGTAAAAATGAAAATTTGTAAAGATTAAATTAATGTCATACTCCTAAATTATTATTACGCAATTCCTTGTGTATTTTACCGTCATAATTTGTCTTATGTCAACTCTTCATATAATTAGTTCTCGAGTTTTTCATTAACTAGTATGCACTAGTGCTCTTCATAAGCTGCAAGATGTAGACTGAAATTCTCCATTGTCGGGACTCTAATCATCACGTATGCAAAAAGGTACGTATAAAAGAAGTTCTCGATGGGCTATCCAATCAATCTTTTCTTTTGTGTTAACGGAGGAAAATGGTTGTTGTTTAAACACCACTAAAATTGGTGTGGAAATTATATGCGTCATGACTGCCGTTCTTTACAAATTTAAGGTCAAAGTTTTCAGTCTCCCAATTGCACGGAGCAGCCTCACTATACATTTGACTTGTGTTTAGCAAGGGCCCTACCGTCGGAAAGACTACCATCAAATGGATGGCGATCCTATCTCCCAAGAGTTTGTAACAAATTCATCATTACTTGCTCAAAACTTATTGAATGGTAGAACTCTCTTCTCTTTATTTAATGGTTCACATGATATGTGTGAAGTTTTACTTTTAATATTATAGAACGATATATTAATTATAGAGGCAAAATGTCTAGATAGTCCTATTATAGCATCATTGATTTGAATTGCCGGAATCTTAAACAATGTTTAGAGATAGTGGATATGTACATAAATTGTTCTACAATAATGCAGTCTAGATATTTAGTCCCAAATAAATCAAATTTTTCTATATATAATTAGACCAAAATCACTCCAACTTTACAGGTGGGAATACTAACATGAAGAGAACGTGAACCCCTACGCTTATGTATGTACAAAAATAGGAACAGTTTACAGCTCGAATTGCTCTCATACCGGACATATCTCGTTCTTTAGCCACTGAACGACAATTAATTGGCAACCATACCCACGGGAAAAAAATAAAAAGCAAAACAAGAGTATTTACAGCTAGATTCCTTAAGACAAGCTAAGTCAAATTGAATAGTGGCCAACAAAACAGCCTGGTGGCCTAATTTGAACATGGGAAAGAGAGAGATGAAGATTGAAGCTAAGCTTTCATCCTCAATGTCACCTTCCCAATAGCAAGCCATTACATACGGAACTGACATTTCATTGAAGTACACATTTAATTGTACTCTTGCGTTAGCTTGCATTTTTCCTTTGTGGTAATTAAGTGGTCCAGGGTGATGCATGGTTTCTTGAATCCGATAGTTATACATATTGGGAAAACGTTTAATTGCAATTAGGCCATGCATCGTGGTCATCAGAATACCCCAAAGATAATTTTTTGCGAAAAGTGAACCAGTGGGCGGATCAGCGTGGATTCTAAAACTTTTTGGGGAATCAGAGAACAGAGTCGTATTATGATATATTGTCCTATTGCCAGATCACAGAATTAACTAGGGCTCTGTGCCACTAGACTAAAGTATTAAAAAATACCACCCATTTTCTTCTCTCTTTTCTTTCTGTTTCTCACAGGCCAGCTCTCGCCTAATGGCTGTCTCTGTACGACGGGGAATTGGGGATTGTAGTAAGCTAGTTTCTCTAAAGCAATAATTTGTCATGATTCATTCGGCTGGGATCTATGGCAGGTTTGGCAACCCAGGTTCAATAAATTGAACATGTCGTATTCCAGATATGGATAGTCAATCATATTTAACTTGATTGACTTGATCGTATTCCTTGTATTATATTCCCATCCGGGGGTAACTGAAATGATTCGGGCTCCCTTGGGCACGGGGTATCTGCTTCTTATTTCAAAAGAAATTTCTTCCAAATCCACTTACTGATCAAAATGGGCTCAAACATGTGTCATCATAAGATTAATTCCGGACATTTATAATGAAATTAATTCAGGACGTGTCTGGTCAGATATCCAGCTAAATGTAAGCAATTCACAAAAGTAATAAAAATAAAAATAAAAAATTCTCACGATAATTAATATTAAGGTAGTTTTGAAGGTTTCCAGTGTTTCACTATAATTATCACGCTGCAACCTACCAGATTTTTGAGTTTTAATTAGTGAACTGTATATGTCATACATTTTCACACGAGCACATGAATTGTTGATGAAACAATTATGATGCACTTACTTCCCATGAGTCGAAATAGAGAATAAAAAGTAAAATAAATTATTTACTTAAATAATAGAAATTAAAATTAAAATAAATTATATTGACGTGTTTATTTTATTTTATAATTACACTGGATTGTTACAAGTTACTAAAATGAATTTAGTTAAAATTAGATAATTTTTCACTAATGAAATAAATAAGTAATTTTTTTCATGGAAAATATATATATACTTTTAATTATTACGATCCTATTCGTAAGACCTCTCCTGAACTTTTAAAAATCCTTTATAATACTTGTTTTAGGGGTAGCGAAAGAATATAATTAAAATTGTTTTTAATGTATTAATCAATCACGACCACTTCAATTTTTACTTTGTCCCTTTGTTAATGTACATACAATTTAGAAAAGTGACTTATGCCCCGAACCTAAAACCCGGATCGAATTCCGCCCAAGTGTATTTGTTTTCTTTTTCTTTCTTTTTATATATTTTATTATTATTATTTTTTAATTTAACCTTTGTGTGGTTAAGTCGAGTTTAAGCTTGGGGTTGTATCTCATCGGTCTACAATTTATTTAGTTCAATTTATATAGACAGCATTGTTTTCATTCTCTCGCATGAATCATGAGGTTCCGCTGCTAGGCACTCATTATCATAATTGCCAAATTGATAAATAAATGTGAGTTATTATGGACGGCTAGAAAATGCAACGTGACACTAAAAGTTAATTAAGTCAATTTAAACAAGACCTTTCTATTTTTTATTTTTTTTTGAATTTTGTGGGACCATTTTCGACGTAGCTCTTAGCAGAGGTGGCCATGGTCTGGTTGCCATTCAAATTTGGGAGGTGTCAATAAACGAATCTGCAGGCTTTTCAGCTTAATGTAAACACGTGACGCGGACGTTGAATGCCGACCACACGTCTATTTGATTAATCACTGATTGAGGCTCAGCAGTTTATGTGTTGAGTGTTGACACAAAATGATGACAAAATTGAATTTTGAAAATAGTTTGCATAGACTTCATTGGTCGGCTCTTTGGAGACCCATCGGCAGCTGATGACCTTTCGTTTCTTTTCTTTTTTAAATTAGTTTTCGTTATTAGAAATTTGAATTTCAGGACTCATGGAACTAGAGTGCAAATTTTATAGGGTAGATATAACTACCAAATCAAATATTATATAAAATGCAGGTGACGACTCTACCTTGTCATTGAGCTGTGGTCACTTGATACAACGTACATTCAAATTATTGAACACATCTTTGATTGGAATAGGAAGAATAATTCTTTACTAGTATGGTCACCATAAAAGAAATTATTTTTGGGTAATGATTCAAGAACGCCAAAAGCCAAATCTAGAGACAGGGTATGACGAGTGGCTCAGTTCTGGCTTTCTAAAATGCTTAGCTGAATGTAATGCCCAATTATCGAACAAAGAAAAACGGATACAATACACCAAATGCTCGTTGAATATTTTTCAATAAAAGAATGCCCCATAATAGAGGAGGGAGAGAATATCCACGAGTAAGATAATAGTGAGTCGGTACAATAATAGAGAAAAAAAAATAGGGTTTTGTCCCTTGTTTTATCCACTGGACATGCATCAATTTGATCATGAATGTGTACGTGGTTTCTGATGGTGACCAATAAGCTTTGTTTAACTTGCGCGTGGGCAGCAAAAACTCTTCATCGTAAGTCAAGCTATGAGATCATCTTCATTGTAAATAAGAGAAAAGAAAAAAAAAACACAAAGAGCAGATTACGATAATAATTATATTAATTAATTATAAGAAAATTAATGAGCAATGTTTCATCATATGCCACGAATTTAAACCACCTTATCTATATCACCATGTGATGTGTGGATCATAACGACGTGCTTATCGTCTTCCGGCTTTTGGTTGAAAGTTTTCAAGTTTGACGTCTTTGCCAACTCAGCAGGACGGTCAATAGACTCCAATACAAAAATTTTCAATGAAAATGGTTACTTAGCTAGCTGGTTTAGTTTATTGAAGCTTGATTAGGACATCGGTACCACATTTGCAATTAACAGGTGTAAACGCATTTAGAAGTTTGTTGGACTAACTCATATAGTTAGCTCTTGAGTTATCTGCGGTTTATGTACTTGTTTAAAATTTTTATTATTAGTCTGATGTCAAATAAATTCCTTAATGTTTTTAGTCATGTGCAGGCTAGCCATAAACTGTAACTTAAAAAGTTGGCTCATGAGTTGAAGGTTGGCCCAAACTTACATATTTAACGAAATATGAATTCTAAGCTGACTAGAGTCATCTATCTCCTTAACAATGGACATGATAATACTGTGAGACCTTAATAAAATTGTAAATGATGTAACTAGAATTTTTCGAATGCTTATATACTTTCACAAATTCTGACGTGCCGTTTATTGATTGGTGTCATTTATTAATTAATATTACATAATTCTCATACTTTTAACAACATAAAAATTTAACGACTAGATAATAAATGATAATTTATATGGTATTTTCACTTACTAGAGTAGAAGTAGGGAGTGTAGCTTCTTTCAATTCGAGCATTGGGAGTGTAGCTTCCTTCAATTCGAGCATTTACTTAGACATTTAAAAAGGAAAGTGGGAGTCTCATTCTGTAGGTTCTATTCATTTTTAAAATGAGAAATGAAATTTTCACCTCTTCCCTAGACACACACACACAAAAAAGAATAATAATATCATATTTATTTAAATAATATTATTATAGTATTCAATAATGTTACATTTATTAAAAGATGATAATATTAAATTTATTTATATATAATAATACTATATTTAGTTAAAAATAATAATTTATTTAATCCAAGTTAAAACTATTTAAAGATGATATGTAGAGAATTAATAATATTACTGTATATTATCTTTATTTGAAATTATAATGTTCTTATATTGAGTTAATTTTAATAGTATTATATTTATTTAATATTAATAATTAGTAAAAATGAATAGTTTATTATAAGAAATTTTAATATTATCATCTTATATTATTAATAATAATGTTTCTTTTATGTTGTTCTTATAAGTAATTCTTAATTTACATAACTAAAATTAAAATTAATAAAAATTATGATTTAAATATTAAGAATATTAATCATTATTTTAATTTATACAGTTAAAATTAATAATAAAATAAATATTTCATTAACATTTTTTATTCACTTTATTTAGAAAGTATAATTCTTTAAATGAGGATAAAATTATAATTTATAATAATTTAGTTCTAATTCAAGATAAAATAAATATATAAATGGAATTTTAATTTTTAATTCACACTTCCATCTCATTATAAGTAAACAACTTACTCATATTCTCACTTTACACCATTAATCTTAAAATTTTTATTTTTTAAAATTCTCGCTTCAATTTAAGAAGTAAACACTACCATAATTAGCGTTAAATTAGTTGAGAAACAAACTACGGATCTTAAAATACAAGCCTGGCATTACAATTAAGAATGGTATAAACTCCAGGAAATAGAGATGAGGAGACAACGAGACTGATAATTAAAAGTGATGGGCGGCAGCAAAAAGAGCCAGAAGGGATTACTGAATTTGGAGTAATGATAGAGAGAAAGGATTCAGTGAATCTACCTGCTTCTGCGGGGAAGTTGTATCTGGGGAAGTCAGCAACTTATGAAAAAGCTTCAACTCATTCAACACTTTTTTAGGTACATGTAATAGTCAATTTTAAATTAAGTGTGCTTTTACTTGTTCTAGAAGGCGCAGTTAGGAAGAGGGGCGAGGCAGCATTCCAGCTAAGTTCCTAATTTTGATTTCCATAGTCAATGAGCTAAAGCTGTGTGGCTGGCATTGGATCAGGAGGGGAAAGCATGACCTTAGAAAGAAAGAAAATGAAAATACAAAAAACAGAAAAGTCCAACTATCTAAAGCTATGGTTATTGAAAAAGAAAAAAAAAGAATGGAAAAAGAAGTAACGATTCAAACGTGACAAAGTTTGAAACGAATAAATTAATAAAATCATTGAAGTAAAAAACAGTTGCATTCTTTAGTTTTCACTTCACAGATATGAAATTTTAAACTTCCCATTATTATTATTATTATTATTATTTTCAATAAGAAAATAACCAGCTGCTATGCGGAGAAAATTTCGGATTGATTCGCACGAGGTTGTGAAGCGGAAAATGGAAATGCAATCTATGAAGAGATACTGGTGACTCTTGGAGTGGCTTTGAAGTGAGATTGTTTATTCGTTTTCCTTGGTGGAATTGACATATGTCAATATGTTAAAACTGATGCAAGCACTTAAAGTTTGGGCTTAATTACGAAGATAATGGGCCTATTCGAGTCGTGGGCTCCATATGGTTCTCCAAATTCGCTTCGCTTGTCAAATTGTCGACAGCAAGTGGACTGGCCAAGCCCACCTCATCAACAAAGTTTTCTCGCAAATAAAAACACACTTTCTAACTTTTTAAGAAGTAGACATACGACATGGTGAAAGTTTTAGGATGGCAGTGTGAAATTAACATATGTTAATTAACTCTTATTATTTTTGTATTACCCAATGATTTTGTCCAATACAAAAAAACAAAAGAATCCAAACGTTTAATGGATCATTTGTTTGATATTTGACCTTGGGGATATAATGAGAAAAAATATTTACAAAATAAAATATACATGAAAAATATCTTATTATTAATTTTTTTTTATTTACATCAAAACCTATATTTCTTATTTTTAGCATTTAAAATTTTATTTTGATTTTAATTTATGGGATTTATTTAATTTGTAATAAATATTAATATCGTTGTACTAAAAAATAAAGGTAATTAGTATACATTTATAGTTCCAATAATGTCATTGAATATTATAAAAATAATAGAATAAGTGATATATATTGGTATCATTAGAGAAAATTGATAATTTTTCAAAGTTTTAATTAGAAATAGAAACATAAAATATTTGGACAACCATTCTTTTGGTTTGGTGGTTGTTGTCACTTATTTACCTTGTTATTGAAATTAAGGATTTGAGTCTATATATGTATTGAGGGAGTAGATTTTATTTTTATTTTTGTAGAGAGTAGACCTCTCTTTCGTTTTAGAGTTTCTCCTAAAAATATGTTTGGATTTATGATTTCTTCTTATGGCCAAAACAAATTTTCACTCTATGAATATCGAGGCAAACTCGATATAGCTTTGTGCTGTTCTAATCATATACTATAATATCTTGAATCTAAGTTTTCCATTGGATTTCTAACCTGAATTTTAAATAAAAGAGGAAATTAGAATAATTAATTACATTTATTCACTTAAAACGTTAAGGAATGGGAATGGATGAATTAATATATTTTTTGTTTACTTGTGTAGGAAAATTTTGTCGACCTTAACTCTCTTACATAACAATTTCGATCTACTAGCTGCTACTTACGATATTCACTATTAAAAAAATGTAAATTAATGACAATCTTTTTATGATAGATATCATTAGGTCATGAATCTATCATGCGAGCATAACATATTCGTGACATATAATCATATGTCAAGATTTATGAAATAGGCATGAATTATAGTTTGCTAACGCTAACAGATGATAGATATTTGTCATGCTTATATATTTAGCTTCAAAATATTATGAAACGGCTTGTCATTTTACAATGCGATTCGACATTGTTCATGGAACATAATATACATATGTTGCAGATTGAAATGACGTCGTGACAGGCGATTACAAACATTCGTCACGGCTTGAGACGGCGTCATTATATATCTTTGATTTGTATAATTATAAATAGTCTGAAGTAACATTAATTACAAAAATTCCATAGTAAATTAGTAATATGACGCCATTGTCTATTGATCGGATGTAGTCTGCACAACATGATAAACATCCGTCATAAGCCATGGGGCTCTATTATCAAATAATGCAGTTTTAGTAGTGAATTTTATTGTTTCAAGTGTACCATAAAAAATTATGAGTACAACCCTCTAATCATAGTTTGATTAAAGAAAAGCTCAATTCATTTTTTACAACTCTCTCACAAGCACTTTCCACCATCCCATTTCCTCACATCTAAGGCTACCAAAATTACTTCCTTTAAAAAAATTTCAAGAGCCCACCAAAGTTCTAAAACTTTCCCATCTCTCTTCTATGCTGCCTTTAGATGCACCACTAAATACTTTAACTCCCATCACTTATCTTTCAATTTTCATATGTCAAATTTTCCCGAGAAATTAACATTTAATTTTTCCAACCCAACGGCCTACACAAAATAAACCACTTGCAAGTCGACCGTAAGGAATTCGACATTGGCATCCGAAGAGTGTAGAATCCTCTATGAAATGTTGAATGATGCTTCCGTTCAAACACAAATTGTATTTAATAATTGATAGATGAGGTACACAAGATATGTTGCTAGAGATGGGTCTTATGAATTATGATCTGACTTTTTTTTTTTTTTGGTTAAATGGATGGATTATGATTTATGAGATACGATGTGAGAGAAGGGTTGTATGAACTATATAAGTACTTTTATTTTCTTATTGAATGATGCTCGCAGGAATTCTTATTAATGAATTATCGAGTTTGATTTTGTTGAATGGATTATAAATGATACATTATTTATATTAATGTTATATTTGTTGTACAAATATAATTAGTTATTTTTGGCTTATTTATAAAATTATCCTTAGGTGCGGATGTTGCATTTTTTTTAATATGGATACACTCTCAAACCGTGTAGTTTAAGGGAGTTAAAAATTAACACTATTAAACTCCATTTAAAGTGTGTCAACATTAAGAAAAATATAAAGATGACAGGACTATATATATATATAATATAAATAATATTCAAATATCTATATAGTCAATTCTTAGGAAAATAGAATAATGATGAATTTTATTTAATTCTTGCTAAATTAAATAATAGTTAATCCATTTGGGTCCAAAATAATGTTAAAATAATTTTCAATTTTTATCAAATATATTTTAAAGAATTTATTTTTTAAAGATGCTTTAAATAAATTTTCAATAATTCCACCAAATAAAAAAATTAAATCATTTAATTAATTAATAAAAAATTAAATATAAGCTTAAAATATTTTAACAGTAAATTATTTTCATCTTTCGCGCCTAATTAATTAAATATGTCATAATCGTCATGCAGGGAAAGTGTTCATAATAGATACTAGATATGCATAAAATTTTTTAATCAAAACTATTGAAACAGAATCATGATGGATAATATTTCATGTATTACATGAAAAAATTATAGAATACATCCGAAGTATTATGTTAACTATATAATCAGCTAATAATACCATGACATAATGCATTTATTTTGAAAAACTTTCATATAAGTGGTGATTATATTAATTTTAAATACACATGTCATGTATACATCAATTGATTATAATACATCAGATGTATTTTAAAATTTCTTGTATTACATGACATGTAAAACAGTCATTTTTTTTTTATATATAGAAATTAAGTACAGATGACGGATCATAATTTTTTTTTTTCGTTTTTAGTATTGATATATTATTTGGCATGGAATCTTGTAATTGTGGAAACACGGGCGAACCAGTCAACGCGAGCTACGTTAAATTTAATTGAAGTAGTAGAATATGCCGAGGACTCACATGTACGTAGAGTGATCCACAAAACAAAACCACCTAGGTGTAAAATTTATATCTGGTCGGCTTTGCGGGTTGTTGCTGTAGGCCATCGGATAATGAACCTCTGGAACCGACCTCCATTTTCTGTTTCATTTGCATCCATCAACTTTACTCGATCGATCCACACAAAAACTTTGAAATAAGACTACCACTTGCGCTTTACTCCTCTGACTTCTAGGAGCTGACCTATATTAATCATACCATATAGAACAATATTGGTATTTTGAGCCATATATAACCTTAGATTTAGATGAATAGGAAATTATCAATTGTATATCTTTAATTTATTCTATTATCAAATTGACTATAATACTTTTAGGATATATCAGTTATCTATCTTAAGTTAATAAAATGCATCAGTTATCCACCAAACAATTAGTTTTAAGTTGACAAAATATATTAGTTCCACTAAACCGTTAGTTACCGTTTAAATATGATAATGTCATAGGATAATTTGATCTTTTTATAGTACAAATGACAATTTAAGAGTATATAAGTGATAATACAAAATTTTAAGAGTATATGAGTGATAACTTCAATAATAAAATTGTCAATTCACTATAATTTCATTAACTTTTAAACGATAACTAACAATTTAATATATAGTAGACATATTTTGTAAACTTAAAAATATAAATTTAAGATATACAAATAATAATTTCCGTAGATGAATTGTACATGTGTTTGTATCTCAACGAGAGTTGCTCATAGGCGGACTGGCTCGAACCTTGCTACATCTCATGGAGCAATCCATGAGTATGACCATTCTGCCAACCCTTCATGGGCTTCCCACGAAATTACACCTAAACAAATTGTGACTATTTGACTGTTTGTGTATTGCATAGATAAGTCTCATCTCAAGATTTGTTTGTAAAACTATATGCATATAGAGTGAGATTACGACATATATCGTTTCCACAAATTATTGTTGTATAATCTGATGTCATTCAAGTATTGGTTGGATGAACAACACAAATTTTAACATAATTAATAAAAATAAATCATATCTCATCTAACAACAGTTGCATAACAATTTAGTTTCTGCACAATAGTTTGTACATAGAGTTACTTTGTGTCCTCTATTACTTGTGTATAAATTATCATACTTGCCCCTTTTTTCAGGATAAAAATTAAAGAAACCATGCACCATTCTTTAGCTCGATACAAAGTAATGTCAAAGCATATGCAAATTGCATCAATAATATTACACTTACAAAACTGAAATATGTTTAATTAGATATATATCACCCGCAAGCTGACCTATATCAATAGTGCTAAGCCCACAGAGTTGATTGCTTCACGTTGGTCTTAATTTTGGCATCCTTGGAATGAACAGAAAATGGACATTTTAGTGTGATTAATCGCTTTCAACATCGCTAAAAAATGGAATTGGTGTATCTGTTTAGCATTAACTAATTAGTCTCATTTCTATGTGGATATTTTGTTAGCACGGAAATATGAAGCGTTATATTATAGCTTATGCTATTTCCTGAACACTGTACAATTTCTGTTCTAGTATACCTTGTTTATTAGTACGCACAAGTAAACACTAAGCAGTGGAAAATAACTCTTAACTTCCAATTGTCAATTTTAACGAGAAAAGTAATCTGAGAAACAAGGATTGCTGAACACTTAGAAGAGATCGACTTAACAAAATACAATCACATCCTGGCGCCCAATATAGCGGCATGCCAACATGAACTCAAAAACATACGCCTAGGCACAGATGAAATCAGAAGGCAGCTTCTTCCCGCAAGTGTTAATAAGCAAGCTTAAAGAAATGGGGATATTGATGTTAATGCCAAGGATACTAGCTTTAATGGCTGTGCAAAGGCACACGGCAGCTTCGAGATCGAGAAGACCCTGCAGCACTGAGCAACAAGGAAAATCAGGTGGGTTCCCGACAACTGCACCAACTGTTCCGTTAAGCACTTTGGCACATACGCCAAGCTTTAGGGCATCTCTTGGGCATCTTCTTGACGTTGGATTTGGGTTAGGGTTTGGGATTGGCCTCGGCTGAACACAAGTGTTACAGCCACTAACAAGTGTGAAAAAGATAACACTGATAGAGAGGAAAACAGTAATCGATAAAGATCTTTTGGAATCCATCTCACAACGATATTTCACTAAGTAGAGTGTTTTGAAATGGTGAGAAGTTTGGCATTGTGGTACATATACATGTGTGTATAGAGAGATGAGCCACGCATGTGAAGCAAGGCCAGCGTGGAATCTAGCTGGCAATGTTCAGAGATTCAGAATCAAATATAAGAGGGATCGATATTGACACTGTACATACTTTTCAATGCATTTTTTCTAATTCTTTGAATCACAAGATTGCATAAGTGGCATTTAGAGGGGTCCCGTGACTGCCATCCAACTAGCAAAACGGTTTGAGATTTTTGTTTTATTACGATTATGGGTAATTAAATCATGCTTAAGAGCCAACAAATGAGCAGTCAAGTCAAGTGTTCCAGCTAGCTAACCATAATCAATAACTTTTCTTTTTGCGGAGCATCCACTTTGTCTTTTCCAATAATTTTGTCCTTAATGTGGAAACATGATGGGAACTCTTTTTGTTCCTTTCCCTTAGTTGCTGTAATGGTGAAACTCAATTATTGCCGAGCAGGCTGGTTTTGCACATAGATTGGAAATCAAACAATCAACGATTAGTAGATCTACTCTGCTCATAAGATCTGTGCTTGGAAAGGGTTACTTAAATCGTCAAGTATCTTAACGGAGTTCACATTGCTCATAATAGGATGGGATCTCTTGAAATTGGGAAAAAAAAAAATTTTTCCTTTGGAAAGTTAGTCGTATATGATAAAAAGGCTTGCCTCTGACGTCCTGTCCAGGGTAGGGAGTCAGAGCCCAGGCTCACAACAGACGGGGCCCGGACTTAGATTTCCATTAAAAAAAAGTCGGGTTACCGCCTGGAGCCTAAAAAAAAAAAAAAAAGAAAAAAAAGAGTATATATATAGAGTGAGACATCCTCATTTAACAAAATAATATTATTAATAATGAATTAAATAATATAAATAACACAAAAAAATCACATCCTTAGATATGTGTGTGTATGTGTGAACACACCTTCACTAGAAAAAAATTATACATATGTATGTGCATATGCATGTGCGCTTGCAATAAATAAATTTTATTAATTGTTAATTTGATATATTTATTTATGCATCCAATATATTGCATAATTAGTACTTCATAACCGCATTAACCTTGTAATTTGTCTTGTTGTAATAATTAAAAATAAATCCAAGCTTTAAAGATATAAAATTGAAGTTGATATATAAAATAAGTTTAATTGAGTTATATCAAAATATATTGATGCCAATTATTGTGTGTAATTTTTTTATTCTAAATATCAATGAATTTTGATTATAACATATTAGTATTAACAAAATTATTTTAAAACAAAAAATTAGATTTAAATATAAAAAATTATTTGTTGAAATTAAAAAAGGGTCGGATAAATTATGATATAGACCAAAGTTGGACCAATCTCGGTCAGGCCCTATCAAGCAAAAACTCAATTTTTTTTTTTTAAAGAAAGATGGCTTTGTACTTTTGTTAATACATTGATCATTATTAATTTATGATGTGGGCCGCATAATGAAGAAAATTCTAACATATGAATCCATAATCATTTGTAAAAAATAATTTGGTGAGTAATAGTATCTATTATATGGCAAGTATTTGAATATATGATGAAAATTTGTGATTCTCTATAAATAGTATTAAAATTATGAATTAATTAGATAATACTATTGCTCAGTATAAAATAATTTCTAAAATTTACTAGATTATTACGCATCATCTAAAAGTAAGCTTGTGCCATTTTTTAAAAAAAGAAAAATAACATAAAAAATAATTACTTAAGTCTAATTTTGAGCTAGATTGATTTCGAGGAAAAATGCTTACTTGAATGATTCAGAATTTCCTTCTTGAGCTCTTCATATCCGAATAGAGAATGCTCAAAATGCTCAAATTGGTGGTGGAATGAATGAGAATTGAAAAGATAAAAAGTGGTTTTGTCATTTTCTTTTTCTTTTTATTTTATTGTACTCATCCTTGACATCATCAGTCATCACGCCTTCGTATATCAGCATCCCCCTAAAACTCTTTTTTTACTCGAAAGCCGGAAATCTAATTGTGATGGGTAAGCTACTGCAAGCTTTTCAAAACCAAAAATATTAATAATAATAATAATTGTCTGGAAAATCTTAAGCTTTTTAGTTCTGTTGATGGAAAAGAAATAAAATCAATATTCGAGCAATAGATAAATCTTAACATTATTGGTGTCGTCGACTTTTGGACTTCGATTACCTGGTGGTGATGCTGGTTTTTTTAGACAGTGGTAGAAAAGGATAACTGAAAATAAAAAGGGAAAACAATAAGTGGTAATCGTTTTCGAAAACTGAAAAAATATGTTTTCTTGTTTTAGCGGAAAAAAATTGTTTTTTAATGAGCGGAAAAATTTGTTAACGAAAGAAAAATACATAATTTGATGTTTTCGTATTAAAACGTGCACTTTTAGGATAATTAATTTTCTGACATACACCTACTACTCAACTTATTTGCAGGGGTAAAGTGTGTGAAAAAACAAGAAGATATTGCATTTAGCGGAAGCTTTTAAGATTTAGGGTCCAGCTACTGTGCAACTGCTGCACGGTACCCGCTCTGTTGTCTTCTTGTGCTGTCACCGTTAGATTTAAACTAATAGTCGATTAAATGGTTAGGACGCTATAGTTTGGTAATTAACACTATACTCCCTGTTCTATACTGAAATTCTAAAAAATCAAAAGTTTAAAAATTATAACACATAAATCCAATTGTTTCAAATTTTTAAATAATTAAACAATTAAAAAATGACTAAGCTGTCTCATGTTAGAAACATTCAATATAAAACTAAACATCAATATTTTTTAATTTAAGAAGTGAGATAAGTGATGAATTCACATTAGGATTTAGTTAATAAATTAGTTTAGAAAATAAAACTAGCATGACATTACTAAAATAAAAATATTAAATAAATAATTATAAAACTATTTTATATATTTTATCTTCTTTTCTTACACTTTGCACTACTTTAACATAATTTAGATTTGGACTTTAAATAAAAAAGCTATAATATAATATAATTTCAAAATCATTAGTTATTTAAAAATAACAAAATTCGAGCTTTATCCACGATCTAAACCATTTTAATGTCAATCACTTATACCTAATAAATTTAATTTGTTATTTTAATTTATTCAATGGCCTCACAATTACTATCCAAATATTTATTTCAAATTGTTGCATTTTGTCTTGTTTATGATGTGAAAAATAATTGAAGTTATTAATTGATTAATGATATTGTAATTTGAAAAGAGTTTGTGACCGATGATTGATTAATTTTCTAAATGGAGAAAAAAGGAATAGAATGCTTGAACATAAAGAAAGGAAAAGAGAATAAAAATTAAATTATCATAAATTTAGAAAAAATTATAAATAAAAATATACCGTTGATAAGAGCTAGAATAAATCATCAAACGGTTGACAACAACTGTGGTACCATACCACAGTTATAAGGTAGGCGGCCCCTTATTTTTAACTGTAATTTTGTTTTCCTATCTCATTCTTTCCCTCTACTTCATAGGTGGCCCAATTTTTTTTCTATTATCTACGAATTAAAATCAACAAGAGACAACTTTACATCATTTAAGAATTGTATTCTAATTATTATTATTATTATTTGCTTAATTTTTATTTTAATAAAAAATAAACTAATAAATTATAAAATATAAACCATAACCTATTAATGATTAGGCCGGAGGATACAAATGCTAATAATAGGTCATTTAAATTTGGATTTTAGCCAAATTTTAAATTTTTTTAATATTTTAATTAAATTAGAAAACTAAAACAATTTGGTAGAATTGGCATTCCATGATCCCGACTAAAATCCTGACCAGTAGTGAGATTTAATAAGAATAAATTTAATCTCAAATTTTTATTTATTTTTAATTTTTTTAAAATTATATATTGTATCATGTATCATTTGGTACAAGATTTGGGATTTTGATTGGGATTCGATTATTTCTACTGACTTTGATTGGAAAAAGAGTTTTAAATTAGCTATTTGAGAATGTTATGTTAATTAACAAAGTTATAATAATCTATAATGTATTACATAGGAATAGTAAAGCTCCTAATGTTTAGCTTATTTGGGTGTATAAGCTTATTGAATTAATTCATATCAATATGCTTTAATTAGAATCAAAGATCATAATTATGAATTTTATTCTTTTGCAAATATTAATATGTTAAACGTATTCTTACTATTTTAACTATTTAACGTTGACATATCAATATAATATTATAAAAATAGTAGTAATTAATAAATTTCACTACAATTTAGGTTGAGACTTAAATTAGCAACATGAAATTGCTTTTTTTTTTTTTTTGATGCCGAAGTTCTAGCCTCCAAGTACTAAACCAAATTAAGGGGTTAGGCTAGTGAAAGGAGTAATTGATTATTCCTTTTCTAACTTGAATTGACAATATTTATTATTTTATTCTATAATTTTTTTGACTCTTCTTTTAATTACTTCTGATTCCAATTCATTGTACATAAGATGGATGAGATGAAGAAATTATGAATGATTTTTTAATTAATTTTAATATTTTAAATTTAATTTTTATTCAAAAATTAAATTTTCTTATTTTTATTTTCTATTTTTACAATGAAAATTCTCCTAATTTTAATTGTCTAATTATTTACAAATTTAAAAGAAGTCGGGCTTATGCATTAAAAGTTTTAACTCTTAACTTTTTTGAATTTAAAAAAAAAAAAAAAATAGAGACCGCAACGTTAATTGCCAATGGACACGTCCTTACCATGGACGTTGCTTTCCTTTATACCATGGATGCCGCCTGACGTTTAAATCCGACGGTGCAGAGTTGAAACCAAAAAAAGACAAAAAGCGTGGTACATTCCAACTGTTGCAACGCAGGCGAGTCCTAAGTTTTAACTGATTGGAATCCTTCCAAGTTATAGGAAAGCGGGTTGGGGTTGGCGGGAAAGTGGTGCGTGCTTCAAAGGACGGGGTTTAATTGGCTCATGGTGTCCTCCCCTTCTCAATCAAAGGCTGATTTCATTCCGTGGGGTCCAGTCTGAAGCGATATTCCTGCCTAGCACTGTAGTACATAGCGTAAAAAGATATCTCACAATTATCGTAAAATAATACAAATAACGGACAATTGTCGATACTGTATGCCTTGAGTTAAAAACACTTCCTAACTAAGGAAATATTAGCTAGTTAAAGATTTCATTGGGCTCACATGACATCAAGCATATATTTCAGGTACCCCACCAAAAGTTTTGTATTTTATGAATTTCAATAAATTCGGATTTGGTTTTCCCTCCTACTAGAAAATGGTCAAATGTCCCTTCTCGATTTTTTTTACCACTATTTATAAATTAATGGAGGCAGACTCGGTGGGAGATTTTCATTTTAGATTTAAATCCCCGTCGTCCAATCTTACTATTTTATTTTATTTTTTTATCATTAGATTTTAGAAAAAAGATATCTATACTTCCAAAATTTTAAAAAATAACTATCAACACTTCTAAATTTTTAAAGAGAGATACCAAGATCTATTTTTGATCATTATGCTATTTATCTCTATTATTTTAAAAAATTGACTTTGAATTTTTTTGAAATAAAAATACCATAAAAATAATATAGTCTATGCGATAGATTAATAATATTAAAATATTTTAATATGTAAATTATTATATTTATTTTAATAATATATTATTATTTATTGTAGGGATTTCAAATAAATGTTTGCATTAAACAAATTCTAAAATTAAAAGCATTCTCACATACTAACATTGTTAAAATTATTATTTTACATAATATTCAAAATAATTTAAATTTTTAATTCATTTATTTTAATATTATGATTCTATTTATCATAAAATTTATTTTAATATAATAAAATATATCTAATAGGTTATAAAATATTAGAATATTTTCTTAAATATTCAAATTATTTTAAAACATATATGTTATAATATTTATTTTAATATTATATTTTTATTTATTATAAAAATATTAGAGTTAATTTTTTGAAATAATACAAGTAAAGGGTATAACAGTAAAAAAATAATCTTGATGTCCCTTTTAAAAACTTAGGAGTATTGATAATTATTTCCCCAAACCTGTGGTGTAAATGTTCTTTTCCCTTTGATTTATAATTATTTTTTGTTTTCATGCTGCTTTTGGTACATTATTTTATTTTAGTTTAGTCCGGATCTAGAGTATCTTTGTTTGTTTATGAACGTGTTTCGTAATATTTCTTAACACGTAAATGACTACCTATTATGGTACTTGTAATAATAGAAATTACGTATCTAAATTTTTTTCTTAGTTCGGGTTTCTATTGTGAATGAATACAAGTTTTATTAATTGTTAATTAATAAATATGAATCAAATAAGGATGTAAATATTGCACATCTTTCTATATTTCTACACAGCTCAAGCTATCTGGGCTTTAAGCTTCCTAAATAATATAACCTAGATTCATAAATTTGGGGCATCTGTTGATGAAATCTTCAGCTTTAACAGAATTGGGGGTAGGAAGAAAGGTCGGATAAACATAAAAGTAATCTAATGATTCATTTTCTAAATTTACATTATTATATTTATCATACTTATGTCATAATATTATCCATTATTAGCACGAGTTCATTTCATAAACTTCTTTTTTCTTGTGGTTAATTTGTTTTTAAACTTTTAGTGATGGTTTGTTATTTTTGTGCTACTTTCTATGCAGATTATCCTTGTACCTTTTAATTTGGCACCCCATTAAGTTATAGAGCAATCATTTAAATAAGGGAAAGTTGTCCCTTTCAAAGTCAGTGACAGGGTTTTTGAGTAGTAAAAATAAAATCTACATGGGGTCTGATATCGAAATAAAATCTATATGGGAAAGTTCTCCTTGAGTGTCTAATTTTCGACTAATTTCTTAATTAATTCTTATATTTTTAAAAACTATCTAAAATATTCATGCAGTCACTACAACCGCAACTGTTGAATCTAACTTTTTAAGGGCAAAATAGTATTTTAGTTTGATATAATCTGAGATTTTTCATTAAAGTTTACTTAATTATTAAAACTAATAAAATATTAAGAAAATAGAGAACAATTAAATAAAATTTAACAAAAATACATACATAACACAAAAATTTTATTTTTTTAATGTTAAAGACTAACTGATTAATTAACTCAATTGGTGAAATTAAATCAGCATAAGTGTTTTTAGTTTAGTTTATGGTACTTTCTACGAAAAATAATAAATTAAAAGATTAATTCCTAAATCCTGACACTTCATTTCCCAATGCCTTAAGACAGATATTTACGACCTCTTGGAGGATTCCAATCAGCCTTGAGGCATGCTCACACGCTTTCGAAGGTAAATAAAGCCAATTAATTGTCTAAATTAAGTCATATCTCTTGAGTTGCAAGTTACAGATGTTGACTTAATGAACCGTCCAAAACGGACATGCTAATATTCTATATACAGTTAAATAGCTCTACAGTATGTGAATAGAAGAAGAAACAGCATATCGCGACAACGTTTTTGTAAGAATTGTATTGTCTTGGCCGAACGCACAATATCGTGTAAGTGTCTTGTGGAGCCCATGGTAGGTTCTTTGAGTGCCCGTGACGCATCCATCCGGAAAGCAACCTCCATAAAGAATTAGAAAGGAAATGCCAACATGGAAGTCACTATTAATTCACAATTCAAATAAATATAGGGACAAGTCCAATTTTGCTTAAAGAAGGATTCACTGGCTTCCTTTTGTAGCAATGTTGTGTTGTTATCAATAACAGAATAGTATTTCATAGTATACACCTTCTGTTTCTATGAATCTTGTAGGAAATTAAGAACATAAATCATTTGGTTCCTTAACATAAAAGGTTGATATTAGTAAATGAGAAAAGTAAGGGAAATATCTAGAAAAGAGATTTTATTTTGTATCCTTTCTGTACTCTGAGCTCGGTCATAATAATAATTAGCCTAAATAAACGAATAGAAGGTGGAATAGCAAGAAGATTCTGCTACTATTCAGTGAGAACGAAATGAAATGACATTATCTCAATCTAGGGGAAAATGACTAAACTATATTATCTCAATCTAGGGGAAAATGACTAAGTGTTGCGCATGCATTTGTAACCATCTCAGCTGATCGAACATGGTAAAAGACACCAAGAGATTCAAGACTTGCGCCAATTAATGGAGAATTTGATCCTTATTGTTTTAGAAATATAGATAGTTTTAACCCACCATCTTAAAAATAACATTTCGTCCCTCCAATTATTGGTGGCTTTCACCTATTTGTAGGGTGATAATAAGCCTATTAATTAATGTATTACAATATTCACCAAGATTATGAAAATATAATGCTCTAATCTCTATTCAGATAAGTAAAATTTACAAACTGAAGGAAATCTGAATGTTCTAAAATTGTGTAAGCCTAACTATTTATTAGGATGTAAGTTTTAGTAAAACCAGCAGACTCGTGATTATAAATCAAATACAAGAAACCATTTATAATATGTGCTAGATAGATCGACAGGCTGATGCTAGGGTACGAACATGGCAATTTGCCGATCCCCACCTCGCAAACATCCAAAAATCTGTCTGAAAATCTCTCTCTGCCAGCTAAACTTGAAGAGTACACATGGGTGGCTGTATGTTATTCTTTGGTTAATTATTATCAATTGTTACATCAATGCAACCGACTCACGCTCCTTGAATCCTATAAAACCCCCGTCACCCCTAAGGAATCCCCACAACAATCTCAAATACTATTACTACTATCATAACGGAAAACCTAGTAGCTAGGATTTAAGAGATGGGTTCAAAAACCTCAGCTTCACTTGCTCTCTTTCTCGCAGTCAACATTCTCTTTTTTGCTCTAGTCACTGCTTGTGGCTCTTGCCCTTCTCCTAGACCAAAACCCAAGCCAAAGCCAACTCCCAGCCCGTCAGGAGGTTCCTGCCCTAGAGACGCCCTCAAACTAGGTGTATGCGCCAACGTACTTAATGGTTTGCTTAATGTCACCATTGGCACACCCCCGGTACAACCATGCTGCACTCTTATTCAAGGCCTTGCTGATCTTGAGGCAGCTGTTTGCCTTTGCACTGCCATCAAAGCCAACATTTTGGGCATCAACCTTAATATCCCGCTTTCACTCAGCCTTCTTTTGAACGTCTGTTCAAAGAGTGTGCCCCGTGGTTTCCAGTGTGCTTAGTGATGATCATATATTTCTGTATCTTCGTCTTTAATTTAATTTACATGTTCTGGGACTATGAGTTCTGCCCGGTAATTGCTGTTGTTTAATTGATTTTCATACAGGTGGTTTGCTTGTGAGATGACAGTGAATAAGTTTGATTTGTTTACCTTGGTGTTGTTGTTTTCTTTATTATGTATTTTTCATTTAACAGAAGATGAATCACTCGTTTGTCGCGAAGCATATATATCTCCAAACTTTTGCTGCAATAATTTTATTCTTAATTTTAACTGTGCAGTGATGAATCTGTGATTAATGGCATGTCAATTAAGACGTTATTTTTATTTTAATGAATTGGCGATCTTTCTTGTTTCTCTTCATTTCTAGCATAGTTTCTGCGAACCCTAGTTACAGGTTTTGAAATGAGCTAACACCATCCAAATTAAAAAGGGAGGAGTTGAGTAATAAGGAAAGGCCAAAAAGGAAAGAAGTACAATATATCTTGGTGTGTCTTGGTTACAGCATTCATATTCTATAGCACAGCTATAGTCGGTGTATGCAGAGAAACAAAAATTTCAATCAAAGATTTCACTTTGATGTTTGGAATTAAAGCATCATTATTTTAAGCATAGAAAGTGTTTGTTGTTGAAAGAAGTACTATTTTCGAAAACCGAAACTATTATCGTCATCCAAGTAATTACTTAAATCTTTATTTTGAAAGATTATATGTAACATATATATACATATAATGAGAAAAAAATCGCTTTGAGTATGAAGTTGCCGAAATTTCATTACAATTAACTAAGAAGTCGCATCATGGTATGCTTTATGCCATTACCATATCAGTTACCGTTTTGATATTCACTGCCTTGTCGTATGATTGCCTAGATATGGCAGAAGCAATCGCGGAGTGTCCATCAAGGCCTTGTAAAATCAATACATAAGACAATATATATCTCTTGGCAACAGGAAAAAGGAGATCCTTTCAAAGAAGGTTCTGGATTTAATCCTGGATGAATGTGAAAAATAATTAATTTAGTGATCCTCTTTTTTTCAATTTTAAAGCTCTTCTTTGATGTGAAATGAGGAAATTTTCTTTTATTTAAAAAAAAAGAAAATGTGTAAATAATAGTTACATATCAACGCATGTGTGTATAAATTAAATATAATTATTAATTAATTAGATAGTAATTTTTTTAAAATAAATGTGTGTGTATATCTATATTAATTTTTCAATTCGAAATTTTAAAATATTATTATGTAAAAAAATTTTAAAATTATAAGATTTTAAAAATTTAAAATTTAAAATTAATAAACTACATAATTTATATATTTTTAAGACGATAACGTATTTTAAAATTTTAAATTAAAATATTTCATATATATATATATATATAGATATATACCTGTATTAAATAAATATAATAAACAGAATGCAATTGAATTAATCAAGGATATAGTCAAAGTTGACTGTGATTATTCAAAAAAGTCGAATTAATTGCGCCAATGGCACGCTAAAAGATGGCAATTTGCATGATCGCAATATCAGAACGTCGCGATCAACCTTGCATTCAATGTCGTTTAGTTACTGATGTTATTCTCTAGTGGGCCATGGAATTTTTATAAAGCCATAGGAATCGCCAGCCGAATCAAGCCCGTGACTGACAACTTATCTGGTAAATAAGGGAACATGGAAAAAAGAAGAAAAATAAAGCTTTTTTCGTTTACTTTTATCGCTATATGAAAAGGAATAGAATTCATGCCTTTACTGTTTGAATTCCACTAACCAATTTCGTAAGGATTCAAGGATGAATCATGGTGATCATCTAAACGTGTTGAATACTTTCTTGCAGCCAATAATGATGAGAAAAAGCATTGTGAGATCGTACAGCAACAAACAAAAATATAACGTAAAATGTAGGATAATATGTAATGAGTAATATCAACTAACTAAATTTTATCTTCAATAATGTAGCATGTAATATATTATTCAATAAATAGATGATAAAATTAATATTAAGTTTAAATTCAAGAGAAATTTTAGAATTTTTAACTCAAATTTTAATCCAATACTGATCGTACTTTAAATTTAATGATCTTCTATTATGAGCATATAAGTATAGAGTTATGATTTAATTACATAACTATTTTTACAAAATAATACTGACTAATGTAAAAATATATCAGTACCGACTCCAAAATCTTTCTAAGGCAAAATCAAGTCCCTTTGGAAATTACTAATTAATGCTGTAAACGTTCAAAATTTTCCTCCCAGATTGAGTCACGAAAAGTGTCATTCCAAGTGTTGCAACCACTGGAAGATTACAGACCGATCTGAAGAGGGTCATAGCTCGTAAAGAGGACGATTTCATCATAACAAAGAGAACCCAGTACAAAGATAGATCCATTCGCTGAGCTCGAGAGAGCGTTTTGAGCAATAACAAGAATTTTATGAAAAAATTCCACTAAATACGTTTCAAGCCAAATGCAATAGTATTCTGTACATACCAATAATCACTCTCTACTCTTAATGCTAACTGGAAGCACACATCTGTCCCAAGATTTTTCCTCTAAATGGGTGAAAAGGAAATGAAAATTCACTTATTACTTAAACCCGAAGGTAGGCCAGAGTACGCAATACATATTACAAAAACGAATAAATAATTGTTTGATTTAGATGCTTGATGCTAATTAACCCTCTCGTGAACGATCTTTGTCGTTTGCCTCACGCTCAAATTGATAAAAAAATCATTAGTAACAGATAATTAACCATTTATTATATTTGATTGAGATGGAAACTCCACACAGCAAGACAAAGGGAAAGGTACATTAATATTCTTTTTAAAGTTGTGGCATACATAGAACATGTGAGATATGGGGACAAAGAACTATTCGACACAGTTTCAGCATCTTCAACTGGACCCGCGTGTCCTCGCTAAGACTCAAAAGCTTCATTCGTACTATATATATTTAATAAATCACAGGCTCCTTCTCAGGCGAATATTTTCTGCTGGTGACAACAGATAATTCTCACAGGCCTGTGCCGTCTAGAAGCATTATTGGTTTAACAAAAACATAATCTCCATTGTTATTCTTACGAGTAAAATTACGAGTAAAATAATTAAGGAATTAAAATTCGTAGCAAAGATTCTTTAGGATCACAATGATGTATGATTTTTACTTATTAAGAGATTGGTGATGTACTTAGATGGAAAAAGGTAATGAAAATAAAAACAATAAGGAGAGAAAATTGTTAACGATAACATTGAAAATAAACGACATTCTACTCGGTGCCAGCACACCACCACAGCCTGGAAATAAAAACACCAAAAACTGAAGTTACGTTAAGCAATTACTAAAACACTAGCTATAAACTAAAACCGCCTATGCTAACAATTAGGAAATCACCTTATTACTACAATGTTGTACGCTTAAAGAGGAGGACAAACGAAACCAGGAGGAGGAGTCTTTCCACAAGTTATCAACGCCTGAAGAGCAAGAGGAATGAATATGTTCAGGTTAAGAAGCTTGAGCCTTATTGTGGTGCAAAGACAAATGGCTGCTTCGAGCTCCAGCAACCCTTTTAGCACTGGGCAACAAGCATTTTCAACGGGGTTTCCTAGCCCTATGTGCACCAAACCTCCAAGAACATCTACACAAAGCCCTAGCTTAAGTGCATTGATGGGACACGTGGGTTGAGTAGTAGGTGGAGGGTTAAGTCCCGGAACATTGCCGCCTCCTCCGCCGCCACCTCCACCTCCACCACCGCCCCCGCCGCCCCCAACAGGCGGTGTATAAGGTGGATAAGTAGAAGGTGGTGGAATTGTGACCGGAGGGTTTGTGACAGGAGGTGTAATTACCGGAGGATGTGTAATTGGAGGGACTGTGACTGGTGGCGAGGGAAAAATGATTGGAGGGGCAATAATTGGCGGCCTCTTGGATGGTGGTGATACTTTTGGGGGGTGACCTCCATGATGTGGTGGGTGTTTGGTGCTTGGTGGATTCGGGTGGGGAATTTTCGGGTGAGTCTTCGGAGGGCTTGGACGGTGATACGGTGGATGTAAATGTGGCGGTTGACAAGGAAGACAAGCGTATATTGGTGGCAATGACATTAACATGGAAATCAGGACGATGAAGAACATAGCTGTAACCTTTGAACCCATGGCTTAGCTAATAGGGTTCTTCAAAAATTAAGGTCACTTGCCACTTGTTCTTCCTTTGGTTAATCATAGCATTTATTTATAGTTGAATTTTATGTGTAACCCGTGACCTGGTAATTTCTCGATGGCATGTAGAAAAAACCTGTAGTGACACTAGTAATTGCGCGAATACGTGGAAGTACGTATATGGGGAATTCCAATAGTGGTATTTTGAAATAAAACTATAAACTTTGCAGTATTGTTAGTCCGTTGCAAATTTCAAGATTGAGTCCGTGACTATGGCTCAGTTGAATCCGTGAAGTTAATTTCAGAGCCTGATCAGTTCACAAATTTCCATGGCTAGCTAGCTTGATCTCTTTGCTCGTTTTCGAATATTCCCATATTTCCTTCATTTTACTTCTATAAGTCCCTTATTTGTTTTTCTGGGTCATTTTCTTTAAAATGGGTCCTCGAGAGAGTTTTTAGAGCTAACTAATTAAGTTGGTGAAGCATATGGGTTCTTGTACTGGGTCCATGCTCTATTATTTCTGTTGGCTGTTAGTGATCAGATGCAGCCTGAGTCAAGCCAGATGGAGATTAAATTTTGTACACCAGGATATATTTACATTGTTTTTTGAGTTCCTTTCACCAAGTACGCATGTGAACTTTGTTTTGTTTCATAATATTCTATTTTTGATTTGAGTGGAAGCTTCAAACTAAGATCATCAAATACCTTTCTTCTGGATGACTAGGCAAGCCAAGATCGCCTATATTAAGTTGTGCCTCATTCATCCCATTACAGCATTACTTGGGTTACCTTATTACCAGGACTAAAGCAAAATTTTCATCTCCCAGATCACAATCTTAAGTATAAGCAGTGTGTTCCCCAGAATAACAACAATAATAAAATTACGCGAATTGTCACTTTCATTGTAAGCACCATGTGACTTTTTGATTTGCGCTTGCAGGATCACTGCCACATTTCTATTCCCTAGTCCCTCCCGTATGGATACAATATACTTATGCCGCATTTGCTAAATTGGAATCGAAATGAGCTGAAATCGAAATAGATAAGAATCAGAATAAGTTGGAATGTGAATCAGAATAAATTATTTTCTTGAACTATAAGACTTGAAATTGGAATGAGTTGGATTGTATTAATATATTTACTTTGTCTTAGAATCGGAATCGGAATAAGTTAAATTGTAACAAATTACTAAAAAACACTTAATGAATTATTGTAATAATTGATATTTTATATTATTATTAATAATTTATAATAATATATTAACCATTGTGATTATTTATTCAAAAATTATAATTATTAATATATTTTGTAGATAATGTATTAAGATATTAATTAATAATAATCATATTAATTAATTATTAATAATAATATATGAATTAATTGTAATAATTATATTAATGGTTATTATTATTATTATATACTAATTAATTAATTATAATTAAAAAATATATTGATTATTGTAATTATTTATTCAGAAACTATAATTGCTAATATATTTTTACTAATAAGGTATTAATATATTAATTAATTAATAATATATTAATTAATTAATAATATATTAATTAAT
The DNA here is from genome assembly GCA_030449875.1 of Aegle marmelos. Taxonomy (NCBI): domain Eukaryota; kingdom Viridiplantae; phylum Streptophyta; class Magnoliopsida; order Sapindales; family Rutaceae; genus Aegle; species Aegle marmelos. Next base: position 5,840,208 of record JASUUL010000093.1, read on the forward strand.
TATGATAGTTATATTAATGATTATTATGATAATATATTAATTAATTATAATAACAACATATTAATTATTGTGATTATTTATTTAGTAACCATAATTACTAATATATTTTTTATAATAATGCATTAATATTTTAATTAATAATTATTATATTAATTAATTAATAATAATATATAAATTAATTATTATAATTATTAATAACAATAAAAAATATAAGAATGAATTATAATAGTTATATTAATGATTATTATGATAATATATTAATTAATTAATTATAATAATAACATATTAATTATTGTGATTATTTATTCAAAAACTATAATTATTAATATATTTTTATTAATATATTAATTAATCACAATTATATTAATTAATAATAATATTTGAATTAATTATAATAATAATTATTATTATAATTAATTAATAATAATCATCATCATTGTCGTAATTATTTATTAAAAATTTATAATTATTGATATATTTTTTAATAAAATATAATTATTGATATATTTTTTAATAAAATATAATTATTGATATATTTTTTAATAATGTATTAATATTTTAATTAATAGTAATAAGTACATTTATTAATAATAATATATGAATTAATTAGTTATAATTATAATATATTAATTATTCTGATTTTTTATTCAAAAACTATAATTACAAATATATTCTTGTTAATAATGTATTAATATATTAATAATAGTAATAATTATATTTATTATTATTATTTTATAATATTAATTAATTAATTATAAAAATATATTAATTTAAAGGAGAATATTTTTAGAATATTAAAAGATTATTAGGGACAAAATAGAAAATTTAAATAATAGAAGATTGATTCTCATCTCCCTCCCTTATGAATTAAACTCTTATTCTTCATTCTCAAATAGTGGTGAGTCTCATCATTTTAATTTTAATTTTTATTTTATTTTTATAAAATAAACATCATTAATTATTTTAATTTTAAATTTTGATTTCACAAACTGAAAAATAAATGCACCATTAACGTACGTGAGCTGTTTTGGTGGTTTGGTGAAAACTAGACAAAAGGAGCTGATCGCCCCAAGTCTAGTCCTGGTTAATTGAGGAACCATAATTGCATATCATACATGATACGATTGTTGTAAACTTGTAATAAAGCTTTTGTTATCTCGGGGGGACCCATTCTATTCCTATTCTTTTCTCGATAGAAGCTGAGAATCGATAAGCAGGGCTTGCCAAAATATGCTGGAGAAAAACTTGTAAGCAACGAAGAGGTGATAGGACCAGCCATTAGTGCTTTGTCAAATGTTATGGGTAGTTGGTCCTAATATAGGACTACGAGCGGGTCTAATATTTAATGAGATCCATTAAAATTACTATTAAAAAAAAAAATTGAGGAAGCTACTCTGGGTGCCGAGTGGCAGAGCATTTATTACTAGTCCTATCACCCCGTAGGAAGAATTACTGAATTAGCTTACACAATTCATTCTCGTTGAGAAGAGGTACGGCCAAAAATAATTTAAGAAAAACTAAGAGATACAGTTGAAGTTTTAGTTAATTTTACGCTTATCTAACAATTTTGCCCCTTCACTTTTGCTTACTTTATTATGTTCCCCAAGTTCGTAATTTCTACGTTAGTGTCATCATAGCAATATCCGTGGTTCTTAAAGTTCTGAGTTGGACTCAATTGACTTATTTTATAATTGAAATCACAATTTAATTGTTTATCTATTAGATGTATTCAATTCAATGTCGTCAATCTAAATTAAAAAAAAAGATAATATTTAAGTTCTCGTCTATATAACATTAAATTTGATAAATTCCATTGATAAAATTTAAATCATAATTTAAAATTAAAAATTTTAGTCTAGAGAACCCCAACAGTAAATTACAACACACTCAAATTCTGGTTTCGTCATTATTATGATGATTATTATTAGGAGTATTATTATTATTAATCAAGGATATCCGCCACTACGTAGATGGTCAATTTGAATGATAGGGATCTGAATCTTTTTAAACCCACTGCGAGAAAAATCTTCATCTATAGTCTTTGTGAATGCAAAGAGAGGAACTTAAATTTTATTTATACTCATATGTCAGATTATCAGTAAAAATGAACATATTATTAATCCTAGTTCGTTTCAAGAAGGGAAATTTTTGCTCTTGTACATCAAATTACATAACTTATCTCTCTGCACCACTCAATCAGATGATTATTGGGGCTAAGCCGCATGAATCCAAATGTTCACTTGATCATTAAAGTGACTCGATCTTACTCTCGCCAAAGGGACAGTAATATTAATTCTACAAGTTAATTACAGAGAATCTCTTCAATACTTTTTTTGAGAACACTATTGTGTACCTCAATTCACCTTTATGTGAAGCTCCAGTACTCCACCGACATGAAAACCAAATTATCTAAGAAATCACCTTGAAAAGTACATTTTCCCAAAAGTAGCATGCAATCATATCAACGATAATGGTAAGTTACGATTAATGTAACTTAGGCACCTCCTCATATCAAAGGAAGGGGGAAAAAAAAAATTCTGAATGACATATTTTTATGTACCAATTACCATTTCTCAAATTTATGGGTCGGCATTATTTGATGTTCACGGGTCCACTTTGTTTCATTTTTTTTTCTAATATCGCACAAAAAACCGGGTCATCATAAAATGTTGATCAATTCATGCTTTTTCTTGTTTCATGAATATTCTGTTCACCATAAGACGTGCTATGCCTTGGCAATACAATTCAATTGTTTGAGGTTACATTATGAGGCATCACATTTATTCTTTAACAAAGTCCCGTTAAAATTAAACCATTTTTCAACATTCGTATGATATTATTCTAGACTAACCTTACAGGTTTGATGAATCTGTAGGTACGTTTACTGTTAATATTTAATACCGAATCTTGGTAGCAAGATTAGTTTTAGATCCTCACAGTTCAGAATAAATTTCTAGTTCTCTAAAATTTGTAGTTTCTAGAGATCTATATATGCCATTTTCTTTGTGGGATGAAGGTGAGGATCTCAGTATAATGAAATTAATCATCCACCATGATTGCTTACGAAGTGGACTCAAATTACTTCCAATCTTATTACTCTTAAAAGCTAACTCCATTACTGCTTTGATACAGTAGAAAGCTGTACTTGCAGCGGTCCATTCTGAAGAAAATAATACATCATTTCAGGCTCTCCCGATCCCTGGCCAGCGTAACTTTTTCATTGAAGTTTTTATCAACTTGTGTTGTCATACGTGTTGTAGACAAGGCCATGTCGCGCAAGTTGTATTAGCTCTTGACAACAATGATCACAATTCGTTAATAGATTATCGTTACTACTATATATATTGCGGCAAAATCTAGAATGGGCAATCCGCAATAATTTGATCATCTATATCAACAACTATTACAACATTAATTGAATGAATAAGGACCGATCGGAGTGCATGAGACACATACTTAAGCATATTTCTCGACGTTTTTATATAGGTAGAGAGACGAATTTTGATGCTTTTTCATGAAGAAAATTCCTCCGCCTCAAAAGCCCAATTTTTTACAACAAACTGAATGTTGTAGAATAATTTATCAAGTTGAATGAGCTGAAACTGTACCTTTTACTGGTATATATAGTAGTGGCTGATATTATTGCTGAAATATGAACTCATCTTTCAACCAAGTATAAATTTTTTGGTAGTCAATACAGACAAAAAGAGGAAGTTGTACAATTTTATTAATATACATGCATGTGTTAGTACATAATCATGAAATAAGTTAGGAAGATGAGAAGTCTTTAATGAATAAATTTAAATGTAAGCCCTCAATTTATTAAAGAAATATTGGAATAAATTGAGGTTAAATACATAATGCAAAATTTTTATTTGGCAGACCATTGAAATTTAAATCTAAGACAAGCTAAGAGGTTAAATTGAATTAGAGTTTCCTCCTCCCCTCATCATCTTCTTTTTGAAAAAAGGAAAAAAATACACATAATACAAACGCACACATTGAAATGATAGATTAAACAGTGCTAAAAAAATGGCTAGGAATAAATTTATGGCAACAAAGAGCTGATTAGTTGATTTAAGCGCACTGGAAGCCAGAAGGGACTTTCTTTCCGCAGAAATTGAGCAACAAGCTAAGTGAAATAGGCACATTGAGGTTAGTGCCCAAGATATTGGCTTTAATGGCAGTGCAAAGGCAAACAGCGGCTTCGAGATCAACCAAACCTTTAATTAGGCTGCAGCAAGGAGTCTTTGGCGGGGTTCCAACAACAAGGTGCACCAAATCATTTAACACATTAGCACATACACCCAACTTTAGGGTATCCCTAGGGCAAGTGGGCTTGGGGGCAGGTGGGTGCTTGTGGTGATCATTGTGGCTCTTAGGTGGTGGCGGTGGGCAGGGTACATAAGTAGAGCTAACCAAAGTGAAGAAGATGAGGTTGAGGGAAAGGAGAAGGCCAGTTGATGCTAGTGGAACCCTTGCCATATCTAAATAATTTGATGGCCTCCGAAGAAAGGACTGGTGATTAATTGTGAGTGGGGCAAAAATGTGAAGTGGGCTTAGGGTTTTATAGATTGGAGATTGAGAGGCTTTACATTTTTATTTTTTATTTATTGATTTTTTTTGTGAAGAGACCCATGTGGCATGTGGGCACACTGGATTGCCAAACACAAGCTGGCAGGCAACATGCAGGATAAGGTTATATATGTGACTCTAGAGTTTGGAGTTTTGTGTCGTTGGCACTTTTCAATTTTCTAAAGAACGAACGAAGTTATCTACATTATTTTAAACATTTTTATTTTAATAAAATATTTTATTATAAAAGTACTTATTATTTGAATTATTAATAAGAATTCTCTTTTATAAACCAATATGATATAATTACTCTAAACACTCATATAATATATTTGTTATTCAGTGTGTGTATATATATTTATATAATTCTCTTACCCTAAATCCTAAACATTTTATTTACAATCTCTTAAACAATATTTAGTTGAACAAGAAGTAAATCAATACTTTAATATACTTTGAACATATTTTTACTTTTAAATTTTTTTAAAGTATTTTTTTGCAATTTTCTTCATCTTCTTCTTCTTTTTGATCATCTTCCTCTTCTTCCTTCTGGTCTTCTTGTTTTGCTTCACTACTTCTTCTTGTTCTTCTTTTTTTCCCTTTTTTGGCAAAATGGCCATTTTTTCTCCCAATTATTAGTTAAAAAGGTGTAAAAACTAATATTGAACATATTGTTTTATTAATTGACAAAACTGATAACTAAAGCTTATGATAAAGAATTTGTTTAGGACATAATTTGATTATATGTTGTATACTAAATTGTTATTATCATTTTGGATGTGTTAAATAGTTACTGTTGCCCGAAATAAATTAATTTAGTTAGTTTAAATAATTTTTTTAATATTTTAATGAGTGTAAAAGGTAAATTTTAACTTTTTATATTTAGCATATGAGTGCATAAGTAATTAGCGCTTTCAGAGTAATTTAGTTTATAATCAGGCCTCTGACTTAGTAACTTGGGGAAGCTGCCAGTTCAGAGGCATCATTATAAAATGGTCAGCCGCCCATGAATATAGGCCTAGCCCAACATTAAAATCGGATTAACATCAGTTATCAACAAACAAACATGGAACCAAGTCAGCTAGCCCACCGGTTGCCGCTAACGGAAGCTTTTGGCGACACACACGACAAACGATGCTGGAAAACTGGAAATGCAGGCTGGAAAATGTAGCTTCTTGTATTTATTGACTGTCAAAGACTGAAGACATGCAAAATATAGCTTCTCGTATTTAGTATGCGTCTGAAAATAATGATGTCCTGTATTAGACAAAAATATGCAGTGTCCAATGTTTTAAATTATATATAAATGAATTTTACTGAAATCTGAATTCAAACGTCTAAATGACATTTTTTTTAATATTTGAAGAAGTGGCATATTAGATATATATATATATTTTTAATATCTAAATATACGTGATATCTAATTTATCTTTTATAAATTAAAAAAGTATTAAATATGGTTATTTGACTTTTTGTCCTTATAAATCATAAAGAATAAAGGGATTAGATTTTATAATTTACAAAATATATTTAAAGTGATACTTTTAATATTTAATATTTATTTCTTATTCAAACTTTTTGTTCTTTTGATAAAAGTTACAAAAGTCTATTTTTTTCTATGCAAATATAAATGTCTAAAGATCAAACATTAGTTACGAAAAACAAATACACAGATTTTAAAATATGCATGAACTGAGAAAAATTTCATATTTCAAATATTAACAAATAAGTCCTTAGAGCATTTTCAAAAGAGTGTTCAAATAAAATTTTACTTTTTATTTGAAAAGTTATGTCAGTATTAAACACTCTAAAAAATACTTTAATTTAAATTCTTCAAATAAGATTTGTTTTTCACTCTTCAATATTGCCGAGTGAGTTTCTCCCTCTTCTATTAATATTTTATTATTATTTATTGAAAAGATACAACTGCTATAATTATTATTTATGTTTCCATAATGAATTAAATTTGATAGAGAGAAGGATTTGATTAAAATAATGTTAACTTGTTTTAATTTGATGAGTCTTTTGGAGAGAATTATATTTTTTCATTCATTTACTTGCCACATCAATAAGCAAATTAAAATTTGAAGAGTAAAATTTAAAAAGTCTTTTGGAGATGCTTTTAGTTTTTTTTATTATACATGCAGGATGTGTACACTTAATTACATCTCATTATTATTATTATTATTATTATTATATTATCATCATAATTTTTGCTTTTATTAATCTAAAACTTCGTCCATTATTTTTATAAATATTTGAAAAAGATATCCAAAACGATAAATCTAAAATTTAAAATATATTTTATCTAATAAAATTTTAAATCGTAACTCTTATTTTAAAATCAATAACCCATAAGTTGGACCTTTTTTTTTTTTTAATGAATTCTATTGGCGACATCGACTTATGATTTGGAAACTTAATTGTACTTTTATACTACAAATTTTGAATGCTTTTAAATCTTCTCTTTAAAGCTTATTTGAAAGTCAAAGCATTCAAACGAGGGAATTTTTTAACTGTGTTAAATCTTGCTAGCTGTATCCACAAATTCCTTCCAACAAATAGCGGCAAACTGGTTTTTTTTTTTTCTTTTAATAGCAATTTCTGGCTATATTAAAGTTATGAATGATATAAAAGATGAAGAAAAAATATAGATATTAATATATTACAGGATATAATGTATTATATTAGAATCTAAATTTTTTATCTGTTAATTTATTTTGAATACGGTCAGAGATTACATATATATATATGCATGTACGGATGTATTCCTTAATGGTGATATTTTTACCTCAACATTAAAATATACTAAAAATACAGTTTTATATTTTAATATACTGAAAATTGTGATTAAAGGCTTTTTGCATAAGCAAAATAAGCTGAATATATCATAAATGATATGAATTTAAATTCTTTTTTTTCTCAAGTAGCATGTACTAGAGAATGATTATATACATAGAGTGTACGTAGGGGTGTGTGTTGTGTGTGTCTATACATACATACATACATACATATATATACATATATACATATGTATGTATATGTATATGTATGTATGACTTAAATCTGGAACATTAGTATCTCACTCTGTATTTCATTTAATCTAAGGTTTGGCCGTTTGGGATAAGTGCGCACTAAAATATCAACAACAAATTACAATCAGTTTCCAAGAGGGATAGGACCAAGAGCACAGCAACCCTTCCCTTATTCATCCGCGAACTGCGTATATATTAACATTCGCAACAGTAAACAATATGATTATGGAGTAACGGCTGAATACGCACTCCAAATTTAATTAAGTCCAAGTACAGCATGTCAGCATGGAAGGTACAATTCAATATTCACAGGTGGTGAATAAGAATAATCGTTTTGCAAGACAAGGTTGTTCAAAGGCCACGACTTCCAATTCCTCAATAGAAACACTCAACTTAAGAGCATCCTCGTGATTAAAGAGGTGGTTGATGAATGATGATGAAGGCCCGAAGGGGTAAAAGTACGTAAATGGATGGTGAAGAAGAGGAGGTTGACGGAAAGCAAAAGGACTCCCGACTTTGACCACATGCTTGAAACTAATTGACCACGCATATACGGTCTGATAGGAAATATCAGTTTTTTTTCCCCCATTAAAAACCAGTTAATAAGCTAAAATGAACAACGGCATCATGGATGTTCAGAATTATAAAGATTTCAACAAAATAAGAACAAAACAAAGATTCCTGAACATACTCGTATATATCATAACTTAAAATAACGATATGTTTCCTCTAGGCAACAGGAAATTAAACACCAAAGAATTGAAGGTGAGGACGTCCTATTTCCATTATTATTTTTTTCAAACAGTAATTAATACATAATAAACCTCCAAGAGCAAAGAAATCAATCTTCCTTGTACTCCGAGAACAAACAGTTGCAAAAATTCAGACGATTATTACAAGAATGCTTTAAAAATCCAAAACACGTGCAGCATGGAAAGGACAAACTATAGTCACCGATGGATGAGCTTAATTGCTTATATATTAAGTGCACTTGAATTCATTAGTACTGGAGACGTCGCAGTGATTCAAGAGCAATGACAAGTCGATAGGAACGTTTAGTTTGATGAGATTCAAGACATTAACATGAAGGGAAGTGCAAAGGCATGCAGCAGCGTTGAGTTTGACCAAATTGCCAATGAGACTGCAGCACTCGTTTTGGGGAGCAGGAAGTTTAAGGACAATGGCACCCAATACATCAGCGCATACCTTCAACTTAAGGGCATCTGGAGGACAATTACCAGGCACTGTTCCAGGCACTGTCCTTGTGGCCGAGGTAAGAACAACGAATAACAGGAGGTTGAGAGAGAGCAAAAGGGCTGCTGATGACTTTGAAGCCATTTCTCAAAGAATTCAATTTATTACTACTAAAGACTTTGTGAATGTGAGTGTGAGTGATGAAACTTGTGAAGTGGTATGGGGGTATTTATAGCCGAAGTCTGATCAGTCTGGCTCTTAAATTTTACTACATAGAAATGGAGCGCCGATAAAATTGATTAGTTTCTGTCCTGGCTATTAGCTGTTAATTCGATTTAAAAGTCAGTTACTTGTGCCACACAGAATATATATTTTTATAATCACAGCAAAGTCAAGGCGTGATTGCGCAATCAGATAATTCTATTTCTATCAACGCGCATGAAACGAGTTTATTTAAATAACGAAGGGAAATTGACACAATTCTCCTCTTATTTTATAACTCACCAGAGCCCTATCATGTTACGATGTTATACAGTTTTGTCACTGTTATAATATGAATTTACTACTCTTCTTTTGAATATTTCGTAAGAAACTAAATATAAAAATTTATGAAAAATAATCTAATATGCATGTTGCAATTGGAAGCTCAACTTAATTCCTGTTTAAATATATTGCGATGTATTAAAGTTCAGCTAACTTAAAAATTTATATCAAGTAAAATTTTGAGAAAGTATTCCTTTATATAAGTTAAGACAAAAATCATCGACCTCAAGAATGAGAAAGCTTAACCAATGAGGGGGTTGCCCGCAAAAAAAAAGGAAGAAGAAAATTGAATTTTAACACTAATTTTGAAGTAAAAACAAAAATTGACTATTAATGGAATACATTAGTACGGTAAAATTTCTGTTTACAACGATAAGGATTTAAAGTTAAAAAGTAGCGTTAATGTTTTCATTTGTCTTATTAGATTGAATAAATTTAATGATTAAAAAATTAAGTCATTTTTTTAAATTAAAATTTTAAATTAAGTGAACCGTCCCCATTTTAGTATTAGCTGGTGGAAGAACAATAGGGCATAAATTGGTTGCATAAAAATAAATTATATTTTAATTAAATTTTTATTGCTGAATTAATGGAATATTTTAATTATATCAGCGCTGAAGTACGTTAAATCATTTCAGCTGAAGTAATTGTCATTTGGATAAGATCTAAAAGATCATAAAGATAATATGAAGTAGAATTTAAAGTTTGATTTTTGATACTTATAAAGTCGTCGGACTGAAATAATTGTCATTTAGAAATAAGATTTGAAAAATCATAAAAGATAATATAAACTGGAATTTAAATTTTGATCTTTATTACTAATAAATTCATCGTAATGTGTCCTTTGCGAGCATATGGCAATAAAAAAGACACGTTAAAGGAGAATTTTAGACTGAAATTTTACAAAGACAAAATTAACACAGTAATGATGACAATCTAGAATAGAGTGTTATTAATTATCCTAAAAAATTATTCAGGAACAAGGCCTTCATTCATCAAATAAGCATAATGTGGCGTTCCTTTTTTTTTTTTTTTCCTTAAAGATGAAATTGTGAATTAAAGAATACGAGTTCATTACTTTTTAACCTGTACAAAAACGAAATGTTCTGTTATTGTCTTAATTAATTTCCATAGATCATTGCGTTCCCGTCGGCATAGTTCCTGTAGGAGAATATTTATCTGCATAAATCTGATAAGCACAAAAATTGGGTTAAATCATTTTTTATTTTTTATTTTTAAATAGAAGAGTAGACAAAATATAAAATAACTTTTTAAATCCTACATGCTTCTAGTATTTCAAACTAAATAAAATTACTTACGGGTCATTCTATGATGCCGTAATTAAAATTATAATATTAATATCGTAATTAAACATAAATTATGTAATTGAAACATAAAATTTATAAATCAATATTTACTATAAAATAAAACATAAACTTTAGAAATTAAACATAAAACTTGTAAATAAAATGTAAAATGAGTAAATTAGATAAATTAGTAAATTAATGTATTATTAGTAAATAAAACAAGAACTTGAAAATATAATATAAAACTCATAAATCAATAATAAGTGTAAAATAAAATATAATTTTAAAAAATTAAACATAAGATTTGATAAAATAAGTAAATTAATATAAAACTAGTAATTTGATGTATTACTAGTAAACAAAATAAAAACTTATAAATTTAACATAAAACTTGTAAATCAATATTAAATGCAAAATAAAACATAATTTTAAGAAATTAAATATAAATTTTGTAAATAGAAAATAAAATAAGTAAATTGATATAAAACTAGTAAATTGATGTATTGTTAGTAAACAAAACAAAAACTTGTAGATTTAATATAAAACTTATTCAATATTAACTGTAAAATAAAACATAAATTTTAGAAATTAAACATAAGATTTGTAAATGGAAGGTAAAAAGAGTAAATTAATATAAAACTAGTAAATTGATGTATTATTGGTATATAAAATAAAAACTTATAAATATAATATAAAACTCGTAAATCAACATTAAGTGTAAAATAAAATATAAATTTTGAAAATAAAACATAAGACTTGTAAATAAAAGGTAAAATAAGTAAATTAATATATTATTAGTAAACAAATTAAAAACTTATAAATATAACATAAAACTAGTAAATCAACACTAACTATAAATAAAACATAAATTTTAAAAATGAAACATAAGACTTATAAAAAAAAAGTAAAATAAGTAAATTACTATAAAACTAGTAAATTGAAGCATTACTAGTAAAATAAAATGCAAACTTATACATATAATATGAAACAAGTAAATCAATATTAAGTACAAAATAAAACATAAAGTTTATAGATTATGCCTAAGATTTATGATTAAAAGCTAAAATAAGTAAATTAATATAATAGTTACAGTAAAAAAAAAGTTCAGAATTATAAAATAAAAACTTGTTATAATAGTTATTACCTTATATATTTATTGATTTTTTATTTAGATTGAATAATATTAGTTTTGCATTTATGTAATACATGTACTGTTTTATTAAGGAGGAAATTTATGCTCAAAATCAGATTTTTTAAAAAATATTATTTTAATATCTTTTATAGTTGTTATAAGATGAGGTTATATTACATATTTCTACACTTCCTAAACAACAACCCTAAATGGTCTTCAAATATAAGTGAAAATTTTGAAACTATATAAAGTATGTGTAAGACTCAAAATTAGATTTAATTTTATTGATATATCATCTATGTATATAATAATATAAACTTTTTTAAATTTTATTTTTACTTGATTTATATCAGGATAAATAATTGTGTGCAATTAATATTTGTAATAAATAGATATTATTATATAAAATCAAAGAAAGAAAGTATATAAATTTCTAGAATAAATATATAATTTATAGTGACCAATTCAATAAAACTTCTTTTACTTTTTTTAGTATAATTTTTTTAAATTAAGGAAATTTTTTTATAAGTGAATAAAATATTTTTTATTAAAATTCTATAAGAAATAATGTTAACTTTTTAAATAATTGATAATCTTGTATTATTTACTAGTTTTAATTTATATTTATTAATTTTATTTATAATTTATAATATTTATATGTATTGCAATATTAATAACATATTTTTCATTACGGTATTATAAAATTTTCTATTACTTACTTAATCAGGGTGGCGTAATTAATTTTGATGATCATGAAAAAACATGATAATATAAAAACCAAAATAAGACTCGAACTCCACATATCTTTAGTTTGACAAAATTAAATTTGCCAATAATCTAAAATGGTTGAGCGTCGTATATGTACAATTACGGAAAACCAAGCCAACGTGTCAGAAACAAAATAAGATGGATCTCCCTCCCCATATCCGTATGACCGCAGCAACGTGCGATCGAGTTTCTAAGATAAGCAAAAAAAATTCCACGAGTCCACAACGCAGCAATCAAAGATTTTATTTGATTGCTGCGGTGGAAAATAAGATGGATCTCCCTCCCCATATCAGCATGACCGCAGCAACATGCGATCGAGTTTCTTAGATAAACAAAAAAAAAATTCCACAAGTCCAGAATGCGGCAATCAAAGATTTTATTTGATTGCTGCGGTGGAAGAGCGACTTTTGGGGTTCCCACGCTGGCAGAGATCTTATCAGGATACGCATTTTGTCTTGGCATTAAACATTTCTTCCTTGCATATAATAATACTTTTAAAACCAATTTTCTTGTCTTTTCTTAAAAAAAAATGCAAGTTTATTTTTGTTTTCAAATATAATATAATTTATTAAACCTATAAGTAATTAAGGGTCTTCTATGATTTTTAACTTGTTACCATTATAACATATTTTACAGATATGGGCCGCGTAAAAATGATATTTATCTCACACAACCATAAACAAAATTAGTAATTTGAGTCCATAAACAGTCGAATCATAGATAAATGAATTTGTTTCCGCTTGATTCCTTGTCTTCTCCTCGTCTTCAAGAAGAACAAGATATAAGAACTTTAAATGTCTTGCTAACAACCTTTTGTTGGATTGATTGGTAGTTTGGTACACCTTAACTCTAAAGTGAAAAATTGGAATCTCTTTGATAGACATGAGATAAACATGACAGTATTTTTTTTCTTTTTCTTACTGGGATTTAACCGACTATACTTTAGGTTTGAGCTTTAAAATTTTTAGCTTTTATAGTCAACTTATACTTTATTGAAATTAGTTGTATTGCATGTAATTTTTTCTTTTTTAAAAAAAATTTCAAATATTCTCGAATTGTTTGTTAACTATATATTTATTGTAGATATTAATTTTTGATTTTTAATATCTACATTCCAATGAAAATTATCTGCATTTAATTAAAGTGTGGAATACTATAATACTATATGACATGAAAGCTTTCCCGCACTTCCATAAAGTGAGAAAACTCTCACCAAATAAGCATTAATATATTAAGAGACATATTTTTAAACACAAATTCGTATACAATATTCTAATAATAAGATTAGAGTTAATTGGGAATTGAAATTGAATCTAACATGACTTTTTTTTTCAGTTTTAAAAACTAACAAATTGATGTAGTGGGTTCTCATATAATAATAAATTATTATTCATTCTTTTCTTTCTTATTTAATATATTCTCTCTTTTGTCACTTTTTAGTTATTATGCTTATTTTATTAAATTACAGAGGTATTTATAGTGTGATCTGGATCCTTCTACAGCGTGAAATGCATGGGCCGAGAGCTAGCTAATTGTAATATACTTTTGGCAGGAACTTAACAAACTTTAAGTTTAATAACACTCTTCATAATCGTACGACAGTTTGGCAACTGATTAAGCACTCTGCTTAGATGGCAATCTGACTCAGCAGCTTACGTAGCACTCTGACTCAACATATATAATCTTAACACATTTAATATTACAACACGGGTCTCGGGAGTTTTACGCGAGACTGTGGTCTTGGAGGAGAAAAAAATTTGCTCCTTAAGTTCTATAAATTTTTAAAATAATTTTAATATCATTTTGAGAATATCCTAATATTTCTATTCCATGTACTAATTTGGTATTGATATATGGCTTCAAGCTAGCAGCAACACGAACAGAACAAAGAAGAACTTCGAACAGAGAAGAAACAAGTTTACACCAGCCTCTTCACTTATTCAAACAACACATAATAAGTAGAGGCCAATATAAAACAGCTTATTGACAACTGCAAGCCGTATTTGAAAAGCATTTGAAGACAGGAAGCATACAAAACCATTTTATGCTTTGACACAAATGAAAATTCCAGACCTAGCAATCTCCAATGCGGAGTAATTTTCATTAATTTTGCTTCTGTTAAAACTTCAATGGCAGAAGAAAATTAATTTATAAAGCAATGGAAACAGAAATGACCCTCGTATGTATATAGGAACAGCTACTTAATAGGTCAATGAGCCTTACGGTCGTAATAACTAATACAGTCCAAGAAAATCAATAATGTTATATTCCTTAAATTTAAAAGTTGTTGTTGTCTTTTTTTTGTTTTTTTGGGTTCTTTTACCGTTCTGTTGATAGTGTTTTCGCCTTTTGTTCTCTCTAATGCTGGGAATTATCTCCTGACCTAGTTATTACGTATAATTCTCTACATGCACGATTAATTAAACAATATCTCACAATATAGATCTATCTCACGATTAATTAATTAATTAATTAATCCTGCATGTAGAGAATCATATATAACCAAACAATAACTCACAAAGAACAAAACTATATAAAATTTCCATTCATTAATTTAATTGAAACAAAACATGATTCTATTACATCTCCAATACCAACGGGAAAGACCAAAATTAAGACGTACATCAAGAAAATTGTGAGGAATTTCCTCCCATTTTTATTTTCTTCAAACAGTAATCAATAACAAAATCTCCAAAAGCAAAGAAATCAGCCTTCCTTGTACTCCACGAACAAACAATGATTGCTAACACTCAGACAATTATAACAAGAATGCAAACACGTGCACCATGGATGGCACAAAGTAGAGTCACCGATGGATGAGCTTAATTAATTATATATTAAGCGCACTTGAATTCGTTGGTACTGGGGACGTCGCAGTGATTCAAGAGCAATGACAAGTCGATAGGAACGTCTAGTTTGATAAGATTCAAGACATTAACGTGAAGAGAAGTGCAAAGGCATACAGCAGCGTTGAGTTTGACCAAATTACCAATGAGACTGCAGCACTCGTTTTGCGGAGCAGGAAGTTTAAGGACAATGGCACCCAATACATCTACACACACCTTCAACTTAAGAGCATCGCGAGGACAATTACCAGGCACTGTTCCAGGCACTGTCCTTGGACAACGAATAACAGGAGGTTGAGGGAGAGTAAAAGGCCTGCTGATGACTTTGAAGCCATTTCTCAAAGAATTCAATTTATTGACACTAAAGACTTTGTGAATGTGAGTGTGAGTGATGAAAATTGTGAAGCGGTTTGAGGGTATTTATAGCTGAAGTAGGATCTTTCTGGCTTTTAAATTTTTTGCTAAACAAAAGCTGATTTCATATTACATACTCGATTACCTCGCACTTGCCAGTGCAACAATCTGTCAATTATTTATTTTTTAATTCTGAATTAGCTGTTAAATATTAAGCTGTCTAACAAAAGAATTAGAAATTGGTTATTTATACAAGGCCGAATATATATATATATAATCGTAGCATAGTCAAAAGGGTGAATCCCCAGTCAGATTATTGTATCTGCGCGCGCATTCAACGAGTTTATCTTTTAAATAAATAATAAAGTTTCTAATTTGATCTGATTACCATATTGACTATTGGGAGCGCATAAAACAAGTGGTATATAAAATAGAGGGAAACCAAAAAAAAGATGAATTATTTCGATTCCCCCCCCCCCCCCCCACAAAGAAAAAATTATTCTATCGTTTTTCTGATAAAAGTTTTCTACAAATCTCGTATCTGTTTCAAATATTAGTGTTTATAGTGACATAATGAATAATTTAGAAAGGGATAAAATTTCTCATTTATTTTCTATATTTTCAACCAATTATCCCATTAGTCCTTATACTTTTTAAAATTATTCAAAAGGTCCATGTATTTACTTCTATGGATGGTCAATTTAATTTTTAAGGGCAAAATAATGCTTATGCACGATATAACTTAATATTCTAACAAGTGAAAGATGTTGCAATTGAAAAATAAAGCATAATGAGATTGATTTTAGGAAAAAAAAATTACATTAGGGATCTCTAGGTGACTATTACAAATATATGCAATAACTGGATAATTAACTCAAACTATAAAGACAAAGGTTTTTTTTTTATATCTATACTCTTAATTTGGCCCAATTTAAGATGTTTTAATATTTTGACTTGTTTGTCTTTGTATTTGAAAACTTATTATAAGACATTTTTATTTGAATAAAAAAAATAAAATTTCTTGACTTTTATCTAAATGAAAAATCAATTTTTTTCCTCACAAATACCCTCATTAAATATATTTATTTTTTACCTAACTACTAAATATCATATTTATTGATAGCTAACAACTTTTAATGTATAAATATTATGTTAAATTGTAAAAAGATGTTACCAAAATTATTTTTCATAAATTCTATATCAAATATCTACCTTATAAATATTTATAACATATAAATATTATTGTACTAGAAAATATTGTAAACATGTACCTATTTAAATTTCAAGTGTATATAACACTTTTAAGGTCGTAAGTGTAAAAATATTATATTTAAGATGTTTTGAGATTGTAAAAATAAACAATTTATCACTAGCACTCAAATGTTCAAAAATAAAAAATATACATATTATTCTGACATATATATCTATATTCATTTAGATCTCGAATAAAAAAAAAAAAGCTACCTAAATATAATTAGCATGAGTATTGATATTCATCTAAAATAGTTTTTCAAACTGGCAATAGAATATCTATTAAAACCATATGGTCTTAAAGTTATTTGAAAAAATAATAACAATAACGTGTTAACCTATATGATTTTAATGTTAAATGAAAATTGATGGAAAAAAAATATGTGAACTCCACATAGTTTTATGGTTATTCGCATGGCAATCCTATAATCATTGTGGATAAATATTATCTTTTAATTAGTATATACAGTTAGAGAGAGAGAGAGAGAATAAATAAATAAATAAACAACAGCTTAATCTTTTCGTACGGGCAATATTTGAATTTGATTGTGGTAAGACTTTTACAGTATCGATAATATGATTGTTCTAGACCCTTGAATTTTATGTCATGCGTGAAGTTCTATGATGTTCAAGTCATGTAATGCGTGCTTTGCGTGCGTGTCCTACATAGACCTTTAGATCAAACCTTTTACAAACTTAATACTGCAGTGGTTGACATTCTCGTGAACTTTCTGTTAAGAATTTTGTTTTATATATTAATGGAGCATCAATGTTATTAATCTCAAATTTTATTTCTTATGATGATCAGCAGGAAACAAATGGGAACAAGGCATGCTTATAGCCGAAGGTGAGGACCGTCCTATTCCTCCCATTATGATTTTTTTCGAACAGTAATTAATATACAATAAACCTCCAAAGAGCAAAGAAATCAACGCTCCTTGTACTTCACGAACAAACAATCGCAAATGTCAGACAATTATTGCAAGAATGCGTTAAAATACCTAGCCTTATAGCATGGAAGGGAGGAAGGGACAGAGTACAGTCACCGATGGATGAACTTAATTAATTATATATTAAGCGCACTTGAATTCATTAGTACTGGACACATTCAAGAGCAATGACAAGTCAATAGGAACGTCTAGTTTGATGAGATTCAAGACATTCACGTGAAGAGAAGTGCAAAGACAAGCAACAGCGTTGAGTCTGACCAAATTGCCATGGGACTGCAGCACTCGTTTTGGGAGCAGTGCATACCTTCAACTTAAGGGCATCTGGAGGACAGTTACCAGGCACTGTCCTTGTGGCTTCTGATGGCAGAATAGAGCGAAGAAAAGGATGTTAAAGGAGAGTAAATGGCTGCTGATTTTGAAGCCATTTCTCAAACACAAAACACAACCTAATAATTAAGAATTTCAAGCTGCACCTTAGGCCTGTCCAATAATTAAATGTCACAGGAGAGAATGTAATGTGACAGCAAGTGATGAAAATGGAAAAGTGGCCATAGGGTATTTTTAGGCGAAGGTTCCATCTGTTACTTTAGAGTTATAATATAAATTTTCTTAAATAATAAGGAGCGCCGATTATATTGATCTGCAATCGAAACGCACATGCCCGCACACGACGTACGCAACCCTGTTTCTTAGTTTATTGCTGATTAGCTGTTAAGTTATCTAACAAAAGATTACAAAATGGTTACCTACTGATTTCATATTCAGGCCATTATTCTTGCGGAACTCCACCTTTCGATAATCATATGGAAGCCAAAGTGTGAATAGCCAGTATGTCCAATTGGATTATTCAATTAGTGCGTGCTTAAAATGAGTTTATGTTTGTAATAAATATTTTTATTTTCTAATGCTGGAGATTACTTTCAATATTTGTAATTAAAAAGAGTAATGATATCGCCACAAATTTTTAAATAATTTTTTTGTACAAATTAATGTGATATAATTTAATTAATTTAGATTAAATATCCTTAGTCCACGTAATTTATTTTAATTATTTTTTATTTTTATTCAACTAATAAGTTAGTACAGCATCAATCTATATAAAATAAACTTGTACAATAATTTATAACTGTATCATCACTCAATTAAAAAAGATTAATTACTTTTAGGCGACACATATTTTGATAAATTTTAAAAAGTTATATATTTTTAAAAAATACTCGAGCAGGTGATATTATGTTAATTTTACGATCAACTTTAATGGAAATAGTAAATTAGTTATAAATTGACATTCTGCACCTACAATTAATTATAAAATGACATTCTTAACCCTATAATTAGTTACAAAATGACATTTCTATCCCTATAATTGGTAATAAAATGATATTTTTATCCTTTCTCACTTATTTTTAATTTTTTAAATGGAAAGATATATAAAAAAAATTAAATCTAAGTCTAATCAACAGGTTTTTCTAGTTAAATAAGCTTTTTTTAGTTAAATCAAATAATTTTTCTCTTTTTTATAAAAATTCTTATTGAATCATATGATTTGCGAATATAAAGAAGCATATCTCTTATGAATTGTAATGTATTATATAAATCTAATATTTTTATTTCTTTGGCTTTATTTTTAAAAAAAATCTATTTTTTTCCATTTTACCCTTAGCTGGTTAAGTTAATGGAATATCATCAAATTGAGAATTTTTAAAATGAGTCACATTTTATGAATTTGTCAAAACATGTGTTATATGGGGTAATTAACCCATTAAAAAATAAGGAAAATCTTAGATTATTAGAGAATTTCCTAAACGAAAAAAGAGAGAATATTCTATACGAGTTCCCACCCCACACACATGCTGCGGCTGAAGAAATTAATCTTTCGGCGGGGACATATTTTCCGATGACCTATGGAATTTTTGTTTCTTCTTTAAGATTTTGGTACTGAAAATTAAGTATGTGCTATTACTTCTTTTCTTTTTCTTTTTTTTTTAATTGCTGCAATGTACGAACATTATAATGTGGTGTCTACTCGAAATCTGAATTGATAATTATAATATATTCAAGAGGGTTACTTAGAGCATAGTTAAGAAATTAATATACTAGGGGCGAGATAGCTACTCCTACCCAAAATAATGGGGAGAAAGTTAATTGTTAAGTCCTCCTCCATTGGTAAATCAAACTAATATCCTCAATAATCATAGAGTTGCTATTAGATACATTAAATTAAAATCAATTATTATTTTTACTTGAAAAGGAAAATACCTCATATGAGTTGAGATTAATTATTGGACTAATAATCTAAGTCATGGGCAACCATTAACTCTTTAGTTAACTTTTAATAATATGAGTTAGTTTTGTGGTTTCTATATGGTATCTGAACTAAAATCCGTAAGACTCACGCCAAGAAATAAGGTACAAGCAAAACAACTTGCTTGCACATGACATAGGATGATAGGAATACTTAAAGAGTAATAATATAGTTACAAACTCTTATACAAATTTTTTTATACAAATTATTATGACACAATTTAATTAGTTGGATTAGATATCTTTTAGTTCACATAATTTATTTTAATTATTTTATATTTTCATTTAATTAATGAGTGAATTCCATATTAATTTGTACAAAATAAATTTGTGTAAGAGTTTGTAACTCTATCATTACACATACTTAAATAAACTAAGAATAATTACTGAGTTAACAAGTAATAATATAAGGTTGAGACAATTCTCATCTCGAGTTTAGATCATAGATTTTTATATGATTCAAGAACTTGCGGATGAGACCTGTTCACACTGTGTGGTAAGTACAAGTATCATCTCATCCGGCGTTCAGCCAGTAAACGATGAATGCTTTCGATTTTTAAAAACACGAAAAAAAGAAATTGTTGCAAGTTATAGGATTTAGTATGATGAACTCTACATTGTATCCACTTTGATGTGTACAGCGCCAAATAATAATAATAATAATAATGCTTTATTATTGTTTAAATTAATAATAATAATAATAATAATAATAGCATAATAATAATGCTCTTTATTAATTGTTTAAAACAAATATTTCATAATTCTGATGATCTCAGAAAAAACGATTTTATATATATATATATAAATAATTAATAAAAGGATGGAATTATTTATATTCTAAAAATTATTTTAAACATTTTATCATTTTTTATATATATTACACTCAAAATATATTAAAATGTTGATTTACTTTTTATATAATAATTTTGCCCCAAACAAATTTTTTGGCCAAAACAATCATTGGTTGAGTGAGCTATATGAACGTGGTTTAAAGCAAAAGAATTGTTGGCTGAATAATAGTTGTATTATATGAATATTCAAGATAATTATATTATATTGGCTCATAATAAACAATTAATAAATGGTATTTTTTAATATAATTTAATTTATATAAAAAAAAAACAAAAGAAAAATTATTTTAAACAAAATTTTATCATTTTTAATTTTGTTTGATTTATGTATAAATACAATATATTGGAACTAGACAAAATATATTAAAATGTGAGATATTTAATTGAAATGACCCTCATTTAATAATTAATGTGAGATATTTAATTGTTGTGGCGGAGGAAACACATTGAGAAGATATCTTGCGACGAAACACATTTCATTTTACTTTGCTAATTAACCTTCTTTTTTCGATGCTCTGAAAGTCATAACCAATAAAACCAAGTTCAAAAATGCCAAACCGATAAGCAATATCTGTCGAATCTAACGGAGCCAGATAGAATATATAAACGCATATGGATGTGACCCTTCTCTAGAAGCAACCTGAATAATAGACATTTCGATTTTCCAAACAATCGTGACGGTTTTCGCTAACAATTAATGGAGATAGGTGAGGAGTCCGAATTGGAAACACAGGGGCCAAAAGTTAAAGGAGTAAACATATTTGGGGACAAAATCTGAAAAAAAAGTACATCGGTATTAAGAGTGAAATGTCAAATTTGTTAATGTTAAGAGGCGTCAAATTTTTAAAACAATTGTATACTGATATTTAAAGTCATAATCAAAACCATATATGAATTAAATTTTGTTTTCTTACGTACCTCTCAGACATGCATGAAGTTATACAGTCCTGGTTCAAACGGAAAAATTGCTTAACATCCAGCATAATGCAGCTAATTACTTACAAAGTTTATATATTGAAACAATACAGCGCAGCCCGATTAGTTGACCTTTTGTAGTGAAAAAATGAGGTGAAAAGTTTAATTATAATGATTAGTTGAAAAAAGAAAAGCAATTTTGTTCCATTCTGATTTCCACGAAGGCAAAGACAGAAGATAAGAAAGAGGCGTGTATCCTTCCATTTCCATACATAATAAGAAATGAATAGCTACGCAAATTAAAAAGCAATTATTAGAAGCAGTTACTTATAAAGTGTGGCGATTGAAATCTTTATAACTAATTAATGTACGTATGGTATGTGTAATTAAATTTAATATAATTATTATTCGTATAATAATTTTTTAAAATAAATACATACATATCATACCATAATTTAATTATTATATTACCGATATGATATCTCTAATATATTTTAGATTTTATCGCTGTGGGGAGACAGCAGGGGTACCAATGCTTAGGTTCAAGAGCACTAATGCATCAGCACACACCCCCAACTTGAGAAAATGATCAGGCTGGCAATCGGCTGCTGCCGAGGGGATAGAGGTCAGTAAACTGAATAACGGGATGTTGACGGAGATAAAAAAATATTGGCTATTGATGCCGAACCCCTTGAAGCCATACCTCCAATAAAGAATACAATCTAAACTTTTCATGTTAATATTATGCACGTTACTGATGAGTGAAGGGAACGGCGACGCGTACGTATTTGGGGTTTAATACATAGGATAGGAGGGATATTTGGCCATAAAACATAACAAGGACCACACATTTAGAGTGGAATTAATACAACGCACCTATATATATACATATATAATTATCAAATTTTCACGTATTGTTGATTACTTATAAGTTGTCTTGCTAATAGACGATTGAAGGAAATGTTCTTAATGGTCTTCATATATATGTATATCTATCGACATAGGTCAGTGGCATGGTGCTTTCAAGTGACAAACGCAATTGCTTGAGTTGACCTTAGAGGCATCAAAGGAATGCTATAAGTAATAAAATTTGTTACAATTTGTGTCTCTCGAAAATTTGTTATAATGTGTGTCTATAGAAAAGTTCAAGCTCAAAGTTTATAATACTGACACTGTGAAGAGAGAGAGACAATTTCATTTGAAGAATATTTTAGAACACCTTTTGTTTTTTAAAACACCTTCTGTTTATATAGCTCTTCAAATGTAGTGACTCTTCAAATGACAAATAAATGTTCATTTGAAGAGCCTCTTCATGATATTTAACAATTGCTTGACCACATGATTTGTTTTATTTACCGTTCCAATTTTAAGCATAATTTCACATTCCAACTTCTAAATTTTCTACAATGATTTTACATTTTTCTATTTTTAAAAAACCTTCAAAATTAACTTAAAAGACAACAAGTTTTGTCATGACTTTGTTCATTTATCATATTTATCATATTACCCATGTATGTTTGGCCCATGATCTCATCTCTTACCCTTATTATTCATTTTCATTTAGAAATTATCCAACATTTATACTTTTTATTTTTTTTAACTTTTTATAATTCTACAGATATATTGATGATGAACAGTTATAACTTAAAATCTACAATAATAAAATATTTAATAAATATTAATTATCGTATATTAGAAGCTAAGTTGATTTCATTTTTTTAATTGTATAATAAAAAATCTATTATATATTCACTAATTTTATTAAAATTATTATTTAAAAATTATATTTACTATATAATATTAATTTTTATTTCATAATTATAACTTTTTCCATAACAATTATAACTTAAAAGTTACAATCCTTCAATCCCAAACAAGACCTTAGTCAACTACTGGGTAACTATGCCAAGTATCATCTAACATAGATGCTTGAATTGCAGGTTTTATGAGTAAACAGAAGGGGTAAATACCTTGAATTCCAGTGAACCACAAATTAACGGTGGTACTAACAGAATGCGGTGATAAATAAGAAATGTAAAATTAAACAAAGGACTGCACTTAATCATGAAAAATCATCTTCAAAGGAAGGTGTTAATTTCAGCAATGGGAAACAGCCATCTTCCATTATTTCTTACTGCACTGAGTTTCAAAACGCAAACAGGTGAGCACACAAGACAATAGACATATGAATACTCACACCCAAATCTGCCTATGGTTCTCCTCCAAGCTCCACCCGCAAGTTGTCATAGGGATAAACTTTTGGTGTCTGGTCAACAAAATAAGGAAAACCACATCAATATCAGAAGATAAAATGATCTAAACCAGTAAACAACCACAGTATCCCCCAAAACGAGTTGAGCTATTGACCAATTAATTCTCACAGGTAACACGCAACATATTAGGCAATTGTAACCCAAAATGATAAAAGACTCAGTTCCAATGCAATTTCTTCCATATAATCCACTTTTCAGAAACATTAAGAGAAGACAGAGAAAGAAAGCAATAACCCATGAACAGTAAGAGAAATAAACCCTTTTAACATACAAAAGGGAACAAATAATCCCTACAATCGTAACATTACCTTCGAATACTAAGTATATGATTATCACTTAAAATGAAAATAGCAATTTCTACTGTATGGAGATTGATAATGAATATTTGTTCTAGAAATTACTAATTAGAATGGCAAGCTAGTTATGTCAAATCTGAAATGCTTAACCCATGACTAAACATATTCAATGGTCTCAAGGCCCTCGGTAGACCACTGGCCTGCAGAAAAGGCTAATTCAATTATTTATTTACACTTAAGTTGATGCTCTAATGCCCTCTCCACGCTCTCATGTAATAATTTTGCGTATGTTAAGTCTAACTGAATACTTATGTTCACATACTTTGAAGGTTCTAGCTCAAACACCAACATAAAGAACAAACTAAAATATAAATAAAAGCATGTCCTAAAGGCTAAAGCCCTGTTGCAGTTTCTAGTTGCAGCAACTGAAACTCTAGGTAATTTTGCCTTTGAGAGCTCTACTCACAGATAGGATTCCTAGTCTCTCTGACACAAGATATTTTCCTTCTGAATTCAATACTAGCAATCAATAAAAAATAAGCAGATGGCTATCCTGAGAGAAGCAGAAGTAAAATATAGAAGTATTATCATTCAGTGGCCAGAAAAGAGCATGTGAAAAGAGCAGCACTACGTCCCTCATATATCAGTTAAACAAGTTCCAAAAACTATACTAGCATGAAATCCGTTAAAGCTAGAATGTCAAACAATAATCTGATACAGGAAACAAAGCATGATTTGGGGTGTCAAATTGAGTAGTGTGTAAGAGGCGAAAATTTACAAGAGACATTGTAGCCGTGAACTGATACTTTGTTTGTTTCGTCAGCCTAACAGCTTTTATGCAAGGTTGTATGGAATTCTTTGAAAAATTTTTAAGGTTGCAAAACGTATGTGGCAAGTACTTCATATCAAACTTCTCGGAATCATAATAATGTTACATAACAGGCTCCAATTCCTAGCTCAACGTAGAAAGACTCTTTAAAAGTCCTTTGTTTCAAGAATTAAGCATGCATTCTACTTCTTTGTAATATGCATGGTGTTCAGATGGTCAGCAAAGGAGTCTATAATTTGTTACAGCACCACGGTTTCAATCATAACTTCAGCATCTTTTTTTTCTTTTTTCTTTTTTTTTTTTGGGGGCCGGGGGGGAACAAAAATTTAGTCACATTCACTATCAACGTCACTCTATTGGCTTCAAGCAAGGAAAAAATGAAATCAGCTCCTTTGGTAATAAGTCAAATGTTATCACTTCCTATTGTACAATGAACCCATCACGCTAAATGCAATGTTAGACCTCACAATTCCATTAGCAAGCAAGAGTAAACCATTTACTCTTCCAACTCAGATTCAATAATGAGAATTTCTGATCATATTTTCCCCGCCAGGTTGCCCATCCTGTCATGCTAAGCATTAAAATTGGTCTATTAGCCAAAATAATAAAAAATTAACCCCAGTACAATATTTACTATAAAGTGCAAAAAGAGGAATGATTTCTACTGCATGTTCTATTCTCAAACTGATAGAATATGGTCGTTCTAGCATAATTTTCACCAATGTCTACTGACAGACATCAGAACTTGAACTTGAGTAACACAAAATTAGAGACTGAGACTTACAAACGGAATCTTTGAGGCCTTATCATTCCACACAGCCAAAGCACCCAATGACGCGAAAAACCCTAATCCTCCAAGTAACCAACCCAACGCTTCATACTATCATCCAAAATTGCAGACAAAGTAAGAATAATAAAATAATAATTTTAAGTTCCAGAGGGGCGGGGTGGGGGGGAAGGGGACTGGAGAGTAATTTCACCTTGCCGACGGTATCAGCGATGCGATCGATGCAGGGCTCTGGAAATGCAGTCCCGTTGTCCCAAACCAGCTCGTCGTTAACCGGAAGCTGAAAAAAAACAATAATAAAAAAAAAAGAAGTGATGTTTTAATTAAGCACGCAAAAGCGAAAGAGTGTAGGTATTATTGCACATACGGGTTTATTGGGGACGATGTGCTTGCCGACAGGGAGGCCCATGCCGGAGCGGAGTCGAAGAGATGAAGCGACTGACCGCCCAACGACGCCGTTTCCTCCCATGATCTGCGACGCCACGTTCCTCAATCGTCCTGCCATTTTTTCTTTTTCCTCCTCCGACTGATTTTACCAAAATTACCACTCAATCTACGCACTGCGCTATCTGTCGACTGTTCTTTCTTCTTGAAACTAAACCAACTCTGATTTCAGGGAACGCGGCAGCGGATTACGGTGCTACGACGCCGTCTCAGTGAAACGCTGTCGTATCAATCTTGACGTCTGTTTGTCCGATTAGAGCCCAGATGCTCCTTTCATGTCCGGATTTTTAATTTTTCTGGGCCCTTAACTTGGGGATCATTGGATCGTTTTTTGGATGGGCTGGGCTACAACTGACGAATCCGACTACAAAAACGACTTTCGTCTACTTTGGGCGACTGTCTCCTACTCTCTCAGACTCTCACCCCTTCGAAATCTTTTTTATTTATTTATTACTTTATTTTTATTTTCAAATAAAAATTACACAAAAGTGAAAACAACGCAATTGACTTTTAGGTAGGTGAAACCGATACCGTGAGTATAATTACAATGTCTAGTGGTTGTTTAGTAATCACTTGTTTGTTTTTGGCCTCGCTCCCTCACTTCATTTTGCTTGCACTTGCGGTTTTAAATGATTTCAGCAGTTTCGTTGCCTTCATTATGGAATTTTAAAGATTGGTTATATCTTCCCCCCAACAAATAAAATATAACAAACAAGGGCAGTGATATGACGGTAGCCTCAAAATGAAATAAAAATTGGTGGACACCAAACGTTCGTCGACCATCGATGAGTCAATAGCCAATATCGATTTCGAAGCAGACAAAATGCTGAACCAAGAACCAACATACTCTTACGAGTTGAATCAGTTTTAATGATTAGTCGACCAAATGAGTACCACATGATTTCATTTCTTTGCGGATATATGAAGCTGAGAGATGTCTGTGGACGTGCCCGGAATTGTTGGTGGCTTAGCTTTGATTAAATGATAACCTCAAACCAATCATTGCATTCAAAGTTCAACGAAACTAAGCGTATGCTTTAAACATGCTTATTAATCAAATTGTTGCATTATCCATACACAACCATCGCCCATGTGCTGATTGTCGTTCAACAAATTGCACTAGTAAATTAATAATTATATATTTTTACTCCATTTCTGGTCAGTAAGGCCATTGTCGTTGACGATGAATGGACAATGGGGAGGGACCAATTAATCACTACTCACCAGTTACCTTCAGGCACGAGATTTCCAAGTTTATCTCCTTAGCGGCAAAGAGAACAGGCCATAGCTTCACGTGACTCCGATTGAAAACGTTTAACTACATTCAGAACTGTCATCTTCCGAAATCTGGGTCTGTGTTGACTGTCATATATTTGCCAATCACATGCATGATTCAAACACATTAACCTTCTCTTTTATCTCCGCTAATTTGGAAGATACTAGCAGAGTAATCTGTGATGACTAATGAGGATATAACCAAGGAATTAATTTCCAGAAATATACGGCAGCACATGGAAGTAAATAGCAAGAGCACGAGGTGTCTTCTCATCTGCCTGGCGAGGGGGGTAGTTTCAAAGCTGCATTAATGCAAGGTAAATGACGCTATTGATCATCGTGTATATGTGAACTAAATAAAATCGTCGGCATTTATTACTTATTAGGATGATGGAGAGAAAATATATTTTGCATTTATGTCACTTCAATTCTTTGTCCGCGAAATCGCATTCATGATTCCACGGCTCGAAGTTGGGCGTGTTATTGATTGACCTTTGACCCATTCGCTCTCTGCAGACATAATACAACGAGGCATACATAATTCATGTACATAATTTCAAACAAGGTCAAAAAGACAGAAAGTTAAAAATTTGAAATATATATATATATATTGTCGGGGCTGTTCAACGGGAGCACGCGACGCCCGGGTATAAATTAACGCAGTTCCCGGAGCTCCAATAGATTCTGCAGGCGTGAGGGCAAAGGCTGGCGCCCTCAAGTCCCCACTCACCTTGGGCTCTCCTTTTTATTAATGCCACCCCGGATGCTTAATTAATGTACGCAGCTCATAATCATCATGTAGACACATATTAAGAGCTAATTAGTTTAATTTAATTCAAATTCTTGATCTTATGCGGAAATGGAATGGGTTTTGTCTAAATGTCAATCATTCAATAGGGAAAAAAAAAGGTCAGAAAAAAAAAGGAAAGAAAAAACTTTTGGACCATTTAAGTTTACCATAAAATTATTGTTAAGCTTTACACATCTCAATGTTGTCGCCTCCTATTGTAACCACAAGCTGTTATCCCAATGCGAGCTGCACCAAACTGTGTGTTTGGATACAGCGACTTGCTACCTGTTACCTATAGCATCGTAGTAGTGGGGGTAGATAAAAACAAATTTGGTAAAAGATACAAGGATCAAAACTTTGTCGTTTTAGTAAAGTTCAAAATTTCTGTGCTTCCTTTTTTCTTAAAAGAAAAATAATAACAATAAAAAAGGAAAAAGAAAAGGGAAGATGGCATCATGGGTGCCAGTTTCCATTGTCTTTCTATTCTTCTATTCCCCCCAGAGCCAGTTCCTGTTCAAACTCCCACGAAAGATTCCACCGCATGCCGTGCTTCCTCTCTTCGTATCTTTAGTTTCTTATTCCATACAAAATTATAGTGGGAATTTCGTTACACATTTTAAAACTCAGTTGCAATGACAGAACTGCCCTGGCTTTTTGAATCTGCCAATTGGCATAATGCATCATGGCATGAAGTGCTAAAATATACCATTGGAAGAATTCTTAGATTATAAAATAAGATGGTGCAGGGTTTTAGAACAAGGCGTTCATGGCTTCTCATTTATTTACAGTGGCTCAATTATGTGCTTTTCTTTTCCTTTTCCGAGTGGGGGCTCGGTGTTGGAGTGAACTTTATTGATATATTAAAAAATAAATAAATAAAACTACACTTTATTAAATAAGACATAATGAGTCAAATCCTTTAAATAGTTATTCTATACATATCTGATATTGTTTTAATGATATATTTATTTATGAAATAATGAAAGTGGACAAAAATTTAATAATTGGTGTGGATACGATAAAATTAATTAATATAAAAAGTTTTTATATTATTTTCAATAGAAGTAATTTTCCAATTAAATAAGGAAATTTTCCGAGATAGCGGGGCCATCCTTGTGCTTCGCCCTTGCTTGTGATAGTATAAAGAAAAACAAGGAAATGGAAAATTGAAATTTAATTCTCACCAATACCACTGTATAAATAGTTAATGTTACTTCGATTTGAAGGAGCAACAATACGCAATCCTGAAGCATTGAAACTTCGATGGCAGAATAAGCCATAAATAGACAGTGACTGGTCTATACCTATGTTGAACTAGCCGACTCACGTCACAAAGTATTAAACAGGGGCATTAGTACTAGAAAGAATATTGATAGAACTACAAATTTTATATAAAGTTATTCTGGAGATTATTATCTTATATTATTATATAAGATATGATTCTTTCATAATTATTAGATAAAAATTTAACATTGATCGAAATATAAGAATAAATTATATTTTTTCATAATTATTAGATTTTTATTTAATAATTATG
Organism: Aegle marmelos; assembly: GCA_030449875.1. Taxonomy (NCBI): domain Eukaryota; kingdom Viridiplantae; phylum Streptophyta; class Magnoliopsida; order Sapindales; family Rutaceae; genus Aegle; species Aegle marmelos. Next base: position 5,870,464 of record JASUUL010000093.1, read on the forward strand.
GAATAATTATACATGTTACATAATCAAGTAACATAATTAAAGTTAGTTATTTTTATATAAATTAATATTTTATAATTACATCAATAAAAATAAATCGTATAAGAGAAGAGAAGTTTTTATCTATTCAATCAAGTGGTGTCACATAAAATTGTATAAAATAGATTTATATGAAATTTATAGCTCTATTATTATTATTATTATTATTATTATTATTATTTGTACAATACTTTGCACAAGGACATAATATTATTTATTTATTTTTTTAATATCACATTATAACTTAGGTTGCATTTATTTTTTTATCTAAAATTTAAATAGGTATAAATTTAGCTAAAATTTAAATAGGTTTAAATAAAAATATTTGAATGACATGTTTGGTTTTCTTTTCTCAACATCTGAACAAAAATGCTTGAAAACTAATAATTTGACATAAATATTTTTTTAAATTGTGAATATACATGTTCTTTATAATTTATAATTTCACAAATTGATTAGTTTGGTAGCATTAAAAAAAATATTATCACTATTAATTTTAATTTAATTTTGTAATAAAAATATAATTGTAATATCAACTTTGATTATAAAGTCAACATTGTTGTTTTAGTTTTGATTCATCACAATGGATATAATTTAATTATTTAATATTTCAATTTAGTTAATGTTATCATGTGAATAAAAATTTAAAACAATAGAACTTACAGTAATATAAAAATATTAGATTTATACATAATATTAGAAATACATAAATTGTTAAGGTTATTATTGAGATTTTAAATTAAAATTTTCTATTTAGATTTCAGACTTTAGATAAAAGTAGACTTTTTTACTTTTTCTATTCAAATAAAATTGTTTGACAATAAGTGATAAGTTAAACGAATAAACAACTTAAAATAAATATATGTTTGAAAAAAAATTAAATATAAACTTAAGACTAAAAAATATATAGCACCTTAGTCAAATTTACAACATGAGTCTACAAGACCTTTCTAAATCAATTCAATGATGGAGCTATCTGAACATTCAGATTTAAAATCAATTTATTGACGAGATTGTATGAATAGTCAGGTCTAAAACAGATTATATTTAGCTATAAATACATAGGAATAATAATAATAATAATAATAATAATAATAATAAACTTAGAGAATAGGCGGCAACACCGCTCAACCGGAATGGTTTGCCAATTATGGGTATTAAATGTTTTGAAACTGCAAAATCAGAGCTTAAAAAAGCGTGCCTTTTGAAAAATCAAAATCAAAGAAACAAATAGAATAGAGAAAAGAAAAGCCTAATGTAATCAAAAGAAATCATAGCTAAAAATGAATGACTAATACAAAATGGTTAGACCCAACGGCACTCAATCCCAACAGCCGAACGCCAACGGATGACATTTTGCTTTCTTCATAAACGCAGATTTGCTTCCAAAATCACAAAGTCGTTTTCTTCTCCAAATAGAGATTTCCACGTGGAATAACCCCGGAGGACAATACCGTCATTTCCACCCACCCCACATTAAGACAAAGAAACAAGCCATTTAACAACATCGCGCCATGCTCCTTCCAACACTGCGACTGAAAAGACCCAAAAAATGAAACCCAGGACCTGAGAGAGCCAGCCAACAGAAAAGCAAACTGAGCGAACAAGATCCGATCATGGCAAGCGGGTGGGTCAAATCCTTGCAGTGCAAATCAAGAGCATTTGACGACGTGTACCATCCCACCGCGAAGAATCTCATGCCCAGTTCGAGTTGCAGGAGTAGTTCCCAGAGCATTAAAGACGTCATCGAAGCGACGAAGAAGAAGCAGCAGCATAAAAATCCCAGGAATGTTAAACAGGCGACGAAACCGGAAGCCGGTTTGAGCCCGACCGTTAGAGCTCGTCACAGTGAACGTAGCACTGCCCGTAGTTCGGACCACGCGATATACCCCGCCCTGACCGAGCTGCCCGAGGGCCACCCCTCACGTAATGTAGTAGAGATTATATTCCACACGAGGTGGGGTCCGAAACCCTTCTCGGGTGGGATCGAGATGATCTTCAAGGTGCAGCACGCGCCCAGGACCGTGGCCCGGTTCGAGGAGTACCGCGAGATGGTGAAGTGCCGGGCCTCGTCGGGTCTGGGTTCGGGCCGGTCGAGTGAGGAGAACGCGAGGTGCGTGGCCGATGGGAATGAGGTTATGAGGTTTTACTGCCTCGGCCCCACAGCTGACAGTGGAGCATGCGGCGGAGGTTACGGCGCGTGGGGGTTTCTAGGCGGGAAAGAATCCGCTATTTGCACGTATTCCGGCAGCAATGGGGCCCATGAGAGCGCAGGCGGTGGTAGGGGAAGGAGGGCAATGTTGGTTTGTCGGGTCATTGCGGGTCGGGTTTCTAAACATATCGGGTATGACTCGGTTAGTCGGGAGAACGGGGAGTTGCTAGTGTTTGATTCACGCGCCGTGCTGCCTTGTTTTCTTATTATCTATAAATTGTAATATTACCAATGAAAATTTTAAAACTGTTTCTCTGCTTCGATTTGGTTCATTTTTTACATGGTTTTTTTTCTTTTAAATTCGGGTTGATATTATTGCATTTATCAACACATTCCCCCCCAACCCCCCCCCCCCCTTATTTTTTTCTATCCTTTGGATTTTATTTTATTTTATTTTATTTTTACTGATAATGTATTGTGATTATAGAAATATGGGTTGATAAAAGCTAATTAACCAATCTACTGTCTGTTATACATATCTTTTACTGTAATATTTGTTAGTGAATGCACCGCATTAACTACTAATTTACCGCTTCTTTCTTTCTTTTATAACCATTATTATTATTATTTCTCCATTTAATACACACATTTTGAGGGCGTTTCAAATATATCCATAAATTGGTACGGTTTTTATTACTTCGACGCAGGTACTGATTTCGTCTAGTTTAATGATCAATTTTTATAAACCGTATGATGATGCCTTAGGCCAAAGACATTGATTGTAAGAGCAACAATATGATGATTCAAAATCGGATCTAATGATTCCAACGCCATAATAATAATAATAATAATAATACAAGCTTTTTTTTTTGCGAAAAATAGGATTCCTGCTAATGGTGTTAATTAGCAGAAAGCAGCACTTCCTCTGAATAATAGTAGCCCAGGAGTTTTTACTAATCTGTATAACTTTGACGGAAGTGTCGATCCATTTTTTATTCGACAGGCATATAGCACGAATCCTAGATTTTTACATCATGGTGATATACGGACCCGAACTCAGTGAAAAAGATTTCCCAACAACTAAATACCTTTTTTTTCTTTTTGGGTCCAAAGATTTTTGTCAAAAGTCGCCATCGAAAGTGTTGAAACCTATCATAGTCGGAGACTATATTTTTACACAAAACAGACCAGCATTTGCGGAGCTTAACACCATCATCGCCGGGTAGAGCCAGACAGAAGCTTAATTCTATTTCTATACATCATTGCTTTTATTTTTGTTTTCTTTTTTTAATCAATTTTACTTTTCTTTAATTTCCAAATACTATCCAATTAAAGCAATTCTATTTCATTTACTTCAACCGCTTCTCTTTGCTGGTAAGATAAAATGTTAGGCTCTTTAAAGTTCGCTGCTTTTGCTTTTAAGTTGGTTTTAACTTTTAATAGCAAGGAAGGAATCACTCAACCGCTGAACCTTTATGGTTTAAAGACAAAGTGGCTAGCAAGTCAGGCAGTTGTAAATTTTATAATTAGGGGATTACTTTACTTGGCAGATAATAAAAGCACATATGTTCCACATTTGATAGATGGCATATGGTCGCTATCTTTGATGCGCCCTTCAAACCTTACATTATACAATTCTGCACTGCAATTTTACACTTACAATTACGAAGTCTTGCGTTACAAATCTTGCATTTCATGCTACAAGTCTTTTAAGTCAAATACACGATAAAATTACAAGAGTAATGTCTTAGGATAAGTTTGACAATATTGTAACTTTTACAATAATCATTGATAGTTGTATTGCTATAACTTAAAAAATATATATATATGATAAAATTATAATACTAATGTTCTAGGACAAGTTTGATAATATTGTAGTTTTAAAAATGATTATTGAAATCAACCAACTAGAAATCAATGCATACTATCATTAAAGATAATCTTTTAACTCATTTGTGTCTAGGTTTAAATAGGCCAAATAATTCATACTAATTGTCAAATTATCCACGAGCCCCAACTTGAGGAGGGGAATGATGTAGTAAAACCCATCACCTTGTACCCTGTAACATGTCAAAAAAGACACCAAGATACCCTCATGGATACTTTCTATATAATATCATGTTAATATCTACAAAATAGGTTTAGGATATTCCTTTTAATTCTCAATTTTTTATTAATTACAGGGTTTCTCAAAAACTCATCGCCCTTTTCAATGCTTATCTAACTTAACCATTAGAGTACCATTGCTAGCCACGACTAGCTAGGATTGATCTTTGCTTAGGCAACTCAAGCCTTTTTTAGTATTAAGGTATTATAATTTTTAAAATACAACTACTATAGAAAAAAAAGTTATAACAATGAAATGAAGGTTGATAGTATTGTTTAGTAAATATTATCATTAACTAATAATTATGAAAGAATTATAAAGATTTTTATACAGTTTTTGTCATATAAATATAGTATCAAATCAACTTAGTTTCTAACATATAGTAGTTACTGCTTACAAAACATTTCAGTGCTAAACTACTAAAAACTAAAAAAAAAAAAAACCACATAACTACTAAACCTTAATATTAAATAGTACCTCTAGGCAACTCCTAAGTGAAATATTAGTTATGCAATCCAAAGAAAGGTGAATTGAGTTTTAAAAAAATTATGGAGTAATTAAAAATTGAATCAATACAAATAATTAATAAACTTAGATAAACAATAAGCAAAATATTATCAACAAACTAAATAAAGAGAGAAGGAAAAGAGAATTGAACAAAGAATTTTTATATGATTTAATAAACTGAACCTACATTCATGCCTTCAAACTCACCGAACTTGAGAATTTCACTAATTAAATATTATACCTTAAGGTTTCAAAAAGTTTATAATTAACTTTTAAAGTATCAATTAACTTTTATAAACTTAGATTATCTCAAACTTCTTATTCCAAGTACTTCTCACATTGTCAATCATTCATTTTAATATTTAAGAATGAAAATTACATAAATTTCTTTCATACACTATATGTTGTTGTACCGATGAGTTGTTGATTGTTGACTTTTTTATTTTATTGCTTATTAATTTTTTTCCCTTAATCCTTAATTTCTTTCCCTTAATCCTTAATTTCTTTCCTCAATTATTATTATTTTTAATTGTGAGTTGGGATTCCTAGATAAAGGTTTAATACTTTAATTTTTGCAGTCGCTGTTAAATTTTTTGTGAGATGCTAGCTGTTAATTTTCACCTCAATTATTGATTGTTAATTTTTATTGTTAGTGCATGTCGGGAAAATTGCAAAAATGATGGTTTTTGCAGCTGTTAGCGGATTTATTTACAAATAAATTAAGTTTTTGTTTTCATTTTCTTTTTTGGCCAACTCCTGACTTTTTATTAAAACAGTTTGTCACACTGTTATTAGCTTAGGCACTGGGGTTGATTTATTGTATCTAATATCTATAGTATATGAATCTCAGAAAGTTTGAATTTTGTCTGTAAACTGAATATTTTTAGTGTTCTAATAAATCCAGATTACTTCATATTTTTTTCATTTAATTCCTTTCAGTGTCAACCTATCCAAGAGTTGAAAATTTCAAGACATCATTTGATCTTAAACAAATGAGTCTTAAGTTTGAGTTGAAAGAACTATATCAAATCATTTTGAGTCGGTTCTGTTCTGAATTTTGGTCTAGACACTGCCGATCCCCCCCTCGAAATTTAGGTCACTTTTCCTTTGTTTCTAATAAAATATGCTAAATTAGGTGCCCATTTAGAAATTAATATTTTTATCTAAAGTGAAATTTCAATTCGTAATGGTCCACCACGCTGCTTCACCGTCATCCCTCATTGTCAAAGTCCTGTTTAATAATATGGTTAGATAGCTGCAGCCATTAAACCCCATATAATGGTTAAAATACCAACATTTAGAAGGGTCATGAGTTGCGATGATGCCAGAAACCGTCAAAATGCATAGTTTGAGAAAAAGAAGCTACACGAATAAACAAATGCAGATTTTTGAGAATGCTAGATACAGGAGCATATTCAAAATGAGATTGATGTCAACACAAAATGCGATCAAGTTCTTAAGCCAAGATGTGCATCTGCAACAGAAAGACAATATTGCTATTTTGAACGGCTGAACACGGACAGGTTACAGAAATTCATCTTTTAGAAGAAGGAAGGAGAAGTGAAAATCATATGGGCATTTTTCAAGAATCAAACCCTCATAGCATAACTTCATTGTTTGTCTTGCTACCGGGTAAAAACAAGTGTCTCAATCATCAAGGTTCATCAAAATTCACTAGTAATGGAAACAGTGGGATCAAATGGGAAACCGTCACTGATTAAAGGTAGCCAATAATTGCCCTCTAATGTACATTTTGTTATGCTGCCCCACTGCAGGATAATAGAAACACGTGCAGGGATCAATGGGACTCCACAAGTACATACAATGGCTTGCCATTCAATCGCTCGCGACCCTGCAGCATCCAAAATAATTAAGTCACTAAAAAAAAACTTATTAAGTAATTACAATAAAGATTCACGACTTGGCACTAAATCTTGGATGCTACAAAACTTGGTTTCATCATTCGAGACGTTTCCAATGGTGCAGAATATTAGAATCAAACTCGAGCTTTTGGATGAAATCAAAAGCTATTTAGCAACTGGGAACCGAACACTCAGAATTACTGCTAATGAGATGGTATCTAAATGTGCCCGTTAAAGATTTATTTAGTTGTTTAACCCGTAAGAAAGATTTATTTAGTTGTTTAACCCACACGAAAGTAGGCTGCTTTACAAAGTATCATTATGCAGATAAAAATTGGAAGTTCCTTGCAGCATATATAATAACTGAAGCAGCAAATCTATGTTGTTCCTTTGTGAATGGGAACAATCCATTTGCCGTTGATAGTTATTGTTGAGGACTAAACTTAGCAACATAACATACCTTTAGATCCGGTAATTCTATTACACAAGCACATTCAACCACCTCAGCTCCAACACGTTCTGCAAATAACATAGTTAAAACAAATTATAGGTGGCTATTTGGCACAAAGATAACAAATAATGTACATAAAGAAATCTTATTAGACAATAAGCTGCTAGTCAATGCTAGATTTGTTAACTTCTACAAGCACACGTAAGCCAGAACTTTAACATTTGCTTTACGTGAGTGATCATTGTGAAAATGCAATGATTTAAATGCTAACATCTTCATATCTCAACCATTGACAATTAATTCAGAATCCTTGAATCTAACTGCAATGTAAAATCTAAAATAAAAATTTCACTTAGTTTCGTCAGGTCAAATGACTGTCTGCCTCTTAACTATGATTTATCAATTGGATGTTAACATTTCAGTTTGTCTGTTTGCTCAGTCTCGAAAAGTATTGGAGATTACAACATACCAAGTAAATTAATGGCTGCGCATAGGGTGCCGCCAGTGGCAATCAGATCATCAACTACCAAAGCACGTTCGGCAGGTTTGACTGCCCCAACATGCATTTCAAGACAATCCCTTCCATATTCCAAAGTGTACTCTTCCGAAATAACTTGGCCTAAACAAAGCAGCACTATCAGTTTGGGATAAATCATAATTTATCAAAAGAGAATATAAGAAGTGAATGTCACAAACACACTGATAATGAAAGCACAAGCAATTTGCTGTCAAAAAGAGGACAATGAGAAAATATTTCAATACTAAAATTTAAGAGTCAATGGAAAGATAATTTATATTGCAATAAGGGTGTACCAAACTACTTTGGAAGAAGAAGCATTAGAGACATGGAACCATTTCAATGGACAAGCCAGAACTATGTGCATGTGACTACAGGTATATTTGTGGTGAATAATCAGCATGCTGCATATGCATGAACAAAACACAAAGAGGATTGTGCAAAAATAAGAAAATAAATCATGGTTAGCTTATCACTACATCAAGGCAGCTGTTATAGCGGTGTGGTCAAGGGATCAGTGGAAGCCAGTCCAAATTAAAATACATAACAGCATTAATGGTTAGGAATACCTATACGATACAACAAGGGCTGGATCAATAAATGAAAGACAATGCCACTTGTAAAAGAACTATATATGGCAAGTATTCCAGAAGACTTGAAATTACCAGGCAACTTCTTTGGTTTTCTCAGAGGAACAAATTTAGCTCCTATGGCTAATGCAATGGAAGGACCAAATATAAATCCCCGGGCCTCTATCCCTGAGTACAAAACAGACATTTACATTTCAGAAGAAAAAGCAAGGAAGTTTCTAACAAGAAAAAAGAAACTAACATTTATAACCAAAATTCAATCATAACAATACCCGTAAAAGTCATCAATATGAAAATAAGACTCTTATACCTCTGCAAGAAAATAATAGAGCCTCCTTACCAATCCAAATTTGACAAATAAACAAGTATTTAATTAAGCAAGATTATACACCAAATAGGGCCACTCACAAAAACTATGATAAATCACGGACCCTGAGTCCTAATAATCGATAATAAACAAAGGAAAATTCTACCAAACACTAAAGATAGATGGCATAACTCAGGAGACTTTCACCTGCCACCAAAATCAATAAAGCAAAATAGTGAAAAGTATGCAAACCAAACAAAGAAATGAGGTCGACTAAGGTAAATCAGCAGACTGCTATGATTATTTTAAGAAGCAAGAGTTGGTTTAGACAGTAGCTGAGGTGCAACATGCTTCTATGCTGCACTCAATAAAACGTGTCATGTAATGACCAAATAAACATTGTAGGCACATGAAATCCATTGTTACCATCAACATCAGAGACAATCCATTGAATGATACTAATTCTCATCTAACAAAGGGAAAAGCCATTTCTTTTCATGTGAGGTGAGTGAACGTGTATAAAGGGTCTCATAAACACAAGAAGACAACATATGTCAACATGAGCACACAGCATTATAGATCTAAAGGATGCACAATAGGACAAACCACATTTATTACAAATCACCACGGAGTTTCTTTTGATTGAAATATGATGAAAATAACCAAGTCCCCTCAATGATGAGATCATTAGATCTATTCAACTTCTCTCAAGATTGTGGGAGAAATAGTAGTATATTTGGAGATATTATAAGGTGAAAGTGCAAGACAGCACATTCTGGTTCATCAAAAGGAAAAAATAATCAATCAAATGAAACACCATGATTTCAAATGCCACTAGACTACATTCTATTTCAAAGACTGTAAAAAACAATAGTTTCTAAAAGGGTCCTCACTTTCAGCATTTTCTTCCACAACTCAAAAAGTTAAATTCATTGGGATGAGTGATCCATAAGAGAAACAGCAACAAAGAAACCCATCAAAGTAAACTAAAACCTCATCATGCAGAACTCCAAGTGACACACAAGCTGAAACTCAACCAAAAACAGATATGAAAAGACCATGATTAAGAGCGTAAAAAACAAAGGCATTATGACAAAGAAAGAGTACTAAAAAAGAACAAACTGAAACTTAATCAACAGTGCAATGTGAAAACCCAAAAACTAAAAATTTACCCAATCAAAACCCAATCATGTTAAGGGTCCACCTTTCAACAAGGTGGACATCCATCACTAACCACCATCCACCCAAATCAGATCTAAAGCACATTCCCACAAAATATGGCAAGAAAGAGAGTTAATATGAACCGCCCAAAGAGAGAAAGAAATGTAACGAAGGGCAATCAACTGTACGTCCCACTAACAAAGAAAGGAACAATTATAGTCAAACATTAAATCACTCTATGAAAATGAAAAACAGTAACTTTAATTTTCATAATCTCACAAAAAAAAGGCATCCAGAAAATGATACCCACCAGAAACTCTAGCAATTGTGTGAGCATTATATTTATATAAATATTTGCTTTCACTGTATATGCACAGAAAGGCCTTCTTTCTTGCGAGAATTAGACCTCAACCACTTTGAAGCAAATCAGAGTGATGAAAAGGTTTCTTTTGAAGCTCTGGATCAAAATCTTCCGACACCTCAAGAAACACACACTAAAAAAGAAAAAAGAAAAAAAAAAACTAGAAGGAAATGAATCAAGTCATAGCTTTTGCGCTCATAGTTTTACCTGCAACAACTGAAATATTCTTCCCTTTGTAGCGCTCAACGAACATATCAATCGTGTCCTTAAATTCTTTGGGTTTCAGTAACAGAGTGGTGATGTCTTGAAACATAATACCTGCCATTTTTTCATTAACAATTCAAATATATAGAAAAAGAGTTATGTAAAAACTAAAATAAAAAACATACATATGCACACAGAAACTCTTTGCTTGGAGAAGGCGAATTTATAGAGTTTTCGAGACTTTGTGAATTCGTATGTAAAAAAAAAAAAGAGAAAAATATGATTTTTAAATAAGTTAAGCATTTGTATAGAATTTGAGAAAGCGGACACTTTTTGTAATTCTAAGATTCCAAAAGAAAAGTATAATATTGACAACCTGTAGTTTCTTTCCACTTCATTTTCTGCATGTCCTTTATTTTCCCATAAATCAAACAAACGAAGCAAAAGAAATATGAAAAAAAAAAACCTGGTTTAGGAAAATTAGGAACAACACGAATCTGATCTTTGATACCGTTGATACGAGCATCCTTGTCTTTGTAAGCCGACATTGACTCTCTCTCTTTATGTCTCTATCTCTAACAACAGCAAGAAAGAAACAGAACAACAAACTTCAAAACACAATCTCTCTCCAACTCTTTTGTGTTTCCCTTCGCAAGAAACACACAACAAAGAACAGAAAAAATAAAGAAACCTCAATGTTTAAAGAGAGAAAGGGCGAGGGATGAAGTGGGAATAGAAGATGGTATTTATTTATTTATAAAGAGCAAGTTTCTTGGTCTGGGGGCCTCACTGTCACTGCACAAGAAAACTAAAAAGAAAAATATTTTCGAGAAGTAAGAAACAGAGGAGGGCTTGCAAAAGGTTAAAAATAATTATAAAAAAATACAAAAAGCGGAATGATAAAAGCCCTATCATCCCTCCATGTAGCTAGTTTATTAGCTTTATCGTTAAGAGTTTATATATATATATATATATAAAAACTGCACCTCAGCCGCATCCATATACATATATCAAGAATGTTGTACAGTTAATTAAGTAGCCGCACGGCTCTCAGAACTGAGATTTCGCGCGCTTATTACTTGCTCCATGCTTCCTTCCTCACATTCTGTACCCTTTATTCCCTCCTTGTCCAAATATTATTATTATTATTTTTTAAACTCAAATGGTAACTAAATTTTCTACCATTTACGTGAGTAAAGTTCTACATTAGAACGAATTAGAGCTCACATGTAATTGTTATAAATTTGGTTCAAATTACAAACAACTACAATAAATAATTGACTCATAACACTTCAGTATTCAAATTTTGGCAAATATAATAAATTCACTGTTTACAATCTTTTTCGTCAGTTGACCTATAGAGGTGATTTGTAAATTAGGCTGTAATGGCATTTTTATATTTGTAATCAGCATCTGGTTGTTATTTTCATTAGAATGCTTTGGTTCTTTGTTTAATTTTTTTGGTTTCCCCAATGCGATGATGTGATGTCACCATTCAGCTGACAGCAGATCGCAAAAGTTGTAAATTGTTAGGCAGCCAGTTAATAATACTGATAACTATCATACCTAATTACCTTCCAAAAACTTAAGACACGTGTACATTATTAATTTGGGGAAAAAATGTTAATTTGTAGCTTGAGGGTGAGAATTGTCAAGTGCGACGTTAGCAGGAATCGGAGCAGTACTCCTCACTATGCAATGTTTTGTAGTTTTGTTGTAGTGTAAAACAACAGCTGCGGGTGGCCTGCCGGCCTCTGCGAGTGTGAATCTTGAAGCAGGCATAAGTTTTCTGAAAAGTTATTTTCGCAGTTATTAGAAGCTTTAAAGATATTTTGACAAGATTGGGACTAGGGTAGCCCAGAGTCAGAGGCCCTACTCAGTCGACATTCATCGACTTTCAACATCTACGTACACCCGATTTGCATCGCCATTGAGAAAACTGCTTTTTTGAACTTTTTGTCCGCAATTGATTTAATTTCTCATTCTGCTGGCATTTATTTTCAAAGGTCATGTCTTGTTAATGCTTTAATTTGATCAACACCGCGACATTTGCCGTCTCCTTTATCAATGTCAGTAGAAAAATGAAGAGACTTTTTTTTTAAAAAAAACTTCAATTTGATTTCTTATCTATTTAAAATGTAATCTTCAATTTATTTCTCAAGAAGGGTAGAGCGCATTTTATTACGCAGTACAGTCTCGTGTCTAGAAGCTATCATTGTCGTTTAGTTATGGATCAAATTTGTATATGATACAATCCTTTAAAATCACGTTTAATTAGTCGGGCCGGAAACTTGGAAGCTGGGGGGCCATTCTTCCGTATTGATATTTTCTCCATTTTAATATTGAAATTTGAAATAAAATGGAATTAGGTCTTGATGATAAACACAGAGGGTTGAAAGCAGACAAAGATGATGAGGAAAGCAACAAAGCTGAACAATTTCTTCTTAGCAGTTTCCGTTTCCTGAAGTCTCCGTCAGTGTTTTTTACGGTAGATTTTCTGAACAGAATCGCTGATAAAAATATATTTGATCTGGCATTTGGTAAAATAACAAAACAGGTAAACTGACAATATGTAGTGGAAAAAAAAAAGAAAAAAAGAAAAGAAAATTGCTTGGATCGTAATAATCTATCTATGGTTGGGTAAGGAATTTGATGAAATATTGGGGGAAAAAAGAAAATATTGAAGTTAAAGTAACGTTCAAAACCAATTTCCGTGGAAAAACACTACTAAACAAGTTTTATGCTTTTGAAACTGTCAGGTTTTATGTACAATCCAATGCAATCGAAAGATAGAAACAAGTCACTTAAGGCTTGTACATGCCATTGGAGTACGGAACAGTGCAACAGAAGTAGAGATCACGAGACAGCAGATGCTATTTTACTTCACAAACCAAACACATGACCCACATCAGACAATTTATCAGTCAAAATCAACAGAGGGAAGAAAGATGTCATGTCCCTTGTATCTTCTAAAATCAACAAAGCGGATACCATCACTTGTTCGCCTCCTGAGCAGTAAACTTTTTAGAAGTACCTCAATCTTTAATATTTATCATTAGGCAATTCTAAATTTTCAAAGAAAGTACCATTTTTACACACATTTTTCAGCAACGATCATATAAGACAAACAATGCAGAATTTGACTGTTTAATATATTATTTGGAGACTCTGAAAGATGGATTTAAGAACAAAAATTATAACAAATATTTCATCTCATTTTATTCTTAAGCACCTCAGAAACTATTTGAAATTAGAAAAAGATTTCAAATAAATTTTAGGGGCAATAAATAATAGGATTTAGTTAAAAACTTTGTATGACTTTTCTTTCTCTCTTTGAAAGTTTGAAACTGACGTTCTTTCTCCGTCTACCCATTTCAAAAAATAAAATAAAATCTTGCGTTGTGATGTCAAATTACATTATAGGTAATATTATTCTTTTCACAGAGATTTCTTGTAGGCAAGTATATCTGACCATATTGAAGTAAAAAAAAAAAAACTATAAAAAAAATTGTAATCGAGGGTAGCATAACTTATCATGTAGTACATTGGAATATGCATTCTTTTTTATCTTCTATCTTATTACTACCTTTAATATGGTTAGATGTCTCTAACCATAGTCATGCATGAATTAAAAAGATAAAAAAATATTAAATTATATATTTTTTAATTAATGAATGACATTCTCACTTTATAAAAATAAGGATGTTATAATTAGAGAATTATTATTATTTTATATATGCAATGTAATGCAATGCAACTCTATCTTTATTACATGAAACTGCTTTCAAAATCTAAATGGTAATATTCTACGAACTAACATATCCTTACTACTTGTATGGAAGTACAATACACTATTAAATTAAAGAGTTCCTTAAATTATAATTTATTAAAATTTATTTTTCTCATATGTTATAATATTATGTAAATAATATCGTATGATCTACATAATATTATAACACGTAAAAATAATACGTTATAATAAAATATAATATTATAACACGTAAAAATAATAAGTTATAATAAAATATAACTAAACATTTGTCTTCAATTAAATAAGTAGAAACAGAGACTACATCTAACACTCAAAAACAACAGGCCACGGGGCACTGAGATGTTTATATGCCAGATTTTGTATTTACTTCATACATACGCTATTGACAGTGACTTTAGGGCCTTGGCCACTCCGGCCGCCCTATTGCTATCATTAGAATAATGGGCACCATTCGGTGATAAAGACATTATTATGCCCCTATGTTATTTCAATTGTCGATGCGGTTGTTATCCAACTAACATTCTCCGTGCTTTAATTAGTTTATGTTATATATATCTAATATCTTGAGATGATAGGCTAATTAGATATTGTTTATTGTGATAATTTTTGCTCACATAACAATCATGAACCAAACTTGATTAACAATGCTGTCTCTCTCGAATCCGTCATGTGCATGTTGTCAGGATAATAATTAGGGAAAAAAAAGTAATATAGAATTACTAAAGCTACAAAAACTGTTGGCACAATCACGATTTTGGTTCAATGGGTGCTGCAAACTTGAAGAGGGCCGACTAAAAGATTTGTAAACTAATGGGGCTAAAACACAAAATGATTTTAGAAATATGTTTAGTTATTGCCAATGTCTTGCATGGAATTTTTTCGACCTAGGCGGAGCCCCCAAGCCATGATATACGTATTTAAAATGATTAACATTTCATGCGTAACATGATTTTGTGATATTTAATGACACCATACGACAGTATTAATTTACCATGCACTGCATAAGCACACACGAAATTAATTGAGCTCAATCAAGAGCGTATGTGTGTGTTAATCATTCTCCAGTAAAAATATTCTTGTTTTGTTCAAATAAAAGCACAAATATAATAAAAAAATACATATTTCAATACATTAATAAATACAAATATTAATTTCAATAGATTTTAATTTTTAATATTTTACTGAAATTCTCGTTTTAATAAAGTAAGAATATTCTTGTTAAAAAAATTTATATATGTTAGATTCTTAATTAAAATGCACATGTTTAATTTTCTGTGTAAAAATAATTTGACCCCCCAGGCTTATAGTTTCTGTATCACGACTTTCTTAATTTGTTGTATCTTTATTACGATCCCCTTAAAGCCGTGAGCCAATTAGAAGCCACGAAGGGGACAGTTGAATGAATATTTTACATAAACTTCGGTCTCTTTCTCTCACTTATAGATGGAGCTGGCTTTTTTGTATGGCAACATGCGCAAAAAGAATAGCTTTTGGAAACTGCCGTAAAATTAAAAGTTGTAGAAAAGCTTACGAAGTATCTTCTTGCAGGCGAAAAGAGCTTGTGGTAATAGTCTCACAGATATGGATAGTGACCCCCTTTGTTCGCTGAACCTTAGCTAGATTTAATGTAAGATTGATATGCATGTTAGGACGATTTTGGGTGACGATGCAGCTGGCAGTTAACAACTATTGCGGATAATTATTAGCTGGATAACATCACATAATTACATTATTAAAAGATTTCTGTGATCATTGTCGTTTCTTTACATTTAGGGTAAGGAGGTCAGCTTGGCCAGGGAAATTTACATCACCTGCCCAATGTCTTTTCGGTTTTTTAAAATTGTCACCTCTAATTTTTTCTTTTTTTTTAGATAATGATCAGTGGAATATCTAATTTTTGGACAAAAATACCTTCACCACTATCAACAAATCACCAAACTCATATAACACTTTTAACAAAGACTTATAAAATACTTAGTTTGATTTGATAGATGGAGAAAGCATTGAAAATAAAATTTCAGTAAAAGGAAATAGAATACAAACCCAAAAAGTGTGCTATGGGTGCTTGTTGCAATTAAGCTTGAGTGACAAGTACCTTCACACAAGCGCAACAGGCACCACACATATCACTTTGAACACTCAAATAAATGAGGCTTTTTTAGTTTGTGTGGATTATGCTTTGCTAGTTTATCTTTTATTATGTATTTCTAATAAATTATGTAATAAAATGGTTAATAACATTCATAAAATTATAAAATAATCAAAAATTCAAAAAATAAGAAAAAAATTATATATATACGATAAAACACTGGTTGCGACAAGTACTTATCGCATATAAATATATAACCTATGTTTTATGTGCTCTCACTTATTACACTTACTTATCACATTAAATTAGTGCGATAGACACCCATACACACCACATCATTATGTTACATTTTAGTACAGTGGCCTGTCAAATAAAATAGGTCTGATAAACACCAAAATAAAGGTGCATATAGTGTTTATCATACCAAAACAAACCCACAACACAACACCACAAATCATCATCATCATCGTCTTGATGGTTAGCCACCAACATCACCATTCTGATACCATGCACCGCAACAATAATCCTACAGACACTACACATAATTTCAAACACTCAAATAATAATAACAACGAAAGAAAAAAAAAAATTCTCACACATATTTCGGCAAACAATTTACGAGCAATAATTAACCTTAAGCTATACATCGAGCAATTGTTCATTCTTTCACCAATACAAACCTAACACACTATTTTTTCACCATTAATTTCTATGAAGTAGGGTAATTGAATTTTACATCCACAACGAATCGTACTTTACTCACAACAACACACCGTCCTTGTTAATTAGAGCAGCTGTCATTGAATGAAGTCAGCAGGAAATGGAAGATTAAAGCTGTTGTCGCTACCGTTGATAAGTCATCGACGATTATAGGACTTGCGTTAGTTATATAATATATATATATATATATAAGGGTAAATATGTCCAAAAAAATTATATTTAATTAGTTATAAACTTATAATAGAAAAACTAGAGAGGCTAATTTTGAAAAACTCCAAACCTTGTTTGGGTTAGTACATAAATTTCCCGATTTTCCAAGGTTGCGTGCTTTTCGTATGGAAGAAAAATTCAAAATGATAACCCGAAGAACAAACAGATAAAATTCCATAAGATGAGGTGGTTGGCAAAATCAACCAAACGGAAACGGGAAGTCAAGAAAATGAAATGTGGGCCCAAATCTTCTCACTCTCTCCGTAATCTATAATAAATACATGGAGATTATTATCATTATATAAGCCGCGACGGCTGGAAGAGAGAAAATGAAATATGGGGCCGTGAAGCACGTGCAGTTCACAAACGAATCCAACATTTTATTCGTTTGGATTGGGGTTTTGTCTGACGTGGCATGGTTATCGTCATAATCATGGGATGTTATCTTATCAATCATGCAAGGGAAATGATATGCACCCTAAAAATAAATCCTACTAAGATTTAATCTCGAGACAATTTTATCATTAATTTAAATTTTAAGAGTATTTATTAAAATATTACAATTTTTATTTATTTTTGTGGCGTTGAATTGAGTTGCATAATTTAAAATAGCTATCGACTATATTACAAATATGTGTGTGTGAGGAAATTCTCGTAATTTTTAATTGATTTGGTTACTATATCTACCTCTTTGTTGATGAAGTAGAGGGTTCTTCTTCTTTTTTCTTTTTTTTCAATTAAAAAAACAAAATAAACAAAGGACAAACGTCTAATTTAAAGCATGCTAGATCGAGTAATTTGACCAGTTTTGTTAATGATAGTGACCTCGATTTTTTTTTTAATTTTCAATGGAGAAATGCTATTTGAATAAAATTTGTTACAAATAGACAATCAAAACTATATCAAATGAAAATAATACTGCAATTCGTAAACGAAATAAATGTGTTAGAAATTTAAAAAAAAGGGTCATATCAACGTTGAAAGGAAGCAAAAGGATAATCTCTGTTGAATATTCGATGGGAACAACAAATCAACTATGAAAATTGAAGCCTAATTCAGTTTCCGCATGTAATCACTTGAAAAATAAAAGGCGTGGAATAATAATTCCTGCCGAAAAATTGCAGTGAAGCCAACAGTTGGGCGGCACATACTATAGGTGTGGAGCTCCGACTTGTTGCGTGCATGTTATTATTAGAGTGTAGACCTTGTTTTGAATTAATGGAAAAGAGTTTCAACACCTTTATTTAATCACTAATTATTATATTTTAAAAAAATCCCAACCGACAACTTGTGCATGATTGATCTTAATTGCAGTTAAAGTTATTCTAACCTTGCATTCCGTCACCCCTAGAGTCTATGCTCTGCTACGAATATTATTAATTTAATATTAAATGAGTTGTGATTTCTGAAAGTATTTTAATAATTAATGAACTAGTTTCGCCGAGGCGAGGGGGCGCATTCAAGAAAAGGCAGGCAGCGAGCAACACGCAAAGGCAAAATCGCATAACCCTAGACCTAGAGGGCTAGCGGCTTAAAAAAAAAAAAAAGAAAAGTTTGTACAAAATGGCAGTTAGTTTGGTACTATAAATGCAGCGGAGGGGATCTCAACAGAGAAGGGGCAAAAGATCTCATTGTCCCCACTTTCCCCAGACCCAACGACCAGATATGAAATCTTTGCCAAAATCTCCCTCACTCGCTCTATCCTATAATTCCTGCATGGCATCGCGGATCTCGCTGCTGTTTGTTCTGTTTGTTGTTCACTTGTACATTTTCAAGAGACACGGCCGTCTCTTCTCTCGCTTCTTTCTATCTTTCTTTCTTTCTCTATAGATTTTGTGCTTGCACTCTTGTCTATTGTTACACTGCACAATACTAAACCTGCTCTTTTAATCTTTTATACGAGATTCTGTTGAATAAATACAAATCTGTGTTGGGTTGGGGGAACTATAAGAAGAATTAAAACTTAGTTATAAGTTAGTGGTACGGGCGCGTGATAAAAATATTTTTTAAAAGTTAAGGGGATAAATCGTTAGTTTATTTCAGTTAACCATTCTAAGATTTTCTTAACCAAGGGAAAAATTGGATAGTTGTGGTGACATCAAGGCCTTGTTGATTATTGCACAAATTATGAAGATTGATGAGACTTTTATGACATTATGTATCTTTTAAGTTGTAACGAGCAAGTAGCAAGGCTGCTAGAGGATCGAGTAGTTGCCCTCAACAGTTAGGTTATAGCCTACCTTCCTTTTCGCAGCATGGTAATTACTTGTATCTTTTGCGTAACATGTACAATTGTCTTGTCTGGTCTTGTCCCCGTTGTCCCTGCTTTCAATGTTTAACGATATAACTTAACGTAAGTGGCCCTAAAAATTAGGTGTCAAAAGTAATTGAAGAGATTTTATGAATTTCAAGTTGCACTTGCACCTACTCATTAACGATCTTTTCCACGATCAATTTGCACGACTTGATTATTGCTTACATAATTAGAAAAGAAAGAGATGTTTGTGATCATTGTCTCTATAATGAGAGGGGAATTACAAAAACAAAAAGGTCCTCCGCTGACATTCTGTTGGTGAAGACCATCAGAAACGCAATGACCGCACTCAAATAGAAATGTTATTAACAAATTGCTTGCAAATGGTGTGATGAGTATACTAAAAAAATAATGTGTTTAATCCATTTAGTTTTAAGTTCTGGAAGCACCCGCGGCCGTGACCTCAAACCACTTGCAATCAAATGCTTTAATCTTACAATTTATTAGTAACAAAGAAAATTCATTGAGGGAGTGTTCTGTCTTCAATAATTAAGATTTTATTTTATTTTATTGAAAAGAATTAAGATTTTATAGAGACAATGTGTGTTTGCTAAAAATAAAAATATATAAAATCATTAAGTGAAAAAGTGCCTAAAAATGATCAGTGTGAGCTTTTTACCTTTTCCTCAAATCCAAATAACTTGAAAAATACGGCTCCTACATTAAATAATAATAATAAATAAATAAATAAATAAATAAATAATGCTTCTATACGATCAGTTCAACATTCCATGGGAAATTTTCAATAATTTCCCAAATGTCTACACGTACTCGAATGCATCTCATCCGCTCCACTTCCGTGAAATTTAACCGTGGATTACAATTGACTTAATAAAATATCAATTTACCGTTATTGACTTCAAAATATTTTTTTTTTTTTAGTCTTGATTGTACTAAAAAAATTTATGATATCAAAAGTAATATTATTAATTATTATATAAATTAAATATGTATAATTAATACTTTAATATAATTATCACTGATTATATATTAATTTTTAAAATAAATAAATAAATATTTAAATATTTTTTACTTGATATATATAGCCTACATCGTAATATCTATCGTCCAAGAAGACGTTATTGAATACTTAACTCATACTAAATATTAAAGTATAAAAAATTATAAAAAGACAAAAAAAAAAAACTCTTTTTATTATTTTTTTCTTATTTGCATTTCTTCTTCTCTCTCTTTCGCTCCTCTCGCTTGTCTTCTCTCTCGCGTCTCGTCTTCTCTACGAAGCAAACTAAGAGCAGCCACGCGAGGATACCGTGAAGCCTCATGTGGTTGTCACTTGGCCATACGCAACCACACGAGGCTGCGGAAAGGCCTCGAGCGACAACAGCAGACTGGACGATGTGGGTTTGGTCTTCATGACATCAAATTTCAATTGAAGTTCTACGATGGATTATTTATTTGTGGAAATTTATTTGGGGTTCAATTTGTATGCATGAGAATATATTGAATTTATTTATTTTAATTTGTTTGAGAGAGAGAGACGTAAAAAATTGTAAGACAAAATGAAAAATAATTTAATAGATATAATTTTTATTGAGTTGCAAAGTCGCACATACCCTTCAAAAATCTATATCCTTAACTGCCACTAATCACTTTATGAAAATGCCTAACTACCTTTCAGCTGTTATAACTAACAGTGACTTATCGGGATCTGAGGGGGTACATTGAAGTTTCTAAAAACGGTTGGGGTGGATTTAAGCGTGTCAAAACATTTGGGTGGTTGGTTAAAATTTTCCGAAATTTCAACTCATTTTTATGACACAATGTCACAGAATCTCTCGTTACTCTCTGGCTAGAAATTTAGAATCCCCCTTATTTCTTCGATCCTTGTTTCTTAAAAAATTCTAGGAAAGCAATTTCAATTATTCTTTCACACATAATTTCTGCAAAAACATGGCGTAGTTAATTATTCCTCTATGACTATGGTGATAATAAAGCAAAGTGCTTTTCTACTAAATGAAAAGTTATCTACTAAAATGATGGAAGCTTGAATATGGTGGAGAGATTGTTGACTCTACACACACACATATATTACTTTTAAAGGAGTGTTGACAGTAAATTAATTCCTCATATATATATTTTTTATCTGTTAATGATTATTAGTAGAAACAGACTATTAAACTCTTGTGATTATTTAACACAATGTTCTTGTAATTAGAAAACACAGTCCAGTATTAAATTCACATGTTGTAATTAGAAAACACAACAGTTCCACATTCTAAAATATTTATATATCCACACTGAAAAAGAATTTAGTGATAACTACAACCACACCATTGACCGAATTTGAGAAGAGTTTACTAGTACACATTTTCCGGTTGATGCTGTTTTGCACTCAAAACTCTTTTTATTCTCTCCCTTGTTGACTATGTCTCCTGTAATTATGATTATTAATTGGCTTTCACAGTAGATAAAATACCATTACCTCCTCATCAAAAGAGAAAAGATCAAAAGACTATGATGCGTGTTGGTCCCACCACCTAAGCCTCAAGCAATCACCAGTGGTTGAGGAGAAAAAGGCAGGTGATGGTGCTCAAATTTATATTAAGCATTCTACTGCAAAAGCAAAATATTATGATGATCCACTCATGCATCAATCCAGATTCATCATCAATTTGATAAGATTAGGGCATAGTCTATAAAATCATATCGCTTAAAGGACCTTAATGATTCAATGTAGAATATAATGATCAGAGAGGATCTTCAAACAATTCTATTGAAGATTTTTCAAGTCCTTTATTCTACGAACAAAATTAAAGAGCATCCAATGACTTAGAAAAGTGCGGGCAAAAGGCCACTTGCAGTTAGGGCAAGCCCCACATTGAGAAAGGACACTTAGCACTCTCCTTTTGGTGGACCAAATCCTCAATCATCTCCTCTTTCTAGAAATTTTGAAAATTGAAACACAACCAACAGAAAAAGTATTTCCCAAGGTGTGGACAAAGCCCATGAATCCAAAAATTAAAAGAAAATTAAAGGCTCTTTTGAATCAAACCCAGAATCTGCAGATCGGATATTATCATCTATTTGGATTTTATGGCACTGGTTATACCATCATAATTCCTTCAGATGGTACCAAACTGCCTCTATTTTATACAAGAAAAGTCATATGAAAATCATTAATTTTTTTCAAGTTGAGCCTAAGCCTCAACATGACACATAATATAAGAGGACACAAGTTCGTCTTTTTTTCCGATTAAAATAATCATCAAATAATTTACAATTGTAGAGCCAACCTCATTTTGTCTTATTAATAGTTGGTGGTGGTCGGCCATGATTGATCTTTCATGTTTTTGGATAAAATTGTAGCCCAACTGGGCCATAGAGGTGTTAAAAATTAAGGGAAAGGCCATACATTCCTTACCACATCTGGCCGTCGAAATGTTTTTGGCTTTTGCTGACACATTAGCTAAGAGTGTTTTCCCTCTTCTAAGTAATTGTCCATGAAAAGGCCAAATCACTGATCAGTGAGCAAAAGCAACTAGAGAATGGTGGAAAACTACGTGCATGTATCGAAAATTACTAATTTGAGATTTGACTGCAAAAGCGGTAGCTCATTCTCGTTTTACCTTTTGTATGATGGCGTTTACGGGCCACATAAATAAATTAATATCTTTCTCTAATATATGACCGCAAAAGCGGTTGCTTGTTCATTTTAAGGGTATTAATAAACCCAATAGAAACTATTGGGCCTTATGGCTAAGAGAAGTGGTTCGAACTCACAAACGTAATATAGGGATTTAATTTGAATTTCTTTATATGTGAAGATTAAAATTTTTTGAATATTAGAGATGATTAAAATTTAAGATGTGATATATAAGAGTTTCTATAAATTAACCCTTAGTTATTATGTAATTATAAATACAAATTATGTATCATGTAATATGATATATCATGAGCAATAATTTCTTGTAATAACAAAATAAACACAAATAGAAGCAAAAACATCAAGTTGGGAAAATTGTGTATATTAATTTAGGATCTTTTAAATTATTAAAGTAAGGAGATGAATTAAAGAACAAGCAAAATACATACTCTAATGTAGTTTATGTATTACAAGAGGCTAATAAAATAAGCCGCTTGTGCTATATAGATAAAATAAATTACTAATTAAAAAGGTAATTTGGTGTTTAGTAAATTATATTGTTATAATTGCTATGAGCTTGAAAAGTAAGTACATATATTTGATGAAATTTATTATGAAAATATTGTTTTATTATATAATGACCAAAATAGATATAAGTTTTAATTATTTTTTATTTTTAAAATATGTTTAATGAATTGTTTAGACTTATTTTTTTTCTTAGACATGTAAAATTATATTAAAAAACTCAATTAAAAAAATCTTAAAAACTTAATGATCCGTTATACAAAATATAATATAAATTCATACTTATACATAATCCAAATAAAATAAAAAGTAACATGTGTTACATAAGGAAGAACTAAATTATGGTGGTAATATAATATCTAATGATTTATTATATAATCCAACTAAAATTGGAGAGAACGTATGTGATTATGGTAGTATATAATATCTAATAATTTATGTATTAGGGTTTATGGATAAGTAAGATACAATTATTTTTTTATTAAAATATAGAGTTATAATACAAAATTTAAAAAAGTGTGATAGCTTATTGAATAAGCTGCTTATAAAAAGTAATTACTTATCTATTTTTAAAACCTGCTGATAAGATGAAAAAAATTATAAAATTTACCTAACACTTCTATTGAATAAGTTGTTTTTATAAAATTTACCAAATACTTTTTTTATCAAAAATTATAAAATAAGCAACTTATGAAATTTCCACCGTAATCCCAAATTGACCTATAGTGTATTAAAATATGTATTTTATTTTTTAAAAAATTAACTCATATTTTTAAAATAATTTCTCAGTCTCTTTTATATATATCATATAGTCAAGGCCAGTTTACTTTAGTATGGCAAGGGCAAGCTTAAAAATAGAAAAATTATAAATTTTTATATACTACAAGTCAAAATATCCTCATTGGAGTGTATATACATATGATTGTAAATTTTACTTAAAAGATAGATGGTAATAGTAAGAGTATAGCTTTGAAAAAAAAAATTATTGCTTAGGAAAACGGTTTCCTAATGATTTACTATGGTGGTGCATGAATTTAAATTTTTATGTGATTATTATCTATTTCATAAGTCACAACCATTATTCCACATGCATTCTAGCAGGGCGACCCCTACTGCCACTGTATTTGTAATAGTTCCATTAAAAGTAACTAAAAGTTCGAAGCTACCACTTCACCTTTAGCTGAGTAGTTAGAGCCACTTCCTCACAAGTGTAAGAGGTAGTGGTTTAAATTCCCACAAAAATATTATGAGAGTTTAATTTTTTTTTTTAAATTTGAGTGAAACAATCTTTTCCTTTTTAAAATGTGAGTAGGGTTGATTTGAGGGTAAAATATGGGTAACACTATATAAGATTTAATGTAAATTAATTTCAATAATTATCTAATTATAAATATTAGTTGTGGTCTTATATAATATGAATTATAATCTTAAGCAACAATCTCAAGTAATTAAAAAAAAAAAAACAAAATCCATGTTAGCTATATTAGATATGGACCTAAATTCCACAAGATTATTTTCTAGGAAGATTTCGGAGAATATGATTAATTAATGATGCAAAATCATTACAATTATACTTATCATGCCCACCATTCTTATTAACATGCTAACACTAGAAGCAGGAAAAAGAAGTGCACGAGATTTGAAATATAATTCAAGAGGTCGACCTAGGTCCTAATCGACCTCTCCCAGCAATTATATTAAGGAACAATTATTAGGAGCAATAAATACATCAACATAGCTAGGCTGTGGAGATCCTTTTATTAGCTTCTGTCCATATATCCTCCAACAGTAATCATCAGGAGATATACCTGTTAGGTTATTGCTTACAGCTGGAACTCGAATACTTCTCCTCACACTCGATTTCCTAATATAACATGTGAAGATATAATAGCACAATTTGCGACAAGCAGATAGCAAGCCCTCCAATCATATGAAGGAGCAAAGGAATGATGTCAGTGTTAATGGTCACTCTCATCAACAAATCATTTGATCGGGAAGGCTTAATAAGGTTTTTTTTTTAATGCACAGCTGATTAAATCTAACTGCGCTCTGACATAGTCAATGGTGACTTGAGTTGCACACATCTGAGTGATTTAAAAATAAGCAAATTACATGGCCGACACCCCAAAAAAAAAAATGAAGAAAATGTAAAATGTGGGGAGTGTAAATGAAGATAAATATAATTGCACGCTTACATCGCACCTTGCCAGCTTACTTATTTATTAGTGTTTGATAGAACCGTTCATCAAATACCTACGTATATGTATTAAACCAAAAAAAAAAAAAAAGAAAACAATTAGAAGAGAACCTTACCGGATAAATTAACTTTTGTAGTATATTTTTGATTTGCAACTTGATATCCATCTACATAGAATGCACAGGAGAATGGAGTAGTTGCATCTCAGAACCATGGGATTGATAAGCAGGAAATGATCTACACTAAACGCTAAAACGAACAAGATAACAAACAGATAATGGCCGTTTTCTATATTAATTATCCTATTACAGATGTAGGTTGAGGGACACGAATAGCTACAAGAAAACGCACGAAGATTCAAAGATTTGGGTGAAGAACTTCGGCTCTCTGTGGTAATATTAATTCCATGGCCCATGAAACTAAATCCAATAGATCATCTAACCAACTAATTGGAAGCAGTCGAGCTCTCAGTCAGGGTGCTAGACCATTGGTATTTATAATTTTTTGGGCGCATGATTGAAGCATACTTGTCCCCAAAGCCTGTGTTTAGTGCCTTTGCCTCCACTCCTCCCATTGTGGCCTTTTTAATGCCTGTTAACTATCATCAAGTGCGAGTCCAAGAAGTCTTTATTTCATTCGTGTATCAGTCACTTTTTAAGCTTCAGGATAGTATGACTCGCTCTAGACATTTAACCAAGTCTTGTAAGCCAACAAAATTGGTATTCATCGATTGCTTTCTCAAGCCAGACTCGTTTTAACAATATAGGTATTCTTAGATTTCATGATGACATGGGAACGTAAAGATTAACAAAAAATAAAGAAATAAGTTTCTAAATAACTAAAATATTACTGATAAGTGAGAATAAACAAAATGAGAGTTTAGTTGTTTTATACTAACTCTAAATATTGCAAATTTATTAAAATAAATAAATTTAAAATATTATTTTATATAAATTTCTCCTAGTCAAACTAAGAAAAACAAAACAAATGGTATCTAAGTACGATATCTAAAAAAATATGAAAATCTGAAAGTAATAAGAAAAATAGTAAAATATCTATAATTTGCAAAATGATTAAAAGAAAAAAAAATCAGCTAGATCACATGGCAGTTTGGCTGGTCTCATTGCAAGCTTATAAACATTAAACAACATATTATAAGCACCAAATAACACCCATAACTTGAGTAATAATTCCAGAATGTGGCTTCCTCATCCTATTCACCATTCTACATCATTCTAGGCACGCTTGTGAACAATTAATGAAGAATGACCTGCATTTTCATCCATGAGAAGGGTTCCAGCACTACATAGATCATCGTTTACTTGCATCACCAAAACTTATGATTCTTACGTGCATATCTATTTCTCCAATTCAATAAGATAGTGGAAGTAGAATGCATAAAAGCAGCGCAACATCCTGTTGATAATGTATCAAAAAAGTGCTAAAATCAACGAATAAGCTAGAAGGTTATTTCTAGTTGAGAAGTGCTACGCATCCATGGTAAATTTATATTCAGATATGATTTGTTTGATTGTTTCTGAACCTAAAATTGAACTTTCATGAAAAATTCCTCCGCCGAATATAATTGATCCTCTTGCGTCTACCTCTCAATTGTAGGCACCAACTCTCTCCATCAGCCATCCTGGCTCTGTTTTTCCTGTATTCTTTTGATTTTAAGACTCCCTCCAGAATATTTATATCTTCCAAAATTTCATACCTGGTTAGAGATGCCAGACCAGGAAGAATTTCTCTCTGAAAATCTTTCATTCTCCTCCCTCTTTTCAACTTGATACCAAAGTCCCTTTTATCTGTGTCATTTACTTCTAATGGCTTGGATGACACACAATAGTCCTCAGAACTGCTCTCCGTTAGCTTCAAAGTAAGTAATTCAAACGAATCTGAAGAGTTTTGTGGCTGTTCACTCTTGTCATTTTCTATCTCGCTGGATCCTGATCTGGTTGTAAGATCTTGAATAGAACCTGAATTCTCCAAGGAGATATGAATAAGGGATTCGGCTGCTTTTTGGATCAAAACATCCATTTTGGCTAATCCTTCTTTCCTATCGATGCATTCATTTTCACTATTGCCAGAAGATTTTTGGTGCTGCTCAACAGCAGGAGTACTTGAATTTCCCAATTCAATGCCAGGTTGCAAGGTCTTTACACTGCTTGATACATTATCACCAATGCAGCAGGACTTGCATGAAGCAGCACATTTATCATGACTTTGACCAGAACATGAATATACAGGACCTTCGACTTCACTCTTCTCACTGCTCACTTGTCTAGTTGCCACACATGTATGATTCAGATCATTTAAAAGACCCTTTTGGAGTTCAGATGTGAACTTATCTCTGTTATTGGGGTCACTAGAACTGCTGCCAAGGTATTCACTGAGGTACATTGGTGGCCTGGAAATAGACTTGAGACTTGCAGGACCCAAATCAGTTTCACCACCTCCACTGAGGTTATCCCTGCCAACCATTTCAGGCAAACTACCTATTGAACTAGCTGCTGAAAGATAGGCCACCTGGGGATTGCTAGAGCTAGAAGGAAGGTCATCAAGCTGAACATTGTTCAGGTCCAATTGCCTGGCATCATATGAAGTGAATACTTTTTGCTTTCTGATGTACGTATATTTACATGGAATATCAGCTTGGGACTCTCTACTTTCTGCAGAGGTGCAAGGAAGAGGAGTTAAATCAAGTAGGCTAGAATATTTTCAAATCAGAAAGCCTAGAAGATCAAGAGAAATATGTGGATCTTATAGGGGCACAACTAGTTTAATTGCATCACTACCTTGGTTGGAAGAGTGCTGCTCCTGGAAGCATTCACCATTGCCTACAAGAATGCAACTCATTGCAACCTCATGAGATGTATCTTTCTCCACTATTCTTGGAATGGGTAAGTTGGAAAGAACAGACATTTGTGACCCATCCTTTCCCCCAGTAGATGTAATCAAACCAGTACAGCCAAGAGAAGGTTCTTTTTTGGCATTCCCCCTTGATATCCTCTCAGTTGAATCTTCCAAATCAATGACAAATAGAGGGTAGGAATGAGTTGTCTTATCTAACCAAGATCTCTTTGTAGCTTCTCTTCTCTTGCTGTCTGCTCCAAGGCTAAGCGAAAGTGTCAAGTCTGTGGCATCTGATACATTATTAACATGACTTTCCAAAGTACTTTTAACGTGATTAGAATCATTCCTTTTGTCTAGAAAATCGTTGTCAGCACAGCTAATGTACTGATTGGCAGGAACTTGAAGATCAAAAGGTATCTGTTGAAGCTTGTAGTGCATACCCTGGCATCCTTTAAACAACTCCTGGTCTATGGGTGGCACTGAACCAACCTGAAAGTCATACCAGATTTTATACCATGATCTGAAAAGCACCATAAATTTTTTTCAACTTGAAAAAAAAAAAGGTCCCTCATTGATCCATCAACAGAAGACAGATATAAAAGATCATATCTTCCAGTGCTGTGGACATTGGCAGGAGCTGTTGCTTTCTAAAGATCAGAAACATCATAGCAACATTCAGCTAAAAGCAATTATACCATTTAAAAAATTGATGGCCTATTTTACCATTGAAATTGAGGAAAATCTTGGTTCTTTCAACGGTGGCTCATAGGTCATTGCATTTGTATGAGGCATTAGAGATGATTGTATGTTTTCTTCCCATGAATTGTATCTGCCATGCTCCTTGCAACCAAGATTTTTCATTAGTGTAATTTGTACCCTATATAATCGATGAAGCTCGTGAACCTGAAGGAAAATGAATGTTGAGAAGATAAGCATATAAGTGAAGAGAAAAAATTGCAGTTCTTTCACATATGAGGACCTTTATGCCAAATGAGGGTCTTGTGGTTCATCTTCGCAGGAAGAAACATATTGAGAAAATAGCGGTTTAAAATTGAGAAACCTAGTTAGTTTTAGCGGCCATGTAAGTGGCAAGAATCATACTTTCAAGCATGTGGCACCAGAGGGTATGCCAAAACCATAGGGCGATTCATTTATATGTTATCAGATAATGAGGGGGTTTGAGACAAGTAGAACAGAAGGCCAAATGTAAATATGCAACAGCATTCATCTACCTGCTTCCTAAATGTATTCTCCTGGTTCAGCATTGTCTGCTTAAAAGCTTCCTTAAGTGCATCAGTGTTTCTCTGCCCAGAATTCACATCAAAATCTCCTCTCATGATCATCTTCTCCTCGCTGAAGTTGATAATTAGTGTCATATCAGATCAGATCCTGCAGGCTGCATCCTCCATAATTAATTATGCTGGCAAGGATGTTTAATGCTTTACTTTAGGCTCTGCCCTAAAGTAGCTACCACAAAGGAATGGTAGTTACAAGATATGCAGGGTTAATTATAACACACCAGCAGTTATTGGAAAGTTATTGATCTTATCTCAGAGAAAAGGTATATGTCAATATTCTTGTATCATTAATTCATGGTCATTTGACAGTTGAACTAATCTATGACCCAAACAATTCTAGAAATTGAAGGGCCAGAAGCACATATACTTGTTCTACTTCTTCCCTTTAAACATTTCTCGACTACTTCCTGCCAGAAGTTTAACTTATGTTATTGCAATTTAATTCACCTACAGACATGACAGAGAAGAACTAAGAAAAGTTTTTTTAAACACACCGAACACATATCCTGACTTTTGATTATGTACTGCAACAAAGATCAAAAGGAACAAGAAGTATTTTGCAGTTAAAGCTAAACCTTTAGTTTGTGATAAACCTAATTGAATCCTATGTCACCGGTACATAAACATGGTTAACAAACAACAAGATCATATTTAATTTTCTCATATCTAAAACAAAGAAAACTTTCTTTCATCCTTGATCAAGAAATAAAGCTGATCACAAAACCCATGAGACGATTGCAGAGGATAAAATAAATGCAGTGAAGTTGTGTATTACACTAATCACCGCTGTTCCTTCATCCAGAAAAAAGCCGTAAATAACATTGCTATACCTATGAGCATCAATCAAACAGTGCATTGCAGATTGAAAGCTATGGAAATTAGCAAGATGCTCAAAAAGAGAGCATACAAAAATTTTCTCTATTTCACTAAATTACCTTCCGGGGACGTGCATTTCATACAACTTACGTCACTTTAACGGGTCAGATTATTTTTCCACACAAGAATTTTTAGTAAAACATTTACAAACACAATGAACTTTTCAAGGCTTAAAGATCCACATTGTCCCCAGAATTTTATTTCTTCTGTTGCGCTGAATTTTATGCACAGAATTCTTCCAAAATACTCCAAAATAGAACAAAATAATAATAATAATAAAAGATTCGCAACGAATTCATAACCAATAACCTGGTGACGAAGAGAAGCTGTATATTGAAACTTTAATAATTCCAACAAAACAGAAGAAAACAAAATGAGAAAATTCCATAGAGGTCAAAAAAGTGGGAGCAGTGTACCAGAAGTCAGAGAAGCCACAAAAGCATTCTTGATACGACCATTAGAGAATCTGCCGCCTGCTTCTTCTCTTCGCAAAATGATTCCCCGTTACGCACTAGAAAGATCAAAGAATCATCAGATCACTGATAAACATAACTCTCTTTTCTTTCTTCAAGGTAAAAGAATAATACAAGTGCTGAGTTTTGTGGTATTTTTGTTTTGAATATGTATGTATGTTCTCAAAATATCACCACCTTATTAATAATAATATTACATTCACATTACATCATTCTTTGTTTCTTTCAATTTCTTCCTTTTTCTAAACAACCTTTCTGTCACTTTCTCCCTATTAAAAATCTTGGGATTCTTCATTTCTCTTTCTTCTTTTTGGGCACTTAGATTTCTGCCTGCTTTAAAAGAGGGGGGACCAGTGAGAGAGAGAGAGAGTGCTTCCTCAGTTGCTTGCTATATTTCTTATATACGACAGTTGCTGCTAAAAGATTAAGATTAGGTACTAACTTTTTAATTTTACTCATTGACTCCAATATTTGTTTTTTTTAATTAATCTGATAACTAATAAGTTTGCTGGTTGGCTGTGAAATATGCTAATAAGAAAGAATAAAAAATATTTGGACCAGAAGCTGAAAGTGACGGGGCTGAGTACACACTGTTTTGGTGGGTGGGTGACATATCATTCTTCTCGTATTTATTATTAATTAACTGTTTAGCAGGCTGTCCTTGGTTATTAGGATGCCTGAGCTGTCCAAACAGATTTTTAATTATGTTATTATTTTGACTATCATGCGTTAATCTCGCGGTATTAAACTTTGCAAATGGTGTTGCAGATTTAACCTGAGGGCAGTAGTTTGAGCCTCTTACTAAGTATTATGGAGATTTAAATTTTTTCTCAATTATAACATATAATTAAATAAAAATAATCATCACTCTTACTAAATGTGAGTAGAAAAAGTGTTTTTTGAATATTAGCGATAGTAAAAATTTAGGTAAATTTTGTAAGAATTTATATAAAATTAATTTTAATAATAATTTAATTTATAAATATTAATTATAACCTCATGTAATATAAGTTAGTAATTTGAAGTAATAGTCTCGTGTAATAAAAAATTTTTTTATAATAATTAAAATTAACTAATACATACATTATTGTTAAAGTTTGTGACGTTTATTTATTAATATACTCGAAAGTATAATGTAATTGTTGAAGATTTATATAATTTGTAATTTCACAATAAGAGAATTGGAAAGAAAAGAATAAAAAAGTATAAATTTTAAAAATGCATTATAAAATAAATTATATTATATTAATGCACATTTTTTTATCTTTTTAGTTTATTCTTTATTTTGAAATAAGGATTGTTTTATTCTAAAATTATACTTTATTTGATATCATTAAGAATAAAAAAATTTAAATTAAATGAAACGCATGGTATCGTGCAGTGTTTTATATTGTATTAAAACGATTCTGAGCTTTGACTGGACTGAACTAAGTGCTCACGCGCAGCGAGGCTCGTTAGGATTCAACGAATCTCTCTTGGTATTATTTTTGTTGGATTATTTTCAGTTTCCTCCCCAAATTTTTACCGTATCTCCACTTTGATAGTTGTATGGCCGTATTTCCACAAACCTCCTATGCCGTCTGCATTCGGTTAGTTCGACCGCTAATTGACCAACTAAGCGAACAAAATGCCCTAATCTCATTTAAAAAAAAAAAAAGGCCGACAAATTCCGGAGAATTGTTGTTCAATTGGTCATTGTCTATTGGCGCCAAAGTATATACGCAATACAACATGACCAAATTACCCTTACAAGTTGACAAATTTACATTGCTAAATAACAAATAAAAAATCAAACATATATATACATATATTGGAAAATTTAAGTTTCCACCGCCAACATTGTTGTTGAAGGCTTGAAGCCAACAATTATTTGCTTCTCATCTACATTTCAATTCCAAACACAAGATCCATATTACATCATAAATTCAACACTAAAGACACTTGCATATCTATGAATTCTATAATTTAAACACACCAAACCTTCTTGGATATATGGTCCAATTTGCCACATACAAAACACATCCAACAACCACATTCACCAAATTGGAGAAGACCACCATTTTGATTTTGTTCTCTAATCTTCCAAAAGCCAAACAAGCAAGCAATATGAATGTACAAGAAGAAATTTTAGAGATCGTGGCTCGCATACAATTCTTGGTCTACTAGTCGCCGCCGATATTCGCTAGTAAAAAATCTCTCATCTCGACTTGTTTAATCGGTCGTCACTATGATGGGTTTTATCTAATCTGTTGTCATTTTCTTCTGATTAGCAACGGGTATATTCAGAGCGTTTGTAAGAATTTGAAATAAATTTTGAATTTGCTGTCTGCATTTTTTTGTGAGTGAAAGAGATGAATATACCTTTTACTATGCTAATAACTAATGGAGAAATGCATGCTTCCTTCATTATTCGCTATATAAAATTATTTCAAATAATTTCTAGAACTAATGTAAAAATATTTGAATTAGGTTGAAATTTTAATTAATAAAGTATTAAATTACCCACTTTCCCTCCATTAAGCACCATTATGAATCCAAATACAGACGGCGGGGGAGATTTGTAGAAATATGATTGTATAATTTATTAAAGTGGAAACACGATAAACTTTAAGAGAGGAAACTAAAAATAACTCTTATTTTTGTCTGAATGCCAAATTGTTGTCACCACAAACAGGCCAAGACCATGTTGCTGATGGGATAAGTAATCCTTGTTTCATCATTTTCTTTTTTAATTGTACTGTAGTCTTTTTTTTGTTAAAATAATAAGTGAAATAATATTTTTAAGCTACGACACTCAAATCCTGTTTATTTTATTTTATTTTTATACTTATATCCTTAACCATAGTTGACCATTAAGGAAGTTTTAATAGTGCGAGGAATTATTATTTTTACTCTTAAAAAGAATAGATTAAATTGTGAGAATGTTTACACCATAAAAATACTCCTTGGATCACCTTCTAGTTAAATAATTTATATGATAAAAATACCCATTCATTAAATTACTATAAAGGACAAAGGATAATCTCTGTAATGTACTATTTATTTCATATGTATGTTATCTTTTATTTAACACAAAAAAAATTATTCGTATAAATTACAAAAGGAAATATATTTTAAAAAAAGAAGGTACTTGAAGAATTTGTAAAGAATATGAATTGCAAGTTTATTAATAATAAATCTTTAAGAGTTATAAATCTTATAAGAGGCAGCTATTAAAAAAAAATATTTTAAATCACACCACCACATAGACCAAAGAATCAACAATAGGATTATTGTTGATGAAAAAATACATTTCTAAAATATGATGGTTTTAATTAAAATTATTTTATTAGGTTTGAGCTTATGAAAAGAAGAAATTGAACAAAAAAGAAAAAGGGGGGGGTAAAATTCATGGGTGCTAAGCTACTAATCAGAAAGAAAATGGATGACTTTGATTACCATACTTATGAAAATATTAATATTAAAATAGAAAATAATATTATTAGAAACATTTAATTTAGGCATATACATGTTCATTGTGGTCATACATTATTATTATTATTGATAAATTAATATATTTTTATTATGTATTCTTTTTTAACTCACATATTCATAAAATATATTAAACATAAATTCTATAATAAATGATATATATTACTACATGTTAATTTTTCATATATTTTAGCATTCTTAAGTGAGATTACATTGTTGTCTATACCCTGGCACAACTCTAATAGTCAAACTAGGTCAATAGACCTATAAAGAAATTTGAAACAATGTGAACATATATGTCAAGTATTAGAAACCTTTGTCTCTTCTAATTTTTCAGCAAACAATAGGGATGACAATGCTAATAACCATGCAAACGCAACTCGGCGGTTCTGCGACTCTCCGCTGACATGTAGGTGGTGGGCACAAAGCCGTGGTTTAACCCAAATCCAACCAAATTAAATGGGTTGGGTTGCGTAAATAGTGGAACAGATTCAGTTTGGATTTTGTTATATTAAGTCATTTAAATGTGATTTGAGTTTGGGTTAATCCATTTAACACAATTGATAATATTTTTTTAAATTAATTTTTTTTAGTGGTGCCATTATTTAAACTGAAAAAATTTATTTTGATATCCACCTTCTTAATGAACCCTTATTAAAATTAAAATTTAAAGATTTTACTTTATACACCTCCTCTTGAATACTAAAAATGCCCTAATAATTTATATAATCAATATAAAATTTCAATTCTTCTTCTTTGTTCTCATTTTCATCTCAAATATTAATTACTTGGAACTGTAAATTTATATATAGCATTATTAATAATCAAAATGGCATAAGCTTGGAACTGTAGCATGCGAGCATAAATTCTATAAAATGGAGGCAACTATGGTGTATATGATCGATTGGAAATAACGGACCTTTATTTGGAGGTATCCTGTGCAATTGGTTGCTTTTGTTAAGAATAATTAATTCTTATGTCAGTTTTTTTTTTTAATATCACCTTGATATTTCACAACTTTTTTTTTCTGATATTTGATGATTCATGAGATAAGATAAAAATGCAAAATATTAATAAATTTAGATATAAATAGTAATCATGCTTCGAAATATATTTAAATTTGATATAGAAAAGAAAGAGGAATAGAGAATTAGCAAAGTGATTCGTGAAGTTAGTGTATTTTTTTTAAAAATTTATTATAATTATTATTACATTGTATTTTGTACTTGTTAATAATTTTCTCTATGAGTCTTTGTGCTATTGAATTGACGAAGAAATGGGTATAAAAAACCATTTTTGTGGTTTAAATAATTCCATCTCTTTTTTTGATTCCACATATCCTAACATAAAACTATATATTTCCAAGTTACTCTTACAGCAAATTTATTCAAATTAAGATCTTATAAATTAATGTAATAAATGAATCAAATTATAACTATTCTGTTTACGGCAATAGTTATAATTTTTGTTCTATGCAAATATGGTACCATTATCGAAAAATGAACGTTGTAGCTGTGGAAATTCTTACCTCATCATAATAAGAATTTCCCTATCTATGCTATGGTAAGACATTTGCAGGAAAAATGATAAAAAAAACATAAGAAAATTTGCCAAATTTGCCTTGATCACGGTTCATTCACCGTTGACAGCGAAGAAACAATCACGCCGGTGGATTGATTCCATTTTTTCTTTTTTAGTAATTAATTAAGAAATAGTATTAATTATTATACTAAACATTAGTTAATTTTTTATAAGATATAAGTAGAAAATAAAAATCAATAAATTTTTGTATTAAATAATTTTGAAATAAAATTTAAGTGTTATTTATTTAAGAAAGAAATATAAATATCAATTTTTGTCATTTCTATAAACATCAAAATTAGATGAGTAATTTACCAAGTATAAATTAAAAACTTATTATTTGATTTAGGATGAGTTTATTACAAAATTTATTATTTATATTTATTATCTATTATTTTTTAGAAAATATTTGTTTTCATATTTTGATATTTATTTAATAATTAATATGTATATACTGATTAATATTTATAATAAGTAATAAATTATTAAAATTTTAATATAATTGAATTTACCAAAACAAAGGATATTCGGATCAAAAACTGAAACCAACCCATGCCACAAGTGCTGGTACCATGGCGATGGTGGCTAAGTTGGAAGAAAAACTCTTGTATGCTATGTGCAGTAATGTTAGAGACATACATTATATAAAAGTATCTTTCTACATATATGTCTTATTCGCTTGTTAACAAGATTGTTATTGCTTGTTCAATCATAATATATGTATAACAATCCTGACTATTCTTGTATTGACACTGTACTAAATAATTAGTGGAATAAAATGTGCGTGCATTTTTTTAAAATAATCCTCTAAAAAAAATAATCGATGAATTCTGCAAAATATAAAGTAAAATGACATAAAAAAGATGTGAAAAGACAATAATATGATACTGACAAAGTTTTTATTCTAATTAGAATGATATTAATATATAGAAATTCACATGCATATTTATGTGGCATTAGTTTGAATAAAAAATTTGTATTTAAACTTTATAACTATAATGATACAAATAAAATAAAATTTAGATTCTTAAAATATGGCATCTACCAAAACAATCAAATAGCTGGTGGAAATAAATTAAAAAGAACAGGAAAAAAAAATAAAAAAATAGAGACTGTCCATTGACGCGGAACTTAAGGCGAATGAATATGCATACCAGGGGCAAGTTGCCTCGTTGAATGACAAAATAAAAGTTGCCTCGTTGAATGACAAAATAAGAACACATAGCACCAATTGCAAAATAGCTGGAGCATGAGAAGTAGGGTATTTAGGATTTGTTTGGAATTGATATGATGCACCTTTTACGCTATAGTTATTGTAGAAAAAAAAAAGTCTGTGATTATAAAATAAAAGTTAATAATGTATAATAAATATAAATTGTAAGTAAAATTATTAAAGATATAAGTGAAACAAAAGTAAAATTATTAAATATATAATAGATTCTTCATTATATAAATAAAAAAATTATATTAACATAGATTTCAAATTACAACAGCTAATATTTACCAAACACTTTATTATTGTAATTTTTAAGTTGCAGCTGTTTAACCTCAATTTCAAATATACCCTTAATATATATATAATGTCTTGTTGAGTCTACTGACTTACTTCCACCAAACACATTTCAGTAAAAGTATAGTCCAAATTGGTTTCGAAACTTGGGATATAGAGTTAGTTTCAAAGTCTTATGAAATCATTTTTTACTTCTTTTAGAGCAATACCTTTTAAGCCCCTTCAATATCTTTATATCACCCCTATTTTTTGTAATTATAGTTGTATTATTATTAAAAATTAGGTAGAAAAACAAATATAAATTAAGTAACACTAAAATATCTTTACAAATCATGAATCCTAGCTATTTAGGAGCAATTTCAATTGTAAATGTGGTCCAATGCCATGATGACATGTGACAAAAGGGAGTAAAAAAAGTAAAGGCAAATCATTTGACCAAGACACTAGGATAACTTAAAGCAAGCTAGCAAATAATCTTCTTGAAAAGAAGGACTGTTATGACAAAACATGTATTATTAAAAGGCATAAGTGAAATCCATATTTTTTGGTACTTAAAAATATAACAAAATATGTATTATTAAAAGGCATAAGTGAAATTCATATTTTTTAATACTTAAAAATATACGAAAACAGTGTATGCCATCATTTATGAAAAAAAAATCTCACTTTTGACTAAATACAAGAAACCAATAGAAAGAGAGATTTTTAGGATAATATTAAGATATTGCCACATCAACCACCTTCTGTAGTGGTTTAAAAAGCAGCAAGATCATAGGTATGAGAGGTTGCCACATATATAAAGTAAGAGACAAAAGGGTGGTTGTTGGTTCCTTTACCTCCTATATCTAAGCAAGTCTAATTACCCAAAAGTCCTCATTTGAGAGAGGGCAGCAAATCAATGAGTGTCACATGTCCAAAATTGTTAAAATGACCTTTAGGCACACTCGACAAAAGCTCAAGGTTCACCCCCGAATGATAACTAATTTCTAATCACTCAAAAAACACGTACTCATCTTCTTCCTCAAAGTATATTTTTCTTTATTAGCTTGAAGTTGTAATTTACTATATAAATTCAAACTTGAGCATTGGAGTGTAGTCATTGGACACCACTGATTCTACCTCTAACATAAACTATTGCTCTGTTTTGCAAGACACATCCATCTCACGTTTAATGGCTTTCATTCTCATTTTCATCTCATCTTTATCCTCTTTTCATCAGACACCTAGATCACTCAACTAACCTCCTCATACTGTAGGAGAACACCTTAAACATAACAAGGTAGCCTCCAACATTTGTTTCCTTTTCACAATTTTGTTGTTTTATTTGGATCATTCAAAATTCAATTGAAATATTAATTATTTTTTAATACTAATATATGATATAATTAATTTTGTTCATGAAATAATAAAATAATGAAGAAATAAATTATCTAATAATAATAATTTTTATGTAAATGTTTATAAAATTTATTTTAAATGAAAGTGGAATTTAATCAAAATGACAAAATTATATCGTAATTTTATGTCCTTTATGATTTCATAAAAGAAATAAAACATGAGGTTTATTAGGAGTTTAAATGGTGTATTAAAAGATTTACTTTGTGTTTTTTTTGTGGGTTTTATTTTTTAAAATTATCTCTACACTACTTTTCTTTTGTCATATATACATCTAACTACTATAAAAATTTTATCTATATTTTCCACCACCCTTATTTTTAAGCTTTTATTAATCAACCACTTTGACATTAAAAAATAATTATTTAATCCCTAAATAAATTAAAAGATTATTTTATTCTATAAAATTTTTAAAAGTAAAAAATTATAATTATATAAAAATACTCGAAATTTAATAAATAAATAAATAAATCTTAAATTCAATATGTTATTTTTTTTATAAATGTAATTTCATTTAAAAAAGTTTTATGTTAATTTTTTATAATCATAATTTCATTTAATTTGTATTGGAAAGTTTCTTAATATTAATTATAGGAAAGTTGACAATAATTATAGGTTACTTTTCTCTCATGTTAATTTTTATAAACTTCCCTATACTTAATTTAATTATAAAAATTAAATGAAATTATAACTACAAAAAATTATAATTAACAAATATTATTTTTTATAATTATAATTTCATTTAAAAATTATCATCTTGGATTTTGAGATT
Organism: Aegle marmelos; assembly: GCA_030449875.1. Lineage (NCBI taxonomy): Eukaryota > Viridiplantae > Streptophyta > Magnoliopsida > Sapindales > Rutaceae > Aegle > Aegle marmelos. Next base: position 5,910,382 of record JASUUL010000093.1, read on the forward strand.
CATTTTTTTATTGAATTTAAGGGTATTCTTATTGTTATAATTTTCATATTTTTAAAATCTTATAAAATAAAATAGTTTTTTAATTTTTTAGAGATAAAATGGTTATGTTTAGCATCAAAGTGACTGATTGATATAAGTATAGAAATGAAGATAATGCAAAATACATGTCAAAATTTTATAGTTATTAGATGTATATATGATAAAAAAAATGATGCACAAATAATTTTCTTAATTTGAACTTAGTGTAAGTTGTCTTAGGCTTCGTCGTTCAAATCAAGTTAGATACTTGAGCTGAACCAACACATCTAAAGAATGTTATAAAGTATAGAAGTAATGATGTCACGTCATTTATTAGTTATGAAATGATGTTCCAAACTTCTAGTTACATAATATATTCTGAACACTTTTAGTTAACTATTATTCGTTTCTTTGAATTTCAACTAATTAGAGCATGGATTCTTGTGACTCACAAGTTGTGAGTGAGCATAATTCGATTTCCTCAAAGCCAAAGCCATGAGAGATTAGTGGTTATAATAATAATCTTCTTTATGTTTAGTCAGTACTCTAAGGTGATTTTTCACTTGGGGTTGAGGAGGCAAGAGAAGAAAGGATTCCACTTTCGTTTGGCTTTCCTTTGTTTGGTTGACAAGAATTCATCAGAAATGCAATTTTGTTCTATCTCTAGTTTCCATTATTTGAGGAATTCACTTTCCTCTATCATGAGCAAGGAAACCTGATTTCTACTTAATCAAAAGCTTGATTTCTTTATTTTATCCTTGATTAAATATTGATTTTCATTTTTATCCTTTAAACAATTTAAATGAAACAATCCTAATTTTCACTTTCTTCTTCAATTTTACAACTTAACAAAATCACTTAAAATTATTATTGATCCAGTCTGAACTCCCAACAATATTCACCAACGATGGTTAGCAATAAATCTGCTCATGATGAGGGGAATGAGAAGAAGACTAATTGGTTTTACTAGAATTTGTATCGAGAATAAGACAGAGGCCATAGGAAAAGTACATTGAAATTAGAGACCCTTACGAGAGCATTCGCATTTGTCTCGACACTTTCAACATGGTTGAAGTCATCGTAGAAGCTTATGCTAAAATTACCAAGCGTATCCACTACAACAAATCCAAGCTCAACTTTGCTCATCTGCCGTCTCCGATAACTCCACCACCAGCTAAGAAATGTCATATACTATTCCTTGACTTGACTCAGTTGAGCTTTGAAAATTACTTTTTTATTGATTTATGGATTTCATTGGGTTATGCATTTGAGTTTATAAACAATTAGTCTATTAAAGCAAGTTTGATATTAAAGATATCATAAATTAATTGAGAATGATACGCTAATATGGTGGTTGTAAAGGATAAATTTGGCAGAATATGAAAAAAAAAGTAATTCATTTTTTCTATGAATGTATTTATGTCTAACTGATTTCCCATTAATTTCTTCTCCTTTCCTTTCTCATTTTCTCTTTTCCCCTAATTTCTTTTCCAACATTTTCTTACAAGTGAACATGACATAAATGTAACAATTCTATATTGAATTCTTGGGATATAAACTAAGTTTCCAATTCCTTACAAAATATAAATGTTTTGAGTCTATGAAACTTGCGTTACATATCGAGCGTTTAATTTTGCATATGTTATTTTAGATTGTCGTTGATGTACAACTAGTAGAGTTTGATATGTTCTATATTAAAGTTTAATGTCTAATTAGATTTTGCATGTTGAACAGTGCATGTATCCATCCACATAGAGGATTAGAGAGTGGAAAGAATAAAGATACCAAGTGGCTTCAAAAGTCAGATATACCAGACTCAACACTTAGTGTGATGAATGGGATGATCAAGACCTAATTGCACCAGTCAATGAGCATTTTCCAAGTTACATCTTAAGTGGATGGTGTAACAAGTAAATATTAGACTGATGAAATTGGTTACCTTATATATATGGAACATCAATTCATAAATTGATATTATTATATTGACTATGAATATGATCTTAAGGTGAATAATAATACAATATTCTACTTTGGCTACTCGAAACACAACTCCTCAACTATAGTACGATCAATAATATATGACTTTACCAATTTCATTTTTTTCATATATTATTGTTCGTATGTGCATTTAATATGCATTTACACTGTATTGTATATCATAATAAGACTTATCATAAAGCTACAAATTTTTATAAAAATTAATATGAAATAAATTTATTAGTTGAACAAAATATTTCTTAGCCCACATGATTTATTTTATTGTATGGGTGTTAAGACTATTTTTTTTATCACTACTCAATACTTGGTTCAAAAAATCTACTTTTAAATTTGAGAGATTTACCCTTATGCCATAATCGGTTGTTAGAAAATAAGGCTGAAGAGGAGAGGTTTTTCCATTCCTTTATAATTTTCTTTGTTCGGTTAGTAAAAGCAAATTGAGAATTAAACTTCGTTTCACACCTACTTTCTAGTATTTGAGGAATTTGATTTATGTATTGAAGAATAAGGAAATTCAGATTGCACACTATAAAAAAGGTCATGTTTTTCGATTTTGCCCTCATTTAATTTTTGTTTTTTAATTTTATCCCTAAACAAACCTAAATGGAAATAACACTACTTCTCTTATAATATCACAATCTCTCACTCAAAATAAAAGGATCTTTTCTCTCACAACTTTTGATAGGTATCAAAGGCGCTAAAGATTGCCGCTAACAACTTTTTGAGCATATAAAATTATTCCAAGTTTCAACAACCTCTCACATCTTCCTTACAACTTCAAGATCTTCATTCTCAGCTTCAATTTCAACTTCGATTTCTCAGTCTCAGCTTTGATCTCTTGGCTTAAAATGGTAAAATGTCTAGTGATTTTTTCAACTTTAATTTCTCAGTATTGATCTCTTGGTCCTTGTCTCAAGTTTATAATTTTATTTTTTAAATTTAAGAATTTCTTTTCTTGAGTTTAAACTATGCATGCATCCAAATATGAACATTTATTTATGAGATCTAAGACTCTAAGGCTGTGGAAACTCCCAGCTAATAGAAGAAAAAATATATCAAGTTGATGAAAGGCTTTTAATCAACTAAATATTTATATATATTATAGTATACATAAGTTGGGATTTATAATGTCGGCTATTGTTGTACTTTATTCATGACCATCTATATTCATTGAGATTCATTAGGATGAGTTTCAACTGTTTGATTGGTTTGAAAAATTAATTAACAATTTCATTATCTAAAAGATGCATCAATAACATAAGCATTGAATAGCAATTTTCTAGAGAACAATGTTAATTAAATGTAGCTTCAATCATTTTCAAATGATTGATTCTAGATTCTTTTTTTTTCCAACGGTGATGTTGAATGTCACTTTTTTTTTAGAAAATTGTTACTAGTCTCTGTGATTTGAATTTTGATTATTTTCATTTTCTATTTAAGATTATATCATTCATTCCCCTTGAGAATGAGATGGCACAATAAGATGTCATTTTGATTATAGGTTGTCAATGCATTTCGATGAATTGGTAGATGCTGTAATATACAAATGAGATGTTATTATAAGGGAATTATACTTTGTTAATACACTTGGATGAATTAGTATATGCTGTCGTAGACGAATGAGATGACATTATAAAGGTTATATTAGTTTACTTTGATACTTATTCAGATTTTTTGCTTTTTTTTTTCATTGATGTCTTTGTTTTGTGTTTGGGAATGCCTTTTTTTTTTTTTGGCTATAATCACAAGCAATACATTAGAATTAATATAAATTATAGAATATGGCTATATGGGATGCTTATGTTTTGGTATGTAAGATGTTACTGTTTTATTTGCTTTTTTTTATCCTGTTGTTACTATAGATCTTTGCTATTTTCAGCTATTGTTTCATTTTCTATTTGTTGTTATTTTTTGTTATTTTACTTGCTATCTATTGCTATTATACTTGTTGTTACTACTATTTTACTTGCTTTTTTTTTGTTATACTTGCTGGTTACTGCTTTTTGTTGTTTGTTGCTGTTTTACTTGCTATTTTGTTGTTTCGACCATTGTTCCACTTGCCATTTGCTATTTTTTTTTGTTGTTTTTGTTGTTTGTTGCTGTTTTGATTTTTTTTTTTACTTTTTACTTGCTATTTTTGTTGTTTCAGCCATATTTCACTTGCCACTTGCTGTTATTTTTTATTGTTTGTTGATGTTATACTTGCTATTATACTTGTTGGTAACTAGTATTTTATTTATTGTTCTTGCTATTTTTATAGCTGTTTTACTTAATTGAATGCAATTAAACTTGCTCACTATTACAAGTCTACAATTAAATTGCTGTTATGCGTGTTAGTTACTATTGTTATACTTATAATTGCTATTATTATTACAATTTACCCATTGTTTTTTTACTTTGTACTCATTGGTTGTTATTGTTGTACTTGCTGGTTCTGATGTTTATTATTGTTGTTTTGCACCGTTCTATCTATTATTACAGAGTCATAAAGAGATAACAAACTTAAATATTAAAGCATTTTCATATTATGAGGACTTATGTATGATTTATAGTAAAGGCTATGCAACTAAAAAAAAAAATGAAAAAGCTCTCATAGATGTGGTAGAGGAACTTGAGAGGACATAAATGAATAATGAAGCTCAAAGAGAGAATTTAAATATTAAGAATATGAGAGATGATGTTGAGGATAATATGTCTTTCTTACTTGCTTCACCCAAGTTCAACGAATGTTGAGAATGAAGCTCAAGGAGAGAATTGAGATGACGTTTGTTGCTTTTGTTTTTTGTTATGTTTTTATTTTTTAATATTTTGAAATACTTTTGAAATTTAAAGATGTTATAGTTATATTTTGAAATTTGATGAAGTATTTTTAATTTTGAAATTCGAGTATTTGAAATTTAATAGTTTTATAGTAATATTATTGGCTTTTTAAAAAATAATAGTATTGTTTTTATTTTAAAAAATTCACTTTTGATAAAAGCACTTGGATAATAATTGGTAAAAACACTTTTGATAATGATAAGCAAATGCACTTTTAACAAAAGCACTATAAATGAAGTTAGGACATTAAGAACGAATCATTAACCTTGAAACTAATTTTTAAATAGTTAAATATATTTATAAAATTTAATAATAAATATTAAAAATTTAATACAAAGGTATATTGAACCAAATAAAAAATTATAAAATTTCTTTTCTCAGCTAATTCTATCCTAAATAGAATAAAAAAAATTAAACTCTCTACTATTTTTCTTCTCCTTTTTTTCCCTCTTCTTGTCTCCTCTCTCTTCATTTCCTAACCATACATGACCTCATGTTCACATAAATTTTAATTTCAATAAAAAAAACCCTAACCTTATATGAACATGCAAGAAGATTTGAACTCTTGGACTAAGAATGATCGAGGTGAAAGTACAAAGAAGAGTTGAAAAATTATTTATTCATTTATATAAGGTTTAACTTATAGGAAGAAACTACTTCACAATTACTATAAGATATAGTCCTCTCTTATAGATAATATTCAAACTTATCATAAGTTTAATTAATGTAAGAAACTATATTTTATAATGGCTACAAGCTAAGAGCCTTTCAACTTATATGTTATGTAATGTACGTGTGAGAGATAATTGTACTGTAAATCCCACAACTACCACTCACGAGCGATTTCCCATGTAAAATAATATAAAAGGTAGTTACATCACAGTTAGACGCACTGTTTTTTTTTTATCGCGGGCTGAAAGTTAACGTACAAGGGATTTCTGCACATTTTGTAAATATAAAAAATAAAAGACCGACATGATTGGATGACGTGGCACACGAGGACTCTTCCTGAGTAACACTAAACTAATCCGCGACAAAAGGCAATGGACTGATGGACATGAACATTGAACTTCCGTGTGCTGCTGATTTCATTTTTAATCTCAAACGAACGCCCACAGCCCATCATTTCCCGATGACCAAATCATTGCTACCAATCCACTCTCGCAACGTGGCGGTGATCGGCGCCGGAGCCGCCGGTTTAGTCGCCGCTCGCGAGCTGCGCCGCGAAGGCCACAAGGTTGTAGTGCTAGAGAAAAACAACCGAATTGGCGGCACATGGGTCTACACTCCTCGGGTGGAATCCGACCCGCTCGGAGTGGAGCCGAACCGAGCCGTCGTTCATACCAGTCTCTACAGATCCCTCCGAACAAACCTGCCTCGAGAGGTGATGGGCTTTACGGACTACCCCTTCACGGCCCGGGATGATAGGTCCGGGGACCCGAGAAGGTTTCCGGGTCACGCGGAGGTGTTGAGATACTTAGAGGAGTTTGTGAGTGAATTTGGGATTGACGAAATGGTGAGGTTTGAAAGTGAGGTGGTTAATGTTGGTTTGACGGAAAATAACAAATGGAAAGTGAAGTCAAAATTGAGAAATGTTGATGGCTATTGTGATGAAATATATGATGCTGTTGTTGTTTGTAATGGGCATTACACTGAACCTCGTATTGCTGAAATTGCTGGTAATGTTATTTATTTATTTTTGTGAGCTTTAGATTTGTCTGGAGTTAAAAAGAGCTTCGTACTAATAACAAGGTTGCTGCTAGTGAGCTCTTGACAGTTATGATATCGAATAATTATGGTTTTATGATGTCCACAAATTCTTTGTTGGTGATATTGAATATTTGATATTATACTCAGTAATTTGTGTCCTTACTTTTGAAGCTCGCAACTACCGTTTCACTGACTAATGATATTTTTTGGTCTCAAAATCAATGAGGGCACTTTTGTTTGCCATGGATGTCCTTAATTCTTCTTTCTGCTCTTTACTTTTTTCAGGCATCGATGTGTGGCCGGGGAAGCAAATCCATAGCCACAATTATCGTGTTCCTGAACCCTTTCGGGATCAAGTATGTGTCAGTTTCCTGTTTCTCATTATTAATCAACAGCAACTCTGCTTTTTGTTGCATTTTGGAGTGGCAATACGGCTGGCACATTTTTTTTTTTTTGGAATTTTTCTTGGTTTGCTTTTACAATTTGTTGAAATTTGTTAAAAAATTGTATGCATGGTAGCTTGCAGATATTTCATGAAGGAGCATTTTTCCACTCATCAAATTTAGAATTCTCTTGTTTGTCAACATCTTTTGATGCTTATCTTCTTCGCGTGAAATGAATGAAAGCAAAGAGGTTGAATAAATTACAAATGCATGCTGGGAAATAAGTAGTTGCTTGGTCAGGTTCCACTGCGAGAGAGAGTTCTTTAGTTAGCATCCCAAAATCTTAATGTACTAATCCTCATATTTTTCTTCCTGAAGATTGAATATTGTAAAATGTAGAAGGAAACTGCTAATTTAAATTATAAATTATTATATGCGTGAGATAACATGTGTAATTTCTTTTTTTTTTAAAAAAAAAAAAGAGAGAGAGAGAAGGTATGTGACTGTTAAAGAGACAGCAGATTAAAGATCTGCCTCATTTATGTTTTGAAATGCCTCAATAGCTTTAAAGATTCGGTAAAAGTTCTGTTTAGGCATATATGTCATTAATCAAGTAGTGAAAGAGTTGCATTTTTTCACCTTTTAATGTCTTAAGTTATAAGACACATTTCCTACCTGACCTACTTATGAAAGTTCTCTTCTTACAATTAACAAAGCAACCATGTTTTGACTATTTCATCAGGTGTGATGTGTTTAAATACTACTTTTGTTGTTTCTCATAATGACTCTCTCTTTATTGTATTTATCTTTTCCGACACCTAATATTTGTTTTGTTTAAACTGCTTTCTACTGAGGACAGGTCATAATTTTGATAGGGAGTTCTGCAAGTGCTGCTGATATATGCAGGGACTTAGCTGGAGTTGCAAAAGAAGTTCATCTTGTCTCTAGATCGGTTGCAGATGAAACATATGAAAAGCAGCCTGGCTTTAATAATATGTGGCTTCATTCAATGGTAAAAAGCATTTTTATGGAGTGGCTAATACAAGAACTTCATGCCAGGAGCTTTTTGATCCTGTTGCTGGGAGATGGCTTGATCTAAAATGCTGATTCTTTATTATAATAATGCAGGTAGAAAGTGCCCACGATAATGGTGCTGTGGTATTCCGTAATGGCCATATTGTCCATGCTGATGTAATTCTGCATTGCACTGGGTAGTTTTCACTCTTCTGGGAAAAAGATACATCTATTCAGAAATTATGTGTTGGATGATGCATTATCAAATAGTTAAAACAACAAATGGATATATAGTAATATGCCATTCTTAATTCTGTAAGGTACAAGTATCACTTCCCATTTCTTGAAACCAATGGCATTGTGAATCTGGATGATAATCAGGTGGGGCCATTGTACAAGCATGTTTTTCCGCCAGTATTGGCCCCATGGCTTTCTTTCGTTGGTTTACCCTGGAAGGTTAATCTCTAACTTAATGTAATCTGGCAATATTAGTTTATCAGATCCTAGATTTCACTAGTGAAAAGTAAGCTGTTGCATTTGATGGGCAAACAGGTTATCCCCTTTCCCCTGTGTGAATATCAAAGCAAGTGGATTGCTGGTGTTTTGTCTGGTCAGATTGTGCTACCTTCTCAAGAAGAGATGATGGAAGACATTAAAGCCTTTTACTCAACTCTTGAAGCTTCTGGAACACCTAAGAGATACACTCATAACATGGCTGGTTACCAGGTAAATTTTGATATGTAGATATCACGCCTGCCTATGTTTGGGATAGTTTTTTAAATAGAGCTTCTTCGAGTAGAGTTTTTAACAAAAAATTTATGGTTGTTTGGCTGTTAATGAAAGCTTTTGTTAAAAGTAGCAATTATATTAGTGGACAAGTATTTTAAAATTATGTTATAAAAGGATCGAAATATTGTAAATGAAATAAGGGTATTTAGATAATTTAACTCTCTAAAAAATTTGTACAGACTCTACTCTTGAAAGCTCAAATTTTGAATTTCTCTTAGTTGAGGCAAAATAATTTTTTCAACAACTATATTAAAATAAAAATTAAAAAGAGTTTTTGACATTAAAAAAGCTCTTTTGGCTAGCGGAAAAGACGACCAAACATGCCCTAACTGGTGCAAAGTTCTAGTTAATTTTGTTATTGAATAATTATTGTCAGTTATTTCACAACCTGCATCTCTGGCTCAGGTCCTTTTCTCTATTATCATTAATTTAATATCTAGCTGATTCAGATTCAGAGGCTTTCCATATTCTGACATTGGGGAATTAATGATGGTGGTAACTAAACTGGAGACTTAAGTATTGGCTAAGTAATAGACTGGAGGAGGCAAAAGCATAGATTGAAAGTAATATCTCCTCTCTAGGCTCGTTTTAATTGTCTTTTGTAGTCCAAGCCCTTTCTCTGTGCTATTTGTTTAGACTTTAGACTTTAGACTGCTATTTAGCTATTGTCATACAAAGCCAAATAAAAGCCAGCAGGGTTGGCTTTTATATGTTGCAAAATTTAGTAGCAGTTTCAATAATGTTTAGAGAGCATTCTGGATGTTCTTTCAGTTTGATTATGACAATTGGCTTGCTGAACAATGCGGGTATTGTGGAGTTGAAGAATGGAGAAAACAAATGTATATTGCAGTTTCCAAGAGCAAACTTACAAGACCAGCCACATATCGTGATGAATGGGACGATCACCACCTGGTTTTGCAAGCCCAGGAGGACTTCATCAAGCGCTCCTTAAATAGAGTAACAAGTAAATATTGAGCTGAAAGTGGTCACCTCTCACTCAAGGTTCACTTCCAGTCCAGTTTAATTAGCTGTGTATGTTCTTATTAAAAAGAAGGAAAAGTCCGGATATCTACAATTCTACACGTACAGATTATACCAACTTGGCAAAGCCAACTGGTACCCACTTGGGCCAGGACACCTCAGCTAGGATAGCGGTACTTTATGAGATCAAAGTGGCCACCCCTAGACCTTTCTGGAATTCATTTTATTGTAGACCCTTGCTAAGTAAAGCATAAGAATATGATCTGTGGCATTTATTTTTTTTCTTGTTATATATCAATCATTATGATAAACCGCATGCATTTTACACAACAATATCTTGAATAATCATACATATCTTGATACCTACGGTGTTGTAAATATGTTTTTTTCTTCAATTATTAAAAGACTTTCTCAGCAACTGGCATTAGCCAAGACTCGAGTTTCATTTTTCTATAGAACACCCGTTATGACCGAATGAGCGGCGTGCTATGCTTCACTAATTGTGAGATACTCTGTATAGGAGATTAAGAGGTGATAAGATAATTTTTGGAACTCTAAAAGACAATTAAAAAAAATAAACAGGCGTCAAATACAATAATTGAACTACAAACCTGCTGTCCTCTGATCCAGAGTTGCTGGATCAATGATATGATGTTTCTAACTATCTTTGTTTTGGTGATTGTAATTAATTTACAAAGAAGCAATTAAGCAACAATGGAGAACAAAAAGACTGAAGAAACGTCCTTGTCCTATCAGGCGGCCGTGATCGGCTCTGGATCTGGCGGACTAGTAGCAACCCCCGAGCTGAGTCGGGAAGGCCACTTGTTGGTCGTGTTTGAGAGAGCCAAGCGAGTGGCACCTGGGTCTACACCAAGCCGGTGGACTCAGACCCACTTCGCGATGCCCCAGGTCGAGTTACAGCCCGATCTAGTCTTTGCAGCTCTGTCAGCACAAATTTACACAGGAAGATCATGGATTTTAGAGAATACCTTTTTCTGGCCCGAAATGATTGAAACGGTGACCCAAGAAGGTTTCGGGGGTCATTGGGAGGTGTTGATGTACTTGAAGGAGTTTTCAAGAGAGTTTGGGATTGAAGAGATGGGGAGATTTGCGATTGAAGTGTTTTAAGTAAGATTAGTGGATGGCGATAAACGGACAGTGAGGTCTAAAAAGAAAGGGGATGCTATTGAGGAAGAGATTGACGCTGCGGTAGTTTGTAGTAGCTGATACTCTGAGCCTAATGTTGCTGAATTTCAAGGTATTTGTTTGCATTTTCTTATTATTTTTATTTCAGGTAGCGCTTTGATTATGTAGATTGTTAATTGTAAATCGTTGTGTAGTTTGGCATTTCAATATCAATATAATGCTTGTACTGTATTTTTTTGGGGGGGGGGGGGGGGAATTGGTAAAAATCTTTATATGTTCTCATGATTTCTTTTGCCGTTCTTGGGGCAGCAATGTACGGGAAGCAAATTTATAGCTATAATTATCGCATTTCTTAACCCCTCATTGAAGTATGTATCAGCTTGCTTCTACTTGTCTCTGTATTTCTGTATTGTAGAGGCTGTTAGTGAAATATAAAAGCTGCTGACTATCAAAGTGCATCTGCGGTCTGCCCCAAGTCGGTTAGTGAAGGATTAAGACAGAGTCATACCAGATGCCCATGTTTTACTCTTTCATATGCAATTAAGCAGCGGCACACAGTAAACCTACACATTGGCAATTTACTTCTGAAGTGCTTAGAAGTCTTGGCAAAAGTCTTTACTGGGATATATTTTGCAAATCAAAGCATTGTGCAAACTGCACTTAATTTTCCTCCTGGACTCTTTGGTCTTGTGCGTCAATTTACCTACATTTAGCCTCCATCACTTTCAGGTAGTGTCCCTTTTTCTTTCTTTACCTGTGACAAACAGATGTCCATGATGCATTTTTTTTTTTTTTTGGGGGGAACAAAGATGATACAGTAATTAGTTCTGCCTTACTTTATTTTCAGTTATCTTATTTCTTGACTAAATCGTCTGCAACCCTTTACTCCTAATTTTTATTGGGAACTCTTTTAATGGTGTGGATATATCTAGAGACATAACTGGAGTAGCAAATGAAGTCCGTATTGCATCTAGATTGGTTGCTGATGGAACATATGAAGGCAACCTGGATACAATGATATGTGGCCCCATTCCATGGTAAATGTAAATCACCCACGGTTAGGTGGCAGTCATTATAATTTCATTGTATGTTCCAACCTGAGGTTGGAGTATGAATCGATCTAAGATATTGATGTCCCTTTGAAAAATAGAGGTAGAAAGCATCAATTAAAATGGCTCGGTAGTTATTAGGAATAGGTTTGCAGAAATTATTCTACACTGCACTGGATAAGTTGTATTTTGTTCATCTTCCGAATGGAAGAATTGTCTTTTTGTTATGTGCCCAAACCATATTAGCAATTCTGAAACAAAAATGAACTATAGATTTAGTAATGGGAGAATATTCCTTTTAAGGTACAAAAATCACTACCCTTTCTCGGAAGCAATGGCATCCTGAAAGTCGGTGTCAATTTTGTGGAAGCTCTATACAAACACGGTTTTCCGCCAGCCTTGGCCCTAAATGTCTTTCCTTTGTTGGGATGCCATCGAAGGTTTTAACTAATATTTCATCTCCTAGGTACACTTCTGTCATGCATGTTATCCCTTTGTATGAATAGCAAAGCTAGTGGATTGCAGGAGTTTTGTGTGGTCGATTCTTGCTTCCATCACAAGAAGAGATGTTACTTGACATTCAAGTCTACCATGCAACACTTGAAGCTTCTGGCACATCTAAACGACACGCACGTAACAGGAATGACTTTCAGGTAAATTTGCTTGTAAATAACTCAAGATATGATCGAAAGCAAATGATCCTTGCGGTAAAGAAGAACAGAATAATCCAACTAGAAACGTACCGTGATCAATGAGAAGGTCACCATCTGATATTGGAAGCCACTGAAGGCTTCATATACTGCTTTTCAAAAAAAAAATGCTTGGCTAATATTGCGTATCCGTCGTACATGGCTTGATCTCTCAGTGATCAATTGCACAATTACCGACATCTGGCGTTCAAAAAGATCTGCACCAGCCGGGAATCGAACCCGGGTCTGTACCGTGGCAGGGTACTATTCTACCACTAGACCACTGGTGCTTCATGTTAAAACATCTTCTAAATTTTTATAACACAAACATGAAGCCTAATTTCTTGTTAATACATTTCAGTTGGGTTATTTTTCCTTTTACTCCTTAAAGATATCTTGAAATAACAAATAAGTGCTATAAGTAGTGCATCATAATATTCTATTATTAAAAAATAACAAAATCTTGTATTTTACTAATTTTTTTATATGGCATATCGAATAAAAACACAAAAATTTTAACCTTCTTTTTCCTTGAGTCCCTATTTTTAGTTGTAATTTTTAAATTTTTAATATAACTAGTCTACTATTGTTACGAATCATCGTCACTCCCATTACATTACATCTTAAAAATTAGTTTTCAAAACCAAAATCACAATTCTTGTAGACAAATTTCTTTAATTTTCTTGTTTATGAAGAAAGTTTGACTTTTTAACTCTATCACACTAGAAATCACAATAATTTTTATTGTCAATTGGAAATGCTAGATCAATAAAATATCTTAGAAATTATAGTATTTTAGTCAATTTAGTATTTAGTATTTGGCAAAGCATGAAAAAGAGATAAAAACTTATTTTTTATTCCTCTTGAATATTTCCAAATGATCTATTATAAATTTAATAAGAGTCAACAAGGTACAAACCCTGTTCAATTATGTGAATCTCAACTTCAAGATTATGATTGTCATGTGACTCTTTCTAATGATGTGAAGGTACATTTTTAAGATTCACGAGAGAATTAAGTGTTGATATTAAGGAACAAGTTTGATTGCAAATTGTTACTATTCATGAATATTTGGGTGTCTTTAAATTTGCTTTAAATGTTGAATTACAAATCAAGAGGGAGAGAAAGCAATATTTAAAGAGATTTGAATGAGTGCAGGAGCATCCTAATAGTGAAAGAAGAAAATATCAAAAGTTTGATAAATTCATATTGCATAAACTACAACATGAGAGTTTGTCATCAAAGCAATATCTTATTATAAACTTTTCCTCACTGAATGATTCTAAGGTTTAAAAGCAACATTCTTATGCCAATAAAGATCATAGCACACCAATGGAAGAAGATATTTTACTTGATTATAAAGTTACTAAAGATGTATTGATTATTCATCATTCAGCCTACTCATTAGTGATAAAGAGTTTATTCAAGATTTTGAAGTTAAAGATATAAATGTGGAAGAGCACCTTTTACTGGTCTTGTCATTGGAAGAAAATAACGTTATAAAAGCTTTTGAAGAGATTTTAAATGATTATAATGTTTCTAACGAAGAGGTATAATATATTCTTGATTTGAGTTTTATATTTAATGATATAGTTAAAGTTATGCAAGGCGTTCAATCTGAAGAGACAAAAGTTCTTCTTAAAGATATTTTTCCCCAGGTAATTGATATGGTCATACCTATATATATTTAATATAAGAAAGTTATATTTGAAGAACGCATAGCCCAAAAAACTCAAAAAGAGTAATTGAATAAACAGTACATAGAGCAAAATATGCAAAAAGTTAAAAGAGATATACATTTTAACGATTCATTTGTACAAGTTTGCATCTTTTAGAAGAACCCTAACCAAAATAAAAACTTAAATTTTTGGTACATTCAAGTTTCAAGAAAAATTAATGTAAAGTGCTACATATTCTGTTTGAAAGATTATTTACTTCTTCATTATATTTCAGCAAAACTCGAGGACGAGCTTCTTTTAAAGAGGAGGAGATTGATGTAGGAACTATATGGACTAAAATATATTAGAAAATAATTAGCATTTGAGTCAATTTAATATTTAATATTTTATTGTGATTTATCTTATTTATTGAACTTATTGGAGTCATATTTGTAATTTCAGTCTAATTAATATTTTAGATTATTTTTTCTTACTTGAGAAAGATAAAAGATTAAGTTAGCTAATAATATATGTAAGCTTGTTATTCATAGTTTATTGTAATATCTTAAGTTTTTCATCAATAAATTTTAGTTATTATATTTTCGGCTTATCTTTGTCATTAATTCTATGTCTTCTCTCTTTGAGAGCTATTCTTTCTTAAATTTTATTGTATTTTGAAGGGGTGAGTAAAGTCGAGTTCGAATCAACACAATTGGATTTCGGATTGGCCGAGTTAGATAAAAATTTATCCAAATTCAACTTGAATGTATAACTCAATCTAATTCGATTCGAATTATATTCAGATCAAATTATATTAGGTTATAAACTCAAATTGAATTTATATTAGATTGGATTGGATATAAAGTATATACATACATACAATCTACACATTAACAGTAATGAGCCAAAGCTTCCAAAACTCAACAATCAAATAGAGGTTGAATCAGATTAGGTGATGGTAGAGGATTGGAGGTGTGGAGCTGGTGCAGCAAATCTGACACTTAGTAGTAAATCAGTAGATTAGGTCACAATCCTCACAGAGTAGCTTTGATTGAAGTTAACTCTCGGCAGTTGCTACGTTTGGTGACTAGATCCAGCTTGTTTCATGAACTTTGTGCGTGTATTTGATTGTTTATGATGGTGATTGTGTTTTGTTCATTTTGCTATGGGTATGAACTGTGTAATTGTCACTTGTCACCATTGGTAATGGGATAAGAGAGAGAGAGTTTATAGCCTATAGGTAGGTGTAGGTGCATATGTTGCTAGTCATCAATGGGCTCTAGGTGCTTAGGTGGTTGTGGGCATAAACTTTGTATGTGTTTGACTATTTTTGTGTCTTTGTTTTAATATGGGTGGTATGTATAGATCGTATGTTTTTGTGTGTGGTGTGTATTTGGACTTTATTTGTTTATTGTTTATCAATTTAGTTTTGGTTTTTGAATTTTCATTTTGAATTTTTTTATTTTATGTCAACTCGATCAGATTTTCAAATTGGATTTGGTTGACATAAATGCACCTGATCGTGTTGAAATAAATGCACCCGATCGAGTTGATATAAATGTACTTGATTAAATTTTATTCATAATCCAATCTAATATGAACTCATTTTCTTATCAAGTCAGGTATTTTGCCTATCCCTAGTATTTAGAGTTTATCTTTGTCATTAATTTGATGTTTTCTCTCTTTAAAAGCTATTCTTTCTTAAGTTTTAATAATGTTGACTAGAACAATATCTAGCATTCTAGTATCATTTCTTCATTGTGTCAACTTAAGTTTCACAATATAACATTACTATCATTAATGCTAGAGCTACTGTTTTTGTGGCAATTCGTAAATTGTTGAAGGAAAGCCATATGGTTGTGGTTTATAAAAAAAGAGACCAAGTCTGAAATACAAATAAGCAACCCAAGAGGGGGGGTGAATTGAGTTTTTAAAATTTATTTTACAAATGATTCAATCTAATGCCTTAATACAAACAAAAAATAAGTTTTACAGCAATTAAATCAAATATAATAAATTAGACATTGCTTGCAAAATAAATGAGTAAGGGAATAGAATGCAAACACAGTAATTTTTACGTAGTTCGGCAATCCCCGTTTACGTCCACGCCTCCAAGCCAACCGAGCTCGAGGATTTCACTATCCAACCCTCCCAAGGTTTCAAATGTTTACAATTGACTTCCAAGGTGTCAATGGACCTTTACAATTAAGAGATTATCACCCTAATCTCTTTACCCCAAGTGTTTTCCTCACTTGAATACTCTCAATACAATACAAAATAGAAATTACAACAAGACACTTTCTATAGGAGTAGATTCACAAATAATGAAATAAAACTGATTTAATCTATTGTGATTTGCAATATGGAAACTCAATATATGTTTTACAAACTTGTTTTTTCTTGCTAGAGTTGCTTGAAATGAAGTTGGAGTTGAGTTTTTATAGTTAAAGTTCGAAAACTAGCAGTTATTGTCAAATTTCGGTCTTTCAGCAATTTAGTCGCTTAATTTAACTTGGCTCCTCCTTCGTAATGTGAGAAAATTACAGTTAATTTTGAATTTTTGCTGATAATAATGTTCACGAGTTACGCTGATTTTACCTCAAAACTTACTCAAATTATTTTATGGCCTAAAACGTCATAGAATTTATCAAAAAGATCCAATCTCAGAAATTTTAAAATATTATTTAATTTCTAAAAACATTCTAAAATTATAGTATGACCTAAACTAAAAAAAATCTTTTCAAATAGGTCTGTTTTGAGTTTTAACTAAATCACCATAATCTTTAAAGTTTTTAAAACTTTTCACTTAAGCCCACAATCTATTATAAGATACAATAAAGCCCAAATGTTTTAGAGTTTAGCAAATAAGTCCAACTCCGAAATTTAAACATTTTTATTTTTATCCAAATTACTTTAATCCATAAAATATTTTATCTCATAAACATAAAAGTATTTAACTTGAAAAATAATTATTTTATTAACATAAAATTGAGCTTCACAAATGCTAATTCAAGTATAAATTAAATCATACCGGCTTTATAAGAAATTATCGCAATAAATTATCCGTTGAGCCGCCGTTGCCCGTTGAATGTCTTGAATTTGATTTCACTTGATTTCACTTGATTCATTATTCTTCAAAACTAGTGAACTTGTGAAATACAAAATAAAACACTTTAATGCAAATGTTTGTTATCATCAAAATCATAATATTTATAACCTATCAACTCAAACTATTTAAAGGTTCAATGAAGCCTCTATTATAAGTCTTTTAAGATAAATATTTAATTTTTAGAGAGATTATGGGTTTAGAAATTACCATTTTTTTACCCATAATGACTGCTTAAGGACCCGAGGAGGTATCTGAGTCATGAAGTTGTCAAACTTTATTTGTAAAGATTTATGAGAGTGTTTGACATTAATGATTCAAACTAAGGAGCGAACATGTGTTTGATTGAGAATAATGAATAGAAAATTAAGTCAAGAAATAGAGGTGGCATTTTTTAAAAAGAATTTTTTTAATGCTGTAGTGGTTGTGTTGGACTATTAACATTGTTTAAAACCTATTGTTGCAAAAAATTCTAGTAATTAATTATTTTTTCTCCTTTTAGACATACGACTTAACGTGTATATAATATAAATCTTTTTATGTAGGAAAGAAAGTACTTCAAATATTATATGTTGTATATTAATGAATAAAGCGAATCATACACTTTAACTTTGTATCTTTTTTCAAAATTCATTTTATTTGTTTAAGATTTTGAAACCAAAAATTAATGAGCACAAAAATTCTAGATCGATTGGTTTACTATTTATAGTAGAATTGTTAAATGGTTGTTGACCAAGGGCAAATTTGAAAGAGTGTTATTGAGCCAATGCATGAAGGATACATAAACAATTTTAAGGATAAAATAAGCAGAATACTTGGAGTAATATATAAAATGCTAGCTATGCAACTTAAGAGGAGGAGTGAATTAAGTTTTTAAAACTTAATTTAAACAAATCACACAATAATTTAATCTATTGCTTTAATGAAATAAAAAATAATAAATCTAATAAAATATAATAATAAAATAGTAAGAGAAGAGAAAGTAAATACTAATATTTTTACATGGTTCGACAATTCTCACCTATGTTTATACCTTTGCACAAATAAAGTTTGAGAACTTTATTAACTAAGCCTCCCAATGCTTCAGATTTTTTGCAATTGACTTCCATGGTATTAATGAATTGTTATAGCAAGAGATTATCTCTCAATCTCTTCACCTAAGTATTTTTCACACTTATATACTCGCAAAATTAATGAAAAAATAGAGATTATAATAAAAACTCTCTTTTAGAGTGGATACCAAATTATAGCACAATAATGATTTAATATATAATGATTTTACAAAATAGAAGCTCAATACATGTTGTATGCACTTGTTTTAGCTTGCTAGAGTTGTTAAAAGTGAGTTTGATTTGAATTTTTATAATTTTAACTCAAAAAATAATCGTTATAGGCAAAATTCTAGCAACCAGGTGGCTAACCACTTAATTTAGTCGACTACTCGCTTAGAAAGTGAAGTTACCATTAAAATTCAAAATTGATATAGTGATAGTATTCACTATAATCATAATTTTACTCAAAATTTTTTATAGTTATATTATAACCTAAAAAGTGAAATTATACCTGTTAGATTATAATTTTACTCAGAATTTCTAAATCATACCTGTTATTCCCATAATTTTCTGAAATTATAATATAGTAAACAATGTTTATGGCTTTACAAATAAGTCTAAATCCATAATTAAAGCAATGCCTATTAAAATTAAAGATTGTAAAACTTTTATATTTTAGTCAACATTTTAAAAAATAATTAATTTACATAAAATACTTGGTTTATAATTGTAAAACCTTAGATTTATAAAAAATAATGATTTATAAAGTATTGAGCTTCTCAAATGTTAAATCATACATATATTAAATTATATCGGCTTTTATAAGAATTATTGCAATAATGAGTCCGTTGAACTCTAAACTTTATTCTTGATTTGATTTACTTACATAAATATTATTCTTTAAGAACGAATAAAAATGTGAAATACAATACTTATAAAATCAGTTAACACGCATATTTGTTATCATCAAAATGGCTAACAATATAAAAATATTATTTAGAAAAAAATTATTAATTAAATAGGCATAAAGATCAATGGTGAAGGTTGGACACTTTAAAATATTTATGAGAAAAATAAACTTAATACAAAATGAATATTCTTATCATTGTTTTCCAAAATATGATATGTGGCCAAAAAATTTCTCTCCTTTTGACTTTAGCATTATATCGAATCTTCAACTTTATACACTCTCCATCATCTAGCTTCCACTATATAAATTTCTCATCTACCTATATTTTGGAGCTCTCTTTGTCTCTATATTTAAGATCATCACTTGCACTTTTATTTTTGGGAGACTATTTCTATTCTCTATCTTCATTATCTTTTCCACCGTATTTCACTCTCCATCTCTTTATTCACCATCTTCATTTTTATTAATATCAAATATCTTTATTTGATTACCTAACTTGTATTATTCATCTTGAATAATGTAAAATCTTATATAATCTCTCATTCATACGATGCATTGATGATGACTTACTCCTGTGGACATAAGCCGAACCATATAAGCATTGTGCATTTTTTATATTTATATTTATTTGACTATATTTTCAATTTTGAGGCAAAGATTGAATTTTAATATGTGAGTTCTCTTAAGCCACCCTGACTACATTGAGTTCTCCAATTAGCTCTCCAACATTATCCAAACAACTGTTAATGAATTTCCTAAAAGAACTTGAGCTTTCTTAATAAGCTCCCTTGAGCTCTCGTGATAAGCTCACTTGAGCCAGCTTGAGAGCACCTCAGATATCCTTGAAATTTTGTATATCAATTATCTAAACCAGAAACCTTTCCAATACCTAAATTGCCTTAACTCAACACTTGGGTTATTGTAGGTGTACTACCATCCCTCAAATATAAATTTTATTCATTTTAATTGGATTTAAGATGGATCATGAGAACCGACCAATTGGTCCTAATCAAATCATTGAAAAAATTTCTGTGAAAACAAACTATATTTTGCATGAATATCATTGTTGTTCAACTTTAATTAGGCTTTCTCCTATTCATAATATATATAAGGGTAAAATCTTGTGCAATGCAAGATTATAAAGGTTAATCTCTGATTATCCTTCTTATGAACTAAATATCTTTATATCGTCCTTCTTATTGTTGAAAACCTCAATTTACCTTACTTTTTTTTTTAAAGACAAAAAAAAATCCATTAATTCACCCCCCATTTTTTCCTTACATTTTGAATAAAATGAGAATAACTTGAGGTTTTCAAAAGTAAGAGAAATAATTTAAAATAGCCAATTCATGAGAGTTATTCAAATTTACCCTTATGGTCAATACAAAAGAGATTACTAAGGATACATACAATATTTCTTTTCAAGCGTGGTTTATTGGCCATTCACATTTATTTTTTTTTTTATTTTTTTCCTTTTAGTTTTGTGTTTTTGAGGCCATTCTAAAAACCATTGGTCGGAAAATTTCTTTCATGTGCTTCTTCAACTCTCTTTTATATGTTTCTTTCACAAGAACAACCAAAACTAACATTGATTGAAACACCAGATAACATAGGGTTTCCATCCTTGGAAATAATACTAGTGTATATAATATCAAAAGGACATTAGCATGCTTAAAAAAAATGGCTTTTCTTTGTTGTGATTCCTTAGATGGTTAATTATATAATCTCTACATAATTTATACAATGCCTAGGTATAATTAATTGGATTATTAATCTTTTGATAATAAATTTATGGTAATTTGTTACAAGGCAGCCTAATAGATCACATGTTTGAAAACCAGATCAAGTATTCAAGTAGATTTCAGTTGCATTTTTCAAGTGGATTTGAGTTACATTTTTTGGTAGTCTAACATCGCACTTGCTCCACAAGATGAGATTATGGAAGAAGTAAAAGCCTTATACACAACACTTTGAGCACATGGATTGGCTTGGCTTGCTCAACGTGACTAATGTGGACTTTTGCATAACTTTTTTGTGGGACCAAGGACAAGGGCTTGTATCTTTTTTTGAAGATGTATGTGAGGAGTTTTATTATTTTATAGTTTTATAATCATTAAATTTTTATTAAAAAATTTTAAAATAATTAAAATTTTTATGTAAATAAAATAATAATATAATAATATAGTAATAAAGTAAAAATATAATAATATAGTAATCTCTATGTGAACAAGATAATAATATAGTAATAAAGTGAAAATTTTGCACCAGTCGGGAATTGAGTTGGGTCTGTACCACGGTAGGTTACTATTCTACCACCAAACCATTGGTATGTGACAATGGAAAAGGCTTACATATTTTCTATTACCAAAAAATTATTTTTTTCTGAAAAAAATGTTTATATTTAAAACAAGTTAATAGCGAATGGCCACAAAAATATTAACGCCGGCTAAAATATGTTGCTAAATTTGGACAGGCAAGAGGTATAAACAGAGTTTTGGACACTTTGATGCTATGGATCAATTTTATTTCAAGGATCCTCCCCGACGGAAATGCACCACCGTCTGTCACTTGTCACTGTCGTCAGGGTATTGAGTTTAAAGCATCAAAACTATATTTGTACGATGCACTGTGACTTATTTGCGGATATGAGGCAATGATGAAGGTGCACACTCATTTCTTCCTTTGTGTTTTCTTTTACAAATGACATATAAACATTTCCCATTACAAATAATCACTCTTCATAGGGTTTTCATGTGCAATCATTATGTGAAATTCTCATTTTTCTTGTCAGTTTCTAAGTTAAAACCCATGAATTTTGTTCAACTATAAAAGTCTAAAATTAAGTGTTAGTTCAATCTTTTAACCAAGGTCCAAAAGTCACATTGGTTATCTTTATCAATTTTCGAATCCTATGATAAAATAAAAGAAATCACTTTTGTATAAATAATGAAATGAATGCACTAAAATTGTGGCACTTTCATTTGTAATTTGTCCATAAAACAAAGATGATGACAAATTTCATTCAAGTTTTTTTCCTCATATATATTAGGATATGTTTATTTACATGCAGCTAGTACACTTGAAATATATTCACTAAATTTTCTTAAAAATATATAATAAAAATTAAAAATAGGGGAAATTAGGGGGGTTGGGATGTTAGGAATTTAGAAGTCAACTCACAAACCTAAACGTGAGGAGCAAAAAGAAAATTAACTGTTGTCGCTTTGAATATCGGACTATTCTGCAGCGGCCACTATAAATAGCATGTTACGGTAATAACTTTCCAACCCACAAAAATAAAAAATTGCAAACCTTTTAAAATAATCATTCTCAGGCGGGCGTCTGTATTTCCCTAAAAATTATATTGTATAAAAAAACTAATTTTTAAATAAATTATGTGATTTTAAAAAATAAAAATTAATTCTTTTAAACAATTGTTGCATTTGAAAAAAAATTAAGAAGAATTAAGGGTAGACACAGTTCAGTTCGTATTGATATTGAGCAGAATCAAATAAATTTGGATATTTTTATTAAAAAAATCGAATATAATAAAGAACTAAACATGAATCGATCAATTCGAATCAATTCGATTATTTTAGTTTTAGACCTATTGGGCTCATTTTGAATTTTAAATTTTTAGTTCATTGGGCCATATTAATAGAATAATTTTTTTTCAGTAATCAATTCATTATAGTTTATTACAATATTAATAATAAACATAAAATATTTAAAACACATTTATCAATAATGTGTTACTATTACTAATAAAATATAAAATATTAAGATTTAATAATATAAATTTGGACTCTAATGCTCAATTTATATGAACATAAAATTATACAGAAAAATAAAAATAATAATGGTATAATGTAAAATAAAAATAAAAATTATGTGTGAGTAAATTTATTATAATTATTTTATATAATCAATTAATATATACCACATTTTATATTTTAATAAAATTATAAAAATATTTCACTTATTTAGTTTAGTTATTTAATTTAACTGAATTAAAATTTTAATTTTTTATAAATTAAATATTTAAATATTTATAAAAAAAATCGATCCGAACAAGAACAAATCCACTTATTGGATTTTGATTTTTCTTGAATCTCGATTTTTTTACCTGGGCCAAAGAAGACTCGGAACACGGATGGACTCCGTTTCAAAACATAACAACAATAAGAACTTGAAAAGTAACCGCGTCCCTGCTTTGAAAATGAAATTAGAAAAAAGGACAGCCACTTTCCATGGATATTCAAAGAAAGGATATAATGCGTTGGTAGAGCGAAAAATTTTAATTAAAGAAACAGCACCTCCACTTATGTTTCGCCATGTGGCAGTGATCGGCGCAGGCGCCGCTGGACTGGTGGCAGGTCGTGAGTTGCTGAGGGAAGGCCACACTGTGGTGGTTTACGAGAAAGGAGAGCAAGTAGGGGGCACTTGGATTTACACTTCGGAGACGGAGTCAGATCCGCTTGGTGTCGACCCAAATCGTTACCGGGTTCATTCGAGCCTCTACAAGTCCCTCAGGGTCAATCTTCCTAGAGAGTTGATGGGATTTCAAGCTTATCCGTTTGTAGCCCGTGAGGATGAAGGGTCCGTTGACCCGAGAAGGTATCCAGGTCATGGGGAGGTGTTGCGTTATTTACAAAATTTTGCCAGAGAGTTTGGTGTCAATCAAGTGGTGAGGCTTGATACTGAGGTGTTGAATGTTCGTTTGGTTGAGAGCAACAAATGGAAAGTTAAGTCAAGAAAGAAAGATGATGTAGTTGAAGAGGAAACTTTTGATGCTGTGGTCGTTTGTAGTGGGCACTTTTCAGTGCCTCGTCTTGCTCAAGTTCCCGGTAGCTACTACTTACTGCTTGTGTAATTAATGCGGCGCATTATCGATATGAAATTAATGATCGTGAACTGAATTCTTAAATCAATGCATATAATGGATGTATTTCTTGTCAGGCATTGATTCATGGCCAGGGAAGCAAATGCATTCCCATAATTATCGCATTCCTAATCCCTTCCAAGGTCAGGTATGTATAATATTAGACTTCAGCTTTCTCTTTTTATTTTTATTTTATTGAGGAATTGAAAATTTTTTTATCTTGGGTGGAGTAGGGGCTTTCCTTTGCCTCTTGACTTATAGATTTCTCATGTTAATATGGTTCATTAATTGGATGTATAGTTTTATGAAAGATTGTAAATATTATGGCTCATCAATTCTGGACAGGTAGTGATTCTGATAGGGCATTACGCTAGTGGATTGGATATAAAAAGGGACTTAGCTGGATTTGCGAAAGAAGTTCACGTTGCATCTCGATCACTTGCAGATGAAACACATGAAAAACAGCCTGGATATGATAATATGTGGCTTCATTCCATGGTAAGAGCTACTAAATGTTCACCTAAGGGGTAAGAGAAACAAAAATTTCAGGACGAGTTGGTGAGGATGGCTGATTCTCTCTGATTGTGGGAATTTAAATTGGTGGATCTGACAATACACTGGTTTCATCAAACTGATGCTTCAGGTAGAAAGAGCCAATGAAGATGGTACCGTGGTTTTCCGAAATGGGAGAATTGTCTCTGCAGATGTCATTATGCATTGCACAGGGTAATATTTATATAGTTTGCCTTAATTTTTATTTTGGATCAACTTTTTTGCATGATAAAGCTGAATGATGCATTGCAAACTCTGAAACAAAAATAAAGAATGGACGGTGGTTTAAAATTTTTATCATATGAATAGGTACAAGTACAACTACCCTTTTCTTGAAACCAATGGCATTGTGACTGTGGATGACAATCGCGTTGGGCCATTGTACAAGCACGTTTTTCCGCCTGTCTTGGCACCAGGCCTTTCATTTGTTGGGATACCACAGAAGGTTCATCTCTGCATGCATACTTTAACATTGCCTAACTCTTTATGGGATGCTTGTCTGAAGGTGCCAATGATAAATTATGAGTGATCTCTTTCAGGTTATCCCTTTCCCCTTGTCTGAACTCCAGAGCAAGTGGATTGCTGGCGTTTTGTCTGGTCGAGTTGCACTTCCTTCACAAGAAGGGATGATGGAGGATGTTAAAGCCTTTTACTCAAAACTTGAAGCTTCTGGGAAACCTAAGCGATACACTCATATTGTGGATTTCCCTCAATTAATTGAGTACACAGATTGGCTTGCTGCACAGTGCAATTGTCAAGGCTATGAAGAATGGAGAAAGCAGATGGCCTATTCAGCTTTCGAAAACGCTTTTATTACTCGACCAGGGACATACCGCGATGAATGGGATGATGAGCATCTGGTTGCTGAAGCCAACAAGGATTTCATCAAGTATACGTCAAATAAACCAAAGTAACGATAGCCTATTTCTGCATATGAATTCCAGCTGATGCAATTTGTATACAGTAGGCCCCCGGCTGTATGAGTAGTCTCCAATTCTTATTGTTGTATCGCACGTTAAATGCAACTAAATAATTCAAATGGGCAAAAGCTGTAGTGAAAGATTAGTTAATTTGGTCGTTGGCAATTCTCAAACTCTTGTAATTCTTACGGAAGCAAAGGAAAAAATTTTTGTTTGATGAAAAATGACTGCACCATTTGGGAAGTGAATTGTCACGGGATGAGAGTTGCTACTCAGTACTCTCGTGCGGTACTTAGACGATTTTCTAGCATTCTAAGTCGCTAAGTAAACCTAACCTTTCTCGATCTAGCCTAAGCAGAAATTTTGTAGAAGAAGGTTAGAGAGAAATGAGTTAAATGATTAATTGTATTTATATTATAATCAAATGCGTAATTATACAATGTTTTGTATAAGAGAACTCAAGAGTTTATGTGCATGTGTGTTGGAAAGTGCTTGGGTGTGTGTAGAGATATTTTACAAAATATGGGGTCTCTCCCTTATTTATAGGTTTGCTAGCCAGGGTTGTAAGTGAGTGGTTCTAGAGAATTTCAACACTTGAATAATTATAAAAAACTCTAAAACTCGGGTTGAGCAGAGCCGGTTGCTAAGTACACCACATTTGGCTTAATTGTGTGGGAAATCCATTGCTAAGCACAATCCACTTCTAAGTGTATCCTGACTCTTGTTTTAAGCGAACCTCACTTCTAAGCGCAACCCGCGTTAAGTGCTAAGCGCATACAGCTTTCACATGCACTCAGGTAGCTTTCACATGCACTGAGGTTCTTAGCGAATTTTTGCCAAACAATTCTGTGGACGCAAAATTAGCCTCCAATTACGAAAACCCTTAGCGGCTCGTGACAGAATGTTGTCTACGTCAGCATAGATACATTTTGAGATGAAAAGCATACCACTCAAATATTTGAATGTATCATGTAGGCCAAATACAAATGAACAATGGTGTGTTGGTGTCCTTAATATTGTTGAGTGTACCATTTCGAATCTTTACGTGGGCTCTCTACTCCTTCCCAGAAAAATTAATATTAATGTGAAATAGGTGTAAAAATATGATATCTCATAAATATTAATGGGAGTAATGGGAGTAGATTTTCAAGCTACACTCGGTAACTTCGTGGAAAAATTAGTGATACTTAGTAGATCTGTGGAAAAACTTCCGAAACAAATGCTGTTCTTAAATTTTAGGTAGGTGAGTAAATCTTTTCTCATGATTTTTGCTGCTGCTTCACAGCTTTCTTTGCGTCCATTTTCTTTCAAATTTTAAACCAACCAGAGCGGTCCCCCTTTCACTTCAGCTACTATTCTGCCCTCAGCTTGCACCAGCTGCAGTTTGAACTGGAATGTCATATGTAACATTTACTTCTCTCATTTACCATTTTCCTTCATTTGCGTACAATTTTAATTAACGATTATGTTTCAGTGATGAAATGAGTTCTTGCGCACGAAATCAATGGTTAGAATTAATGGTTGTAAAATAAAAATAATATATATATATAATTTTACAACCATTAATTCTATGCATGACAAAAGCTCAACTCACTACTGAATTCTTATCTATCTATTAAAATAGTTTACTTTTTTGTACATATTTATATTTAATTAATTTCTTCATCAGATTATTATCTTCCACGTCTGCACTCCCAATTAATATGATGAGTGCTAGTGAATTAAGAAAAAAGTCAAACACTTTCAACCGTTAGAAAATAGTAACTAGTTAGTAGCTAGTTACATTTGGAAAAATATACATAGATACGTACACACACCCCACTGGGAAGTAGTAATCTCCCATCTCTGCCAACTCTAATGTAATAATACCACAACACAAAACTAGTATTTCAGTACTGCTCATAACACAGTCAATTCAAAGGTGCCCTGTGTGGCACACTCTTCCGTCGGTTAATGGCGGAGCATATTTGGCGGGAGCGGTCCAATAAGACACGGCGTTTCTTTTTCTTCACAGCCACAGGTTTATCAAAGGCGGCAGGGCCTGCGAAAGCTCTTAGTGATGAAGCAGGGAAGTCGAGGAGCGAGGCTGGTGTCATTTGGCCTGCTGCGTCTTCAATCTCTGACGAGCTCACGCTTCTTGCTTCATCAAACAATAATGAAACTGTCGATTTGTTGACTATTTGACTTGTACTATTCACCAGGTGATGAATCTGCAGTCGCATATAATAGTTATTAATGTTATAATAGAACAACAAAATCAAGAAAAAGCAAGTAACTTGGTTTCTAAAAATAATTAATCTACGAGATTACCTTGCAAGAGACAGAGCAGAAGAGATAAGAGTCCTGAAGACTACGATCACATTTCATGCAGAAGTTGCCGTTGCTTTTAAAGGGACGCGTCATTGGTCTCTTATGCAGAAAGATTACTTTTGCTCTATTCGTTGTGTATGGCTGCTCAGCAACAACATTAATTACTTAAATAATTTTTTGTCAAAAAAAGAAAAAGAAAAAATTAAATGAATTAAAATTGAATAATAAATAATAAAATAAAAATAAAAATGGTAACGCAATATTTGCACTTACTTGAACGAAGGAACAATTCATCAGTTTTTGAGCGTCACCCAATCGCACGACATCATGATACACATATCTTCGAACCTATAAACCACGTAAATAAAAGTAGAACAAATGCAAAGATAAGAGTAATTAAGGATTTTAAGTAAATAACTAAAATAAAAAGAATATATAATTAACTAATTATAACGTTAATTTGGGATATATATGTGTGTGTGTAATAATCGAGACGACGATGAACCTGTAAGAGATGGTGAGGGCGGTGAGTGTGCAAGCAGTGGAGACAAATACTCATGCAACAATCCAAACAAAATATGTTTTTCTCATTTTTTTTGGCATACTCATGAACCACACAAGGACTGAAGAACTTTTCTGCGAGAAGAATTTGAAGCCAGCGAGGAATAATTGATGATGATGAACTCATGCCACCCTGATCATCATACCAAAAAGGCACCAAACACAATTATTAATCAACGAAATTAAACAAAATTCAAAGAAAGCTATGTGTTTGTGTATATATATATATACACACATATATTCACCATGTTGAATTGTTGATGATTGATTGATAGGAGGCAGCCGGGTGGTATGTCAGGGATTTTAAAGAGTCGTCCACTGATATACATACAGCTACCTAGATATGGCCGTGAGCTGTGATTGTGAGAACGAGAGAATTATCAGTCTCTGCTCCAAGCAACTACTCTTTGTTCATCCTTTTTTTTTTTTCTTTTCTTTTTTAGTGTTTGATAATGCCGATGGGCCCCCATCATTTAACATCCTTTAGCAGAGCCCTTGCATTAGTTTAATACGTTACATTCCGTCGGACTTGTGTTGCGTGTGCAATCTTAAAGACGACAAGTACCACGGACATTATTATTATTATTTTTCATGTTTTAACGTAAGGTAATATCTAGTAGTGGGGGGGGTTTGCGAAAAAGTGAAAAGCTGAGCCGACGATGATGGGTCAGGGTTTGTGATCCTGATTCACGACGTACAGACAGAGCTTTTATATTGGTTTTCTGTGTTGGGATGTCAAGGTAGAAAGATGGATAATTGATGAGGAAAACAGACAGAATCAAATAATTCTCTGATATTGCCAACGACCACGCGACTTTTCTCTAATTAGCTCCTCACCAGTAGTACATAGATATAAAGCTAGCGCCATCAAAATCGTATCTAGGCGTCTGTATAATGTTGTGTAATTTGTCTCTTTTCTTCAAGTTTCAAACAAACAAAGTAACAAACATTACTTTTTTATACACTAACAAATAAATAACTAAGGCCTAACCTTAGGGAGCAAAAAGATCGACTAGTGCGTCACTTATTTAATGAACATACATTGTTCATTAAATAAATAACTACGGCCTATGGGAGCAAAAAAGAACTTTACCTTTGTTTTGCCACGTGGTAACGATATCACACGGTTTGATGTTGACCAGGAAAGGACAAACAGAGCAGAGGTTAACTACTTGTTGGCCGAGTAGCAATCGTTGATATTTCTCTTTCACATGTATGATTGATTTCTTGTGATTTAAGTAGGAGTAATTCCTCTTATTATTTTTTAGAATAAATTTTTTAACTGAGCATAATACAACTTAGATAACTGTGAATCTGTTTTGCATCTGCTCTCACTGGTGCTGTATTCAGTGCCGCTCGAGTTTCTACACTATGTTCCCGCGCAAACTTCATAAGGATGTATGGGTGGGTAATAAATAGGGAGAGATTTTTAAGAAGAAAGATTTGGGATGGACCAACCTGATCCTGCATTACGTAGTCGTATGCCAGAAGGGAATTAATTGCCAATTTTCTCTGTTCATCGCATGTGTCCTTGCGATACCCAATCAATTTTTACTTATTATTTGTTCCACGCGGTATTCACTCGTACCTTTTGCCTTTGGAACCTCTTGATTTGGGTAGCCAACCAGGAACAATATGGGTTTTGCCACCGGTTTCCATTCAGGTAAACTAAATGCCCACCGATACATTTCTAAATACAGTCACATTGGCGTGCACTTGGCTTCTCAGCTGAAGCACAATTTGAAGTGACGAAGAAACAATTTGTGTTTAGACTGAATATGCAAAACAATCCTAACCGTGTTTACTAATTGAAAATAAGAATGAGAATGAGAGAATAATGATAAATGATATATTTACTTACTTAAATGAGAGATAAATAAGAATTAAAATGATAGGTCTTATTTAAAATTGAGAATAATTACTAGAAGTTACTTTATTATAGGAAGGTGAAAATGAGAATTTTATTCTTATATTGATTATTTTACCCTTCTTCAAAATTAAAAATATTCATATTGTCTTCATTTATATTTTATTTATATATTATTATAATTAGTTAGTTAATATATTATAATTAATTAATATATTCTATACTACTGATAATAGTTATTAATAATTATAGTTTTTAAATAAGTAATCACAATAATTAATATACTATTATAATAATTATTAATGTAATTTTTTAGTTAATTAATATGTTATTATTGATTAATTAATCTAATTAAATAATCACAATAATTCATATGTTATTATTAATTAATTAATTAATATACTACTATAATAACCATTAATATAAATATATAATTAGCTACTATTTTAAAAATTATTAATATAATTATTTTGATTACTTTATATATTATTATTGACTAATTAATCTAATTATTAATATCAATTAATATATTAATAAATTATTAGCAATAATATATTAGTAATTATAATTTTTGAGTAAATAATCACACTAATTATTATAATAAATTCATTAAAAATTTTTACATTAATTAATATGTTAACACATTATTGACGACAACAACAATAGCAACAACTACAATAATAATAATAATAATAATAAGAACAACAACAACAATAATAATTTTTGAATAAATAATCACTATAATTAAAATTTAAATAATTATTATGATAATAATTTAATAAGTACTTTTTAATAATTTATTATAATTTAACTCATTCCAATTCTAATTTCAAGATAAAATAAACATATTAATGGGATTCCAACCTATTCCTATTCCAATTTTCACAGGTCAAATAAACAACTTATTCTAATTTTCATTTCTCATTCTCATTTTAACCTATTTTGATCACTGACAAGTAAACGCAACATAATTTTATTTCAATCTTATATAAAAGTAAATAAAAGTTGAAATATTAATAAAGTCGCCTAACAAATTTACCTTGGTGAAGTGGAATTAGGTGGGGTTCCTTGGGGGGATGAATACCAATTTTTTCAGGACATGTAAATTTTTTTTTTCCGATTACCTTTCTCCTGTCTGTATGTGTTCGTACGTAATTATTGAAAAAGAGTAGCATTTAATTAGCAATCCAAAATATAGGCTAAAGCATCAAAACTGAAGTACCAAGAGGGACTTATATCACTTATCGCAAAACTCCAATATTTACTATACATTGGATGACAATTCAAGCGTTGATCGAGAGACTCATATGTACAAACGCCATTCTAATTATGAAAAAGGATCGTCTAATTCATAATTCAATGCATGAATTTAATGCACGCCAAGAGCAAGGGGAAATAGCTTTTTTCGGGAGAAGGCAATAACAGAAAATGGCTCTTTTTCAATTAATTATATAATGAGATACGAAAGAAAGATTGTTTCTAAGTTAAATAAATGATAGATTAGTGCTCAACCATAAAATTTTAAGTAAGTTAGGATTATTATTCTACCATCTTGAATATACCAAACCATTTAATTCACTACGTTAATGCATGAATAGTTAGACTCCCTCTCTCTCTATGTGTGTGTGTATCTACCTAAATGAAGTTTTGCTTTTGCATTATTTTGAATGTATGCGTATGTGTAAAGTGAATTGTTTTCCTTTTAATGAGAAAAATATTATTAATAAGAAAAAAAGGAGAGAAAAATTATAAGTTCAGTAACAAAACAGTTCTTAAGCAAACCTCAAACATTTTCTACAGGGTTATTTTAAATAGAAATTGGTTGGTAATCCCACCAAATAAATAAATTATCAGATAATTCCGAGTCTGCCAAAGAATTCGCAATAGAATTTCCTTCTTTATGAATATTAAAACAAGTAAATTTCGTTTTCTTTAGTGACGAAGACAGTTAGCCCATCTATTGTGAAGAAGCTAAAAAGGGTTATAATTTTAATTGGTGAGGTACAAAAGCACTGCAAAAGAGTCACTCTCTAACCATACTAAGCACCAATCATTATGGAAGGCAACTTCAATAGAGAGTATAATAGTATATAACTCTGCAAAATGACATTATGATGACCAAGGCACAAGGCAAAGCAACCTTTAAAGACACCATGAAAGCCTTCATAATTAGCAGCACAAGATGAATCACCTAGGTTTTCTTTTCCAACCCATCCGCATAAATTTTTACCCAAGAAATTATTGGCGAATGCCAGAATATTGTGAAAATCTTTGGAGCTCGAGGTAAGGGCGTATTCAAATTTAAAATCTTGTAGATGGGCGCATTTCCAGTAGCATGACCAGGGCATGTCATACTTACATAAACTAAATTGGAAGACATCCGGGCTTGAACATGAGGAACTGCAGTAATCTAATTATCAGAGTGCAATTTATTTCTTGACTTCCATAAGAAATAAATGATCAAAAGAAAGCCAAGCATCCAAAGAGAAGCCAAGTGACGAAAAAAAGTAGAAACCAACATGGTCATACGAAGAGTCATAACGTCACCATGCGAAGGGAAGAAAGCATTGAACATACCTGAGAACCATTGACAAATTTGCTGAAAATAAGAACAGTTGATGACTGAAGGGAGGCATTTTCTTCGCTAAGCAAGCAGAAAGGGCAAGCAAAAGCGATATGTAGGCCTCAGGTGCGAAGCTGATCATCAATTGGCATTCTATTGTTAAAGAGACTCCAAAAAAAAAAAAAAAATAGATAGCTTAGGAGGAACGAAGGAAGACCAAACAAACCTGGTCCAAGTACAAGGATTCTTTGGCCTCCAGGCAAAATTGATGACCTGCGGATAAAGAGAAAGAACCCTCATTTGAGTACATCCAAATCAGTTTGTCCTTATTTTTGCTGATGATAATCTCGTGGACAATAGGGTTCCACAGATGATATACCTTTATTCTATTATCATACTCTATGAAGATGTACCTCTTAAATTTTGGATCGAGCATAGTTCCACAGATAATACGCCTTTCTTAAGCATTGTATATCACGTACGCAGGACTTTCAAATACATATAAGTAAGAGTAATCTATTGACTTTTCAGTTCACATCTCCATCGGAGTCTTCAACCCAATTATAGTTGACGAAGACCAATTTATCACATAATAAGCAGGTTTGGTTGCTTTTGTCAAGCTTGAGTTAGATAGATCAGCAGCGTTTAACATAACTCTTATTCTTTTTGTAAAAGTTCTAGTTATCCGCTCTGCTACTCCATTTTATTAAGGAGTGTATGTCATTATAAAATACCTCTGAATACCTTCTTATTTATTCTCTATCATTATTTGTCCTCAAGTACTTAATCTTCTTTTTAGATTCAAGTTCTACCCGTACTTTATACTATTTGAATAATTCAAATACATCTGACTTTTGCTTAATTGAATAGGTCTAAAATCTCTTAAAATAATCATCAATAAAGTCACCAAGTATTTTGTATCTCCAATGGACATATCTGGCGATTTTTAAATATTATAATAAACTAAGTTTAGAATGTATTTACTTTTAATAATAGATCTATTAAACCTCAATCTATACTACTTACCTGTAGTACAATGCTTATAAATGGTAAATTTATATATTTGAGCTCTAGAAGTAACTTTTGCTTAGAGAGAATCTGTAAATCTTATTCTGACATGTGACCAAGTATGAGATGCCACATTATCATTAAATCTTCTCCATTTAACGCAAAACATGTATAAGTTTTCTATAGTGTCTCATGTTTTAAGTATGAATAGATTAACACTAATCTTTTTCGCCTTTATTAATTTAAACACACCTCTAATAATCTTTTTGATATTATTTTCAATATGAGTTTTACATATATAGCTATCTATTTGTTCTAAAGACAATAGATTCTTCAGACCTTTAACATGTCGTACCTTCATAATTGTACAAATTATACCATTAAATATTTTAATTTAATAATACCAATGCTAGCGATCTTCTAGGCATGCTCATCTCCCATGTATATAGATCCTCCTGAGATTGATTCATATATGTGAAACCATTTTCTCTGAGAGGTCATGTGCCAAGTAGCTTTTAAGTTTATGAGCCAAACATTAGATAGCCATTTTCTGTCTTTTATAACTGTTAATACTTTGTTGTAGAGGATTTCTCCATCATTTAAGATATTTGCTATACATCTCTAAAAGTTTGATAACTCAAGATCTTTACCCTCTTTTCTCTTCTAGTTACTCCAACATCTTTCTTGACATGTCCTTTCTTGCCACGATTGTATCACTTGACATTATTCTTACTTTTTAACTTTGATATATCATGATTCTGACTCTCACTGGGGTTATGTTTTATTGATTTCTCTCTCGTCACCGATAATGCTTCTGCCTGCTACAAACTTACTTGCTTATCTTTTTTTCTTTTTTGCTTGCTCTCCTAGTTTAATACAGAGGTTGCAGCATTATCGAAGACTAGATTATCTACTTTTGTTCGTTAGATTGATGAGAAGTTTAATCATATAAATCTGATAGAATCTGAAGTAGAAGCTCTGCATATTCATTCTCCTCTAATTAGGACCTAACACTGTGAGTTGTGAAAATAAAGTTTTTTTATCACCGTTGTAGATTCTACTATTCAAAGAGTATAGAGTTTTCTCTTCAAGAAGATTTTATTGTACAGTGACTTGACCTCGTACAGTCTTAAGAGAATTTTTCATATCTCCTTTGCTGTCTTTTTCTCTGCCACACTGATAACACTCCATCTACAAGTGTCAGGTGTAAATCAACAATTGCATTTTCATCTATTTAATTCTACTTGTCATCAGTGATTTCTGTAGGCCTTTTCTTAATTACAGTTAAGCAATTATTTTTTCTCAAAATTTTCTGCATCTTTATTTTCCACAACGAAAAATTATTCCCATTGAACTTTTTAATTTTATACTTTGTTGCTATTTATTAGTGTATCTCCATGAATAGTTGTAAGCATGTGTGAAAATGCATGCGAGAAAAGTTTCTAAGAAAGAGTGGAAAGGTCACAATGGTCCTACTTAAAATCCAGACTCCTTAACTTCTTATTGCCTTTGTGATAAAACTTTTCTAGATATGTATAAAACCACATGATTGCTTAACTCACACTATTATTCCCTGCTTTACACCACAAAATTCTTAGATCGCTCCCACCATTTACCGTAAATAGTACAGTATAAATGAATAATATTATAACTAAAGTAAAATTGAGAAATAATGAAACAATAAAATCACACAAGAATATCAGAAATTATGTGGTTCGATTTTTAACTTACGTCCACAGGCGAAGATAGAAGAAAAATATTTTACTAGTGATATAAGGATTATAAGTATTATAATATTTTGGTTTACTACCCAAAACCTGAATACACTCAATTTCTCATTCACTAATCACTCACTAATTTTTCTCTCAAAATGGATTTGGAGGATAAGAGAAGAATTCAATCAGAGGATAGAAATTAAACCCTCTATTTATAACTTCATTTCCTCTTCTCTTTTTAAATAAAATAATAATAAAATTATTGTATAATAATTTTTTCTTTTTGTCAAGCCATAGCAAACATGGTTTGACTTTTCTTTATGTGGGGCACTACTTTTCTAAAAGAGTAGTGCCCATTCCCCTCCCTTCCCCTCCCCTCCCCTCTCTCCTTTTTTTTTCCTTCTTTAGGGCTCCTTTTTTGACATCAATAACCTAAATCAGATAATAGATTTGGATAAAATGTTCCAAGATGAGGTAAAAATAGCTACTCGACTCAGAACAAACAAGTCTTACAAACCCGATCCACCAAAATCTTTTAAAGAGCAAGCTTAAGACCATAAGACAGAAACAAGCTTTCTAGAATCACAAATGTCTATCTAAATAAAATTTCTGATCCAATTGGCAAGTTGTTTAAGCAAAGAACTAGGCCACTGGTAATAAATCACAAACTATGGATAAGTATTGCCTAAATCACTAATTGCACTAAATGAACCCTAATATAGAATTACCCTTTTTAATAGGATTTCACTTTTTGTTCCCCATTTTCTGACAATGCTGCATAGAACTTATAACAACACCTTTTTAGATAGTAGAATAAATCTCGAGTACTAACCCACTCACATAGGTGGGAATGTAATTGGTGATTTTATCTCAATTAATAATAATTGTATCTTTTTTTCATTTTTTTTCAAAATTGTAAGACATACATGTGGTAGCAACAAGCATTGCCATTTTGTTCTTTCAACCGAGAAATAATTTTAAAAAAATCCTCCTCTTTTAAAAATGATAAAACCCTTTCAAAATTCCATATTAGTGGTATTGGGTTTTGCATATACTTTACAATTTGAGAGGTTGGCTCCTTTAGGTGAGGTGGAATGTAGAAGACAAGAAATTGCACGCTGTTTAGCACTTTAGCTACTTTCCGGGCACTTATTCATGATAGAGAATAACCACTACTATTTTCTAGAAAAAAATCAAAGATTTAAGTACTCAATAAATTTTAAAACTTATTCATAAACCCATTAGTCATTCAAATCTGAACAGTGCTGGTGTTTCTATTCATTTTCTATAGTTGATTTGGTGATGTCTTGTATCTTTTGCAAAAAGCTCTTAAGCTGTAGTATTAAAGAAATCTTTTGCTTACAAGTCTACAATTTCTTAATAAAACATGTTCCCCATGCAATTTATGCATATTCTCATGAATTCAATGCTTTGAAGGTAGATAAGTCAGATATTTTTATTGTTTAAGTCACTTTCTTAACTAATAGCATATTGTTAGGCTTATATAATTTGCTTTCTTGTATATCCAAGTCTCTTATTTTGTTTAGGATTAGAAGTTAAATTATATATGAAAATGTTACTGTTTAAATTAAAGTTTAGTTTTATAGCAAAATTAGCTGTCAATACATGATCTAATGGTCTTTTGCTTGCTATTGGGCTAGAATTTAAACTTTGGAATAGTTTTTGTATTGTGGATGGATAATTTGTTTAATTGATATATTTTCAAGTTCTTTGATATTGATGGATGTAACTCTTGATTTATTAGATACTTGATTATTTGGATGTCTGTAACTTTTGATTTATTAGGTGTTCAGTTGTGCTTTAGATTTTATTATGAAATACCAATTTTTTAAAAAAATTAATTTATAAATAAATTTGTAAAATTTGGGAATCTATGAAATAAATAATGCAATTTAAATATTAATATTAATACAATTCCAATAATAATAATAATCAAGATAGCAAATTTTGGGAATTTACAAAATAAATAATACAAATTTAAATAATAATATTAATATTAAAATAAATTCCATTCTAATAATAATAAAATTCATAAAAATAATAGTAAATTTAAATAAAATTAATTAAAATAATAAAAATTTTCCCATAACAAGATTCAAAAATGAAAAATATTTAAATAATTAATGATATTAATATAAATGATAGATAGATTTTCTGTTATGCACCTTTTTTTCATAATAGTTATTTTCAGTCATCAATTGCTTATTTTCTACTAGTGGTAAAGTTGCAATTATAATATACAGGTGGACTTGTGGCTCTCAAACAAAAGCATACATAGTTGTTCTATAATTTTATTGATGATTCTTGAACTTTACGGAGTCAAAATTTGAAGTAATATTTTCATTTTTAATTAACGTTAAAATATTTAGTGCATTATTTTTTATTGAATATATTTGTAGTTAGTTGTATATTTTTTATATAGGTTTATTCACGTACAAGCTTGCATACTTCTAAAGTATTATTGACATGTTTAATGGATTAATGAGAGTAAGCTAGCTATATTGATGATCGATAATTACACTATTAATGATTGAATGATTTAACTTCTACTAGACAAACTTGATAAAAATGATATACTTATGGGTGGTAAGTTGTTTCATATGTGTTGTATTATTCATATTTTAAACTTAATTGTAAAAGAGGGGTTAAGTGTCACCAGTGAAGGTATTGCTAAAATTTGTGCTAGTGTTATATTTTGGATAGCTACCCTCAAAGAAAGAAATCATTTAAAGAGATTTTTCATAAATTAAATGTTTCATGTATTAAAGAGTTAGTTTTTTATTGCATCACTAGGTGGAACTCTATTTATCTCAAAATTTTTGTAACCCTCAAGTATAAAAATATCTTTTATAGATTACATCCATTGGACATACAATATAGGTCTTTGCCAACTGAAAGTGTATGGGAGTTAGCCCGTGTATTATCAAACAATTTGAAATTGTTTTATAATGTGATTGGTTTTTTTTTTTAGAACTAAGTATCGTACATCTAATTTGTTTTTCATTCATATTCATGAGATTATGTTATCATTAGGTGGTTGGCTTATATGCGAACATGATAAAGCTAGACAAATGACATTTAACATGATTGAAAAATTTGAAAAATTTTGGAAGGATATTAATGAGATATTGGTAGTGGCATGTTGGATTTTAGGTATAAAATGAGTTGATTGAGTTTCACTTTCCATTGTTAGATAGTGATGAATCAAATATTCATATTGAGAGAGACATTTGCTTTTTAAGGACTTAAAAGGAGTATGAATTTAAGGCCAAATTATTTGGAAGCAATTCTACTGTAGGTGCTTTTAGTTATAGTGTGGAAGTCTTCAGTTATATCCCATGTTAAAAAATAAGTTTTAAGTAGATATGATGATTTTGTAAAAGCTGGTATAGTAGACAACTATTAAACTGAGCTTGAGTCATGTTTAGGTAAATATATCTTGATTACCATAGAAAAATTTGATATTCAGAGATAATAGAAAATAAATGTAATATAATATCCTTTGTTATCTACTATTGGTCGAGATATACTACAATTAATGTCAACAATTGCTTCCAAGTCAATATTTAGCATAAGTGATAGAGTAGTTAGCTAGCATCACAATAGACTACATCTACAACCAGTGGAGGTATTGATGTATGGTCAAAGTTGGTTGCATGCTTATACAAGAGATAAATTATCTTGTTGTACTTTATGCATATTTTAAATCTTTAAATATTTTTAATTTTTTTCCTAATTTTTTAATCTTTTTTTTCTAAGATGATCGGCGTACTACTTCTAGTGAAATTCCTACATTTATTGAGGAAGAAGAGGTTCGTGCAAAGATTGAAGAGGTAAGTGATTTTATTAGTAATTTTGAACATTAATGATTAGTTATTATGTAATTATCAAAATATATTTGTCGTACTCTTATATTTCGTTATTAATTCCTTTACATTTATACAGAAATTTGAAAGTGCGATCCTAAAAGTATAGTTAAAAAAATGAAGTGGCAACTGGATTGAAGTCAACTTTTGGAAGATTTTGTTAATTTCTGACTTTTGCTTTAAACTTTGGAACTTAGATAGATTAGATTTAGTGTTGAAACTTTGAACTTTTGATTTTTGATTTGCTATTAGTTTGATTTATTATTATATTATTGAATTATTAGATATTTTAAAATGGCTGAAGTTGATTAGTATCCAAATCTACAACTTTTAAAGTATAGGTCCTAATATTAATGC
The DNA here is from genome assembly GCA_030449875.1 of Aegle marmelos. Classification (NCBI taxonomy): domain Eukaryota; kingdom Viridiplantae; phylum Streptophyta; class Magnoliopsida; order Sapindales; family Rutaceae; genus Aegle; species Aegle marmelos. The sequence goes on from JASUUL010000093.1 coordinate 5,950,327, forward strand.
GTAATGGAAGCAAATGGATAATTAAAAATATTAGTATAAAAATTGTATTTGAACATGCATGTAGTCAAAATAAAATTATTATTTAATTATTTACTTTGTATTTATTCAAGAATTTTGCTATATTGAATTATGATAATCCTTAAAAGAAAAAATAACTAAATTTATTATTTACATTCAAAACTATTTGAGATATAGGATGGGACGAAATATTTAACTGAACAAGACTATGACAAATTTTTATCTCGAAAAAAATAATGAAGGGATATAAATAGAATTTTTTTATCCTACTTGCATCTATGGGACAAGATTGAGATTAATAAATCCTGTCCCATTACCACCTGTAATATGCATAGTCATTTTGAGATAATGGTGTGTGTAGAGAGAGAGACACACACACACATTGAAGACATATTTTCTTTGAATCATTGCGGGATTCCATTATCTGTCAAGTAAATGGGGTTGCATGAATAATATTTACAAGGTAGCATGTTTGTGGGAGCCGTATGCTTTATTTGGAATTTCTTTACAATCTCGCAAGAGTATTTTTTATTATCTAATAGTATAGGGATTGTTATTTTGAGTTATAATACTGCAATCACAATTTTTACCAGAAACTAGGTCGGGGAAAGACAAAGAAGATAAAGAGAGGAAAATAACAGAGAAATAAAAACATAACACAAAAGAAAGAGAGAGGGGAGGGACTCCGGCAATTAACAGTTAATGATTAAGCCTGCCTGCCACGACTTATGGATTCTTCTATTTATAGAGAAAATGCCACAATCATTGAGGGCTTAATTAACATACTCCCTTGGATTCAAATAAACTTTGCAAATAGTAATAATTTTTCAGCGGTTCAGCTAATTATTCAATGAGTCCACCAGTACCTGACATGTGGCCCATTTTTATATATAATAAATATGCGAAAAAGTTGTTATATTTTGACAATCCAGGCAATCTTTTTTTTTTAAATTTCGGTTTGCAATTGAACGTTGCCCATAAGAAGAATGGTCTACACCGAAGGGGACACTAAAATTAAAGACTTTTTGGTGTTTTCTTAAAAGAGGAGGGCAGGTATTGCATCCATATTTTCTTTTCTTTTTTCTTTTTTTGTCCTAGTTTCCACAACTTCAAACTACCATGCCAACTACCTGAGAGATTAAAGATTTTTTAAGCTTCAATCCCATTAATAACTTTCGAAGTTTTGTTGAAATTAACGTCAAGACAAGAAGTAAAAGACCAAAATTTTACAAGAAATTCAAATATACCAACTTAGGTAAACAAGTAAACAAAACTAGCATAAAATTTAAAATAAGACCAACCACTATCAGCCACGTGTCCCACTGGGGTATGACAGGCAACATGCAACCATGGTCATGTTGATGTGTCAAGTGCTAACTGTTTTGTCTCCAACACATAAACTAGTTGAATTACGTGACATTATGAAACCTTTTTTTATTTAAAAAAAATTACAAGACAAAATGGAGCCTTGAAAATTGAGAAGGCAGTGCACTAAGGGGAGCCTTGTGAAGGAGAGAGTGACACTTCGTAGATAGAGAAAAGCTTTAATCAATCAGCATTGGAGTTTCCTCAGATTGGGTTGGCTTAATCCCTAGATTTTCACTTAATTTTGTCTCCTTTTTTTTTCCCAATCTTTTTTCGGAACCTCCAAAGTAAAATTTTAACCCAAATTCCAAAACAAGAGAGAAAATTTTTTTAAAAAAATCACTAAACTCTGTTACCCTGTGTTTACTATTTATACATGTTTATTGATCCCTTAAATTATTATTTGTTTGTTTTTTCTTGTCATGGTTCTATTCACTCTTTTGAATACATTCTTGTTCTTTCAGATGTAAGCTGAAAGAGATCATTCTTTTGTTGCTTCACTCGTTTTCCTCTGAGTATTCCGAACTTTAGTTGGTGTATGTGCGAGTTATATAGAGAGTGAAAAATGGCAAATGCATCTGGGCTGTTTACACCTTCAGTTCCAAGCTTGAGGAGGAGGGTTCAGCCTTCAACATGGATATATCGATCTGGGTTTTGCTCCTCTGAGGGAACTTTTAGGAGGGTGCTGTGCTCCGGCACCATTGCTGGTTCTGAGAAGGGTGTGTCTTCTTCCGAATCTAGAGCACCCAGGTGAGTTTCTGTTCTCCTCCGGATTGTTTCTCTATGTGATTCATTGCTTCTTTCTTCCTGCTTTGGTAGTCAAAATTGGTGTTCAATTCAAGAAGATTAATTTTGTTTAGTTTTTAGCTGGTGAAAGGTGGTTGTTTAATGGGCTTTGGACCTCGTTGCTTATAAAAGTTTGTTATTTTGTTGAATGAAGTAGAAATTTTATTGCTGTGGATTTTTTTTTTGGGGGGTTTAAAAATTCATTACTGAATTGCTAATGTGCGAGCAGTTGTCCTGTAGATGTGATGAAAGAGATTCTTTACTTGACTAAATGATGGAAGCCTTTCAAGACTCGGAATTTAGAGTCAGAGTATATGAGGGTTGGGGTTTTTGTTGGGGGGGGGGGGGGGGAAAGGGGGGGGGGGAGGGTGGTGAGTTGTTTTTATGATACTACCATCTCATATGGAAACAGAAAAAGTATTGTTGCTTGCTCTTATAAGAGATTGCCATGCATGCTTCTGATGCTCAGTTTGAGCTGAAATTTTGTTCCAATCTGCCTTTTCCCTGAGGATAGCTAAGCATCTAGAAGTATATTACTTACAAGGAGTGTGAGTGAAGCCTCATAGTTCATATGGTTGCTTCGGTTTTTGGGAGGACTAACTTAGTATTACCAGAATAGTTCGAAAGACATATCTCGGTTGTGAGTTTAATAGAAATAAGAATTATGGCTTGTAAAGCATCAGTACTGCTCTCTATGAAGTTGTAAGAGTTTTTCAGGTTTTGGTTTTGTTAAGGTGATGTAGAAAATCTAAATCAAGTCGGAAATTGCAGAAAAGTGTGAATTCTAGTTCATTTGGCTAACTCTGAGAAGTTGACATCCCATACATTACTATTTTCTTGTTGACCAGCATTTACGTGGCTCACTCCGATTTGACCAGCAGCTTGACTGTTGTCTGTTTTTGTGTTGTATTAGTTTTGGTAGAAAAATTTCAGACAGGTTGTTTGGAGCTTCTTCTGCATCAATTACAAAGTCTGGTGATCCTGTAGGTTTTAAAAAAACTGCAAATAAATTGCTGTAACAGTCCTTGCCAGTTTTCTTTATGGTTTAAACTAGACAATCTTGTAATACAAACTAAAATATTCAGGGATGTCGAAGTGAGCTATGGGCTTTTAGATGTAATCTTTCAAGTGTTTGCTCTCAGATTTAATAGTGCCCAGTTTTGCTTTTGGGTCAGGAAAGCAATACAGAGAAGCATTTTCAGCTTTGGGGCTGCCTATTTTTGCAGTTTGAAGGGTTATGTGTAGTGACTAGTTTTAAGAGAACGAGGTATTGAAGGTCAGAATGTCAATGTGGTGATCTGAAGTTGATCTGCTTGGTAGCAAATTCTTGGAACAAAGGAATAAGATTGTCCTCATTAGTTATACTCATTTTGGTGGTGAATGGACTTATCCTGTAATAATCGTCGTAACTTCTTGTTATATTCTTATTTTTCTGTTACTGTATGTGGTAATGCTTGGTTTCTGAACACCTTAATATCTCCTGCTTGAGTGCTTTCAAGTTTTGAGCTTTGAAATATTGTCATCCTCTCATAGGTGCTTAGTCCATGACATTTGTTCTACATTTCATGTGTTGAATAACTAATCAGTGAAAAGAACCTCATCCATGGTATTGGTGATGATGTCCTAGTACAACCTAGATGCCATGAAGCTAACTCAACATAGAATGGGGCATGCTAGGGTCTTTACATTAATCTAGGTGTAACAAAAGTTGGTCGCGGCTATTGGTCTATATGCTCTGTATGATAACTGTGGCCTGGCCCGCAGGAATTTCCATCTGATGTCTGTTTTTGTTCAATGAAATGAGGATTTGGTTTTAAAATGAAAATTTGATACAGACTCATCAATAGAGGGTGCAAGTTGGTTGGATGTGGCTCAGCAGTGCCAACTCTTCAGATTTCCAATCATGATCTCGCAAAAATAGTTGACACTTCTGATGAATGGATCTCTGTTCGAACTGGGATTCGAAATCGACGTGTTCTTTCAGGTTAGTTGATACTTATGCAGCATGTTAGCATCATGTATAGGGTAAACATGAACAGTCTGGCAGCTTTTCATGATCTGCAGCTCAGCCGCTTGAGTCTTGTCTACAAATGCTGCTTTGGCCTTGAGGAAGGCTATTCAGCTTAACAAGTCCGGGTCTAGCTAGTCTGAATATGATTTTATTAAATGTTTCCTAACACTATGGTCGTCCACCTGCTCTACTCAAATTTGGTTGAACTTTGAGCCTACTGTATTGTCAAACTTAGAGTTCTAAGTTCTGTAGCTTTTTCACCTGTAGATAACAGGTAGTTTATGCATCTATTGCTACATGATCTAATTATCTGTTGTATAATTTAAAAAAAAGAAAGGAAAAAAAATTACATTTCTATTGTATAACATCTTCTCGCCCTGATCACTGTTACAGGTGAAGAAAGCTTGACTGGTCTAGCTGTAGAGGCAGCAAGTAGTGCTCTTCAGATGGCAGAGGTGAACCCTGAAGATGTTGACCTTGTGTTGATGTGCACATCTACCCCAGAGGATCTTTTCGGTGGTGCTACTCAGGTAAGGGCCATTAGATGATAAATATCCAGAATTAAATGAACACACATTAAACACAGTAGTTTTTGTTCTTGATGTGAGCTGTGTTTATGCTTCTGATTCTGTAGTGTTGTGACTTTCTGTGCACTCAGGCAGTTTCGTGCATAACATGTGGATTAATATCAGCTTATGATGTGCCAAATTGAAACAAAAAGTTAGTTTTAATACACAATTATTTCTTATGAGGAATATTGAGCAAGTGCTAAAATACTGATTTGCACACTGCAGAACTTTCAAGATGCTCTGCATATTTCATGCGAGAGCCGATGTTCTTCCATTAATGTTTTTTACATTGGCTTGGAATTGCTACATATCTAAGATTGAAATATGCTTCTCTTTGTCTGTTATGTTCTAATTGGCAGATTCCAAAGGCACTTGGCTGCAAAAACAATCCCTTAGCTTACGATATTACAGCTGCGTGTAGTGGATTTCTTTTGGGTCTTGTCTCAGCTGCTTGTCATATTAGGGGTAACAAGTTTGTTCACTTGGCTATAAAAGAGGTATTTGTTACATATTCCAAGGCTTGTACGATTAAGTCTTCACATGTATAAATTACAGGAGGCGGTTTTCGCAATGTTCTAGTGATTGGGGGTGATGCTCTTTCTCGCTTTACTGATTGGACGGATAGAGGAAGCTGTATTCTGTTTGGAGATGCTGCGGGTGCCGTGTTAGTGCAGGTAATAACAGTCTATGTTTCACTCTTTAACAGGGTACAGAGTAATAGTTTGTTGGTTGACTAGCCATGATGCTGTTATTGAAAAAGTAATCTTTTCCTTATTAGCAAAGTCTGCCATCCAATATTAACAATGAATATTTTTCTTGAATGAAAGAACTATAAAGATAATAAATTATATGTCCCATGGTTTGTTTATTTGTCCGCCGTGTTACTTCATTTCTGTTTTTGCATGGGTATAGGGGCAAAAGTAACTGCATTTTGGCATATGTGTGACAGTCAGATATTTTCTGATGTATCATATTTCTGAATCCACAAATTTGGGGATTGTATGAATCTAATTTCTGGATATTCATTAATTACCCGCACCTCACTAGTTGTATTTCTTGCTTGGTTAAATGTTCCCTCATTCCATAATTGGAAAAAAAAAATGGTGGATATTCACATCAACAATATTCTTTAGTCCACGTAACTTGGGATTCTGGCATCTACTGGCAAATCAAGAGGACCAGCTACCTCTTTTAAATATTATTCTGTCAGCTATATTTAGTAGTTTCTCCAGGGCAGTTGATAGCCAGCAGGAAATTTCCTATGTCATCTTGCATGCTATGTTTTTAACTTGTTTAATTATCATTAATATAATAACTCTGTTATGTCCCTGTCTCTGATTCACATCCATTATGTGTAAGATTGCCCATGCAAGGGTCTGTCAAGGAGTTACTGTTATCGCACTGCTTTTCTTCCACATATATTATTCATTTCACTTGCAATATAATGCTTCTACAGGCCTGTGACAGTGAGGATGATGGTTTAATTAGTTTTGATGTGCATAGTGACGGTGAAGGTGGCAGGTATGTGTTCCCCACAATCCCCACAAACCCACCAGCAGACAGGCTTTGTGTTTCTTTCTTCGATGAAGATAATGGATCTTTGATTCTCCTCATTGCAGACATCTAAATGCTTGCATCAGAGGAAATCAAACCAATGATGCATTGGGTTCTAATGGTTCGGTGTTAGCCTTCCCTCCTCAACACTACTCTTATTCAAGCATTTATATGAATGGCAAAGAAGTTTTCCGTTTTGCAGTCCGAGTGGTGCCACAGACCATTGAGTCTGCCCTTGAAAAGGCTGGTCTGACCATGTCCAGCATTGATTGGTTACTGCTTCATCAGGTATGGGATCTATGATCTGTTATATATTCACCTTCATATCCGTAAGTCCACCCTGGGGATATACTTAAAAGCAGTTTGGCCTGTGAAATGAGATCTTTGTTTTCATGTCTTTATAATTTTATGCACTCAAGAGAATATTCCATAGAGAGTGAACTCGATTCAGAAGGGTTCTGGCTCAAAATGATGTTATTATGATGGGATCAAAATGTGAGTCTAAATTTCTCTTTCATATTAGTAGTAGATATTAGAATATTTTGCCAGCTACTTAGGAGGATGACTTTCATTGGCTATTCAATTCTGATATATGTTGCGGCATCTGTAAAAGATTATGAGGTAAGCATAAAAAATCTGCTCGCCTAAATGCAGTGCTTCTCTGAAGGAACTTTCAAACACATCCCTAGGATTTGTCTATATGTGACATATTAGACACTTCATACTTGTATCACTGGTGATAATTTACTAACGGACAACTTGTGAAAGGTAGAAGAACAAGTATTGATAAAAGATTAAAAATTGCAGGCAAACCAGAGGATCATAGATGCAGTTGCAAACCGTTTAGAAGTGCCAATGGAACGTGTTATATCAAATTTGGCAAATTATGGTAACACGAGTGCTGCATCCATTCCGCTAGCATTAGATGAAGCAGTTCGCAGTGGGAAGGTCAAGCCAGGTCATACTATTGCAGCTGCAGGTTTTGGCGCTGGTCTAACTTGGGGTTCAGCTATTCTTAGATGGGGATGAGAATTGACTACTAGTGACCAGTACCGAAGAGAAAGGAAAATATGGTACAGTGAGCTGTGCTTGAATCCATGCTTCCTGATACATATGTATTGCGGTTAATTGGGGAGGTTGCAATCTCATAATCTCCATCCTGTTCGTTTGAAGTATCAGCTCCATCCTGTTCGTTTGAAGTTTGTTACTTCCAAATTGGCGCTCCTAATAACTTATTATTGTTATTTTTTTCCCCAGTCTGTCTTGAGCTTCCCAAATTTCCATTTTTCAGTGAGTTATGAATAATTGCAGTGTGGACATAGTCTACAAAATGCGGTAAAAATTTAAATTGTTTACGAGATGACAGCATAGTGTACATTACAGAAATTTAAGTTGCTTCTGTTTGCTATCATGTTACTTCCAAACATTACACGCATTTATACAAACTGTGCCCCAACATCAAGTGAATAAAACCATCAATATCATAATTTATTATCAATGAAAATACAAATCAGTCTATTTCCTCAGCATCTTTGCTGGGAACACTAAATAGTATAAACAAGTTTAAACAGGAGAAAAAAATGGTGATTAAATAATTTTTACAATGCCAAAAAGACTAAAATAACTCGTTAGTTCATTGAATTGACACTTTGAGCTTGGATCTAATCCTTTCTAAAGTACCCTCAATTGCAATATCGAAAGCATCCTTTTTAGCCTTCAAACCGAGAGAGCTCTCATGCCTTCTGTAAATAACTCTGGGCATCAACTCAATGACTCTGTCCCTCATCCTCCTTACCTTAGCATTTGGTATGCTCGTCAACACATCCACAATCTTCAATCCTTTAAACACCACATCTTCCTTTGGTATAAACACTGAAAACTCGTCATACATCTCCCCAGGCAAATGCCACACATACTGTGATTTCGCTGACTGCTCTTCAAAGAAAACTGGAATGCAACCTGCAAGAAACCCATCAAAAGTTGACCTCCTAGTTGGTGTATCCCCCGGTGGCTGCAAGCAGAACGTTGCTCGCAACATTGGTCTCATAAATCTAATAGGATCGTGCTCACAAATCCCATTAGAACAATCCACAATGTCACACACTTTGTTAACATGCCTTCCACCTCCAGCAGCAGCAACAACTTCACTGCTGTGATTGCTTTGACATTCATTTCTAATACTTCTCCTAATATTTGGATTAGCACCAACCCCTCCTCCACCGGCAAACAACATCAACGTGGTTCTTCTTGAATTTCTCACTCTCTTCACCCACGACTCAAAAAGATTCAAACTTGTTGGGTGATAACTCGTGGGATAAGGCACGGCTTGTTCTTGCCAAGGCCATGTCCTGCCCTCAGGAAGCAAAGCCGTCACATTGTAAAACTCAGGAACTTCAAGAAAGGACGTTCCCCATACAGGAGGATCAACGTGCAAGGGCTGTGAAAATTCCCAAGCCGGCCTTGCCATCACCAAGAAATGATCATGCCCTGCAAAACGATCCCATATCTCAGGCTGATCATCATATCGCAAGAAGTTGTACAATTCAAGACCGTGTTCTCTACTGAAGTTGGTTTCAGGCCCGTACAAATATTTTAACCCGTCAAGGGCTGCATAATAAGGCACGTAAATGGCATTTGCAGAGGCGGGATCTTGAGTCAAGCAAGGGTACTCTAAAATCCTACGGTGGAAAATAAGTTCCAGCAGTAGAGGGTCAGTGCGGTACCAGCTGTGAGAATCGTTGTGGGTTTTGGGACCGAGGCCGTGGTTTTGTAAATAAGAGCAGAAATTCCCGAACAGAGGATAAGCAGAGCAGTTTGAAAGGAGATCAGAATTGAACCGTGATGGGAGCCATCTGACGTAGATCCAACGGTTGGTGCAGTCCTCTGATTCAACAGTTGAGATTTGATGGGATATCTCTAATTTCAGAAAGATGACGAGGAAGAAGAAGAATGTGATAATGTGAAAACCTGCAGATGATTTGCAGCAGGCCATGAAGAGAGAAGAGGGTTTGGACTTGGGATGGGGTGTTTTTGGTAAAGATAGAATTTGCGTTATGTATAAAGTATATATATATATATATATGTCACCACTTATTACTGGCAGTGGCTGGCGTCTGCCAACACGATGCTATTGCTATGTGTCCGGGTATTTTGGCCCTTTTGGGGATTAAAAAGACCCAAAACCAAAAAAAAAAAAGAAAAATTGAAAGTGAGTCGTTGCAATTTTACATGTTTGGATCCAAACTTGTCGGTGAACGGCAGCAACTGCTGCTTAAAATTTATGAATAAATTCCACCCAAAGCGGCGGCATTTCCGCTTTTGTCTTTGTAATTTTCTTTATTACTACTGCTTTTGGCGCCTTTCTGTTTAGTTTCACCCCTTTAACTGTTAATATGTCGGTGCGTCCCTGCGTGTCCGTAGGTTCTTTCCAATTTCGTCTGCCAGTCCTCTCCATTACCTCTTGGGCTCCACCACTTTTAAGGGCCCAATCCTATTGATGGGCTTAACTCTTAACTTTATTTCCATCCAACTTCCCAGCCTCGTTTTATTTGGCTGCTCAAGAAGAAACAAGGAATTTGCTCGCATCAAGAGTTCAAGACCAAATCATCTTCTTCTTCAACGATGCCTAGATCCTTTGCTTCTCTTTTCTCCCGCAAGAAAACGCAAACACTCGCCTTCAAAGATTACTACACAAACTGGTTCAACATTCTGCAAAAAACCCTCCTCCCTCTCATTCACAAATCTCTTTCTTCATCTTCTTCGCAAACCCTCCTCTACTCTCACGTCGACCTTCTCCTCCGCCATTTTCTTTCCTATTACGACGCATTAGACAGCGCGGCCACCCAAGAAAACCTTCCCCAGCTTCTGTTCCCGTCTTGGCGCAACAGCCTTGAAGTCCCATTCCTCTTTCTTGGCGATCTCCACCCTTATCTCTTCACCAACCTCGTTAGATCGTTTCTTGATGAAGAAAGCGAAGAAGAAGAAGAAGAAGAAGACGATGATGATGATTCTTTCAATAATAGGCCGTGGCAAGTGCTCATGGCGTGGAGGAATGTGACGAAGAATTTGACGTCACAGATTGAGCAAATTGAATGTGGGTTGAGGCTAATGGTGCCGGCATTGATTGGTAGAATCAAGAAGGTGCAAAGTGGTTTTGTGGGGAGGATAGCAGCGGATCGTGTGGCTTTTGAGGGGCAGAGTGATAAGGGACTCAAAGTGGTTATTGGGGAAGCAATGAAAGAGGAGATGGATGATATGGTGAGTGTGTTTGTGGATGCCAATCGGTTAAGAAAGAGTGTGATTGCTGATATCGTTGGTGCCTTGAGTGTTTATCAAGCGGCTTTGTTTCTTGAAGGCTTAGCCCAATTTCTTGTTGGCTTAAGGGACCGCGAAGTGCTCGGCGAGTTCAATCGATGCAAGATTCCAATTAGATGATGGTTCTTGGGTTAATTCGAGGTCCATTTAATTTGGGTATCCTGGTATCTTTGATTGTTGACTAGGCGTTATCTTCCAGGCAGGGGCACTACCAAGTTCATTATTTTGGAGTAATTATTTGGAAAGGCTCGTGTGAACTTCTTCAATGTTCTTAAAGCAGTTTGTCCCCTCAAGTTGCTGGAGAAAGGATAATGTAGAATCTGAGACGTTTTAGAATGTATTGTACGTAATTGGTATCTTAGTGAATGCTGAAACGATTTTAGTTTCCATTACTTGTATGAAGTAAATGACTGCAAGTAAATACTTGCAGCTTGCTTTTCGTCTGAATAGGTAGGTCTCTCAAAATGAACCATTCTTTTTCTGTGGTAGTTATAAACTGGGTCCGAAGCACGAGTTGAAAAAGCTCAAAATGAAACTGTCGGGTGAAATCTTCGGCCCAGCCCATGAAGCATGAACATACAAGCCCAGCCCATCCATACTGGGACCTTGTCAAAGAAGAATTAACACTGTCGTCTCTGGGCCATGTAGACTGATTTATACATATAATTTTTTTTTTTAATTTTCAAAGGCTTGGATATTGATCTGAACAAATAGGAACGTCATCTTAATCTCAATGTTGTGGGCATTCCGCTTGTAGCCCAGTGACAGGCTAATTGCTCTCAACAATTTCGAGTTTTCATAGGGTTCTTCGGCAAATGTGGAATAAGGTAAAATTTCTCCCAAAGATTAGGAGGGGGCAAGATTTTTTGAACTATTCTCGATAGACTTCTGGATTGTACTAAAAAATTCAAATAATCTTATTACTGCGATGGTTGTAAAGAGGTGATCATTCATGGGAAGAGTTTGGATATATCTTAATCTAAGCTTTCCGTAATTGTGCTTTTATAATGGTTTATAAATAAGATTTAAATATTATATATTATTATATAGCAACTGTATTATTTCTACATTCTTTTCTAACAAGCTAGTGATGATTGAAGGCAAATCGACTTTCATGCTCTAATTTAATAGAGCAAGTATAATTGGAAGTTCAAATCCTATTAGCTTCTGAACTGCTTCCTTACAACACTTAATAAACTAGTCTCTATTTGTGACAAAAATTACAGATTCCTGTGCAGCAGCAATATCAGCAAACCAGTATGTCTCAGATTTGACCATGTGCGTTGGTAAATTTTCTGAAAAAGGAACATAAAAAACCACTTATCAGCTGAACTTGTCGAGTATTAGATGCCATCTGTCATACCTGAAATTAAACTTACCAAATAGTACACCCTACCGCACGAGATTGTGTACTTAAGAATCATTAATTATTGCATTAAGAGAATTGGAAGTGTATTAGCTCAAGTAAAATATTCCAATATGTCGATGCAATTTGGAATAGATTGATTCGATTTGAGCATGATCATGTCAGCCAAGCTTTCCGTTTTCCTTATCCAATCAATCGTTTGACAGTACTAAATACAAATCAGTTAAAATAAAGATACCCTATTTTCAGATTTCTAATGTTAATTATATCCAACCCCTTTGCCATTTTAAAAAGAAAAAAAAATCATGTTATCCCATTTGCATTTATTTTATAAGAACTTCATAAAATAAGCAACTAAGTAATAAGCTATGTAGATAAGACATAATTTATGCGAAGGCAAGGCATGCACTAGATCTTTTGTCAAGCCAGTTGATATCTGCAATTATATTGCTTGAGCGAGTCGCCTATGTTCTTCAAAATTTTATAGCTGCATGCATGCCTGTGTCCGTTAAAAGCAATCCCAAAGTGTGCCATGGCACCTGCACACTTTTGACAGAATTTGTGAAAACAATAAAATATGATAATTCAAAACCCTTGTGCACTTCTTCCGCGATTTTTATATATTGAAGAAAAATGCCATCTTTTTCACACTAACGTTAAAACAAAAAGAAAATGCAGGAGTAAATCGATATGCATCACCTTGTTTTCGAATAATATATATTGGCATCGAATTATTGGCTGTTTTTGATTTATTATTTTTAAGAAGTTAAAAGTTTTAGGTTATAATTAGGGTTTGAATCCTAACTCCACCCCTGCGGCTGAAGCTGTTTATGGAATATCAATTCAAAAGAAACAATACTGCAACTTGGCCACATCATATTCACATGTAGGTAATTGTTTTGACCAAACCAGTAGTCATGCACCTTCCTCAAGTTGCAGGAGCATCTGCAGTCCATCAACTCGACATTATTTTGACAACCTGAACTGAGGCTCCATTTGCTCTATTTCTTTTCTATTTCGAATCATGCACACTTTGAAGCTGTGAGTTTTTAATTAAGGCAAACAGAAGGAAAATGTTTTGTACTGCTTTTTAAAATGTACAAAAGAACCTCCAGATATTTGGGTAGTTTTTAAGTGCAATATGAATTCCGGAAGCTATCTTTTTATTTGTTTAAATATGTTATCCTTTTGTCAAATAATTGATTATCCTTTCGCTACTTCAGGCTTTATCTTTTACTCTCTCTAATATCCATGTACATAACCACATGCTGACACTCATTTTCACAATTTTGGCAATTACTAGACTTCAAGAGCTGTATTCCCTTTCTTTTGAATATGTTATTAATTTTAATCCCATACTTTCATTTTCTTCTCGCCAAAGGAGTCTTCGGTACCCTAGGTATACTTGTATGGACTATTATCTAATGAAATCATGTCGTTATTTTAATCCAGTGGAGACAAATTTAATTTACATTGAAAAAAGAATTGATTTTTTTCGACTGTTTTTATTTAGTTTAGGATTTAATATACTCATGTGAAGTAATTTTAGTGATGAAAATATAACACTGACCCCTTTCGGTAAATTATCTATAACCACCAGAGACAATTAAAACTTTTAGTTTGAGAAAATAAGTTTATAGTTGAAATTAAAAAATAATTTTTCAAAAAAAAAAGGATCTTTGTGGCTTCGCCGGGCACTGAGCGTAAGATACAATTGAATCATTGAGTGAATATTGTCGAGCATGTCTTGATCAACACATTGAGGCCTAGGGATGGCCCGAGAAGGTGGCTCATGGAGTCATCAGGATTGCAAGGAGATGCCCTCATGGTGCGTTTGGAGGTCATATTGTACCATATTGTATTGCATTAAAATATTATTTTTATACAAACCTACGTTTGAGGTAATTTTTAGTTGTACTGCATTGTATTAAACATGTGGCTAATACAATGAAAGGAGTATAAAATAATCACATACTTTTATTATTTAAAATTTTATAATAAATTTAGATTTATTAAATATTAATTTATATTTATATTAAATGAAATTTAATTTCAATAATAACATAGAATATAAAATATCAATAAACATAAATATCTAATAAATAAATAAATGATAAAACTTATTTACTTTATTTGATAAAATCATTTTTATTGTTTTACTTTAAATATGTGAAAAGTATTTTAATTATTTAATCACTTATTATTCACTGAAGAACTAAATGTAAAAATAAATTCAGAATAATTATATTTGACATTAATAAATAAAAATTAATTTATAGTTAATTTAAAAATTAAGAATATAACACTAAACTATTAGTAATTTCAAATAAAACCAATTCAATTTTAATATTAATATAAAATAATATAACATACATTAATATAAAATACAATCCATAGTACACCAAACATTATATTACATCATAAATTAAACTTATACATCATAATGTAATATACATAATATAATATAATACATTAAAGTGTACCAAATGCACTTTCAAAGAAAAATAGAGTGAACGATCTGCATCTATTTGTCAGTAAATAAGTATTGTTTTACAATATTTTAAACTATGACAACGTTGGTGTGACAAATAGTTTATACATTTCAGAGTGCAGTGGTTATCAAAATCCAAGTTAAGATAATAAAACAAACACTGTAAGTGGAATCCCTATTTGCTATTTTTAATCAACTAGAACTTCCACACGGAACCTAGTCGTTGTTATTTATTCCCCCTTGACCTCTTCTCCGATCTAAAAGAAGCAAGAACATGCAAAGTTCACAGAGAGCCTTTAATTAAGGAAAATGGATCTTGATTTAGACGTATCTATTTATTATTTTCTTTTTCTTTTTTTCAACAATCAATTAGTGAATCCAAAAGATTGTAAGATGAGAGTTAAGGATTGAATCCCAAAATAATGCAGACAATTCATTGCCCACACCAAATGAGCATAAGACAGAAAAGGAAGTAACCAACAACAAAATGTTGAGTAAAAAAAAAAAAAAATTCATTGCAATCCTGAAACAACCTGTCAGTTTCCCTATACATATTTTATGTTTGTACTCTTTCAGGGACGTCGCAAATATACAGGTTTAAACATGTTGTGTTTCTGTTGCGAACTTGACTGGTGCATCAGGAGCAGCTACAGATGAAAAATGACCAATGAACTCTAATATAGTTGAGACCCTATTTTCCCTCACGAAAGTCTTGGTCTTTCAGAAGCACTATTAATTTTTTATTCTTTCATTGTTACATGAATATTTTATCGAGGATGCTGTCTCATATTAAATGAGAATAATTACTAAGTTAATAATATAATAATGAAATAACTTTTACTTTTGAATTACCTTTCGGTTATGAGTTAGATTGGTCACCATATACATAAAAACCTGTAAAATTAACATTCATTGTATGTACGCACGAGAACAAGAGTGGTTGAAGGACTTGCACGAGTACTTTTTGTATGACCAGGCCGTGTGGCCAAGAAATCAACCGTATTGAATTTGTAAAAACTTATTAAAATTAAAATAGGAGTGTAAACACACCGGCTGTGTGATGCTTCTACACCGCGTTGTCAAAGTCTTGTCAGTCATAATTAATCTTCTCTTTGGAGAAAAATCTACCATGCATTGCACGTATGCACGCACATAGTGCGTATTTGTCAAAGATGCACACAGATTGATGTTAAAGAGACGGCAATAATGGAAAGAAGTTTCTTCTGATCAATGGCAATTGGATTTCAAACCCACACGCTTTACTAAAAAAGGTATTGTCACTGGGACTAAAAGTCCTAATTCTGTGAAGTCCCAATGGTTGGGCACCGCCTATTCTCTTCTGCCAACTTATGAGGCTCCCCATCCATTGAAAAAGAATAAACTAAATGGGCAGTATGAACAATTGTCTTTCTTCAGACAATTTAAAAACTTTAATTACAAGTAAAATGAAAGGGGGAACGGAAGACGAAGATTCGTCGCCGAGAATTTCCTCTTCACGAGAGACGTCCTATCACTTTTCGTCTGCTTTTTAACTGTTATCTCCACCAAGAAAATGACCTTTTCACTTACAAGGGGCAGGCACCTTTTTTTTGACTCCTGCCCTCCCCCCGAATTTTATTATATTGGTCCAGCGTCAGCTCTGAGTCAGGCCTTGTTTAACGCTTTATGTGATTTTACATCGTTTCCACGTCATCCGGCAGCTGTCCTCCTAACTTGTGAGGATGGTGGGCTCCACTTTTGAGTGGTGCCCAAATCGGAACGTTGACGGGAGAGTAGTTAGTTCTAGTGTTCAGTCCCCATTCTAAAAAGAAAGTGCATTGTCCACGTCAGCTCGTAACATCAATGATTGGCACCAAACGTGCGCACTTGGTCCCACGCATGACTTGTCTTTTGCTATATCGACAACGTTTTGCTTCGTGTATCCACGGTGGATGCTTCCACCGTACTTCCAACGTAAAATATATATATACACACGACAATTGTTAAGTTATAATTATAATAATTTATAGTCTTTTTAAAGTTATGTAAATTTCATTATTAGAATGTATTGGTCACGTAATTTTTACAGAATCTGTAACTTAACAAAATTATATATATATATATATATATATATATACACACACATACACACGTATAGAAAAGGAAGGACCCAATTGTATTTGTCTCTCTCCCGTGTAAATCCTCAATTCTTTCTTTCGATTGTTTGATGTAGTTGGTTGTTGACAATTCCGATGCTTCCTTGCATAAACTATTGACGATGAAGGGCAAACGTAAATGTGCGATACTTTTAATAATAAAATAATCCTTAAGTTAGGAATTTGGATGACAATGAAAATCACCCGCACCCACAAATATTTTAAATTGCTGAATCTGTTAGTAATAAGCAGCCGATTTTTAGATTCTTAAAAATATCCGCCCACTATGGTTTTTTTTATTTAAAATTTTAAATATCAAATAATACTTTTAATAATACATAAAGACTTAATTTATATCTCAAACTATAAATTTATTATAACAACCTAAAAAATTGGCATACAATACTCAATTCTATATTTTATCCATATAAATAAAAAAATTAAAATCTCGATATTAAAATAAATACATAAAATATGTTAATCTAATGCAAAAGAGGTCTATTGTAGGTGAATCATTATCAATAGTATCAATGTATTGCTCTAAGCTCTATTTTTTAATCAATATACAATATTGTCAACAATATTATTAAATAAAATTTATACAACTATTATTAATAATAAATTAAATAAATAAAAGCTTAACTTTAGT
Source organism: Aegle marmelos (assembly GCA_030449875.1). NCBI lineage: Eukaryota > Viridiplantae > Streptophyta > Magnoliopsida > Sapindales > Rutaceae > Aegle > Aegle marmelos. The sequence continues at coordinate 5,967,585 of JASUUL010000093.1, forward strand.
ATGCCATCATTAGGTTCAAGTAAAACAAATAAAATCAATCAAACTTATACTTATTTAAAGCTTTTGTGTTATATATATACACGCACAGGCTAACTAACAAAAAAAAACTCCAATGTATTGAAATATATAATTTTTTTTTTATACTTTAGTTTGCATCACTTCTTTAACAAAGTGAGTTGCCTTATACATGTAGTAGGAATTGGGATTTTTAATTATATATATTTATTATTAAAAATTAAAAATTAAAAGAAAGAATGGAGGTTGACAAATACTTGCATGAGTAATTGGCAGAATTCTTTTCACCGTAATAAACTCACCCACAATCCACAGCAGATTAAAGTTTGCAAGAATAAAGCCACCCATAGTCAGCAAAATTACCCTCAACAGATAAAGAGTTTTTGTGAGCATGTTTAGATGGATTTGCAGGGTGATTTTGCCATCCCATGTCAGGGAAATCCTTGACATTGTGCCCATTGATTTTTACTTCACCATTCTTGCAATTTACCAACCTATTTTAAAGATGAGTTCTACAAATTTTTGAATATAAATGTTGAGTTGGAAGGACAAAAATCTCTGCGTTTGTGCAAACTAAAGAGATCATTGGACTCAAAAACTTGAACTGATGATAAGAAAGTGTTGGTTGAAAAAAAAAATGTCAATTTAAAAATTAATTATTTGAAAGTTTTACACGTTATAGTAAAGAGATTCTAAATCCAGAAAGGAGACAAAGCTAGCCCCAATAATTGATGCTACAATGTGCAACCATCTACTAGAGTCCAGAGAAAAACAAATAATGGCTATGTATAATTGATGCTCGGCCTAATTAAAAAGGACTCTATGTACGCTAGAGTAACTCGACCAAAACCTGCAGAAAAACATATTGCATTGTTTTTATGTGACGAAGACTTGGTTCTCTTTAGATCGAGGAGTCACATCAAAATCACAGTTTGATGCCTATTCATAGACCAAATTTGATGATTCATATACTGGTATTGGCATGTTTTCATGTAGGTAGCTGTGATTTTATTTGTTTGGTATCACCTGAAATTTTTTCGCTGGCATGGTTGTTCCAGTTAAGCAACACCAAACTTTTCACCTACTGCTTGGGTTTCAATACCATCATGAAAGCGACTGGCACTTAATGACTTGTATTATAAAAACGTTTATATATATATTTGGTCCTCAAAAATTAAATTACATCTTTGTCCTTCAGTCGTGCCGGGAATCCGAGAGTGAATTCGTGCTTGTATAATGACAAATTCGGAACGACATAATTAGACCTATCATTAGTTGCTTATGTATCACCGCACGTGCCGTCTTATGTGGTTAATTTAGATTTAACAAAAAGTAAGCGTTTGTTAATTAGTCCACTTCGGGAATCTATAAAGAAAATATTTTATAGCAATCAAAGTCATATCCTGCACACTTGATTTGGAACAACTTTTGTGCACGTTCGTTCTCTCGCTACTCGTCAAAAATAGCTGGAAATTAATTAACAACTGGTCTTGTTTTCGTTTGCGCTATATTTGCTCTTTCGTTGCCCTCGAGGGAGAACAGAAACAATTAGTTGCATGGGTGTCCACGAGTTTATAAAATTACTAAAACCCTTAATATCAAGACACGGTTTTGGAGCCAAATCTTATATATATATATATATAATAAAAATAAAAATAAAAATCGAGAGTTGGTCACGTAAAATTCGTGATATAAACTAATCAATATGGTCTAAAATAATAGAACATGTTGCCATTAAGCTTGATAACTCAGTGGTAAATCCTGTCTTAATATTTTTGAGGGTATGAGATTTGAGCTTCCACGAGTTCATAATGAAATTTTAATGAAAAAATTATGGATTAGAGGTGATTTTTATCTGAATATAGTCTGGTTAAAGAAGGTGATATATCTCCGTTATTTTATTTTATTTTAACTGAGTTTAAAGAAGGTGATATCACTTAAACCGAAAAATAGATGTTAATAGAGACACGTTCTAGAAAATGGTCGTGATATGTAACATCGTCACTTGTTGTATGTTTTTGGTCGATTGGGACACCGAGTCCAAATATTTCCTCCATCTTTAACGTTGTTGATTCCACTTCTGTACCTCTACAAATCTATTTTGATCGAGGCCTCATTGTCATGATAAATAAATTTAAACCTACGAGATTTTGCGTCTCTTTAGAAGATGTGATTTTTACTGTTTTTCTTGAGTACGCAAGCAAATGTCAATAATTTTACTATTATTATGGCTCATTTCCACACACTCATGTTTGCATTCTATGGTGCATATTTGGGAGGATAAAAAACTGCCCATATACCATCTAAAAGACCTAGTTTCCCTAAAATTTTCTTTTGAAAACTTTCCATTTACTAGTACTTATCGGGATCTGTCTGCTATACAGTTTGAAGTACGTTGCGCCACATACAGTTTGAAGTACTCATCGACATCTCAAGTGAAATACATATTGTTACACACTCTCATTTTAACTTAAAAAAATAGATGTGTGTGAAAGAAAAAATTTCTTTTAAACAGGGGGTGCTGGATGAATAGATCCCACCCTACCAATTATATCAAATAGGGAGAAAATTTTAACCTGTTTTGAACTTAAATAATAAAAAATATTCAAATTACGTTGTAATAGAACTATCAAGACAAGATTCCAACAAAATTTTTGTAGTATTTCTCGTGAACTTCATTGTAAATTATAATATAATATTTTGTTTCATTGGTAAGATCTTTTAAAATATAAAATTTAGTTTGAAAGTCTTTTGATTTTTTTAAACAGTATTCTTAATTGGCTTAGAAAACAACTTGATGGTCAAATTTTAACATCTTATAAAATTTATCAGCAGGTCTTTAGTTCAGTGGATTCATTATACTCATAATATGTGAACTGTGAAAATAAAGATTTGAGCGAGTAACATATTTAAAAATTTAGATAATTGTATATAGAAGTACTTGAAAAAAAAAAAAAAACTGAACTCCTAAAGCGACAAGCGAGTAACATATTCTTCGCACTCGAGCGTGTAGTGTCAGCGCATCTTGTCCATGAATACACAATAATATGGAAGGTTCGTTATCAATAAAAAATACTGGGCGCCCGCCACGGCGAACCATCCCGAGCGTGGGCCCCACCGCCGGGACCTTTCCAAAACCACACAATGTGTTTTTTTTTTTTTTTTAAAGCCTTGAATTCCCTCAAAACTCCCCAATTTGTTACAATTTTCAACTTAATTACTTGACCCGACCCCCTTTTGCCAGCTTGGGTTATGGTCCACGTGATTTGCCTCACGAGATTAGCGCTATTGCAGCCGTAAAAAAGAAAAACCATTCTCACAACCTTTGTAAATTTCGCACGTGACACCACGACACTGAACACGTGAATTCATTTTCCCTATATTTTAATGAATACATACATACTTATTCTAAATTCACAAAAATCATCCAGGAGAAAAAGAAAATGGCAGACATATTATTTCCGTCACCGACGACTGCCAACCGTGACATGGATAAAAAATCAATCTAGGAACTATGACTGGCTGAATCTGACACGTGGCCAAGTCACTTTGATACGTTTACAGGTGGCAACAATATAATAGCTCTAAAGTTTCACCTACACGTGGCAGTTTCAAACGCAAGACCAGCGATGGCGCCCCAGGCATAGTAATGTGTTTTTCTCTCTCAAAATAAATAATAATACATTAATGATCAAATACGCTAATTAAAAAAAGTAAAAAAAAAAAAAAGGAAGAGAAAAGAAAAAGATTTGGTGAAAAATTGCAGTAGTGTTTCCAATTCAACAACCAGGTTGTCTTGTTAAACACGTCTTTTATGAATAAGAGAGAGAGAGAGAGAGAGAATCAAAAACTCTATAAATACCAAGGCTTTTGAGCTTCGTTTTCCTTCCTTCTTTTTCTCTTCCATTCGGTTAGTTATAATTTATCTCTTTCACATTTTACGTATCTATTAGTTTTATCTAGGGTATCTTCTTTCCTATTCTTTTATTTTCCCAGCCTTTTCCATTCATCTGAGTCGAGGCAAGCCTTTTCAGTGGCCTCCTCTTTGTTCTGTTCATACATATATATTGGCTTACTACTAATATTCGGATTGCGTTTGGCCGCCAGGAAAACGAAGCTCTTGCGTTTCGTTTCTTTCACTGGTGATTCAGGTAATGAATCTGAAATCGCCGCTCTCTTTTTAACACCATTAATATCGCTGGTTTTATGATATGAAAATGAATTTCAGTTTCAGGAGAAGTTTTGTTTATTTATTTACTTATTTGTCTGCCTGAGAGTGGGTCCATCATCGATAGCATTTTAATGGCTAGTTTTTTGAACCATAGATTAGGTTAAAGGATCTGTTACAGTTCTGGTACACGAACGAAAATGTTTGTATTAAAAAAGTGGATTGATTTTGACGGCGCATTTGTTTATTTTTCTTTTGATTTTATTTATTTATCATTATTTTTTAAGTTTCTTTTTTGTCGATTGCTGTGAACTATGTAAAAGATGTTGAAATACCGAAAAAGTTTCCTAATCGTTTTCCTTTTTTGACGTTAACCTCTCAAAAAGAAAATTTTAGTGACCTTTCAATCACATACTCTAATTGGCTTAAACTTTCACTAATATTGACTTAGTTGCAGATACGCTAATGGCTCGTGTGATTTCATCGGTGCATTTTTCTTCCCCCACCCCCTCCTTTTTTACACTTTTAATTGGTTTAATTTATTATTTTAATGTTGATGGTCGGAGTTTATGACCGTTTTGGTAGTTGCATTGTCTTTTCATTGCACCCAGCTTTTCGGTTCTCACATTGTTTATTTTAAATGTATTTTTGTATTTAATGAAACTCGATTTGAAAGCGACTTATGAGATCTGAGAGGTGAAATTACCTTCTTGTTTAAATCGTGGAGATACATTATATTGAAGGCAGCTATGTGCTGTGCTGCTGAGTCTGACGTTTTTATTTTGTCATTTATAAATGCTCCTGAAACATGCATAGATGTATCTAGACGAGTTTTATAAATGAGAAGTGACACCATGTCGCGGTGTAGGTAAATAATTGGAGATGATATAGGTTATATTTAATGTTTCTTCTTTTAAGGATTTCATATTTTGTGGTATGTGCATTTCGATAGAATTTATAATATAAATAAACATATATGCGCTTTGCTTTGGTAATTAATCGCGTAGAGTTTACTTAACATGAACACCAAATTCTAGAAGCTGGGTTTATTTTCCTTTCTTTTTTCCCCTGTTAGGCTGTTACTGAAAGATATGTATGTCAGACATAAATAAAAGTAAAATGAATTTTTTGTTCATGAAAACAGAACAATGATTTTCAGGTACTATTTCTGTAATACTCTTCTTCAGGCTGAAGGAGGTGCATTTTGGTTTGCTTTGGAGGAGTGTAGCTTCTTTACATTGAGGACTTTTTCTCAAATAATGATCAATCAGTTGCTATAAATGCAGTGTAGATTTGGAGATGCAAAGGTATGGAGATAATGATATTACGAATTTATGAACATGTACGAGTTCCGTTTTTCTCTGCAGAAATAACATGATTTAATAATTATTTCATCTCCAGTTTTCAGGAAGCTTGCGCTTGATGGACCGCTCACCAAATAGCAGTGATAAGAAAACGTTAAAGAGGTGGTTCTTCATAGATAAAAGAGTTGGGTAGATAAAATTCTTTCTCCAGGTTAAAGAGATAAAATTGTGTTTGACCCGGCGGGCTGTTAACAGCATACAATTAAACTAGTTTATAGATTTTAAGTAGCTTGCAAGTAATTTGGACCTAATGGAGTTGAAGTCAAATCAAGCATCTCCTGTTCTTACTGACCCTGCATCATTGAACAAATCAAAGCTAGGCATACATTCTAGGCTGCCTTACGCACAGCCAGGAGCTTCCTTCTCTGGCAAGTGTATTGCGATTCCAAGGAAAAAGCCTGGGAAGCTTGATGATGTTAGGTCCAATGGATGGTTGGACGCCATGAAATCCTCATCCCCTCCTCGAAAGAAGCTAATTAAGGATTTCAATGCTGATGTCGGTTTAGATGACATTGATATTGCTTACTGCTCCTGGATGGTAAGCAATTGCATTCTGAATAACTGTCGAATTGAATTTAAGTACTGTATTTTAAAATCCCTGTATTATCAAATCATTTGTTCTGCTTTTTGTTCCTCTCTTTTTTCCAACCGTGTGCAGCTTAAGTATCCATCAGCGCTAAAATATTTTGAGAAAATTATGAGTGAAGCAAAGAAAAAGAGGATTGCCATTTTTTCAGATTATGATGGAACTCTTTCTCCAATTGTTGATGACCCGGATCGTGCCATCATGTCTGACGGTGTAAGAAATTTCTCATCATTTGTTGCATATTTTGCTGCCTTGTTTTTCAATAAAAATTAAACAATTGTTTTGCAGATGCGCTCGGCCGTAAGAAATGTTGCCAAGTATTTCCCGACAGCAATTATTAGTGGGAGAAGCAGGGATAAGGTATATGGAGAAAATTTAACTACTTTGGGGTTTTAAGAATATTGTGCATTAATTTTTATTCATTTTGTGTATTTATTACGTGGCTACCTTTAGGGTCTGATTCAGTGTCTATGTTTTACAGGTTTATGAGTTGGTAGGACTAACAGAACTCTATTATGCTGGTAGTCACGGAATGGACATTATGGGCCCTGTCGACCACACAGTGTCTGATGACCATCCAGACTGTGTTAAATCTACTGACCAACTGGTAAGAGATAATAAGCCGTTCAAGCGACTACCTTTTCCATTAACTTCCAGAAATCTTGATATATACTACGCTTCCAGGGATTTCAGTCATTTTTATGCAATGTTAAGCTCTGCGGTTCTGATTCTTCTCTGTTTTGGTATGGCAGGGCAAGGAAGTAAATCTCTTCCAGCCTGCTAAGGAATTTTTACCTATGATCAATGAGGTACAGGATTTGTTGTGCAATGTAGATGAAGAAGCATAAGCTAACATGTTGAGAAATAAATGATTCTATATTTAATATTTATGCCAGGTTTTTAGAACCCTCGTTGACAACACTAAAAGCATCAAAGGTGCAAACGTTGAGAACCACAAATTTTGTGTTTCTGTACATTATCGTAACGTAGATGAGAAGGTGATCATCACTTTGCTTTTCGAATGCACTCTCTTTTTTTCTTGCTTGTAAATTCTAAGATGTCCTCTATTCTTCTGACTTTAGAACTGGCCTACAATAGCTCAGTGTGTGCATGATGTCCTTAAAGACTACCCTCGTTTGAGATTAACTCATGGCCGGAAGGTATTTAATTTTGGAAAAACCAAGTATTCCCTGTTTTGTTCCTCATTCGTCTATCTCTGATGTGAGTTTTTTTTTTTTTTTTTTGGCTGATTTGGTTTACTTGTATATCAGGTCTTAGAGGTCCGTCCAGTGATTGACTGGAACAAGGGAAAAGCAGTCGAGTTCCTTCTTGAATCTCTCGGTAACATTCCCTACAATAACAAGCATGTCACCCTATTATAACAAGGCTTGATCATCATATTGTATCCTTTGGTGCAGGGCTTAGCGATAGTGATGATGTGCTCCCCATCTACATAGGAGATGATAGGACTGATGAAGATGCATTCAAGGTATTACCCTTGTCATTTCAGTTGGGAGGTTTGCTAAATTCCATACATAGATAGTATGATGCTTGAACAATTAAATCCTGATTTTGTACTCAGGTGTTGCGCAAGGGGAATCGAGGATATGGAATCCTTGTGTCTTCCGTCCCCAAAGACACCAAAGCATTTTACTCTCTCAGGGACCCCTCGGAGGTGAAGATTCTGCTTTATGTAAAAATCTTTCGCTCAGCTTTAATCTGCTATAAAATCTTTACTCATTAATTAAGGCAATGCAGGTCCAGGAATTTCTCTTGTCCTTGGTGCGTTGGAAGAAGTTGGACAAAGAAGTTGAACCAGCTGCAAGTTCACTGTTCGCAAAAGGGGCACAAGCAACCTCTGGCCTGGAGAAAAAGCATTGACAGTTGGTTCCAAACTGAGCTGCTAAAATATAACAACGCGTTTGGCCGAGTTATTTGCAACTAGAATCGTGCCATTTTCAACTGATTAGTTGTGCTTAAATCATTATTATTCATTGTTTGAGTAATCTTTATTTGTAAAGCTGATGGATTTTAATTTATTATCAACTGAGTTTAATATTTTATATACATTGAATAATGGCACGTTCTGTATAATTGATTATGTCTTATGATCTCTATTTATATCACATATAGTTCAGTTCAGGTTTGATTGATCTTTTCTGGTAATATATCATCAGTCCGTTATTAGAAATTTATTGCCTTAAAGTGGGTTTGTAATTCTGTCAATGACAATGGTATGCTCCCACAAGACACAGCTAGTGTAAATGTGTGTGCGTGGTCCAAATTGAAACGGTGTGCGGAGAATCCGGGGGGGAGATGTTGCCATCAACCATGGCCTCCTACGTTTAAGACAATTGCGGGCATCGTCTTCTCTTCGATATTATCAGCAATTTTCGCTCTTTGTAATCAACCGATTTTTTTATTTAGATTTGAGGCTTTTTGCTAAGTTACAGCCAGCTAAATCAGTGCAACTATGAATAATACAATGAGCTCAACTAAGCGGATCAAAATGTAACTTGCGGTGACCCACTAAGTTAAAGTTTATCCTGAAACCATGAGTGAATTAGTGAGAGTGACACGTGCGATGCAATTATCTGAAAGCACCTTTGCAGGTGACTTACTCGTATGGCATCCTGTAATAAAAATAAATAAATAACAGAAATAACAACGATATAAATTGATTTTACGATGGTCTTGGTCCCTACACCATCTCATTCTGATCAGCCCACTCTCTTCCCCTGCTGAAGAAAAGGGAAAGGAAAAAAACAAAAATGTCAATCTCCTTGCGATGTCCGCCCTCACAAGCTCTTTCTTCATTTTCTTGCCAGGTAAGTTGTAATGTACAGTGCGTGTAAGAGTGAATGGTTGATATATTTGTACAGATACAGTTAGTTATTGAATTGTTTGAATTGGTTTGCAGGGAAGAAATTCGGGACTGATATCAACAGCTTCTAATGTGCACTTCAGCTTCCGCTCATCGTTTCCTCACATTCGCGCTTCTTCTTCTTCTTCGCTTGATGCAGGTTACCCCTCACTTACCTCACTCTTCTCGTTCAATATTTTAATGATTCATATTTGTTTATGATTTAATTGGTTTTTCTGGAAAAAAAAAATCAATGAAGGACTGAGTACGGAGCTGGATGCTGTGTCTAGCTTTAGCGAAATCGTTCCTGACACTGTTGTTTTCGATGATTTTGAAAGGTATTAAATTTTGGGCCTTTTCTTTTCTTTAAAGAAATATATATATATATATATATATATATATATATATATATATATAATTGTTCTTAGTTGAGTAGAATCTAGTCTACTTTAATATTTCTTTTACTAGCATTTGACTATTTTTTCATTTTTTTCTACTTAAATTTAGGTTCCCTCCAACTGCTGCTACTGTTAGTTCTTCTCTCCTTTTGGGAATTTGTAGCCTCCCTGATACAATATTCAGAGTAAGCGTTTTTTCATCTGCTGAGAGTAATTTGGTCTTAACAAAATTGAGATTTGTTTCTCATCAAATCAACTGCATTTTCTGCATAGAATGCTGTGGACATGGCTTTGGCTGACTCCAGTTGTTGTAAGCTAGAGAATTCTGAGCTCAGACTGTCCTGTTTCTTCAACAAGGTTTGCTTTGTTTTAGTTTACTTTTTAGGAAAGGAATATGGATTCTTTGCTTGGAATATTGAAGAGTTTTTAACCATTGGAGATGAATGTGTAGGCATTGGTGAATGTTGGAGGTGATTTGGCAAAAATGGTACCTGGTCGGGTTTCAACTGAAGTGGATGCACGACTTGCTTATGACACCCATGGAATTATACGGAAGGTACTGGTTTCTTTTAAAGTCAGTTCTTTTAGTATCTTTTACCATGGGAATGACCGATGTTCGATTCAGTAATATGAAACAAGTATGTGAATTGACATCGATGCCCTGGGGACCTGAAAATCATAAGTTGATTGCTATCTATATCTCAAACTATGAATTTACATCATTCTGTTTATCTGCAAACTTTGGTGGTAGTTGTAGGTGTTTTTTTCCATCTGGTGATTGTTAACCCAGGAATTGGTTGTCATGAGGAATACTTCAAATTATGTTTATTTTCTGGATCTTTCTGCTCAAGATCCAGTTCTTTCTGCTTGACCCACTTTTACTGAAGTGTCATTTTAAATTTTCAAATACTCTATGCCAGCTATGTCGGTCATAGGAATCCTAAACCACTTTGTTTCTTTCAATGGAGATTGCAGTGTTTCTTGTGGTTTTTCTTCAATGTTAGATTGATTTTGTGATTTTTGAGTCAAATGAGAACTAGCTTTATGGATCTTTTAACTTCTTGATATGGGAATGTCTATCACATTTTGGTAGTAAGTCAATAGCATGATTGCTGTTGGAACACATCTCGTTTCAGTTCATGTGCAAGGCAAAAAGCTAAGCATAGCTTTTCTGGAGAAACTAGAATAGAGATTTTGATGTATCACACTTGTAGAACGTGAAATTCTGATTTAAAAATGTGAGTACATAGGAGTTTAGTACGGTATTTCTTTCTGAATTATTGATACATTGAGTGTCACTAATTTTTTGCTTAAGTTCTCTTCTTTACCAATTTATATTGTTGAAGGTATAAGTTTTACCTTAAAAAAAAGAAAATCAATGTTTAAATGAACTCTTTGTTGGGAGAGGCTTCCTGCTTCTTCTTCTTCCCTTCTTTTTCCTTTCTTTGGTTTCTAATAACTTGTTTAATAATACCTCAGCAATTTGACTTTCACCAGTTTTTATACATATCCTTGATATGCAATTTAATGCCTGTAGTTTATCAAAATGTGCAGGTGCACGATTTGTTGAAGTTGTACAGTGAAATTGATGTTCCTCCTGAGCGTCTATTGTTCAAAATTCCTTCAACTTGGCAAGTGAGTATCCAGATAAAATAGGTTGGGGTTGTTGACCTCAAAATTTTTCTTTGGTAAATCTGTTGTGCAAGCCAGTTATTATTTTCATTCCTCTTTGGCCCATCACTTTATCGACTTCTTGTCAGGGAATAGAGGCCTCAAGATTGCTGGAATCTGAGGGCATACAGACACATTTGACCTTTGTGTACAGGTACATATATAGTTGAATCAAGTAATATTATCATTTGATTGTTATGGTTTAAAGATAAAGTTGGGTCCGTGTTACAATTAAAAATTCTATGCTATATCTGTTCTCACCTTTGGACAACAATATTTCTTTATAGAAAGATCGATGCTTATGCTAATATATGACATTAGTTTACATGGTTGATGTGTACTTCAGTCTCTCCAGAGAGTTTTTGCTCATTTGTGGACACCTGGTCCATTTTTGTGTCTCTTTCATCTTTTAATATTAACAGAATCTTATTTTACTGTTTCTTTAAAAGAATAACGCGTATGGCCCTCCGGCTTCAAAGATCTTTGTGATGTTTTCTGGAAGTCCACTTTACGCCAGAACTTCTCTGATAAGCTGATAAGACCAGTTTATCATCTGGCAGCCCTGGTGTTCTTATACCAATTTTCTATTATGTCTTATGTTGTTTGTATATCCAAAATGTGTGTCGACTTCATTGGAAAATCTTTTGATTTATGGTTGAAGTGTAAATTAGAAGCATAATTCTGATATTTGAGTTTTGTTAGTGAAATTTCAGCCATCTCATTGACTACTCTATTGACATCATTATATGATAAAATTTTAATAATCTGTTTGACAAGGTATTTTAGCTAGAATTTTCAAGTGTAATGTAGCATTTCTTTATGTCGCAACTGTCCTTACACAAAGAATCATTTTCTGTACTGTAACTGCTTAATGAGCTGCGCAAATTATATGTTCATTCTTGGCATTTTTAAACCCCCAAATTATCTGCTTGTAAGTCTCTTGTTTGAAACAGTTTAAGTAATAGCACCAACATGTAATTTTATTCTGATAAGATGTCGAAGCATTAGCATCTGATAACTAGCTTTACTCTTCTGTGAATTCTCAGTTTACCATAACCTCCATGACATAGTGGCTTTTCACTTCCTTTCTTGCATCTTTTCTTTGCAGAATGATGTAGTTATGTTTGTGCTGGTTTGAAGTCAATTCAAAATTTTATTCATATTTTATTATGGGCTTGGTCTTGTTTGCAGCTTTGCTCAAGCTGCAGCTGCTGCCCAAGCTGGTGCTTCTGTTATTCAGATATTTGTTGGTCGCCTTAGGGTAATGATCTGGCTTTTTGCTAATAATAAGTTTAGCAAACCTTCTGGGGTCATGGGTAACATAATTAAAGTGTATATCTTGTCTTTCAGGATTGGGCTCGCAATCATTCTGGTGACCCTGAGATAGATGCTGCCCTTAAAAGAGGAGAGGATCCTGCTTTATCTTTGGTTAGTTGAATAACATTTTCTTCTGAATATGTTACCCACATTGATGTTCAAGAAGCTGTTTTAGGTCACTAGATGTTTTGTACACTTTTGGTTAATATTCTCAAATGCTGCTTAATATATATACAAGTTTTAGAAAATACTAAAAGACGAATGCCATATCTATCTGTCATATTAATGTGGATGCATTCCATTCTTCTGACTTTGATTTGTACACAGGTGGGAGCCCCTCGTGGAACCCACATTATTGTGAGAGGAGATTTCTTTGAATCTTATCAGTGAATGAATTCCCTATTGTTAAATAGTATGTTCAATGACATGAACTGTATAATTGGATTGAAATTTCATTTGACATCCAGATACACGTTGAATTATCGAGGTTGCTAATGGCTTATATTTGTGACTGCCGCAAACCAGCAATCAACAATTGATTGAACCCAACTACTATTATGCTACATTGCAGGTATCAAAGGCCTACAATTACATTCACAAATATGGACATAAATCAAAGTTGATGGCAGCAGCAGTTCGAAACAAGCAAGATTTGTTTAGTCTTCTTGGGTAATTATATGACTCACCTTTGATCCCATTTAACTGGAAATCTTGATAACTTTAGTTTCATGAATGAGATTTGTGGCTCACACCGTTTCACTCCTTATCCAGAGTTGATTATATCATAGCACCATTGAAGGTACTGCAGTCTCTCAAAGAATCTGCCACTTCTCCTGATGAGAAATACTCTTTTGTTCGGAGGCTATCCCCTCAGTCTGCTGCTATGTACAATTTTACTGAAGAAGAGGTCCGTGTTTTCTCAAATTTCCATTTTATTGGTTATTGTTCATCTAGTGTTTTATTTTGTGAAACTGACATAGTACAGGATGATGCAAAATTACTCAAAACCATTACAAAATGCAGTCTCACAATCCTTTATTTATATTATGCAAAGTATGATCATTGTACACAAGCTTACCGCATGTGGTAATCTTAGGGCATTGATTATTGACTAGTTGCTGCATGTAATGAGCATAGTTGCATGTCAGATTTTTATAGAGCAACGTTAAAAATTCAAAAGCTGCTTTAAACATGGCCGTGTGTTAGTTTCTTGTGTCGTATAAATCTTGGAGGGCGATAAGGGCTAAGACACTTGTGTCATCTCATTGGTTTGCCTCTTTTGTAAATAAGTTTTACTACTGCCATAATAGTGGGTGTATATAGTAATTGTCCTTGTGTATGCAATTCTTCCCACCAAGACTCTCTCTGTTCCTTTTGCCGCCATCTGCACTTCTATATTTGCAACCACTGCCTTGAAGTCAATAGTGGCAGCCATCATCAATGCCATTTTTGCAATTTCCATCAGTTTAACCACCTCTTAGTACAAATCACTGCTTTGTTTTGCAGTCTTAAGTGCAATGCACGTCCAGTCTAGGTGCTGTCCAGAATGTGTGGTCATCTTAATTTTATGCCGTAAATGATTTGCTAATTGATCTGTTCTTTATGAATTGTGATCAGCTTACCAAGTGGGACCAATTAAGCCTAGCATCAGCTATGGGGCCTGCTTCTGTGGATCTTCTGGCTGCTGGACTTGACGGCTATGTAAATCAAGCAAGGCGAGTTGAGGAGTTATTTGAGAAGATCTGGCCACCCCCAAATGTGTAGAGTGGTTGCCTTGTCTACTATTGCAAAGCTCATGGGGAATAAGGGGACAACACACCACGCCACACCGGCTTCAAATGCTTGCTTTTATTCCCCTTTATGTTCCTAGATTGTGCCTTTTACTGGCGTCGGGTGTCTTATCTGTAGCAGCAGCAGCAGATGTTTCAATTAAAGGTTCTTAATTTTCACTAAACAAGTTTGATGTGAATCAGGTATCTCTTCCTAATCATGTTATAGGAGGAGGATTCCATTTGGTGTCAATGAATAATGTGCTTTATGTCCTTTAGATTCGTGTTGCCATTGATTGCGGATCTTGTTCCGCGATGCGTTGTGAGCTACGTGGCGAAAGCTGTGTGTTGGGATTAGGTGACGCTAACATCAAAAAGTGACAGCAGTATTCTTTTTTTTTTTTAATGATTCTTTGTTTCGTTTTCGAAATGACTGCGGTGCGGGGAAGGAGGTAGGAATTTGATGAATACATCCACGTGTGCAAAATCTATAGCAGTGAAGTGAAAAGTTGCTGCCTTTAAAAAAGTTGTAGTTGGAAAATAAAAATTGAAGAAATTATCGTTACGGAACAAAAATTAATAAAACGTGGTGAATATAATTTGATTTTTAATTAATAGTTTATTGAAAACAATAAATATTTTTTGCGTTTTTATAATGTTATATTAATATTGTATATTATTAAATATTTTAGTGTCATAATTTAAAAGATAAGACTGTTTAACACCACCACCAAACAAGATTGGCCTCCACCGTAATTTGTATATGGGTAAGGCAAGATTAAAATTTTCTCCCCACTTATCTATTAACTTTGAAAATTTTAGGAATAGCTATTATCCAGAATTTAAAGTAATATTATATCGAAACTATAATTCGTGGTTGATCTTTGTCATGACACAAGATGTGTGTACTGTGTAGTGCTGTTTTTCAAAAAAGAATAAAAATCAAAATTACAAGGAGTACTAACAACGAGAAATTAACTTATTAGTACATAAAAAAATCTAATATTATGGAAACTTCCTTATGATGGTATAAGAATTTTGGAGTTCGAATCATATGGATATTGAGTTAATGGAATTGCTCAGATTGGTACAGGGATAATTGAGTTAATTCTACTTCAAAGAAAGAAGTATGTACAAGTCAATGGTAAATTCTCTAATTTTACATCTTTAAACAGCAATAGGAAATTAAATGTGACTTTTTATTCATAAGATTAGCCATAGTGCACAGAACACGTAATAAACTATTCAAGAGGGTCCAATCATTTCAGAACAACAAACCAAATCTGTGATCCATTATTTTACTTTGAAAGCATCATGTGGAAGCCAATCTGTGCCCATTTGTCTGTTTGATTGGAGGCGCAGTGCATGTGAAATCAGTGGATCCATATGGGATCTGCGTGTGGTAAACATGCATGTATCGGGCATAATCAGCTGGGCTTATTATTATTTTTCTATTTTTTTCGCAAAACGGGCCTATTATTGTTTAACGTGTGACTCGTTGTTCAAAAGAAATAATAATAATAATATGTAATGTCACCTCCCTAAACGTCGTCCGGTCATGTTTTGAATCATTGCTTTCTGTTTTTTGCCAATAATTCTGAACCGGGGGAGGGACACAAATCACTGTCAGCCACCAAATCTTTGGACAGTAACATGCATTTCCTTAAGCTTGTGGCCGAGAACTTTTGCGCCCAGTTAAATTATTATCAATGAATAAATGAGCAACGGCCATCTGGCTCGGCGGTTGCCCTATAGTGTGTAATTTGTGGTCTGGGATTATCGGCAATTGATTCACTATCAAATCTGAATCAGCAACCAATTCTCCCTAACACTTGTTCCGTAGACAATTAAAAATAATTGTCCCTTCCACGTATTTTGCGAGCCGACTGCAAGACCTAATCAATCTCGTCGGCGACAAAGACTATAAATTCTTCCTATAAAATACTACCAATAATGTTTGTTTTATTAATCTTTCTTTTAGGTCATTCCTCGTCAGAGACGGTAAGAGACGCCATGCACTACAGATTTGTTATTATTAAATTTGGATCTGTCTAAGGTACCTCGGAGTTTCTCATTAAATTTATACTTATAAAAAATTTAAATTATTAAATCTGTCTTTAACCTACGGTAAATTTTTATCTATATATATATCTGCCTACTGCAGGGTTTTAGTAATTACATCCAATACACAGTAATTTTTGTTTTGTAAGTTTTGTTATTCAAAGTTACATCCAATATTAAAAAATATTTTTAATACTACATAAAAAAATAAATTATATAATTTAGACTATAAATTTAAATTAATAGTCTAAAAAATCAGCATACAATACTCAACTGTAAATTTTATTAATAAAAAAATTAAAGATTTAAATTAAAATGAATACAAGAAATATATTGATCTAACCCTAAATATTTTTGTTGTAGCAAATCATCATCACTATTACCAATGCCTTACTCTATCTCTTAATCAATATACAAATATTATCAATATTATTAATAATTAAATTTTATATAAAATTTAATTATTAATTAATTAAACAAATAAAATTTGATTTTAATAAGCAACCATTAAGTTAAACTTACTAAAGCAAAAGAAAAAAAAAAGTCAATTAATTATAATAAAATATCAGTAATATTAACCTCGAAATTTGTAGAACTTCTAGTTATTAATTTTTTTTTCTTGATATGTGTAAGAACCTTAGCTTACATATATCTATGTTTATTTTATTTTATTTTATTTTTTATTATTAAAATTAAAATTATATATAATTAAAATAAAGAATATAGGTTGGTGGATACCCATACGAAAATTTGGTGGATTTTTTTTTTTAAATACCAAATCCATCCACAAGTAGCAATGGGTTTCAATTTAAAATACTAATCTTGCTAGCAATTCATAAAATTACTTACAATAGACAAGTTTTTTAATACAGATTTGTAGGTAGTTTTACCATTCCTCTAATAGTTTTCTCGTGTATTGGTCATATCGTTACTGTCATTCACAAGCTTGATAATTTGAATTTATTAAAGATTTAAAGCTAAGTCTTACTTATCTTCTTCTGCACCCACAAATTATGCAGCAACAGCCAAACTCATCACCTTTCCTACTTCAAGTGAAATCGGATTGAAAAACCATAACTAAAATTCAAAAAAAAGAAAACAAATTTTAGATAATTAGATGACACTTAAATATTTCCTTTTGAATCCCTTATCACACAACTCAGATATAAAATGAACATTCAATTACAACAATAAATTTAGAGACTCCCACGCTCAAATACAAAGCACGAGAAATACACAGGTCAGCCGTGTTAGAAGGAACAGGAATATTAATAATGTTAGGCAGTTGAGTAATTTCTCATAACTCTTAATTATTTGACAATCAATAATTGAATCCTACCAAAAAGAATTGATTTTAAATTGACCTAAGTTACGTACTGCCTAATTGGACAAACTATACATGGAACTTACAGTTGTCCAAATCAGTTACTTCCGTTACTTGCCCTTCGCCCTCACTCTCGCCATTAGAATATAAACAAATAATCCCCCGTTATTAGCAAATCAACAGTCCACGCTTTGTCGTATAAATAGACCCCCAGTTCTCTTAATCTTTCTCCCCATCATTCATTGGAACCAACAAATTTATCTAGCAGCAGCCCTCTAGTGCGTCACATACACTCATTAATTAATGGCAGATTCTAATGTGTCCTACAATCCTCTCCCGGACGGGGAACGTCCGCGGCCAACCCGCCGGAGATCCATCATCTTGGTTCTGTCCGGTTTGTTGGTTGTTGGTTTTTTAGTTGCATTACTATCCGATAATGGATCAATGGCCCCCGTTAACGTTATTGATAATAATAATAATGTTAATGATAATGCACAAAATGGAATTAATGATGTGTCGTCGTCGAAAGAGCCCGAGAGACTCCGGCCGTTTACGAGTGCCTCGTCGGCCGGGGTGTCTGAGAAGTCGAACCGGCGGTTTGGTGCAAGGACGGCGTCGTTTCCCTGGACCAATAATATGTTGTCGTGGCAAAGGACCGCCTTCCACTTTCAACCCCAAAAGAATTGGATGAACGGTACGACATTCTCATCTTCTCTTGCTTACGTTTGGCTTTCTGATTTGTTTTTCTTCTTTTCTTTTTCATTTATTTTTAAAAAGAAAAGTTTTTTTTCAAAAAGTCATATTTCTTTTGTGAATTTCAACACGCATATTGAGATTTAAGGAAAGAAGAAAATGACTCAGTCCACTTCATTTATTTAATTTTGGCTTTATTTCCTGTCGTGGCAATCCTATTTATTTTAATTAAATAAACGTTAAACCTCTAATTTGGACCATTTAATTGTGTCCAAAAATATATAAATTTAAAAGTTATGATTACATTAAAATATATTTATGATAAAATATGAGTTTCAATTATGTATATAAAATGATAAATAAAAAAATAATTATAACTTAAATTATATAATAATAAAAAATATTTTATTTTAAAATTATTCTATCGTAATTAAACCCAAATATAAAAGCTCGTGTTACATGTATGACTTGTTTCGTGTAAATTCATGTTCGTCAAAGCAAAAATTTGCATGATCATTGGAAGGAACATTTCAGCCGTGATGTGACAACCAAATAATTGTGGGCTTATTCTTTCAATGCGCATTAACAGTTCAATTTTATCTCTTTGTTGACTTTTGTTTCATTTGATGCTATGTTAACACGATGCTTTAATGCTGGCTTGCGGTTGGTTCTGCTCTAGATCCTAATGGTGAGTCCTCTCATCTTTCTTTTTGTTTATTTATTTATCTTTCTGGCTGCTTGTTACAGTCCGTCAACTTGGGTCATTTGATTAATTTTCCAAGAATCTTGCCCCTAGTTGGACAAATTCAAATTGGATACAACGAATTTAAACTAACTTAATTTCCTAATCTTCATAAGTGTCCCAATCATTTACTTAATTGTTTAAAAGGGTCATCCGCTTGCTCAATGAAACGTGTAGGCTGAGAATCTGGAACAGCTGGATTGAGTACAAACATGTATTGTAAGAATTTTGAGCTTTGCACATTAATTTATTCATCATTCTAACTTGCCCACAAAATTGTTGCCGAGCACGGCCATATGGTAGGGAACGTGACTGGTCGGTTGGTACAAATCATCCAGCCAATCAATCTAGTAAGCAGTGCTTAAAATTTTTTGAAAATGGGGTGCTGGTTTGCGAGATCTACGGTACAACTAAGGCCCCAAAAAAAAAAAAAATTAATTCAATGATTGGTAACCAAATCAAGTAAAAGTTTTCTTTATTAAAAGTGCAATATCACGACAGTGGGCAAATTGAAGATTTTGCCTAGATCCTCCAAGCTAATTGGCTTGCGACAAGTGCCCACTGTGTTTCATACAGAAACTGCAGTCCAAACATTAATTAGTAGGAATTGTATTGTCAAGTGATTTGGTTAACTCATTTGCAATCTCAACAAATTTCTGTGTAAAAAACACCTTTAAACTTATTGACCTGGAAAATGTTGCAGGTCCGGTGTTTTACAGAGGATGGTACCACTTGTTCTACCAATACAACCCGAAAGGCGCAATATGGGGTGACATAGTGTGGGGGCATGCCGTGTCGAAGGACTTGATCCATTGGTATCACCTCCCACTGGCCATGGTTGCTGATCAATGGTATGATATTAAGGGTGTCTGGACCGGCTCTGCTACAATCCTACCTGATGGAAAACTTATCATGTTGTACACTGGATCCACCAACGAGTCTGTGCAGGTCCAAAATCTCGCATATCCTGCCGACCCCTCTGATCCTCTCCTGATCAAATGGGTCAAATACCCCGGAAACCCTGTTTTAGTCCCGCCACCTGGCATTGGGGTCAAGGACTTCCGTGATCCAACAACAGCTTGGTTGACATCCGAAGGGAAGTGGAGGATTGCAATCGGGTCTAGGATTAATAGAACTGGCATAACTTTCGTTTATGATACTAAAGACTTCATAAATTATGAACTGTTGCCTGGCCCGTTACATGGTGTCCCTAACACTGGCATGTGGGAGTGCGTGGACTTTTTTCCAGTGTCAAGAACCGGAGAACATGGCTTGGATACGTCGCATGATGGCCCCGGGGTGAAGCATGTGGTGAAGGCAAGCATGGATAATGATAGGCATGATTACTATGCAATTGGTACTTACGATGAGAGGAATGTGACATGGGTACCAGATAATCCCGAGATCGATGTTGGCATTGGAATTCGGTATGATTACGGGTTATTCTATGCGTCCAAGACGTTCTATGATCAGAGCAAGAAGAGGAGAGTGTTGTGGGGTTGGATTGGAGAATCTGACAGTGAAATTGCGGACGTCAAGAAAGGATGGGCGTCGCTTCAGGTATTGTTATCCATTCATGGTTATTTATTTTCATTTGAGCTCCCCTTTTGCTTAATATATTAAGCAGTAACGAATTTGGGTAATATGCTGCAGGGCATTCCGAGGACAGTGGTGCTTGATACAAAAACTGGTAGTAATCTCCTCCAATGGCCAGTGGAGGAAGTAGAGAGTTTGCGATTGACCAGCAAAGAATTTGAAAAGATTGAGCTCAAGCCAGGATCAGTGATGCCACTAGACGTTGGCCCAGCTACTCAGGTATAGAGATAGTTATACATTTATGCTTAATTAGCTTGTTGATATCTCAGGCTGTAAAGCACAAAGTAGGAAAATTTGGCTCACATGGAAATGTTTGGGGCAATGTAACAGCTGGACATAGTAGCCGAGTTTGAGCTCGACAAGACGGCTTTAGAGAAAACAGCAGACTCAGATGTGGAGTTTAGCTGCAGCTCCAGCGGAGGATCTGCTGAACGCGGAGCATTAGGCCCCTTCGGCCTTCTGGTTCTTGCAGATGACAGCCTATCCGAGCAAACTCCAGTCTATTTCTACATTGCCAAGGGAAAGGATGGAAGTCTGAAGACTTATTTCTGCACTGATCAATCGCGGTATCGTATTAATTATATGACTCGACTCGTGCATCAAATTAAATCAAACCATGAGACGCAATGACTTAATCCATTACTTACGCATTGTTAATTTCCTGTAGATCTTCTGAGGCAACTGACGTCAATAAGTCAAAATATGGTAGCTTTGTTCCAGTACCAGAAGGCGAGAAATTCTCAATGAGAATATTGGTGAGTTTATATTATGTTGCCATCCGAACAAACACATGTACATCTTAGCAGTGTCAATAGAATCCTCACAATAAATTCGGAACATTGTGCATGTATGCATGCAGGTGGATCATTCAATAGTCGAAGGCTTTGCTCAAGGTGGGAGAACAACTATTACTTCGAGGGTTTATCCAACAAAAGCAATTTATGGAGCCGCTCGGGTATTTTTGTTCAACAATGCTACCGGTACTAGCGTTACAAGCTCACTCAAAGCATGGCAAATGAATTCTGCATTCATCCGTCCATTTCCGGATGATGATCGGCACTGAACCAAAATATGAAGTCACAGGGAGCAAAAACAAATATCTCGGCAACTTGTTGACAAGTTCTTCGTTATTTTTAAACGCCTATAACAATTTTCTATAGAATACATGTCTATTGCAAACAAAATTTCAAAGCTTCCGTACCGGCCTCCTTTGTTAATTTTCTCCCCAGAGCTGTAGAAGATGTGCCAAAATTCTACAACAGAGTCAGTCTCTGAGTTTGTTATTTTGTCATTTGATCATTCTTAGTTGGGAGAGGAATTTATTTGTGATTCCCCCCAAAGATGTAAAATTGCAGCTCTTTTGATTCTGTGATGTTCAGGTTGGAATTCGCTTTTTGTACTCATAAAATTGTACTATTATCTTAGTCTTCTTTGTACGATTGTAATATAAAACTTGTGTAATATACAAATTAATTAAAAAAAAAACCCTTATGCAATTGGTGAATTAAAGTATATAAATTCTTGTATAAATTATTATACATAAGAGGACAATTAGTTAAAAATCCATTAGTTTAAAATTAATGTGACCTACTTACTTGTCGTTTAATTATAAGTAAATGTGATCCCTAGTCAATAAACCTCTAGCTTGTATTGTATAACCCATAAACAAAAAGTAATGAGCCGACATATAATCAAACAGGCAAACGTTTTCTGGTAGACTTTTGAGCAGCCCGGGGGTCACCTATGATTCTGTCTATGTATATATAACTCATCCAAAATCATATATTTATTATTTAATTCGCACAATCAATTGCTTGAATAATGATCGATTTTCACTTTCAATTAATCAGAGTTTAAAACTTGCACGGATATCGATGGCCCACTCGGAGGTAATCGTCGTTGGGCCAGGAGAGCCATTTGCTGCTGGATTTGCGGTGACTTCCCATTACTCTGTCCATTTCTAATTTTGATTTTCGTGGGTGACGCGGACTCCGGATGAATGTGCGTTCTTCACTGGAGGCTCGGCTGACCCATTTTTACAATCAATTGCGTCAGTTATGTGTATATAAAAATATATATCAAAGGTGCAAACAGTTGGAATTTGGTAAATGGGCAACGTTCTTTATGCAAATTTGACAAGCTCCCAATACAAGGATTTGCTCTCTGTTTCATGGGATACCATTTTTCATTGTTTTTTTTTTTCCTAAGAGTGTAAAGGCAGGTTCCTCATGTGCCATAGCCCATAGGTATGAATCTTGAATTTATAGTTTTTATTTTTTTCCCTGTAGCCATGCTAATTTTCTCCACCTTCTGTAAGCATGGAATAGCTGCGTTGTTGCTGGAAACAGAGGCTTAAGTTAATATAGATTTTCTTCCAAATTAGGATGGTTAGCTCTATATTTTCTCCTCTTTTATAGGCGTAGGGCAATTGCACTAAGGCAACACAACTACGCCACACTGACTATAAGGATATCAAGTGTACTTCGGGAATAATGTTAGGTAAGTGGGATGGTGCACTCTAGATATTTGAACTCAAAACAAACAATTCATTTTAAAAAAATATATGATTTTTTTTCCCCTTAAGAAACAAAAACGACTAAAGTATAGTGAAGGACTCTAAATGAAACTACAGATGTACCGATTAAAAAGATTTGAAAGAAGAATTTGGTAGTGCCTACATGAAGTGAGAAAATTTTGATGGTACTACCCTTCAATTAAATAATTGTTACAAATAGGTGGGTGCGGGTTATGATTGAGTTGGCATGTAATGTGTAAGTGATTTTTTTAACCCGTAGTCGCAGGGCGTGTGAAGTTCATCACAGCATGTGATGTGAAATGATTTACAGCTATTTCCACTTCATTTAAGAGCCAAGAATCATTGACATCGGCCCATATACAAGCCACCTGCACATGTGCCTCCACTTTTAGAATAGAATTCATTTTATATGGACGATTATTATTATTTTTGGTGGAAGCCTATGGGGAAATCTTATTGAAGTCATTGTCCAGAGACAGGGTAATTAACAATAAAAATTGGAAAATTTTTATTTTGTTGCTCCCACAACTTCTTTTGATTAATGGCAGCGAGATACGGCCTAAAAATATTTTACGAGGTTAATTGCTGGCCAAATCAACTGATGGACTTTAGCAACCTCCTTAATTGTATGGATGTTTGCTAGGCTGTCTGATTGATGTGTCTTTAAATCACTTAAAAATGAGTCACCAATGACCGCGAGGTTATTTGCTTTCCCATGCGTTATGAGGTGAGGGGCCATTCACTTTAAAACAAGAACACTGTTTTACTTAATTTGTCCATTCACTCTACATCCGTGCTCTGCATTATTAGCCCACATAATTCTATAACTGTGTGTGCGTACTAGTTGGCCCCCAACTAATTAAGCCTCTTAAAACAAATTAGACTATAGATGCACAATTCTTGATTATTTCATTAATCTCGGTGAGGAAACTTTCAAATAAGTAGTCGGCAAACGAACTGGATAAGATTGACACCTGGATACATAAAAGTCAAAATTATGCAGCATTGGAGCTGCAAAATTCTTGATCTCTTAAATTCTTGAAAAGCAGGAAGAAGCAGAATAAAATGAAAAAAAGAGCCTCAAAATTTTAGACGAAAAAGTGAAAGCCCCGCGGCATCTCTCCTTTTTGAAGCGGATAACCGAAGTCCGGCATTTTTATTGGATTCTGATCTTTCTGTCAGCAAACGCTCGTTGAGCGTGCGCGACCAACAATTTTGTCCCCATTCTTGAAATTTAATAATAATTGCAAAGGCCAAAACAACGTAAATTTTATGGTGATAATTATTAGCTGGATTAGTAAAATTTTGTATTGTCGTTCGGTTAAGTTAAAAAAAATAATAATAATAATGCAAGAAATGTGGTAGCCCATATTTATGTCAATTTTTATATTTGTTGCGTCAAATTTGAACCACCATGCATTTGACTTAGTTAAATTATACTTTCATCGAGTGTCACTTGTTGAACGGTTTTCATGATAAAATTACTTACACCGTAATCAATTTCAGTTCAAATATAACTAAACGCTTCTTAATACAAAAGTATGGGTTGTCACAAATTTGCGTAGCTTTCTATCGTTCTCTGTATTGTTTTTAATTGTTCTAGATTTTCTTTGTGTTGTACGTGTGGGGTTATGATGTGAGATTATTAAATAGTCCTAGAGCATTATCAAAATGCTCATTTAATTTCACTCTTCAAATCACTTATTTACTCACTTATGCGTTAAATAAAAATATAAAAAAAATATATTATTTCTCAAAATAATTTGTAAATAGAAATAAATATATATTATTTTAATTATATTATTCTCTCACCAACTTTAACTACTCTCCATTTTTTTCAATAATATTGTTCTCTGTTCTAGAATCATGATATAAAAAATAATATAACATTATTTGACGAACTAGAACATCTCCAAAAAGTTCTTCAAATGAGATTTTACTATTTAAGAAAATTATTTTTGCATCACATTTCTTTTGTTATATGTACATTCAATCACCACAAAACTTAGACATGTACTTTACACACTTTTTTTTTAAATTGTATCAATAAAGTATTTTGACACTAAAAATAATTGTTTTATCCCTAAATAAATTAATATTTTATTTTATTTTATAAACTTTTGAAAATTTTAAAAACTAGAATTAAAAGAATACCCTAAATTCAATAAAATAAATAAATCTCAAAATCTAAGATGATAATTTTAAAATAAAATTAAAATTAAAAAGATAACATCTTGCAATTATAATTTTTTGTAATTATAATTTTATTTAATTTTGTAATTAAATTAAGTATAAGGAAGTCTATAAAAATTAACATGAAGAGAAAAGTTCCCTATAATTATTGTAAACCTCCCTATAATTAATAACAAGAAATTTTCCTATACAAATTAAACAAAATTATGATTACAAAAAATTAACACGATAATTTTTAAATAAAATTATATTTATAAAAAAAAACATATTGGATTTAAGATTTATTTATTTTATTAAATTCAAGGTTTTCTTATATTTATAATTTTTAAATCTTTTAATATTTTTATAGAATAAAATGATATTTTAATTCATTTAGGGATAAAATGATCATTTTTTAGTGTTAGAGTAGTTGATTGATACAATCTTAAAAAGAAAGGTGGTGCAAAATACGTGTAAAAAATTTATAGTGGTTAAATCTTAAATGTCATATAGGACAAAAGAAATGTGATGCACAAATAATTTTTTTATTATTTATTTGAAGAATCACATCAATAAAAAGAATTTTAAGAGACAATTCAAATGAAATTCTTCAAATAAGATTGTCCTCTCTCTCTCTCTCTCTTTCTCTCTCTCTTTCCTCCCCTTTCTCTCTCATAAGCTAATTTGAGATTGCAGAGGCTGATAAAATAAACTGTTTATATTATGGAAATGAAATAAGTTGCTAATTAAAAAAGTAGTTTAGTGTTTATTAAATTATGTTACTGCAGTTACTATAAATTTTAAAAGTAGAGTATATGAGTTTGATAAATTTTATTACAAAAGTGTTATTTTATTATATAATAACCAAAATAGACATGAGTCTTAATTACTTTTTATTTTTAGAGTATATTTAATAAATTATTTAGACATACCTTTTTTATTAAATATGTATAATTTAATTAAAAAAATATAAAGAATTTCATATTCTGTTAATAAAATATGATAAAATTAAAGATATGATTTATATATTAGGATTTATAGATAAATAAGATATCATTGTCTTTTTATTGAAATCTAAAGTTATAATAGAAATTTTAAAAACTTATGATAGCTTATTAGATAAACTTCTTATAAAAAATAACCTCCTACTTAAAAAACTATTGTTGAAATAGAGAAAATTATAAAATAAACTGTTTTTATAAAATTTATCAAATACTAATTTTATAAAAAATTATAAAATAAGTAACTTATTAAATTTCAACTACAATCTCAAACTCTGGCCCTAAATATATATAAGCACCATCTTATTCTAAGAATCTTATTTAGAGATTTTTTGAAATCTTTAATTTAGTATTATATTATTTTTATCTAGAAGTATTATAATTACTATTATTTTAGTGGAGAAAAATAATAGATTAAAATAATATAAATTTACTTTTATTTGAGTAATTTTTTGAGAGATAACTTATTTTTTTACTCTTCTGTTTACTGCACAAATAAATATATGAATATTTGAAAAGTTATATTAGAAAAATCATTTTAAATACTTTGAGAAGGAAATTTTCATTTAAATGATATTTCATAATCCATTTTACTAATCTATCCCTTCAAATGAGAAATAAAATTCTATTTAAAGAGTATTTTAGTAATACTCTTGTAAATGGCACTCTAATCCAAAATATAACTTACCCTTCTTTAAGTTTTTTGGTAGATATTTTTAAAAGATTATTTGTTCAGGTGATGTGTGTAGTCCCCCGCGAAAACCACAAAGTAAACAAAAATTATCCGTTGCCCGTTGGGTCATGTTTTGTCACGCTCATAAAGTTCATGTAGGATAGGGCCAGCGGGCAAGCACTGTGGCTGTATCTAAAGCACGCCCGGAAGGTTTAATTCTTTTTTTTTTTTTTAAATGAATATATTTATGTCAATTGGTATCACGAGGTTAATTTTCGAAATTTATTTTTTCAAGAAATTACCATGTAAAGCTCCGCAACTTTATTGATTTGTTTATTATTTGGTCATCATTTCCTGCAGAGTCACACCACGGTAATCAAATCAGACGGTTATTAGGTAATGACAGCGGCTGTTACCTATCAAATGAACCCACAGCCCTAGACGCCACTTACGGCAACGGTGGGGTCCACACTTCGTTGGCTGGCAATCATGTGGCATTTTCAGAGGATCCGAACGTTGGAGGTCAAAAAGCCCTCCAAAAATAACACCACTCAACACCCGTACGCGCAACTTTTACTATGTTAGGATAATTTTGTTGGGACTTCGTATTTATTCTGTGCATAGCACCGAGTTAATAATTTAATTTGGTGTTGCCTAATAATGTTGTTGTTTGTATCTGGCTATGGGCTGTCGGTTTCTCTTTCTGCATCCTGTGTGTTTGTAAGATTGCAAACGCCATTGCTATTTTGATGGAAATCATCAGTTGAGGACTGGGGACCGACAAAAGCTTGGGCGCGTTAGTTTCACTCAATGGCCAAACCTAAAAGCGCTCTGTTTTGTATTTTCAAAAAGAAAAATAATATACAAAAAAAAGGACGTATTGTTTTGGACTTTTTACACGCATTTATTTCTCCCTTAACAAAGCCCAAAAAAACTGCTCACTCAAAACACACACCGGCAGTAGCCAACAAAGCGAAATATAGCCGTTCCCTTTCTCTCTCTTGAACACTCGTAGCGGCTCTGGTTTTTTCTTCTTCTTTCTTTCTTGCTTTATTTCTTTTCTTTTCTTTTCTTCCTTTTTTTTCCTTTTTTTTTTATTTGATAATGTAATTCCCGGGAAAAAGCTGAAGGAATTTTGCTCTAAATTTGTTCAAAAGGCACCCGAAGTTGGAAAAAAAAGAAAGAAAGAAAAAGGATTCATAAGATGGCTTTGTGTAGAGGCTTACCTTTGTTTGCTGTCCACATTGCCTTGCTTGTGAGCCTGTGTTCTGCTGCAGATCTGTTTGTTTACTTCGACTTCGAGGTTTCTTATATCACTGCTTCTCCTCTTGGTGTGCCCCAGCAGGTGCCATTTTCTAGATCTCTTTCTCTTTCTTCATATTTTCTTTTTCGTGTGGGTATGTGTAATAATTTCCGTACATGGAAAACGGGGTTAGCCTTGGATATCTTACGGTTTCAATTTTTAGCTTCAGATCTATAAAATGCATTACCTTTTACAATTATCTGAGCTTAGTGTTTGATATTTACTTTGCATAGTGAAGTTGGAGAGGTATTAGGGGTCTCGTTAGTGATTATGTATTGCCATTGTTTGCAGGTTATTGCTATTAATGGGAAGTTTCCAGGTCCGACTGTAAATGTGACTACTAACAACAATGTCGTTGTCAACGTGAAAAACAAATTAGACGAAAGTCTACTTATCCACTGGTAAAAGATTACTTCAATTTTTGTTGTAAATTCATATAGAAATAACACTCTAAGACCATGTACTGAGTAAAATTTGGTTGTGCGACAGGTCTGGCATTCAACAAAGGCGTAGCTCATGGCAAGATGGACTTTTGGGCACCAATTGTCCTATTCCTCCAAAGTGGAACTGGACCTACCAGTTTCAGGTTAAGGACCAAATTGGGAGTTTCTTTTACTTCCCGTCTCTCCATTTTCAGAGAGCATCGGGCGGTTTTGGTGGCTTTATTATAAATAACAGGCCTATTATTCCAATTCCTTTTGATACCCCTGATGGGGATATTACAATTTTGATTGGCGATTGGTACATGAGGAACCACACGGTTGGTGTTCTTTCAAATTATTTGTTTCAAATTTTAGGCATGGTTTATAGTTTGGGTTGTAACATCTTTGATGCTGGTTAATTTTTTTGTTTTTAGGCTCTCAGAAAGACACTCGATGCTGGGAAAGGTCTAGGAATGCCCGATGGGGTGCTAATCAATGGGAAAGGCCCTTACCAATATAACACTACACTTGTTCCTGATGGCATTGATTATGAAACGATTGAAGTCCATCCAGGTGGGTATTGTACATGGTACATTGTTAGCCTTACTAATTTTGCTTGGCAGCATATTTGTTTTGATTTAGCTTATCAACCTTTTATATTTGTTAAATTCTGGCTAGCTGGCTACTCATTATTATGTTAATTGTACCACATTATTTTGGCTGTTAACTTAATATGGAATTGTGGCTAAGGATATCAAGGCTACTACGGGGATAATGTTAGAATAAGTGTGGTGGTGCATTTTGGATATTCAATAATCATTAATGTGGCTCTACTAATTTTGTTTCTAGGATTGTTATTTCCTCGTTAGAAAAATCATGTCTGGAGTATCAACTAAATGGATGCCTGTATTTGCTAATGGGGCTACCACCAAGGATATACTTAATCTTGCGAAATCTTTTTGGCATCTGGTTTAAACATCTTATGTTCTGTGGGAAACAAATTTAAATCAGAATCTTTTGACTGCTTAAAGATCCAAAAGAGAGCAAATTTTTCTGTTGTATGCCTGTGATAAATATTCAATTAACTATTGTAGGTTGATGACCTCCGATGAATTTTGAACTTTGTATATCATCTTTTTTACACCTCTTTGCTTAGGTGGAACCGCTCAATTGTTTTCTTGACATTTGTAATATGTTTGACAGGGAAAACTTATCGCATTCGAGTGCACAATGTTGGAATATCAACTTCTCTGAATTTCAGGATCCAAAACCATAATCTACTTCTAGCAGAGACAGAGGGATCTTATACAGTGCAACAGAATTATACTAGTTTAGATATACATGTAGGACAATCTTATTCATTTTTGGTAACCATGGATCAAAATGCCAGTACCGATTATTACGTTGTAGCAAGTGCCAGGTTTGTGAATGAATCACTTTGGGAAAGAGTTACTGGTGTTGCCATCTTGCACTATACAAATTCCAAAGGAAAGGCACGTGGTCCCCTCCCTGAAGCACCAAATGATGAATTTGACAAAACCTTCTCCATGAACCAAGCAAGATCCATCAGGTTGGTTTCTCTTTTGCAACTCTGATACGGTCAGAAAAATGCTACTTTTTACTTGGGGCTGTGGTTGCACAACTTGCATAATATATAAACCAGATTTTCATTCTTAATTTATTGATAAGTTTGCAATAATTATGTACCATATGCAGATTATCAAATATTCTGCTATATGATTATATATAGCAGACTGAAACTTTGGCAGATTGACATCTCTTCATAGAGTTCTGCAATTCTTTTAAATTGGTTACATATATTTACCCACTTTTGGGTGTTCTGTGATTGAACTATGCAGATGGAATGTATCTGCAAGTGGTGCCCGTCCAAATCCACAGGGTTCTTTTAGATATGGCTCAATCAATGTGACTGAAGTTTATGTGTTGAGAAACAAACCACCAGAAATGATTGACGGAAAGCGGCGGGCAACTCTCAGTGGAACATCGTTCGTTAATCCTTCCACCCCAATTAGACTAGCTGACTGGTTCAAAGTGAAGGGAGTTTATAAGCTTGATTTTCCCACTAGGCCACTTACAGGACCACCTCGGATGGAAACATCAGTTATTAATGGCACATATAGGGGATTTATGGAAGTCATCCTGCAGAACAATGACACCAAGATGCATGCATATCACATGAGTGGTTATGCATTTTTTGTTGTTGGGTAGGAATTTTGTTCTGTCCTATTGCCATGACTCTCTGCTTGTTCCTACTGCATAACGGATCTAAGAATGGGCTTTTAATACTTTCTTATTAATCAATCTATTGCAGGATGGATTATGGTGAGTGGACAGAGAACAGCAGGGGCACATATAACAAGTGGGATGGTATTGCCCGCACCACAACACAGGTGCATTTGGTTTCTATATCCTCATAGAATTATTATGTACATCATCAGCAGATTTACAATGGTAATAATTTACCCTGGAAACTTGAGAAATAGGCAAGTTGATCAAGAGTGGAACTTTCATGAATGATGTCGCATAATATTTGTGCTATAAATGTCAAACCTAAGCAACAAGTTTCTAACTTTACCGACCAAGAGTTCAATTGCAGTGGAGAAAGATGAAATGGTCATAAGAATTCTCTTTTCATAATCATGACCTTGAGTATGAATCTCTCTGTCTGCTGTCTAGGTCTATCCTGGTGCATGGACTGCAATCTTGGTGTCACTTGACAATGTTGGGATCTGGAATCTCAGAACAGAAAACCTCGACTCGTGGTACCTTGGCCAAGAAACATATGTAAGAGTTGTCAATCCAGAGGCTACAAATAAAACCGAGTTGCCCATACCGGACAATGCCCTCTTTTGCGGTGCCCTCAGTCACTTGCAGAAGTATGGACTGTGATAATTCATGTCTAACCTGTAACACTTAAGTTGTACAGCAGAAAGATAGTCAATGCTGACTCCACATTATTTTTTTTCTCAGGCCAGAGGACATATCTGCGGCAACTGCAATCACTGGTGATAGATTGAAGATGTCCTTCACGCTGCTGATGACCATGCGTGCTATGCTGTTTCTCTTCCACTAGGCAATTTCCTTTAGGATGTTTTCTCTTCTCCCCCGCATTGCATCTTGGCTACTTAGTGAGCTTTATGGTTGTGAGTGTTTAGGTGTGTAATTGTAGTCTTGTTGATACGGTTCTTCTGTGATTTTGACCTGTATTTTTTCTGTCCACAATGTTGTTTATGCCGCCAAGGTTTCTTGTTTAATTTATTGGATCTGTCATTCTTTTATTACCTACAGTTTTTGTACTCTGGAAAATTTTTCAATTTTCAATACAACTGAACATCCTCCATCCTAGTTTTATCTCATTCTGTACTTTCGAAACGCTATAAAGCATGTCCATCTATTCTATATACTTGTTGCTGTTATTGTTGATACATGCTGGTACAAAAGCACCAGGCAGTTTGCCTTCAGAAGAGAAGTTTTTTTTGTGAAGTCTTATGGCTTTAAAACAGATACAACATTCACGATGGGGTTAGTGATCCAAAGCTTTTGTCCTTGGATCTTGACGCGGGATATTATTGGTTAGTAAGCAGATGTGCCAATGAACTCGAAAGTGACATGAAGCAGGGCAAAATAAGATGCGCAGGTCCCACATTTCTAACCCATTTGTGGTGGAAGATGTTGATCCAGCTGGATATCATGTTTTAAGATAGTAAGGGGTATTTTTTTTTTTTTTTTTTGCTTTGGGAGTTTGTTGCCGGGCCAACTGGACCAGTATGCCTCCATGTACTGTTTGTGTATCTGACATCCCCTATTTCGACCTTTCTTTTTGCTTGTTCCTCAGGATTCAAGCCTCACGACTTCCTTTTTTGCCAATCTTCACAAAAAGCAATGAGTGTGATTTTGCTTTCTACGTTACCAGTATACGAATTATCCAGAGTTTGCTCCCAGCCCATTTGGGTTCCTGAGGGTTGTCATTTACTAGCCTGTTCAACGTTCAAATAGATAGCCCATTTGGCCATCGTTGTCCCATGCAACCATTGATTATAAGCATCACTAAACCATCTACTTGATCTGCTTTCGCTTGTACGAATGAAAACACATGCAATAACTTGGCTGCAACATCCACATGGACTCTTCTTTTAATAAATAAACTGCATGCTTTTCTATAAAGCTGAACATAGAACTGCTTGGCTTGTTGACTTAAAAATTCACTTCAGTGGTGATACCATAATTATTTTTGCGGTGGAATGGAGAAAAAAGTTGAGTAGAAACAGAGACAACCACTTTTAAAGATATACGAGCACTTGCGGAAGCTATCTTTCGTGGACCTTTTCTGATTAAGTGGATGCTACTGTGCTTAGATTTTGTAAGGCCGTATCCCATGCTTACGCATTATGCATAATTTCAACTTTAAAAGTCACGACCAAACTAAAAGCACCGTGCTAAACTATGCCTGTCTAATAAACTGTGCTGATTCTTTGTCGACGACGTTGGGAAAGTGCCACATCCTCAGCTTGTTGAACGTTGACGGACATTTGGGGTCCGGGCCCACATTAATATGGCCCAAAAACATAAGTGGGTTTCCTCCACAACAGGACCAGTCAAGCTCGCCTAACATGAGAATGAAAAATGGCCTAATGGGCGGAAAATGCCTCCATTCATACAAAATTTGAAAATGATAGTCCAGTTAATTAAAATTAGAGAAAATGTTTTGAATATTTTCAGAGGTAAAATTGTTGGGGCTTGGGGGAATTTTAAAATTGGAAAAAATTGGTTGGATTATACGAAAAAAAAGTAAAGAAAAATGAAAAACTAGAGAGCATAAAGGAATTTATAGAGGAAATTATGGTTTATAATTGTAAATATCGGAATGGATCTGCAACGTGCGAATTATAATTTCTAAAAAATCCGACCGATGCAGTTTGGTTGGCAACCAAACCGAATTGTGCCAAGTTGGAGTGGCTCATCGTCTGTAATTAAATGGTTGGAGATGGGGGGATATATTGACTTAAATTTTTATTTATTTTTATTTCATTTAATTCAATGATATGTGTTTGGGTTAGATTTTTTCTTAATAATATGAAGAAATGCGATCGACCCAAACCCACTTAGAACTAACTTACATTGAGCCAACCTCAATAGTATAACCTAGTGCCTATGTTAGCGATCAGATAAATCATACAACCTGAAATCTATGTGGATGACATGATATACAGATTCAACCTGAAGCTTGTGTGAACCACCTAATTTATAGATTTTTCAATCTAACTAGGATAGCGTAGCCTAATTTTTAGAAGAATTATATACAACTATCTTCTCAACTACTTACAATTGATGGATAACTGCAGGTAGCTAACATTAAATGTATTAAAATCGTGGTAACCGTCCACAACCGGAGGCCTATAAAAACGAAAGAGAGTCTCGAGTGTAGAGGTTAGCAAAATCAACCAAAAAATTCTATAAGCGACCAATCTCAATGCCTTATTACTAACTACAAGATTTTAACACATCCACCAAAGAACCCTTCGATTTAACTTATTCTCAACTCTTTCTTTTCATTCTTCTTCCCATATATACAAAATTTTTAACTTAAGCATCGGAAGGTTTACATTAGAAATCCCACCGGCGTGTCCTAACTGTGTTTTGTGATTGGCAGGTGTAGAAAACTACGGTCGGACAGACATTTGAGCTTGGATCCATGCTGTTATCCCTAAACGAAACAAATTTAGCTGTTGAAGTTGTTTTTAGGCATCAACAATATATAAGGTCAAAAATTAAAATTTAATGATACCTGCTCATTAGTCATCTCTACAACTAAATTGAGCGTAGTTGATATTTAAAATTTTAAGTAAAAATTTTAGCTAAGAAGACACTACATAATTCAATTTTTTAAGAGATGATCTATTTAATCGAGCCCTTCATTACCATTCAGTTTATTATACTTTTGTATCAATCGCATAATAATGTTAGAGAAGAAGCTATAAAGCAGTTGTAATGGACCTATCTGATAAAATTCTTTCATGTGATAAGAATTTCCTTTTTCTTTATTGTAGTCTTTACCATAATTGATCTTCTAAAAAACAAGTGTATATATGTTAAGATTTCATAGTAACATGGCACATAAATTTAAAATACTAAGTTTATGGACTGATATGAAATACACGTTGTGCGTATACAAATCTCCTTACACAGGATAGTGAAGCGATAAGTAATTGCTAGGTACATGTTAATTTATGATAATGTCATATCATATGATAATTGATAATCATAATTTCAACATAATTGATTTTTTACACATCATTTTGGTCAGTGAAATTTTATAATGTAAAAAGTAATTCAAGTTTACCTGTTTTCATAATTTCAGGTTATTTTCAGACCTTAGGTGGAAAGTATGTCTTTTCATCGACTGTTGGTTCCATCAGGGAATACTCAACAGTCAACAATTCTTAAAACTGAATGACCAGCTCTGCAGCTTGTTAACTTTTATGATTTTTGAAGCTACATTAGTTATATTTTGTCCTAGTCCTCAGGCAAATAAGATATCAGTCCTTATTATTAGGCAAATAAAGTAGTCAAAATCAGTTTAGATTATCTTGATTTGTGGTAGATTTTTTCTGCATTTTAATTTCAAAATCTTACTGTATAAATAGATGACTTGACTATTCAATAAAATTATGATTTTTGCAAGTTCTTAAAATCACTTTCAGTTCTAGTTTACCAACAAATTGGTATCAGAGCATATTCTTAAAGGACTTGTGAAATCAAACAACCTAAAAAAACACCTAAACACTCTTTATCCACCTATATAAACACAAAACCATAACCATTAAAAACATGAATACAGAAGCTTCGTTCAATGCAATTACTCCTCCAATTTTTGATGGCACAAATTATCAAGTATGGGCTGTTAGAATGGAAGCCTATCTTGATGCTATTGATGTGTGGGAAGCTGTAGAACAGGAATATGATATTCCTCCCTTACCAAACAATCCAACTATGGCTCAGATAAAAAATCACAAGAATCAGAAGCTGCAAAAATCCAAAGCCAAAGCTAGCTTGTTTGCAGCAGTCTCAACTTCTATTTTTAATAGAATAATGACCATGAGAACTGCCAAAGAGATCTGGGATTTCTTAAAGCAAGAGTATGAAGGAGACGAAAGGGTCAGAGGTATGAAAGCAGTAAATTTGTGCAGAGAATTTGAGTTGGAAAAGATGAAGGAATCAGAGACGATCAAGGAATACTCCGATAGACTGCTTGGCATTGTTAACAACATAAGACTCCTTGGCACTAATTTTTCTGATTCTAAGATTGTACAAAAGCTCCTCGTCACAATTCCTGAGAGATTTGAGACTACAATTTCATCTTTGGAAAACATAAAAGACCCGTCAACCATCACCTTAGCAAAATTATTGAATGTTTTGTAGGCACAGGAACAAAGGAGACACATGAGACAAGGAGGAACTGTAGAGGGTGCTCTCCAAACCAAATCACAGAGCTTCAATGGTGGCAAAAATAAGAAAAAAATGCAGAATAAAAACAAGCAGACTAGAGGTTTCACAAATGACAGCAAAAGAGACAACAACACTCAAGTTTTTCCATGTTGTCCTTACTGTAAAAAGACCAATCACCCACAAAAAAGGTGTTGGTGGAGGCCAGATGTGAAATGCAGTAGGTTTGGACAGTTAGGACATATGAAAAAAATATGTAGGTCTCTACAACAAGAAAGAGAAGCTGCTCAAAATCCACAAGATGGCGAGCAAATGTTTGTGGCATCCTGCTTCACCACCAGCAGCTCAACCGAAAGCTGGCTTATAGATAACGGTTGTACAAACCATATGTCTTATGATTGTGAACTCTTTAAAGAGTTTCAACAGACTGCTGTCTCTAGAGTCAGAATTGGAAATAGGGCATATATCACTGTGAAAGGCAAATGAACAGTGGCAATTGAAGGTCACATAGGTTTAAAATTAATTTCTGATGTCTTATATGTGTCTGAAATTAATCAGAACCTTTTGAGTGTTGCTCAGCTATTGGAAAAAGGATATAAGGTGCTGTTTGAAGACAAAAACTGCATAATCAAAGATGCAGAAAATAGAGACGTGTTCAAAGTCCATATGAAAGACAAAAGCTTTACTTTAGACTTGATGCAAGAAGAGCAGACTGTTGTATATAAAGAAGAA
The DNA here is from genome assembly GCA_030449875.1 of Aegle marmelos. Classification (NCBI taxonomy): domain Eukaryota; kingdom Viridiplantae; phylum Streptophyta; class Magnoliopsida; order Sapindales; family Rutaceae; genus Aegle; species Aegle marmelos. The sequence goes on from JASUUL010000093.1 coordinate 6,004,455, forward strand.
AGCAATACTTTACTTTGGCACAAAAGGTTGGGGCATTTTCACCATACCGCTATACTTTTTATGAAGAAAAATAATCTTACAAAAGACTTTCCTCAATTGGAGAAGGAGTTACCTGCATGTGAAATTTGTCAATACGAGAAACAAACAAGGCTCCCTTTTCCACGAAATAAGGTTTGGGGGCTGTTCAGAAATTACAGTTAATACACACTAATGTAGGAGGGCCCATCAGAACACCATCATTGAACGGCAGTAAGTACTACATTGCTTTTATTGATGATCACACAAGAATTTGCTGGATTTATTTCATGAAGTTGAAATCTGAAGTTGCTGACATTTTTTGAAAGTTTAAAGCTTTCGTGGAAACTCAAAGTGGTTACAAGATGCAGGTGATCAGATCTGATAACAGAGGTGAGTATACTTTTGAAAAATTTAACAAATTGTGTCAAGATGCAAGCATCGAGCATCAGTTAACTACACCTTACACTTCACAACAAAATGGCATGGTGGAGAGAAAAAATAGAATAATTATGGAGATGGCAAGGTGCTTACTTCATGACAAAGGGCTGCCGAAGGAATTTTGGGCTGAGGCAGCAAACACAGTAGTTTATTTGCTTAACAGACTTCCAACTAAAGCTTTACATAAAAGGACCCCATTTGAAGCATGGTATGGCTACAAACCAAAATTTGTTAATCTAAAAGCTTTTGGTTGCTTATGTTTCTCTTACATTCATCAGATTAAAAGAGAAAAATTGGACAAAAAAGCAGATGCTGAAATTTTTGTAGGCTAGAACTCATCCTCAAAGGCCTACAGAATCTACTTGCTAAACCACAACAAAAAGATTGAGCTTCATGAGGAAGATGAAAACATAGATAAACAACATGTTAGAGGAACCCGATCACTTTCTGACATCTATCAAAGGTGTAATGTTGCTGTAATGGAGCCTACAAGGTATGAAGAAGCAGCAGTTGATAAAAAATGGATGGCTGTAATGAAAGAGGAGCTTAGCATGATTGAAAAGAATCAAACATGGGAATTGATTGACAGACCAAATCACAAGAAAGCTATAGGAGTGAAATGGGTTTATAGAACCAAACTCAATCCTGATGATTCTGTAAATAAGTACAAGACGAGGCTGGTCGTCAAGGGGTATGCTCAAATGTTTGGGGTAGATTTTTCAGAAACCTTTGCTCCGGTTGCGAGGATGGATACTGTACGAATGTTACTAGCCCTTGCTGCACAAAAAGATTGGCTTGTACATCAAATGGATGTAAAATCAGCATTCTTGAATGGGTACTTGAAGGAAGAAATATTTATTAAACAACAACAAGGCTTTGCTATTCAAGGAGAAGAAGAGAATGTGTATCGGTTGAAAAAGACCCTATATGGCTTAAAACAAGCACCGAGATCTTGGTACAACAGAATTGATGCATACTTGCTTGACTTAAGTTTTGAAAAATGCCTAAGTGAATTTACTTTGTATATCAAGAAGAGTGGTGATGAAATACTTGTGGTGTCTCTTTATGTTGATGACCTACTTGTAACAGGAAATAGACTGGAACTGATTGACAAGTTCAAGGAGGAGATAAAAGAGGTATTTGAAATGACTGATCTTAGAGAAATGACATTTTTTCTTGGTATGCAGGTACAACAAAAGAAAAATGAAATTTTTGTGTGCCAGCAAAAATATGCAAAAGAAGTCCTCAACAAATTTAACATGGAAGGATGCAAGTTAACTGCAACTCCAATGAATCAAAAGGAGAAGTTTTCGAAAGAAGATGGAGCTGAAAAAGTTGATGACAAACTGTTTAGAAGTTTAATTGGCTATTTGATGTACTTGACAGTAACCAGGCCAGACATCATGTATGCTGTGAGTTTGTTATCAAGGTACATGAATTGTGCTACTAAAATTCATTTTCAAGCAGTAAAAAAAATTTTGAGATATGTAAAAGGCACAGTTGATTATGGCATAAAGTTCAGTCAGGTTGAAAATTTCAGTCTCCATGGTTATTCGGATAGTGATTAGGCTGGATGTTCTGATGATATGCGTAGCACCTCAGGTTACTGTTTTAGTCTTGGTTCTGGAATTTTTTCCTAGTGCTCGAAGAAACAAGAAATCGTTGCACAATCCACAGCAGAAGCAGAATATGTGGTAACTACTGCTGCTGCAAATCAAGCACTCTGGATCAGAAAAATTTTGACAGATTTGCATATGGAGCATGAGGAAAGCACAAAGATATTTGTGGACAACCAAGCTGCAATATCAATAGCTAATAACCCAGTGTTCCATGGCAGAACAAAACACTTCAAAATAAAATTCTACTTTCTTCATGATGTTCAAAAGGAAGGAGAAGTGCAATTGGTTTATTGCAGTACAGAAAATCAATATGCTGACATTTTCACAAAGGCATTGCCTAAAGCCAGATTTGAGTTCTTAAGGCAAAAGCTTGGAGTTTGCAGCTTCAACATCAAGAAGGAGTGTTAACTTTTATGATTTTTGAAGCTACATTAGTTATATTTTGTCCTAGTCTTTAGGCAAATAAGATATCAGTCCTTATTATTAGGCAAATAAAGTAGTTAAAATCAAATTATCTTGATTTGTGGCAGATTTTTTCTGCATTTTAATTTCAAAATCTTGCTGTATAAATAGATGACTTGACTATTCAATAAAATTATGATTTCTGCAAGTTCTTAAAATCACTTTCAGTTCTAGTTTACCAACACAGCTTTGGTTTCATGCTGATGGGATCTAATCTTAATCATATAAGTGGTAATAAAATGCATGAGTGTTATTAGGTGCTCTATTGATGATTTTGTTTAAAGGTGCTTTTCTTGATTGTTAACTTTCATATATATATAAAAGTTAACAATCAAGAGAATCACCTTAAAAAAAAATTGTCAATAGAGCACCTAATAACACTATATATATATATATTAGTACAATGACAACCTTGACATAAAATACTACAATGACAACCTAATTTTCTCCCATCTCACGTGAGTTTGATTTAAATTATAAATATTTTATTTTCACTTGAGAGATTTTATCAACTAAATTAGCTATCAACATTAATTAAATATACATATTAATATAAATACATTTGGCTCAAGATTTTTAAAAACTCAAAATGATGAGATCAAATTTTGTCCCTAATTTTTTTTTTTTGGCTAAGTCAATCTAATAAAACTTATTAGTAGTAATTAAAGGAGTGCATTTAACATTCAATGGAAATCAAAATAAACCAATCAAGTTTTATATGGCTATTAAATGGATCCCTTCATATGGTAAATCTAGATATATAGTCCCAATCTACCACAACTTGCAGGATCTATGCAATGGAGCTTGAAGAAATATTGTTATAACAAATATATTTTAAAGAAATTTGAATTTATTGTTGATAAATTGTACTAATCACTCGAAGATCTTATCATATATGTGTATTTATAACTGTTTATGGTTAGAAGATTTAATTACACTTCTAATCTCAACCTTTTGAAAACAAAACACAGATAAAAAAATAATAACAATATCAAAAAGAAGATAAAAGATATTGTGAAGTAATAAATTAGCCCGACAATATATATGCCCACATAGGCAATCTCCTTAAGAAATGAAATAATTTAGAAGAAGTGAAGCAAATAAAAGGGAGAAGGGACTGAGATAACTAAACAAAGCAATAAGCTGCTCGATTAGCCTGCAAAATTCATCAGAAAGTCTAAAAGTAGACATAATTAAGGAAACTAACACCCTAGACGAGAACTATAAACACTAAAACGACCTTGAATTAAAGCAGATTGGATTAAATTAAAGTACTTAATTAAACAAGAGTTTTATTAAACTCCACCACTAGCTAGAATCTACAGCAGCGATAAAGGACGACACAGTCACAGATAATGAAGGACATAACTTAAATTTAAAACCAGCAACATGCAATGGCATGCCATTCTTAATAAGGGGAGACATCCACATTTGCTGAAGCGAAAAAACCATCTTTCATGAGAACATCTTCTCCTTCCTGCATGCACAAAATCAATCAAATCAAATCGAACAAAAAAAGGGGTCCATGATATGATCGACACAAGAGGTTTCAGCATGCACATCGGTTAAGTACCTGCTGGCGCACGTTAGCCTTCTTGACCGGCTGATGGTCAGGCACAAGACCAAAGTGAATGTGTGGGAAGTGGGCCCACTGACAAATATTGGAAACAAAATAGGATCAGTTAAAGGGAATCCCGTCACAGACACTGTGTAATGTGCAGAAGAAAAACAGTCTAATTAAATTGAAACCCTAATAAATTTCTTTCTTTTTCTTTTTCTTTTTTTTTTTAAAAAAACCTAATTGGGAAAGAGATGAAACCCTATAAGATTTGTCTTGGATCTTACATTCTTGGCAGCCGCACTGAAGGCTTCTCTGTGGGTTATATCAGGGTTTCCAGCCTTAATCCGTTGGATCTCCTCCCTGCAGCAGATGTTGAAGTGACCATTATTATTATTTTTTGCTTCCAATCTACTAAGTGTTTGAGTCATCCAAAAAAGAAACAAAAAAATATTTTATATAATATTTTATATAATAAATTGAATATAATTAGTACCTATTATTTAAATAGTTATAAATCATGAACAGGGGGAGATATTCTCTTGAATCATCATTACTCACTTGATGAATCGGTTGTACGCAGAGGGGACTCTTTGTCTCTTCTCTGGGGCTGTAAATGAGCAGACACACACAGACAGGCGCAGTCACACCACTAAAATCATCATCTATCCAAACCCTACTCGTAGAATTTTTTTTTTAATGTACAACTATATTTTGGTACAGATTAAGCTTTATTTTGCTCACCCACACACCCTTCCCCCAAAGAAAAAAGAAGGCCCAAATTATCAAGAATGACTTGAAAGAAAGCATTATTGTTAGTTTGATTTGGAGCAGAAACATTAATGCAGTTTTTAAGGGCTCGTAAGAAATGAAGATAACTTATTGACAAATTAATAAAGCCCCCATAAAATAAAAGAGAAGGTCGGTACTGCGGGCATAATAAAAGGTTCTCTGTCTATAACTTAATATACTGAAGGTCCCGTTTCTTTAACTTAACAAAAATTGGAAAGACCCTTGAATACTGTTAGTAGTGATCAAAAAAGCAGATCGCTTGCTTCTTTTTTCCTTTTTTTTTTTAAATAATTCATTGATCAAGTACAACATCTAACGAACATAGAAAGTGAGAAATTTAACAATGTGTGTGTGTATCAAACCTTTGTGAGGGATAGAAATATCACTACGTTGTTGCTTGACCAAAGCACTTTTTTTTTTTTCATTTTTCTTCCAAAATTGAAATCGTTGAAGTCTATAAACATTCCCGCAATAAATTTTGAAAGAAAGGAAGAAGTAAAGCTAAGGAAACTGTAATGAGGCTCACGTACGTCTGCTGGTAGCTGGAGGCCTTGGAAGCTCATCAACTACACCTCTAGTGGGTACAATGAAATCGTTGGTGTTTGTTTGGTTGATCAGAAAGTTTGGAGATGGATTTGGGATCTCTTCCTGCAAAACAAAAATTATCTATCCATGAAAAACAACATGGAAATTTGTACAAATTGGTCAAGTACATATATAAATAAAATTAATTCACCAATAAGATAGTTTGGAATATTAATTAAACTCGGTTTATTTCGTCATGATTTACCACCCGAAGATTATGAGATGGAGAGAAAAAATTGTGACCCAAATGGAATTGATTAGCCGAAGGCAGAAGCAAGCCACGCATGTTCACTGGGAGGAGATTGGTGCAGTGGCCACATCGAACCGTTACAGTCTTGAATAAACTTGTGCAAGGAACACTCACCTAATATAAACCAAAAAAAAAAAAAAAAACAAGGAGGATGGACATTGACATTTTCTTTTGAGAAAGCTAGCCCTATCCCTAATCCCTAAAGGGATATTAATTATATAAGGAAGTATTGTAAGATGGTGAAAAATGAAAAAGAATGATACCGCAAGGACAGTGTCGCACATGTTGCAATGAACATAACACAGCTGCTCGGAGGTAGGGAATTGGTCCAAAGACAAGGCAGTAGAAGAGGAGGACATGGACATCTTCTTTGGTTTGCCCTTTTCTTTCTCTTTTAAAATTGATTGATGACTGATCTGCACCTGCGGGTGTGCGACTGATTTTGATTGATTGATTGATTGATTGATTGATTGACAGCTTAACCACCACCTTTGATCTGGCTTTTTTTCTTTCTTTGATTTTGAATTGTGAAAGAAAGAAGGGAAAGTTCTTTTAACTGGTGTATAGTGTTTGTGAAAGAAAGAGATGGCTGGGGATTGAGCTATTTGGTCTAGTAGATAATAAATATAAGACCAGATAGAGAAACACTCTGTCCATGTATGTATCATATCATGCAATGCATTCATCTGATGATGAATATAATGTACCATATACTAATATACATACACATATACATATCAGTGGCTTAGCAAGAAAATCAAACAAATAGGGATAAAAATTTTGACTAACATATAATACAAATGAATATATCAAACTATCGTTTTAAAATTTTAAATTTACGTAGAAGGAGAAATATTATTTAATTGTATTTGAGAGTTTTATTTTAAAATAATTTATTTTTTCTTAATTAAAAATTATATGTGTTCCTCAATAAATTATATAACAAATTCTTAATAAATAAATGGAATAGTATTTTAGACTATTATTTAAAAAATAATGATAAAATGAATTATTATTTTTAAACATTTAGAAGATAGGTTATGGTGTCAAATTCTAATGGATGATAACAGCTTTTTTTCCTAAAAGAATCTCTTATTTTAATAAAATAAGTAGGAAAGGACATACTCTAATAATATTTTAGCTTGTGCGAATTCTCTGTATAAAACTACTGATGGATGATATGGTACCCATATGCGTGTGTGTGTGTGTGTGTGTGTGTGTGTGTGTGTATGCTGGCAAGGCAGAGTCTGAAGTGTGTACTCGTAAACGTACTCATGGTGTTAATTAATTGAAAGATAAATACATGTGGTTGGCATTCGGCTTTCCCAATGCACAACGAGAGAGAGAGAGAGGCGGTAGATGTGGGGGAGAGGAGCTCGAAAGAGACGTGTGCATGGGGGTGATAGAGCTTTCACTTACTCACCTGTTATTTTCAGTAGTTAAGACGCTGCGTTGTTTACTGGCCCTTTGCTTCTTTGATTACTATTTTTTCCAAAAAAAAAAAAAATATATATATATATACCTTCGCCTTTTAACCCTTTAACCTTGTGCTTCTTTATTAAATTTTGTTTTTCCTTTCACTTTGCCTCAATTTCCGAACCCTAAACCCTACACTTTCCCCCTTCAGTCCCCGGGACAATAGGCTTCCTTCACACTGCTTCCGCCCGTGACACACTGATCGTAACATATTTATATAATTTTATCATAATAACATAATCATGACAGTATGATTTAAATTCCCATTATGACCAATATTTTATTCATTGGTGATTATTGAGAGAGGTTATTTCTGGTGACATGACCATTCATTCTCCCTCGTCTCACGCAGATACAGATATGTGTTTATGTCAACAGAGGCCCATCTGAGTGCACAGACTTGCCCCTGTCGGTGTTACCATCTTTGTCCTTTCCTATATTTCCATTTTCTTTTGGCTTATAATAGCTAATTTGGGTGGAATCTTTTTCTTTTTGACGTTTCCTTTTCATCTAGTGTTTTACTTAAATTTCAATTCTTTATACATATATTATGGTTCAGTTCATTCACAACTATCACCATCCTTACTCATTTAAGCCTAAGTGATTCCTCTTCCCCAAAAAGTTGTGCTTTGAAGGCTAACGTTTATCTCTCGTGAGTGACTGGAGTGGGAATGGATGATATTTTATGTGACTTGAATCAGTAAAAGGGGAAAGATTGTAAAGTCCGTTTGGCTTTCTCAGACCATCAAAATGAATCAATTCAAAATTTAAAGTTTAAATCATACCCATTTAGTTCGTCGAAGAGGGCTGAGCCTTAGAATCCGAGACACATCAGACACACATGGCTAAAAAGTCAATTTTGAACGAAAAAGGAAGACAATCTGTTCTTTGGCCTACATAAAGCAGAACCTTGATCCTGTTGCGCAGATTTGTATGGTCATGCTATCATAGAGCTGATAATGAGATAGAACTATTGCAATCCATCGTCGTTTTATCCGGTAAAAGAAGGGTAAAATGGAGTCATATTGCCCTGATTCGGTCATCCCCATATCTCCCTATTATTTTTCTGCTGGAATTACCTTGGTGCGACAAAGCTGTCTGCTAAGTCTTTTTATTATTCACTGGCAAACCAAGATTTAAATTTGAATACATTTATTGGAACAATACCTATTTTAGAGTTGGGACATAACAGGAAACACATGAAGATAGACTATTATGTCCACACAGCACATACGGTAGGATCAACACTATTATGTGCTGAAACAAAATTACTATGACAATGATTAAGACGATTATGTGATGCATGTAACAAAACTATGTTGAGGAGATTATACCGGCTAACAACAATTTCTAGACTAAAATTTTACCTTTAAAGCAACCTTTAACTTTTGAACTAGATTTGGAATATGAATTAGGCCTATAAGATTTTATACGAGATTAAAGTTAGATTCAAATATGAGTAAGCTTACACTATCTTTTATAAGCTGAGGAAAATATCTCACATTAGCTAAGAATGGTTCATGGATTAAAAATATAAGCTTGAGTTAACACTTAATACTTGACCTAACTTTTGATTATAAGTTGAAAAATAGACACATAAGCTTTTGACCACTATGACATAGACATACACACATATTTAGAAAGAATCAAGACTAATATATCATGCACACATGTCAAAAATCATGATCATTGTTTGCCTACAAATTTAGAAGATAAATTCCTCAAATATAATATTTGATTATTTTCAATTTATGTTATTGAATTTCATTTATAAATTTATCCTTTAAGCCATTTTCGAAGGATCAAGAGTAAAATACAATTTCCTTCATTGAAGAAACAAGTAATATATATATATTTTTATGTAATGAAGTATTTGCGATGGCAAAATCAAAAACAAAAATAGAAATTATGTAATGCAGTGGATGAATGTAACTTACGCGTTATTAAAATATCGTACATATTGCATTCGCGTGCTATGGTGCTATCTATGGTGAAAAAGCCCTAGTGGTAGTTGGGCTTCTAGATTGGTTACAATTATTCTATATTTACTAAATCAAATGGGAATCAAGACGAAGGAATCGGAATTAAAAACTTATTTACTTGTTAAATTGAAGATGGGAATAAGAATGGGTTATATTGAGATCCACACAAACTTTAGATTGATTATCGGAGTTCAGATTCCGGGAGGGGAGGGCTAGGAATCAGAACTTTATTCCCTTGAATAATGATTTTACCCCCTAAAAAAATTTTAAATTTTGATTTTATCCTCAACTGAAAAAAAAAAAGAGAGAACGAAAACTAATCGATCTCTCTCTCTTTCCCTCTCCATCTGCAGCAGCCGATCTCTCTCTATAACCAAAGGACAATGATTGGTTTGAGTAGCTTGTCACAGGTCATCTCTGTTACTCATTCACACTGCAGCTCATCTCTGTTACTCATTCACACTGCAGCTCATTATCATCATGCTCATCGTCGATGTTGTCTACCTCGTGCTTGTCATTAGCTGCCTTCATCACATAGCTCCCATTCTGATTCGCAACTTTGATGCTAATTTATTATCAATTAATGCAGTTATTTTTATTTTTATTAATTATTTCTAGTAGAATTTATTAATGTTACTCTTCTTATTCTTTTTCATTATTATTGTTGTTGTTGTAATTACTACGACAACCACTACCACCACTATCGCCAAAGGCAATAATCAATAAAGGGTATTTTAGTAAATTAAAATAGTTTATTTTGATTCAAAGAGAAAATAAATACATTAATAGAAATGAATTTCATTTCGATTTTGGTTCTTATATCTCAAGCAAATAATTTATTCGGACGCCCATTCCTATTCTAATTTCAATCTATTTTGATTCTAATTCATTATAATTCTAGTCCATTCCAATTATTGATTAGTAAATACACTATTAATTTATTTAACTATCAATAATGTCTCAACTGGAAGTCTTATTGTATGACCATTGAAAATGATAGTGAATACTTACGTCATAAATGCAATTTTAACCTAAATTCCTATATTTCCTTCTTTGGTTGAAACCAATAACCTGGATTTTATCACAAATATATCTAAGAGGATAATCATGATCCCTCGTGATCTTAGTTCTCTTGAGATTTTAAATATTTATATTATCGTGTATATATTAGTATTAGTTTATGATTGAGATTTTATACCATTGAATTAGATTCTTAATAAGTATAAAATAAGGGAAATCATAATATATAATGAAATAATGAACGTCATCTCATGATCTGCTCTCCTTACTAAGGTTTTGGGATGATTCTCTAACAATATGAGGTGCATTTAAATTGCAATATGCTCTCCTAACAATATGATTAGTGACTATGAGTCCCATCAGGTTTCAAATATGCATCGCAACTTCTTCATATGCATTTTTGTGAGGGATCAGTACAATTAGGATATCAAAAGCTTTTCTAGTATTATTATAACTCCCACAAACTTTATGGTTTTGTTTAATGGTGAGGTAAAATAGAGTCAATTTATATGTTGGTTAGGAGAAATTTTAAAGTATATCAGGTAGTACATTAAAATAATACATGTATGTTACGTGTAATTTAATTAAATATAAATAATAATTGTATGGTGATTTTTCAAATATATATATATATAGCATACATGCATTAATACCTTTGATGTATTCTAAAAATCTCTCGTTAATTGTTTTATCTATCATTTTTTAAATTAATTGAAGTTGCCTCTTACCCACATAAGCAAATCAGAGTTTTTTAAATCAAAAACCCTGACTGGGTGCTTAATTCGAGTATTTTGAGAACAAATGACGGTTTTCAATATTAAGCCTAACAAATTCCTTTCTCATTGCGTGACTGAGTCTTTGACCATTGCAATGAATGATTATTATACTTTTCGAATTAGGGTATTAAAAACTTAAGAGATAAAAGTTTCTTTTTAAAAAAAGCATAAAATTAATTTCGTTATGGCATATTTTTACTGCAAATTAATGACTTTTTCCAACCCAAGTTGATGCATACATACATACATAAATACACTAGCACTAATTTTTTTTAAAATACTTTTTGGAGACAGTGTTCCAACCATGATCTTTGGACTCATTCAATGATGTCTAAGATTTAAATGTTGAAATAAAGAGGGATACAGTTCATTTAATCTCATGGCTAATGTTGGGCCAGAGGATTCAGGCTACCAGACTAGCTAGCTTGATAGCTCTAGGGCCTGACCTGCTTGACATCTTTAATTTGGTCATCAGCAAATTAACTTTCCTGTAGGATTAAGGCAGATCATCAGGACTCTGATGCAGTAACCAGTCTTTACGTACTGAATGGCGCATTGGTGCTATACGTACTCTATAGAGCAGGGCTCGAGTCCTCGTGAGTCCATGGCTTCAGTGTACATTAACAAACAGGTTTAACCACTCTTTGAATGCAAGGAAATGCAAGGAAATAAGAGAGGTTGATTTTGTCCTATTCCTTAGAATCTGAATATCTGATGCAGTGTTACTGGTAAATGCAATGTAATGCATGCATGGTGGTCCATCACCCATATATATATATATATATATAACACTCACATACTGATTCATCAATTCGCATATATGAAACATGAACGTATGTACGAACGAAAAGCTATTATCACTGTTAAAAGCCTGCGATGAGCCATTTGTTGCTGTTTGTAATTGTAGTAGTGGGGTTGGGTAGAAATCGATAAAGTTGATGGTAATGAGGTGCTTGATGATATTTCATGACCGGCGTGGCCTGGCCTAGCCTTTACTTTGCTTCCCCCCAAAATCCAATCCTCCCTGAATCTGCAGCTGATTCACATATTTGTGATTGATGGATCATAAACTATTCGTTTAGCTTACTAGATAAATAAAAACCCCACATGCTCTCATATAGCCATGTTGCATGGGCAATATTAGGGATTTTTTGATTTATTTTCCACCACGCAAACTAAGACAATATGGCCATTTGTATTGTCCCCAGTCCCCACTAAGGGATGGGTATTGACGAAGCACTGATTTTGCGTTCCTTACATCCATATCAGTCAATTTCATTCCCCCAATTCCTCTCCTCCTTTAACTCGGAATAAGACAAACTAGCTAGGGATTCTTCTGATCACGTCGACTTCGTTTGGGAATATGCTCCTACAGCAACATATCAATTTACTGTGAAGCAATTAATGTGGAGCTGGAATCACGATATAATTGGGAATTTCTATCGAAGAAAATACTCATGGAAGCTAACTTAGAGAAGAAGAATATTTGTATAGTTGTACTATTGTGTACATAGTTTGTAATAGTAAAGTATCATATGAGTTCATGACCCACATAATAATTTACCATTTTATTTGGAGAATATCCATATGAGAAAGCAAACATGTGAAATTCTATGTACAATTATTGTGTTAGAATATCTTTTGGTTGAAATTCTTTTACATTACTTCAATTGGACTTAATCAATTAAAAAATTATTTTCTTACAATCTCAAATGGGATATTTTACCCATATGTTGAAAAAGGACTACTAAAAAATGACATGTTTTAATCGATTAATACTATACATATGGCACTAAATGATTGGTGACGCATTAGTCAGTATCTAAACTAAATAAATATAACATTAAGAATGATAAGGTGCAGACATGGGTAAGGCTTGTACAAGCTCATATAAGGAAAAGTATAAAGGTTAGATAGGATCAGAGCTTTAACATACTTTTTTATTATTATTTTAGAAGGTTGTAAATTTGTAATAAGTTAATTGTCAACCTACTATTATAATCAATAACGAATTATAAAGATAACTATTTCAAAAATAAAATAATAAATAACTAATAAAAACTTACATTTTTTTTGTTATTGGATTCTTTGATTCAAGTGCCCTCTTAATTAATTAAGACTTAAAAGATAGTTTAATATTATAATTTTATTTTTAAAATCATCACAAATTTATGAATTAAGGATCTAATTTTTTTATTTTTTTCTTTTTTAGTTTTGAATTTATTGTTTTAATTTAGAAATTTATTTTTTTAAAAAAAATAGAGGGTGAACTTGAGTTTTTTTTCCCAACCCTACATAAACATTATTGCTGCAATATTTATGTTGAAAATTTGGGTTTGAAATCAAATAACTAAATTAATGCTATTTTAAAAAAGTGATAAATAAGAGAAACTTTGGTTATTAGAAAAAAAAAAGGATCTAATTAAAAAGTTGGGGTTCATGAGATAAGTTAAATATCAATATCACTACTTTTAAAAAATAAAATAAAATAAACTCCAAGAGTAATGAATTTTACAGTGTTAAAATATTCATAAAGATAAAAGAGAAGATATGACAGCGTTAAAATATTTATAATGATAGGAGAATATATGACATAGTAGATCAAAAGAGAATAAAACGACAATCAAACCATTGCAATTGCAAGCACAAAAGTTACTTGTAAAATTTACAGTGAGTCAACTAAGTTTATTATTGTAACCTCCTAAAGCACATTCATTCAAAAATTTTGTTTCAATAAGCCAATTTTAATATTAGACATAAAGTTGGGATACAATATACAATCACCGTCGTCTTTATTAATGGTATCGAAATGTGACGGATGGAGTAAATATCTGAAGGTGTATTCTCTCTCTCTTTCTCTCTCTCTCTCTCTCTCTCTCTCCCCTACTAATTTTTATTGATGAGAAACTGATGGTAGACAGACAAGATGACTACGTTGGGTTGATTAGAAATATAGCTTTGGGTATTTAGTAATCCTTAGAAGGGCCCATTTCTGTTTTGCCCCTCAACGATAAACCCCATAGCCGAACACAAGGATCTGTTATCCAAGAGCTCTGGCCCGCCACGCCCACACTCAAGCTGTAGGGGTGCACGTTCCCACATATCTTGGCCATCGAAATTGAATGTGCTTTGACTGATGACGAAGATTGTTTGCATCAAATCGTAACAAGTGGCATCTGATCTGATCAACCAAAGAACAAACTAGCAAATGTGCGCTTATCCCAACCAATCCTCTTTCCACAAAAATAAGTGGATATTAAGACAAAGAGGGATGATATAATACTAACTCCAATGTTTTTGACGCTGTTTAATATTTCTTGCACCTCACTACTTGTGATATCACATGTAATGGCGCTCTCTTCAATTTCCCCACTGTCCTCCATTAAATCTGTGAACTTCTGTTCTTCATCTTCAAAAAGTCCGTATCAGCTGCATTTCCTGTCAAAGCCACTTCGGGTAGCTTGTCAAATCAGCTCCAAGACTGACAGGGAAGGCCAATTTCTTGGTGAGTTGCACATTTTCTTTCCCATTTGAATAATTAACTGCTTCTGTTCACCAACTACTTCATTTTACTTGAAAAGGAAGATTGTTCCAACAATCAGTGTGCAGGCACCCATGCAAAACTAAAGAACTTGCGAGTTTTTGTCTCGACTGCATTGGCGGCTGCAGTGGTTGCATCATGCGGCTCCAACATCTCTGCTCTTGCTGATCTTAATAAGTACGAGGCAGAAACTCGCGGGGAGTTTGGCATAGGGTCAGCTGCACAATTCGGTTCTGCAGATCTCAGGTCAGTTTCTTCCATGAGAATTGTCAACATAGTTTTGCTTATGGAAAAATAATGAAATCTCTCTTGCTCTCTTGCTTTGCAGGAAAGCAGTACATGTGAAAGAAAATTTCAGGTTATTCTTCATCTTACATAAAACCTTTGGGTAGTACAGCCTGGTACTTAATCTAAATCTTTTTGCGAACAGAGAAGAAAGGAATTTACCGTTGTTTTCAAACTTCCAACACTAATATTCTATGCAACTCGGAACTTAAAAAACGAATGTGTTTTTGTGCATGCTTGTGTTTTTTAATTAACCAAAATGGCTCATGCAGAAGAGCAAATTTCACATCAGCCGATATGAGAGAATCTGATTTCAGTGGTTCAACATTCAATGGTGCATATCTTGAGAAAGCTGTTGCATATAAGGCCAATTTTACAGGTACACTTATTGCCGCAGAACATTAACATTTCTCATATAGAAACTGTAAGCTGATCTAGTGTTCAGTAATTAAGGTACTGTTATGTGGCAATTCTAACAATTGAAAGATATTTTCACCGTATGATTATAACACTTTTCATTCGCTCATAGTAGATGAAATTTGCCTACCTCTGCTAGTGTCTTTACCCATGGTCACACCTCTGCTCCCAGTTGGTTTTTGTACTCCTTTTCCTTGTCGCCATGGACATTTATGAGAAGCCATCAATCCCATCGCAATGACCCTATCCCAATCAGTAAGTATGCCTCCATGTGATCGAGTCATTCTACCATGTTCTCTTATTGAGCCACTGGGTTTACTACCTGGGGTCATTCTGCCACATTCACTTATTGAGCCATTGGGTTTACCACCAAGGACTTCTCCGTAATTGTCAGGAAAGCACCTAGTTGCAGCAATTGCTCTTCAAGCCGATATCTCCACAGCAGCTTCACTTTTCTCTGTATCACTCTTAATTTTCTCTTCAGCTGACATGTCTTCCACACAAGATATCGCATTTTCCAATCCGTTGGCTTTACTAGGATTTGCTTCCCACGCAACTTCATTAACAGATTGTGAAATCTTAATACCACAACCCTCAGGAAAGTGTCTAGTACCTGAAGTTCTTCTACAGGGTGGATATACTTTGGTTACAGCTTCCTTACACAATTCAGTAGCTTCATGTTTTAAAGTTTGTGACGGGCAGGATAATCCTTCCAAATTCAAAGACTTTGTCATATCTATTCCCCTCTGTTCCCCTGATGCCACTGCTGATGTTGCCTCAGATTCTGAATCATACAACAAGTCTAGCTTGCACTCTGCCTCATGCAAATTGTTTAATATGTCGGCAACAGCTCTTCCATGTTCACCACACCCCTTTGGAAAATCACGACCAGCACTTATCTTCTGCTTCTTACAATCCATTAAAACACTCTTGATATTTGTGATGGATGTCTTTTAAAACTCAATGTAGGAGAGCCACCATTAGTCAACAATTCACATTTCCTATGACAATTTAAAATCCACTAAAGTGAAGATGTCTATGCAAGAAATCATAAAATCAACATTAAAGATTTAACACCCACGTAAGATAACACAGGCCTTTCACCGGTAGGTAACGCTGTACTGTGTCAGCACCAAGAAAGTCTGAAAGTCATAATTTCTATAATCATCAAGCAATTCAATAAAGTATCAAAATCATAGAGAATGATGCAGCGTAGATAAGAAAAAGAGTTTATCTCTCAGTAGTAGATAAATTCTGACCTCTTTTTCTTTAATAAAACCCATATCCGAATAACTGAACTCGAAAGAAAATGCAAGGAACCTAAATTCCTGCTGAAATTAAAAATAATTACCGGAGAGCCAAGCAAAAACAGAGCGCATATGTAACGACGTTAGGATTTGAAGCAGAGATCACATCGGAAACTAAGAACTAATAAACAATGAACAACAACCCTAGTCCTGACCTTACCCAACGATTTGACTTCCCCAGGTTACTGAAATCCAGGAAGTTATGCGGCTGTCCTTCAGAGCGCCGCTCTTCTTCTATAACCTAACCATTGGTAAATTACAGACTTCTGACCGGTCTCAGTCATTTATAATCGGTTTTGGAACTATTAAAAATTTTGAATTATAATAATTACAATTATTGAATAACGTTAAGATTCAGCATTTTATAAAATGGTATGATAAGAATTTTAATAAGTATAATTTATAAAATTTATCTTCTAATAAGTGAGTGACATATGTAATTAAAATTTGAGATAAAATTTCTTATAAGATATACTCTATTTTTCTATTTGGTCAATAATTAAGTTTTACTTACCACATAATTAAGATAGTATTTATTATTAATGAATGCACACTGGTGATTATTTTTTATTACAACATCAATTTTTTCTCTTTTTTTTAACAATGTGGTTTATAATAAATTATTGACGTCAGAAATTCAAATGTTATGCTGTTATTTAATCCAAATTAATATTGTGCATTTTGTTTCTAGTCCTTTTTTCCTTTCATAATAAGCTTTAGTTTCATAATTTAACTCATATTTGCATTTTATTATAGGTTAATTTTTTTTCATAAATTCACATACTTCAATTTATCTCAAATTACTCAAGACATTTGTAGTTAAGAAATATAGCGTAAATGAGGATCACCATGATGACATTCCTAATCAAACTATTTATCTTTTTATGATTGTGGATTAAAATGCGGAATCCAAAACTTGAAGCGTATAAGCGGCAACGTTTTCAAAATTGGTTGTTGTAATCTTTTGAAGTCACCAACTGGGTATGTGCAACACTTAAAGCTTGAAACGGCGTCGAAAGAAAGCGTTTTAAGCCTGGTTTAATGAATCACATAAGATAATGAGAAGGGAATCAAATCTGTTATTTGGCCGTATATACGTGGCAGTAGTCTGTGCAAACTGGAGTTTTCTTCAGCTGGTATAAAGCTGGTGATTGAGGCAGTTTCTGAAGAAGGAATTGCATGTGTGAAGCTTTCGAGAGACTTGAGAGAGAAAAGTGTAATCTTTGTTCTTGTAAAACGTCTCACACACAATCTCTGTATTCTCAACTTGATTCATAAATAATACTTACTCTGGTGGCTTTTCTTGTGGATGTAAGTTGTGTTTACAGTACAACTAAACCACGTAAACAAGTTTCTTCTTCTCTGTGTGTGTTGTTTGAAGTTTTTATTTTCTTTCTTGGTTCTTTAATCTCAGTATCTGTTTTGTGCTCTTGCTGAGAGTTAAATCAAAGGGTCAAGGTCAATTTGGTTATTACTTTCGATTGAGAAGATCTTGTTGTCAATCCTGGGAAGTGCTTTGATTGCTCTGTGTTTGGAGCCATCGAAGCACTAACAATGATAAATGGGGAAATGAATTAATGTTTTGAATAGTTTGACAGTAAATGGAAATTAACCCTTTTATTACTGGCTTATGCTTTATTGTTTGATGTCTAACTATTGGTTCGCTGTTGTCATTTTGCAGGTGCAGATTTAAGTGACACATTAATGGATCGCATGGTAAAGCCAGTTACTATTTGAAATTCTTAGCCCATTTCATTGGATAGTAACTAACAAGGAAGGAATCATTATTATCTGTTATAAATCTGAGAGAGAAGTATTAATCCGTGTAAGGGTTCTGCGGTTTTAATTTCAAACAAATTCTGGGAAATGTTTGTATTAATTACCAGAGAGGTAGCAAATTCATTGATGTTTATGAACCAGCTGCAAAAAATCAGTTTAATTTGTTCAACTGGTGTAGCAAGTTAGTGTAGACACTAGTTTCAAATTATCCATTGTTCACCTAAGATTATGGATGTTGATAAATGTTCTCCCCTTATCCCCAGGTACTTAACGAAGCTAATCTTACAAATGCCGTCCTTGTTAGAACAGTACTGACAAGAAGTGATCTTGGAGGTGCCACCATTGAAGGTGCTGATTTTAGTGATGCTGTTATAGATCTTGCACAGAAGCAGGTTCGGTCGAAAACCAATTACTTTTCCTTTAATATCAAAAACTGGTTATACTCTTAACTTTTCTTCCCTACCCTGTTATCATTCTGTTGATAACTTAAGACATATAATGCTGTCACTCTCTGTCTTTGAATACTTCACGTGACTCTAATGAGTTTGTTTATGTAGGCTCTTTGCAAGTATGCAAATGGAACAAATCCGATAACGGGAGTGAGCACTAGAAAAAGCTTAGGTTGTGGAAATAGCCGAAGAAATGCATATGGTTCCCCTTCATCTCCTCTGTTAAGTGCTCCGCCTCAGAAGCTGCTTGATCGTGATGGTTTCTGTGACTCGGACACTGGACTTTGTGATGCAAAGTAATTTTCACTGACTTGTCAATTGTGCCAGACAACACATTATTCTCTGTGTATATATAGATTCATGCTATGCTAGCTGCAATTGGAGAAAAGAAGCGCAAACAATCAAACAAGTTGCTTGGAGAACTGAGATCCTAGATGTCAAAATACTATGCTAAATAGAAAAAGAAAAAAAATATATATATATATATATGGAACTTGTTTTGATCAATTCCATATTTCCATTCTGGGATTGGAATGCTGCCCTTTTAATTTGGATTCAATTTGGGCTCTCTCATAGTAATTATACAGATACTACTTTGTGAAGCATACCTTGCTTCGGCCTGTTCGAATTAAAGAGCTAATTAGCCCGTGAAATGAAAATGCAAAATTTTGGGGTAAGGCTGCTGCTTTTGCTCTATGTGTATAATTGGGATATAAAACATAAAGTGTGGATGTATGGCTCACGGGGAACAATTATACAAGCATGTAAAGCAATGGGCCTACTTGTCACCCTTAAAATATTAGTACTTCATTCGATTGTCTAATATCGTTCTTCTTTTCTCCCTAGGTTTTGTCAATTGTTGAATAGGTTCTTGATGACCATCAATTTGTACGTCATTTATAGATTGCTTGTGTTTCACTTCACACTTTCACAGCAGATCTTCCGAACGGATGTTGTATTTGGCCATGTCATGTTCTATCTCTGTCTCAATCTCTCATTGTAGCTAATGAGATCATGTGGGCCAGATAGATAACAACACAGACTTAGAAGTTAAGGTAAAAAATACATAAAGATAAAGGTGAAAAGAATTAATAGAGAGAGGAAAGGACTGAAGGGTCACTGGGTTTTGCAGGCCGAGTTGGAGTCTAATGAAAGCACAAAACAATGGGAGGTGAAGCCTAAGCTTATCTCAGCTCCCAAGTGAAGAAATCGATCAATTTGCGTACCCTTTACTTTTTCTCTTTCTATATAGTGGACCAACGAACAACAGTCAAATTAACAAAATAGATAAGAGTGGCGAAGCATCCATCATTAAACAAAGAATTGGCTGTCCCCTCAAGCAAATTCCAATGAAGGAATCAATGCGCCATCTTTGCCTGTCAATTCTCTTCTCTTTTGTCCCTTCTCAGTCCTCGATCCTCCTGCCTCGCTAAAATCTTCCTATGGCATGATAAATTTGGCACACGTTCGTCTCAGTCTCAGTGGGAACTAGAAACTATTCATTATTTAAATGATTCTAGTTATATGAAGTATACATAGAGAGGGTATTTCCAGGTACACTATGTACAACTACAATCTCATAATTGTACGTTTAATACGAACAGCATTGACGCATTTTGTCGATCGTATATTGCTTGTATCATGACAATTTTGGGTACGTACATTCAGCATGATTCCAACAACACCAATCATTCGCAAAAAGTTAGCTGTTTTGGGTTGCCTTTCTGCATAAAGTCCTATAATATACTTTATTTATTTTAAACCCTTACTATCAGCTACATCTTTCTATTTCATACTATTAATATGAAATCAAATCATCGAAAGTCTCCCAAGATTAACGGCATGTGAAGTGCACCATAAATTTGAAATCTGATGAATTAAGAAGGAATGTTTAGACTGTTTGTACATATAGTGGAAAGAAAAAAGAGCCAAACACTTATCGTTTGAAAAAATTATTCAAAATTTTGTTGATGTTTTGAAACACATCTAAAGTTTTTTGAAAATTAATTCATACTAATTTATCATTTTACTTTTGACAGTGTTTGACGTTGGAAATAGGAATTAAAAGATTGTGATAACTATCTCTTTTTTCATAATTTTTTAATTAATCATTAAAAAAATTATTCAATTAATTAACGGTATTCATTTTCTGAATTTCAAATAACCATCAAGGCTAAAATGATAAAATTAGCAAAAAACTAACACTGACAAGGGTTTGGAAGTATTTTAAAATATCAAGAAGTTTCAATTAACTTTCTTAGAGAATATGGGGATTTCATTCTTTCTCCCTTTAGAATATATTAAATTGTCCTTAATAGTTATATCGTATGTATACATAGAATATATAACAAATCAAATTTATTATTTGCCATAGATAAATTTATATTTATTACCAAGATCAACTTACTTAACTGGGGACAACATATAGTATCTTGTTTACTCTAACAATTGTTGTTCATTTACCCTAGTCATTGTATTTTGAAATATATCTTAAGGTATCCCTACTATTAAATATGTTACGATCTTACCCTTGTTTTTCTTTACTTTTACAATAATATTCCTGTGACAATATTTTTAAAATTAACTATATAATATATGAAAAAAATTAATTAGTAACTTAACCAATAAATACATATTAGCAAATTAAGAAATAAATATCAGTATGAACCAATTGGCATTTTCATACCCTTGCAATAATCTTGCTACTTATTTTTATAAATAAGTTAATGGTAGCCAATTTAAAACAATGTTTTAATTTTTATAAATAAATTAGCACTAGCCACTTTAAAACAATGTTTAATATTCTTTCAACAATTGTACTAATAATTTTTTTTGTAAACAATTAATTTACCAAATTAATCATAAAAATAAAATAATAAAAATTAATTTTATTTTACTTTTAAGGCTAATTTGATAAATTTTCAAATTTTTTCTTTTCAATAATACTTGCAAGAATATTGTTGCAGGTTGTTATTGTACCCAAAAAAAAAAAAAGTAAGGGTAGGATTATAATATAACCACTGACAAGAGTGTCTTGAGGTATTTTTTTGAAAAATAGTGAGTAAACAGAACTTAACTGAAAATATATGGATTTATTTACCCTTTAATATTGAAAAGATTGATGACACAATAAGCAATTAGTAATTGAAATAGATTGAAATTAAAATGAGTTAGAATTAGAATAAAAATTAAAAATCAAAATAAATTATTTACTGTATCTATAGAAATCAAAATTAGAATAAATTATATTGTTATTAATATATTTATTTTGTTTTGAAATCAAAATGAATTATCACCAGTTTCTAAAATGACCTTAATTATTATTATTATTACTCACAATCTTTATTTTTAATAACAACAACAAAAACAAATTAATAAATTTTAGTAATAATATTAATAATACTATTAATAATGACATTAATGATAATAGTAATACTAGTAGCAGTAGTAGTAGTAGTAGTAATAATAATAATAATAATAATAATAATAATAATAATAATAATAATAATAATAATAATAATAATGAGACTTGCAAAAGAGGACCAAAATGAAATAGTAACAAAACTTAATTAAGGGTAATTTTAGAATTAAAAAAATTTAAAGGGTAAAATGGAGGATTCATGGAATGGAAACGTGATTACCAATCCGTGGGAATTAAGTTCCCACTCCTTAGTCCTAAAAACCATGTGGATCCAACATGTTTCATCTCATTCTGCCTTCTATTTTAACAAGTAAATATTATTAATCATTTTTTCCTTCTATTTTAACTAGTAAATATTATTAATTATTCTCATTTGATATTTCGATTCCCTAATTCTACAAGTAAACACACTATGAGTGTGTTGCAAAAGTCAAATTTGTAACTTATACACAGTAGATACATATAGTATGTTTTGATAGAATGAGGTCTGAGAAATCTCATATATTAAATATCAATCTTTATTCCTTATTATTATTCCAAAACATTTTTTGAATTGTCATTAAGGGATATATATACTTTCTGTTATACCGTTTGATAATTAATATTTGTGATATATAAAAAAAAAGGTACAAGTGTATATAGTTATTCCAAATATTAATTACCTGAAAAGTGAATCCGAAAAAGAGAGAGAGATTACGGTGGTTTGGAATTTAGGGAGCTAAGGAAGCACATTAATAATGTTGCTTCACATGGGTTTCATTTGACAGGGTAAATGATTCTATCTTAGGCAGAAAACAACGTTTTTAATAAACTCTAATTATGTAACTCACACAGCCCGCATCGATTAATGCGCATGGGCAAGCTGTGCTGCTTTTGGGTTGCAGGACATCGTGATTTGTGATGTCATATACCTGATCGTCTTGCTTCTTAACAATATTATTGAATATTGATGAAAGAAAAATATTGACAAATTGTTCTTTACTTCTGTGTTTCTTTCTTTTATCACAAGTGACGCAAGAGAGAAGCTACAGCAAATTGCCAAATTTGATTGTGAACAAAACCCTAATTAGAAAGTCTAAGCCTAGACTTTTGTTCAACTGGGAGCCTTTGACTCCTTCGCATGCCATCTCTCTCTCTCTCTCTCTCTCACACACACACACACACTGTGTGTGTGCGTGCGCGCGCGCGTTGATTTGTAGAGTTCGGTGCATTGAGTAGTCCATGAGAGCACGCCCAATGACGCCCAATGATTATGTCGCGAGGAAAAATTAGCCATTGCTTTTAAGGGATTCTCCTTCTTGACTTCAAACCAAGTAAGAGGATATTCATATGCTCTCTTGGTCAACAATAGCCATAGACATATCTTGCCTTGTTTTTACTGGTCTTGTGGTATTTAGAAACAGTTGAGTTTTGCAAAAGTCGTCTTCTTCTAATCTTCTTCAACCCTTCAAAGTTGCAGCTCTTGAACTCAACCGTATACAAGCTTTGATTGAAAGAAGAAGGCTAATAATTGCATGCAAAATAACATTAATTACTTCTTGAGGATATCTGATCGTCCAAGCTCCATTTAGTCCATATTCTTTGCACAGGTATGTATTGATCAAACTGAAGGTAGAAAGTAAGCATTTTTTTTTTTTTTTTGGTTCTAGCATGCACAATTCTTGCAGCACATTATCCCTTATTATGTCCTTTGTTTCATATTTCCGGTGGCTAGCTGTTAACTTTGTCTTTGATATTATTAGCTAATTAGTTATCTAAGTTTTTTACTTAATAAAAAAACTTCTATTATTCATGGAACGTTATATTATGGCAACATATAAAGCCAGTACCGCAGTAACGTCTTTAGCTACTTCACTAATATTACCGTATACATATTTTTCTCTTAATTAATTTGTTCTTCACCAAACGTTAATATGTGTATGTACACAGTCTTTATGTTTGATTCATCACAAAGGAAGAGTTGGCATGCCCATATATTTTGCTTCAAAGTCAAGTAAGAGAAACTTGTTAAGGTGAAAATAACTTTAATTAAAAACTCTTCACAACAAAGTTGAAGGATTTATTAAGAAACAATTGTTCAATGTCAACTGAACGCACAGTTTCATCCCTAACATACGAGAACATTATTAGAGTTGGCAAAACCTTTACAGCTAAACAAAGAATTGGCAATTAATCTTTGGTGTATGGAACATTCTTCAGCATCACATGCGTATTTGAAGCTCAAACTGGAGCCATTGCGGATATAAATATACTCTAATAAGCATGAATAATAACAGAAAAATACTTTTTTCCCAAAACAAATGGCATATATCTTCGATTCAGGTGGTATATATCTTCGGAAATTTTAATCTTTATGCGTAAAATGAAATCACTAGCAATTGAGTGCAACTTGACGGCGGTAGCCATTGGCCGCCAAATAAAAGGGTACTTTTATTGAATATTTTATTAGATATATTTCTAAATTTTTAGAATTAAATAGTTAGGAGTATAAAAACTATAAACATGACTAGATTATGTAATTATAATATATCTAGTGGCTTTCAAGCAGCTTTACTTAGCTAATTACTCAAATTTAACAGCTTTACTTAACTAATTACTCAAATTTAAATTCTGAAAAGGTAAGGAGTTAAAAAATGATTTGGGTATTGTTCACTTCTAAAAAAGGGTAATAATTATAATACATCAAGTGGCATCGTTGTGGTAATTTAATGTAGTACTTCATTGTACGAATTGAGTTAACCAGTGGACTAATTTCCTTCTTTCGGTGTTTGCTTCATCGGCCCTCACTGTTTCTTTTTATTTTTTTAATTTAAAATTTAAATGCAATGCAAATTCTTCCTACTATATGCTTAATATCATACACACACAGGCATTTTCCTTTCTTGAATAATTGTTTCATTCCATAACTGAAACTTGATAGTCGAAGTAATTTGAGTAGTAATCTTTTTTGGGGTTTCTGCCTCCGTGATCTTAAATCTCTGAATGCTTCTGCATTTTTAAAGTTTACTTGGAATGTCTTCAACGGGAAATTAGATTGGTGTGTTTATTTCAAAACTCGTTTATTTCTCAATCTTTGGAGTGCCCCAGTTGTTCACAAATTTTCTTCTATATGTCCTGATGTTCGTTCACTTAGTTGAGGTTCGATTTTATTGGAAAAAAAAAATCCGGTAACAAATCTCTTGCCCCACCAACCCCCCCCCCCCCCAAAAAAAAAAAAAAAAAACCCTTCCTGTAAGACGTTGGGAAAAAAAAAAAAGAACACATAATAAATTAAGATGGAACATGTACTTGTCTCCATGTACGTTGTAAACAGAAGAAGCTTACAATATAAAATATTTTAAGCAAATAAAGCAGCGATAAGGCAAAATACATTTCACATTCAACATCTGCCGAGTCAATCTCATCTGTACTCGACCATACAGACAACCTAAAGCTACTACTTTATTTGTAATTTGTATTTGAGTGCTCTAAGCAATAGCAGAATTTCCAAGAACTAAAGCAATACCATTTTAGTCTCATTATTTACAGCAACCTTAATAGCACTTCTCTTCTTTGTCGATCTGTACTTACGTTCTAGAATTAGTATGTATATTATATCTTCTAATTACTTCTTCATCATATGAAGCTTTCACTTCCACAGATCAATTTGGCAACTCGAGGTTGACGTGGTCACATATTCTTGAGCAATCTCTGCTCTGGTGTTTGATCCATTGCCTCTCATATTCATTTGTTCATCCACATGAAAGTCATCAGCAGCTGCATTGGAGTAATTGTTTTCCTTGGAAGCATCCTCATGGCTAAGCTGAGACGCGACAAATTTGTCAAGGACTCGCCAATCCGTAACTTGATCCACCGCTTGGTCATTATTGTTGTTACTGTAAAGTGATGAGTTGAAATCTTGTGCTTGATGGCCTTGTTGAGCACTGTGCTGATCTTCTTGTGTGAGTGTTGAGGATTGCAACGTGGCTCTATCATACGCATATGGAACCACAGAGTTGCAACTAATACTGGCCGCGGATTGTGGAACTTTGGGGCTTTCAAGCTGAGGAAGCTGGAGGAAAGCGTCGTGGTGATGAATATGAGACATGTTATATTGCAATTCAAGCTCCTGCTTGCAGGGATAGTGGAGATGATGATATTGTGTAAAAGGCTGAGGAATGCGGCGGCCAGGAGAATGATCATCAATTTCAGGGATGAAGGAAAGTTGGTCATCGTACCAATTACAAGGTGACTCATAATCGCCCATTTTCCGAACTATTGCCATTCGCTTCTTGAATACCCTGCACACAACCCATCCCTCTTCCTGGTGCGTTCATGTTCATTTATTCAACATCGTCAGATTAATAAGAGCATATATATAATAGCAATTTGTTTTTAAAAAAAAATCAAAAATAAAGAATATTATTGGATAAATAGAGTAAAGTTTGAGAGTCATATAAACAAAAATAAAAGATTACATGAATCTGTAATTACGATGAAAACAGGCAAACAATGGAAAATAATATCAAGGATAAAGTAGAGCTTTAATAATAAGCTTTTTTTTGCCAAACAGCACCAATCATTGCCTTTCCCTATGTCAAGTATATTATCTCACATTAGCTGAGAATAGTTTCTGATCTAATAATATAAATTTGAGAAATTATTTAACTCTTAAACTAGTTTGAGTATGAGTTAGAGTTACGGACATATTAGTTTTAGTCTTTGGCCTCTAACATTTACATCTATAACTTTTGGCGCCCACTTAAAATATAAATTTTGTCCCTGTCTGCTGTCTCCACCCATCCAAACTGGCTTCAAACCCACCAACGGGGTTGAGCACGGTTTTTCACCTAGAAAGGAGAAAGATAGGAAAATTCTAAATGGAGACTAAGTCCGTTATCCCCCATAATGCTAAGTCCACGATTAATATTTGTTAAAATAAAATAAATCTGTGTTTAATTATTTGTGCTATGACACTTAAATACATATGATAGGTCCAATTTCACGCTAAAGATTGAACCCTCTTTCACCCTATCCATATGAAAGAAAATGGTTATTAACAATGCGTTGCAAATCAAAGTTTCTCTTAAGTCTTATTATATAAGAAAGGAACTGACATATATCTTGATGGAACTACTATCTCTTGTCTGGTATCTTTGCCAATTAAATCTAAATGAGTGTAACAATTATCCACTGTCAGTTATTGATGCTATCACTTGGTTAATTATTTGGAATTAGCTAATAAGTGCAGATCTCGGAACAGAAGAATAAGTGAGTCAAATGGAAATGGAATGTAAGGATTTTGTGTTGTGTACTCAAGTTGATCGTGTAATATATTTATATAGTGCATCAACAACGTAACCAAAAGAGAGAGAATTTGATGGCTTCTAAACTTATGCAACGGTAAGGCAGGTCATACACGATTCCTAAGCAATGAATATTATTGAGGGAACTATGGAGAGAATCATGAAGCAAATCTGGTATGTAATAGGAGAATCCCTTGGCCTTGTGATAAAGCATTGATTTTTGCAATCTCTGCTAGTTGTGTACTCTTCTTCAGTGCTTTCAATGGTAACTTCTCAGTAATAAAGAACAAAATTAAAGTTGTTTAAATAGTCCCATAGTTCCTGATTCTCAAACTTGGGATCACTCACTACACCTAAAAAATTGATTAAAAAGATTTTCGCAACACATTAAAATATAGATATATGTATACATTGGCTATTCATTAGAATACTTAGAAAAAAGCAGCGCTCACCTTATAAGAAACAATTGAATTGAATGTGAAAAATTAAGGTGAGACTGTCTTTACCACTATATTGTATGATCTCAGATATTATTGTCAAGTATATATTTATCAATAAGTTCAAAACTCTCAATATAAATTGTGCATATGCAACAACATATTATATCATTGGATAGTTGTGCAATGATCTGATGGGAACAGTCTCACTAAATGCTTTCCCTATTGAATATGCACATTGTTTTAATATTTTTATCTAATTTATTTTTTATATTAATTCTTGCGAAGAAAAGATAGTTTCTTCATTTGTTAAAGCAGTGGCAATTAAAAGTAAATAAAAATTTCATTAAATTACGGAAAGAAGTGATACTTGCCTGAGGAGTGCCATTTTCATTAGTTTCAAGACGATATTCATGCATGATCCAGTC
Source organism: Aegle marmelos (assembly GCA_030449875.1). Lineage (NCBI taxonomy): Eukaryota > Viridiplantae > Streptophyta > Magnoliopsida > Sapindales > Rutaceae > Aegle > Aegle marmelos. Next base: position 6,032,780 of record JASUUL010000093.1, read on the forward strand.
TGATTTTTGTCCATTGGGAGCTCGTCCTTTGTAAAACACTAAGGTTTTTCTCATGCCAATAAGGCTATGCCCGGAGTAAATAGCCTTGTCTCTTCCTGTGGCTTTCCAAAATCCTGCTTTTGTTGCTCTATTCGTGCGAGTTCCAGTTGGATATTTCTTATCTTTATGGCTAAAGAAGTACCACTCATTCTGCTCTTCACTTCCTATTTTGCACAATTCTACAAAATTAAACAAAACAAAATCAATTTTGAAGACTGGCTTCATGATTTTCCCTCTTCGTTTAAACAAAAATATAGCAATGAAGAAAACAGAATAATTGCTACCTTGAAGATCCCATGGTTCAATTTTGTAAAGATCAACATCTCTGATGACGTCCAGATCAATTCTTTTCGATGCAACTTTTTTTCTAAGGTAATAATCAACAAGTTCTTCATCTGTGGGATGGAATCTGAAACCTGGAGGAACATGTGAAAACGAATTCATATTCTCCTAATTAAGGACTCAAGACCTGCATTAAAATGTCACAATTAATATCAGTAATTTGAAAATAATTATAAAACAATTAATAATTAATGCTTTCGTCAACTTAATAACACGCTATTTGGCTAAATGAAGGTCAAAGCGTTCCCCTCACCCGAAATAAAATAAAATAAAATAAGAATTGGATAAACCATATATTTTCAGTAACACGTATTTTTGCTACTAGCTGGGGAGAGAAAGGGGAAAAAAACTAATTTCATCTCACTTCTGGATCTAGAAAAAAAAAATTAAGAGTGTACATGATGGTGTGTTTCGATAAGTTTAATAAATCCATGTCAAGTTCCATTGTTTGTGTTTCATTTCTGGAAGACGTAATTGTGCTAACCCAATAGAAAAGGATAATATTGATAGTACAAAATTATCTTCTGCTATGCCACTCACCAAAATGAACGTTTAATTCATAATTAGAGGTCATATTAATGTTGTAAGGAACGTATGTTATGTAATAAGACTATGAACTTTATACACCATGTCATCGTTACTAAACAAGCATATAATAGCAGTTCACTGATCTTGTTAAAAAATGTCTGTGAACATAATTAGTCCTTTAGCTTCATTTCATCCCAGTTTCAATTCATCTTATGCTAATTACAACATAGGGCCTAAGTTTAGCTAAATAAGAAAGACAATATGCTGTTAGAGATCTTCTTGAGAATATAATACACTCCAATTCTCTATCATCTTCATTCATCTCGAAAGGATGTATGATTTTTAAACCCTATTAATGCATTGAAAAAATTAATTGGCTTGACCTAACAGATTAAATATGTTCTAAAGTGACAGTAAAATCGGTGAATCAAGAGCATCCTTGATATTAGCAGAAATTACTGTATAGTAGGAAATTGTAACAGCAAAATTTCATATAAAATAGAAAAAAAAAACTAAAAAGAATTAGAGGAGAAGCTAATTACATGAAAAATTTATCTAAAACCCATTCATATCAACACGCATGAAGCCATGAGGCCTTCCTTGTGGAAGTTAGTCTCATACAAATAAGCAAGACAAACAAAATTTTTACTTTGAGAGATATAATTGACATGAATGAAGAATAGTAAAAAAAAAAAAAGTGTTTACTCCACTTATAAAAAAGTGAAGGTTGGATAGATATGGGGAATCAAATTATGATAGCTTTGCTTGGCGAAACATACATAAAGAGAAATTATTTCAGAACACAACCATAACAATACATCACGCTTTGAATGACACCTTACAATTTCCCATTGTTTACTCAACTGCCTTTAACGTACAACTTTCTTGTAATTCATTCAACAAATAAGAATTAAAGCAGAAACATGATAAGGGATAATCTTGGGTAGTCTTTCGATGTATTTGCATTTCTTCCACAGTGATTAAGTTCATGTTATCATAAAGCGAGATCTGTGTAAAACATTGCAAAGCCAGACAAAAGGAAACATGTTGCATAGAAACATGTTCCCCTTGTTTGATTTTCATCAAAATATCATAAAGATTCAATAATAGAAGAAAATTTTTCACTACGTAGCAAAGAAAGGCATCGGAATTGCCCATGCATGATCATCATAACTTACAACAAAACTCAAGCTGGCAAATTTGTGAACACCGAAGCGATTTTACTAACACAAGTTGTGAAAGACATCATGCACATGCATATTCTTTTAGGTTGAGTTTTGATATGTATCTTGCTTAGCTCATAATAAAAGCATCATCCAAGTCCTCATGAATGAGTCATTCAAAACAAAAACAAAAACATTAAAAAAATCAAGATATATAAATCAACAAAAGCACACAGGAAGAAAGGACAAAAAGATTTAAGGAGAAGCAGAAGAAGAAAATCACGATGTCACAACCTTGATAATTAAGTCTCTAGTGTAGACCTTAACTTGCTCTGCAGATCTGAGAAACCTAGCCTCTCAAGCAGCTATGTTATACATATGCTTGAGGATAATAAACTTTAAAGCTTTGATTCCGGGATGCACTTTGTTTAAACTTCCCAGAAGGGCAACTGACTAGAAAGGGAAGAGAAAGATAAAGAGAAAACGAAACAAAAACAAGCAAACACAAATGCAAATGAAAAGTCAAATATCCTCGGGAATTGAACTGAATCCCTAACTGTTGTACTCTCAACCACCGTCTTGTAGTTGTCGAGAGATATAGAAAGAGACGATCAGATCCCGAGGAAATGAAAAGGAACGAAAGAAAAGAAAAAAAGAAAAGTTGCGAGGGATTGGGAAAGAGAGAAGAGATAGGGTTAAATAAGAAGAAGCAACAAAATGAGCTAGCTATGAAAAAACATGCCTTAAATAATCCTTTTTCTTTCGAGTGGAAGCTTGATTGCTGCGAAAGCTTTACGAGATAAAAAAGGTCTCGACCAAGAATTAATATCGATCACAAGGAGTTTTTATTTGAGAGATTAAGAGAAATAAGAAAGAGGCTGGCAGTTTGCAAATTAAACCTCTAGCTAGCTTACCACCCACCAGCAACTGATAGGGACCAGAAGAATGGTAATTCATTTATTCGGTCGCGCGACAGAGAGAGAGAAGGGTGATGACAGTGATCAGACGGTAAGGATCACTTGGGCGACTTTTAAGGGTTCCAAAGGAACGGCAAAAGTTCAAATATTTATATATTTGCCAAGAAGATAAATTAAGTTGATGCTGTAGTCATTGATTAATATTGAGATGTAATCATCAATAGGGGATGATTCTTTTTTCTCTTTTGTGGTGGTGACCTATATACGGTGAGCATTTAATTCGTAGCCCGTCAAAAAAATTACACTGCGTGATATACACGATTTTGTTTGTGTGTGTGTGTGTATAATTATGCCTTTCTAGATACCCACATCTATATGAAACGGAACAGTAATAATACAAATCTTAACATTTGGATTTCAATCTAATCTTAATTGATGTGGTAACCTTTCTATAATTAGTACATAAGATTGATTATTTACTACATCATGTTAATTACTAATGTCTAGTATAAGATAACAATAAGACATAGACTCAAATATTAGGATGGTAACATTACCATTAAACAAATTAAGGAGCTTCACTTCTCACTCTCTTCTTTTCCTATCGGCTCCTTGATTCCATATTACTTGCACCTTAGTCTTACAATCTTAAGAGCTATATGACCATTACAAAGCTTGAAGAATTTTGATATCTACCTTCAAGGTTATCCCTAGCTTAGTGCGGCATATATGAACTGCATGGCCATATTCTAGTAGTAGCCAAGATAATTAACTCAACAAACTACATGTCTATTAATTTTCTTTCACATCTAACAACATAGAATGAATGTATTTGACTTTTAGTTTGCTCTAATAATTAAAGGTATAATTGTCCCAGCTTGATGTAATGTAGAAGTTTCTCAACATAAAAGTTGCATTCCCGTAATTCGTTGCATTCCAGTGTCATCGCGGGAACCCTAACAAGCCATAAACCCATTAAATAATGTTACACCCTACAGCTCGAGCCTTTTTTTTTTTAAAAAAAAAAAAGGATTTGCAATCCGTTCGAGAAGTACAAATTTATTAATACGGTTAAATATATTTTATATTATATTTTGGAAAAGGTATTTTAAGATTTGGTGGCATTCAAAGCACTAAATACTTTCCAGGTCTTCACCAGCAATTGCACGGCACGCGGTCTCTGGTTGGTCAGTCTTCAATTCCGCATTTTTTCTCTTTTTGTATTTTATGATTTTAGTATTTCTCACTCCAGTGCTTGTCCCCACAAACCGACCCCAATTTACGAGACGACGACACTTCTCCAAATACTTTATTAAGTAAATAATTAGAACCAAATTCGGCTCGGCTTAGCGGCGAAACTGAGACGTACCTGACAGTGTGACTCTGGCGGTGGAAAGCGGGGCCCACGAAAACAGAATAATATTCTGCGACTTCATACGTGGCGGCTCAAGGTCCGGCGTGGGCTAGCCCATGATCATTAGATACACAAAGGCGAAATGCAGGCCGGTTTCCAGTGGGACCCATCCCGTTATCCCGTTCGGACCCCACCTGTTTTCCTCTGTATTTTATCTATTTAGTAAATCTAAATTTTGCGCCAGAGAAGCATGTGACACGTTCACAAAAATTGTTTAGTGAATTGAGCTTGTGCATGCCGATAAGTTAAGGTAACCCCGTGGAACCATCGCCTTTTTTGCCCCATTGTATGGGGCCGGTTCGGCGCCTAGGGTTGGGGCCTTACGGAATAAGGATCAATAATTTTGAAAAACAAGAAGGTTGGATAATGTATTCCGCTTGTTTATGTACATTTGTTTGGCTGAAATTACAAGTACATAAGTCAAGCAAAAGCCTCCGACGTTATCCAAGTGTCATCTTTTACCCACTATGTGGCAATAAACTATTAGTATTAGAGGTCTTTGCTCTAGAATTTTCAGGTTAATTGAAGTGGTGAGTTTGATTCTTGAGAAATTTTAGAATATCTCTAATATAACATGTCCGCCGTATAAAACATAAATGAAGTATGCACATTTATTTTGAGAATCATAATTTGGTGATTTTATAAAATTCAACTGCACATTTTATATATACATTAATTAATTGTATTATCTCATATGTATTTTAAAATTTCTCCTGATTTTTTTATTAAGGAACTATTCATTTTGATACTATTATCGTCAATGAATATGTTTTTTGTGTAAAAATTTTTAGGACCTAAGGCATTAATGTTGATATGGTTCTACCGAAAGTAACAATTAAATAATCCTTATCTGCAAATAAGGTGTTGGATGAACTGGCAACTAATCTCCCTTAAGTGACTTGACTAGGTGTGCTTCTTAGTTTGAGTCATAGGAAAGTTGTATTTTTTTGAAAGGTCCTGTGTCTCCTGAGCTAAGCGAGCATAGTTGGAGCCCACCTTTTATAACACCTTGTGGTTAGACAAAAAAAAAAAAAAAAAGTCCAATGTGTTCTAAGTATATATGAGAAGTATACATTTTTTTATAGGCTCAATAAGTTTTTTTTTTTTTGACATAGATCACAAATTGTTAGTTTAATTAGTTGAATGTTGTGACAAGATGAAATCTGATATAGGAATAACCATAATGTTAAACATAAATTAATTAATTTTACTTTACACGGGAACAAACTTTTAATCATCATAAAAGTAGTACATGTATTTCGGCGTCTAGCAAAGAAAATAAATTAAAAATAATCTACAAAAGAATGGTCCCTTTTAATTTCACATTTGACAGTTGAAATTATACATACAAGAAAAAAAAACTTACTAATAACAAAAGACGTGGTTATTAGGACATGGAAGGACCACCGTATTAAAAATAGTTATAGTTATTTTAATTTTTTTTGCATACAAATAAATGTTTAAGGTGATTAGTGGCAATTCAAAAACCGAGAAAAAGAAAGAAAGTGGTGATTAGGGGGTGTTAATTGAAGAAAGGGTGAGCTGAACTCCAACAAATGGTAGGCCCTCGTTAATCATTGTTGATATTGATTCATTATTGAATCGGTTCCCCACGTTTATCCAAGGATGGGCAACTCCTTGAAAAGTATTTAAATATATTATATTTGGAAAAAAAAAAGTACTTTCCACGTCTCTTGTCTATACCCTCACTATCATGTTCACGGGGGTTTACCCGTCACAATATTCTAGTATTTTTTCTATTTTTCTATTTTTTTTTTAAGTAGGAAGTGACTAGGTCATTTGGTTAATCTAAGATAAGAAAACTGAAACTGATGCAAATACGATGAAAATGAAATAAAAAAACTCTGTATTTCTACTTTGAATAAGATGATACAACAATTGAACCCACTATTACAAATTTTATTCTCATTGATTGATAATCACAACGACTCAAATATGTACAAGTGTTTCAGAAAAGAAAGGGAGAGAAATAATGCAATTTATATGTATAATAGCATATAATGATTAATTAGTAAAGATTGAGTCAATTAATTTTTATGTTGATTAATAATCAACCATTGTATTAAACAATAATAATAAAGACAATCAATCATATTGATGTGTTGTTTGTTTCCATCATTATTTCAAATACAAATCGATTCTTTACGAAAACACTCTACAGCAAAATTAACACAGCAAAAGGATAACTTGATGCAGGGTGATGGATGCATAGTGACATTTTTGATACTCTGTTAATTTTGAGAAACTTGAATAAGGAAATAAATTGGGTCCAAATTGATTCTAAGAGAACTTGTGAATTTAGGGAGTTAAATCTTGTTGATTCCACCAAATACCAAGAGACAAAAAAATAAAACTTAAATATAGAGTTTACTAAGATTATTAAATATACTTATTTACACTAACTATAACTTATCCTATAAATAACCGAGCAAATTCCTAAATTTGAAATACAACCTAGACCAAGATTAAATAATAAAATGAAAACTAATTAAAATAGTATTTAAATGAAACAAGATAATCCTAAAATTAATAAACTGTAATAATAAAATGAAAACTAATTAAAACAGTATTTATATTAAACAAGATAATCCTAAAATTAATAAACTGTAATAATAAAATGAAAACTAATTAAAACAGTATTTATATTAAACAAGATAATCCTAAAATTAATAAACTCTTCTTTATCTAAGAATTCTAGTGATTTGTATCATCCTACCTAAAGCTGATGAACAAACTTGATCGCTTAATTAATTTCAAACATTGTAGATTCGTTTTTCTTTTTTTGGTCTCTTTCTATTGTCATGCAACATGAAAGAGCCAACATTGTCAAGGAAACATTCCAATTATGTTATGTACTCAATTTTTTTACCACGAAAAAAGAAAAGGAAAAAAAAAAAGACACCATGACTTGTATATAATTAACGTTTCTTTATTCTTCTTATAATAATTAATGTTGTATTATTTGTTAATAATGCAATTTCATAAATCAATTATGAATTGCATATATTAACGTTATTGTGTTATCCCAATTACTTTTACTATTTTTTTAAAAAACATTTTATGAACATTATCCATTTGAATTTCTATTGTCTAAACAAGTAGAAATCCGTTTTTCATGTTATTTTCTAAAATTTAAATAGATATGTACAGACGTGCACCACAGATAGTAAACTTTATTCTAACATAACATGTTAATTGTGATAATTGTGTTCTCTCTATATCATGAATTCATTTTATTTTCACGGTTGTTATTATCAAAAAAGTACAGCATTTCAAAATGATGAACTTGCCACTCTAACAGATGAAGATACCGTCTCTGCAAGCATGCTAAAAGGTCGCAGATCATTTTGACTATGAGGTATAAACGTATTGTATTGTGACGATGATACTGGAAAGTGAGGGGCACAATAATGAAATTATTGACCAATATGCTCAATCTCGCTCTCTCTATCTTCCTTTTTAATATGTATTCATCCTAAGGCGCCACCGGAAGTTTTGCGTTTTTGGGTATATAATTATTTTTGGACCAAGTCTTTTTACCCTAGAGTCTAGTCTTTTTGTACCTACACCAGATATGGAGTAAAGCTTAGGCAAGATCAACAAGAATACGAGTAGATCATACGCTTGATATTACAATTTTTTTTTTTTGTAAGATATGAGCAGTTGATGACGTAGTCCAATGACTATTCAACAGCTTTCTTTTCATTTATATAATTTATAGCTAAAAAGATTGAAATGTGGGCTCAATTAATTTATCTCTGAATTCTGAAATATCGGATAGGGTTTAATGAATAGCGCCCGACGCGTGAGCATGGTTGCAGTTAATTACTGAATTAATATTACATTTCATCGTATGATTATGAAGCCACATTAGTGATTGGATTGCGCTTTTTTCATAACTGATGAACCAATCTGGTCTCGGGAGAGCTGGGGTGTTTCTGTTAATATCAGTTTGCATAAATACATGCGCAAGAACACGCGGCGGACAAGCATTTTCCTGATAAATATTTGTCAACCATCACTGTCTCTCAGAGCATGATTGCAGGACCCCTAAAATATAAAGCACGTGACAATTTTGTACTTGCTTGTTACCCAAAGAGAAGACGTGCTAACCTCACCACACTACCACGTCACCAAACACGAACTAGCATCCCAGATAAACCAGTTCTTCTGTTCCAATTCCACCTGGATTTCATGGTGTGACTGCCCAATCTTCTTGTTTGTTTTTAACAAAATCTAATGAAAAGACAGTGTGGTAGGTTAATGTGAATGCCTAATATATAATTATGATATATATATATATATATATAAATAAATAAAGGAACATAACTATTTTATAGCGTCAACGTCATCTATAAATATAATTCTCTCACATAAAAAATATTTAGTGTAAGTCTAAATAAAACATTTAAATTTGTGAGAAAGTTACACCATACTAATGTTATGAGGTAGTTAACTCTATATTAAAAGATCTCGTTTTCATTTTATTCACTAAATTTAGAAATTTTCAGCCAAAAAAATTAAAAATAAAAACTCCAAGAAAAATTTAGTCAAAACATTCAAGTCTGTTTATGTCGAGATTAATAGAACAAATATAAAACATTTAATATATGGCTTAATTGTGTAGATTTCACCTTTTTAGCTTGAGATTTGAACAGAAACCATATGCCTGCCTAGCTACACAAAGATCTGAATAGCCATCTATACCTATATGTGCAGGCACCCAAATCAAGTCGTCTCACTAAAGGATATAAAAATTGAAACAAATTGATAACCTCGTCTTGATAAACCCTAATCATCAAGAATAATATCATATAATGGAATGAATCTTGAATTTTAAAATTTATGGTACAATGGCGCCAAATTTTCTGCTGAAAGACTTAAAATTTTTGTTGCACCCCAAGCTTTATTTTGTTTAAGCACAAGTTTTTCTATACCATACATAATATACCATAAGTTTGAGAAAATATATATTAAAACTATACCTGTTGGACAGCTCAAGATGATATCACATCAACTATTATATGATGACACAATTGGTATGTAGTTGTATAATTAACTAACTTCATCTCGCACCCATCATTTATATACAGGCACTTGTTAACACAACTATTGCTTCCACCACTAGCATTCATTTTATAGTATTACTAATCGGTCCAATCGTCTTTCAACTGATCTAAAATGAACATGAACAGAAGAGATTGGAAACTCAATTATAAGAGTCCATACATACGTCTGGTAAAATAATTTGAGAGTCATAATTAATTTTAATAATCATCAAATTGCATGAAATGGAATTAGTGGTCATAATTACTTGAAATTATCATCAAAACAAATTGCTTTGCTTCATTCAAAACTATGATCTGAAACCATATATTTTGCTCCAATAGCCTTACGTCCACTAACATAACAAATAATTACTACTATATTTTCTTAATTGGCATTTAAAGACTTAAGGGTATATTGAAGGGCCTCCCTTGAATAATTAACAAGAAGCACGTTTTTCAATTTTGTTTTCTCAGTTGTATAACCTATTCCCACTCCCATTAATTATTGTCTGAATAAATTAAATAGCATTAAATGAATAAATAATAATAAAAGCAATAATAATAATAATAATAATAATAATAATAATAATAATAATAATAATAATAATTACTGGATTAAATTTTTAAATAGGTTCAGGACCAGGATAGCCGACTGTCGACTTCAAAGGTCAACTGTTTCTGCACAGAAATACATGCACACAGTATCATCATTTAGTGTTTGTTGCTCAAGGCGTGATGACTAATAATTACAATTTCAAAGTCATTTTCTGTGGTTGTGGCCTTTTTCGGCCGGGTTTGCTCATTACTAAGGTAGGAATGAAAAATGAAATAAATAAAACAATAAAATTAATTAATAGCAACAGAGATTATGATTGCATTTTGGTTTATGTGTCTTCTTCAGAACAATAATACCAATTATAGCAATAATAATAAGATTAAGAAATGACAACAAATAAAGGGCTAAGGGAGTGGAATTTGGAATCATTAACATCGAATTCTACTTTATCTAACCAAATTTTACAATAATGTGGCACAATCTGGAGCAGCACGCAGAAAGCAGAGAAATTACTTGCAATTTTGCCTGTTAAGGGACCTATGGCTATGTGTGGTTAAGAGCAGGAATTTGGATAAAATACTGATGTGAGTTGTATTGATCTGTTGAAAATTTTGTGCCATATGTATATATAATAATTCTGGACTAAGATTCAATAACTTACTATTGTTATTCAATAAATGTGAATCACAATCTCGCAAAAGATCAAAGCAAATATCAAGTCTTAATTAGTAAATATAGATTGAAATTAAAGGACTTACGAAATGATCAAATCAAGATTACCACTAATTATACTACATTTGTTGCAGATCCTTAACTATAAGCCAAACGATTTATCTCGGTGTAAGAAAATGCATGCATGCAGCCAAGCACTATTTGGTGATTGACATTAACCTTTAAAATGAGGATGATTTGTAGAAATGCAGTCACAGAGGAGGGAACATGAGCTAAAATGGGGTCTTTATTGTCCCCCAAAAAAATCCAAGATGTGGGATTTGATTCAAATTGCTGTAGCCTGTACCTTGGTCATAATGAGTTATTTGGTGGGGTGACGCTTAATTCACAGAAACCCTGGAGTCAACTGCAGCGGGACCTATACCTTTCCATTGATGCTATAGTTTAAGGGTAGTTAATGTGGTTTATATCAGGAAGCTGTTAAAAGATTATCAACTCGCACACATCTAATCAATCAGAACCATCAAGATTACTGGTTTTGTCATATATATGTGGAAGGTAATAAGGATCATTTTCTTATAATTGAAGCGAAAAAAAAAATCTTATGGTCGGGTGGTGCTCATTTATTGGCAAAAGAGCAAGCACATGATAAATTCTTTTTTATTCACACAATAATGAGCAGCTGGAGAGCAACAGTATTCATCCGTAGAGAATAAGGCAAGTGCGTTACTAGCCTCCAACTATATTTGTTCTTAGGAGTATCAATTTATAAACAAATTTAATTTAAAAAAGAAAAAAAATCTGTAAGGTGGTCCAAGGATGCATAGAAATAGATGAATATTCTATTTTCTCAATCAGAAAGAACAGGTTGCCATGTCTCTTGCTTTTGGAAAAAGGGCACTGGAAATATCGGTTTGTGACGATATGAAAAACTAATGAACTAGCTTGAGAATTGGAGAGGTAATGTGGGTAAAGAGCTGGCTAGCTGTCATTTCTTTTGAAGATACATGACCACATACAATAAAGTAAAATAAAATAAAAGGTTAATGTCCCACAAATATCTATATCTATATATCTATATCTATATATATATATATAGATATTATTTTGAAAATACCACAAAGAAGTTACAGGAGATATGCAGAAGCAACCCTCATTGAGATCATTACGCGACATAAACAAGATATGGTGATGAATGCCGAATCCTTATATAAGGTGCTGTGTCCATTACTCTTTTCACATTTAGACCTGCTGAGGGCAACCCCAAAATTTAAAGAAGAAAATTATCTCTCAAAAAGAAGAAAACAAAGAAAAGGTGCATAGCTGCTTATATATAGGAAGCCAATACTTCCCAATGACAATAGGAGTCATACAATCTTGATTGGGTTTATAGTAAAATATATAGAAACAGATAACTGAAGTCAAAAGTACAATTAGACATAGATTTTATTTTGTTTTAGGTTTTATAAAGGCATTTTCGTATTTAACATCTTTGTTTTGTTAACAGATCCAGTGATCCACCAACTTTTGATCAAATAAGTTCCGGTATCCAAAAAAAATGTAGCATTTTTAACGTCCAATATTTAGTGCTCTCTTAATCATTTAAAAGTGAAAAAACTTGCTCAATTAATATTAAAGATAAAAAAATATATTGAAGATATATGAGCCATAGCGGTTACAAATTAATGGTTAGTTTTGTTAGGGAATTTAATCCCACCAAGATCTTGTAAGTAAAAGTATATTAAACAAATAACAAATAAAAAAATAGATGAAGAATAAAACTAATCAAATAATATAATAATTTACGTGATAAACTTTTATAATAAAGAAAAACCACAGCCGCTGAGGATGATGAGAGAAAAATTCACTATATGAAAAATTATTACAGTCACTTTAATATTTTTTTCTCATCCAAAATTATAATAACATTCGTTTTTTCAATACATCTACTTTCTTATATATAGTGATTATTTTTTATAAGAGAAGTAATCCTTTTTTGTAAGAATCGTACCAAAAAAAATCTTAAGAAATCTTTATTAAAAAATAAGACATATTTTCTAACAAATTTAATAACTTTGCTTACCTAAATGCAACCTAGCTATAAAAGGTTTTGGTTTAATTAATTTCATCTAGAACACTGAAAGAAGCATAATATCATAGTATTAGGTAAGGTAATTTGAAACGCCATGAGAGACTTGGGAGTGCTCGAATGATCATAACCGTGCCGATGAGACCATAAATGAATCATGAATGTGTAATTAACAAACCAAATAATAAAGTTTATGATGTTTTAAGATCGTTCAACAATAACTAATGCTTCAGAGGTTCAGACCATCTGTTAAAGAAAAATAATAATAAAAACTTTATAGTAGTGACGCATCTGTGACCTTCATTTATATGATTGAACCTTTGAATTTAACTTAAAATCGTATCAGTTATTGGCAGCGCAAGTTGCACGGGTATTTTGAAACACAGATCCAGGCGACAACAAAATTATGTGAAATAATCTCATGTTACAAGGAAAATCTGGCCCAGTATATCTAGCCCAGGCTAGGCCCACAGCCACTCAGAACTGTGCTGGATTGGACCAACAAAAATCTAAAGATCCAACCTTCCAGGCATTACCAATTTGGCATCAGTTGTTATCTACTAATTTATGGATCTGTTTCCCTTTCAAAAAATAAATAAACAAACAAAGGGCCTTTCGTTAGTCTGCTTTACCCTACCGTTTAGGCCACATTAACAAAAAACTGAATAAATTTTAGTTACTATGGTTTGAAGGTTTATGTAATTTTAATCTACAGTTACTTGGTAAAAATTTTATATTACTTTTATTATTTTGTCAAACTATTAATTTTATTTCATAACAAGGACTTGCATTTCACAAAATTATAGTTTGCAAACCACAACCACAACACTAAAGAAAGTCTTACAATTAATAAATTTATCTACCAATTTCTATGTGATTGCAATCAAATATATTTTACTTTTAATATAGCAAACACTTGAGGGTTTATAATATGGAACAGTTAATTCTTTTGTATAAGCTTAGTAGATTGACTATTATTATTATTAAAAATTTTTTGTCATAAATTATCCTTCACACATAACCTATAAACTCTAAATATCATGAATTTACTTTTTAGGGTAAAAATTCATTTAGTTCCTATAATTTAAAGTTAGTGTTGGTTTAGTTTCTAGAATTATAAAACTTACCTCAAAACCGCTGCCATTACTTATTGTTCTTTTGGAGTGCTTTTATAATATTACCTCTTACAATAACATTTCTTTTATTTTTGGACATTAATAAAATATTAAATTACCAATTTAGCTCAATAAATAAAATAGAAGCAAAAGCAAAGTATATTAATTTTCATAGATCACTTTGTTGAGGAGTTAATATATTATTTTTTATTAATATCCAAAAAAATTGGTAATTTATTTTTTTATAATATTAACTTCTTTTTGGACATATATGAGCTTCCAATAGGTATATTGTATTTTTAGGGTTAAATATATTGGTAATTTAATTTTATTAATTAATATTTTAAAAAAATTATTGTAAGAGTGTATTATTGTAAAGCAAGTCAAAAAAATAAAAAATGATGGCGAAAGTACTATCAATAAGTTCAACAACAGAAATATTTTTAAATATTTTAAAAAATATAAAGATTAAACTGATACTGAACTCGTAATATAGAGATTAAATACTCTTTTACACTTACTTTTTAATTTATCAATTATAATGCCAGTGGGTTCCACTTCGATTTTGTGGTGACACAGGGGATCTCACGAATCAAAATGGTAGTTGTATCTAATGTGGTTGGATCAATCAGATTTGAGTTCAATTATTTTTTTAACGTGTAATTAAAATCGTTGTCTGTTGAAAGCTTTGCAATGGACATCACATTGCAAACGTTAATAATTTTTGTGCAGGGTTGACTGATCTTGCTGCATCTTTTTGTTAAGTCTCAAAATTTTTGAACGTTGCTGCGGGTGACATGCATTAGACTAAATAAAAAAAGAATATTCTCGAAATATATTCATGCAAGTGACAAAAGGACAATAGAGCTGAAGGTCATTAATTTATAAACTCTTAAAGGCAAGAGAGATTAAGACGCACATAATTTTTTTGTAAAAAGATGTTTTCAAATATAATTATATGCTACCTAATAAATTTAAGTGAATTGTATTTCAGAAATTTTGCTTAAATATGTAAAATATTCTACTAAGTAATATTTTTAAGATTTCTCCGAGGGCGACATGAAAATGGCTTTCAACTTCTTTGTTTGATTAGCCATCCAAATTTAGTTCTTAATAACTCTTAGCACATTAAAAAGTTATATTCAAGCATTCTCAACTCCTTTAACTTCGAAATAATAAAAATAATGAAACCCATCCAAATGCATATAAATTTGGTGATTCTTTTGTATACGCTTTATCAAAATAAATTGTCAAATTTTATTTTCATGCTCAAAACAGATTGTTAAAAAAAATGGATGGTTATTTGTAGTGGTATCTGGTTACGTACGGTTGGAGCTGATTTTATATTAAGAAGAGAAGTAAACAATTGCTGAATTTTATAGCCACTGCATTGATTCTGCAAAGTCACCAGGTTCATTTCGAATCCACATGAAGCCCGGTAACGTAGAGAATTGGCTATCTCCACCATAAGTCTTTTGTTTTGCTTTCTTCTTCTTCGTTGAGACTTGGGATTTAAATGTTCCCTTCCTTTATGTGATCGAAATCCTATGCTGGCTTCTTGGAAATTTCAGGAAAAAAAAGGTCAGAAAATTAACACACGTCCCATCTCTATATCAAGAAAATATTAATGATAATTAGAACTTGAATTTTGGCAATAGAGATAGCTAGAAAGTTGAAATTGTACCAACAATGTACGTACTTAGGAAGAACAGTCATCAATGGCTGCCCAACTTGTACCATTCTAAGCATTAAATAAACAATTTATTTTCTTTTAAAAATTTGTAATTATATTTAAATGGATAATGACACATTGAATATTAAACAAACGTTGGGCAGCTCCTAACACCAATTGCATCAGAGAGAAAGGTTTGTTACGTTTCCTCGTCCCATCCACTCACTAAAGGGTCGCAACTTGTTGTCTTTTTTTCTTTTTCAGCAAGAGAGAGAGAGAGAGAGAACACGATAACAAGCAATTTGAGGATATGAGAACAAGAAATATATTGCGAGCCAACGCGGCCAAAGCACGAAAAGTATCAAAACGAGAAAAACATTTTCTTCATTGGAGGGATAAGTTTGTTGATCAAATCAATCGTGGTATTTATGTATGTATCATCGAACTTTGATTTGCTTTAGGTTAACTTTTGAGGTCCACTATTCGACTATGATCAAACGTTCAATGTTCCGTAGATCAATTTGATCAAACCCTCGTGGTTTGATTGGTTCTCGACATTCCCAACCTAATTTACAGCAATTTTGCCACCGAAACAAGATAACCATCTTTAGTCTTTATTTAATCTATCATTAATTTATTTAAAGTCTCTACTCCGAAACGGAACTGACCTTTCAATGCACAGACTTAGATTTTCCATATATTTTCAACCGTCAGACTCCGTAACATTGCCTGGTACTAACCTATCAGTACAATTCAACTCTGACCGTACATCGTAGATGTACACGTGGCAGAGCTTTTTGATTTTCGAATAACCGAGACAAAACCTGTCAATGTCCGAACCAAATAAAAATCTTTTTTTTTTCTTCTTTGTAAAAAATCACATTATTTTGAATTTCACCAAAAATTAATTCCGACTTCATAAGGCCGTGAAGCATCCAAACAGTCCGCCTAGTTCACCTTTGACCTTCTCCTATTAGTTAAACAAATATGCCAATTTGTCCAGCTCCAGCCACTCATGTGGACTTATAAATTTATCAAATAGTATTGTTTAAGAATAAAAATACCAAACATTATCACCACGTATACGGTATACCCATGTTCCATCAGTCCTAGAAAAGAAAAGAAATTTAAATTATAAAGCTTTGGGTTCAACACACACACACACACACATGCATATATCCCTCTTGGTCCCACGTTACTAAGTGCGTACCGCGTGCCGACCATATCTTCTTGCATCTCTCCTCCCTTCTTAGTCTTCGTTACCATACGCTGCGTTATATGTATGCATTTGGCTGTTTTGGTTTGACTCATCAAACTGATGATTCCGAAAAGCCAGAACAAAAGGAACCCAGGTCTCATTCTCGACTCATTGTAGCCATCACCGATTTCCTCCATCTAACATTAGCTCCATACGTAAAAACCCTCCAGCTAGCCCCACTTTAATTTTGTAATCTTTTTGTTTTAGTTCTCCTATTAAATTATATATTATACAGTTAAGAGAATGAAAAAGTTCAGAGGCTTCAAGCTAGGGCGCAGGATAGTGAAGGTGTTCAAATGGATAATCCGACCCAGAAGAAAACCGAGCTGCAGGTATTTCCTCCGAGGCTCTGTCTCCCAGATTACTAGAAGCAGCTGCAAGGCCATGTCAAAGTTTTTATCTATGGCAAGCTGCATACGGCGTGGAGCTAAACAGCTTCGTTTTCCGGGTTCCAATCCGGATTTTATACGGTTGGGTCATACCAAACCCGTGGAGGTACCCAAGGGACACTTGGCCGTGTACGTGGGGGAGTCGGATGACCAAGCCAGGAGAGTGTTTGTGCCCGTTATTTACTTTAATCACCCCTTGTTTGGAGAGTTGCTGAAGCAAGCGGAGCGGATATACGGGTTCCACCATCCTGGTGGGATCACGATACCTTGTAGGATTTCGGAGTTTGAGAAGGTGAAGACGAGAATCGACGCTTGGGATCATTGCCGGAGTCGTAAGCATCACCGTCTACGTTTGTGATATGATGACATATATAGGTGTAGCAGAAATGCAGAAGTTTAGATGATATTATTGATATTCCGCCAATTTTTGTATAAAAAAAAAAAGGCTGAATATAAAATTTTCTTCCCCGCAGATGCCTTTTAGAGATTATTTTCCCAGATTCCATATACTACTTTTCCATTAACAATCTAAGATTTATTTAAAAGTAGAGCGACTAATAAAACTGTATTCCCTATTATTTGATGTCCGCTGCATATGTTGATGAGTAGGGTAAGGCCGTTAATCATTTGGAAATTAACAATTGACCGAATTGAAGCAAGAGCTAGAGATTTTCTTTTTGTTTCATTATAATTTTTATTAATAACTTAGTGCCAACTTAATTTCTTCCACCTGATAACTGGATTTTCTCTACACCCATTTTAAGTGAAGTTTAAATTTATAATTTAATCTCATGTACCCTCCTAAAAGATTTTACCTCTTCATCTGATTGACACCCACAGAAGCTACACTTCTCATACATCAGTCTATTATCATAACTAAACAAATATCCATATGCGATTCGAAAAAGTAAAAAGTAAATGAATAAATATCCATATGACGAAGACAAATGGGATGAGCACAAAACCAAAACTGCTTCAAAATTGAGCGCTGCTAGCTAGTTGGTAATTAGTGATTAGTGAATGTCGATCTAACAAGATTTTATCCGAAAAGTAATAAATTAAATAAGACGCAAGTGTTATTGGTCAACCTGTTTTGCAAAGAAAACGACAGGAACCCTGAATTGAAACTCGGGAACTAATTTTCAATTGTAAACGATTTGAGATTATACCAGCATTAGCAAAAAGATCAATTGAACTTAGTCCAGCAGTCTAGCTGGTTCTTATCCATCTCTGAGGAAGACGACGATTTTATTAGTCGATAAAGTAACGGGCAATTGGGCAGCGCTTATATATATATGTTTGTGCTGACGACATAAAAGATGTTTAGCATCAGAAGCTTTCATCGTCAATCTGAGGCCTAATTCTATATAGCATTAGTAGGTGAGAATGAAAATACACACAAAAGTATATGTAGCTGATGAAAAGTAAAGAAACTAATTCAATAACAACAACCAATAAAATTATCTACAATGCAAAAATGAGCTGCATTTTCATTTTTCGAAAAATAATAGATTCACTATAAACGCATAATTTCCGTCTAATTATAGCGCACTTAATGAGATTTAGCAATCAATCCATATCATAATCTTTGATAGCATCCAAATATAGCAAGAATACAAATCGAACATGGACCAACGTCTTGACGATCGAAGCATCATCTCTAATTGATAACTTTTAGAGGGAGGTTGCTACAATATTGGACTACATATCGGAGATTTAGCAATCAACCCATATCATAATCTTTGATAGCATCCAAATATAGCAAGAATGCAAATCGATTATGGACCAACCTCTTGCCGATCGAAGCATCATCTCGGATTGATAACTTTTAGAAGGAGGTTATTGCATTGGAATACATATCGGTTTAAATTACCAAATTATAGTTTTTTTAGTTAAAAAATGATCATTTTGGTTATCTACCTAATCTATTGAACGCATCTCAACTTGATTAAATTCTCTAACTGAACGATATTTCAGAAATATGTGTGTGTTTGTGTATCAAAATCTAAAATAGACATTTGACATCAATATCTACTTACCCGGCTACATATATACATATGTCTGTATGTGTGTGCGCATATGTGTGTGTATGTTATTGGGATTTAACACAATTAAAAATGTCTCTAATGCCTTGTTAAGTAACTTTTGTAGATCAAGGGAGAGAGATAGTAAAGGGTCACTTCCACTTCACGTAGCCAATCAACATGATTCGTAATTTCAATGAGCTCAATAATCCTATTCCTTATGTTAATCTGAAATGGAAACACTACAGTGACTTATCGACGACTTGTGCCGATCTTGCTTTATATATGAATTATATGAATTTGTCATTGAAACAGACATTTTAATTAACTGATTGGAAAAAATAAGCTTTCGCAAGAATCATGATCTAACCATCTATTCAAGGACGAATTGTGGAATACCTATTCCAGTCGTGCGCAAACCTCCAACAGCTGGTCAGCCATATATTAAAGATGATTGTCTGATCATAAGAGAAAAGATTTAATATTAATCTAATGTTTTACACTAGCATGACTCGCAATTGATCCAACACATCACAAGAACATGAAACAAGTTAGAAGGAAGCTTGTTCGATAGCTTCCAAAACTGATTGACATAATTTCTTTATTTAATTTTTTATTCTGCCTATACAGGTTAACAAGTTAAGAAATATTTACGATTCAAACTAATATGGAGTGAAATATAGCATGACATGTTTCTTGATATTTTTTCTTGCAATTCTTTCCAAACATCCAAAGTCAGTTGTGGTTAGACAAAAAGTTGGGAAGCATAATTTGAGCAACCGAGAATTGTCGCAAAGCAAGCACAAGTTGCCCCGCTTTCTTTTTCGCTACTTGAGAATTGCGAAGCCCACAATGGAGACGGCACAAGCAAGCTGTTGAATTATGCGTGCTAAGAACAACTTGCCTGAATAGCAAATCTGGGGTCCCACGCAGGAGAAATTATTTTGTGCAAAGGTCGGCCACACAAGTCATATCCCGAGACTTGAAAGATTGCTATTATTGGATTGTTCGGGTTGGATTCAGTTCAGGGTGCAAATTGTGGTCCCTTATTTCCCTGCTTCCAGAATGTATGTGGACCAAGCCACTAAAAGACGTGGTGAAGCTGTGACGTGGCCCAGCAAGACACTCTCCCTGGATATTCCTGTTGTCATCGTTGTTCCAATTTTTTTTTTTTTTTTGGTCCAATTTTCACCCTCCTCAAGCCGGTCACTCCTTGTGATTGCCTTATTTTTGAGGTCTAAGGGTTGAAGTCACCACATATAATTGTGAAAGTAATTTTTATTTTTATTTTTTTAATTTAGAGTAGGTCTTTTTATTGTTCTTTAAGATAGATCCTAATTTACGAGTAAGCCTCTTTTATCATTTTTAATAACATATTGCCAGACTTTATTTCAAATCAATTATATCAAATCTTGATCGGAAGGAAAAAAGAGAAAAGAAAAGAAAAAGAATTACCAAAAAAAATGTTGCTGATCTAGCATATTCAAATAATGGTATGAACTGAACAGAACTTGGAGAATAGAATTGGACACAATAAAAATTGACATCAAATGCACCTCACCGTCACGGAATGAGTAGTCGGCTTGCAAATTTAGCCTCTTCGGCCTGAAAGTTTGGGAGGTTCACGATACCAGCTCAGGTAATCATAAGAATGGCATGGTTATCTTATACGTGGGCCACTTGTGGTCACCGATTCTAAGCAGCAAGTACAATCCCATATTCTTATACTCCCCCATTTTAAAGCATCTGCTTCTGCCCTCCTCATTTTCCTGACTTGGCCCTTCCGGGAGAAAAATGTGCGCTCCCATAATTTTGGGTCGTAGGACCTAGTCTGATTTCAAGCCTATATTTGGACACGAGACCCGTAAGACCAGATTTGAATATCTTGGGCTTTAATAACCCTTTCTGGGCCCAACCTCATTCATGGATCTCGAGCCTGGTTAGCGAACAACATCTTTTGTATTGTGGGCGAACAATGCAAGTTTTCTATTATTTCTCCAGCTGAGCAAGAAAAACTCACACACTATCTGTAAAACTTAGGGTTTTCCCAACTATACATCAAGAGTGGGAATTACAGTAAGGCCTTTTAAAGCTAGTTCTAAGACGTCGCCTCCACAGTCCACGCCAAAAAGTCCTTTACATATAGACAACACCAAGGAAGAAAGTGCAACTATTAAATACAAGAACAAACTGCAATATGCTTCTGTTGAAATTTTATCGGATCAATGTCAAGCGCTATAACCTCTAATTGCCGGATGCCATTGCCTCAGTTCATTGCCACTGCACGCAGCCGCACAAGTTTCTTCCATCAAGGCTTGGGAGACACCACTGTTGCAGATATTGGCAAATGCCCTCATGTGTTTCATGCCATATTGAGTTAGTGACCCACAGTGAGTCTCGAAAACACGAACCTGCAAATATAAAATTCAGGCATACATCACTAGAGGGAAAAGAATCATAAAATGACGTGAGTTTGTTTTATCAAAGAAAGAAAGCGTTACCGTTGATTTCAGGCATTGCCAATCATCAACAAGAGGCATACCGCGTGCTCTAACGGAATTAAGAATTGTAGAACCCTTATCTGGTCCAAATAAAATTACTCCAAGCATATCAATACTTGCGTCTAAGTGTTTTCTGTGCCTCACCGTCTCTATAATCTGCTTAAGCATTTCTGATTTCTTTTCTGATCCCTCTCCTGCATTTTTGTACTGTAAAACAAAGGAATCAAATCTGCATGTCATCCAGACATCGACTCACTGCTATTAACTTCAAATAAAAGAGGAAACCTTAACAGCTGCTTAATATGAACTTTGAGATTAACCAAATAAATTAAAGAGGGAAAGGCTCACCATATGCCACATGAAGAGAAGATCTGCGTCTCTTTGGTTGACAACTCCCATTTGATCAGGCAGAAGCTTGTTCGGAGGAAAGTTGACACTGGCAGGATCGAAACCTTGATACAAGTATAGCTTCTCTGATTTGATGCTTGTGTTCCCATATTCCATCACATGAGATCCAGAATTGTAAGTGTTAAAATTGGAAGTCCGTTCCTTCACCTGCATGAACATAAGTAAAGCTTGTAATTATTCTTGTATTTAACAAAAATTGCAGCTGAAGATGTTGATAATCTAAATATTGTTGATCTTACAGCTTGATACTGCTGATTTATGGTCTCTCTCTTCAAATTGTGAGTCTCACTGCAGGAAATTTATAAATACATATTCGGTTTGGAAGCTTCATCAATACAAAATCAAAAGATAGCTTACAGCCTAAACAGGAACCACAACATAAATTTGTCTGTCTTTTGAGGAACAACATGGAATACCTGTCCTCCATCCAAGCAACACTGTACAAATCCCCCAAACAAGTGATGTACTCAGGAGGTGGAGAAGGATCCATTCCAGGGCAATAAGTCCCAAAGCTGCTCTCTTGTGCATTTGATGCAGTAGTGACATATATGTCTAGATCTTTGGGCATTACACCTTCAAAAATGCTACCACTTTCACATGCCTCCACATATATAACCTGTATGGCAGCATAAAACTCTGTAAATAATCACAATTTGTATCTTATAACACACAACTTCTGAAGCCACTGATCACTTTACCATCTCTTTATAGCTCTTTGCAGCATGCTTCTTCCTCAAGACATCAATGAATTCCATGGCGTACACATAAGGCATATTTGGCATCCCTACAATCCCAAATGGAGGATTAACTACCTAGAAAAGCACTTATATTCTTCACAGGTCACTTGCTAATGCTAATCCCAAAATAGGGGTATGAAAACCAAATTTTGAGATTGTAGCTATAATGAATCCATGTTAAAGCTGATATCATGCCCTGTACTATAAAATAACACAATATAAGACTACATAAAGTACTAAGTACAGTTTAAAAAAAAAAGGTACCAAGAACTCCAGGGCCTCCATGATCAGAGTAGAATATAAAAATCCTGTCATTGGCCTTGCTATTCACGACCTTGCCACTTCCACCTTTTACAGCTTTCTTGTCACCAAGAAGTACTGCATACAGATTCTGAGCAGTCACATGTTCGCCAGTATAATCCTGCCGTGATTATCCCCATCGAGAACACAACTTGGTCAGTGAACTATATTAATTAATGTGAACAGTGATGAAACTTCAACTGAGCAAAATTTCTGCCTCATCAGCTTCATAAACACATAGAGGAACTCTGGACGTTTAGATTGAAAGACACTAGCATATAATTGGAAAATAACACAGTTGTATTGAATGATAACAAATATTGTGGAGCAGCTTCTCCCAAAGAAAACTAAAAGCCAACAATCTCTACTGCAACCCATGTGATACCAAGTCTCGGATGTGCCACCAAATGCTTATTTGATCAACCAATTAAGATGTTTTTATTAGTTCTTATTCACTTAAAAGAGTAATGGAGGCCATGGAGGCCATGGAGGCCAAAAACAACTTTACTTTCTAAAATTTAACACAATAATTAAGCACTAATCTACAGTCACTAACAACCAATATAGGTGGCAAACGGGCCAACTGGCACGTGTTCGTACAGCATGGCATAGCACGAGCAAGTTTTGGTACAATACGCGACACAACATGGCATGCACATGGCTGAGATCAGATTAAAATTTTAGGCACATGGGCCTTAAAAGCACGACACAAATAAAGATAGGTCAAAGTACAACATGTGAAAAATAATGCAATAAACAAGTTTCATTAAAAAATGAAAGTAAATTTAAAATTTTACGATTTTATAAATAACTTGAAATTAAATATTTTAATATATTTTATTAGTTCACATCTTTTAAATTTATTTAATTCTTAGTTTCAAAAAAATTATAATTGATTTATGTTTATAATTTATTAAATAAATAGTTGATATCATGATTTAATAAATATTTATTAATTTATTATAAACTATGACCTATGACTCTTCGTAATTCTAAGTTAACAACTAAATTTATCTTTTAAAAAATTATTATTATTGTTATTATTGTTAAGTACTAAAAAAAATATAATATCATAAAACTAAATTTAGTAAATAATACTACATGCTCTTATTATTATTAATTTATTATTATTAAATATAACCTTGAGTTTTAAATTTTTTTTTATTCTATTAAATTTAAACACAGGCATATAGATTCAAAAAAGTACATAACCTTAAAAAAAAAAAATGACTACAACTTGGCATGTGCTATAAAAAAAATAATAAATTTTTTTCTTATTCATCATAGAGCACAACACGCGTGTTCCTGGTAGGAGTAGACACAACACGTGTGTCAGGCTAGGTCCAAAGGGGAAAAAAATTAAACACAATATGACACAACAAGAAACGTATAATAAACACGATATGACACAAGTACAAACATACGTTGACTTTCTTTTAATGGGCCTGAGCTGATAGGACATGGCCCATTGGCCACCTCTACCTACTGGAATGTTAAATACAAAAATTAGTTACCAAAAGGATATCCTAATTGGTTAGATGTGTTTTAGTGAATCATAGGGAAGTATGAGACATCTGGGGATTGAACTCTCCTTGTACCAACTCCTAGAAGATTGTCACACCAACCTCAAAGAAAATTTGTTTAGAAGTACGAGTTTGTACATGTGAAAGAGTGACTCAGAATATGCCGTACGCGCAAAGTGGAAATAAAAAAATAAAAATAAAAAGGGGAGTTAGTTTCTTTGTTTGCTCAAAAGGTCACAGCCGAAAGCCAACCTGCCGAGTGACTAACTTTCTGGATTCCTCCGTCCCCAGATTTAGAAAATTAACCGCTGCGACTCAGCAAGTGAAAGGACCAAAAAGACTATAGAACCCCATCACTTTCATTGAAGTCATAAAGTGGAATACTTGTTGCGTTTGATATCAAATTGTTTTAGGAGCTTTCACATTATCTTAATTTAAGCTAGGGATGCAGTTCATGATTTCACATCAAGAACAACAAATAAAAATGACGAAGCGCCAATGAAAATTAACACATTAGTGGCCGTCACAATCAAAGAGGAGCATTATTGAGTATCGACAAAATGAAACCAACTCGTAACATCAAAGTCAAGATTAACATATTAAGGACTTGTCGGCATTAAACAAAGAGAGAATAGGATTAGTTATAAAAATTAGTGGTTGCTTTCCTAATTATATAGAAATGAATATTTTATTTATAATTAATGAAAACAATTTGGTAAATACCTTCGGCACACCGTCATAAAGATTTTCGCCTTGTGGATGGTTGATGATCACACCAGGCCTGGGATTAAGCTCATGCTTAGCTATGTCATCGTACATGAACACTACTATGTGCTCTTCTTTCAACCCACCTTTCCTCAGCAACTGATATGCGTGGCACACATCGGCCTGCAACCATCGCATCGCACAAGTTTAATTGCCATAATAAAATGCATATACTAGCTAATTAAGTTATAAATTAACGGTTCAAAAAAAAAAACACCGTAAAAATAAAACTATAAGCGCGCACATACCTGATGCCTGTAATTTGCATAACCAGATGATCCAGCCACAAGAACTGCCCATCTAGTGCCAACGGGTTCACCAACTTCCTCCGCCGGCGGTTCTTGCTTCTCAGAGGGCAACAGGATTGCTGAGTCCCTTTGGTTGAACCGGCCAGCTTGAACTCCTCCCGCAAAAAGAATGAGCACTAGTACCAGCAAAATGACTACTGGGCGATGATGGGCAGTGGCCATGGAGAGTACTTGGAAAAAATTGAGAAAATTAGTGATGAAGAAGCAATCAAGAAACAGTACAAAAAGAGAGAGAGAGAGTGAGATGATGAGAATGGAGAAAGTAGAACTTCAAAAGTATAAGGCGGTGGAAGGTGCCATGCAAAAGAAGGGATTGACACGTTTTAACCGCTGATGAAAAATGGGTCCCCACTCCCCAAATACCATGTTGCCAACATACGTCTGTTTTACTTCGGGAATTTGGAGTTTCTTTGCTTGCTTCGCTCTTTTTTTCTGCGACCTACGCACCCTTAACCACCTCGCGCCATCATTTTTTATTTTCCTTTTTTTAATAATGTTATGCATCTTCAACAATAAAATTGACATAAAAATAAAAATAGTATACTTGTCGAATTCTTCGTCATCCTCTAATGGAATCTCCCTCTTAATGACATTTTGTTATAAATATCAAATACTGTGCTTAATGTGAACGAAAACAATGGCCCACGTCCATCAGTATAGACATAATCCTTGGAGGAGTTTTGAATGCCTGACGGCTGACTCGGTTGTTCAGCCGCTGTAAAACTAAAACGGTGATATGTTGAACAGAAATAGGAACATCTTCAAAAATATAAATAAATAGGAATTACAGGGCCGCTTAGATTATACTCTATAAATAAAAACAGAGATGAAATTTTGTTTAGCAAAATTTTCAAGAGCAGACTTATTATATATTATAGCTGTCAATTCGGACAAAGAAACTGATTAGTGAACAAGTTATTCCTTCAGCCAGAGCCAGTAACGACAAGAATGGTGCATGCGCGGCCTAAATGATTAGAATGGTGCATGCGCGGCCTAAATGATTCTTGACCATCACTTCAGAAAGTTTCAAGACTATGCTGCGTTTTTATCAAGACAAAAACATAGCAAAATCACTACTGGCAGACATGTTCACCACTCAGAAGATCGTATGTGTTCCTCAATGAAGATATGAAACAAAGATAACACTCTTAATGCCTGGTTTATATCGCAGGATCCCTGACCAAAGGTAAATGACCCACTTAATCAGTAAAAAGGATTAGTTATTTTTCAGTACTTCCCCCTCCAGGAATACCACTTCAATTTCAAATGGTACCACAATGGAGGAACACCCAGCAACCCTCGTGCTAACCTTGGATCAAAAACATCAAAATGCACCCGATTCAGGGAATCTAAAAGAACTTGAGCAGGCACAGACTCAAGAAGAACTGGTCGGGCCTCGATTGGCACCATCCCAGATAGTTCACGAGCCCTCATCAAATGGACATTTGCTACTGATGCCATCTCAAAAACAGCATTACATAAACCCTCACGAGAATCCAAGTGGATTTCTGACCGACCCCCCTCCTTAACAAACAAACCATGGTTGGCTGCCACTTCAGCTGGTATGTAAGAAAAGTGGCGGTTGCGGCTAGCGTGATACGGCAATGACTTAAGTAGCAAAAGAAGGCCACTTGCCTTGCCAATATGAGATGCTGCATGATCAGCTGCATTGGACTTTACACCACCAGCTTGAAGTGTCATGTACAGAAGAGTTGATACAGTATCTTCAGCATATTTCTCCAAATCTTCGATCTTTTCTGGGATATCAGTGACCTCTCTGTTTGCATCATTAATTCGAGCTTCCACAGACCTTTTCAACCATCCCTTGCTAATTTTATTCTCAGATACAACTGATGCAAGAGCCTGAGCTACTGGGTGCTCAATTTGCTTCCTACCATAGATTTTGTCTATTGCCTCTTGCCACCAGACTAGGCGCATGAGACCAATCCGGGGATCAGAAGCAACATCCATGGCTTTGGAAGTTTCAACATTAAAGGCACGGAGGGCAAAGGCAGCTTTCCGTAATTCATGGGGGAGTTCGAGGAGGCAGAGGTAGTGATGGTAATCATAATTTCGCACTTGCTGTACACAGTGGGAGAAAGCTGCTCGTAAGCTACTTGAAGCACCACTCATCAAATCCTTATTGTGATTTTTCCTGCAAATACATAATTTATTAAAGAAGAAATTAAATAACAATGTAAACAATGAAGTATGCAGAAAATTGTATAGAGATGGAAGATTTCACTGTATAATAACATAAGCCCACTGATTTGAATGCATTTTCCATGAGTAAATATGTCGAAAAAAATTGTATAGAGAAGAAAGATTCTACCATATAAAGATAATGCAGCAATCTTTCCCTTTCTTTCTTATTATAAACAAAAATCCCTTAAGTAACACACATTGAAGATACAAGCAAAAAAGGGAACGCATATTCTAAATCCATTAATGTCCTACATAAATTTTTCAAGTCAAAAGAACAAAACATTCTCAAGCATGCAAAAGGAGAAGGTCAATTACACATACCATCTTTTAAAGCAGAATGAACTTGAGTGTTCAATCAAATCGCAGGTTATTTAGACTTCTCATCCCTTCCCTACCAAGAGATGAAATCATTGACAAAGGGACTGACTAGATGCAGTAAGGCTATACTTGGGAGTTTCCAGAAACATCATTTGTTCAGATAAGAACATCACATTCTGAAACTGCAGAATGTAGTTAAACTCCAGAGAACATGACAATAACATGGGCAACTGATTCAACTGAGGTTTTTTCTGACTGACTAGATGCAGTAATGTTATACTTGGAAGCTTCCAGAAACCTCATATTTTCAGATAAGAACATAACATTCTGAAACTGCAGAATGTAACAAAACTCCAAAGAACATGACAACAAGGTGGGCAATTGATTCAACTGAGATTTCTTTCATCCTAACACCTAGTCCCATTGTGAGTTCAAATGGCTTGTCATTTAGCATCAGCAAAGGTCACCATTTACCCACATGGTTTGGTCTTCGTATTCGACACTTCAAGACCCGACCAGACAGACGCAGAACCTACCTCCTAAAAAGGGAAACAAAACCAGCAGCAATAAATAGATGACCAAAACAATACCCATCCATACTACTTCTGTAAGCTTCTAAATTTAAATGAACCTCAGCATATACTAATTTTGTTCTCAAGCCCATCCCCTTACACCTTTTAACTTTCTTGATTTTTCTTAAATTAGAAACTGAGCATTGAATGTTCAAGTTTCTAGATTAAATTCTTTCACCATTGGGATTGTCCATATTCATACAGAAACTAATGATTCTTTAAAACATGTTTGATGACTTAACCAAGATTTCCAATTAGTTCATTGATCACATCAAGAGAGAGATGACTATGACATAAGTTAAAATATATAGTTTGCAACATTTTGCCAATCAATTCTCACACCTAATATCACATCAAATACTATGCTTCTCTGTTTAGGCCATTAAACTGAAGGGTAAAAGAAATGCATTGTTGTAGAGCTTATTGATGGTAGACAAGATTCAAAACACTCCATCATTGATGCAAGCCCATGCATCCTACATATTATAAAATCCACCAAAAATTATAGTAAGAACATATAATCAGACACATAAGTACAGCCTGAGATGAACTCCTTATAGTTTCTACAAATGCCACCAATCAACAGGTTCCAGCCACTACAGATATTTACAACATTAGTCTATTATTCGGATAACGTTAACACAGCTTCAACATATAAGATTCCAGCTTAGCAATTGTTATCGACTCAAAAAATGATCGAGCTGACTGAGTTTTGTAACGGCATTTGTTCCAAAAAGGAACGCAACTGTAAAGACTGCTCGCGCGATTAACATACTTCACTGGGAATTATCAAAATGAGTACATGAAATTTTGTACAATCTCATGTATTAGGGAATTGAATCAAAGAAGGTTAAGGAATCTTGTTTGCGGAATTTCATCAAACAGGGATCGTATGCGTGTCTCTAAAGTACATAATTAGCGAAAAAGAAAAATAAGGAATGCAATAAAAACAATGACTAGAAGCAAAGAAATCACGTCATCACGTTGGGTTTGAACATAATTTACAGAAATGGAAGCTCACCGACTGAGTTTGCTGCAGCTGGTAGTTCAAGGTCGATGGTCATTCAAGTACGTGTGGCTTCATTCTATAAAATAAATACATATGGGAACAGCTTGTAAAGGGACTCCTTTCGCTTTGGTTCACTTTCGCCGATTCGCCTCCTGAAGAACGACGCCGTTCTTATGATCCCAAAGCGCAACGTTCGACTGGGCCCATCAACGCTGATAGGCGCGGGGTTTTGCTTTCTGAGTAGCGTTTTGACACCTTCTAAATTCTAAATTCCTTATAAAAACCCTTATCATTTGAAATTACTTAAATAATCAAAAAAAAAATTTTAATGAAAATATATTAAATATTTAAATAAATTATTATTTTTATAATTTCTTACCCCACTCATTTTATAATTTATATTTGTATCTTATATTTTAATTTAATTTTTTAAAAATTAAAAAATTATAAATTATAAAAATAAAAATTATGTAATTAAAAAAATAATTTAAAATTTTAAAATTTACCCATGTTTATAAATAAAGTAATTTAAATTTAAATTCTAATATTAATAATAAAATTAATAATGTCTTAATCTCTAATATAAATATCTTATTTTTTATGTATATATATTTTTAAATTATAAAATTTTCAACTCTCTTAAATTATATAATTTTATAATTCATTTAAAATAATTATCTTATCTTACATAACTTAAGAGTGTTGGGAAAAAAAAAAAAAGGGGGGGTCAGCCCATTTCTGAAAATGAATGCACACATAGATGTATCTGTTGGACGTATCGGTAATCTCAAGAATAAACTTGAAAAAGCAGCATTTATAGTAGGAGGTTCAACCAAATCTCCGTTACCAAACAACCCACTTTCTATTCGAGCACGCTCGATCCCGATGGCACGAGCGAAACGACTTCACTTAACGGAACCTTCCAGAATTCCTCTCCCCAGAACTCTCTCGTCCCTCCCACTCTTCTTTTATATTTGAAACTGATCGTTTTCTTAGCTACGAAAGAGAAGTCCAAAGGGCGGTACTTTGCTCTAAATATTACTGCAACCACAAACACGAGCCAATCATTCTTCTCATTCTTCAATTAATTCCTTGCTGACATGGCAGACGAAGCCAAAGCGAAAGGAAACGCTGCGTTTTCGTCCGGCGATTACGAAGCCGCGGTGCGCCACTTCACCGAGGCCATCTCTTTATCTCCGGATAATCACGTGCTGTATTCCAATCGATCCGCGGCCCACGCTTCTCTCCACAACTACGCCGACGCCTTAGCCGACGCCAAGAAGACCGTCGAGCTCAAGCCGGACTGGTCCAAAGGCTACAGCCGACTTGGCGCTGCTTACCTCGGATTACAGGACTATATCGAAGCTGTTAACTCTTACAAGAAAGGACTTGATATCGATCCTAACAATGACGCGCTCAAGTCTGGCTTGGCCGATGCTAAGGCGGCGGCCTCCGCTTCGTTCAGATCTCGTTCCCCGCCGGCCGATAATCCATTTGGTTCTGCTTTTGCCGGGCCTGAGATGTGGGCAAAATTAACGGCGGATCCGACGACGAGAAGTTATCTCGACCAAGATGATTTTCGTAATATGATGAAGGATATTCAGAGAAACCCTAACAACTTAAACTTGTACTTGAAGGACCAGCGTGTGATGCAGGCTTTGGGGGTTTTATTAAACGTGAAGTTTAAGGGGCCCACTGGTGGTGATGACGTGGAAATGCAGGACGAAGACGCCCCAAAAAGACCGGAGACATCTAAGGAGGAGACGAGTAAGCCGGAGCCTGAGCCCGAGCCGGAGCCAATGGAGTTGACGGAGGATGAGAAGGAAGCTAAGGAAAGAAAGGAAAAGGCGTTGAAGGAGAAAGAGGCGGGAAACGCTGCTTATAAGAAGAAGGAATTTGAGAAAGCAATTGAACATTACTCCAGTGCACTGGAGCTTGATGATCAGGATATTTCTTACCTGACTAATCGTGCGGCGGTTTATCTCGAAATGGGCAAGGTAATGACTGATTATGCTTCAGCTTGTTTTGCTTGTAGATGTTTCTTCGTTGTGTATGTAACTGAATATATTATAGTTTATAGACAATGCATGCTAGTAGTTATATTAATTGACATATGGTACTGTAAAATCTAGGATATGGAACTTGTTTTATGCAACTGTTGATTTGTTTATATTTCTGCATGTAAGAGCAACAAGGACCGATAAGAGGAATAGGCTTTAAGTGAGAGGCGGATATGTTCTAAATTTACATGGCAGTTAAGATTTTGTTTGTTTGGGGATTTGGGAAACATCCATGTAGGACTTTGTGAACTTTTAGTGCCACTATGTACACTCTTCTGATAGTAATATATCCTCCTTAGCTATGATTGGTTTAAGAAAATGAGAAAGTGTAAATTTCACCAGCCTCAACTGATTCGGTTGGTTTTGAACACTTTACTGGAACATTTGAATCCTTTGGAACAGAAAGCATAACAGCTTCTGCTGTTTTTAGTAGTTGATCTCAGCCTTATTGTTCTAAAATTGTTTTTATGATTCTGCTTAGTAAAGATTTTTAATGTAATTAGTCTTTATTCAAGTTCACTTAACTAAATCATGTCCCCTTTTTTTCCTTACATAATTCTGTTTATAAATCATCATAATCCTATTATTACTATCACTCTTTTTTAGTATGAGGAATGCATCAAGGATTGTGACAAGGCTGTCGAAAGGGGAAGAGAGCTTAGATCTGACTTTAAGATGATAGCAAGAGCTTTAACTAGGAAGGGAACTGCTCTGTTGAAAATGGCAAAATGTTCGAAGGACTATGAACCTGCAATTGAGACTTTCCAGAAAGCTCTAACTGAGCATCGCAACCCAGACACATTGAAAAAACTCAATGAGGCGGAGAAAGCTAAGAAGGAACTAGAGCAACAAGAGATTTTTGACCCGAAGATAGCTGACGAGGAGCGTGAGAAAGGTACAGTTTCCATTTGTCTTTTTGTTTGGTTGCTCATGTGCCTTTTGTCCTTTAGTTAAAGTCTTTTAACAGTTATATCTCATGATACAATGATTTCTCTCTCACACACACACACTGGCATTCTTGCATTCATGCATTAGCGAACAGTGACAGTATATTTAAGCTGCATCCCGGTCATAAGTTGTCTTTGAGTTACTGTGCATCTTGATATTAGATAATGTGGTGCTTGATTTCTGTTTTTGGTATCTTCAACGTCAACATATCTGATATTTAATGAATTCGACTTGGATTAGCTATGTCCTACCTAAACAGATGCTATTGACTCGTTTCTTGTGGGATTTACTATTCTTTCAAAGTGGGACTGTGGTGATGCTGTCATTCAAAACAGGGGTTGACCATTCTTAAACAGATGCCTATTAATGGATTCAACTTCGATTTGCCATGGTTTCCATATTTTGCCTCTGAGTTGTACTTGTTATATTTCTTGTTGGCCTCAAACCTGATGTCACTGATGATTTGCAGGAAATGAATTTTTTAAGCAGCAGAAGTATCCAGAGGCTGTCAAACATTATACCGAATCATTGAGAAGGAATCCCAAAGATCCAAGGGTATGAAGTCTCATCCTTTTTGTCTGTAGTTCAGGTGCATGGTAAACTCTATGTCAAGCATATATGATAGCCAATTGCTGAAAAGAGTGCTGGTCTTTGACTCCCAGACATATAGTAATAGAGCTGCATGCTATACAAAGCTGGGGGCCATGCCTGAGGGACTGAAGGATGCGGAGAAGTGCATTGAGCTTGATCCAACCTTTTCTAAGGGTTATACCAGAAAAGGAGCCATTCAGTTTTTCATGAAGGAATATGACAAAGCTCTAGAAACATACCAGGAGGGGCTAAAGCATGACCCACAAAACCAGGAGCTTCTTGATGGTGTCAGAAGGTACAGTATATGAATATTGCTTGGAAATTTCATCAGTTGAATGTGCACATTCTAAACTTGTATTGTTGTCATCTTTTAATTGTTGGGTGAAAATTTGTTGCAGATGTGTACAGCAAATTAACAAGGCCGGTCGTGGTGAATTAAGCCCAGAGGAATTGAAGGAGAGACAAGTGAGCCTCATTTAAATCACTCGATCAGAATGAATGAATTTTTCAACAATATTAGGGTGTGATTTAATTCTGTTCTATCCTGCAGGCCAAGGCAATGCAGGACCCTGAAATTCAAAACATACTTTCTGACCCAGTCATGAGACAGGTAAGAAGAAATGAGTTAGAATCCCTCGGTATTTAAAGTTCTGGTATTTACTTGGGCTTCTGCATAAGCAATTTGGCTAAATGAAATATGTCCACAGGTGTTGATTGACTTCCAGGAAAATCCCAAAGCTGCTCAAGATCACATGAAGAACCCACTGGTGATGAGTAAGATTCAGAAGCTGATCAATGCAGGGATTGTCCAGATGAGATAAATTTGGAGTAACAGTCAAGGAGATTTTTTCGCTTAATCTTCAGTGAATTTAATTTTCTGTGTGAATTTGAGTGGAGTAATTGTTAAAACGGTTTTCAGTTGGAAATTTGAAAGTTGTTTATTTCATAATCTTCTATGATCTGTTCGCGGTATTTCACAGGTTTGAAATTTACAATTGATTATTTAAACTTTAAATCGGCAATTGCAGTAACATAAGCATGGCTGGCAGATACAAAACTGAGGAGGGCTTAACTGGGTGTCCGTGGTACGTACCCCTGGATATATGTGAGTCTTTTGTCAGATGTTCGGTTGCGGGGAATGCTATGATGAACATTTTATGCATTTGATTCATTCGATTTGCCTTGCAATGACATAAATTGATGATTGATCGTCGAGGTGGAGGTACACTATGCTCGTCAATGAGTCGTCTTTGGTTGGCGCAGTATAGTTGTTTGCGCCTTTAGGGTTGGATTGGATAAAAACAGTTACCACACAAGCGTACCCAATATGCACGCCGTACTTGAAAATGCCAGCAATTTTTTTCTTTTCCTGAAAAATGAAATCTTAATCGATGCATTTAACAGCCTCATGAAGTAAAATGGTGATCAAAATGTCGCATGAAAATGGCTAATTTACTAGTATGAATCACGCCGAAGTCAAGTAAAGGGAAATAGCTTCCAATCAAGTTTTGGGGTTTTTAAAGCATCTGCCTTGTGGCAGATAAACCCATCAATATCACCATGTTTCACACTGAAATTATCAAATCAAAAACAGAATATGGCAAGACAATTTTGAATCACATGTTAATAACCACTAAATCTTTTTAATGATAGGTTTAATAATACTTGTGTTATCGATCAAATGCTTAACAGTATAGTCGGGGAAAATTAAAAAAGAAATCAATCATATTATTAAATTACAATCTCCATGCGAATAAGGTGTCATATCTGCTGGTTCAAGATTACCACCCTTTCTCCGTATGGCTTAGGGAAAAGATAAAATCTTTCTCAATGATAAAAGATGTTCGGCAGTGACGAGATTGACGTCCACAACTTCCTAAGTTTTTTTTTTTTTTTTTTTCAGCCCATCTATGAAATTAGTACAAAAAGAAACCTTCCTTGATTTATATCAAGTTAATGAAAAAAAATATAGTGATTCCTGTTTCCTGGAGAAAAATCAAATCAAGCAGCAACTTCTTGTTCTTTGGCTGCAAGTTGGTTCTGGATGTGTTGAGGGACAACATCGAATTTAGCTAACTGCATAATGTATGATGCACGGCCTTTTGTCATTCCTCGGAG
The DNA here is from genome assembly GCA_030449875.1 of Aegle marmelos. NCBI lineage: Eukaryota > Viridiplantae > Streptophyta > Magnoliopsida > Sapindales > Rutaceae > Aegle > Aegle marmelos. The sequence goes on from JASUUL010000093.1 coordinate 6,068,390, forward strand.
TGTACTAACATATTGGAACATTTCTGCCAGTGGAACCAGCGCATCAACCACCTGCAATAATATCAAAACACCCCATGAAATGAAAATTTAGACTGCAGTGGGAAGAACCAAGGAAAGAGAGATCAAGAATTGAAGACACTTGGGAATTAACCAGATGGATGTATAAAAGGACAGAGAGTAACGTACCTTCAAACCACCAGGTTTGTCACCAAAGCTGTTGATCTGACCTCTCCTTGAGTTGAGATCACCAATGACATCTCCCAAGTGTTCTTCAGGTGTGACAACTTCGACTTTCATTATAGGTTCCAGCATTTTAGGGCCAGCCTTTCTCATCCCCTCCCTGAAAGCTCCCCTGGCCGCAAGTTGAAATGCCAAGACACTAGAATCAACATCATGGTAGGAACCATCAACTAGTACAGCACGTACATCAACAACAGGGAAGCCTGCAAGCACACCATTGCTCATGCATTCTTCTAGTCCTTTCATCACCCCAGGAATATATTCTTTTGGCACTGCACCTCCCTTGATCTCACTCTTGAACTCATATCCACTTCCCGCCTCCATAGGCTCAAATCGCACGGTGATATCAGCAAACTGTCCTTGTCCACCTGACTGTTTCTTGTGTACATACTTCACTTCTGAGACTTTAGAGATGCTTTCACGATAGTTGACTTGGGGTGCACCGACATTAGCTTCTACCTATTAGCACCAAAGAATCACCAGTTAAGACAAAGAAAAAGATTATGCATCCAAAACACACACACACACACACACACACATATATATATATATATATTTGGCAATTTGCAGGAAATAAGAAAAGCATCAGTCAGAAGATTTTATTGCATCTTTTAGTTCTGCCCACGGACATAAAACTGTATCACTGTGCATAGATATCACAACAACTAATATGCCTGTAAGTATTGTATGCAAAAGTATATACATGTACACTAATATCAATCATATATTCCAAGAAAAAAAAAATACCATGAAGAAGGCTTAAACCCAATAAAGTGGAGTTAAAAAATACCTAACATTAACATGATACTCAGATGTACGGAGGGGCCAATGTATACCTTAAATTCCCTCTTTAGGCGATCAACGATAATCTCAAGATGCAATTCTCCCATACCCTCGATCACTGTCTGGTTGATCTCTTCATCCCGTGAGAAGTGGAATGAAGGGTCTTCTTGAGCAAGTTTGATCAGGCCATTGGCCATTTTGTCAACATCAGCTTTAGTCTTGGGCTCAATTGCAACCTTAATCACAGGATCGGGGAAGTCCATTCGTTCAAGCAGAATTGGATGGTCTGCATCACAAAGTGTTTCACCAGTAATGGTGTCTTTAAGACCGGCAAGAGCAATGATGTCACCGGCTAAAGCCACCTTTACATCCTCCCTACTGTTGGCATGCATTTCCAAAAGTCTACCAATTCTCTCCTTCTTTCCTTTGTTTGCATTCAGCACATAAGATCCTGCAGAAAGCTTCCCAGCATACACTCTCACAAATGTGAGGGAACCGACAAATGGGTCACTCATAATCTTGAAAGCCAGTCCAGCAAATGGTTCATCATCACTGGCTGCCCTCTCAAGTGTTGCTTCAGGATTTTCAGGATCAGTTCCCTTCATTGCTGGCAAGTCAAGCGGCGAAGGCAAATAGTCAACAACGGCATCAAGTAATGGTTGAACCCCCTTATTCTTGAAAGCTGAACCACATAACACAGGTACAAAACTGCCAGCAATGGTTCCTTTCCGGATTAATTTATTGATGGTTTCTTCATCTGGCTCATTTCCTTCCAGATAGCTTTCCATAGCTTCATCATCCAACTCAACGATGGTTTCTATCATCTGTGATCGGTATTCTTGAGCCATTTTCTGAAGATCAGCTGGTATATCCTCGTAAGCAAACTTTGCACCCAATTCCTCTCCCGACCATATTATAGCTTTCATCTTCACAAGATCAACAACTCCTTTAAAGTTGTCTTCTGCACCAACAGGTAATTGAACTACAAGTGGTTTAGCTCCCAAGTTTGTAACTATCATGTCTCTTGTGCGGAAAAAGTTTGCACCCAGACGATCCATCTTGTTGACAAAGCAGATTCTAGGAACTCCATACTTGTCAGCTTGCCTCCACACAGTTTCAGATTGAGGTTCCACACCAGCAACACTGTCAAACAAGCAGATAGCACCATCCAGAACCCGGAGAGCACGCTCCACTTCAAGTGTGAAGTCAACATGGCCAGGAGTATCAATGATGTTAATGCGGTGTTTGTTCCAATATGTAGTTGTTGCAGCAGAAGTAATGGTAATCCCTCTCTCTTGCTCTTGCTCCATCCAGTCCATTGTAGCTGTTCCCTCATGTACCTCCCCAATTTTATAGTTTCTTCCTGTATAGAATAGGACTCGTTCAGTTGTAGTAGTCTTCCCTGCATCTATGTGAGCCATAATACCAATATTCCGATAATCTTTCAAGGGGACCACACGTTTTGACTCTGCAAAAAAGATAAATGAAATCCACTTCTGCTGTTAGCCAAAGTCCAGATATCAAAACAATCATCAAAATAAAAACTCATCCGCTTACAAGCAAACATTAAAGTAAGAATCCAAAAATAACATTGTCGCGGAAGAATGGAGCTCGAATTTTTCAATACCAGAATGACGTTTGTGCTTTTCCATGATAAATACGGCCATATATTATCAACAAAAGAATCAGGTACTCCAAAGTAAGAGGAATGCATATTACTTGTGTAACAACTATTCATTGCAATAATTTCCCAGTTTCACAAAACATAATTCTGAAAACCGCCTTCTACTTCTCCAATTTATATATCGTTTAAACTATGAGTAACATTATTATTTTTAGACCAATGAACGTATTATTACAGCCAAATTTTCCAAAATAAATTAAAAAACGCGTCTTCAATATCGATATACCATTATGATAGTGTTAAAAAAAAAAAATAGGATGAAGAAATTTTGCGCTGAAACTTGAAGAATTAAATAAAGGGTATACCAAAATTAATCCAAAGAAAGGAAATCGATTTAACAAAGCAATAATTAACACCGACTTAGGGGGAAGAGAGGAACCTTCAGCGGCCATAGCAAAAACAGAGAATTGTCTTCTGCTTCTATAAGAGAGCTTGGAAGTAGAACCGGGGCTGAAGATACGCACGCTTCCCAGGAATTGGGAAGCTCGTGAAGGGAGGAGACCCGGAGAGCGAGGGACAGTCACAGGCACAGGCACAGGCCTCCTTTGAGAGCCATTCATATTGAAGTTGCATATTGCCGATGAACATGAAGCCGTTATCAGTCTCTCTGCGGCCATGTTTTGTTCTTCAGTTTAACACCAGTGGACTCAACTGTGAACTGTCAAGTGACGGAGTCTCACTCGCCACCCGCCAGGGATAAAAGATGAAGTAAGCGGTTGCAATTCAGTTCTGATTTTGTTTATGTTCTCTTCTCCCCTTAAGTCTGACACTTGAGCGAAGCCTATCGTTTGTTGTTTTCTTCAAGTGGCCTGTGCGCTTGGAAATTAAGAGCCATTTATATGAAATATTTATTTTTTATTTTCATATTTTCCAAGAATTAATTTCTGATTTGTTTTCTGGTATTAAAAAGATAATCCTTGTTTTTATATTAATTTTTAAAATATAGTTAAAAAAAAACAAAAGAAGGCATATCCTTTAAAAAATTAATATTGAATTGTAAAAAAAAAAAAAAATCTAATCGTTTCGCACCTTTCTAGTAACACCCTTTCTTTTCTCTTACTTTGTCATAATATTCTTCAGCAAATTACACATTCGTGCAAGGAAGTACACAGCCTCCTCAAGTATAATGTTTCCAAATTTGGAATTGAAAATTGTTTTTAAGGAATGAATTGAAGATGACGATGATGATGATGATGATGATAAGAAAAAGAAGAAGAAGGGTTTATGGCATTAATAATGTGAAAAATAGCCAAAATGCAGAGAGGAAAATGGGATGTAAGGGCTGAAAAGAAGCCACATAATCAGACTTCATTCGTCCTCATATTTACTTGAGAGGCGTGGGACAGTGGCATGTACAGGAGATGAAACTGAATAGACATGTCTCTGCTTGTGAGCCTATCCGAGCATGACGCTAGGATCTGATGCACGTGTGGATGAATGCACACTGTTCACGAACTGAAATTTCCAGAGATGAGGCCGGCCGGTCTTTTAAAACAAATATACAAGACATATATTATTTTAAATAATTATATTTATTTAAATTATTTAATATGTATATTTAAAATTTTAAATATTTAAAATTTATATTTTCATAATTAATTTTATTAAAATAAATTTAAAAATTATAGAACTACGAGATAAATTAAAAAATATATACATATATAATGTTACACAGTCTAAACTCCGGGTTTAAAAAGTCTAGATTAAAAAATCCCGTCCAATAGCAAGCTTTTTAAGCTCGGCCCAGCGTCTAAAAGAGCATACCCGGGCCGGGTTTTACCATCTCTATCTTTTTTTTTTTTGAAAGTTACCATCTCTATCTAAAACTGCCGAAAAATAAAATGCAGCGTCTACTGGAGATACAGTCTCGATTGCAATTGTTCGGTTCCTAAAACACGAAGGCCTACGAAATCCATTGATATAACAATATTTAGACTTCGAGCTTCCAATACCTTTACGAAATAAAAGTGTTATTTTCGGTCTTCGCCGATTTATTTCAAGAGTAATGCTGTCTACACCCCTTTAATGCCCCACTTTTATAATCTTAGTTTTTTATTACCATAAATTACATAAAAGGACAAATATAAATTCAATTCAATTGCAATATCTTTACAACATTTTTATTATGAAAAAAATACGTTGTGCAAAATCTATTCAAAATGATAGTTAAATTTAATTAAATTCTATTATAATTTTAAATTCTTTTTAAATTTCCCCAAAAAGAGGTATAACAATGAAAAATAAATTCTCTTAAGAGTTTAAAAAAGGTGTTGAAAGTTTTACTCCTATTTCAGTGCCTCACTGGAAGGCCAATAGCCCGGTATCATTTCTCTCCCCTAATTTCTCGAAGAGCTTCGGCTAATGAATAGTATGTTAGGATTTGTGAATTGTATGTACTATCTCAAATATGATGAGTTTACAGTGACTTTTATTGGTTTCTATAAACAAACTTACTTACTTAACCTTAATATGAATTTAAACTTATGGAAGAATAACACTTTGACACAATGCGAAAATAGTATTATATATCATTTCAGTATACATTCTTGAAACTCAAGAAAGAAAATCTCTTAACAAGAGAAAATGCTAAACTAATGACAAAGATAATTTCCGAAGTAAATAATCTGAAATATTATTAATGAAAAGTCTAAAAATTATTGACATAGACTATGAATAACAAGTCTATATATACTAATACCTAACTTTTTCATAATCTTTCTCAAGTATGTGAAATAATATAAAATCTTAATTAAAATAAAACAATAAATATAACTCAGATAAGAATATTATAATAAGTACTAAATACTAAACTAACTTAAATATTATAATTTTTAATATATTATATCCCATGTGCTTCTACATCACACTTGGGTTCCTTAAGTTTTGTTTCTTTCATCGCTGGAGTTCAAATATATATATATGGAAAAACTTTTAGTGAGAGAAAATGTCAAATTAACAACAAAGATAATTTCAAAAGTGAGTAATTTGAAATATTAGTAATGAAAAGTCTAAAAATTATTGTCATAGATTATGAATAAAGAGTCTATATATACTAATAGTTAACTTATTCATAAGCTTTATCAAGTATGAGAAATAAGATAAATCCTGATTAAACTAAAATTATAAATATAACTCAAGTAAGTGTATTATAATAAGATAAATCTTAAATATGATAAATTTGAATATATTCTATCCCATGTGCTTCTGGTTACCTTAAAGTTTTGTTTCTTTCATCACTCGAGTTCAAATTCTTAGAAAGTAGGGGGCAAAAAGAATTGATTTGGATCGACCCACTTCTTATATATATATATATATTAACGCAATTCTTAAAAATCTATTTATTTGCTGTACAGGGACTACTAAAAATCTTGATTTAAAAAATTTGCTGTACAGGGACTCTTTGATAAAATCATTATTTTACAAAAATAATGCAAGCTCTTTGATAAAAAAGAAAATTCAGAACTGAAATTATAGACTCGTTGCACTTGTTTATAAATGGCCATGAAATTATTGGAACGTTGGCACTCAAAGTGGAGGCCTAAATTGATTCAAACAAAACCATCACCCATGAACCCCAGTTATACATTGAAGTCTAACTACGACATGTGCCCAAAAGAGAGCGCTTTGCAATGGTCAGGCCACAGGCCTCTTTACTAAAAATGACTAGCAGGCCAACTCCAACACATATAGCACGTCATAACGCCAGAAACACACTAATAAGAATGGAATGCAAACAGCTTTCCAGCGTTCTCTTTCGCAGAATTGAAATTATACAAGCCTAAACGGGCCCAGCGTCCCAGAACCAGATGAATTAGATAGGAAGGCACGTGACTATCTTACCGCCAGCGTTACAGAATACCTCTTTTTTTTCTTCCATTGTGGTAAGTAGGGTCCCAGGATAAGCGAATTATAAGAATTACACTTTCCAAAATGGGAACAGAATTGCACATGGGTCCTTCGCATTGATGTGATCAAGCTGATTTTGTAATAGATTTCTTAGTAAATATTTGATGCATTAATCTCAAGTCAAGTGGATGAAATCAAATGCAACCCTATGTCTAATACCAAATAATGAACCGAAATTGAGCTCCCATTGATACATATACTTATAGCAGAATGTCACAAACCGGCCCATACAATCGTTCCAGCATTTGATACTGAATTTTGCAGTAAGGAAGGCTTCGCAGAGATCATTTGGTACCCTTGCCATCTTGTTACTGCCAAATTTCTTCCATTTAGTTTAACAACCATCAAGTTTACTCAATATTTTTCACATTACAGACCGTTATGAACAAACTGTCGATGAAACAAAACATAGCACTTCATTTGCTTCTTTAATTTATTAGTAGACAATACAGAATTTCATATATGCATTACTACATCCAAGCCCCCACATTCATCGTATCCCTTAAACAATACATTCCAATAATCAATGAAGTGGCACAAACGAAAGAGGGACTAGTTACCAATTGCAAGCTAAAGGCAGCACTAAAATGACAAAATACAGCTACAGAATGAGCCCCACACATGTAAAGGCATAGCTAAAATCTCACTTAGGTGAGGTAATTGAAGCATAATTGTTAACCAGAGCTAAACCATTGCTGGTCAGATGTGCAACGTTTGAAATCTGGCTCCTTACAGTAGCCTTAACATTCCCATTCATGGATTTCCTGGAAAAGCCGTCCATGCAAGTATCCTCATTCGTCAATGCAGCGCTCACCCACGTTTGTACATTATTCATTTGCAGGGCAAAATTACTGCCCTCATTACGTCCCATTTCCCTAATTGAATTTTGGAGCTCATCAACTGCGTCCCTCAACTGATCAACGCAATCGGACAAGGCTGTAGCTTCTCTAGGATTTAAGCCCTGGCTTTTGGATAGTTTGGTTATTGTTGTTGAAGTAGCAAGCACAGCTTTAAGGGCCACGGAGAGGGCTGTGCTGGCTAATAATTTGGGGCTGGCCTGGATTTTGTTTGCATAGCTTGAAAGAGTGGTGATGCACAGGTCAGGGTAAGTTGTGAGACGGCATGAGGTTTTGATGAACTGGGTGTTTGTTTCACTTTGAACTGGCCTAGCTTCTGAGCAGTATGTGTTCATGTAAAAACCAAATTGAATGAAGATGAGAACAGTTAGTGCATGGGAAAAAGATGAGCCTTTCATGTTTGCTCTGTATGTGTGTGTGTGTTGTAGCTGGAGTGATAAATACAATGAGTGCAGGGAGACATTCGAATTATATAGAAAAGGCTGGCCTTCTTGTGGTCGCCACCAAAAAATATAATTTTTTGAAAGAAAGCGTAATGATTTTTTTTTTCTTCGTTAAATAGGGAAATAGTTTGACTTAAAAATTTAAGTTAATAAGTAAAGACTTAAAAATAGTATTTGATAAAAATTTAAATAATCCTTTAATGTGAAATATAGGCTGAGATAAAAACTCATAAATGGATTAAAAGACAAGAGTCCAAAAGAAATAATTAAAAAAATTTACACATAACAATAGTTAAATTTGAAGATTACGTGTCTATTTTGTATGACTTATTTAATGGTCATAAGTATTTATTTAATTTAATAAGCTCTTATTATAATTATTGTTGTTGTTTGGTTATTTTTCTAATAAAGCTTTTAAAACTTAAATAAGTTATTTTATCTCTATTTGTAAAAACTAAAATTTTGAGCTTTTAGAAATAGAGATTGAAAAATTTTTTTTAAATGTTAAAATATCTAAAATATCTTCCACTTATTTCACAATCTTATTTTATTTGTTTATAATATAATTTTAAAAAGTTTACATATTAAAATAACTTCATATATTTTAATGAAAACTTTTATTGACAACTAAACAACTAAAATTTTTTTAATAAAAACTCCATTTATAAAAAATCTACTAATGAAAATTCAACTTAAATAAACTATATTTAAAAAGTTATACCAATCCACACCCCTAACACTATGTAAAAAGAAATTAACTTTAACTTAAAAGTTTAAATTTATAAGCGAAGACTCAACAATTAAGATAAGTATAAAGACTCCAGCCTTTGAAAATTTATTGGAATGGCTATCTTTGCTTTTCATAGACCACTCCAGATCCGGAAAGTGGTTTGTATGGGGTACAAAGTAAAAGAAAAGCCTACCGGCAATAACATGTGCGCAGAAAATTTCACACACTATCAAAGTGGGATGCTGGATTGGATCAAAGGGCATCGTAAGAAAAGAACCTATAGTGAACTCCAGCAGCCTTCGACTAATGACAACAGTGTTCTGTTTAACAATAGACATGCAAACGCTCACGGGAGAGCCAATTTCTGCGGACTTATTACTTCGAATGACAAGCACTCTTCGGCTACCACTGTGAATGTGATATTTAGGGTCTCGGGAGCGTGTTTTGAGTTCATTTCTCTGAATGAATAATTCTGAATACTTCTTAGCTCTGTTGATTTCGAAGCTAATGGCTGTTAAGTACAAATGAAATATTTGGGGCGTGAAATGCATGACTAATGTCACTACCAAACACTTTAGAATGTAATACTTAAAAAAATAGTAATAAAAAGAAAAAAAACAAAAAAGAGAAAGGCCGAGGGGCAACATTTACCAGCGGCCAATTGTGCGTCACAAAGATCTTCCGTATAGAGTGTCGTGGTCACGAACTTAAGGGCAAGTAACTAAGAACAACCCAAACTAGATATAAATCCATTTCATGGTTGATGCAAATATTGCAAATCCAGCTCAAAATCAATTTCCTTAAGGAAAGGATTATTAGCCCAGAAGCAAAAAAAATTCAGACCAAGAATTTGCAAACTAGAGTAACAATTGCATAGCTATTGAATGGCTAGCTACGAAGCTAATTACGCTGAAGTCAGAGTTCACTCAATTAAGGTGACATGGTATGGTTGGCAGTGGCAGCATATCTACTGATAAGAGCCAAGGCATTGCTTGTAACACGTTCAAGATTCACAATACAGGTCCTCCCGGATAGCTTAATATTCCTATTCAAGCCATTTAAACAGGTAGCCCATTCGTCAGGGCAGCACTCACCCATGTTTGGACGTCACTCATTCTGAGCTCAAAACTTTTCCCTCCAGCAGAACACATTTTCAGCTCATCTTCTGAGTCAATCAACCATTCGACGCAATCACGCATGACTGCTGGGACTCCGGGAGACTGGGACTCAATCCACTGCTCTTATACAGTTTTTTTTTTTTTTTTTTAAATCAGGGCTATGGTAGATTAAGTCGTTTTAAGTTCAACAGATGGGCTGTGATGGCTAAATGCTGGGGCCAGTTCGGATTTTGGCTGCATAAATTATAAGCAAGGGGGATCACAAATCAGGGTATGCAGTTGCACCACATTGAAATTTTGATGAATTGGGCGTCTGTTTATTTGGGCATTGGCCTAGCAGCTGAGCAATGCCAATAGACGTTAGCTGCAATTTGAACAAGTATGATTAAAGTTTCTTGACCATTGAAAATGTATGAATTTGCGTTGGTTGGCAGTGGCATTTCTCTTTCTTGCTTTAACTTAATTAAGATCTCTCTTCGTGTGTTCTTTTTTTTTTTTTTTTTTGGCCTTTTTTAATTATGACGTGACAAAACTGATTATGGTCTCAACTTATGGAAATTCACGTAAAGTTTGGATTCATCATCAAACGCAATACATTTAAAATATCTTCATACAATCATTCGGTTTATTAGTGTATTATATTTACATTATACAAATCGTTTTCAAATGGTAACGCTTTTAGTTTACTGTTGAAAATGTCATATGACAGGATTCATCCATATCCTTTTGGATGATACCATCGATCCATTTAGATGTTACGAAAGAAAAGAGATACTTTATGTTCTTGCAGATCTGAGTGTAAGATATGTATAAAAGTAATGCAATTTTCCATAAATTAAATTACTCCGGAGGATTAAAAATGTATGAATTAATGGTTGGATTAATCAAAATGATTAGAAAAGCACAACCCCATCCTGCCATGTGCTGGATTGCATATGATGATGGACGGGTGAACAATAAAAACGTGCCTACATAAAGATCAATATATGTTTCGATTATGAAGGTGGGTTACATCTATAAATAAGCTGCGGCCAGAGCCTAAAACGCCCCAGCAATCATCATCTCTTCCAACAAAAAGACGTTAGCAAGCGTAGACTCTGATAGAATAAATGCTATTATGACCACCTCTATTGCAATGCAGTTAGGTGGCCATTGTCCTTCAATCGAGTCATAAAATTAAGATTTAAATGATTACGGCTATAAATATTGATGCAAAGATATAAATTTTTATATAAATTTATTTTATATAAATTAATATAAGTTAAATTAATTGAGTTAAATAAAAATAAATAATGTGAGTTAATGATTATTTAATCTAACTAATTAAATTACGTCTTGTTAAATTGTATAAGAATTTATATTTATATTTTAATTTTCTTGTTGAAATTATTGATTTATTTGGGAAATCAATGGGTTCGGTCTGATTCAATGTGTCCTAATCGATGCACCTGAATTTATTATTTGTATTGAATTTTTATTATTTTCATTTGGGTTTTATTTTTTCAGTTTATATCCAACCTAACACTTATCTGTATATATATACTAATCAATTCTTACATGAAGACGGGAAATATTGCAATTTTATGCAAACGCTGGCCGAGGTCTTTAATTCTAACCTTATTTAATTTGACATGGAAATAAAGTTAAGACTATTGTTAAATGACGGAAAATCAGAGAAGATTGACATGGGATAATAACCTAAATTTAATTGTATGATTAGGTCAATTTGCTTCAGCGATCCAGTTTACCTGACATTAATTGCGTGCGAAAGTAAACTCTAGCGTCTTATCTAGCAGAAGGAAAAAAAATATAAACATAAAAATAAATATGCAGTGATAAATCATCATTAAATTTGTACTATTACTTACAAAAATATATATCTAGACTTTGTCTAAGCATAAAACTAAAAGTAAATAAAAGTACTAGGAAAGAAGGTCCTTCTACTTTATTCTACATCATACGTGGATGATACAAATAGACAATGCAAAAGAAATAATCTCTCCATTAGATTAAAAATAATGATATAGTTATAAATTTTTATATAAATTTTTTTATATAAATTAATATAATATAATTTAATTAGTTAGATTAGATATCTCTTGATTTACATAATTTATTATTAGTTTATATTTTTATTCAACTAATAAGTGAATGCCATATTAATTTATACAAAATAAATTTATATAAGAATTTATAATTATACCGTCACTTTAGATTGAAAGGACAAAATAATAGTATCTATACACTAACAAATTTCCCACAAAGTGGCATAACAGTTGACAGTGGCATATTTTTTCTATTGAATCATAAGCTTTAACTTACTCTTTTTATTTTTCTTTTTTTTTTCCCCTCCTTAATTCATTTTCATATTCCTAAGAAACAAATTCTGTGAGTCAAATATATAAGTTGATTTGGTTTGGGCCAAGGCCCAGTCGTTGATAAGAACCGAAGAATTAATTACTTGTTAAAATAAGCAACTTAGCCTAGTCCACTTTGAAAATGCGTTTCCGGATATCAGAATTCACCTTTGCATTAATTCAAGGCCGCGCCTGCAAAATCAACCCAGCATGTGTTCTTATTCTCCAATCCCTTGTTTGTCCACCATTGATTATATCACCCATTTGAAACCCAAAGTCTTAATCTCGCATGATCTGATTCCAACACAAACTTTTGTACTGAATCATTAATATCCGCTTGGCAATCTAGCAACGCTACCGTGGCATTATTGAAGATGAAACTGTGAGCATGAAAGTAACTTAGCATTTCCATGGATAAAGACTCTTTAAAAAAGATATATAAATAAAAAAAATAAAACAATTCAATTTCTTTTTTTTAAAAAAAAAAACTCATTATTCATTAACGCTAAATGCCTACTCCTAAGTGAGTAATGCCCACACGAGTCACGCACACACATGCACCCCCAAAAACAAGTGAAGCAGCAGCCAACAGCCGTCAACTGACCTTCATTGCAGCCACCAGCAGCGCGACGCAACAGCAGCCACTGGAACGAGCGCGACGTAGCAGCAGCCACCCAATTCTCGAAACCAGCACCCACGCAACCTTAATCAACAGCAAACCATCACCAGCTCTACCTCAAGTGAGCTTTAAATTTTTTTTATTGCACAAATTCTGAGAAATTATTGTAGAAATTGTTGTAGAACTCGAAGTAAGCTAAGGTTATATAAATGCTATTGCTGAGCATTCTGATAATCAATTCTGTAGAGAGTTTAAGCTTTTTTGCGCGATTACTCATTTTCTTCGAAATAGCTTGTGCTCTGTAGTTTGATCAGCTTGAGGTCTCCTCCTAGTTGCAAATTTGTTTTTAATTGCCTATTATGATGCGTCCCACTTTTTCAACTTCTGTTTTTAATTTATCAGTTTGAATGTGGTAATTTACATAGAAGTTGTTGCGTATCTTCAAGCAGTGGGATTAGTTGCGCAGTTCTTGTTCATAGAAGCCTAAGCCCCGTCCAGGCCCGGCCCAAGTCTAGTCCTTTCAAATTTGAGTGTGCTTTTAGAGAATTTAGGCTTAAAGAAAATAACATGGAATTGGGTTTGTAAAAAAGTCGGCCGAAACCCATAATTTGCCAACTCCACTTTTTAAGTTCGGGATTTTGTATACATGGGGAGATATCACCCTTACAAAATTAAATATAGGGAAATTAACCATCATGGGCCTGTACCCATACCCTCGACATGGGAGAGAGACGTGGGCTACCACTTGATAACAAGGCCTAGGGATAGGAGTCGTATATTGATTAATGCTTAACGTGCATGTATAATTGGAACATTGATTAATGCTTAACATGCATGTATAAATGGCTTGAACCTAGAGGTGGGTACTAAGACAGACGACGTGAGACACAATATGGATATGACACATATTTGTACAACACAACACGATATGAGAACATTTTAGAAAAGCATGCGGTACAGTAAGGCATACACGTGAGTTAGGTCGGACTTAAAATTTTAAGTACGTAGGCCTTAAAAATATAATACATGAAAAAATACGCAATAAACACATTTTATTTTTTAATGAAAGAAAAGTTAAAATTTTATGATTTTATAAATAACTTGAAATTGAATCTTTTAAATATATTTTATTAGTTCAAGTTTTTTAAATTTATTTAATTCTTAGTTTCAAAAAAATTGTAATTGATTTTTGTAATTTATTACATAAATAATTGATATCATGATTTTAATAAATAAAATTATAAATATATATTAATACTATTATAAACTATGATTTATGACTCCACATAATTCTAAGTTAACAATTAAATTAATTCTAAAAAAAATTATTATTGTTGTTGTTGTTGTTATTAAGCACTAAAAATAATTCTAATACTATGTTGTCAAACTTAGTAATTAATATTACATTATCTGAAAATTAATAAGTTAACTTAATTTAGTATTAATAAATTAAGTTAACAATTTAAACCTTAAAAAAATTATTATTGTTGTTGTTGTTAAGTACTAAAAAAGAATTCTAATACCATAGTCAAACTTAGTAGCTAACATACATTCTCCTATTATTATTATTATTATTATTAATCTATTATTATTAAACATGGACTTGAGTTTTGAATTTTGATTTTATTAAATATGAATAAAGGTATATGGATTCAAAAAAGTATATAAACTTAAAAAAATAAGATAACAACTTAGCATGTGCTCTAAAAAAAAATAAGTAGACTTTTTTTCTTAGACACGGTATGGCACATGTGCCGGGCCAAACTTAACCAAAAAATTAGGCACGACATAGCATGAAACGCATAATGAGCATGACACGATACGAACATAAACACACATAAACTTTTTTTAATAGGCATACAATCTTTGTCAATACACAAGTAATATTTCCATTTCCTCAATACACAAGTAATATTTTACAAAGTAATATTTTACAATCTTTGTCAAAGTACTACTAGACAATTCCATATACTGCTCCTAGCTTCGGATCCTTCACGTTTGTCCATATCAAAAATCCCAAATGTTATTCGTTTTGTATCGTTAAAAACTGAAGCCAGTTGTATTCGCTGCATATCACCAACCCGAAATGTATGGTAACAATCAGTTATCTGGCCATAAGGCCGCCCCACAATAATTCAAACTTGAATTCGACCCCTGCCTATAAAAATGGTGCACTTGTAACATTATTCATTTTCAAGCTAATTAAACTCAAGTACGGCTTGTTTGACGACTAGTCTATTTTACTCCCAATTTTGTTTGATATTGCTTTTCCACAGGCAGGCAGCGTTCGTGAACGCATTATTGAGGCTTTAGGCTTGCTACAATGCACTTGCGGGGCCAAGGCGACAATTACCTCATAATTTGCCCAGTAAACTTTGTGTGCTGACGCCTTCACCGTGCTGGCTGATTGCCAGGCAAAATATTAACCTAACATGTCTCCTTGGAATTTTAGGCTCGTTTTTCAACTTGGACTGCAGTAATAATCTGATGGCACCAGCAACGTGGCGTTAAATGAAACCACGATAAATTCATTTCTTTTCCTTTTTCTTTCATTTACCGCTAATTAAGGCATAACGCAAGGGGAGATGTGAAAAGCAGGCAGAGCAATGTGTGTGTGTGTGTGTGTGTATGGGATATATATAGATGTATATATATATGATCAAATGTCGTAAATTAAATTTCAAATCTGAAGTTAAATTAATGCATATGTAATTGCACCTACACATGGATTCATGCCCATTATAATCACCGATAACGTACAATCATATATATTGACACGATAGATGTATAGATATGCAAGCATCTCGATACTGGGAGCATCCCACACACGCTCCCAGTTTTCTGTATGCAAAAGAGTATTTTACATCTTGCTTCTGTAATAGACATAGAAATTACAGTAACTATATATCACACACATATCAGCTTGCAATCCACGCTAGCCCTATGGCAATTTTGTCCTATACACATGCAAATATATCTCAAACAAATAGTTTAATTAAAACTGACCGACGCTCTTGGGTCTGACACAAACTAAAGGTAGAAAAAATATACAAGACAACGCTATATGAAGTACCATAGAATAGCGTTTCTAATTAGTAATTTAGACTGACTTTGATCCGATCCCTTTTAAGGAGATGGTGGGTTACTGCCAGAGGCATAACTATTTATGAGAGCCAAGGCGTTGCTTGTCAAATGTGCAACTTTAAGAACATGTCTCCTGATCATCATCTTCGTATATCCGCTCAAGGGCCTACCTTGCAGCCCATCCGTGCAAGTATCTTCATCAGTTAACGCTGCGCTTACCCATGTTTGAACATCACCCATCGTGAGCCAAAAATTTGAGTTCCTGATGTGACTCAGTTCGTCTATAGAATCTTGCAGCTCATCTATTGAGTCACCGATCACCTCAATGCAATCTGCCACTGCCCCTGCGGTCTCCCGAGGGATCATGCCAGGGATTCTCGACATCTTGACCATCATTCTCGACGTTGATTTTGTGGCTTTAAGGGTTATGTTGAGAGCAGTGCTGGCTAAGGTTTTGGGGTTGCTTTTGATTTTGGACGCATAGACTGAGAGTGAGTGGTAGCACAACCTGCGATAGATTGTGCCGCTACATGATGTTCTTATGTACTCTATGTTTGAATTATCTGATGGGTTTGCGGCTAAGTTGGCGGAGAATTGAAGGAGAATTATGGGCAGGGCTACTAGTGCATGCCTAAAAAATGAACCTTCCATTCTCTCTCTCTCAAGAAATTGGCAGAGCAAGAAAAAGATATGTATAGTGCGTTTTGTAGAGTAAGAGTGGCTTTATAGAAAGAGGGAGGCAGTCAATTAGTTGCGCTAATTTTGGAGTGAAAGAAGCCTGATTTCAGGTAATGATTGGATTGGTAAATATAATTATAATGATAATCCTCTCTATATATATATATTTAATATAATTAAATAAAAAATTATTGAAAAATGTTTTTGTACTTCATGGAAATACAATTGTTACCCTTGTTCTTTTTATGTGTGGAGTGATTCAGGAACCCCGAGAATCACTAATTATTCTGTCTCATATAATCATTAATTAGATGTACAATTGAGGACCACAGAAACTACAACTCACTCTAGCACGAGGTAAAAGAACCTTATTTATCACTGGGGGCAAAATTCCAGGATACAAAAGGAATAGTGCTTTTGGACGAATTGGCAGCTCGAGTAATAATGCTCTTGGTTTGGCCAAATTCTTCACAAATTTCCTTAAATGTTGAATTCTTTTTTTGTGGCAATATCGTGGGTATGGCCTTGATAACCACGTGAAGTACGACAAATATTACATCAACATCTGACTTCTATTTTTTATTAAACAAAACGCGAAATGCTTGTGCACGCAACAACTATGGGCTCGGAAATGAACTGCTTGCCCGTTATAACCCGAAGCCAGCTGCATCTGGGAGGCTTTATCTAGGGACAAACTAAGCAGAAAGGCAGGTATTAGATTTTAGATAATCAGACTATCAGTGTTTTATAGCATTTAAAAAAAAAAAAGACATATTTTATTAGTTATTTAAAGAATTATGCAAATAATTTTTTTTAAAAAAACTCTCTAAATAATTTTTTCAAAAATAAAATAATATAACAATCCTACTAAAAATAAAAATAATAATGAGGATTGGAATTCGGCATTATACTCATTATTATTTTGTTTTGTCGCATTTTACGTGCGGATCGAGGTGGGGCATTGACAGCTCCCCTTTATCAGATTTTTTCTTTTTTGTTTGGCCTCATACATTTAATAGCTGATAGCTGCATACGCTATTTCGCAGCACTTATTGAATAGAAATCCAACTATTGCAAAAATAATATGTTTTTATATTTTTATTAAATACTTACATGATTATACACGTAACAATCTCTTTTTTAAAAAGATTAGCACCGAGTTGGCTAGCTTTGGAGGAGAGACCGAACGCTGTGACTTTCAACAGGAGAGGTTCCCTGATCAATCTTCCCTTGAGGCCTGGGGCTTTGGGCTTGTCCACGTGGGAAGCACGTGTGCTACAAAAATCTCGCACACAAAACGATAAAGGATTTTTAATATTTTTAGCTGCCGCATAAATTTGACCCCAAGTTGCTTTCACGCGAATAAAGATTTGGGATTCTTCTATAATGTAAGTTGGTCATCAACTTTATGTGTCTCGACTTTTTAAGCGATGTGTTTAAGCTTTAATGTTCTCAACTTTTGCTTTTTTCTTTCTCTCTTTTTATTTTTTTAATTCAATATTTTTTAATCTTTTGACGCGCCTCGAAAAAAGGTGAATGAAAGTTGAAAGGGAGAAGTGAAGAGGATCCATTTTATTAAGAGAATTTTAAGTTATACTTTGATATAATCACTCACATGATTAATATATAACGTAAAATTTATTTATTATTTATATAAATGATGTAAATTATATTAAATATAATTTAATATTTATCTTTTATTAATCTTTTTTCCACCATGTGTATATCCTACCGCTTACTCCCACTCCCATGTGCCGTCCGTGCATGTCTATTGTTTTCACCTTCATCGGCAGATGTAGCCGACGTGCTTGCCCGTCACTTTGTCGCTACTTGAAACATTTCAGCTTTCATGCAAAATTATAAAATCTTTGAATAAATTTTGAACAACTCCCCATACAACAATAATATTTAAAATACTCTCTGTACTGTTATAAATATCAAATTATTTTATTTTTATTCAAAAATAATAACTTTCACCGGCCTTCTTTAAGTTTAATATGCCCACACTACACTCAAGTATACTTTAGACGAGTTTAGGACTCTAGTTGCGGATTAAATTGGTAGGAAAGAGGCCATCAAGCATTTCATTTGTAAATTAAGTAAAAAATAAAACTTTCACCGATTAAAATAAGATATATACTATAAATAAATAAATAAATAAATAAATTATTAAAATCTAAAATAATGAATTAATAATAAGAGACATAAATTTTTATATAAAAAATTTAAAGTAAAAAAAATCAGATGATCAAATGTTTATTATATTAATAAAATTTCAATATAATTTTTTTTCTAGATAATACGAGAAATAAATAATTTTAAGACTCTAATTCTATTTAACTTACAGTAATAACTTAATATCTATATTTTTAATAATTTTTTTAATAAATAAATATCTCAAATAATAATAAAAAAGAGAGAATAAAATAAAAATTAAGACTAATAAATTTATAAAGGATCATACCACGGAACTTATCCTTAAAATTAAAAATCTTGTCTCTAAATTATAATATTCAGCGTCTTGTTCTCTCTCTCTCTCTCTCTCCCCCCTTTTTCGATTGATTATTAGGGCTGCTGCTTTACTTGCTTTTTATAAAGCCAAATTTCACGACAAATTTCATTTGCCCCTCTAAGTTTCTTTTAATTGTTTAATTATCTAAAATTATTGAACTTAAGCTTAGACCACCCAAATAAGATGGACTCAACATAAATGGACTACTTTTGTTATGCAAATTCAATTAGTATTTGATAAAATATATTGTTAGGTTATTATGAGTTTGAAAAGTAGTGTACCTATGTTTAATAAATTTTATTATAAATATATTATTCTATTATATAGTGATCAAAATATACATAAGTTTAAATTACCTTTTAACTTTTAGAGTATATTTGATGATGTTTAGCCATGTTTTCTTTTTCTTTTTAAAGCATGCAAAATTACATAAACTAAAAAAAATAAATTTGTTATATAAAATATAATAAAAATTTATATTTATTATATGCAAAATATTTTTTTAATCTTATAATAGAAAATACAAGTAAAATAAAAAAAATATCAACTTACTAGATATAAAACTTTGATACTAAAGATAATATACAATAGGCGTGGTAGTAATTTGATTGTACAAGTACTATGATGTCTAATAACTTAGTATTATAATGTATGGAAGAATTAAACATAATTATTTTTTTAAAATTAAAAAGGTTATAATAGGAACTTAAAAAAGCATGTTTGTAAAATGCAACTATTTACCTAATTTTAAAAGTTACTGTCAAAATGAAAAAAATTTGAAAATAAGTAATTTTTGCAAAATTTATCAAATACTATTTTTTTCACAAGTAATTTATTGAGTTTTAACCTCATTCTAAATAGAGTTTTAACCTCAATTCAAAACGAGGTCTTTATGTCTAACTCACACTACACTTAGGTAAAAATCTCCCTGATTGATATTGATTCGTGTGAAGTGTGAGCAATTGATTGTTAGGCTCTTGTTAACATGTGTATTATTATTATTATTATTATTATTTAAAAGACCTCTGAGAACATGAATAATTGGGGATTGAGTATGAATAAATTGTAAATCAAATAGAAATATAGGTGTCAATGATAATAACTAATGTTCAAATTGAAGGATCAATGAAATTAATACAAAAAATAAACTTGTGAGTAAAACGTGAATCTAATAGCCACCACAAAATTTAACAACCTCTCTTTTCTTTATTTTTATAATTATCTTGTTACAATATAGTTATAAAATTCTCTCCTCAAATGCATTAAGCCAAACAATTAAATATTCCATTTATTTGTAATTTTCTCAATTAGAGCTGTCTGTCCACGCTTTGAGCATTTGAGAACATTGATAGTGGATTACTTTTGAGATTTTTTTTCCCGTAATTTGCATGTTGGTGATTTTATTGAGATGCTTGACTTAAAAGAAAAAACAAAGGGTTCTAATGGTTAAAAAAATCTGGACAATTAAAGGATCTGTCAATCGATTGCCCGCGATCCATTCAACATAATACTTTAGAGAAATGTCATTTTTTTCATTAAATAATAAAAATCCTAATTTCTTGTCAATGTTATTTAGGAAATTAATGAAGTGTGTGAACTATTAATGGAAATGATTTTTATGATTCATAATCAACTAATTAATGCTAATAATAAAATAAATTGTTAGTGCGTGTGTACAACCTTTCTCTGATGTAAGCGTTTTTTTTTTTGTAAATATACTATTAAACCATTTAGTTTAACAGAATTGGTGTTCAAATAATTATAAAATTATATAATTTAATAACATATCCGAAAAAAATTGAGAATAATATTGATTTTCTATATATAACATTTTGTCGTGACATGATACTGATTTTCAAATTAAGTTACTAAATTGACCTTAATGATAACGGTGAAAGCAAAGTTTATTTAAGTACAAGGGAAGTCGATGTTAATTTGGCCATAAAATCTGTTTCAAGTGTGGGTCAGACATAGTTGAAGGGGGAGGATAGTGAAAGAAAATTACCGTTCAAAAGATAAAATAAAAATGAGAATGAGTTGGTAAATTTTTTTTCCTTAACAAAATTATAAAATGAGAGATCAGCTGAGTTTATAATCTTTTACAAGTATTTTAAAAGTTATCATTTCATGAGAAACAATCTGAAATTAATCCTTATCCCATTACTACTAGCAGTAATAATAATGGTGAGTTGCCACTCGCCATGATAACGATTTACTTTTATTTTTGTCTTTATTTTTATCTTTTTAATGAACCAAAGGTCGAGGTGTGGTACATAGATTTCTCACAGAATTTGTGATCTGTGAACAGGCCATTCCTTGCTTGCTGCTTCGCCGATTCGAAGGTTTTTATATAAAATTATTATCGCTTTAGGAGGTTAAAGACGTGTGCAATGTGACGTGGCAAATCTAAAATAATGAGATTTGGTCGATTGTTTGGTCTGCGGGCAGGTAAAGCAGTTAGTAGGCCAAAGTTTTGTCAAAAAGAACTTGTAATAATAACCATTGCGATATTATATAATGAATCGTACGTGCTTTTTCATTCAAATTTATTTTATTAATTATGGCCGCATATTCCGGCCGGACCGTCTTTTGGTTCTCTACATGTCCCCGAGTTAGGTACTTGTCGTTGAAATTGACATTAATATAATTAATTTAAGAAAATTATAGAAATTTTAGTGCAAGGCTGATGCCTAATTGTGATCGTCGATTGTCATCGAACGACTCGTATCACAGTTTATGCCGGTTTTTTGTGTTGTGACGCAGCTGATTTTTTTTTGGCGTGGAGCTTCTGAAGTTTAGATTCATCCTTGTACCCCTCGAAAAAAAAAAAAAAAGTGACGACAGATGTGACTGGAAAGAGTTAATTAGAGATTGATTCAATCTAAATCAATTTAATTTTTATTAAAATCCAATATAATAATCTAACCAATTAGTTTTATTTTCTTTATTTATTTTTTAAAAGGTACTCGTTACTTTTATATTTAACTACTAAAAAGAAAAAAAAATATTATCACGTATAATTATAAATATACAATAATAATACAATATACAAACTACAAGTTACAGCTAATGTTTAGGTTTAAATTTCAATTATTTTTTCGATCATATAATAAAACACACGAGTCATGAAATATTAAAGGAGTTAGACCTTTTTTTCAATTGTTAGTAGTTAGTAGCTGCTGGGAGGAATTAACGATTATTATTTATTATTTTTTTATTCTACTTAAATTGATGGGATCGGATTAAATTGGATTTAATTTTATTAATTTGAATTGTATTGAATTTCAATCGGCGGGTCGAATTGAATCCAAAATACAAGTTTTAATATAAAATAAATTAGACTTAAATTTAATCAAATCCAATAAATTTAAACCATCAAACAACTACTTATTACCCTTTTGATACCGCTTATTACATACAAAGTGGCTATATATATATATACATAAGTTTTACCATTTAAATAGAGTCCTCTCATCTCCTATGGTAGTCCAATATCCAAACTCGATAAAAAGTTCAATTTCTATGGATCACCAAAATATTTATTTATGTCCGTTTATTTCTATGCTCTCTGACTCACTTCCAATTGTAAATTTATTTTGTTTTATTTTATTTGAGATATGTTATTTTCTCTGGACAGAGAAAGATCAACTCGCTGACAAGAATTAGCAATTACGGGGTGTTGGGGGTTTTCGGCAAATGAAACCCAAAACAGGTTGATGTGCTCCCTCCAAACGAAATGGGATAATATGCTTAACGGTATTATACAGGAAACGGCGCACTTTTTAGCTTCATTTATCTTACATTTACTTGGTCTCTAACAAGCGTTTTAAACAAAACTCAAGTATCTATTTTATATTACAAAAACAAAAAAGAAAGAAAACACCAACACCAACACCGACAACAACAGCAGAACACAAACTCTTATGTTCACATACCGACTGCACTTTTTTGTTGGTTGCCCAGTACACCAAACTTCCTTATATAATAAGACAGAATCTAGACTAAGCACGAACCTAAGAGATATCATATTGAGATACCATATTATACAGAAGACAGTAGAGGTCGCCTTATAGACAAAATCTAAGGCTTCTCGGTGACTGCTGCAGCTTGGTGCCTAGCGGCGAATCGATTAACCAAAGCAAGAGCGTTACTAGTGACCTGGGCAACATTTGTGACCCTTCTCCTGATCGCAGCCTTTACATTTCCATCCATGGAACGACCATCAAAACCATCTAAGCAAGTGTTGTCATCGGTTAGTGCGGCACTAACCCAAGTCTGCACATTACTCATGCGCCACGTAAAGTCCTGGCCGACAGCTCGTCCCAGATGGCCAAGCTCCCTGACGGATTGACTCAGTCGGTCTATGCCATCACCCATGTTCTCTATGCAGTCTTTCACAGCTAGGAACTCTCTCTTCTTGATTCCCCTAACCTTAGTCAGCTTGCCCACAAAAGCAGCAGCTGACTGTGCCCTGTTTAAGCTCACTGACAAGGCGGTTACAGCAAGCTGATGCTCAGTTCGGATGCCATTACCATAACCCGAAAGGCACTGAACGCATAAGGCTGGGTAGCGAGTGGCTCTACATGAATTTATGATAAAGCTTGCGGGAGTGGAATGTCTGGGAATGGCAGATTCTGCCACTCCAGCCAAGTAAAGGTCGAAGAAGAGAGCTAGTGAGAAAAGGGCAAGTTTAGCCATGTATCTTTGTGCAACAGAAGGATAGACTACTATTATTGAAATGAATTACATGATGGGAATTGTTTTTATAGAACTCAAAAGGCCATTGCGTGTCTCCTTTTCTTTAGCTCCTGTTTCATTTAAATCTCTTTGCGCTCCTCTAGTTTATTAATTTCGCTCCAGATGGTGGCATGCAATTAAAAGCTTGGATATTTACTTTTCATTTCCTTAAAACTTCTCTCAATGAACAAAGATATTTCTCGGCGTGCGTGTAATCCGTGTGCCTAACCTACCATCATTAGCTCCAACACGTCGCCCGAGTACCATCATGCATAGAAATGATTAAGTTTGGGATAGTAGCATAATAATAAAATTAAATGCAAGATTTGGCAACCAAGCATAATTGTATACACCGGACAATATAAAATTTAGCTCAGTCTACTAATATTCAAAATAAATAAATAAATATCTTACTAATTAAAGTAATTTGATCTTGTCATCTGAAAGGAGATGTACATCATCTAACTGATCTATCCACAGACTGATATTTGAAATAATTTAATAGGGATTGGGAGGTTGAAGATTTTGTAACGGGGTCCATACCTCAATATTGCATTTAATGCACCAACTTTTGGAGACACACATTGATGGCTCTTCCGTTAAATTCACACGTACCGTTCTAAGTGTTATACACGAGCGAGTCACTATCTCGATTATCAAAATTCAAACGGCACTCGTATTTTCAATTCAAAGTTGCCCCAATTATATGAGCATTACTTATGCAGTATGGTACAGCACCTAGCCACTCACTGCACAATTTGCCTTGCATACTTCACCCCTACTTTAACAGATTAGAGGTTACCATTCTATAAAGTGAGAGAATATAATCTCTACTCTTTTTTTTTTTTTAAATCAATATATTATCTACTTTAATGTCCCAGTTGGCTCTTTTTCACTGATTGAACCATGCTGATCTTTTCAGTAACCTTCAAATATCAATCCTTTAACAATTGCTTAAAAGATCGTTAATCGCCTGAACATTGATTTGGAAAGCCTGCACTGAGTTTTCCTTATTATTTTTGACGCACAACCTTCTATAGCCTACGGTAGTTCATGTAAACTGTGGCTCTCAGAAATTGAACATATAGGTTTACTACTATCTTATTGGAAAAGAATCAATTCCAGTTAGTATTCCCCTCAAGTGTAAGATGGTACAATGCTATTGTATGTAATCGTTATGCATGCATACCAGGTCAACCTTTCATTCCTACAATTTCAATCTACCTAATTCTGTACCGTGGTTAGTCAATAGTAGTAATGCAGAAACCAAACTCATGAAAAAATTCATTATAAGAATTGACAATCTGCTTATTATTTGACTCATGAATATTATTAAACTGTCATGTATTTGAGAACAGCTGCACGAACCTTTTCCATAAAAGCTGCTGCTTGTTTCTGCAGGTCAGAAAATAAATTTGGTTTAGGATCTGTGGGTTTAGTCTAAGTTTGAAAGCAGCAGT
Organism: Aegle marmelos; assembly: GCA_030449875.1. Lineage (NCBI taxonomy): Eukaryota > Viridiplantae > Streptophyta > Magnoliopsida > Sapindales > Rutaceae > Aegle > Aegle marmelos. Next base: position 6,093,598 of record JASUUL010000093.1, read on the forward strand.
TTACTAATCACTGATATTCTATCAATTTGCTGAATATTATGGATGGTTGCATACATTCTTTTTCATAGTGTTAGAGAAGTAAGTGACCCCAGTGATAGCATGGAAAGCATTTTAAATAGAATGGCAGTACTAATTGGAAACTTTCATACGGAGGAGTTTTAAAGCTTCAAAGTATGAAAAGACCAAGAAAACCAGTTTCAACAGATAGGTGACTGTGAAAACCGTTAAAGATATAGGTAAGATTATAAAATTTTGTGAGTCTTGTAAATTCACAGTGTTAGAGAAATAAGTGACCCCAGTAATAGCATGGAAAGCATTTTAAATAGAATGGCAATACTAATTGCAAACTTTCATACGGAGGAGTTTTAAAGCTTCAAAGTATGAAAAGACCAAGAAAACCAGTTTCAAGAGATAGGTGACTGTGAAAACCGTTAAAGATATAGGTAAGATTATAAAATTTTGTGAGTCTTGTAAATTGACAGTATCAATGGGAATCATATAAGGTCCAAGAAAAACCGCTTTCAAGAGCCACTGTCAGCACAAGATTATATGACATTTCTTATGGACCTCTAACTTGCCGGACAATCTGTGTTGTCCTACTCTCTCCATTCTTGATTTTTCTATGGCACTATTTTCTATGGGGGGCACTTTCAGACTTTTATACTGAACACCCAGCATCATGAAATGACAACATTAGAGATTTACCTAGAAGAATATAAGAGAAAATTTTCCCAGCAGCACTAACCTGGTTACTCTTTTGCGCATTTGCAATGTTTTCATCAAGAAGCGTCAGTAAGGACCTATTAATCTTGTTCTGTTCAACCAATTCCAATAACTGCATGGCAAGATAATATTCAATTCAGTTGGGAAGCACACAATCGAACAGTATCAATTTTAGAGATCAGATAAGCAAATACAGTAAAGCATACAGTTGCTTTCACATCCTTTGATGTCAAGATTTTGGTTAGACTTTTCCTTGCTGTTATAAGGTCGGCTTGCATGTTATCATAGGCTTCTGTAACAGAAAATAGGAGCAGTTCGGGCATGGAAACATGGCAAAATTTATAATTCAGCAGCACCAAGGTTTATGGAGACAAACAAACCTGTTCCTTCCAGCAGAGCCTTCTGTAGTGCTTCCAGCTCAATCAATCTGTCTTCCATGTCCTACAAGTTCCAACAAATATTTCCTATGTTTTTCCAATCATACTCAGAGGATTCATATCAAACATATAGTTGGAAGGACAAACCTGAGTTTTTGAAACAGCAAAGCGCAGTTGGCCTAGTTCAAATTTCAGGTGTGAGAAAAATTCCTGGTTCAAGCTGCAAATTGTATAGGTTATCATGGTATTATTGAAGGAAAAACTTCAAGTTAGGGATTTTGAAGTAAAAAATACCTCATTAATCAAGATATTAAATTGTCTGTGCAACAAAGAAAACAACAGCCCAAATGAGGTGGATATAATGGTGGTACCAGTTAGTTTGACTGACGAGACTTCCTGGTGCACTACATGAGGTTTGGAATTTAAGTTCTGCTCACATCAGTATGTGGAAGGGTTTGGTTTAAATTTAAGTAATATTCAAAATAAAAACGGTGGATATAAATGTAATGAATAAAAAAGTTATGCCAGTCAGATTCAGATTCTTAAGGCACAGAAGCCACTGAGAGGACTATAAAGCTTACATTAAGCACATGCTTGGTTGGGAAAGAAGGGACTGACAGGAGAGTAGGGGAAGAGAAAATGAGAGCAAAAGAGGGTGTATTTCAATTCCATTGTTTGGTTCTATTTCTTCAAACCCAACATGGCACAAGTGTTAATTATTTCTCTTTCTTTTCTCCAATCGGCAAAGGGAGTAGTCCAAAGCCAGGAAGTAAGCTTTGTAATCTGAAACTGTGGAAGTTAATGAGGATGGTGGTTCAAATGGTAATCAAAGTCCCAGTGTCCCAGGGTACGCAGCAGGGTACAGTGCCCTGGCGAGGCAGAAAGGATGAATGACCAAACAGGTGGAACTCATTGTTTCTCATCATCAAACTTCAAACTGTAGATAATCTTCACAAATACAGAAAAATCAAGGAAATTCATTTTCTGTCTGCAAATGAAGGAGTCAGTGCTCTACTAAAGCTTTCACACTCCGTTCATTCTCATAAACATATAAATTATTCTGCGGCCTAGAGCATAGACAAATGAAGAAACAAAAGGATTTACATATGATTATAACCGAAAGACGCATTTAACCAAATTGGACACCTTCATCTATTAATACACTTTGGAAGCGGAAAAATGTCAATCAAGTTGCACGCATTTCTAAAAACATTTCATTGTTTTAATACAAAAATAAATCAAACAAATGAACTAACCTTGGCCTCAGCCTTGCGATTTCAAACTCAAGCTCCTGAGCTTCAGTATCAAGAAAGTACTCTATCATCTCTTCGGCAGTATCCGGTAAAACCCGAGACTAATCCAAACCCATTACCATATCAGACATGACAATAAGAAAAGCGATGTCAACCAGCTATAAATTATGGGCATCAAGATTCAAGAACCCCATGTATGTATATTTAGAATTTTACTTGGCGAAGAGCTCTGCGACGCTCAGCTTCTTCACGAACATGTTGCTCAAAAGCTTCCCGTGCCTCAGCATCTTTCTCGAGACGTCTTTTAAACTCTAATCTTGCGATATGGCCCGTCTGTGGCGGCCCCAGTATGCCTTCTGGGTCCTTCAATCAAAGAACTCAGTTACTGGAATTGTATAAGCGGAGCCTTCTTAAAATTTAAAAAAAAAAAAAAAAGAGTAAACTTTCTACTGTTTAGTACTTTACCCACTGAACGCAGGAGATTCTGAACCTGGTTCGGCCCTGTCTCCGGGTTGTACGGACGGTAGTGATGGCAGTGGACGCTATGCCCAGTCCCAGTGATAGAGCGGCCATTGGGGTTATAGTGTTTCTGGTAATGTCCGCTTCTTATCCATTTCATGTTTATCATCATTAATTTTTAGTCGGAGTTCCTTCGTGGCGGGAATCACAGCCGTGAATGGGAAGGTTAATTACGGTTTGTTTTAACATCTAGTACGAGATTAGTAACAACTGCTTTAATATAATTTATCGTTTATTGATTTTCTGCAATTTAATTGTAAATAATTAAAGCTAAAATGTAGGATATCATTTTTATTGCATGAGTTATTTTTTTTTTATAAACATATATATAAGCATTTTGTTGCATGAGTTAAATGATGATAATTACGGTCCTCGAAATCTACGGAAGCAGAGGCCGATTAAACAAATGGGCCTACATTGGTGAACAACTGGATCGAGCCCATAATGCAACGCACCGTCTTCACCCAGCGATTACTTTTTAGAGTGGTCCAATCATTGGCATAACTTCTAATTTTAATTTCCTAAAAAAAGCGAAAAAGAAAAAAAATATCCTCTTTTCTTGCATAACGAACGCAAAGCAATTTGGAAACCCCAATTTGATTTCCAAATTAGTCTATAAATCCATTCAAACGCCAACAAATTATTATTTAAACAATTTTTTTTTTTAGCAAACCATCTCACTGACACGGTTTAGACAATGATTGGTTAAACTGAATTCGTTTTTCCCTCGAGCAACTGAACATTTTGTTCAAATAAAAATCAACTACAAAAATCAGCGGAACTCATAGTATTTTATTTTAAAACAACTAATAACTTCATCGTAATATTAAATAGTACATAATAATTTCATAATTACGTGAAATGCGATAGACTCGAAAGGCACATCATCAGTCCCCGATTTAATTATAAGCTTCACAACAGACAATTAAACAAGTCTAAAATAGTGTAGATTGAAGTTTTTCTTTGTCTTTTTTTGTGGGCAATCAGTAAACTTGGAGCTTCTAATCATAATTGAAGCTTGTCATCAAGAGCATGAGACTTGATCGCAGGGTGAGCCCTCTTTTTGTTTGATTCACTCCGCTATCGGTCTCTGTCTTTAGTTGAACTGAAATCGAAGGATCATTTTTGCAACTCTGGTGGAACTTTGAATGGCTTGAGACGGACGCAGACATGTTCAAATTGAACGGCGTATTCTCAAGGTTTATGGCAAAAACTACTACTGCAATTAATAATAACAACAACAATTTCTTTTTCTTTTTCTTTTTTTTCCCCTATGACAGCAATTTACATAATAGCAATTTTAGTAAAATAAAATTTTATCAAAATGTTGGTTCAGTGAGCATTTTAGATTCGGTTAGTGGTCGCCGGCCAATATACAAATATCTTTTCCTTTTTCATTTGCCAAGAAAGTTAGGGGGGAGCGCCAATGGCTTCGCTCTTAATTTTCCTCCTTTTAACAGTCATAGATGATGAAATTTGCAGATACCGTGTTGGCGATGGTGAACGACTCCGCCGGCCTGCGCTTGGCTGGTTCGTTACGCCACCTCCGTTTCTACAATTTCTAGTTTCGCTTTTTTCTTCTTTATATTTTTCCTTTGTCCACCGCAACAATTATTATCATTTCAAAGCTAAAATGAAACGATACATGCCACGTTAGCGTGCATTGCGTCAATAACTTTGAGTTTACTTACCCCGAAAGCATCATCAATCAACCGGCCGACCATTACTCTTCTTTGGTCCCCTCCTATTTAGTCTTCACACATTCCCAGCGTTGACTGTTGACCCCTTCACCGTCGTCCCTCCTCGACATCAAATTATTCAAACCACCAACGAACAATATTAATTAATTGAATTGAATTGAATTGGTATTTTCCTCAAGTGCCGGGTGGATTTTGTCTCTATTGGACGCAACTTTCCTACGAGACAAATGCACTCAACGATTATCATGGAAAAGCATGAATTCTGATTGATAGCGAACAACTACTCCAAAAAAAAAAAAAACAGAAAAGCAATAACACCTCACTTTCTTAATGCGTTGTTCGCCACGCGACGTGATGGCGTACAATCATTTGGGTGTGAGTCGTAAATATTGAATTATTCAAACCCGTTCGGCCTCGTTTTGATAATAATCACGACATCAGCCTTTAATTGGCCAACTTTAGGAATTATTTATCGCATATTCCCGAGCGCTGAACTGGTTTAACGTTATTAATTCAATTATATACACAAGTCTTGCGCTACAGCTAGAAATTGAAAATTACGATTCACAAAAAGGTTATGTTAGTCATCAAATAATTTATATTTAATTATAAAAAAAAAAACTTCGAAACTTTGACCACGTAAAATGAGATTGATCGACGAAAGATCAACGTCCGCTACCCAAATCACGTCGCCGAGATTACTTACCATCCCATATTTTCCTTTACATTAAACATTTTCAACTCCAGAAACTTTCACGATATTTACAAAGTTGTGGCCTCTTAATGATTTCACACGTCGGGACAAAATCACGGACGACTAGTCGTTTTTTGGAATGCAATTTGTTGCCGTCCTTTTCCCTTGAGTTGCGGAGGAAGCACTCACGCGGTGGCGCCTCGCCGAATTCATTCTTTATAAATTCCAAGTATTAGGGCCCTCATTTATTTTCTGATAATTGAAGTCTCGAGTACATCAATCTAAAAATTTAATAAATGTTATTTATTAACACAATTTTATTATTCAATGACTGACTATCACGTAATATTAGTAATGATATTAATTAAGGAGTAGTATTATTATTCATAAAATTCTCAAATTAGTGTCTATCAAAGGAATAGAATGTCAGAGAAGGAAATTTTTTAACTCGAATTGATGAATTATTCTCGTTGGTCGTCATGGAGACTAGTATTCATTTTGAATAATGCTGGAACAATCAAGATTACAAAATTCGGCGTTTAATATTAAAAACATTTCTCTATAGATATTATTATTAGATTACAATTTTCAAAGAATTATTGTTTAGTATTGCAAATCAAACCTGTCGATTAATAATTTTGATTTCAATAACATTTGGGTCAACAAGAAGCCAGCGCAATTTCACATTCCTCCAGGTTATAATCTCATCTGGAAGCTGAACTCCCACCTACCACATCATAAAAATAATTATTTAAATAGTAAATAACAAAATCTAAAATAAATTAAGATACTATATTAACCGTATAAGAAATAAATGGTGCTATATATATACTAAATTTAGTTACATATATGATACATATCTTAGTTGATTGTATTAATTTTGATATATTTTAAAATTTTTCCAAAATCTGAAGGCAATCAACTAATTATCACACAAATGCATAACGACCAATAAAACCAACTCAGTAATGAAATTTTAACTATTAACTGTAATTTGATATATATACACTTAAAACCCAATATCTCACAAAAGAAATCATCATTATATGTCTATATGGGTCAATTAGCTGTTAAATCTATCTGACATGTAACATTTAGCCTATTATCATCATCATCATCATTATTATTATTAGTAATAGTAGTAATGAGAAAATAAGAAAATAAGCACACTAACCTTGTCGTTAGCCGAATGATAGAATTGTTGTCCTCACAAAATATTGAGGTGGTTTAATTCTTCCATAAATTATAGAAAATAATTGAATGAAAAAAATATTCGTCCTATCAAAATATGAGTGGAGTTTATATTGGTTAAATATTAAAAATAATTAAAATTTAAACAGTACTATATATATAAGTTTTAAGATAAAGTTAGTGTTAATAATTGTATGATTGTAAATATATCAGTATTAATCTTATATGATATAAATTATAATCTAAATAATAATCTCATATAATTAAAAAAAAAAACATCATAAAATTCACTGGGAATAACTAAATACAACAATTCAGCTGGGCAATGCCAATTTAGCAATTTATGAGCCACTAAATTACAAGTCAGGGAACGATGACTTAAACACAGCATCAACTACTCGTTTGCCGGAGGCACTTTCTGAAATTAGTTACAGATACGATTCTAACGGTTGGGAAAATGATAGTAATGTAATTAACACACAATCTGTTTTCATTTGTATAAATTTGTTTAGAAAATGGAAAGTAGATCGGACCAACGTTCACCTTTCATAACTCTGAAAGAATCAAGACTCCTCTGGGGCACTTCAATTGACACAACGCTCCACGAAATTAAAAGCTTCTGCCATTTCGATGAAACTCATTTGAACTATTATCCCATGACTCATAATCGCTAATCCTCATAAATCAAAGTATTCCAATAATTTGGATGGTCAAAACTTGCCCTTCTTAAACATATTTCGATAAAAATTTCGATCCCAAGCTTATCTCTTCCGATTCTGCTGCACCTTCGTACGATCCCACGAATTTATTTTTATTTATTTATTTTAAAAATAATAGCGCGAAAAATCGAATTTTGCTTTCACTTAACATTAAATCATAATTATGCAAAAATAAAATTAAAAAAAAAACTATTTGAGAAAATAACGCGCGCGTGGTACGGACGCTCATCACAGCACGTGGGCCATCACACAACAGCTCACCACAATTGAAATGGAAAAACAAATCAGGGTCAAAATATCAAAATTAAATGATAATTGCATCCAAAGCAGTCTTCTTTTTACTTTTTCCGGATACGAAACCGAGTCATTACTCAAACGTATATTTGAGGCAGCAACCACACCCACCAGAACCTTAACACCAGTAACCTTTTTGCAACTCACCCACAAAGAAAAAGAAGAAAGAAAAGGGAAAGTTATGGCTGTTCACAACAAGGCGAGGTTGATGGTCACGGCGGTGATTGCGGTGGCGATCGCCTCCGCGAGCTTAACGGATGCGCAGAATATTCCGTCCTGCGCGTCGAAGCTGATCCCCTGCGCCGCCTTTATCAACTCCACTTCGAAGCCAAACGCCGAGTGCTGCAACTCGATCAAAGAAGCCGTCACAAATGAGTTGCCCTGCCTCTGCACTCTTTACACCACTCCTGGCTTGTTGTCTTCTTTCAACGTCTCCGTCGAAGCTGCTCTCAGGCTCAGCCGCAATTGCAACGTTCCCACTGATCTCAGCGCCTGCAAAAGTAAGCAAACATTAAAAACAAAAACAACAACAACTAAAATTACAGTTCAAAATTGTGATTTTTTATTTTGGAAAAGAAAAATCTCAAAAGTCATCTAAACCGTTAGATTTGTTCAGATTTCGTAATCGACGGCCAAAGCAGCATTTGGTAGCTTAGAAATCTGCTATAATCTCTTTTGTAGTTGACAGTTAGTTTGGTTTCCAAATTTTCTTTCGATCCATCGAGGAATCATATTTCTCTCTTTTCGTGCCTCAGATTCGGGTGCTCAATCTCCGGGATCATCGGCGGTGCCACCTCCAGGTAACAATTTGATTTTGCTCCTATTCTCTGCCAAGTTAACGGTTGTAACGTTTCATGCCAATATATCATTTTTATTAATTTTTTGCAAATTTTTTGCAAATTTTTTGAACTTTTTTTATCATGGTCTAAATAATATTAAAAATCAATACTGATTAGGTAGGTGAGAGTATAAAACTGTGAAATGCTGTTGCCTTTTATCTGTTTTCTTTTTTAATAAACACAACCACAAATGTCAATGTGAAACGGGCCTTCCGCTTTATGTGGGACGGCGCCCAAAGCCAAGCGATGATATTATTAACGTAGTAATTTAATTAATGAAGCATAATATTAGATTTAGGGCGGTCTTGCTGCCAGCTAATTTATGCTTTCGGTGCCGTGCCACCAAATTGGACCCAGAAACACGGATTTCCGTACCAGCGTCCACATCTGTTAGATTGTTATTAAGGATTGCGGTTTAGTATAGACGAGAAAGTAAAATACAGACTACTCGTGAATGCATCTCTGGGATGTAGCCTTAAAATTTGCAAAAATCATGCAGGAACCCCTGGGAACGACGGAAATGGTGCTACAGCCAGGGAAGCGTGGACCGGAATCACTAGCTTACTCTTATTCTGGGCTGTTTCAATGGTGCTTTACTAGGACTATTAATATATTAAGGTGTTATTATTTTACTAATTTATGTTGGGTTCATTCTGAGTTGTTGGAGGAGTAAATAACATTGGGTTCATTCCACGTTAGGATCATCAGTTTCTAGACCTCTTGTTTTGTCGTGCGTTTAGTTGCTTCTTGATGTATTTTACAATTTGGGAGACTATCGTTTTATTCCTTAAATCAATTTTATATGTGCCGATGCATTTGAAATAAGATTCATGTTTCTTGTTGCGAAAAGCGATGGAGATTCCTGTTCGTGCATCTCCGGTTCGATGTCTGTTTCGGCTTCCTCCTAGCGACCGCTGGTTTGCATTTTGATCTCATGTTTTTTAATCAGAGTGGAGGGACGATTAAATTATATATATTAAAAAAAAAAAAAAAAAAAGAGGACGAGAGTTCATGGCCTAGGAAGAGCCTCGACTGTGGAAAGAGATCCGAGCACATGACTTGTATCGGTCTTCTTACTAGTTGACGTTTGGAGAATTTAAAGATATTCAGAAAATTTGTCATAAAAATCAGTGAAAAACCTTATTAAGCCTTTTTTTTTAATGACAATAAACGAGTGATTTTAATTTTTGAACTATTTCGGTTTTACTTGGTTTGGTTAACCAATCTACCAAACGAAATGGTTTATAGAAATAAAAAAAAAATTACAAGTAGATTTTATGAAAATAAAGTTTTGAAAATTTTGAAAATTCAATCCTCTATCTCGACCTAAATTAAAGTTCTTTAACTCTTGACATGATTCATGTATTGATATTGATGTAAAATTACTTTTTTGGATACCATAAGAAACTTATTCAATTAATTCAAGAAAATAAGTATAGGATCAACTTGTACGAGGATACTTTCGTAAAATTTAAATTTAAGTTTATTTTAAGTAACTTGCACAATTTTGATTTGTTTAATTTTTATTTACGTGGTTCAACATGATGAACATCAAAATAATAAAGTTAATACTTTTTATTTCTTAGTTAATACATGTTGACTATTAATGTGATATCTTGCACTATTTTATTTTATTTTATTATTGGTGCTTGCCTTACAATTCATTTTGAGAGATAATATAGGAATTATGAATGTTTCTTTGGTAATTTGTAGTCGATTTTTAGACTATTATTAGGCTTTATTATGTTGTTTATTGTTTATGAATTTATGGACTCAATATTATTTTTATGATAATACCATATTACTATTATTGTTTTTTAAAAATAAAATATACAAGTAAAATTGCCCAAATCAAAACTGAATTAATTTGATTTTGTTCCGTTTGCTTATAGTGTTTGGTTTGTATTTGATTTACAAAGTCACGAATCAACTGGTTTAAGCTCAATTTGGTTTTGAACTTAATTCAAACCCAACTGGATGGTGCCCACCCCTAATTTTATAGAGTGTTAGATACCGCACTTGGTTAGAAATGTCGTCAGGAAAGTCGTTAAAGAAAATCTTCCGCATTCTTTTGTTGAATTTTGATTAAGGCTGTAATTGTGTAAACTTATAACTTGCAAGAATTCATCTAAAAAAACAATCGTGATATCTTGAAACCGTAAATTTTTAACCTCAGTCATTATTTTTCAATTAACTCTATTTTTTCCCATAATTACTCTTTTTTAAAAAATTAAATTTTAAATTTTCTTCTTTTTTTTCCTCTCTCAACCGCGCGCGCACACACTGTGTCTCTAAACATTACTTATTCGCTATCGAACCACTACTTATTTCCATAACTTCAATATATATATATATATATATATTTTTTTTTTTTTCTTTCTTTTGCATCGAAAACCAAAGTCCCAACGATTTAATTCAGAAAATATCCATTACAATGGTTTTAAGAACGTGATTTTGGTCCGTTGGTTTCTTGACTTGCTTTCTATCAATTTTTTTTTTTTTTGGGTTTCTTGGTCGGGTTGATAAAGGTTCGATTATTATGGGCCTTTATTGATGTGTTATATTGAAATATAGTTGAGTTGGAATTTATGAAGTGCGTTCTGGACTCCGTGGTTTTGAGCACGGCTCTCCCGTAATCAACCTTAATCAGTAAATGAACCAAGGCTTTGTTTTTATTTAAAGCAAGCTTTCAGTACATAAATTTCATCTAAAAACTCTTCAATTCCCACAGTAAAACAAATTTGCTGCAACAACAAGACAACTAAAACGGCTCATGTTTCAGCAAAATTTTAATTAAAGACAATTTTCAAAATTACTTATGGGGTTAATTGACTAAAAATCATAATTTAGAGAGAAAATATATTTTAACTATAATTTTTATTATAATAATAGTAATTTTATAAATAATTATAGTTAATTAAAAAGTGGAATTAGTGAGATAAATTGCGGGCGTTAAATAACATAACTCATGAAAAAAAGAATAAAAGAACAAAAGAGCAAGCATATTAAAAATGGGCTTATCTGGATTTTGACAGGGTGTGAATAGTTAAACCAAATCTAAAGTGCACGCTTGCATAGTCCATTTACCCTCCAAACGGCACTCAACAAGCCTTGGATTTCCCACTGGACCCGATCTTTTCTTAATGCGCCATTCCATTATTTCCATTTCCATTCATCTGAAAGTCAGAGCTCAGGGTCGTACATAATAACAAAAGCGCTACCATTCATCTAAAAATTTTACTAACAAAAACTTTATTTAAATAAATTTTACTTAAAAAGTTATACCAAACGAAACCTAACTTTTAAGGGCAATTCTATATGCATCTCCTCATAATAAATAAATAAATCCATATGCATGAAAGAAAAATATTTGATATTAAAAAAACGAATCTATCAATATATTGGAAAACCTTTCAAGAATTTTGGATGCTATTTAATTAGGGCGATAAATCTATTTCCTTTAAAAATAATATATTTATGCTGCGTTTATTAATCAGTAATCAGAATGAATTAAAATAGGAATGAAGTAAAATGAGAATGAGCTGGAATTGGAATGAGAAATAGAAATTAAAATTAATTGTTTACTTTAGATATAGGAATCAGAAATGGAATGAAATGTATTGCCATTAATGTATTTATTTTGCCTTAAATTCAAAATTAATTATTATAAATTATAAAAACACAATTAATTTGCTATTTTTCTTTTTTTTTAATTTATATTTTTCAAAGTATACAATTGGTATTTTTGGAAAAAAAATAAGGGGGCATTTTCGTCATGTGGGGGAATGGGGTTCTGATTCCCAATCCCCTCCATTGGAAGCAGACTCTTAGTAATCATTCCTCAATTTATATAGGACCCATACATTTTCATTTCCATTCCCATTCCCATTCCCCGCTTAATTTAACAAATAAATAAATGTTTGATTCCTATTCTTTAATTTTGATTCTCATTCCATGAATGTAAACACAGCATTAGAGTAGGGAGGAGATTGAATTATGATGTTGTTAAATAACAACAATAGTAGTTGCAGTAGTAAAGGATCGCTCATAAAATTTAAGATGAAGAACGTCTACACTTCTAAAATTCAAAAAAATAATCAAATAAACTTCTGTGTTTTTATTAAGATTATTTTTTAACTGTAATACCTTTTGTAGATAGCAATTAAAAAATATAAGCTTCACAATTTTTAATGAAAAAGATAAAATTTAAATAGAATAATTTATCTAATAGATTAAAAATAGGTTTTTTTAATATATAAAATAATTCTTATATTTATTTCAATAATATACTTTGTGTTTATTATAAAAAATTTAATAAGTATTGAGATTAAATAGATTTTACAATTAATAAAATATATCTTAAGTATTAATAATACGAAATTATTTTATACAAATTCTAAATATTTATTTTATATTTTTTAAATAAAATATTAAAATTAATTATTTTTGAGTTAATAAAACCAAAAAAAAAATTAAAACTATGCTTTTTATACAGGGCCTACCGAGAAGTGGATATACGAATGAGCACCGTCATTTCACATCGTTCGGGCCTACTCACAACTCATTCAAAATCTTTGATCAACAAGAGTCCATAACCAACAATACAATTACTTGAACACCTTTTTAATTGCACCCCGTAAAATAGTAATTAGAAATCACCCACGGAGAGAGAGAGCGGGGCAAAAAAAAAAAAAAAAGAAACTCGCGAGCGCGCCCGCACACGAAAGCCAATGCATATCCAGGAGAAGTTACTAGAAGAACCTAGCGATACACTCTTTTATAGACCCCAGTTCCTAGCCTAGTAGCCTGCAGAAGAAGGGCATAAAGATTAGTATTATTATTTGTTTTATTATTAACAACTTGAAAGAGAATAAGGCAATAAAATCGAAACATTGTCGGCGCTATCAGACACATCACACCAATTTCTCCGTAATCTCCAAGCAGCAAAGAACCCTTGAGCGAAGGGAGACGGCAATGGACGCAGCAAAAGTGAAAGAACTGAAACAGTTCATCAATCAGTGCAAATCCAATCCTTCCATTCTCTCCGACCCCTCCCTCTCCTTCTTCCGCGACTATCTCGAAAGGTACCACCACTTCCACTTCTTTATTATTCGCTATTGTTAAAAATTTAGTCTCTGGTTTAGTGACTCATTTGTGCTTAAACGGTTTGTTTTAGTCTCCAAGCTAAACTGCCTCCCGATGCGTATAATGAAGGCAAATCCAAATCGGTACTCTTTCACTCTCTCACTCCATTTTAATTGTGTATAAAGGCATTTATTTATTTATTAATACGTGTACCTTAATCGTATACATACATTTCATTTTCCAATAGACGGGCTTTGTGGTGGAGGAGAGCGAAGAGGAAGAACAAAAAGTAGAAGTGGAAGCAGAAGACGAAGAAGAGGATGAAATAGTTGAATCCGATATTGAGCTCGAAGGGGATATTGTGGAGGCTGATAATGATCCTCCTCAGAAGGTTGCTTTTCTTTTGTTGTTTTACAAATGTGAAATCAATTCTATTTTTTTAATTTATTTACGACATTTGGTGGTTTTGTGATCAATATTAAATTGATGTGTCTACTTCTTTTTTTCGTTTTTCCTTTTTGGTATTTTTAGTGATGAAAATGAATTGACTTTTGCAGATGGGAGACAGTTCGATAGAAGTTACTGATGAGAATCGCGAAGTGGCTGCGGAGGCAAAGGCCAAGGCCATGGAAGCCATCTCTGAAGGTACAACACTGTGTACATGGATATGTTGTTGTGGATAAATTGTTAAGTAGAGATAAATGGTTGTGAAATTTGATGGTTCTCTTTTTGTGTAATGCAGGAAAGTTGGAGGAGGCAATTGAGCTTTCGACCGAGGCTATTATGCTGAATCCTTCTGCCATCATGTATGCAACTAGAGGTGAATTTTGGTACTTTCCCCTGTTTGGTTTTTCATGCTTTTGAGTTTTGATTGTGGTGTGTGTTTGTTACTGATTTCGTGCGCTCATGATGCTTGATGCTTGACAGCCAGTGTATATGTCAAAATGAGGAAGCCTAATGCTGCCATCCGGGATGCCAATGCAGCTTTAGAGGTTTATTTCTTCTCTCTAATATTTAGTTAATATTGTTATTTTATTCCGTTGTAGTTCATTTATTGTTGTATGTGACTAGGTGTATGAGTAACTAAATAAGTAATCCTCCCCTGTATTTAATTCTTGTTTAGTATGCATGTTTCTACACATCTGCATTGCCATGGATGTTTGTCGTTTATGATTTTGTCGGCTGCCGTTTCCTATGTCGACTGTATGATGAGCTTTGATTTTAGATAATTTTTTTGCATTTTTTTTAAAGCAAACCTCAATGGAATGAGAGTAAATTTATTAATAAGGAAATAAAAATGACACCTAAAAGAGGAGATATGAGCCTTACACCAGGAAAACTAGATTACAACAAAAACCAAAATAAAGAGCCTCCTAAACAGCTTGGCCTTACAAAATTAATATGTATGCATGCAAGAACAAACAAAAAAACTAATTAAACCTATAAGTAGGTAGTCCTTGAGCATCCTTGTGCAGAAATGGTAAAACAACAGGATGCAGTTCTGACCGCCAAACAATTTCAGAAACAGTATCACCATCGCTGGCCAGCTAATCAGCAGCCTGATTACCTTTCCTAAATATATGAGTGAAGCACATGTCAATCTGATTTATTAACACAAACAATTATTCCATCTGTTAATCAACAGCCTACTTCCATTTAATTCAACAGATTGTATGCATATAATTATTTGTTTATTATTTTTTTGAATGACAACTAAGCAATCTAATTGCATGCTTCAATGTGATTTTTTTGGGAGAGAAATTTATAAGGGTTTGATAATGTTTATCACAGATTAACCCAGATTCTGCTAAGGGCTACAAGACCCGTGGCATGGCACATGCAATGCTAGGTCACTGGGAGGAGGCTGTGCATGATCTTCATACTGCTTCGAAGATAGATTTTGATGAGGAAATAGCTGCTGTACTTAAAAAGGTATGTTCTCCCACTCCTGCTTCAGGAAGTGTCTCGACTAATGTGTTCATAAGTGTTGGAAAGCGTACATATGAAAGTAACTGTGCCTTTGTACGAGGGATCTGCTGGCTAGCATGATCTCCACCTGGGAGCAGCATTTGAAACACTAAAAATGAAACTTATTAGTTTGTGCTGTTCAAGAGAAACTAAAAGAGGAGAGTCTTGTACTGCAGGGAGTCAATAGCTGCATTTTTGCACTTAAGACTGTGATATGTCTACTGTGCTTTTTTAAAATTTAAAAAAAAAATTATTTTTTCTATCCTGTAGGTTTTTAAAAATGTTTGCCATGTCGAGCTGTTGGCTGTGTTGATTAGGCTAAAACTGTGAACAACAGCAATGTAACTGTAATACTACTATGGACTTGCTTTGGTAACTTGCTGAAACTCCTGTGCCACACAGGTTGAACCAAATGCACTGAGGATTGAAGAACACCGTAGGAAGTATGATAGGCTGCGGAGAGAGAGGGAGGAGAGAAAGGTTGAGTGCGAGAGACGACGTCGTCGTGCTGAAGCTCAGGTAGTTGCCTATACGATTACTCTGTTCTGGTGTTTTGCTGCACCTATTGTTGCGAGTTTCTGATTTGAAGCATCACTTAAAGGCTGCGTATGAGAAGGCTAAGAAGGAAGAGCAATCATCTTCAAGCCAAAGACCTGGAGGGATGCCTGGTGGGGGAGGTGGAATGCCAGGAGGCTTCCCTGGAGGCATGCCTGGAGGCTTCCCTGGTGGCATGCCAGGAGGGGTGCCTGGAAATGTTGATTTTAGCAAGATATTAAATGTAAACCTCCTCCTCCTCCTCCTCCTCCTCTTCTCCTCTCGCTCTCTATCTCTCTCTTTTTAAATATGTATTTTAAAGAAAAAAACGACTAAACCATGAATTTATTGTTTTCTATTGACATTTGCAGGACCCTGAGATGATGGCAGCATTTAGTGATCCAGAAGTCATGGCTGCTCTTCAAGATGGTAGGCATGCTGTCCTGAGAGCTCATAGGCTTTTTTCTTTTTCTATTGGATGTGGACTGTTTGCTCTGTTGTGTTTTTGCCTCTTGATTGTTTAGCTAATTTGTGAATGTTTGAATCAGCGTATTTGTAGTTATGAAGATTATTCTAGTTATAATTATGTGCTGTTTTCAAAAATAGTTATTGAAGGGTGAAAATATGAAAATTGCCCCATAGGTGTAGTTTTGTCCCAATTCTAATGTTTCATTGAATACATATTTACACAACTGGAGGAACATGCTTGTCCCATAAGATCAATCTATGTTCTGATTTAACAGTGGACTGTGATGTTGTTATATTTGTTTATTTTTTTCTTTTTCTGTTGAAGTATATACCTTGGCAAGTACGTTCAGTTTGTCATACTCTGGCAAGTTAACTTCAGCCCTGGAAAGAATTCATTTGTGTCTTGACTCTTTTTTCTTGTTCTTGTTTGATGGCTTTACAGTAATGAAGAACCCTGCTAATCTCGCTAAGCATCAAGCAAATCCTAAAGTGGCTCCTGTAATTGCTAAGATGATGGCCAAGTTTGGAGGACCAAAGTAGATTGCTTTTGGGCTGGCATTTTATTGTGTTGTCGGTGAATGGTAACCTTTGTGTGTCACATCTCAATCATGTGCAGCTCTTACAATTTCTGGGTATGGTGTGGATCAGGAATGGTTGGCAGCTGCATTTTATATTTGCTGGGAATTTTTCTTTCTGGGTGAGAGGATTTATTTTACATGCTGGTTAAAATTTCATCCCCAAATTCTTGTCTTAGCTGCTGAACAAGGAATTTGCTTTCATAACCTGGGATTAATATTTACTTTCAGAATTATTACAGGTATGCCCTAGCCTATAATTTCTGGTTTAGAATTGTTTATGGTGTGACTGTCTGTGGAGTTGGATCACTGTTGTAAATTATTTACTAGTTGAGTTTTACTGGATATCTAAGTGGCATTCAGAACTTACAGGATGTTTTCTCCAAATTTGGGATTTGGGGATTTCTTAAGGGGAAGTATTGTTAAGAAAAACCGAAATCACTCTTTCTCATTCATATTTCCTTCAATTGGCTTTTGTGAATATGAGAAAAATACACACATTAGCAAGATCAAATCGTCAAGGTTGCTCCCACCCCTTCTCTTTCTACCTTCTAAATTTTTCGAACGAATGACAAGATAGGTTTTATTTGCTTGAAACATGCCCAAGTGGACTTAAGGAAGGACGGCTCCGTGCCAACAGACCAGGCATTAGATGAATGAATAATTGTGTTCTTGGAAGCAACTTATTGAAGTCAGTGCTTGAGAGTCCTGCTCTTTTCGTCGACGGGAATTGTAGAAATAGAAGACAAATATGAAGAAAAAATGGCAAGCTACCCAATTGTACCGTACTGCTGAGGTCATGCGATACTTGTTGACCGGTATGTTGAGATTTGGGAATTAAGATGCTTTCTCTAACTCTCTCCGATTGGCCGCATAAAAAATGACTCCTTACCCACCTCTCAGATTGCATCTTTGCGGAGTAATAACGGTCAAACGTCAGTAACTTACTATCAATTGCGAATGTAAGAAACACACCCATTGTTGAAAATGAGAATAGATTTTCCAACGCCCTCACCGGCCTGGCTTTAATTCTTTACTTGGTTTTAGAAAAATTGCACATTTAACATGCGTCTAGGCTTACACTGGCTTTTCAATCTCATTTTCCTCACCAACCATTGCCATGACTTTTGATGGGACAAAAAAGATCAACGCATCTTATCAATCCCTCAAAAGGAGCAGTAATTGTATAATTGATTTTTGGCTACGCTCTCCAGCTACTGAAGATGACGGCCCTCTACTTTCAATTTTGCTGGCTAGCTCTTCCCATATTTGGTTCTCTATAGGTTCGGACCTTACGAGTTGTCAGTTCCTGTAGGCTTCTGGTTAGTTTGTTGCTAGCATTATCGTTGCATTATTTGTCAATTCCATTTCTCTTTTCCTTAATGACGATTGCATTACTCACAAACTTCGTAATATATTACCTAAATGAACTTCACAATTTATTCCGCAGTGTAATAATCAAAATACCCAAAATCTGTGGAAAATAGTTACCGCAACTTGATTGAATTCAAACGTGGTAGTTCGCGTGTCAGTGTATTATGGGCTTGATGGTGTTTAAGCCATAATTATTCAGTTCACTGTATGGATGCTCATTATCAGCTCAAGTGGGATGGTTTGATGCGACATATATATAGAGGTTAATTTTCTAATAATTATTAATTAAGATGGTTAAAACGTTAATGATCACTATTTTATAATAATAACAATTGGAAGCTGGCCATTAATCACAAGCGTTTCTACCCACCGTTTAAAGAAAAAAAGAAATTCAAATTGGTACGTGTGCAAATTATTGCATTTGAAAAATTGAACATGTTTTCGCATGTCGTCGCTGTTGTGATCACGAGTCCACAACTGCTACAGTTATGTCTGAACTCAAACCGGACAAAACCATCACCACAAGCAATGTCATACCTAAAAATATGCTTTAACTACGGATATGAGTCGATGTGTATTCTTTTGGGTACCAGAAATGATACGTCGTCGGACATGTACTAGTTTGATTTTTGGGTGATCATGAGTAGGCAGCAAGTGTGTTGGAAATATGTACAAATGCATGCATGTAGAGCTTAGCAAGTTCGGTTTCCTATCTCTTCTCTTTCCTTACGGGGAAAGTATGCGTCTACAAGTTATGCCGCTGTTATGTATTTACAGGATTATTACAACATGCATATAGCTGCAAAATCGACTAAACATAAAATTAATTAATTTCCTGGTGAGTGGTGCAGTGTCTTGCAAGTTATTTTTTGATCACTTGTCTGATTTTTGACGTAACAAGATCTCGGAGGAGTCCGCTTCGGAAATGGGATTTTTTGAGGACACAATATTTGTTGATTTAAATAATGGTTGTGGTGATTTAGATACCAGAAGCTTGTCGGAGGATCATCACATTACAGCCGCGAAGAAACCTCGCGAAATCTAAAGATGAGCTCTTCAAAGAAACGGACCCACCTTAAGCAGCAAATTTAAGCCAAGAGATATAAGTCAATAAACCAACAATTTAGATTTTTAACTACTCCATATCTACCTATGTTATATATATATATATATAATCTATAATATATAGTTGCAAAATGGTACTTAACATAATGTGCAAAATACGAAGATGATTCATGCATTGCATGGGAATGGTTTTTGAAATGAACTCTGACATGGAGACCTCTTAGGCAAGACGCGTGTTACTTTCTTGTTTGGTGCTTTGATTTTATATTTACACACACATTATCCTGAGACGAAACTAGGGTTTGATGAAGCAACTTGTGTAATCTATTGGGCAAAAGCTCCTCTTTCGTGGCCATAATCAACGGTCAGGGATGAAGTTCAATGATTCAATTATAGAATCCTGTAAGTTCGTCCTTTACTTGGGTATGGAACAATCCAGAACGATGTGTACGTGGCATTTAAAATTCTTAGATACGTATAAATATGAGCTTGTTGATTTAACAAGATGCACACGGCACGTGCGTTCTTGGCAAAGGTTAAACCATAAAATGTACGAAGTACCTGCGTCGCAGACTTGGGGTTTAAAAGCATGAGCTTTTTGTTTATGCTAAGCGGCTAACTGAAGCTGGCTACAGAGAATAATGTTATACTTTGATTCAAACTGTAGGAAATAAAAGAAAGTTTCCTTGATTGAAAATTGTGAGAACAAATTGTGAAATTAGATTTTTTTTTAAATGCTAATAGTTATAACCTGGTTTGTAGACGAGTGTGTTATTTGTTAATGTTAGAGGAACTTAGAAGATAAGTAGATTAATTTAGCAACTTGCTAATGTCTCCTGTGCTTTGATGGAGAGGCAATTCATTATGCTAAGGTTTCTTCTGAAGTTCAACATGGTATTATTTTGTGAAACACGAAAGAGAACAACTACACATTCTTAATAAATGATGATGAATACGCAATTAATGAGCTAAACTGATGCATACAAGGAAAGCAGAGGGAGCGAAAAAAAATATGGAAATTTTTTAAATCATTATTTGGTCAATAAATTGAGTAATTGTTGACCACATAACGCTGTACACATTTGACCATCCATTAAAATATAAAAATTTTCTTCGCGATTTATTTATTTATGATAATCAAATTCCATAGAGCTGCATCACGGTCTTTTCAGGCTTGAGTTTCCCATCCAATCTTTCAACACTGACTGTTATGGCGTTCGAATCTAGCGTTTACTATCGTATCCCACTTCTTAAGGTTAGGTTCTTAATCTATTATTGCTCCCAATGGAAGGAATCACGTAAAATCGTTTTAAATGAAGATTAAAGATGGTAAAATCCTCTACTCATTTTGAGGGATCCGGTGCGAAATGGGTTGAAATATAGAAATTTTTAATAAGAGACAAGATTTTATTTTGTACTACTCATTCCATCCTACCCTTGCCTAAGCCTCGTTACTTTAAAATTTTATTGTTTTATTTTTATTTCAATTGTTATTTATCCAAAAAGATATTTTGTTTTTAATTTTGTTCCAAGATAGATATTGTTTCAACATGTTGCAGATGATATATATATTTTTTAAATTCAATATTTTGCATACTGTTGTAATATGTAAATGATGTATTTTAACTTTTATACTACTAACATTATGTGTTAATATAATAAACCCTGTTATTTAAAAGATAATAGATAAATGTGGAATGGAATTAGAGAGGGGAAAATTTCTCCTGACTTGGGGATTCTCCTTCCCAACTTCCTTTAAATTCATTGAAAAAATGGGGTCAAAATAGAAAATATTATAGGAAATGGAGAAGGTCTCCCTATCAAGACAATTGTATCATGGACATTTAAGAGAAATCAACAATATTATGTAATTTGATTAGGAAATGCTGAAGAACAATTTGACATGGGCCGAAATTAAATTAAAATTCATGAAAACACTGTAAGTCAAAATGAAGTCAAACCCACATAAGAGGTTTCCTCAAATCTGAAAAGATTTCTATCCATCTGATTGATCCAACCGAAGACTTAAGTTATGAGCAGCAACACATAAGTAAAATCCAGTGCAATAAGGACACGTAAACGTGGTGATGACGAAATGGGTGATGGCATGGTTGAGTAAGAGTGCAACCAGGGAGTGGGGTTGTGTAGGAAAATGGTAAGAAATTTAGACGCTTAAATGTAACCGAGTCTTTGGTCCACCCATCACCCCATTTTGTGCATCATACACACACCAGAGCACCTCATTTTAGTTCCCAAGTTCCTTTCATAAACCAATGGTGGGACCTGGAGTGATCCTCCCTTTCAATATATATATATATATATAGATGAATTATATATGCTTCTGTACATATGTTAATATAAGCATATAATTTAAGGCTGGAAAGTTGAGAACATTATATAAAGGTGGTTGGATTCGTGGGGCTTTTGAGTCTTTACAAGGAGCACTGGTGAGAGACTAATACTTGTATTATTAGTGAGAACTTGTGTTAATAGGCTAGCTGGCTAGTGATGGGCAGGCAACCTTGTTGTGACAAACTTGGGGTGAAAAAAGGGCCATGGACAGCTGAGGAGGACAAGAAGCTCATCAACTTTATTCTCACCAATGGCCAGTGCTGTTGGCGTGCTGTCCCGAAGCTTGCTGGTCTCCGCCGCTGCGGCAAAAGCTGCCGCTTGCGCTGGACTAATTATCTTCGGCCTGACTTGAAGAGAGGTCTTCTTACAGAGGCCGAAGAACAACTGGTTATCGATCTTCATGCCCGTCTTGGCAACAGGTTACCCTCCTTGATTTCCTTTGTGATGCACTCAATTATATCTTGATCATTCTCGCAACACATAATATACCTGTTGTTTAATTTTCAGGGAATTTTTTAATATACATTCATTGATCATTTATTAATGGTGTTTGGCATAATGATGGACACAACTAATTTTTCTACCATAACACGTTTAAGAATATATTATAAATTACATATTATCCTTTGCTGTGCGATAGAAGCTGCATAGCTAACTTCATCATTCTTCTATATATGTATATAAAATATCCATATAATATGGATAGGAGAGAGCAACGCATTTTGAATAAATAGTAAATAAGCTACGCATGATCAATGCATTGGAAATTAGGTGCCCTTTAATTAATCTCCTCAAAGGATGTGATCATTTATTGCAAGTATTAATACTTTTTATATTGAATAGTACTTTTCATGTAAAAAATTAAATTTTTTTTTAATTCGTTACTTGCAAAGTAAATGAAAAGGCGGCATACGCATGCTATTGGTGCCCTTGACAGAGGATGGCTTGAGAGAGTCGGCATAAAGTGCAAGATACCTCTTCATTCATTTTATCGTGTGTTATATTATGTCTTCAAAATTCAAAATTGAGCCGGATATATAATTTTTTTAAAAAATCTTAAAATGCTTCTTCTTTTTTCTCCCACGAAGCAAACATATTCTCTGTAATTTCTCATTAAGCACGCGTTATTTATAATTTTTTCAATTATATATTTTAACTAAAATTAACTTTTCACTTATCTTGGACAGATGGTCCAAGATTGCAGCTAGGTTACCAGGAAGAACCGATAACGAGATCAAGAATCATTGGAACACCCACATTAAGAAAAAGCTCCTTAAAATGGGAATCGATCCCGTGACTCATGAGCCCTTGCACAAAGAAACAAAATCTGAAGATAATTTGTTGCCAGAATCCAGCAATCAGCAAAAGGTGGAAAGCAGTGATGGCACCAACAACAACGTTGAAGACAACTCCAGCTCATCCCCGACTGAAAATTCATCCACTACTGATGATTCACTTTTGCTAGAAAATATTTGCAACGATGACTGCTTACTAAACAGCTTGTGGATTGATGAGCCTCCTCTAATTGATGCACCATGGAATATTTGTAACCCACCTGCTGAAGAAAACATCAATGAAACAGGATTGCCAGTAGCTTGGGATCATCAGGACAATTGTTCATGGCTATTGGATTGTCAGGATTTCGGTATCCAGGATTTTGGAATCGATTGCTTCAGTGACTTTGAGTTAAACACGCTGAACAATTTGGAGGTAGGTGGCAGGCACTAGCAATTAATAACTGCAAAAATTGATCACAAACTAAAAGTACACTAAGCCTTCAGAAGTGCACATGCTACAAAGTACCATGTAAGCTTGATAATTACTTAGTTCAATTTAGGTAATTCTCAGTGTTGATTTTATTTTTGTATATATATGTTAATAGAATATGCCGGAAGGTCGAAGGTAAGCCTCGCTTCTTAAGAGGTTTCTCACCAACCAAGTCAAAACCGTGACACCAAACATATCCATGGAATTAGGTGATATTACTTGGTGCCTTACATCTGCTATAATGTTCTGTAAATGTTAGATGGTGACATGCATATTGGACAATTATCAATATGTTAAGTTGGTTTTGTGAACATCATGAAACCTTTTGTATATACTGTATTTATGTTGCAATAAAATGGTATCCTATAATATCTCTCTCGAAGAGTACGTATATATAAGATGCAATACGTTCCCTCCCAACAGGTATTACGAATTCTATTTCTTGATAAAAGGTGCTTGCTCTGTCGAGATTATTAAAACCAAATAAGAAAGAAAATTAAGCAATAGGTATGTGGTTGTTATTTATTAATGTCCTGAAAGCATGAATGAAGTGAGTACTCTTCGTAATTCCTTTACTCTTGCTGGTTAATAATTTGGATAATATAATTCGGAATTACAATTTAAATTGATCAAAACTAGTTTGTATTTCAAATGGGCATAGATATAAATCTTTTCGTCAGAACTACCAACTACTAAAAATTATACTAACACAGCGCTGCTGTGCCACATATAAAATTAATCAAACAATATATATATATATATATATATATATATATATATATATAAAAGATAGTTCTATGGAACGGAACCTTATTATTTAAGTAGAAGACGAATTGGGCTAGCACATTCTCCATGAACATGTCTTTCCAGGAGCTATTGTCACTTATCATCATTCAAGGAATCGATAATTCTCCAGAGAAAAAACACTTGGGCAGAATGTCCGCACTAGTTTAATTAATTGCACTTTAAGCAAAACCTAATCATGCTATCTCTTAACCTAATATCTGCCCATTACTTTAGATCGTAGTGCTTCATC
The DNA here is from genome assembly GCA_030449875.1 of Aegle marmelos. NCBI lineage: Eukaryota > Viridiplantae > Streptophyta > Magnoliopsida > Sapindales > Rutaceae > Aegle > Aegle marmelos. The sequence goes on from JASUUL010000093.1 coordinate 6,118,131, forward strand.
ATTATAAGAATCTAAAAGCACCATTATTCAATTCGCTCTACAACTTATCCCCATTTTCTTAATGGATTTTTTGACCTGGAATTAGCGATTAAATTGATCGAGGGGCTGTTTGGTCTCCTGAATATCTGTATCCTTTTGTTTTTATTGTATATCAACTGGCTCTGGGTAAAAGCAAGGATTAGAATCACATGTAATTATGAGATACTACAACGTTCATATGGATTTACAATTGAGTGAGTGTCAATTACAAAACCTATTTACATGGATGTAAAGGAAATCTAGTTGCCATCAAATTAGAAACGTATAAATATATTAAATAGTGGTAGGCATTTGGTAAGGTTTTGTTCTAAATAAATAGAATCAAATTGTATTATGGTAATTTAGTTTGGCTTAATTTGAATAACAAAAATTAAATTGCTCATAAATCTTTGAATAAAAAAATAAAAAACTAAATGGTTCGGAGAGAATTAAAATTTTAAAATATATTTGATCTTAGTTTATATAAATGATTATTAATGTGATTATATACACCATATTTTAATTTATTTAGTTGTAAGTGCTTGGCTCACTTTGAGAGATAATATAAGTATTTTGGATATGGATGTGTGTTAATATCTTGACGTGTAGTTTTAAAATTTTCAAAAGATATATTAAAGAATTAAGAAGTGATGAATATCAACAACAAGCTACAAATGGAATTTTCAAATATCTTTTATATATGATGTTGTATTATTTTTTTCTTGTTTGATTTATTGTTATGGATTTATAAATGTTGTGGATTTCTACATATGTCAGTTATCTTGCATTAGATTTTATTATGTTGATTTATTCAATTTTATTATGTTGTTTACTATTCATGAATTTTTTATCTTAAGATTGTTATTATCGTAATAATATAGTATTATTATGTCAATTTTTTATTGAACATACATGGTAAAATTACTTGAACCAAACAATACCAAACCAAACCAAACCATTGGATCAAATCAATCTAAACTTTAATTTGATTCGGTTGATTCTAATATTTAATTCATTTATAGTTCACAAAATTATGAACCCAACTGATTTCGATTTGGTTCCATTCTTAAGTGGAATTGAATCAAACCAGATAATGACCAACCCTTTATAAAATAACGCATACGTACCAATTTCTCTACAAACTAAGTTCACAGAAAGCTGACTTCACGTTTGTATAAGAGTACCGGCGTGAAAATCTGTATTGTTTAATCTTTGATCACGAAAGCATCTTAGCCTACTCTTACAAAAGGATATTCCCTACTGATTAAGTGGATTATCAAAGACCACAAAAATTAATGTTACCATGAGCTTAACGGAGAAGATTTGAATGTGATTAACTATTTGGACCGGATGGTGACTTTTCTGGTTAAGGAACTAAAATTCAACAGAAGTATTTGCCAAGATTAAGAAGATTGATACTTATTAGAGCTTTACTAAACGCTAATAAATTTGGACCTCAAATATATTTTAAAAATTATTATTCACACTGACATTAAACAACAAGTGCGATCTACAAGAATTTATTAATTAATGTCTTCTAGTTAGATGCGATGTTGTAAAGGGCTTGCAGTCAAGATAAATTCCTTACAAGACAAGTTAAAAATCAGTAATCAGGTCAAATAAGCTGAACATTTTTCCACCCACATATCATATATTAGGACAAAATATGAACTTAGATGATGGGAATTATTTTTCTCCATTTAAAAAATAACCGCACTATAGTTTCTTGTATTGACCAATACGGTCGCTTGTGATGTGACGGAAAAGAGCGGACAAGTGTGCAAAATGGCGCACACCCTACAACTAAGATTCTCTTGCTACATCCCTATACCCTATTGCCTTCATATGTATGGTGGATGCCATGCCTGATGCGAGCGGTGTGGCCTCAGAGCTCAGATGAGTAAAACTGTGGACTGTGGTTATATATATGTATGTATAGTGGAATGTTAAATCAATCGATCCTTGTGGCTTTTACGATTTCAAATGGGTCATGCCCTGAAAACTATTCAATGTTTAGTTGACTCCACTGCAATCAATTAAGTGTACCTTTGAAAAATAAACAGAGTCTAAATTATGAGTGAGGGGAAAGGTGCCCTACTGCCCATCCCTTTTGATGGCGATATACCATCTAAATCCAAAAGCTTACGGCAATTAGGAGAAACCTAATTATTCACTTATTGTCATTAGAGTCACGTTAAAATGCTTGTAACTTTCTTAGTCAGGGAGACGGACCGGACTTGTTGTTCAATCTAACAAATATTCACAATCCGACTTGGTCGAAGGAAGTGCGACCTTCGCACATACCATTGCAATTTGCTAACGAGGACAGATTCATCTTGGTTGATATTCACCTACAAGTACTTCTTCGATTCTTATTCAATGATAAGAGAAAGAGAATTACTATTATAAGAAGAGAGACAATGTCATAAACTAAGCATGTCTAAAGGTTAATTAATCACAAATTAATTTCAAAGATTACCGTTACATTAATTTGCTGTAGATACTAAACTTACCAATGTATTCAGCGATTTCATAGGTTGGCCTCTTATCATGAATGAAATTGTTAATTAATTGTTGTATAGTGAGAGTTTTAATTAGGTGGATGAATATACCATATATCTCATATATACGCACACTAATAAAGAGAAAATTACTATTTGAACAATAACAAGACAATAAAAAAACAGAATATGAGTGTATTTATGTCGCTATTCATGCAACAATACTTTTGTTTCTATCTTTGTATAATTCAAATAGCATTTTCCTAATAAATAATTGCATGCATATTTGAAATTAATTGCCATTAGAGCAATGAGGATGAATGACGGAGATTGGGAGAGAATTCAATTATTCAAATATAGCATGATTTTTTAGAAAAAAGTATTGAGGTTGACAATAAGACAGTTTTACCGGAGATCTTGCCGCTTTATATGATCTAAGATTAAGTCATGCTGATAGGGCTTACATTAAATAAAAAAAAAAAATTGCCAGTGCGCTGGCATGTCTCAAACTAGCATTATTAAATTAAATCCAAAAGGTTTTGCTAATAATGCGCATAAGCATCCAGCAATTTTGCCCGGACGTTGTATATTGGCATATTGAATAAAAGGTGATTATTTCTCAACTTTTTCTCTACATCTACAATTAGACTAGCTCCATCATGATTCAGGAGGAAAATTTAAATAGAGAATGCTACTTTATTTTCTACACTCATGATAATTTTTTTTTAAAAAAAATTTATTGAACACACTCTATCAAATACTAAGATTATCCTCTATAAATCTTATTCAATTTACATGTTTATTTTCTACTTTTACAGCATAAAAATATTTATCAAACCTTAAAAAAATCTCAATTGAACTCATTTAGAAATTTTTATTCTTCTTTCAGTTTCTATAAACTATAATCTTCTCTCTTGTTAGTTGAGCGATCAAAATAAAAATATTTTAATAATTTATTAACTTGTCCTTAATAGTAAATTATATTAGTGTGGTTTTAATAGCATAAAATTTTTACATATATTTAAAATTGAAGAGTCTACCCAACTATCTAATCTATTTATTCTAGGGGTGCCAAAACACTCTATAGGTTTGAGGTCTCGTGAGTTTCTACTCTAAATAGAGTGAATTTTGAATAATTTTTTTTTTGAAATGAGGTGGGAATGAGGAAAGAATAATTTTCAAATTATTAATGAGGTAGGGTTTAGTTTTGTACTTTTTATTTTACTCCCTCCTTGATCTCCATTATATGTAAATATTTTTTAACTTTTATTTAATAATTTTGTTTTATGAATTAGAATGTTGGTTAATAATTTTTTTTTACCTAATATAAATAGGCGATGACTAAAATAAATCCCTACAATATAATTCTTATTTAATCTTAAAATATTTTTTTAAGTTTTCTTTTCTCTCTTAAGGCACTCCTTTTTTAGTTTTCATATTATTTTAAGATATTATTTTTAAATCTTAAAGATTTTTTTCAAATGAATTAAATATTTTATAATATGATACTGATTTTATTTAAGTTTTTAATTTTTAATCTATTGAAATCATGTACGTATACCTACTATAAAATAAGTAAACAAAAAATGAAGTGGGGATAAAAAAATCATTCCCTGCATGGAGATTTTTCATTCATACTCTACTAAATTTATTGAAGAATGAGATGAATAATAAAGGTGAAATTTTTAATAGGATGAGAGAAATGGTAGGACTTTCCACCCCCATCTCATCCCACCCTATTGCCATCCCTTATTTATTCATTAACAAATACAATAGAACCTCAAAATAGATATACTATATATAGGAACAATCTCTTTATAGTAATAAAAAATTACAGTTCCCACTTAGAACTAGTTATAATTAAAAATAAACTTTATATTATAATAAGTTATATTTTTTGTAGGTCTCATCTTAATAAACTTAACTTCACATAGTAATAATACTTTTAAAATATATATTATGTTACATTAGATAATTAAGATGGAACAAATATTTTTTTAAAGTTACTTGTGACAATGATTTGTTCTTTAAAGTTGCTAGATTTGACTCACTTATTATTTAATTAATAAGTAAGTCAACCATATGATATAATTTGCCTCTATGTCACTTGCATAAGAGATAATTAAGTAAAGATAATAATTTTTGTATTATACCTCTATTGAGTTATAATCTCTTTATAAGAATAAAATTCTCTAGTGCCAACAATATGACTATATAGAGGTTTTACTGTATTTCATTTAAGAGAAACATATATTCAATTTAAAGTGAGATTGTAGGTGAATGAAAGCAAATCAAGATACTGATGCAAAGAAGACAAGAAATCAATTCCAATAGACTTATTGGAGGGCCATTGGTGTATATCCAATAGAAATTGCATCTACAAGTTTATAAATCTTACTTATAAACAGCTAAATGTAGACCTTTCTATTGTCCTTTTACTTTGTTATAAAATTATTTATAAATTTAGAAAAGATAAACTTAAAAAAAAGGCAATCAATTGCTAATGAAATATGCTAAAATTTTGTAGGAGAGAGGAATAGTTTTACATGTTTAAGAGAAAATAAAAAACTTAATGAAGATTGAGGACTATTTTGGTTGTTAGAGTGGAGAGTAGAACTAATTTTGATACATTTTAGTAAATGTAAGCAGAAAGTACAATAATTTTAAAATAAAATTTGGAGTGCAAATAGCCTGATCTTTAAATATTTTTAAAAATGTATTAAAAATAAATAAAAGTAATTAATTTTAGAATGAATTATATTTTGCCCTAAATTAAATTGGTTATTTTAGAAAGGTGTATTTTTGTAACTATAAAATCTAACTACTAAGTCATTTGGCCAAGTCGAGTGGCTAGGCCACTCCCTCATAAGTGCAAGGATAGTAATTTGAAACCCTATTAAAGTATTGTGGAGGCTTAATTTAATTTTTTCTAAATACTTGAGTGAAGGTTGAAGTCTCTCAAACATTAAAAAGAATTAAATATATAAATTAATTTTAATAATTATTAAAATATATAAATTAATTTTAATAATAATTTAATAATAAATATTAATTAGAATATAATATAATATATTATAATTTGAACAATAATTTCATTAAAAAAAAGTGACAACTGAATAGGAAGTACGAACCCCAAAAATAGGTGCATTTTCGTTATTATACAATTTCACACGTGGCATAACGTAAGAGGATATAGGAGGAAAGCCCATGGTATCATAGACGTTCATGCACCCTAATACTTGTGAACGCATCGTAATCAAACTTCAATGCAAACATCACTTAGAGAAATAGAGAGAAGGGGGGGAAAAACACGAAAATCAAGCCCTAACATCGAATTGAAATTGCTGACGATAATCAAACCCTAATACTGCTTCGCCCCGCTGCCTGCTTCGTTAGTAAAGTGAGTATCATTCTTTTTTTTTTTTTTTCTTTTGCTGGTTTGGCTATAGCTTTTTATTTGTTTGTTGATATGACTTATTACAGGAATTTTGGAACCTTATTACTGGTTTTATTCAAGTTCATGCCTAGTCTTTGAGTTATCCGTCGTCTGATTTAGTTTGATGGAAAATGATTCTGGGGTTTCTTAATTACATTCTACTTTGTGAGTTGTAGTTGATATTTGGGGTTCTAGTCTCGAAACGTAAAACCTTGTTAGAGGGTTGAATTTTGAGTGTCAGTAACGTTCTTATTTTACATGTTTGCAACGAAAATGAAAAAAATTAACCTTTTGATCAGGATCTAATCTTCATCATATGATAGATTAAAAACCTAGAATTGATGCTGCAACCAATATTATTTAGTGTTCTTGTAGCAGATATTCAATGATTGTGGTGCCACAATTTTTGGAGCACAATGCCTATGTTCTGCATGCTTAGGAATTTTCTACGGTTTGAACATTTTAATTTTTTGGTGAATGCGACTATCTGCAGCCAAAATTATTTAATGGTCTAGGAAGAGCTTCTGTCTGTCTGTGTATGTATTTTTTTGTTGGCTGCCATTTATTGATGTGTCTTTTGTGCTTGATTATACGGGAAATACTGGCTATGAATATCAAGTCATTATTTGAGCATATGGATTCATTAAAGGAAGGCTATACTATGTCTAAAAATTGTAGATGAAATTCTATCATTTGCCTGTTAATCAATTGCCTAATTTAGCATTTTTAAACCCTCCACTTTTTAGTTGGTGGAAGATGTGAAAAAAGTTTTGATGTCTATCATTGGTATCAAGTGTGGGAAGAAATTTTACATTTTTGTTTCTAGTTAGAAGGATAACTTACATGGATCACTTCAGGTATATTTTGCCTGGGGGTTGCACTATAATGGGTGATTTTGCAATTCATATTAGTGCAAACCTTGTTAATCAACTGGCTGAAGACAGTGGGAAGGTGAAGAAGAAAACAAAGAAAACTAAACCTAAGAAATCACAAGAGCCCCAGCAGGCCCAAACTAAGGTAAATCAGAAGCAAATATTGGATGATTCTAAAACACAGAAGGGAACTCCAGCCCCAGCATGGCCACTTCAGCCTCCAGTGTTTCTGCCAGTATCCCATTCCGCTCATTCGGCAGAGCTGGATGCAATTCGATCTGTCCTTCATGAGAGTGAGAGAGTTTTGGAAAAGATACACAAACAGGAAGAAAACATGGTGCAGGAAGTGACAGAAAGAGCTAAAACTCTCCGTGATCAGGAGTTTAAGCTTCCTTACCAGAAGCCATTGCCCTGTCTGGCAGAGAAAGATGCTTGTGAGTCATGCTATAAGGAGTTTGGGAAGGACCCCCTAAAATGTCTCCCTTTGCTGAAAAACTATGCAGATTGCTCTCGCAGAGCCAGGCAACAAGTTACTTTGGCAGATAAGTAGAATTGACGAAAATTTTCAAGTCATACAATTTAGCACAATCCTATTGCTAGTTTGAACGACAATAGAATTTTTGCAGTGCAAATAAACCAAAAACTAAACTGTGAGCACCATTATTCGATTGTACGCGGCATTCTGATGGTGCCATTTTAAATTTTTTGCTTCTCTGCATGTCCCAACAGTTATTTTTGTGCGAGTCTGTCTGACATTGATTCAACGTCTAGATCTTTTTTTTTTAACTACACTTTTTGATTCCATTTGTGCCTTCATTGCGCATCAGTTCTACTAAATTCAAAGTATAAACTCATGTATTTTGTTAAAATGCGAAATCAATTTGTTTTCCCATATCTTGTGCAAGAATTTGCATTACTTTTTGTTTTCATTGTTGGATAACGGCAAATTTTCAATGCCATCGAGGAGCAATGTAAACTAATCCATTGTTCCATCCTTGGAAGAAGATGTTACACGGGAAGGATTGCTCATTTTGCTCATCATGGAACTCTGCTTCTATCGTGGTATGTATTTTGTGCAACTATTCAAAAGGTCATTGACAACACTACTTTTTGTTTCCAAAAGATTTGTCTAATTTTTCTCTTCAAATGTTTATTTATTTGCTGATTTGATAAACAGATAAGTGAATACATAAACTCTCTTCTGCAAAAATCTTTAAATAGAAATAAGTATATATTATTTTAATTAAATTTTCTCTCATTAAATTTAACTAGTTTACATTTTTTAATAATGTAGTTATAATATGTCCATTTGTTCAATAATGATGATATAAAATGTAATATAATATTAATAGAAGAGGGATTGAAAAGTGAGGACGATTTTTTTTGTCCTTAAAGAATCTTATCTGTAGAGTTTTTGAAACTAAATGTCACTCTTAAAGTGAGAAGTTAAATTTTATTTGAAGAATTTTTTGAAGGAATTTTTTTTATATTATTTTGCTTGTGTGTGTAAGGGGGGTAAATTTGTGATTATTTTAATTCTAAGTGATGAGTTTAAGCGTTGCTACCAAAATTTTACGAAGAAGATGCAGTGGTATTATATTACCATGCAGGGAATTACTAGTTATCAGAGGAGCCGATGAGTTTATAGAACAAATGTACGAACATTTGTTAAGGATTTTAAAAGAGAATGATAACAGTTCGCACATTATGGTGATCTTCAAACTCGCCATTGGCTACAAGCAACCATAAGTACCCAACGCTATAATGGGGTGAAATATTACACATCAAGCAGCTAATTTTGGATTTTTTTTTTATTTTTTTTTATGTGAGCTAATTTTGGATCTTGATTACAATTAGATGGTCACGTTCACTCACTACTATCTATCTATGTAGCCAATGCCCTTAACTGTGTTTATCTTTTCCATCCAACTTATTTGAGGTCATTTACATTCATATTCATAAAATTAAAAAAATAATAACAATGGGTACATTTACGTTCATAGGCTTTTTATTTTAACCGTTTCAAAAAAAATAATTTTTTTTAATTAAGGTTTAGCTAGAATATGAGTAATTATCACTTCACAATTTATCAAACATTTTTCGTCTTATATTTTGTGACATTCATTGTAAAGAGTTATGAAGTTTTAAATTTATATTGTTTCGAATCTCCAAAAAAAAAAAATTCTGAATTCACAAATTAATTTGAAAAATAAAATAAATTACAAAGGTTGGTTATTAAATGTTAGCTTTATTTGTTAAATTGTGGAAATTTATTCTAATTAAGGGAAAATTTCAAGCACAAGCTAATCACGTGAACTCGTCTCGCGATTTCCACGTCGACTCCTCGTTAACGTGTTCCTGCCTTTCGGCGAGTTGTACTAATTTATCGCCGTGGTAATTCATTTCCTCGGTTCCTCCGCAATCACATCCCTTCGAATCGCCGGTCCAAAATTTCCCAGATTCCGACCGCCCCGATTTTTTCGGTCTTAACTTCACCACCAATTCCTTACAAGAAGTACTCCTCTCTACAGCTAGGTAACCCATTTTTTATTTTCTATCCTTTTATTTCAGCTCACTTAGTTAGTGTAATAATAAAAATAATCAGTATGTGTCTTTAATTTTCTTTTTTAAAAGTTGCTTTAAGCTGTTAATGTTCTTAATTTGGCTAGTGATTTTTTTTGTTTTTCCCAACTCTCATAAATTAGAACATAAAGTGCTTTTGTTGATATAAATGGTGAAGGAAAACATAAGTGATAATTAACTAGTACCTTTGTGACAAACGAACCACAAAAGAAAAATGAATTTAAAACTTTATTAAGCAAAATCAAAATTTGGCATGTGAATTAGCTGGCTTATGGAAGAACAAAAATGCCTATCAATAATCGAATGGCTTAATAAAAGAAAGAAGCAAGGCTGCCATAAAATAGCTGCCTTCTATACTTTTGCTTAGTGAGAATACTATGATTTTGACAATGCAAGTCAAATCAGGGCACTGACCACTTTAAATTTTGTTAGTTTGCAAATAGATGTCAAATCTGATCAATAAGCACTTTGTTGGAAGATTATGATAAGACTTTGAATGACTTTATGTAATGGTACAGGTATGAGTATGTCCAGTCACTGAGATTAAAATTCTGACTAAGTTTGCTATTCATTACAAAGATCATGGTTCGCGGAAGAGATGCCTGTTGGGAGCACTGTGTGCTTGTTGATGCAACAAGGCAGAAAGTCAGGTGCAATTATTGTCAGCGGGAGTTCAGTGGAGGGGTTTACAGGATGAAGTTTCATTTAGCTCAAATAAAAAACAAAGATATAGTACCCTGTTCTGAAGTCCCTGATGATGTTCGAGATCATATTCAAAGTATATTGAGCATTCCCAAGAAACAGAAAAATCCTAAAAGGCCAAAGGTGGAGAAGGCAACAGCTAATGGACAACAAAACAGCTCTTCTGCTAGTGGTGGCATCCATCAGAACAATAGGTCTAGTGGGCAGCGTGGTAGCTCCTGCCCGTCTTTGTTATTTCGACACCCTTCCCCAAGCATACAGCCTATAGTGGATGACACTCAGAAACAAAGGCAGTATGACACTGATAAAAAGATTGCTGTATTTTTCTTCCATAATTCTATACCTTTTAGTGCTGCTAAATCAATGTATTATCGGGAAATGGTGAATGCTATTGCAGAATGCGGGGTAGGTTATATTGCCCCAAGTTATGAAAAGTTGCGATCTACCCTTTTGGAAAAAGTGAAGGTCGACATAGATGATTGTTGTAAGAAATATAGAGATGAGTGGAAAGAAACAGGTTGCACGATCTTATGTGATAATTGGTCTGATGGGAGGACCAAATCACTTATAGTATTCTCAGTTGCATGCCCAAAAGGGACAGTGTTTTTTAAGTCAGTTGATGTGTCAGGTCATGAAGAGGACACTACTTTCTTGTTTGAGCTGCTTGAGTCTGTTGTCTTGGATGTTGGCGTGGAAAATGTTATTCAAGTAATAACAGATAGTGCTGCATGTTATGTTTATGCTGGGAGACTTCTCATGACCAAGTACAGTTCATTGTTTTGGTCTCCTTGTGCTGCTTATTGTATTGATAAGATGTTGGAGGATATCAGCAAACAAGAGTGGGTGGCTATGGTCCTGGAGGAGGCAAAGACCATCACAAAGTACTTATACAGTCATGCATGGACACTAAATATGATGAGAAAGTTCACTGGTGGAAGGGAACTGATCAGGCCGAGAATTACTAGATTTGTGGCTAATTATCTATCCTTGAGGTCCATTGTGATTCATGAGGAAAATTTAAAACACATGTTCTCACATTCAGAGTGGCTATCGTCCATTTATAGTAGACGCCCTGATGCTCAAGCTATAAAGTCTTTGTTGTATTTGGACAGATTTTGGAAGTCAGCACATGAAGTTGTTAGTGTGTCTGAACCACTTGTTAAAATCTTCAGGATTGTTGATGGAGACATGCCTGCCATGGGCTATATGTATGAGGGAATAGAAAGGGCAAAGCTTGCCATTCAGGCATACTATAAGGGAGTTGAAGAGAAATATGTGCCCATATGGGATATAATTGATAGGAGATGGAATATGCAGCTTCATTCACCATTACATGCAGCTGCGGCATTTCTTAACCCTTCAATTTTCTACAATCCAAACTTCAAGATTGATTTGAGGATGAGGAATGGATTTCAAGAAGCCATGATAAAATTGGCTACAGCAGATAAAGATAAAATAGAGATCACCAAGGAGCATCCAGTATACATAAATGCTCAAGGTGCACTTGGAACTGATTTTGCAGTCTTGGGAAGGAAACTGAATGCCCCAGGTATGTGTAAACTGAAGTTATTTTCAAATAACTTATTGTATTGCTTAGAGTATATCTTAGGGAATGAGAACGTTACCCTCTTAGATGCAACATCGGTATAGCATAGCCATCTATTTCCAGCTTGTAATCTTTATTACTATTTTACAAGTGCTAGATCTGTTGGATTGATAATTCATACCCCTGGATGGTAAAGATCCTCTAGTCGGAAAAGACAAATTAGTTATCAATATCCGTGAGTGCAAGATAGCTATTGATATTTTGAATTGGCTGAGTCGAATCGATAGATCCTCTAGTCAGAAAAGACACATTAGTTATCAATAGCAATGAGTGCAAGATAGCTATTGATATTTTGAATTGGCTGAGTCGAATCGATAAATGGTCCTTGCTTTCTGGGTAGAGGCTACCATATGATTTCTTCTTGATTTCATCTGAGAAAACAAATAATGGGCTTGTGTAAACTTTAAACCTTGCAATTATATCTCATAAGCCCTCGTGCATCTGTAGGTGATTGGTGGGCAAGTTACGGTTATGAAATTCCAACACTGCAGAGAGCTGCTATACGGATACTGAGTCAGCCTTGTAGTTCCTATTGGTACAGATGGAATTGGAGCACCTTTGAGAGCATGCATAACAAGAAACGTAACAAAGTAGAAATGGAAAAATTCAATGATTTGCTTTTTGTGCACTGCAACCTTTGGTTACAGGCCATTTATCGAAGTAGAGATGGGAAAAATAAACCTATCATCTATGATGAAATAGATGTTAGTTTAGAATGGCCCTCTGAGTCGGAATCTTCCACGCCTCTATTGGATGATTCATGGTTAGACAATTTGCCCCTTGAATGCAGAAGTAGTCCTTGAGATGATAAAGAAATTGATACAAGGATATAGCATACTCAATCCTTGATTGTATATCAAAGTATTCAATTTGATATGATAAAATGTAGCTAGAAATAACATGTGATTGCTATTTGAATGTTATTACAGTGCCTTCCCAATTCCACTTACGGTTCTTGCGTCTAATTTCTTAAGCCAATTTGGTGATGAAAGATAATGGACATTTTCGTAGAATAGAAATAAGTACATAGGCCAAGCCCTAAGGGACAAGGAACATGGACCTGGCACCAAGTTTTGCCACCATATCTTGTGCGGGCGACATTGCTCAGTCGATTGTAAGGATGTCATTTTCATTCATGGGTATCGGATCCGAATGGATATCCGCAATAAATAAGTTTAATTTTTATTATTTTAGTGAGTGCAGACACAGATACGGGTGTGAATTTATCCTCTGTTCAATTTATGGGTATGAGTTTAGTAAAATGTTTGATTATCTGCTTAATATCCAAACTCGATTCTTCTAGGTATAAAAACAAAACTATTATGTTCATAATTGTACTACATTTATTATGATTTAAACATAAAGTTATTTTTAATTAAATCAATTAAACCAATTTAGCTAACGTGCTTTCAATACTGTAATACAATATAAATTCATATACTGCTATAGAATAATTATTAAAATTCATTAAAATTTTTGAAAAGCTTAATTTTAAAAAAGTAAAATATTGATTCTTGAAAATATAAAAACTTATAGTCTGCACAATTATTTTATAAGAGACTATTTTAAGAGAATTTTCTTTCATTCTTCCGTGATGCGGTATGTGTTAAGTTCGAGCACAACATACATAAATAGTGTCTGATGCGATTGATGTTAATTTTAACTATTCTTGTGCATGTGATCTAAATAATGTAAAATATTTAAATTTATTTGGTTGAGTTGGTGTTATATTTACATTATAAGTAATGTTAAATTTATATAATAAATTTTGAAGAAATGAGTGGTCGGTATTATCTAAAAAATTTATTAAATACTCATATTGTATGAATATTTAATAGAAGAATAAAATATTTTTTTTAATTTGAGTTCTACTAAATTTTTAAAATTTTTTTATTACGTGTCTTTTAATAATAATATATGAATAAAATTTGATGTCTTTATATTTTTTATTTATTAACTACTAATTAATAATAAAACTATTTACTCGCACATGAGATAAGAAGAAAATCTTAATTTATTTAATGAATTTAGTATTACTAAAGACTTAATAGGTACGAATATCCCAAAAAAAAAAAAATGGCGGATACGAATTTGCAAAATACCATTATCCAAACGAATCCGCCCCAAAATACCATTATCCATACGAATCCGCCCCGCTTACATTCCCAGTCAATGGATTCAGCAATAACAGGGATTGATTGATCAAATAACGAATCAGATAAGTTTGTGGGGGACTTGTAGCAATTGCATCACATGGAATAGAATAGAATAGAATGGAAACATCAGATACGAAACCTCTCTAATCTACACCCATTCACAAAAGAAGTAAAAAAAAAAAAAAAGGGAGACGAATGCAGAAAGGAAGCACAATGCAACTCGAAATAGTAGCCGATAAAAAATACTGAAGCTAAGCAAACACAACATATCCACAAAGGAAACGTAAGTAGTTTCTGAAAAAATTTCTGAGAGCACCATCCATTAAAAATAAGATTTTATTATTATTATTATTTTAAGCATAGAGGATTTTAGTGGTTTTAAACAAGATAGAATACACGCGCGGTTTAATTTGCCTCAGGGCCTCTGCAAGCTGCAATTATATTTTTAACTGGCAGAGTAGGGTGCGAGCAGATAAAGCCCAAAGAGATGTGATTGAAAAATGAATTTTCGGGTTGGATTACAGAGACTTTGACTTTTGAGGAGTGGAGAGCGAATGGCAAATTAGTAATTAAACATAAAGGTCAAGTCGTAGTTTTAATTCAAGTGAGTTGAAAGTTCTGTTTTCAAGTAACATGTGTCAGGAATGTTACGGTCGGACGCAGACCCCACGCACTCCACCTGCATGGCTGCATTTGTAAAAATCTGCGTTAGTATTCACTAGGGTAAATATTGGGTTACAGCTGGACAAAGCTCTCACAAAATTACGTGAACTTACAACTGTTACGTAGATCTTATCTAATTTTGTGAGAGCTGTGGCTGTTAGTTAGTAACTCTCACAAGATTATATGGTATCCACAATTGTTATGTGGATCCAATAGTATTCCTCCTCACCGACTCTATATTAATAGCCAGTTTTTTTTTTTAATCGTAGTAAAATTCTTAAAAACTAAAAATGGAATTAGTTTATTTATAATTATTTTACCAGGACACCAAAATTAAATGAAATATAAACATTTTTCCTTGAAGTTTATTTATATAATATTTACTGGTTGCATGGAAGATTTGAAGAAATCACTAAGGCAGTCGTGCCTCTGGCGGTCCCAAATCAGGTCAAAAGTCCACAATTAACAAGAGGTGAAACAGACGAGACTCACAAGACTGGAGAAGATACCAATGCCACGCTTTTGTGGCACCGAAGATCCGCACTTGTCTTCAGTCGCTTGTATTATTTATCATCGTCATCTCCACCATACCATCATAGATGACACATATAGAAAGGTAAAAATATAATATAATATCCCCATCACCTGAAAATTTTGCTCCTCGGTCTTCACTCTTCGCTAGGCCTTCAACTCACCACCTTCCGATCCAATCTATTGTTACTATCCCGTCAGGCATCAAGAATCAGCCGACATGGCACTCAAGTACTCTTCCCCCTCAACTCTTTTATTTCAAAATCTTCAAAACACTTCCTTCAGTGAAGATGGGGTCACTCTCGCGCTTCTAATTAGCTCTGCCATCTTCGCAATTTTCTGGTATGCATGGATGTTCACGAGGTCGAACAGACAAAAATACCCATGTCCACCCGGCCCACGTGGCCTCCCTATCGTCGGCAATCTCCCGTTTCTCTACCCGGATCTCCACACTTACTTCGCCGCCTTAGCCCGCACCTACGGCCCCGTCCTCAAACTTCGACTCGGCCAAAAACTCGCCATCGTCGTCACCTCCCCTTCATCCGCCCGCCAAGTTCTCAAAGACCACGACGTCACCTTCGCCAACCGTGACGTCCCCATCGTCGCCCGCCATATGACATACGGCGGAAGCGACATCGTATGGACCCCATATGGCCCCGAGTGGAGGATGTTGAGAAAAGTCTGTGTGCTCAAGATGCTCAGTAACACCACGTTAGACTCCGTCTACGAGCTCCGTCGCCGTCAGCTCCGTGAAACTGTAGGCTATATTTACTCCCGGGCCGGGTCGCCGGTTGGCGTTGGTGAGCAAATGTTTCTAACGATATTGAATGTGATAACGAACATGTTGTGGGGAGGCACAGTCCAAGGCGATGACAGAGCCAGCATTGGTACGGAGTTTAGGCAAGTGGTGTCGGAGATGACGGAGCTGTTGGGTACGCCCAATATATCGGATTTCTTTCCCGGGTTGGCCTGGTTCGACTTGCAAGGTCTGGTGAAGAAGTCGTGTGTGTTGAAAAACAAGTTTGATAAGATGTTTGACCTTATGATTGATCAACGTCTGAAAATGGATAGAGAATGCGGGGAAGAGAGTAGGGATTTTTTGCAATTCTTGTTGCAATTGAAGGATGAAGCTGATTCCAAGACTCCCTTGACCATGAGTCATGTCAAAGCCTTGCTTATGGTAAGTAATTAACTAATTAATTCTCTCCATTTACACATCACTTTTGGGCGTTGGCTAGGTTCAAGAATTAAAAACCATTAATTAAATTACTTTGTCCAATCCTAATTAAGAAGCTGAAGCCTGCTTCAAACTCATTAAATAGACACTATGTTTTATTTGAAAATGATTCATTAATTAGTGGCTGATAATTGTTACAGTACGAAATTTTATTTTATTTTATTTTTTCAGTTTTTCAATTAGTGAAAGGTTAAGTTACAGTAATTATGTGAGTTATAGTTGGTTGATTGATTATCATACCGGGAGAGGCGTAGGTTAGAGTGCCTGTAGCGTAGCGTCTCCCTTTCAATTATATGAATATACAGACATATCGTGATACTTGATTTTCATGGCCGACATGAAGTGCTGCCTATTATTATGCTCCAAGAGTCAATTATTCCACAGATTTTTTCTGAAATATAAAATTAAGTTCCCGTGGAAGAAGTTTACGTGATGTGGTTTCAATGCGACCATCGCATGTGTCCCGTCATGAATGATTTTGATGAAATGAGTGTAGTATGTGTATCACATTATTTGTACCTTTAAATTGTGACATATACACGTGTATTTTGAAATTGATAAATCCTAATTAATTATATGAAATAAAAATAAAAAATAAAAAAAATGTGCTATGATTTTATGGACTGATCACAAGAAAAACTTATGTGGACTAAAGATTTATCATTTATCAGGTTTCATGCGTCTTATAATAGCATTTATAAATTAAATAATACAATTTTTTATATCTTTTTAAATAATAAATTGTTAGTCCCATTGTCCAGCGTCATCATGAGCGCACCACTCCAGCCATTAATTTCTCTCGATGATCAATTAGATTGATCTGAAATCAGATTCAAATTCCATATAGCATCTGTAGGTACATAAAAAAAAATGTATTAATTCTTTTCAATGAATAGATCCGATGGAAAATGTGAAAGTTTCTTCCCTTGTTTTCTTTTTCTTTCTTTTTCCTGTACCCGAAGAATTTTGAACTTTTCATTTGAAAAAAGAAAAAAAATGCATATGGTGAAGTGAATAGTTTTATAGGAAGGTTTGGCATAACAGAGTGCACTATTTATATGTGGACAGGATATGGTGGTTGGTGGGTCAGATACAACCTCCAACTCAATGGAATTCGCCATGGCTGAAATGATGAACAAACCAGAGGTAATCAAAAGAGCCCAGCAAGAATTGGATGAAGTAGTTGGCAAAGACAACGTAGTAGAAGAGTCCCACATTAACAAACTGCCATATCTATTTGCTGTAATGAAGGAAACATTGCGCTTGCACCCAGTCCTGCCGCTATTAGTACCACATTGCCCTACTGAAACCTCCACTGTTGGAGGCTACACCGTTCCCAAGGGTGCTCGAGTCTTCGTTAACTCGTGGGCTATACACAGGGACCCTACTGTTTGGAAGAATCCTTTGGAATTTAATCCGGAGAGGTTCTTGAATTCTAAATGGGACTACAGCGGAAGTGATTTCAACTATTTTCCATTTGGGTCCGGAAGAAGAATATGTGCTGGCACAGCAATGGCTGAGAGAATGTTCTTGTATTCAATTGCCACACTTCTGCATTCTTTCAATTGGAAATTGCCCGAGGGTCAGAAAGTGGATCTTACGGAAAAGTTTGGCATTGTTTTGAAGCTAAAGAATCCTCTTGTGGCGATCCCAACACCGAGGTTATCTGAACCGGCGCTGTATGAGTAGCCAAGTACGCTACTGTTCTACACAGTAAGCACTTTCATTTTGTGGAACGTTTTGAGGATTAATGAGATTGACGGACCATTAATCCTCTTATGTTAGAAAGTGGCTACTCATTCATAAAATTGCTGCATAAAATGGATTGGTTCCAGTTATTAACTATTTGTGCGTGTGTGTTTAGTAGTTACCATATTGTGGGTTGAAGCCCTATGCTGTAAAATCATATTGGATGTGATACATGAACAATGGCTATATATATGTGTACATATCATAAACCATATGGTATTATTATTGTTATTATTATTATTCTTTTTTTTGTTTGATAATGAGGCCATTAGTGGATCACGGTACTTCAACCACCCTAGAATATGTTATTTGATCAAGTTTGAGCGTTTTATTTCTTTTTTTTTTTTCAATGGTTTGCAATTCTTTAAATGAAAATATTATTTTACCCTCAATACCTTATACAAATATTAGATAATTAATAGAATGATGTTCTGGGTTATTATTTTTTTCAACATTGATGAATATAATTATTTTTTTTCTTTAACTGAAAATAGTTTTTTATCCTCAATACGATATGCAAGCCCATAGACATCGGTGAATTGTCAATTTCAACTTTGATGAATGTAATTCAGAACACGCTATGGGGTGGCGTGCTTGAATCAGGGGAAAAGGGGACTAATGTTGGGGCCGACCTGAAAAATAAGCTAGCAGAACTCATGGTGTTGGTTGGAACACCAAATATTTCGGACTTCTTTCCGGTGCTTTTACGGTTTGATATACAAAGAATAGAAAGGAGAACAATGAAGATTTTCCATTGGTTTGATAATACTGTAAATTATGCAATAGAACGGTATAGGAATAAGGTCTTAGTTAAATAGGAGGACTTCTTGGAATTTCTCTTGGAGCTTCAAGATAATGAAGATAGTGCATTAGTGCTTCATCAATAAGCATTATCCAAGTCAAGGCCTTGCTCCAGGACATAATTACGGGTGGAACTGACACCACAACCACTATGGTGGAATGGACAATGGCAGAGTTGATGCAACGTCCGGAAGTAATGAAGAATGTTCTGAAAGAATTAGTTAAAGCTGTGGGTATGGACACCTTTTTGTTGAAGAATTTGATTTGGCTAAATTAAAGTATTTAGATGCTGCTGTGAAAGAAGCATTGCATCTGCACCCTGCCCTACCCTTATCAGTACCTCGTAGTTCAAGCCAATCTAGCACTATTGGTGGCTATAGTATATACCCGGAGGCACAAAGCTACTGCGGAACGTATAGGCTATCCATAGGGATCCTCAATTTTGGGATAATCCCTTGGAATTTCGATCGGAGAGGTTTCTAAACGATGCTAGTGGATTTGATTATTCAGGTAACAATTTTCAGTACATGCAATTTGGTTCTGGCAGAAGGATGTGTGCTGGGATTGCTCTCTAGCTGAGAGGATACTGATGTTTGTTTTGGCTTCAGGAAATTGGCAACGGGCACAAGGTTAGACTTGTCTGAAAATTTAGGGATTGTAATTAAGGAAAAGAAGTCTTTAGTTGCTCTATTCCAACACCAGGACTAGCCAATTCAGAGCTCTACCAATAAGACGTAGGATCGGCTAGCCCGCCCGTCCGTCCGTAAGGAAGTCTTACGTTAGTGAGTTTTTTGTTCTAGGGATAAAAGAATGGATCTTTGAATTGATTTCATTATTATGGTGGCTTGCCGTAACGGCAAGTTACATACAAATAGAAGAGTCATGTCCAAACATGTTCCAGTAATACTTTGTGGACTTGCCTTGATTCCCTAGCTTTGAAGCTCTGTTCATCCTTTTTACCTCTATATTTTTATGTCGAGCAATTAATTTGTTCGTACACACGCGCGCGCGCACTACATAATTGACAAAATGTTTAGAAAATAATTAAAAATATATAAATATAATTGGCACTAGAAATTTAATTGGACTAAAATATTATTGACTTGTTTAGCGATGTAATTTGTTCAACGAGATGAATAAAACAAGATATAATTAAATAGAAATAATGCCTTTTTTTTTTTATTTTGATTTATGAAGCTATGTTTACTTACTCTAATTTTCAAGTGAAAAATTTACCATCAATGGCTATAATGAAAAAAAATGAATGAAAGAAATGCATTGTTGAAATCATGAAATGGGGTTTAATAATAAAAATTAAAAAATAAGATTTATACTAATAAATTTTTTTAAAAAATACTTTTATCATTAATAAAAATATTAAAAGAATTTTATAATTTTAATAAAATTAATAAAGAAAACAAAATTAAGAGATATTTGAAAGGGCGCCAATAGTCACACTCTTGACTCTACTGAGATTTGTAGATTGTGTGGACTTAATAATTATAAGGTGGGCCACTGTGCCCCTTCATTCCTGGCGATCATTACCCTGCTAATTCCTAAATGAGTCATATACCCCTCATTGAACGGTTTTCATTTCGGCCTGGGACTGGAAAATGGAAATTGTGCCGTCACCTTGCAGACCATCCTTTTCATTGTATGGACAAAATCTTATCTCGTCCCCCCTTTTTTTTTAATTTAAATTAAGGACTCACTTACGTAGCAACTGCGGTATCATACCACAGTAGATGGACTCCCGCTGATCATTTTTTTTTTATTTGTTTGAATGGAAAAGTAAATTTCATTGATCAGCAATATTGTCAAATACAGACGCAATTTCTGCTGGTATCGCAGCCAGACAGTGGAAGTGTTCTCTCTAAGAGCAAATTTTGCTACTTGCTAGAGAGTGGGCATAAACATTACAGCACCTAGGGGCAAATTGAACTGTAGTTTTTTGAAATTCCTTTCTTTGCTTTTGGATTTCGGAGATGATCCAGAAAATTTCTGTTCTGCTGCCTTTTACATTGTTGATCAGCTCAGCTACTTCTAGGCAGTCTATCTCCATGATTAAGCTCGATAAATCTGCTTCTTTTGCCACCTTTAGTTGAGTTTGCTTGACACCAGCTGCTATCACCTTCCCCTAAGAATCTTTTATTACTGCACCCGGTCCTGCCGTTCTCGTCTTATCGTTCACAGCTGCATCGACGTTGACTTTGAAAACATTTCGGGGTGGAGGGACCCCCTTGACTTGAGGCATTAATAACGGGGTTGTTAAACTCTCCTACGTTGGACTTTTGTCTCACTAAAATGTGAATTCTCCATTTACAAAACACATACACACACAGATACATATATTTATTTTGTACTCGATATCTTTAATCAATTCTCTGCTGAAATAACTTAAATACCATTTATAATTAACTTCGTCTTGCATTGGAACTTTTCAAATTTAATATTGAAGATTAAATTTATCATTTGAATTAAAGTTAAAGACTTATTTTATTAAGTATTAATTTTTGATATTGAAGTTATTGATGCCTTGTTACTTAATGTGTATATTATTTTGCTTTTAGAAAACCACACCTTCAGTCACGACAAAAGGGACGTTTTACATTTGGAGTAATTGGCAAATCATAGAAACAGAAAGATCAGCTGCCAAATAAATTGCTATTATGGCTTATCTCTCTGAGCATCGTTCATGAGATACACGGTGAATCACCATCAACAAACCCAGAATTTCTCTTATTAGAGCTCAATCGTATTTTGCATAAAAATGCAAAGTTTCTTTTGAAGACGACTAACTAGTATTTCCTACTGCAATAGTAATAGTAAATACATGGCCTTTTTGATGTACCACCCCTGCTACGAGAAAGACCTGAATTTTACAGCTATTGTATCTGCTTTAGCTGCCATTTTAGCTGTGGTATTCTTCTGGTGGAAAACAAAAAGATCAAGCAAAGCAAGTGTTCCACAGCCACCAGGTCCCCGTGGCTTGCCACTAATAGGATACCTTCCATTTCTGGGCAAAGACCTCCACAAGTCATTTACAGAATTGGCTGGAGTCTACAAGCTCTGGCTTGGGAACAAATTATTCGTAGTCGTGAGCTCACCATCACTAGCTAAAGAAGTGGTCCGTGACAAAGATACAATATTTGCGAACCGAGATGCACCGATCGCCTTACTGGCCTCATCATACATTGCAGGCGCGGAGTACGGTCCTAATTGGAAAAAGCTGCGCAAAATATTTGTGGTCAAGATGATGAGTAATGCAAGCCTTGACGATTGCTACAGCCTAAGAAAACAAGAGGTAATGAATACTATTAGAGGTGTGTACAATAACAACATCGGCAAGCCCTTGGACATCGGTGAATTGTCAATTTCAACTTTGATCAATGTAATTCAGAACATGATATGGGGTGGCGTGCTTGAACAAGGAGAAAAGGGGGCTATTGTCGGGGCCGAGCTCAAAAATAAGCTTGCAGAACTCATGGTGTTGGTTGGAACACCAAATATTTCGGACTTCTTTCCGGTGCTTTCACGGTTTGATGTACAAAGAATAGAAAGGAGAACAATGAAGATTTTCCATTGGTTTGATAATACTGTAAATTGTGCCATTGAACAGTACAGGAATAAGGTCTCAGTTAAAGGAGCAGCGGGGGACGCTGAAGGAAAGAAGGAATTCTTGCAATTTTTCTTGGAGCTTCAAGAGAACGAAGATAGTGCTTCATCAATAAGCATTATCCAAGTCAAGGCCTTGATCCTGGTAGTTTAATTTCTTTATTGAGGTTCCAGAGTACTTCAAATTAATCAGCTTGCTTAACCCAATTTTTATTATTTTATTTTTTTCAGATTTTCATGATTGAATTTAAAATTTTGTTTTACAGTCATTGGTACCAAATTAATTATAATTACGTTTGTTATTTGTAAGCAGGACATGATTGCGGGTGGAACTAACACCACAACCACTATGGTGGAATGGACAATGGCAGAGTTGATGCAGCGTCCGGAAGTAATGGAGAAGGTTCTGAAAGAATTAGCTGAAGTGGTGGGTATGGAATGCTTTGTTGAAGAATTTCATATGACTAAATTAAAGTATTTAGATGCTGTTGTGAAAGAAACATTGCGTCTGCACCCTGCCCTACCCCTATTAGTAGTACCCAGTAGTTCAAGCCAGTCTAGCACTATTGGTGGCTATAGCATACCCAAAGGCACAACGCTACTGCTGAATGTATGGGCTATCGATAGGGATCCTCAATTTTGGGATAATCCCTAGGAATTTCGACCGGAGAGGTTTCTGAACGATGCTAGAGGATTTGATTATTTGGGTAACAATTTTCAGTACGTGCCATTTGGTTCTGGCAGAAGGTTGTGTGCTGGGATTGCTCTGGCCGAGAGGATGCTGATGTTTTCTTTTGGCTTCGTTGTTGCACTCATTTGAGTGGAAATTGCCAACAGTCACAGAGTTAGACTTATCTGAAAAGTTTGGGATGGTGATTAAGAAAAAGGAGCCTTTGGTTGCTATTCCAACGCCTAGACTACACAATTCAGAGCTCTACCAATAGGTCACAGGATGCGCTTGCCCGTCCGTTCGTAATGAAACTTGCGTTACTGAGAATGGGTCTTTGAGTTGATTTTACTGACTAGCTCAGTAGTGCAATTGGGTCAAGGCCAAGGACTTGAATACAAAACAACAAATAATTAAAGAAGAGCAGTTCAATTTTTTTCCTTTTCTTTGTTGAAATTTTGGTGTGTAAGTTATTTTCGAAAGCAGCGACTCGGCCTATAATGTAACAAGTGTGCATATCTTGTGGACAGAATAATTAAGAGGTGGGCCACTATGCCTCCCCGATTCGTAGTGTGGTTCCATCCTTTCACTGTCCTAAATGAGTCGTACGCCACACTGAGCGGTTTTCATTTTGCGGGGGACTATAAAATGGAATGGACATTGCGCCGCCACCTCACCTACCCTGCTTTTTCTCATTATATGGACAAAATGCTATCTTATCCCTCTCCTCTTCTTTTTAAATTAAATCAGATATCATAATTTTGGATCTTCCTATCTTAAAGTTTACTGTAAGGCAGGATTTGCCCGTAATTTTACATCTCACTACATAAAGTGATTTGTGCGCCACTGTGGCCCTGCCTCCTCGGCCGTAATTGTGTGGACTATTGATAAATTTTTGGGTTGTCCTGCAAAATAGTATTTATATTTTTAATAAAATTCATATGATAATATTAATATTAATGTGTACGTTCTAACCAATTAAAAAAAGAAAACTACTAAGTTAACTCACATAAAAACACTTGAAATCTACCATCATATTATTATTGATATATGTGTTATAAGTTACATTAAATATAACTAGAGAATTTTTTTAAAAAATAATTTATGTAAATTATAAAATTAAATAATAGAATTTCCTTTTATGATTCAAATGCTTTGAACGGTAGAAAGCTTTTGTAGAGTCACTTTTCTATTAACAAATAAACAATGGCAGTTGTGGGTAACTTCTGTTAGCCCCATTGATCAAAACTCCGGAAAACGTAAAGTACACGATTTGACCACAGGGTCCAAAATACTGTTAGCCCAATTGTTATAAAAATATTCTTTGTGAGTAATTTAAACTTGAGAATGATTGATAATTGAACTTTATATCCAAGTCAAGTTTAACAACGCATACCAACGGGTCTTTGGCCCTACGAGAGCATTATTATATTTATAATATTAAATATAAAGATATAAATTTTTATAAAAATATTATAAAAATTAATTTTAATTATTTTTTAATTATTTAATAATTAAATAAAATAATTTTTCTCTCATAAAATATTTTTATTTTTTATTTTAATAATCAATGTATATCGTTAGTTTTAATTATATAATTTAATATAATATCAATTATAATGTCGGATGCAAATAAAATATTTTCGATTCTTACTTCAGTGACCATGACATTAATCTTATTTATATAATCTGATATAATATTAATTATAATATCTATTATAATATGAGTATCAATTTATATATATATCAGAATTAAAAAAAAAAAGTTTAACAACGCATGAAGTTTGATGGGCCTTCAAATGCTATTTAATATTATTATGTCATTAGCTCCACGTGATACATGTTCTAGCATTGTGGAAAATTTTAATTCCTTTAAAACGGTAAAGACATTTTTTAATCAAGCCAGCAACTACAGCAATTAAAAAATTAACTTGTTGAAGCCGCCACCCGCTGCCGCAGCCTGAGTGAGGTGACTTCATAGCAGCCGTGCTAAATTACATATTTTTAAATAATCGTGAAATTTTATACATAGATGTAAATCATATACCTTATAAATATATATTTTAGTTATATAAAAATGAAAAGAAACTAAAATGCAATTTAAATATAAAAAGCACTACCGCACCTATACTTTTCAAAGGCTTCAAGACATTAGCAGCTTTGCCTCTATAAATATACACAATAAACCAAAATAATTGGATAAAAACAAAAAGAAATTAAAATGCAAGTTCAAACAATCGGATCCGCCTAAGTTACATTTTTTTTTTTTGTAAATTATGCAGATTTTATCTTTTCTGTGGTTAATTTTATTCAGCTCCTTATATTTTATATTATTTATATTTTATTTATAAATATTATAAATTTTCTATTTACATATATTATAAAATTTCATTAAAGCCTTTATATTTTTTATTTCTTTAAACTATTAAGCTAATCTCTATAATTTTTAAATTCTAAAAATATTTTTTATTTAAATTAAAAGAATAAAAATTATTAAATAAATTGTAATTATAATTATCATATTAAATTATTATTATTATAACAATAAAAAGTTATTGTAATTAATTAATACATTAACAATAATTAATAATAAATTTTTATTTTAATTAATAATAATAAATAATAATTATTAATAATTAAATTTTGATAAAAAGATTACTAAAATAAAAATAAATTATAAAAGTATAATTGTAATATATTAAATGATTATTATATTTTAATTTAAATAAATTATAAAAGTATATTATAGTTAATTAATATATTAACAACAATTAATAATAATTAACAATTATCATTATTATTATTAATTTTTTAAAAAAATTAATTCATCTTTTTACTTATTTTTTAATCTTTTTATTATGAAAA
The DNA here is from genome assembly GCA_030449875.1 of Aegle marmelos. Taxonomy (NCBI): domain Eukaryota; kingdom Viridiplantae; phylum Streptophyta; class Magnoliopsida; order Sapindales; family Rutaceae; genus Aegle; species Aegle marmelos. The sequence continues at coordinate 6,144,133 of JASUUL010000093.1, forward strand.
TAGTAATTATTATGAGATGATATTATAAAGAAGATGAATGGTAATAATATTAAAAATTTTATTGATAGAGTAATGAAAAATGAGATGTTATAATCTTTTTTATTAATATTAGTATATTATTATAACTAATGTGTCATAATTGTAAATATAAATTACTTTGATACTTAAAAAATTAGTAAGCAAAAAAAAGTGAAGAAAAACGAATTAAATTTTTATTCAAAAATTAATTATTAATAGTAATTATTGTTAGTTATTATTATTATTAATAATTTAAATAAAAATTATTATTAATTATTGTTAATGTATTAGTTAATTATAATAACTTTATTCGTTATAAAAATAATTTAATATAATAATTATAATGTATTTAATAATTATTATATTTTTAATTTAAATGAAGAGTATTTTTCATTGATATTTTTATAATTTATTTTTTTATTTTATTAAACTTGTTTATCAAAAAATAATTATTAATAACATTTATTGTTAGTTATTATTATTAATTATTTTAAAAATTATTAAAAATTATTATTAATGCATTAATTAATTATAATAAATTTTATTGTTAGTTAATATTATAAAATAAATATATTTTAAAATAAATATATACTTTTTTGAAACATATAAAATTTTGTTTGATTCTAGCTTAACAGACAAATCCAAACATCATAAAAACATGATCATGAAAATAAATATATTTTATAATATTAACAATATATTTATTTTATAATATTATGAAATTTTATCTCATGAAATTAATTATTAATAATATTTTTTTAGTTATTGTTATTAATAATTTAATTAAAAATTTATTATTAATTATTTTTAATGTATAATAACAAAAATATATTTAAAAATTATTAAATAAATTATAATTATAATAATTATTTTAATTATAATTTATTTAATAATTATTATATTTTTAATTGATGAATAGTATTTTTTAATTTTAAAAAATATAGGAGGTGAATTTATTACTCTAAAGATTTAAATAAAATAAAAAAAATAAAATTTTTAATAATATATGTAGGTAAAAAATATTATAATATTTATAAAAAAATATAAATAAAATAAAATATAATATAAAGGCTTTAATGAAGTTATACCCAGAAAAAAACAAAAATCATAAGTTACCAGAGTAGTAACTTAGGCTTTTCCCAAACAAAAACACTGTTGAAGTCATATTTTTTAAGACTTTAAACAATATAACTCATCAAGCATTGAACTTAACATAATATTTTAAATTATAATAATATGTAATTATATGATAATTAATGAGTTACTTAAGAATAGTAAATTAATATAAATAATTATAATCAATTAAGAACTGAACATAAGATTAATTAATTAATTAAAAGTTACTCATATTTTTAATTTTAAAAATATTATTAGTCAAAGGCTACACCGGTTCAACCAAGTAACCAAAAAGGACTTGGGCGCTCCTGGTGGGCGCTCTAGCTCTCTTTTAAAACTGCGAAAGTAATTATTTTTATTTGAAATGGCAGTTCAGTGATTTAAGTTAAATGGTAACTTTGTAATTTTTTAAAAAATATTTTTAACAACTTTTCTGGGGAAAGCCGTGGCTTGTGCTACCAGTCTACCTCTGGTTTGGGTTCCTGTAATCACTCGCTATAGTAAGTGGGGAAATTTTTTTTTTTCCTTTCATATCTTATATATTGCTATAAATAAATAAATAGCAAAAAATTTTTAACTAAAATAAATTACTTTTTAAGTACCTTATTAATAGCTTATATTTAATAAGCTTTTGTTAATTGAATTGTCTATATTATGATCTGGAGGCATAAATAAATGGGATGCTAACTTTTCTATGTTAGGCTATTTTGCCACAGCAAAATCTGAATCCACCATTTACAAAACACACTCATACGCGCACGCGCGCACACACACATACATATATATAATTTTTATTTTGTTCTTCTCATATATATCTTCAATCAATTTCTTTGCTAAAATAACTATAATAAACTTCCTCTTGCATTGGAACTTTTAAAATTTAAAAATTTAAATTATAATTTATCATTTCAATTAAAGTCAAGGACTCATTTGACTAAATATTGAGTAAGGTTCTTGATGTCTTATTACTTAAATGTATATATTATTTTACTTTTACAAAACCAACATAAGCAATAAATTTATAATTTAGCTTGGTCACGGACTAGTCTTGCTTCTCTCATATATTTTAGTGGTGTCTTCTAGAGAGTCTTTAAAACATATCAAAGGTGTTAGAATTAAATAATGCATGTATATCATTTAGACATTTGTGTTGAAAAAATTACCAATAACTGAAAATTATATTTAATTGAATTATGCATAAACAATTGAGTGTAACATTTTTAATATACTGTAAAATTTCTCTGTCTTCCTAGCAGCCATGTGTCATTTTTCTGTCTTAAATTTTAAATATTACTCTCTCTCTCTCTCTCTCTCTCTCTATGCATAAACAAATAAAAACTAAAACCACTGCTTAAACCCTATCGTAATTGGCCCAGCACGGCTCATATTTTATTTATTTATTTATTTTAAATTCTGGTCCTGAGTCGATGGTCAAGTAAAGGCAGCTCCCCTTAAACGTCATTGATCCTAGAGTTTCTAGTGCAAGATTCTATTTATATACAGATGCAAAGTTTATTTTTTAAGGCATGTAAGTATTTTGGTGCAGCGACACATACATGTACGATATGGCTTTAATGTGGTCATGGCTGTGCAATTCCAGCAGTGAAAAACGTCAATACCTCGCCGCAATTGTCACTTCATTGGTTGCTGTATTTGCCGCCGTGATCTGGTTCACGAGAAAATCAAAGAAAGCAACTGCTCCTCCACTGCCGCCAGGTCCCCGCGGCTTGCCATTCGTCGGTTACCTTCCATTTCTCGGCACTGACCTCCATAAGTCATTAACAGAATTGGCTGGAGTCTATGGTCCTATCTACAAATTCTGGATCGCAAACGAATTATGGGTAGTTGTGAGCTCACCATCCCTAGCCAAAGAAGTGGTTCGTGACAAAGATACCATATTTGGTAACCGTGAGCCAAAAATCGCCGCTCGACTGTCAACATTCGGTGGAAATGATATCGTATGGTGCCCTTATGGAGCTCACTGGAGAAAATTGCGGAAAGTAATGGTGGGCGAGATGATGAGTAATTCAATTCTTGATTCTTGTTCTGCCCTAAGAAAACAAGAGCTCAGGAATACTATAAGAGATTTGTACACTAACAAAACTGGCAAGCCCGTAGATATTGGTGAATTGTCGACTTCAACATCGATCAATGTACTTCAGAACATGTTGTGGGGTGGTGCGCATGATTTGGGAGAAGAGGGGACTGATATTACTGCTGAGGTAAAACAGATGCTTGAAGATATCATGGATCTAATTGCAACCCCAAACATTTCGGACATCTTTCCAGTGCTTTCGCGGTTTGACATGCAAGGGATTGAAAGAAAGACTAAGAAGATTGCTTTGTGGTTTGAAAATTTCTTCTGTTCCGTTGTAGAAAGGCGGAAGAATTTGATCGCGAAAGGAAAAGTGAGGTTTGACGGATCGAAGGACTTCTTGCAGACTTTCTTGGAGCTACTGGATAGTGAAGATAGCTCAACATCACTTAACAAGATCGAGCTTATCTCGTTGCTCATGGTATTTACATAGTTCCTTTCCTCATCATGTGTTATTAAATTTTTGAAGATAATTAATAACTCTTGTTTTTTGTTATTCTGAAAAAGGACGTAATTACGGGTGGCACAGACACCACGACAACAATATTGGAGTGGACGATGACAATGTTGCTGCAGTATCCAGAGGAGATGAAGAAGGTTCAAGCCGAATTAGCAGATGTTGTGGGTATGAACAACACTGTTGAAGAGTCTCACTTGCCTCAATTAAAGTATTTAGATGCAACGTTGAAAGAAACATTTCGCCTGCACCCGCCTTCGAAGCTACTGCCACCCCGTACTCCAAGCCGAACTACTACTATTGGTGGCTATACTATACCGAAAGGTGCGAGTGTCATTTTGAATATTGGGGCTATCCAGACAGATCCTCAACTTTGGGAAAGCTCCTTGGAATTTCGGCCTGAGAGGCTCTTGAATGATAGTGATAAATTCGATTACACGGGAAATAACTTTCAGTACATGCCGTTTGGTTCTGGTCGAAGGATATGTGCTGGGCTTCCTCTGGCGGAGAGGCTCGTGATGTATGTTCTGGCTTCTTTGTTGCACTCCTTTGATTGGAAATTGCCATATGGCGAAAAGCTGGATTTATCTGATAAATATGGGCTTGTTGTCAAGAAAAAGATCCCTTTGGTTGCTGTTCCAACACCAAGACTGGCTAATGCGGAGCTCTACAAATAGGATCGATGACGCTGTGTTAGTCTTTTACCGGGGATAAATAAGTCCGCTTGTGAAAATAAGATCGTACATGTGTTACCGTATTTGCCTCTGGGATAGTGACTATAGCTCTACTAGTAAAATGACTTTTTCTTGACGAATAAACCTGTTTCCGTTGCTCAATTGCATAATTCGTTACTTTTATTTGTCTGCTGCCAATGTTACGAGGTGATTGTGCTTCTTTTGTTTACATTTTTTTTTTTAAAAAATCAATTACAATGTAGTCTACTAATCATGCATCTCTCCACTCCAGTTACGCACTTTTGTTGCAATACTTAATTTCAAGTGACTTATGGTTAAATTCGTGAATATGCAATCTTTCCAGCTCGTATCAAATTAACCGCTGGCAACACCATCGATCACGTGCCTTTGAAATTAATGAGCGACTGAAAGTTTTCCGAATCTAAAACATGCCTTTTTCTTTTTTTTTTTCTGACAATGTTGTTTTCCGCTTCTTTATATTTGTAGCAGGGCGGGTTGTGTTTGTGCCTTCGGCTCAATATCTTGTTGCGTTTACTTCCGTCCTACTGCATTAACTCTCAAAGCTATATTTACTTCGAAAGGAAACGGATACCAACATTTTAAGATTCGAGGAAACGATTATAAACAGATTTTTAAAAAGAGATATTAAGATTTTTTTTATTATAATATTGTTTGAATATAGTAATTAGAATGTTAATTTAAAAATTTTTTATTAATATAAATATAATATAAATAATTTAATTTATCTAATATATTAATAATATTAAAATTTTTAAATGTATTTAGATAATATATTTTTATTTATTACGAAGATTTCAAATAAATTTTTGGATTAAATAGATTTTACAATTAACAAAATATCTCCCTCTTAATAATATTAAAATTATTATTTTTACATAATATTTAAAATAATTTTAACTTTAATTTATTTCTTTTAATATTATGTTTCTATTCATTATTAAAAATTAGTTTAATATAATAAAATATGTCTAATAAATTGTAAAATATACAAATAATTTCAAATATTAAAATTATTTTAAAATATATATTATTACATTTATTTTAATTGATATATTTCTATTTATTATAAAATTTTGAGGTCAATTTTTATAGGTTTATAAAATCAAAGAGTATTATAGTCAAAAAGAGATTTTAGTGTCTTTTATTAAAAACTTAGATGTTTTTGTAATCATTTCTTTAAACTTTAAGAGTGTAGGAGCATCTTTAAAAAACTCTACAAATTTTACTCTTTTAAATATCTATTTATTTACCTATGCTGCAAATAAAATAATAAAAAAATATATTATTTTTTAAAAAATAACTATTTTTTAAAAGGAAAAGTCAATAACAATTAAAAAACTTTTTTCTTTTTCTCTAATAAAAAATAATAACATATAAATTAAAAAAAGAGAAAATAACTATTTAAATTTAAAGAAAGAAAATAATTTTTTATTTAAAAAATCTTTTAATGATACTCTAAGTATCTTTTTTCTCAAATATATTCTACTATTATAGAAGAAACTCAAACTTTATATCTTAAAATTAAGAAGAAAAGTGTTGACCAATCCAACCAAAGATTTTGGCATATTAGACTCATTTTAAACTTTAAACTTTTCTTATTATATCATTTTATTTTCAAAGTTCAAAAATCTTAATCATATCTCCCTTGAAGATAAAAAATGTTTCAACGACAACAAGGTTGAGTGCTTAAATGTCAACATAAAAGGTCTTATCACTCGTCATGCTTTGACAAAAAGGGGATGAAAAGAGTAAACAAATAAAGAAGGAAAATTTACTATAAAATACCTTTTTATTTAAAACTTAGGAAAATAATCACAAAAATCTTTAAATATTTAATAAAAAATACTAAAAATTTTTTAACTATAATATCTTTTGACAATGTGAGCCAAAAAGAAAATTGACCCTAAAATTTTAGAATAGATAGAAATTTAACATTAAAAAATATGTAATAATATAAACATTTGAAAATAATTTTAACATTTAAATTTTTTTATATTTTAAATTTATTAGACATATTTTATTATAGTAAAATATTTTTTTATAATAATTAGAAACTTATTATTAAAATAAATAAATTAAAATTATTTTGAATATTATGCAAACAAATAATTTTAATATTATCAATGGGGAGTTTTTTAATTGCACAATCAATTTAACCCAAAGATTTATTTAAATCTTTATAATATATGTGAATACATTATTAAAATAAATATAATAATTTAAAATTTAATATTATTTTAAATCTTAAAATACTTTAATATTATTAGTCAACTAGATAGATTATCTATTTGTATTAATTAAAAACTTTAAAGTTAATTTTCTAGTTATTAGATTTAAATTGTACTATGGACAAAAAGGATTCCTGAAGTATTTATGACTATTTTTCCAAATATTGAGATTGAAGGCTGGCTTTTTTCCTATATTTGAACTAATATTAAATTAATAAAATAACATATTATGTTTAAATTATTTTTAATATTAAAATCACTTTAGTATTATATATATATTACCAATATTAAAATGTATAACCAAAGATTAATTTTAAAGTTTCATAATAAATACAACTGTAGTACAAAAAATATATAGTAAATAAATTAATGCACATTTAGAAAATTAGTGTAAATATTAAAAAAATTATTTTAATATATTATTTATGTACAAGATAGATTTTAATATTAATAAATAATTATAAAACTTTAAGGCCACTTCTTTTATATGGATTGCAATAGTCAAAGGGTTCAAAAATAAAAATTAAAGTCTCTGGGACCATTTTGCAATCTTTAGAATTTTTTAGTACATTCAAACGAACTTAAAAGTTTAGATGTTATTTTCAACCCCACAAAAGAGAAAAACCCGAGACTCTATTTAATTTTACTATCCCTCGCTTTGACATGCTTTGTCCCAAATAAATAGATATATAAACAAAACGAAAAAGTACACACGAAGGAAAGTGTGCAAGCATGTATTTAGAGGCATGCTTTTCGTATTACTATTTTACGTAGGGTGACTTTAAGTAGCAAACTAACAAGTCACTTAATGTCTCGTATTTTAAGAAAATTGTATTATAATCATTTAGACCTCGTATATTAGGATGATCTTTTTTTTTTTTTTAACTTAACGTACTTAATTTAATAGATTTTTTAAGTTAGTTATAATAGGAAAATCTATTTTTAGGCCTCTTTTTAATTAGTAATTAATTATCTTACAATTAAGAATTTTTATATAAATTCTATATATGATAATCCTAATATTAAAGAATAAACATAAAATTTTCACTAAAAGAGGTCATGAAAATATTACATATGCTTTGGAGAAACTTGAGTGTTAAGAAACCTTGACTGGACTACATGACCACACCCAACGTTGGTGACAGTGATTTTCCACCACTAGAACCTCCTGTCAAAGCCGACAACATCCTTACTGATTGATAGCCCACATAATAGCCATTAACGCTTCAAACCATAAACCCTAGACCGCCGCAAACCTTTCAAAATATGCTCCATGCTGTTACACTTTGCCTACATTTGTTGATGGCGATTGCTTGCCGACAAAACCATCGTTGAACCTTAATGCACTCGCCACAGCCGCCTTACATCCTCCAGCTACCACCAAGGCACCAACCCCATCACACCTATACTTTCTAAACCGTAGTTCGCATGAGCACAACTAAAACTTAGGCCACCACTTATTGGCCACCACCTATGTCATTGTTGGGCAGTCTCATGGTTATTCCTAGCCCCTTACAATCTTCAATTTCAGTAGAGTTAGTTTTATTGTGTCATGATGAATCTGTTGTCCACTTATTAGTTACAAAAGTCATGTCCATGGTAGAACCATTCAAACTTTCTCTTGTCGGCAAGTTTTAGTTTAGCTGACCTCCTATGGATGTGGTTCACAAATTCTTCGTTTATTTGAGATTGAAAGGTAGTACACAGGTTTATATTTTGATCAAGCTTTAGCTTAAAAAGAATTACCCTTGTATTTGGGTTACGCAGTCCTAGTATATTAGTGGCAAATCCATGCATATATTTTAAGTTGTCTATTTTTTTCCGGTGCTCTAAGGGGTCTCCTGCTGTTCTTGCTTGCTGTTTTGCTTTATTTACCTGTGCATTTCATTCATCGTAAAGATGATTTTTTTTTTTATCCAATTGTGAATGCTATTAGAAAGTCTTTATGGGTAGACCATGCTACTTTTGTTGTTAATATGCCCTTGCTGGCTTGTGTACTCGTTGAGTATAATGTTTCACAGCCAATGTTGCCAGGACTTTGGATTAGTGAAGGTGATTATGGGTTTTGGCAAGATATAGTGTTCGAGCATGTTTCATTACATTGTACTTTGTGCGAGCATCTTGATCACGTCGCTAATGCTTGTTTTGCTATTAATCCTAGGTTCAAGAAGCCCCAACAGCCTATTGATTAGGCGCATGGTACAAATGCTCATGATACAAGTAAGATATCTAAGATTGATGTTGTTGTGCAACCTATAATGGAACCTATTGCGTACGTGGTTACTATAGACAATTGACAGTAAGGGCGTGCTCTAGCCCAGGGTCAGTCTTCGGGCCTAGCCCCACTTCAGAATAATATTGTTCGACCACGCGTTCTTTTTTTTGTTTAGGTACTGCAGATGCTGATTTGATTCAGTTTCTGCTTTATGAGTTCAAGATGACGATGGTTTGCAAGATACTGCTGTTCTGAGAGATGCTGATAGACGTGTTGAGGTTGTTACTTCACTTATTTTGGATGATCCGGGTGCTCTAAGGTCTTCCATAGGCTCTACATTTTTCAGGTCTACAATGGATGATATTCGCTCCAAGATTGTAAGTTTTCAATTGGATGAGAAGTTTAGCTCTAATAGGAATCCTTTAGCTGATGATTATTTTACGTCTGAGCCTGAGGCTACAAAAAGGCATGATCTTGACCACGACTTTAGTATTGCTAGCCTGCGTTCCTCTAGTTTTAAGAAAGGTTTCAAAATAGTCGCTAATCATAAGTATTGTAAGCATTTTTTCTAAGCGTTTATATTAGTTAATTTGTTCTATTATTGATTTTGTCCTTTTTTTTATTTATTGGTTGTTTTTGTTTCTTTTCTTAGAGGTTTTAATTGATGTTCTCCTCCCTATGTAATTTTAATTATATTTCAACTATCTATAGGTAAAGGGTTCCACCCAACCCCTTTTATCTTTGGGTGGTTTTTTAATAAAGGAAGTTAAAAAAAAAAAGATATCTTTTTAACTACTTTTCTATTTTAAAAATTTTTAGTAGCTTGTTGATTGTTGATATTCAAAATATACTTAAAATTTGTTTGAAATATGAGCTCTTTTATTATTATTAATTCTCTTTTATTATTATTAATTTTTTAAGTGCTATCACCTGCTAACTGTAAGAGGACTTCATAAAAAAATTTCACCTAAAACCTCTATAACTTTGAAAACAAAACCTAAAAATTTCACAGAATGTTATATATTTAGTGAGGTTAAGGCCTTAAAGGGTAAAGTCCATCTATATATATATATATGGATTCCCCAAAGTTACAAGTTACAATTTCTAGGTAATTTTGATTTCTGTTTAATGAATGCACTAAAAAATTGTAAACCACTCTATGATCAAAATTAGCTATCTTAAAATCAAATTTGAAATAAATTAAATTGTAATAAATTAGTATAAAATTTTAATTAGTTTTATAACAATTATTATTTTGTATTTTAATTATCTTGATTATTATTATTATTAAAAATTAATTAATAAAAATAATTAACAATAATTATTTTTATTATTAACAATTTAACTAAAAATTATTGTTAATAAATTCATTAATTATAATACTTTTTATCTTGTTAATAATAATAATAATCCACTTAAAAATTATAATTATATTTGTAATTAGAATAAAATTATAATTATAATTATAATTAGAATAAAATTATAATTATAATTATAATATATTTAACAATAATTATATTTTTAATTAAATATAGGATATTTTTGAAATTTAAAAATTATAAGGAGTAAATTTGATACTCTAAGAGTTTTAATGAAATAAAACAAAGTATAAGGGACTCAAAGAAATTTTGTAATACAGAAAGTTTCATAATATTTATAAATAAATTGTAAATAATATAGAATATAAGAGATTAAATGATATTTTATAGTAATAAGTCAGAAAAGATAAAAGCAAATCTAAGTTACATGTATTGTAATTAGAGGATCCTCTATATATATGTGTGTATTTCAAATCGAGCACATCACCCAAGACAAAGATTTAATTATGATGAAGCGAGGTTTGGTTTGTTTATACTCTTTAAACATTGTAAAATTTTCCTTTCTTTTAAAAATAAATAAATAATGGATGACGGCAAAATTTTAGACACCTCAGTTGACTAAAGGAAATAATTGCGAGAACTCTTCTTTGACTCTTTTCCAATTCAGACATGGCAAAATGTGAACAGAAAAAGAAGAAAGATCCCCAAGTTTAGGTGGGCGTCCTTCGTGCTCCATGGATAAACGTACCGCGCACTTCATGCTTCATGGACGCAATATAATTAATCAATTTTCATAACAACTATGCCCGATCCACGATGAGGGCACACTAACTAGCTAGCAGCATTTATATGAGATAACGGTGATCCAATCATCCAAAGAAATAATTACAATTAACAAAACCTAACTCATACCTAGTCCTAGTGTCTTCTACTCTTTCAATTTCGTTTCTACGCGAGGAGCAGATAACAACATAATGAGCACAAGCTGTGGTAAAGCTTCATGGTTGTCTAACATCACCGAAATAGGTGATCATAAAATCTCACAGATAAAAATCGCTATTCTATTCAGTACAGTTGCCTTAGTTTGTTTCCTATGGCTATTCTTCAAGAAGGTGGGCAAAGGAAACCCTCGGTTGCCACCAGGGCCCCGTGGCCTGCCCGTCGTCGGCTACCTGCCATTCCTCGGGCGAAACGTCCATCGCATTTTCATGGATTTGGCCATTGCTTATGGTCCAATCTATAAGCTTTGGATCGGAAGTAAACTATACATAATTATCAGCTCTCCAACGCTAGTAAAAGAGGTGGTACGTGACCACGACACAAAATTTGCCAACCGCAATCCAACTATAACAGCTTCTGCTTTAACTTATGGTGCAAGTGACATTGTATTTGCATCATATGGATCTGAGTGGCGGATCCTACGCAAACTATTTGTGCACGAGGTGTTAAGTAAGGCAAATCTTGAAGCATTTTATGCTTTCCGGAGAGATGAAATGCGGAAGATTATTAGGGAGATATATAACAAGGATGGGAAGGCCATCGATATTGGAGATATTGCATACGCAACGATGATCAACATGGTTTCCAGCATGTTATGGGGTGGCACGACTCAAGGTGAGAAAGGGACAAGTCTCGCCGCCGAGTTTCGGATAGAAGTGTCACAAGCCCTTCAACTACTGGCAAGACCTAATGTTTCAGATTTCATTCCTATGCTAGGCAGGTTTGATTTACAAGGAGTTGAAAGGGATTCGAAGAACGTGTTACAATCGATTGAACGAATCTTTGATTTTGTGATTGATCAACGACAACGTATGAAACAAGATGATACTAAACTAGTTGGAGCAAACAATGCCACCAGCAGCGACTTTCTGCAGTTCCTTTTGGAGTATAAAGAGCCAAATACTGGAAGACCAATTTCTCTTTCACAAATTAAGGCCGTTTTCACGGTAATATTTCTTTCCTATTGCAACATTTATGTTAAAAATTTTACAGTACATAAGAAACAAGAATTTGAGTTTGCCATTGGACGTGTGTTTACATATCTTGGGGCTTCAAAATCACCTTTTTTAAAGGTATTTCAGTCTGTCAAAATTTAATCTTTGGTCGAATTATATTGAGGTCTCGATGTTTCTCACTTTATAGTATATTGGTCTTTAATTTTATTTCAACGAATCATTACATCCTGATGTTATAATTTTTATATTCAAATTTTACACATGAATGATGGATGTAGTATTTTAACAAGTAAAAAATTTCTTAAATTTTGACAAATACTTCATATTAGATTAGCAACAAGGATACAATACTAAAAAAAGCCTAAATTATATTTTTACTCTTATAATTTTAACACTAGCTAGAATTATATTTAGGTCTTGATGTTTCTCACTTTAAACTATATTGGCCCCTAATTTTATTTCAATTAGTCATTACATCCCTAATGTTATAATGTTTATATTCAAATTTTACACATGAATGATGAATCTAGTATTTTAACATGTAAAAAATTTCTTAAAATTTTGAAAAATACATCTATTAGACTAACAATAAGGATATAATACTAAAAGAAGCCTCAAATTATATTTTTACTCTTATAATTTTAACCCTAACTAGGATGTAATTACCGGTGTCAATTTGGTTTGCTAGTAAAATATTCTATTTTAATCTCTTTAGACTTGGCGATTTGAACCCTATTTACATATGTGAGAAGAGAATTGATTACCAATCATATTATGCTTTGGGGAAAAAAATTAGGGATGTAATGAGTAATTCAAAAAATTAAAAGATCTATATGGTAAATATGAGAATCATTAAGTACCTAAGTGTTATTCTGCCTTAATCATAACTCTTAAATTTTAGAATTTAACTACCACTTAAAAAATACCTCTATGACATTTTATTTTGAAAATCACCATAGCATCACCTAGTAGAATAATTAAATAGAACTGCTAAATATACTTGTGCACTGTTTAATAGGACTTAGATTTTGTTCAGTGAAGATAATAATTTGCGAGCCCAATTCTCAACAGGACATGGTGATTGGTGGTACCAACACAACATCATCTGCGGTGGAGTGGACGATGTCAGAATTGATGCTACATCAAGATGTAATCACAAAACTCCAAGAAGAATTAACAGAAGCTGTGGGTAATAACAACATTGTAGAAGAATTCCACATTCAACAAGTGCAATATCTGCAAGCAATTGTTAAGGAGGCATTAAGATTGCACCCACCAGCTCCATTATTAATACCCCGCTGGACGACTCAAGATTGCAATGTGGGTGGATATAAAATACCCAAAAACGCCAAGGTTTTTCTGAATGTTTGGGCTATGCATAGAGACCCCCAATTCTGGGACAAACCCTCAGAATTTCGACCTGATAGATTCTTAAGTGAAGATACTAAACTAAATTACTTTGGAAATAACTTCCAATTTCTTCCATTTGGGTCCGGTAAGAGAATTTGTGCTGGACTCCCGCTAGCCGAGAGGATGTTAATGTATGTGTTGGCTACATTTGTGCATATGTTCAACTGGAAATTGCCAAATGGGACCGAGTCAGATTCCTTAGAGAAGTTTGGAATTGTTCTGGAGAAAGCAACTCCGCTAGTTGCTATTCCAACAGCTAGATTAGCCAACTCAGAGCTCTACAGCTAGGAGTACGCAAACGGTCGGATATAGAGGATTGTCAAAGCAAGAAAGTGGTGAATGTTGCATCATATACTAAGATCCTAATTAATTGGAAGGTTTGCTACGCTTGTATAATTCAATAGATTTGCAAAGCCTCTTCACAGTTATTTTTACTATTTTGGTGCTTAACAGATATTTACTAAAAGTGTTATTCTTCCGTTTACAGGTTACTGATGTGAACGATTTCTGATTTATATCTAATATTACTTTTTTTTCCCTTTTTACTTATTTACTTATTTTTGACGGCATATATACATGATGAATTATGTACTAAAGATATAATTGCAAAAGGAGTTTACTTATTATCCAGGTTAAATAATTCAAATCATTTTTTTAGTTTAATTTAGCATTTTACATATTTATTCAAGTTATCTTCATTTTATAGCCTATGTGGAGGACATATGTAATACAAAGTATCTTAGAGGGAAGTAAAATTATCCTTGGGTAAAAAAACTGAGATTTAGGAAAAACTGAAATAAACTAGTTTGATTCGAGTTTGGAACGATTTTAATTCTTATAAATAACCAAATATTAGAATTATAAGAAAAAATTGAAATATCAGTGTGGTTGTCAGTTTGTTCAACGGAACCAAATAACAAAACCAAAGAATTATGATGGTTTTATAATTTCACCAAATCTTAACATATGTTATACGTTAATTGGCTATGCAAAATGATTGTAATGGGCTTGCTCATAGTGAAAGATTTTGTGCCAAATCTATAAATTCTAGAACAATAGCGGGTAACCGCTTAACCAATAATGGCTAAACACTTCAAGTCCAGAAAGATAACAGTTAATCACTTAAATCAAGCTGTAATCCGACTCAAGTCTAGAAACATAGCGGCCAGTCCGTAAAAGGTAGCAGTGATCTACTTAGGCTAAAATAGACCTAGAACCGAAAAACCAAACCGAATGGATCGATTTACATTTGGTTCTTTATTATATTTATTTTTTATTCGGTTTTTTTTTTATAAAATAAATTATTTTAATTAGTTCTGCTCAATTTTGGATCCGAACTAAATCAAATCAAACCGTGTCCACTCCTAAATAATTTTTTTTTAATCTAAGATATATCAAAAGTAGATTTATGTCTGATTTTTCACTTTCATCTTATTATTATTCAAAGCATTTGAATATTGTGTCATTTTTTATTTTATTTACCATTGAATACTGTGTCATTTTTTATTTTATTTTATCGTTTTCAACGGCCATTGCAATAATTTAGATGTGTGCATCCAAGTTTCAGTTTTTCCTCATGTTTTAAGTTTTCCCAAATAAAACGAAAAAGAAATGGGTTTAGTCTGTTGTTACTCAGAAAAGGACGAGACAGAGGAAATAAAAGAGGGTGGGTGACCAGTGACCAGTGTCCAGTGGGTACCTTTTTTTTACCTTTTTATTTATTTTTCTTCTTTTAAGAGATTTTTGACATTGACAAAGGTGAAATCTCCCCAACCCAGCCGAGTCAACATTCCATGCACCGCTGTATCTCACACATTTCATTCTAAATCTTTATTATAGTAGTACAAATAAAAGTATCAACAAATTATTAATCCAAATAACTTCAATAATGTTATCCTTATACAATTGGATACGAAATTATATTCTCTCTGATGTTACACTTATTCTTAAATATTTATATTTCAATGACACTTGATTTTATAATCTGCCTATATTGTAATAATTATGTAACATTGATAAATGAATTTCACAATATTTAGTATATAAATCATATAACAATATATAATATTGCAAATTACTTAAATAATTTGATTTAACTTAAAAAAATATTTCTAAAATATTCAATATCAGCAGTATTCAAATTATAATTACCCAAGGTTTTAATTAAAAAAAAAAAGTGCATTGATACCTCATGATTTAGTGAAACTGCCACATAGATCTTGTTTTGAGTAAATATGTTCATAAAAAATATAGATGGAGTCACTTTATTTAAAAAGTATAATTGTCCGAAAAGAGGTACAAGTGACCGTTTTTCAACATAATAAGGGTCTTTGTGATAATTTCACTAACACGACCTAATATGCAATGTGAACAAGAATTCTAAGTATAATTAACAATATTATTCGGCTCCAAAGGGATGGTCAGGTGATTCCCCTATTTAGCTTGCTAACAAGTTAAACTCATGAGAGGTTGTACGAGTTAAAAAGTTATATTTAGCTTCTCCCAATAATATTCTTAAAATAATAGTATTAAATTAACAATATTACTAATAAATAAAAATAATGTCACAATTGAATTTAGTTTAATCAAAATAATATTGACTATGGGCTAGCCATGATAGTTATTAACAACATAAATTAAAAAAAGGCTTAGTTTATAAATTATGATATCATTAATCACAATAACACTAATTAAAATAGATTAAAAAATAACATTGCATACGTAATTGTCCATCACAAGCATTTATAGAAATTATTGTGACTTAAAAATAGTTAAAATAGTGATTAAATATAATCATAAAAATAATACACAAGTAATAAATTAATTAATTTCACATAAATTTGTATGAAGTAATTTACACAAGAGATCGTTTGTGAGTAGTATTTAAAAATTATCAAACATTGGATATTTATACTTATCTAATATACAAATATTATAGGTTTGAATATTTATATTGTATTGCACTATCAAAAAAATAATAAAATGTTTTGATAAATTTTTTATGTAAAACATCATTAAGTTTATAATGTAATATTTAAAATTAATTTTATTAATTTATATTTAAATAATATTCTAATTAGTATAGAATTTTCATATATTTTACATGTATTTTCATATTATTCAGGAAGGTAAAAAAAAAGTATATTTTCAAGTTAAATTGAGGACATACTGCCCTGTATTACAGGCCGGCCCCACTAATAATCTTCATGCGCTCCTTAAATTCCCCACCAAACCATAAACACTCTTACTATTGTTGGGAACATGATATTTGCCCCAAACCTTTCACGGAATTGCTCAATAATGTCCTGTCATCAGTGTCGTGTATCTTTTTCAGTGCGATTTGCACTGTTAATTACCTATAGGGAGGTCATTTTTATGGCCAGCGGTCCCTGTGCACAGAGCAATGTAGTTAGTGATATAGTACTAGTAAGACTGTAATTAAAAGAAAAAGAAATAAGCAATACGATTAAAAATGACAGCGCAACAACCTCCAATGCCAGAAAAATGAGCCCCTGTCATCTTCATGCTCACTATTCAGTAATTAGATAATAATGAAATGAAAATTATTGCAGCACCAGAAGGTATCATAGCCTGGGAATCAAACTCCTTCTTTTACCATCCCGTGGGGACGGGGACATATTTTTTTTTCTTTTCCTTTTTTATAATGTTAGTCACTTTCGATGCTTACACTGTCACGCACATCCTAATTAATTATTAGGTTAGTTTTGTTTTTCACGGCGATTCCAAGCCCTTTGTGCAGAGATTCACATGAGATTGGCGTTATCGAGTAATCAATTTGTGTAGAGTTTAATAATCTTTATTATTTGGTGGCCCTCGAGATTACCGCTGCCAAAGCACTCAAAAAAGTTTCGGTAGCCCTTGTTTACTGAGGTCTGAGAGGGACAATCAAGACTTCAGTTGATGAGCTCAATTAGTTTTAGCTTTTCACGACATCAAACTTAAATGATATTTGAATCAGAGGCTAACTAAATTCCTAAAAGATGATTTGGAGATCACCATGCCTCGACGTGCAGGTTCTTAGTAATCAAATCGAGATTTCTCGGTGCACCAAGCATGGATAAGAAGCAAAACAAAAAAGCTGAATATAACCAAGGGTCCAAAAAGTTAATCTCCACCAAGAGTAGGCGTACAGTACAGAGTATAAATAAGAAGCAAACCTAACGAGCAACAATAGAACCAAGTGTATTGTCCATGATATTTTGACATTATTGGAGACAGTCACCAATTTATGTTGAAACACTATGTGTACGTGGACAAAGTTTTCTACTCCGTCATAACCCGCTAATTACGCAAGTTCTACAACAGAGACAGGGAATTGGGTCTCAAGCTGAAGCAGCTGCCCTGCAAACAGGAAGATCCTTCCCGACATTTGGTGGGACCCAAAGAATGGGGTTACTCTCAAAGAAATTCACTGGCTTCAAATCAAAGCTTGATGATACAACAGGCATGATAGGAAAATCTTCCTGGCATGGTATATGATGGAACCCAAGCGTGTACCACAGAACAATGTCCTTATTCTCAATCGATCGATCCCTAGGAAAAGCAAAATTCAATGATTACTCAGAAACTAAATGCAGCTTAATCTTGAGTGATTGCAACATTCAAGTTGAAAAATTAGGGGCAAATCAGCTCTCACCTCTCAGACCAAACTGCAAGAGTGTCGTCACCTTTGCTTTGGTATACAAACAACCCACCAGCCCATTGCTCGCTCTCATTATACGGGGTAACCCATATCTGATTATTGGTGAATGCGCCCCGCTTTTGAGGTGGATCTTCAGGATCAAGCAAGCTAGCAGCAGTGCCACCAGGGACCACCTTGTACCCAACCGGGTTCCCCACCCGTGTCTTCTTAGTCGGATTGATTACATGGAATTCAGCTGGGTCGTAGAGTTTAAGCTTAATCTGTGCATCTTTCTCCGTTTTGGCCACATTTCTGACAGCTTTCAAGTAACTCTTCCTTGGTGACTCTCCAGGTGAGGTTTCCTGCCTCTTAATATTTACCTTCACGAAGGAATTATCAGAGCCATCTATGTCCATATCGAGGTAGAATGTGATGAAGTGGTCATGGATTACACCGATAACATTTTCGGACAAAAGGGTGCCGAAAAGATTTTCAACTTGGTTGGAAATTTGGTTCATATTCTCATAGGCTGTGCCTTTCACCATCAAAATCCCACTTAGTCCAACCTGTAGTTAAAATTTCTAAAATATAATTAGCGCAAAAGATCCATTTGACCAACAAATAGAGCTCTACCTGCCTTCAAAATTCAATTTGGTGCCATCCATATTAAAACTAAGGATAAAATAAGTGTGGCATAACATTTCATTCATGCAATCCTCGTCATAAAGAGCCACTTACCTTAATTCTGATCAGCCCGTCTGTTTGAAACTCCCAATCAACAATATAATCATAATTAGCAACGGATGCTGCCATTCTAACCACTAACGTCACCTTTGGCCTTACTTCTTTAATCTGCCAAAAGAAATTTAACAAAACAAGCAATAAAATTAATGATACCTCCAACTGATATTATGCCACCAAAACCTATAACGGTGACACGCAATTTCGTATTATAGCGCAAAAATTAGAAACTTACAAAAAAAAAAAAAAAAAAACTGTTTCTGCCTCATAAGTTCGGGAAACCTTACCCCCATACCCGTAATCGGACTCTCTGCGTGGCGCCACCCAATATCACCGGCATAGCTCTCAAATACGCAAATCATGTTTGATCGAACGTACGGCGTTCCATCAGCAGCTGGAAACACACCATCCATATAGTACGCGTTCCGCGGACAATCATTAAGTGGGTCAAGTGGCATGGCCTGCAACCCAAACCCGTATTCACCCGCATCCATATAAGTCTTAAAATACCATGCGTCAGTGGGGTCCATGTAGGGCACAAACAATTCGCTTGGAAACCCTTTATACATCACATTCCTCATCTCCCCGCTGTCCGGGTCCCTCACCCGAGCCTGAGAAACAATGATCCCAGCTCTCGGGTCGGGTTTCAGGTGAAATTCCCAGTTTGCCCATTTAACGAGATGCTCATCTTCTATTACAAAACTTGGACCTTCGGGTTGCTCTAATGATATTGGATTTATCAGCTTCATTCGTTGATGCAACCCCAGAGCGGAATATCTATAATCCGTGTTGGCGGCCTTTGGTATTGGTATGTTCTTGCCCGTGTCCGTAATTTCCACCACTTCCTTCGTGTCCATGTCGACGAGTACTGTCAACCCTTCGATTGGTCTCATGTAAAAGTTTGCAGTATCCTTCATGGAGTAGCACTGCACCTTAACCAACCTCCTGTTCTCCTCTTTCTCTCCATACCAACCCAACGAAATCGGAAGACAAGCCAAGTCCTTCAGATCAACCCCTCGCTCAAGGATCGTACGGTTGAACTCCTCGTTCGCAAGCGGGGCCAATGTTGACGACGTCATGTCTTCTATAGTCATGGCAGGATAACCGGACGATGAATCTGTCTCGTGTATGGTGACCTCTTCGGTCGTTAAATCCACAGCTAACACGTATGATATGTTTTTCACACGTGCGACAACGGAGGCTTTCCTCGGTAACAAAGAGTCACCTTTGTTCCAGTTCAGCACAAGTGATTTTTCGGGTTCTTGCAGGGTGATGGAGTGGAGAGCGTAGGGAAAGGAGTTCCTGAAGAGCTCGTGGGAGGTGAGGATGGTGCGGACGCGGTTGATTTCTTTGACGGTGAGCGGGTCTAAAGGGTGACGAGGCGTGTCTGACGCGTGGTCGTTGTGGCGGCGTGTGGATTTTGCGGGTTCTTTAAGGGGTTTGCCCTGGAAGCGATTCTTGGAGGTGCACCATGATGAATAGGTGGTGCAGTCGAAATGCTCAGTCACATCCGGCGGCGCGTAGGGCAGATTGTTCCATGTGATGGCCAGAAGAGTGGCTATTCCAACGAAGAAAAACAAGAAGCGAATATAGTGTCTTGATTCCATCAACTAAATGATCAGGTATGAATACTTACTATGAGTAAGCGACCGATCGCGGATCAGCGGGACAGGGGACAACTGAGAGTGAAAATATGGGAAATACACAGTATACAGATATATCAGTGGAAAGATAAGGAAGCTCAGAAAATTCCAAACTATAGAGAACGAAAGATGCAGAGAATCATGACACAAGCATCGCATTAAGGGTTGAATATACTACACGTCATTGTTGACGTGGTTGATTTTTTGTCTATTTGATCTAGCGCTTGCGAAGTTAAAATAGAAAGCTTGTATAATAAATTATATAGATTTTGACTGGAACCAGTGGCTCGTTCAGTATTTTTTAAATAATTTTATTTAATTAGTTCCTTAAATTTATAAAAATTAAAAAATAGTGTATTTTATCGACCTTTATACCTTCCAAGTTATCATTTGTTAGTGTGAATTTTGTCCTAGTAAGAATAATTTCAAAATATAGGTCTTTCAGGACTAGATTTTCTCTTTGTTGAATTAGAAGGTGATGAATTTCTCCTTTATTCTAATTTTAACGGGGTTTTAAATTTTTTTCCTTAGGTGATGAAGATAATTTTATCAAATAATTCTCTATAAATACAAGAAAAAAAAATTAGAGGGTCACCTTTTGTTAGTATAAAGACAGTTAAGTCAATCACTAGATTTTAAAGAGAGAAAATTAATACTTTTTTTCTTAAGTGATTTTTTTCTTATTTTTGAATGACAACGGTGGGCCTATGCTTATAAGTGACTCTGATTTAACTTGAATTCTTATGGCAAGTAGCGACACTTGTCTTTTTATATCTATACAACTTGATCCTTATATATGTGATTTTTTCTCGAATAAGAGTAGAAAGTATCTCAATCCTCTTTATTTGGTGATGGATCTAGTATCGTGGTGCTTACTTCAACGGAGATTTCTCCTAAAAGATTTTTTCTACGTGATTTATCACTAAAATCTTGTGATCCTAAGTGCATAAGATTTATCCTATTTTGTTTGTCTCCTAGAAACTTAAGAGATTTATCCTTATTGGTCTGCTTTAGTTTATTTAAGGATCCTCGGATTTTAAGAATTTAAGACCTTTATCCTGAATGATTTATTCTAGAATTTTCATATCACATGAATTTAGAATTTTTTTTTTTTTGTCCTATGATATGATTCTAAGAATACTGGAGGTTCATTCTAAGATCCGTTTGGCTTTGTAACCTAAGAGATTTATCTTGATTGATTTTCTTAGGATAACTTAGGTCTCGTAGAGAGTTTGTCTTCATTTGTCCCAGGAACATAAGAGGTTTATTACTTCATCTTGGGTGAATTGTCCTAAAATACTCAGATTCTAGAAATCTATGAGTTTTTCTTTGGTGAATTGTCAAACCTGAGGAACTTTGGAGGGTTGTCCTATGGTCCTTGAATTCTAAGAACATAAGAAGTTTATTTCGGATGATTTGTCCCATGATGCTCGGATCTTAAGAACTTAAGAAGTTAATCCTGAATTAGTTTATTAATAAAATTTTCGGCTTTGTTCGGAGCATATTTATTTGTGTTTTAGTTGGGTCCACAATATTTCTTGGTCCAAGATTATTTATTAATAAGTGATATAAAACTATCATATTAATTATAGAAATAAACTCAACTAATACCTAATATATGTTGAGCAATAGTTAGAGCAATAGTTAGTGATACGCTACTTGAAATATAAACCACGTACCATAACTTTGTAAGTGTATTTATATTCTATGTAAGATTCGTCTTATTAAATCTTTAAAGCAAGTATATGAGAGCAAACAGTGATTTTTTCCTTTTTTTTTCAGTTTATATTGAGTAGGGGAAAAAGGAAAGATTTGCACAGCCAGAATCCGAATTATAAAGGAAATAGAACTGTTGGCACGTGATCACAAACACGGTTATACTCATAATTATTTCTTCCGATATCCAAAGAAATGAACAAGGCAAGGCCCTAGATCGTGGTTGTTTTAGTTTTGGTAGTAGTAGTGTCATATGAAGAGGTGTTCTATAAAACTTTAGAGGGAATTTTAGAGACAAAAGAAATTGAAATCGGTAACTTCTACTTTATTTCTGCCGAAACGTTATTTGCGACTTTTGTTTGCATACTACGGTACTTTTGAAAGCTGTCGTTACCAAATATTTTTCCCCTTCATTCGTAGAGTTCTACGTTTGTTTACTACGACACTTTTGTTTGTGCACAAGCTGGTACGTACTGTGGTTTATTCCTTTTTTTTTTTTTTTGTTTATTGGAACCTATTGTGGAGAAGGATGAAACAACTGAAATTTGTCAAGTTAATAAAGGAACCTGTGACCTCTGAACTTGAATTTATTGAATGAAACTTACTCTACTTTTATTCAATAAGGGTTGCAACTAGTCCCTAGAGCAGCCACTTCCTACGATAATATAGAAGCAATTTGCAATAAACTAGGGCTACAAGTTATCTACTACTTTTGTAAATAATTATAAGAATTAAAAATAATAATAACAGCAAGTAATCTGAAACACATTAGTGCCCGTAACACAAGCGTATATCTCTTTCTCGCATACTAGAAATTAAGATCATATATTTCATTTGTCGTTTATATTTCTTAAAAGGTTCTCCTAATGTCATGGCACTCCTAAT
This sequence comes from Aegle marmelos, assembly GCA_030449875.1. Taxonomy (NCBI): domain Eukaryota; kingdom Viridiplantae; phylum Streptophyta; class Magnoliopsida; order Sapindales; family Rutaceae; genus Aegle; species Aegle marmelos. Next base: position 6,167,289 of record JASUUL010000093.1, read on the forward strand.
AGTTCTTGTTATATGCGCATCTCGTAAACAACAATATTTTAGTTTTTATTATATTTCCATTCCCAGATAGTTTTGATTCTTTATAATGACTTCAATTGCCAGGGATATGATTCTTATCACTGGAGGATCACCTTTGAATTTTCGGTCGGATTTCAGTTTAGGAGAGGATATTTTTATTGAAAAGATTATATGACCTTTCAGATTTTTAGGAAATCATAATAACTCCAAATGAGTTTTTAGAAAATGGGGAAAGCATAAGCATGTACTTCCAAGACTAATCACCTAACCCAACACAAGATTTCATCTTCAGGCGTGAGACTGCATCCGGTGCCTGGAAAGATTCCACAAATTGCCCTAACATAATAATCTGGCAATTATTGAGATATATTAGCCAAATAAAAAAATAAAAAATAAAAATCCAACCTGCACGTTGAGCGTTGACGAAAACCAGTTTATCATGTATAACTATATTTTTTCACTGCAGACTTCAGTTAAGTGTTGACTATCGATGAATGAGAAGACGAATTGAAAATACAGAAAAATGATAAATGGCCCTAAAAGTGATACTAACGATAAAAAAAACAATTATAAAATTAAATTACATTATAGCACTATTTTAAAAAATAATTTTTTACTTAACACTGTAGTATTATATGATTTTATAATTGTTTATCGCCATTACGTCATATCCTTTGATTCAAATACCCAAAAAAAACAAAAAAAAAAAAGGAATCTTGATTGGGACAAAGTTGCACCGATGCAGTGACCCGAACTCAATTATAAAATCATAAAGGATTTAAAACTTGTTGGTCTAGATTTGTCTGGTGAAAAAAAAGAGAGAATCAATTTATAAAGATAATAAAAAGATGCATTGCCATTGTTGGTCTAGATTTCCCACTAAATTTACACACAGATACATATATTTTATGTTAGATTGAAGGATAAAATATTAAAATTTGAACTCAAAGGATTCAAAACTTTAAATATATGTTATATATTAAAGTAAAATGTAAATATTGAAAGTTTTAAATCATTCAAGTCTAATTTTTAAAAGTTAATCTAACAAAAAAAATCAGATTTTATAAATTATAAAATTACAAAACATAATAAAAAAATTGAAAATAATTTTTTAAAAAAGGTCGAATGTAAAATTCAGACTTTTGTCTCGGTCTAAAAAAGTCGACCAAACCTAGGCCACGCCCGACCAGACAAAAGACATGCTAAGGCTATCTCTTCTCAAAACTCACCAATGTTCAATTATCCTTAATAATTCTTTTTCAAAGATCTCTTCCACATAAAATATTAAATGCTGATTTTTTTCTAATTAGGTAAATAAATAAATAAAAGTTCTATAGTTGTTTTATTTGTGATTGGGTAATTAAACACTTTTTTTTCTTGGGACTGTTTGTACTCCAGTTTATACCTCATACGGTCTAATTTTAATAAAAGAAGGAAGCTATCTCTACACCCAATTTCTCATTAAGTCGTTATGAAAATGTTAAAATCATAATTTTCTGTTCTTCGCAAGCGTAAACCAAATCAAACGGTATATTAATAAAAATCGTTGCTTCTTTTTAAACTTTCAGTGCAAACTCTTTGCAAAAGTTATGGCTTCCAAGCTCGCTCAAGTATAAATGGCTTGGCCGTGTTGTGATGAAGAGGCCTGGATGGATTAAGAACGGGAAAAACGAATTGAAGCGAAATTATTATTATTATTATTATTATTGAAAGGAAAGTGATATCCTCTTCAAACAATTTTCTCTTCATGTATAATGTAATCCATTATAAAAGAAAAATACTTCGCTTTTTTCGCACTTGATTTGGAGAAGTCACTAAGCCAAGCAACTCTTTGCTCTTTTTACTGTATTAATGTAACTAAAACATTTTTTCTTGAATTAATCCTAAAATACTTCCAAAATTACGTTCAAAGGAATAAACATGTATATAGTTAGTGCCTAGTATCATAGACCGAGCCTCTCTACATGGATAATCCTAGTTAGTGTAGATATTTTCCTTGTAATTGTAGAGATAGCTGGTAGGTGATAGGTAGTAGATGAGGAATTAGTCTACTCTTTGTACTCCATAAATATTAGAGGCTTCATTTGGCTTGAGTATAAGAAAAACCATAGACAACAACATAAGCATTATAAGCTTTCCGAGTAACATAAGTCATTTCCTCCTTATTTGTGCGAATCTTGAGTGTATTAGGCTGACTTGGAGAAAAGAGTGTGAGAATTTATCACCTAAGGCCGCACGATTTCGCAACGAAGCAAGCGGGCCATGACACTAGGCTCAAACCTCAACTAAACGAGATTCAACACAAATTTAAACATTGATAATGCTTGGGATCATTTATTGATGCAATGTAATAAGAATTATGAATATTTTATGAGTGTTAATAAAAAAATAGTTATATTATGAAATGATTTTAATGATCGATAATTTATATTTAAAAGAGCATGATGAATAAAAATATTTTTTTAAAATTTATTAAATGAGAATGTAGAATAAAATAGTGGCTAGAGTAAATTTTATAGATCAAATTACTCTTTTATTTTTTTTACAAGTTTATTTTCATTTTATTTTTATTGAATATATGATGACTAAAAGCAAATTAAAAAATAAATTCTACATATGCTCCATAATAAATAATTGAAGTTTGAAGAACACTTTTTACAAAAAGAAAAAAAAAACCACCAAATTATTTTTATTTTCAGACAAATAACTAATATACTATTTTAAATTAAGCTCTTACATTTATTTTTTCTTTTGAAAACATCAATCAAAAACACTATTTCATTCTCTTAAATAAGCGTATAAGAGACACCAATTGATTTACTTTCTTTGACAACAACATTCGGCAGTCACTTCAATCATTCCTTGATCGATCATTCTCTTTTATCTCTAACCAATTTAGTGGTTCTTGTCTTTGCGCGTTTGCAGGCAGCACCAGAAACTACCAAAAAAAAAAAAAACAAAACAAAGGTACCCGAAATGACACATAAGGACACCATAATTTCGATTAATAATATTGCATTCCTGAAAACCAGTCATTGGGCTCTTAGGAGTGTTGCCAGCTAATGTCACTAGCACACTTCTCGAACAAGCAAAATGCGGTCGGCTCAGCATTCAGGCTTCTATCGAATGCCACAAATACCCCATCCATGTAATAGAGTATCTAGGACAATCATTATAGAGTATTAAAATATTGTTCATATTAACTTAGCACTAAGAACATGTGTTGGTGAAATTGAAGGGCTCATTATGATGCATTATAATGCACCACAGCGAGCCTAAATAGTGCATTACACAAACCTAAGGGAACCTCGGGTCTGCGTAATGCGGTTATAGGCTTACATTTGCCTCAATTTGGGGCAAAAGCTGAATTAAAGCCTTTTGCCTCAATTGAGGCAAATATTTTATTTAAATAATTATTTTATTACTAAATAATAATATAATAAATATAAATATAAATTATATTATAATATTATTTTATTTCATAATACTATATTTTATTATAATATTATGTTTATATACTAATAATTAATATAAAAATTATTTAATAATTAATTTAATATAATTAATAATAAATTTAAATAATATTAATTTAATATAAAATAAAATTAATACAACGTGATATAACATTAAATATTATATAATGTAATATAATACAATATATTTATATTAAATAAGATAATACAATGTACCAAACACGATCGCACCCCTGAATTTGCCACCATCCTGATCTCGTACCATGGCTCATGAAATCACTAAATCGGCCCGTTGGCTAGCCTTGAAGTGAAATTGCCATTTATCACGGACCGGTTTGTTTCCTCGCGATACCGTGCGGCCTTAGGCGCCAAACTCACACACTCTTGGCCCTAAGTCAGCCTCAAACTCAAATCCGCTACTGGATTCGAAGACCGGAAAGTGGATTCCACTCGGAGACACTCAAGATTGGAGGAAGGACTTGTATTACTTGAGAAAGCTTACAAAGCTACAATGTTTTTTGGATTTTCGGATGTCTTGAGCCAAATGAGGCTCCTCCTATTTATAGGATACAAAGAAGCATTTAATCTATGCCAACTACCACCTACCACCTACCACATTAATATTTACACAAGTCTCTAGAGTTTCTAGAACCCTCTGCGGGCCGGGCCATGAGAAAAGACGCGGACCGTGACATTCTCCCCCACCTATTCCGGAGACGTCCTCGTCGACTCGCTGTGGAATGCTTGGATTTTGTCTCGGAATTGCCACAAATCGTTGGCGGGCTCCCAACTTGCTTCGCTCTCGGATAAACCCTTCCACTTGACGAAATATTCTTGACTTGGCGGATAGCCCTTCTTCCGCATAATCCGATCCGCCAAAATCTCCTCCACTTCCTTGTCGTATACCTTTGTGTTGCCGAATGGCGGCCGCTTGCATCCGCTCCGTGATGGATCCTCCGCATCACTGTGATATGGCTTCAAGCAACTAACATGGAATACCGGATGTAGTCTAAGCGAGGAGGGTAGCTCTAACTTGTACGATACATTTCCGACCCTCTTGATCACTGGAAATGGCCCCTCATACTTCCGAACTAGGCCCTTGTGCAGCGGACGTGTAGACTTGTGCTGGGACGGAAGGATCTTGACTAGCACCATGTCCCCCACATTGAACTCCAAGTGTCTACGCTTACCGTCCGCCCATTTCTTCATCCGCTTGGCCGCTTTGTCAAGGTGCGCTCGAGCTATGTCCGCTTGCTCATGCCAAGACTTGGCCGCTTTGTAGGCTGCTGGACACCGCCCGGTGTAGCTAGAAATGAGTGAGTGTGGTGTCAGCGGCTGCTGCCCCATGATCATCTCGAAAGGGCTCTTTGATGTGGCCTCACTCCGTTGCAAGTTGTAGGAAAACTGAGCCACGTCCAGCAACTTCGCCCAATCATGCTGGTTAGCACTCACAAAGTGCCGCAAATACAGCTCAAGCAATGCATTCACCCTCTCGGTTTGCCCATCCGTTTGCGGGTGGAAGCTCGTAGAGAAGTGTAGCGCTGACCCTATGAGTCTAAACAACTCCGTCCAAAACCTCCCGGTGAACCGACTGTCTCGGTCGCTAATGATGGACCTCGGAAGACCCCAATACTTCACCACATTCTTGAAGAAAAGCTTGGCCGTGTCGTCCACTGAGCAATCCTTCGGGGCTGGAATGAAGGTTGCATACTTCGAAAATCTGTCCACCACCACCTCAATTGTTCCACATCCATCTGATTTCGGAAGACAAGTGATGAAATCCATCGAGATACTCTCCCATGGTCGATCCGGCGTGGGCAACGGCTCAAGCAAGCCGGCTGGACATTGTTGCTCCGCTTTGTCTTGTTGGCACACCAAGCACATCCGCACAAACTGCTCCACCTCTTCGCGCATTAGCGGCCAATAGTATGCCGACTCAAGCAACGCCCGTGTCCTCCTTTGCCCTGGATGACCAGCCCATTTGGTGTCGTGACACTCCTTGATAAGATTCCGCCGTAAGTTCCCCCACTTCGGAACATAAACCCGACGTCCCTTAGTGTATAGCAAGCCATCCTCGACCCAAAACCGCTTCGATTTCCCTTGCTCAATGAGAGAAACCAGCTGCCTCGCCAATGGATCATGTTCCATTCCTTCCTTGATCGATACAAGAAGCTCTCCTTGTATCCGGCTTATGGCCGCAAGCTCGGCCTTCCGACTCAAGGCGTCCGCCACTAAATTGGCTTTCCCCGGCTTGTACTCCAACACATAGTCGAACTCGGCCAAGAAATCTTGCCATCTCGCTTGCTTCGGGCTCAACTTCTTTTGGCTTTGGAAATAACTAGTGGCCACATTGTCCGTCTTCACCACGAACTTGGACCCAAGCAAGTAATGCCTCCATGTCCGCAAACAATGCACTACCGCCGTCATCTCCTTCTCTTGGACCGTATATCGCCGCTCCGTTTCATTAAGCTTCCGGCTCTCGAAAGCAATCGGATGTTCGGCTTGCATCAACACGCCCCCAATCGCAAAATCAGAAGCATCCGTGTGAACCTCAAATGGTATAGTATGGTCCGGTAGCACTAGGACCGGCTCCTCCGTAACGGCCTTCTTGAGGGCATCAAAGGCTTGTTGGCTCTCCTCCGTCCATCCCCACTTGGTGGCCTTCTTCAACAAGTCCGTAAGTGGTGCGGCAATGGCGGAATACCCCTTGATGAACCTCCAATAATAGTTCGCAAGGCCTAAGAAAGACCGCAACTCGGTCACCTTCGTCGGTGCCTCCCACTCGGCAATGGTGCGGACCTTTGCCTTGTCCATGAGTAACATCCCGTCTTTAATCTTGTGACCAAGGAAATCAACCTCCGGTCTAGCAAATGAGCACTTCTCCGGCTTCACATACAGCTCATTGTCCCGCAACAACTCAAACACAATTCACAAGTGCCTAGCATGTTCCTCCAAGGTGTCACTATAGACCACGATATCATCGAGATACACTACCACAAATTGGTCAAGGTATGGCTGGAAAATTCGGTTCATAAGTGTGCAGAACGTGGCTGGAGCGTTGGTGAGGCCGAATGGCATGACCTTGAACTCATAAGCCCCATATCTCGTGACACAAGCCGTCTTTGGCTCATCTCCCTCCGCAATCCGCACTTGGTAGTAACCCGAACTCAATTCGAGGAGAGGACCCGCGTGCAGACACTGTCGAAGTAAGCCTAGTGGAAGTGGCACAATATCGACTGGTTTCGCCCTGCCTTGGGCTCATCAAGAGAACAGCCTCAGTCCCCAACCAGTGTGTATAGGGCTCCGCCTAGACCCCTCTTCCACGTTAAGTCCTCGACTAGCGACAAGCTCCCCAAACTCAATCGGGTCGGCCTGCCTGAACTCCAAAGCGTCTAGGTCTGAAGCACGTCTCCCACAATCAGCACAACCTCGTCGATATTAGCGTACTGGCGCATATCTTGGGCGTCACGATTGCGGTCCGTGACATCCTCCCACCGCTATAACAATGCACGTCCTCGTGCATACAAAGTACGCCTCGCAAATGTGCACTTCCATGCGAAAACGTGAAGATCGGCTTGACCATCTAGCCCATGAACTCCCTGCCTACTCGTCCTCAATCCGAGGAGAGGACCCGCGTGCAGACACTGTCGACCTCAGTGCGAACGCTTGGGGGTGTGAGAACCCACCTGCTCGTCCCAGCTTGTCGACCCTTGTACGCAAAAGGGCGGGGACCTGCATAGTGCGGCATTGGAGAGCTTGGCGAGCTCGCAACGAGGGCTTTGAGAGATGGCAAGCACGGCTCTGATACCATTTGTCACGGGATGAGAGTTTTCAAGCCCGTACGGCACTCCCGCATCCCATACTACGAGAGTAAGCCTAGTGGAAGTGACACAATATCGACTGGTTTCGCCCTGCCTTGGGCTCATCAGGAGAACAGCCTCAGTCCCCAACCAGTGTGTATAGGGCTCCGCCTAGATCCCTCTTCCACGTTAAGTCCTCGACTAGCGACAAGCTCCCCAAACTCAATCGGGTCGGCCTGCCTGAACTCCAAAGCGTCTAGGTCTGTAATGTTTCCCAACACACACGCCTCTGAAGCACGTCTCCCACAATCAGCACAACCTCGTCGATATTAGCGTACTGGCGCATATCTTGAGCGTCACGATTGCGGTCCGTGACACATTTTACCCATCTCAATATGTCCCTGTCGTCCACGTTGAATCTAGGCCCATTGGGCTGCTCTATTGATATCGGCTCCACCTGTGACCTGTCTTGGGCCATGTCTCTATACTCCTTGTCACTACAGCGGGAGGCCAAGGCCCGTTTCGGAATTTTTCAGTACTTCTCTCCTGTCCATGTCGACTGTCACAATGAACCCTTCAGTGGGCCTCATGCGGAAATTGACGGTGGATTTGCTTTGCAAAGCACTGGACTGCTATGATCCTTCTGTTTCTTCATCCAACCCACATCAGCCCGCTGTTGGAAGTCCCAGAACAAAATTAAAAAAAAAATGATTCTGTAGCATACTGCTTTTTGTGTATCGGGTAATAGTTAAAATTGGAATAAAATTTATGTTAAAATCCGTGAAAACTTTGATGGAAGCAAATTTGGAAAAGGATCAAAATTCCTAAAATCCCAATAGAGCTTTGCAGACACTTTTTTTAAGACATCTATTGGAAAAAAGATAATAATAAAGAATCTGGCCTTCGATTTGAAGCTAGCATTGCATTTGTGAAAGGATGATGTAGAATATGGCTAATGATAGTCATTTTATTAATTCTAATGTAAAATCCAATTTCTTAACGTCAAAGTGACCTTAAAACAATAACTTTACTGTCACGCCTACTGGTGGTTGTAAACAGTGACTTTATTTCATTCTTGGATTGAAGAAACGAGACAATACATATTATTGCATCATTGCATGTGTCGTCTCACGAGCACCACCATGCGCTTCATAGTCATGGCGCGCTAGCAGCAAACGCTTGTTGACCAACCGTATAGAAATCCTCTCTTGAAATGAGTTTGCGAAGACTTTCATTCAAATCATGAAAATTGCACATCCAGGGGTCCAAATGCCACAAGACAGGTAACAGGAACACACGTGTATATTACATGATTACTAAGGTCCAGTAAGGATCAGAAAACTGGAAAAGAATGCATGAACAGCCAGTCCCTTCCATTTGCTGTTTTATCTTCTATCTATTCATCCCCATGTATGCATTATGAAACTATACATCTCACTTCCACTCACTACCATTGCAAAATATGTAGATTTTGGAAAATATATATCTTCAAAGAGATAACACTGTTTGTCAGCTCCTTACGGTGAAAGCAAGAAATCGTTAAGGGTTTCAAGTTTAAGGGACACATTTAACTGAGGGCGAGAAAGCCGGCCTGCAAGGTAACTGTTTTTGTTCCCCCGGGGGGAAGGGGGGGGGGGGAGGATTGGTGGGGGTGTTGGGGGAAGAAAAATTGCGGACATTGATATATGTGAGTTGCTGGCTAGTTGTTTCAACTGTTGCGGCTTCCTGGGGTGGTATATAAATTTTAAGTTAATTGAAGGAGATTAAATCACGCTTATTATATTAATGTTTGATGATTATATTATTTCCATTATTGTATTAAATGTCTCTATTATTATAGAAATGAAGATAAAAATACATATGAATCATCTACGTTTCTTCCAACTTAACATATCATGATGACTTTTAACTACTAAATTTGGTGGTACTACTCTATATATAACTATTCTAAGTAATCAATAAGAAATTTCAAAATATACGACAAACTTGAATTAGAAAACAAGATATCTCTGATTGGTTTTTTTTTTTTTTTTTGGGTTAAATGAATGGCTTGCCTTCTTTTCAAGTTTCTGTACTCTCACCAATTTCTTGCTACCATTACAACCAAAATCGCTTCCTCACTTCCATCAGTCATATTTTATATTTCTTTGGCATAATCGAAAACTCTATTTTGCTGGTAAATAATACTGATCGGATCAAGAACGGCACTAATGATCGACAACCCTATAATATGCACATAGGGATTTCGTGCTCTTATTAGGAAAAATAAGGCTGGAGAGTCCAACTCAAGACAGCTCAACTCCCACTTGTAAGAAAAAAATGTGTCAAAATTTATGATAAGATGATAAGATGATGAAGATGATGATGATGAGGACGACTACGTGGCAGTCAAAAAGCTTTACCGAGCATGACAAAGTATAGATAAAGGATAGTCAATTGGTCGTATGTGACTCACCTTGAAGTGTTTGTTTACCAAATATTGGAAATGATAATTGACTATTTTTTACGTTTTACACGAGTTGATTAAGACATTAATTTGAAGGGAGTTGCTAAGTTAGAGCTATTGTAATTTACAGTCAGTTTAAAATCTCATAAATAGTAATTATTAATTGTACTGTTTATGTAATCTTGAATTGACTGTAAATTATAGTAGTAACTTAATAAAATTTTATTTTAAATTTATAATTTTTTATTTTATTGTTAATTATAAAATCATTCATCTTTGGTCCAATTATCGCAGCATCTTAAAGCAATCAGAGGGGAGTTGTCGAATACATAGATGAGGCGGTCGGGGGAATGGGAATACTTTAAGTAGAGAAATTTTAAAATACATCAAAGATATTATTTTAATTATACAATAAGTAAATGATACTATAACATGTTTGTATTTATTTTGTATAACTATTATGTAAGTAATTGTTATATTAAATTTAATTACACATTTTATGCATATATCAATTAGTTGTATTCAGCAACGAAGGATACTTAAGGCTGCAAAGGTCACGGCACCTACGAACTTTAAAAATTTTTTGAAATTTATGAAGAAAATATAAAAAAAATAGATGTAAAAATATGATTTGGCCTCTACGCAATTAATTTGTAAACTTTGTATATAGGATGAAAATGTAATTTTATGTTTTGTGAAATAAAGCCAAAGACGCTAAATTGTTTTATCTTTATTTTGCTAATCACTTTTTCATTCTGACAAAATAGCAAACAACCATTGAAAAGTTTGATAAATTTTAATAAAATTTGGAACCAGTTCTTTGATTTTTATTTTGTTAATACTTTTCCATCTTTTTTTTTAATATAACAATAGTCTTAGTTATCAATCAAAATCTCCAAATCAAAATTGCTACATTTACAAGCAAAATTCTCAAGTTTCCAACGACTCATAGAAAAAATACTACCTAAAATCAATCCTCTATTAATACTTAAAATTAAACTTAGTCCCAAAAAATTTACTCCTAACTTTAATCCTAATTATATTACTTTTAATATATTCTATAATTTCTCCCTAAAGCAATATCCGTTCATGCTCGAGATAGTAAACATTAATCCAAGACCTTGAAATTCCCAAATATAGAATCTATATTTTAAAGGGAAAATAACACTTAGGTTCCCTAATGTTATTGATTGTCATCACTTACGTGCATATTGTTTTGATGACTCATTATATTCTAGGAGTTAAATGGTAATCAAAGAAAAAATTATTTTAAATTCTTCTACTATTATACCATGTTGCAACTCTTATATGATATTTTTGTTGAGAAATAGATACGTAGAGTTTTGTATGTGAAAATTTTCACATTTGTACTTAATAATGAAGTTTGAATATTAAAATAATACGTTAGGGATGTAATACGATATTGAAATTTTTTTTTAAAACAATAATTAAGGACCTAGATGTTAAAAGTGAGAAATACTAAGATGCAAGTGTTATTTCTCCTATTTCAAATGTCCAAATATTTCAATATTTCTTTTTCCCCTCTTTTATAAATTCTACTAAATCGTATTTATCGATTAAAATTCCACCAATAGAAACAAAAATCTAAAGAAAGGATCAAGATCAATCTACTCACCTCAATCCCAACAGATTATCAAAAACAAAATGGCTCAAAATTCTCCGAAATCCTATCGTCAACAACAACTATCCCTTTCTCTAAATTTGTAAAATTTACAAATTTTCCTTTCCCACCAAACACTTACCTTATATTATAAACCCTCCTTGTTGCCTTGAGAAAATGACCCCAAACACCATCACCAAAACCTTTGCACCTCCTCTCTTCACCCACTTACAAAACACACCTTCAACTCAATTGCATTTTCATTTGCAGCAAAAAAGATAGAAATCTCTCTCAAACAAGCATCACCCTTCAGTTTTTAACCAAATGTTACACTTGGATAGAACACCTTCCACAGCGGGCAATAAGTTGAAGCCAGACAAATTCCACAACCACCGCCTCCGCTCGAAACTCACCGTTTGGTCATTCCTCCTCCTTACAGTCTTTCTCTTTTTCTTTCTCATCTCTCCGTCTCCCTCCGCCATATCCCGCCGCAACTCCTTCCCGGCCTTCGGCGGACCCCAGTGGGAGAAACAAATCCTCAAATCCACACGTCCACGCTCCACACCCGGCCTCACCGTTCTAGTCACCGGAGCTGCCGGTTTCATTGGCTCCCACGTGTCACTCGCCCTTAAAAAGCGTGGCGACGGGGTTCTTGGCCTTGATAACTTCAACAACTACTACGAAATAAGCTTGAAAAAGGCTCGCAAAGGCTTGCTTGAGCGAGCAGGTGTGTTCGTTATCGATGCTGACATCACCGACAAGTCACTTCTCGACAAGATCTTCAACGTGGTAGCGTTCACTCACGTAATGCACCTCGCTGCGCAAGCCGGCGTGCGTTACGCCATGCAGAATCCAAATTCTTACGTCCAAAGTAACATAGCGGGTTTCGTGAATCTTCTAGAAAAGTGCAAATCATCTGACCCTCAGCCCGCAATTGTGTGGGCGTCTTCGAGTTCAGTTTACGGAGTGAATAAAAAAGTACCCTTTTCAGAAAAAGACCAAACTGACCAGCCAGCTAGCTTGTATGCAGCTACAAAGAAAGCCGGTGAAGCAATAGCACATGCTTATAATCATATATACGGCTTATCGATCACTGGCTTAAGATTTTTCACCGTTTATGGGCCGTGGGGGCGGCCTGACATGGCGTATTTCTTTTTTACTAGAGATATAATTAGAGGGAAAAGAATCACTGTTTATGAGGCGTCTGATGGAGCAAGTGTAGCGAGGGATTTTACGTATATTGATGATATTGTGAAGGGATGTTTGGCGGCCTTGGATACTGCGAAGAAGAGTACGGGGAGTGGAGGGAAGAAGAAAGGGGCGGCGCAGTTTAGGATATTCAATTTGGGGAATACGACGCCGGTTCCTGTGAGTAGGCTTGTCAGTTTGTTAGAAAAGATTTTGAAGATGAAGGCTGAGAAGGAGGTGCTGCCATTGCCCAGAAATGGGGATGTCGACTTCACTCATGCTAACATTAGTTTGGCGCAGAGGGAGCTTGGTTATATGCCCACTACTGATTTAGAAACTGGGTTGAAAAAGTTCGTGAAATGGTACTTGAGTTACTACGATTCTGCTTCTGCTTCTCCTTTGCGAAAGAAGAATCTTTGGTGATCTTTTGTGCTATCAGTTACCATGTTCCCTTCCTTCAGTCTTATGCATTGTACACGCCATGGCGTGGAGTTATGCTAATTTTACCATTTTGCACATTTTATAAATTTTAGCATTTGCTTTTGGTCAACTTTTAAACTTTGTCTGTCGTGGAAGTGGGTCTACAGCGTAGATTGTAAGTATGTGCCTTTAGAAACTATATTTTTAACGAGTACTACTCTTTTCTTAGTTGAGGTAATTTAATTTGGAGACTAATGGCGCTGCTCTTTCATTCCAGGCCATCAAGTGGCACACATACTTACTTGGATTAGTCAGACAGCTTTCATTTTAATAAGAAGCTTATTGATTATGCGAAATGCCAAGTAAATGATATCCTTATTTGCTATATCATGCTGAAGATAGTGTTGTGATTGAGTAGCTATTGTTCCATCCCTTTCCAATCCTCCCCCATGTCGGGAGTCTCTCTCTCTCCCAAATCGGGAACGAAAAACAGAAATTCCCCTGAGACACACAAATAGTGCAACAACTTAATACAAACAAGATCAGAGTAAATAGCAAACACCAAACCAAGATATCAAAATTTTTCGCCATAAAATGTTCAAACAAGAAGCGTTTAATGGATAATGCACTCTAGGATGTGATAAGAAAACCAACTGTGGAAATGCAGTGCCTGTAGCCTGCATACATTCACAATCAAGAGCTCCAATTTGAATGTATATACCAAAAATAGAAAAAAAGAAAAAAAAAAAAAAGGGCAGCTGTATAGATATTGGAACACTCAGTCTGGATAATTGAAAAAAAGACAAAGTCATCTTTCTGGATTGCCACCAATTAGCTTCAAAAGAAATGTTACACAATTAAGTACAAGAAGAATGATTCTGTAATTGGGAATTCAAATACCATCATTTCTTCCAACCTCTGAAGAGAAGGCTAACATACCTCAAATTTCTAAGAGGAACATCGATGAGAGAGAGAGAGAGAGAGCCGGCAAGTAGATGCTTATCCAATTCATATGTACGAACAACTTGCTGCTAAGGGAAAAGGAGAATATATTTGATGCAAACCCCAATGTTTATAAGTTTATGTCACATCATGTAAGTATGTAACAAAAATGTGCCACCACTAATATGAGATAGCAAAAATTCAATATACCTCCCCTTTCAAGAACATTTGAGTTACAATTAGTAATTAGTCAGCACATATAGATTTATACACACACATGCACACACGCAAACACATATATATACCTTGGACACGTGGCCTAAGTCCAAAACAAGATGCAGCTAGCCGATATTTCAATTAACAAAAACCCTCCAGAAGATCTTTGTAATAGTATCTGTTCTACTTCCATATTAAGCACGTTCATAGCAGTATCAATGGCTTACAGCTCCAAAATATTTTTCCCCAAAATTGCAAGGAAGCTAAGTTTTGAACCATCCAAATGTCCTGCAGCAAGTTAGGATTATGCTTGTACCACAAAACCCAACAGCATGCCGATTGCCAAAAAGTCCACCCTCTGTAGCACTGTGCATAAGTAAAACAATACGGAGTAAAATATAGGAATCATGCCTGTGAATTCTTTAGAATTTTTTTTAATCCTTTCATGATTTCTTTTAAATGTCTATAAAATTAGGGCGTAGCATAATCACATTGGCCACTGCAAGTACTTTATCAAGTATGTCTCTTGCAGCAAGAAACCTTCAACTGACAGATGAATTATCTTTAAATTCAAGCTAGCAATATGCCTGACCTGCAAAGTTTGCCTTCCACTAGCTTATCAGGGACTATGCTATCAATTTCCTAGCATTTTAATCAAATTTTGAAAGATTTATTTTTGTAGAACTACAACAACGCTTATGAAAAATATACCATAAAGCCAAATACAGTCATTTAAATTATCAACAGCAACATTTTTTTTTTAACAAAAAAGATATATAAATTTAACTCTGTTTACTGTGAGTAATGATTTATCCGTAATATCAGGTAGGAGAACTATCCGTAAATGCTAGCAAGAAAAATTAATGGAATTTACCTAGTCACAGGATCAGTCACACATATTACCACCAACTGCCTTTAGCACAATTGTTATGAAGTGGCTTCGGCATCAGAAGATTCCAGCTGCCACCAAACTCCATTGTCTTCCTTCAGGATACAATCTGCATTGTCAGAACCAGTATCATCAATATCTGCATCCTCATTCCCATCAACCCAATCATGTGCTTTCTTCTCCACCTCTGGACCGTAAGTCCACTCCAACCTCTTCAAAATATCTTGGTCCTTCCATTTGCCCAAGACTGACACGGCTTCCTTCTTTGCCTTCCCCATTAATATATCCCTCCAAGAAAAACTAGCATCAGCAATTCTCTTCAGTGTTCCATCATTTATATCCCCCACAACAACTGTCTTCAGACACCTGAATTTTGCCTCCTGCAAAACCTCAACAAAATCCGAATCATCTGACACAACAACCAAACACTCAACACGCCTTTTATCCATCATATCAACCATATGATTCCTCAACGCGACGTCAGCAGCTTGTGGCTTATCCAACACTGTCCTAACCCAAAACCCTGCTCTTTTCAGCTCATCTGCCAAACCATAACCCACTTTTGGAGTCAAAATTATCCTAGCAGCCCTTTTATATTTTTCCATCTTCATTGAATACTTGCCAACCAAATGCACTCTCCTCTTCCCTCTAGCAGATTCTATTTGATTCAGCCTCTTCTTTTGTTCACGCTCGTGAATTTGCTTAAAATGATTAACAAGTTTTTCATTACTATAAAATCTCCTTCCACAAACACCACATACATATGGCTCAGCAGGCTTAATTACACCCTTGTTTTCCAATTGGTTAAATAATTTTCTTTCTTCTCTTTGCTCTCTTACAACTTGAGGCACATAACTAAAGGTGTGGCTATTAGCATATGCAACCATGTACTTAACAACCCCAAAAGAAGATATTGATTTTTTTAGTTTAATAGCTGCTTCAAATGGGGGTACTGAATTTGGGGGTTTGTTGTCCAAATCCCAAAAAATTCCCACGTTGTTTTGGACAGTTTTTGGCTCTAAAGTTGATGCTGGGCTTTGGGAATTAGGCTCCAAACGAAACCTTCTATACAATGAGACGAATGGGTTCTGGGTTTCTAATCTTGTAAACTTTGTTCTGTCACATAAGTTTAGAAATTTCTGAAACATCACTACGGCTACAGGTATTTATGGGTCAGTGAACTACAGATGCTATTTTGAATCTAACAAAATATATGCATATAAGTCGAGTATTATCAAGGAGAAATTTACAAACCTGCAAGAGCTTAGAAACTAAACACTGACTGTTCAAAGCCAAAGGCTCTGAGAAAACCCAGCGAAATGGTGTCTATGTTAACAGTATTTTCAGGGGTTGTTTGGATGCATCTAAAACGTGACTAAAGGACGCACCCCGATCCGGGTCTGAAACTTTGTTAGTATAGTTTTAGTGTTTTACCTTTTTGTCCTTGTGGCCTTTGGGGGCAAATGACCCGACCCGACCCACTAAATTTGAATTTGAATTAGATTCGGATGAAAACTCTAATTCGATCAGATTAAATTTTGGCCATTACAAACTCATCTGAAATTTTAAAAAAATTAAAATACAAACAAATACAAATTTTTTATATAATCCAATTTCATCTGAATATGTTTACATGCTTGGAGTTTGAATTATATATATATTTTTAAATCCAATCAATTCGAAATTTGATCGAGTTGATTTAAACCCAAATTTACATACCTGTAGCCACTAGTAATAAATTTATAGACTATAATATTTCTAATTTATTTTTATGAAATAATTATAACAAATTCAAATTATTTTTTAAAAAATACAAATCAACAAAGTAAATTGAATAGTTGATTAATTAAATCCTTCATATAAATTCAATAGTTTTCAACGCTTATACTTGTAAATGATACACATTACATCACAATAAATTCCTTAATTATTGTGTCATAAATATATTTTGTTAATTTTCTTTGTGTGGCGTGCAGGGAACAAGATTTTAAACGAAAAGTAACTTCAATTTATTTTATGAGGAAGGTAACTTGAAATTTGAAAAGAGAAAAAATTGCAAACAAACAAACAAAGTTGGGAAAAGGGAACGTTTGCTATTAAAACAAAAATAATTAGAATACAGGTTTCATGAGAATTTTAAAGTGATGTCAAAAGCTCCACTCTCTTAACAATAATAATAATAAAATGTTATTGATACATTACTTAAAAATAAAAATATCTTATAAAATCAAAAATTATTAAGGATAAAGTAATTTTTGAATAATTTAGAATTTGACTTATAATTATAAAATAGTCAAATTAATCTTATGTTAAACTAATCTAGTGGTCAAATATAATAAAAAATCTTAATAAAAAAATGATTTAAATTATTAATTCTTCAAACTTCTTCTTTATTTTAATTTTTTTAAAATATTGTGAACTTGTTGTGACGTGGGGTGGATTTACGAGATGGAAGTATCACCACCCAAATTTAAAATATTATTTAATTTTAAGTTTTTCTTTTTTTCCTTGTTAGGTATATATGATAAATGCAACTCAATATGCATGTTGAGATTTAAGATCCATCAAAATTGAAATAAAATATTCATAAAAAAAAAAAAATTTGCTTTGGTTGAAGTATCAAATATACATCTTGGTGTACATCACATTGACATTAAAAGGGATTACATATTTACATGTAAAGAAAGATAAAATCTCGCAATAATGTTTAATATTGATAAAATTATTGTTCAGTGATCTATATATGTTATTGAAATAAGATTTTAATGATTGGGTTTATTGTATCTAAGTTGTTATTTTATCATTCATAGTAGTCGTTTGGAAGAATTTTTATTATTTTTCAGCAACTTGACTTGACATTTTTGTTGAATGTTAGGTACTTTTCACTTGTTAGTATAGAGAGCTGTTATCTTACAACCAACATAAGGTATAATTCTCTCTGTAATTGTGAATCTCACATAAAATCTACAGTTCATCTTTGTGAGTGTTGTATCTTACGCTGAAGGTAAGGTAGGCAAATTTGATGGTATATTATACAACATAATAAATAAATGCAAAGCTTATTTTACAAAAAATGTAATAAATATCTAATAGATATAGACTATTGATTTTCATATTTTTTAAATTTAATGGATGAAATCAATCTTAATGTAAAATAAGGTAAATGTGTAATCGTAATTTACAAAAATTTATTTTAATCACATATTTATTTATTTATTCAAATAAATTCTTATTAATTTTGTATAATTAAGTAATTTTATCGTCCATCTCTTCTACAACTATTTTTTCAACTTTATAAAGTTTTTATTGAATTTTTAGAAAGATCTAAATAATTATTATGTTTATAAAGATCTACTAATTTTGAATATATTTTTGCATCTCTATTTATAATTTATTGTCTCCCTTTAGATATAAACTAATTTTTTCTTTTAACACACACACACACATTAAATTTATTTTTCTATCCTAATACATACTATTAATATTGTCACATAAATTTTATAACCTAAATTTAATATCCTAAATTATAAGAGATATTACATGTGATAAATATCTTATGAATTTAATGAGTTATTAGAAAGATAGTATAATAAATAAATTATCAAAACTTCTAATAGTTTCATAGAATTTAAAAACCAATAAGTTACCACCTTCTACCTATAGGTAAAGAGAATTTTTTATAAAAGATTTAAACCTTTAATCTGATCGATGATTTAAATATATAGAGAAATAATAAATCAAATTGAATATCATTATATTTATTAAATAAATTAAAAAATCAAATTTATCTATAAATGATATAAAAATTAATAATTTTAATGAAAAATATAAAATAAATAAAAAGTTAAGAGATTAATTAAGCAAAAAATTTAATAAAGTTAAATAACTAATAAAAAATTTTAACATTAAAAATCATGATATATTAAAGTAAGAGATCATTGTTATAATGAATAAAAACTCAAAAGATATAAGATCAAATAAGTTAGAGATTCAATTAAATAAAACAGAAAAATTATTAGGTAATTTGATACTAAATTTGTTATAAATATAAATAGAAAATTTCAAAAGAAAAATTGAAGTTCTACAATATTATTGCTTGGCTGCAGTTTAGGGTTTAAAGTGAAACTTAAAAACTTATTTACGTTTTCATTAATTTTTATCTTTTCTAAGAATTTAAAAAGTTTTTGCTGTAAGATATAGTCAATGTAAGAATAGCTTTGCCATAAATAAATAATAAAATTGTTGAAATTAATTTAGTCACATAATTGAATTGAATAATCTCATCGATCAAGATTTGATTTTTTTTAAAATATGATTTAGTGTTGAATTAAATTTTTACTGAATACTTAATCAATAGTTAATAATTAATTCTTTTTATATTTATATTACTAAACAACCGTTAATCTGGCGCTCAATAAAAGATATAGCTTAATATTATATCTCTATTCTTTAAAAGAATCATAAATCTGAAAAAATTTACAAAAATCAATCGATTAAATAATAAGAAATTCTCTTTAACATTATTTCAGAACAATCACTTCGATATCGCGTTGATCAAGTAACAATGTTATGGTACCTTTTTCTTTTTTTTTTTCCCCTCTCTCGAAATAAGCATGTTATAGATAATAAAACCAAATGTAATAAAATTACTGGTATTTTCTGTATTCGCAAATACCCCTCAGAATGGGTGAAAAGTCGAATTTGGACAACATATTCCGACAAAATTCTCTGAACTGTCGCACATGTTATGACGTTAACACTGACGGGCTGTTGAAAAAGGTTCTGTTAATTGACTGTTAACGGCGAGCCACATGGTCCATCTCGTCAAATCCCCCAAATAAAAATTAAATTTAAAACAAAATGGAAATAACAGCCAATACAGACAATAATAAAAGTGAGAGGAAGAGGGGAGTTCAAAAAAAAAAAAAGAAGAAGAAAAACTGTTAATTTTTCTCGAGAAATTGATCAGTGATTCAATAATTGATTAATCTTTTATAAGATTGGAATAATCGAATTTCAATGTACGTGTAGGCTCAAAAGTCAAAAATGAAAGGCGTCTTCTCGGCGCCCGGAGATTTTGTTCACTTCAAGTCTCAGGTTCCTCTTCACAAGATCCCTGTAAGTTTCTCTTCATTTATATATTTTCGCAACTTTTTTGCCATCCTTTATTTATTTACCTTCATTTTTTTTACTGGGTATGTTTTTGTTTGAACTGTAGTTAATCAACTATTCGTCTTTATTTTTTCATTGTAACGGTTAGGGGTTCTTTTGGATTTTGCAAAATATTGATGTGAATATGCTTTCATAATTCTATGTTTGATTGTGGTTCTTGACTTGTTAGCTGACCACTGTACTGCGCATGCGTTTGTTTGAGCTTTAGTGCCTTACTGTAAGTCAATTATTATTGAGGATTTGTTTTTGTTGACTGTTATGTTTAAATGTTTTCATTGTTTAGACTTCAATTTTCAGAAATTTTGATGTGGCTGTGATTGTTTGTCGTTTAATTATGGGTTTTACTTGTTAGTTCGCTATTGTTTATTGCTGATGATTTTGTCCAATTACGATATCTGCTTCTTGACCATGGTGGTTTATGAGTTTTTATCTGTATCACTTTCCTTGTTTGATGCATTGGGTTTCTATATTTAGATGAAAACCGGCAGTAC
The DNA here is from genome assembly GCA_030449875.1 of Aegle marmelos. Lineage (NCBI taxonomy): Eukaryota > Viridiplantae > Streptophyta > Magnoliopsida > Sapindales > Rutaceae > Aegle > Aegle marmelos. The sequence continues at coordinate 6,187,965 of JASUUL010000093.1, forward strand.
ATTTAATTTGTTCTATGTTGTTTTTTAGCCTTGCTTGCTTGTTTTTTTATGTAGTCGATTATTGAATTCTAACCTTGATCACACGAGTTTTGACTGTCACGTGTTAAACATGCCTCTCATCTTCAATGAACTATTTTATGACAAAATGCAGGCATTGTTCTTAGATGTTAGTTGAGGGGTTGATGAGCGTACGTTTGAGCTTTTCAAGTCAGCTTGTTTTTGTATTTGAAAAAAAAAACTAAAAGAAAAGAAAAGAAAAGGGAATCAGCTTGTCATTCTGATTTTCTGATTTCAGTCTTGGTGTGTCTGCATTCTGCTTGAGGATGACATTTTTAGATTTTGATTCACTTTAATTTATTGACTTAATAAGTTTACCGTGTGAACATTATGTGGAAGACTTAATTTCTTTTGGTGTTTGATTTACTTCTTGGCTCCATTTCTCAGTGCTTTTAGAATGCATAATGTTGCAATGATGTCATATCATCCAGCATAGCTTTTGGGCAGAGGCAGACTATTGCCCGTATTGATCAAATTTGAATTTGAATGTTCTTTAAATTTCTGATTTCTTTTAATGTTAATGGATTTGTGATCAGGATTGAATTTTATGAGAAGTTTGTATGTCAACCAATTTATAGAATTTCACTTGGTTGATGTCATTCCTGAAGTAGAAAGAAGCTGCTTGATATTTAAAACCTTAAAGGGAGATTATGTCTTTAGCACTTCCCTCAAATTACTTGCTCCTCATAGTGGTACTTTTATCAAATAATGATGTGTCCTATATAGCAGCTTCAATTGTTATTTCCCTCTCACTCTCAGATTGGCACAAAGCAGTGGCGATTTTATGATTTTGGCCCAAAGGTAGTTCCTCCACTTATTTGTCTTCCTGGAACAGCAGGGACAGCAGAAGTCTACTACAAGCAGATCATGGCTTTGTCCATGAAGGTACTTAATTGGTTCTTATTTTATTTGTTTTAACACATTTCAGATTTTCCATATCCTCTTTTTGTATGTATTTTCTAGGGAAATGCATGTTATTTTTCTAAGGTTCAGGTTGCCTTAATTGCAGATGAATCTGTAACAAAACTATGAATACAGCTTAAAATTGTACACTGTTACCATAGAAAACTTATGGTTAGATGCACAACGGTATCTAATAGGTGCCATTTGGGGCAAATTTTCAATGTTCTTGCATTTTTCATTTTTATTTTATTTCAGTAGCAATAAACAATTTGGATTAATATCATTTCTTTTAACTTTTTAGGTTTATAGCTTTTTTCTCTTTTGCAATTTTCCAGGGCTACCGGGTGATTTCTGTTGATCTTCCACGTGTATGGAATCATCATGAGTGGATTCAAGCATTTGAAAAATTCCTTGATGCCATTGATGTTCATCATGTGAGAATTTCGTTCACAGCATGTGCTTCTACTGCATCTTTCTCTTTTTGTATCCTGTTCCTTGTTTGCTTCAATAAATATCTCATGATGAATGAAATGCCTGCTTATCTTGATCACAAAGTCTGTACATTTAAATTCTTCATATTCTTAATTACTTCGTAGCTTGAGAAAAGAGTTATCTAGATATGTCAAATATGAAAGTACTCAAAGATTGTAAGTGAGGATTCTAAATGCATATCATATGGTGATTTCTGCTAAAATAACTGGCATACTGGAATCGAAAAATATGTAAAATCCCAAACCTAAAAATGAATTGAGATTCATCTGTGATTTCTGTTTTCTACTGCAACAAATGAATGCACCGACTGATGGTGTAGGAATTACAGCCTATATTCTGTTTGATGTAATAATCTCTGTTTTGTTTTCTAAGTGTACAAGTATCTGCACGAATAATACAATCTGCTTAATCTTTCCTCTGTCTTCACATGCAACTTTACTAGAAGCCTAGGGTAATAAATCATATTAGTTGTTAATTTCATGAGGAAATTACTGTATTAGGTCCATGAATGAAATATATATGGGTTGAACAATAACTTATTGCGGCATAATGGTTTCTCATTTTGTAATTGTTGTAATTACTAATTAGTAATTAGAAGCACCCTTAGTTATACATAGAACTTGACTATATGTTCAGTGACTGATAAATTCATCTCCTACAGATTCACCTTTATGGCACATCACTTGGAGGCTTCCTAGCACAACTTTTTGCTCAGCATCGCCCAAGACGAGTTAGATCATTAGTCCTATCAAATACATTTTTGGATACACATAGTTTTGCAGCTGCAATGCCATGGGCTCCCATGTATGTTGTCATATTTCTTCATATTGACTGGGGTTGGAGTGATCGAATTTCTATAATTAGGGTTGTATAGATCACAAATGTATTTGTACAATTTTTGTTCTCAACTGTTTTTTCCCTCATTTTGGCAAGAATCTTGAATGTGGAAATTTTGATAATTTTTTTCTTTTCTAATAATTTTGTCAAGTCACTGTTAGTAAAATAATTCAAAAATCTTGTAAAAAGCTGTATTTAGTGGAGGTTTGAAAGGATATACTTAAATTTATATGGAATTTCCTGTTTAATCAATTAGCATTTGTCCCTATTATCTTCAGTGCAATGGCATATTTGTTACAATTAGAGGCTTTCATATCATTTGTATCTCTCTGGCATTCTTTTTCCTGATATCCTAATCTTGCCTAATGGTGGTATTGCCTCATGCAGTGTTAGTTGGACACCTTCTTTTTTGCTTAAAAGATACGTCTTAACAGGAATTCATGATGGCCCTCATGAACCGTTTATTGCAGATTCTGTGGACTTTGTTGTTTCCCAGGTAAAATCTGTATTGCCAAAGCTACAACAAGAACATCCAGAACTTTTTGTATATTGCAATTTCCTGTAAACAACATAGCAAGTTATAATAAGGTTGTCCTTTCTCAAGTGAAATCTTCAGTTTTCATGGTTAAAGATGGGAAATAGGAGCATATCAGTTGCTTCTGTTTCCAGATTTTTGCCATGCTGTGGGCATTAAGGTTCTTTATAAACTATTGAGTAGCATCGTGGTAGAAAGTGCTTATTATAGTTACAAAAGTATATGAACTTATATTTTGGGTCATTGTTAATATGAAACTAGTGTATATTTATATGGTTTATGAATATTTTTACTTTCTTGGAAATCGGAATCATCTTACTTTCTTTCACTTTTTGTTTTACTTGATCTCTGGCCTAGTTTTAGTGGTACATATCCAGGGGAAGTTGTTCCTGTTATGTCCGAATGCCAAATCATTTCTAACTTGCCTCCTTCTCCTGTCACTTTCAGTGAAAAAGCTATATGATCTAGAAAGGAACTGCTGAACTCTTTTGACATTATCCAGGTAGAGACACTAGCGAGAGAAGACTTGGCATCCAGGTTGACTTTGACAGCTGATGCTGCTTCAGTTGGAAATCTTCTGCTTTCAGATTCGCATATCACGATAATGGATGTATGTTATCTGAGACTTGTTTGTATTTGTATGCATGAGACTTTTCAATAATTTCTTTAATTAACTTAGAGCAGGTATACCTTGAAATGAAGATTGCATAGTTTAGTTAAGTGGGTGAAACTTGAATTCTATTTTGAAGAATTCTTATATCCATGAAACAATCTTGCTAAAAGTTTTGAGTTCTGCATGTGAGAGTTCATGCCTATATTTTAAGGAGGAGTCGTCTAGTGCATATGATGTGGGATGGACATGACCACATGAACTAATAGTAAAATTTTCTGTGGTTTAAGTTTTTGGAGTTTTAATGATAAGTTATTGCAACATTGGTACTACTTAACTGGAGCCATCTTCTGGAGCTGATGGTGGAAGAAAAATAAGTTTTAAGATTCTGCTGACAGCTTTGTGAATTCTTTTGACACGGTTTCTTCTTTGAAAGACAAATGACTATTGTGCAACTCCTCAACAACTGAAAGATCAGCTGAGTGAGAGGTATTCTGGAGCAAGGCAAGCTTACATGAAAACTGGTGGCGATTTCCCATTTCTTTCACGCCCAGATGAAGTCAATTTGCATCTTCAGGTTTTAATAGCTCTGTTTGTTTATATTAACTTGATACAAAAGTTAGCCGTTCTAGATGCATTGGCTTATTGAAAAGCCTGTTTTTTGACCAATATCCATATTGTGCAGCTGCACCTTAGGCGGGTTGGGGTTGAAGCTCGGCCAGACTTGGTCAGAGGCATCTCAGGGGATGGTAGTGGTACTGATCCTAGTGAAAGTAATGATAGAAAAGAAGATTCTGACAGTCCTCCCCAAGATGATGGGGGAAATTTTGAAAGTACATCTACAGAAAGTCAGTTACCAGCTCCAGAAAGCTCAGAGCCTCATGGTATAAATGAGTTGCCTCTCAGCACTGCAAAGTGTCGCTTTGCTGGTCAGGGAGATGCAGTGATCTTGCTGCCATTTCCATTGTTGAGAGAACAAATCATGGTCTCTGAAATCCTTTTGCAACTCACTTTAGAGACGTTGGTTCCTCATTTGGTGAGATGGTTGTACATTACTTCAAAACATTGTTGGAAATCTAGACAATTGGTGTGAGGCACATTTGCAAATCGTTCTTACTGTAAGTTATAGAAGCAAGCTGCAAAACTGAGTCAATCGGGGTCTGTCACTGCTTTTTGGAGGAATTGGTTTTTTCATTGACGTTGTACATTAATATTTCACAGTTTTTTTTAAAGTTATTGCAAATTCTGGACATCCTGAATTTGTTGGCAAGCATATCTGTTGGGTAATTTGTGGTGACTAAGCATATAGCATATGTTTATAAAGTTATTGAACTCCTATTGTTGAAAGCAGCTCACCTGTGGAATATTCTGGCGTACTAGGTTCGTAAAATTACTGACCTCCAAATTAAGAATCTTAATAGGTTTATGAATGCACATGATGTAAACTGCAGCAGGATTAATGCTACTTACCAGAGCTCCAAGAAGTCTAACAGAATTCTCAGAATTATCTGCCGAGTGGACGAGTGGGTGAAAGTAAAACCCTAACTCTAAAGTTAAAGATTAGTAAATTATTTTTTTGGGAGAAAAATTGCAAAGTACCCCTTTCATTATTTTTTACAAGACTTACCACTTTTTTGGACAGATAAAGTAACAATAAGTTTAATTTACTAGTAGAATTACAAGAAAAATCCACTCTCCATTGTGGCACTAGTAAAATCATAAATCTCATTAAGACTCGTTGTAGTTCATTGAAACAAAGTTGAAACATTCATTTTGTTACTGGGTGAAGCCATATTTATTGTAGAATTATAATTCTTTTATAGGATCATAGAAGCAGAATCGTTAGGCCGATGGACAATCATCCATTGGTTTGTTGGAGGGTGTGTAATATGAGGCTTTAATTGTGGACTTTTGTCCGAGGAATTGGCAGAGTGATTTTTACATAAGTTCATTTTATTAGTTACTTAAGTCTGAATATTGAGGTTGTAGAAGACTGAAACAAAAAAAAAAAATGAAAAAAGAAAATGACTTCAACTTTATCAATGCCTCTAGTCTCTACCTTTTAAAATGTAATTTTTAAAAAAGATAAAAAGAACAAGAAGAAGAGAAGAATTGAATTTTGGTTGATGGAAATGTAATAAAGTTCATCAAATATTTCACATTTAAGTTTGTAAATGCAACATATTACAATTTGTTATCATAATCAATGGAATCATGGATAAATGACAAGGGTCTCTATAATTTACAATCTACTAAAAATAAGCCAAAACAAGATCCCCACATACTAGTTTCACATTTTTGCATGTTCCTAGTGGGATTTAATTAGGCAAACCCAAATGATAATATCAGTCAAGTCTGTCTGAAATGGCACCAGTACAAATTTGTATATCAATCCACGTGAATGTATATTTATTTTAATTGTCCGATTCTACCGTGCAAGTATGCAACTTGAGATATGATTTTGAGTGACACCTTTGAATATGGTCTAGTTTTGACCATATCAAGCCTTACAAGTTGAAACAGCTATTAAATGTTAAAAGATGAAACGCAAACCCTTAAAAGAACACGAAAAATGGTCCTGTAAAGTACGATTCTAATACTAAAAAATCAAAATCAAAACCATTTGCAGCTTTGAAAAACATACATTCAGTTTCAGCACTCTTCGGATGGACACTTCAAATATGCAATATTTCTAACATTATTTCCGACAGCCACTTCATATTCTGAAGATAACCAAGTTTACTTGCTGCAAAATGAGTTGGAAAGGATGATCATCTCTAGATATTTTCTAATATAGTTAAGTAATGTGGGAAAAAGAAAAAATCCTTTCTTGGTAATAACAGTACCTAGGTACATCCAAAGGGCGGTTCATGGGAATACAGCATAGAGATCATGCAAAGAAAGATAAAAATGCTCATAGTTTAATAAACATGAGCATATGCTGAACAACTCCCTAAAGGCAGACATCTTTAAAACTCTTAACATGACAAACTGAAGTCATTGGTGGGAAATTACACCAATCTCAAGCCATGTGAGAACTATTCACACAAAATGCAATAATCAGACTCATTTCATTCCACAAATCATGATGCCATCCCAAAACAGTAAGAAACAATAAACAAGCCTTTGTGCATGCCCATAACAAGTTTGACCAGTTGCATCTTCAGATGAAGGGACATTGCGCCTGGCATTGGCAGAAATCTAATATTAGAAGCGAAAAGGAATTCAAAACCTAAATTACATTACAACTTAGACTTAACCTTATATATAAAAAGAATAGAAATCAGACCACCTCATACACACTCAGGCACAAAAACCTCCACTCCTTGGCTTAGCAAATCTTGACCTGAACAAACTATCCTAAGTTTGAACTAGCTTGCTTTAAAAAAGGATTCTTCATTTAATACTCTGGTATGGCTCACTTTTTTGTGAGCGATTCCAGCCCAAGACTGTAGGAACAGAAAATGAATTAGAAGATGACCTGCAAAATGTTTCACCCATTTCATATATTTTACAAGATCAATGTAAGCTGGTTCAAGGTATTTTTAGGTTCACTTCACGAAGCATAGTGTTGGAGGATAGAGATGTTTTGTTCAGATCCAGAATAGTATTATTATAACGCCTGGAAGTCCATATCACTGAGGATCTCACCAAACAAAACAACTCGGCAGTGCAAACAATCCTTCAAAGTTTCAAAGCTCCATTGTTACCAATATCATAAAGAGGAGAACCTTTAATTATCTTAGGGAAAAAATAGTAGGCCTTCATTTTATTATCTTGAACACATTTAGTACAAAAGAGAAAATAACATAGACAATTTCTAATTACATTTTACATAGCATAAATAGACCAGAATTTATAAGCATGCAAGCTTCAAAATCTGAAAACCAAAGACCGAAGGAACGTTTATCCACCTATTTCTTACAAAGAAAGAAAACAAAAAAAATTCCCCCTCCCCCCCCCCCCCCTTTTTTTCATGTCACATTATCATTATACAGAAATAATGAATTTCCACATGCATTCACAACCGATACCAATCTAAAATTAGCCCTGAAATCCAAAGATTACGAGCCTATTACAAACGCGGACAGTAATAAAATCTGGAAGAAACGCTTAGCATTAACAAACCAATTCATTTCAAGAAACATCTACACAATATATATTACACATAACATAGAAGCTCAGAATGCCAAAAATAGCTAAAAAAAAGGTCAGCATTGCTTTCAACAATTCAAGAAATACCACCAAAATCCATCACATTAAAACAGAAAGGTACACAGAACTCAACATTAATTGCAGAAAACATTAAAAATAAAAAGACACCCATTAATCATATCTTAAAGTTGAAGATCCAATCACTGTCACTTGGCCACCATCCGGGCAATAAAATCCTCGTACTTGATCTTGCCGTCCGACCCGACATCCACTTCCCGGATCCACTCATCGAACTCGGAAGGCTCCAGCTTCTCTCCTATAGAAGTGAGAATGTGTCGTAGATCGGAGACGGAGACGAAGCCGGTGTTATCTTTATCCAGCACTTTGAAGGCGTCACGCAACTGGCGATCGAAGGGCTCAGGTTTCATGTGCTTGGCCATCAGGTCAAGGAACCGCGGGAAGTCAAAGGGTGCCGTTAGATTTTCCTCGGAAATTATGGATTTGAGCTGGGCCTGGGTCGGGTTTCCCCCGAGTGACCTCATTAGGATCCCTAGCTCAGACGGCGCGATCTTTCCGTCACCGTCAGTGTCGAACAATGTGAAGGCTTCCTTCATTGACGAGACTTGGTCGTCGCTCAGATCCTTTCCCATTTCCTTTCAATTTTTTCTTTTTTATTTTTATTTTTTTCCCCGGATTTTCACCTCTCTCTCTCTCTCTCTCTCTGTGAGTTCCGAGGGAATGAGAGAAATGAAATTGATTTTTGATTTTTCAAGCGGTGAATGGCTAGAATTTGGGGGCGTCACTTTGGATAGGCACGCTGTCGTTTCAAGTTAGAGCGGAGAGGAAAGCGGCGTCGTTTCAGTTCTATGATTTGAACTTTGAAGTGGTCTGTTCTCATCAATTGTGACTTGTCAATCAATTATTCTGTCTGGGTGGTATGTGTTGTGTTGTGTTGTGTTGTTAAAGCATAAACCGAAAAGCATCGGGAATCGCAAAGGTTGCAGTGGACGTTCACGTACATGATCCAGTTGGGACCAACAGCCGACTCCATTTGCAAATTTTTTATTACTGTGTGTGTAATACCATCAAACGGATCCAATTGTTTTGGGTCAAGTTCAACATTTTTGGGCTCAAAGTCTCGATTTCCATGACCAGGCCCAAAAATGATTGGACCAAGTGCGCCGCAACCAAAATAAGTTTTCACCAGCGCGTTATGAGTAGTGATCTTTGAGATTGTTAATGCTGGATGTTAATCTCATCCCAAAATTTTGTAGTTGAGTACAATTTTGAAAATGAAATGGATTATTGCCGAGGCTACGAGTCTGAAACATGCATGCAAAAGATTTTGAGTACGTGTTTTATAAGAGGACAGATTTTTAGAGTGCTAAAAAGAGAGTTATAAGAGGACAGAATTATGCGGCTCAGGATTTAGTAAGCTAAGCATGCAATTAAATGGGGGAAGCTGAAACAATGAGGTTTCAAAACTTTTTTTTTTTTTTAATTGAAGCAGTAAACACAGGTTTCATTTCATCATAATAGATTGTAATATATGTGAGGAAGTCCTGATAGGTCGATGCGCATTCGACTCGTTACAACATATAATTGGTCAAAGCATTAATAAGACAAGGAAAATAGTGCACGGGATATCTGCAACGGATATTTAACGTGCAAACGGCACACATAGCTTCGCTATTGATAATCTTTTATTCTTCAAACAACCTCTGCCTCTAATGTTGCCTCTACCAATTGATCTTACAAAAAATTTCTTACAATTTTTTCACAAATTTCGACTTGGATGGAAACGAAACCATCACAAATCTAGATTCGGATGGAAATAAACTACTTGCACACAAATAGAAAGAAAAAAACTAAGGCAAGGGAAAGGATATTATTTTTACTGGGAGATCAAGACGAACAGTGTACGGGAATGGAGGGGTTGGATTTTGGGGAGGGTTCTTTTTCGGTCTCAAATTTGCTCTTACTGATAATAAATAATAATTACCTTCCCAAAATTTTTTTGGGGGGGTGGGGGGGAGACAAAGCTATCATGGTGTATGAATTATGATGCTGCTAAGTGTATTTATTGAGAAGCTGAAATTACCTTATGCTTTTAACGGAACATTATTTAAAGGAGCAAAGACTAAACAAGCCCTTCCCCTCAAAACCAGGAGAGGGGAAAAAAAAAAAGGAAAAAATTAAAGTGAAAGATGAACATAAAGCAAAGGCAGCGCATTTTATTAATTAATATAAAGATGAAAATATGTTTTTATAACAGCACTTACCACATATGTTCAAAATTCAACTTGTATTTCATAAACACCTACATTGTCTGAAATACCGTGTAATGTTTTTCCTTATTTTGTGACTTTTTGAAATAAATAAATAAATAAATAATGGTTAAAATCCGTATAAATTACTTTTACTTATGACTCGTTTTCTAAAGTTGTAATATCTTTAATTAATAAAATGCCGCCCCATTTGAAATTGCAATTGCAATTGCGTTCTTTAATTACCCCAAACAATCTTTTTCTTACGGTACATCGATTGGTACCTTCTTTTGACATCTCAGTCTTAGCGAGAATGGAGGGGAGGTTTTTGTCTTTTGGCGAAGAAAGTGATATCATATTTCACTCAAGTGGCTTTGTTTCTTTATCTTTAATTATGCGACAATCTTTTCTCTCCGCAAACCCCTTTTCGCATTTAAATTACTTGGATCAGATATTGCTAAGTAGCTGGTATCTTTTTAGAGCATTGAAAAAGATGGCTCCCCTTGTTCAAAATGTAAAGTTGGCAGACTACTTTCTAGTGGACCATGATGGAGTATCTTTATTGTCTCAACTTTTTTGTAAGTTCATGTCAACATTATTATGCAGCTCTGCCCACTAAGCTATTGTTGTTTAATGCTGCGGGACCAGCGTGTGTTGCCTTTGCTCTCAGTTGTTTTAAGAGCAATTTACGAACTCCAACTACTTGGACTTTATGGGAGGAGAAGCACATTTTGACTTTTAAGGACAGCACCACTGCTTGAATAAGGGTTAAAGGAACTAAAGCCTCTAACTTTTTTACCATTCAAAACATGGTAAAAAAGAAAATGAGCCCTCAGATAGATAACCGAAGAACCCCAACTGAGATTAAACCAATCTCACAAGTCATTTCAATCTTTTATGAGGCATCTAATAAAGATTATGATGGTTTTAATATATAAATTAAGGGAATCCTAAGTTTAAGGGAACAGTAGCAGTTTTGTCCTAATCAAGTTGGCTGTATCTGCTCCGGGTCCAATTCTAATAATCATTTGTAGAAAGCTGGTACATCGAGTATTTGGCTTGTTGTAGGTAACGACCAAGAAGAATATGTGAGCACAGCATCGTTCATATAATGAAATAAAATTTTAGAGCCATTAGAGCCATTCTTTAACTTCTCTGTTCTGTATATCTGTATTGATGTGCGTAACAATATATATATATATATATATATATATATATGTATATATTTATTATTATTTTTTTTTGGGGGGGGGGGGGGATATTGTGTAGAAATTATATTCTTAGGACTTTGTGAATAAGCTCGGATTTCTACTATTGAGAAAGATAAGTCGAAACCCCATGTGGGGTGCCATGATTTGTGTGCTAATCAGCCAAATTAGGTTTCCCACCTATTGACTTCAAGAACTCAGGGGAGAAAAGAATGTCAGTGACCTATATTATTAATCCGAGACGTTTAAATCTTCTTGCTGTTAATCTGCTAAACCAAGCATCAAAACAAATGTCAATGTTGGCAATCCAAATGAGTTATTATTTTATATAAATTAACGTCTCAAAGTTTCAAATATGGAACGTATCTTAGCATTACATTGCACAACCAACCTGTAAGTTCCCACTACAATTAATTACATGTTATTTTTCATGATCAATCAAAGCCATAGGTCAAAATCAAGTAGGACCTACCATCACTAACGATCGTACTGTTCTTTCCCCTAATCCACGGTCTAGATTGTTTGCAGGGGTTGAGTCATCAAAGCCAAGCGTCGGTCATTTTGAAACCTTATCTCCCTGCTAACATTAAGCACCAAATGTGAACGCGCTAGTCTCCAAAAGTCGTTATTGTACTGACTTTCAACTTCGAGATACAGTAATATTACGTCTCCCTCACCCAGCTCTCATTGTCTCTCTGGCAACTCTGTCAATTCCAGAAACACATTCTAAATCTACAACAATAATTCTTATTCAGAAACTCACAGAACAAAGAATTACGGATATGTTTTCCTCACTATAACACTCTAGAAGACACACCTTGGTCAGAAAGCTAACAATAACATGGGCATCTCTCATGTTCGTATGCCTCTACTTGTCTTGATCACATTTTCTCTTACAGGCCTTGTTTGCGGAAACACAGAGCTGAGAGCTCTTTTGGACCTAAAGGATTCTCTAGACCCAGAAAACAAGCTCCTTCAATCATGGACAGAAAATGGTGACCCGTGCAGCGGTTCATTTGAGGGAATAGCATGCAACGAGCATCGGAAAGTGGCTAACATTTCGTTACAAGGGAAGGGTTTGACCGGCCAGTTGTCGCCTGCCTTGAGCGGTCTCAAGTGCCTGTCCGGTCTGTACTTGCACTATAACAATTTGTCAGGAGAGATTCCGAAAGAGATTGGGAAGCTGACTGAATTAACAGATTTGTATTTAGATGTGAATAACTTATCTGGGAATATTCCTCCTGAGATCTGCAACATGGCTGCTTTACAAGGTCAGTTGTTCATTTTGGTGAAAAAAAGTTTCATATTCGTGTTGTTTGTTTGCTTTTTCTTCACCTTTCTTATGGGGTTGCCATTCTGCATCAAGGGTAGTTCAAATGTGATTAAAGTTATTTATTTCCCTAGAGCTATGTAATTGATCGGTGTAGAGAAAAACCGCATAGACTTTGCCTGTATTTTTTATTTTCTTTTAATCTTCTGTTTACGATTTGAAATAGTATCTCCGGATCACGTTTTCCATTTGAATTTCATCTTGGAAAGGGATAAAGGATTTAGTTATGGTGGTAAAATACCTCAGTTCAGTCCAATGGCCAATGCCAAAAGTACGAGTACCTGAGATTTAAGCAACTTTATTTCTTTATTTTCCATCATTTTCTTACTCCTTATCATTAAAATAGTGCATCACGGCGCGTAACGTGGTTTTTCTGGACATTATTGATTTCGCGGCTTATTGAATTACTGATGGAAGGTTTTTATTTTTTGGACGGCTGTGGTATTCATGGCAAAATAATTGTCTTGAAAGAATTTTCAGATAAGATCTTCGTCATAATCTTCTAAATTCAGCTAAAAGTGATACTGCTCTGTTTTGCAGTTCTGCAGCTATGTTGTAACCAGCTAACTGGAAATATACCTTCCCAGATAGGGTTCTTAAAGAGCCTAAATGTTCTTACATTACAACATAACAGATTAAATGGTGAAATTCCTGACAGTCTAGGCAAATTGAGAACGTTAAAAAGGCTTGATTTGAGTTTCAATGCCCTCTTTGGTACAATCCCTGAAAGCTTGGCTAATAATCCAGAATTGCAGTTTCTAGATGTCCAAAACAATACTCTTTCTGGGATTGTTCCTTCTGGTAAGCCTTTCTAAGTTTCTGTTACCTTCCTTACTTGTTTTTATCATTTGTTTGAACTTTGTTCTCTTCTGCAATCTAGACTTATTTTTGGCTTTTTGATGATTGGAAACGAAGCGTTGAAGAGATTGAATGGAGGATTCCAGTTTCAGAACAACCCAGCGTTATGTGGAGATGGAATTGATTCATTGAGAGCATGCACTGCTTATGATAATACGAAAATCAACCCAGTTAAACCTCCCGGTTCACACTTGAACAATGCCACTCCCATTGATATCTCTGAGCCCTCAGGCTTCAAGGACCATTGCAACGAATCCCATTGCTCAAACTCATCAAAATTCCCACAAATTGCCATTGTAGCCGCAGTTACTTCAGTCATTGTCATTCTAGCAGGTACAGGAATCTTAATCTTTTTTCGCTGCCGCCGGCACAAGCAAAAGATTGGAAATACAACAGAGTCTTCTGATGGGCAACTTAGCACTGACCTGACTCTGGCTAAGGAGTTCAACAGGAACGGTGCCTCTCCTCTTGTGAGCCTCGAATATTGTCATGGGTGGGATCCATTGGGCGATTATCTCAATGGCACAGGATTCTCGCAGGAACATCTAAACAGCTTTAGGTTAAACCTGGAAGAGGTTGAGTCAGCAACCCAGTGCTTTTCTGAGGTGAACTTGCTGGGAAAGAACAACTTCTCCTCTGTCTACAAAGCAACTCTTAGAGATGCTTCTCTTGTAGCGATTAGAAGCATTAACATCACTAGCTGTAAATCTGAGGAAGCTGAGTTTGTAAAGGGATTGTACCTATTAACCTCATTAAGACATGAAAACGTTATTGGGCTACGAGGATTTTGTTGCTCGAGGGGCAGAGGTGAATGTTTTCTCGTCTATGACTTTGCCCCCAAGGGAAAGCTCTCAAAATATCTTGATCAAGAAGAAGGAAGCAGTAACGTGCTTGATTGGTCTACAAGGGTTTCCATCATCATTGGGATTGCAAAAGGTCAGTTTTCCTTCAGTATCATTCATCATACTCACGAATTTTCTTTTACTCCTAAATCTACTGATATTTGATGCTTCTACAAAACCAGGCATTGGATATTTGCATAGCAGCGAAGGGAGCAAGCCTGCCATAGTTCACCGGAACTTATCTGTTGAGAAGGTTCTAATTGACCAGCAGTTCAACCCATTGATTGCAGACTGTGGCCTTCATAAGCTTCTTGCGGATGACATTGTATTTTCGGCTCTCAAAACAAGTGCTGCAATGGGATACTTGGCTCCAGAGTATGTTACCACTGGCCGTTTCACTGAGAGGAGTGACGTATTTGCATTTGGAGTGATCATCTTCCAAATTGTCACCGGTTCTCTAGTGCTCACAAGCTCAATGCGATTGGCAGCCGAATCTGCAACATTGGAAAATTTCATTGACAGGAATCTCAAGGGAAAGTTCTCCGAGTCTGAGGCCGCTAAGCTGGGGAAAATGGCACTCGCTTGCACCCATGAAGATCCTGAAAAAAGACCTACTATGGAGGTAGTTATCGAGGAACTAACTGCTGCAGCTCCAGTGATGGCAACATTCCTATTTTCATAATTTTGGAAATTGCCATTTATGAATCAAGAAGATCGGCCTCTGCCAGACGCGCTTCTCTTAACACTACTTTTGCTGGTACCCAGAATGGCATGAAGGCTTACTCTGAGTTTTGAAACTTGTAAATTAGAGCCGCTGCATAGAATTCTCGCCGAAGTCACCTAGTGAATTGTGATCTCATGTAATAACTTCGTCTTTCAGATTATACATATTGTTCCTTGTGTCCATTAGTTTCCACGTCTTTGTCCGGTTTATACATCAAACTATTTAACGATGACCTTGCAATAACAACAGAAGCTTTGCATAGTTGTGAGTTCAAAATTTACACACACATTCTAAGTGCCTTTTGGCATTCCCTCGAATAGGCTCGCGGCAACCACAAGCAATGCATCACAGAACCTGGAATTTTCTGAAAGAAATCCATTTAACTCTTGATTGACAGTTACATGGTGGAATTATTGATATATGAATAACTATTGATAATAGTGCAACCCAATTTCCCTGAGATCTATCCTGACTTTAGTTGCTCTGTGTGGGAGAAAAATTTTTCCCCGGGAGGGGGGGGGGGGGGGGGTTGGTTTGCAAATACATATAGACTAGAAAACTAAGGTGAAAAAGTGCATAATTGATTTGGTTCCCATCGTAGCCCTTACCCTCTAGATATAAAACTCTCTAAGCAGCAACACTATGCTGATGATTCTCTTGAAGCCACTCAGCAGGCCACCAGTTTGGTCCGACGGCCTCAACTCTAACATCTTCCTGCCCTTGAATGGTCAATGCACCTGATTGTTTTAAGACTTCCTGCAACTGCAGGACACCAAGGCCACGACTGCCTAAAGCAGTTGTTACCTTTCCAGCCTTTTTGCCAGATTCAGCATCAATCACTTCGGAGCCAGGAGCAACTTTCTGCTCCACTTCTGTAAAGAGGAAGTAATTGCTTGCAAGTTGCAACATAGAAATATAAAGAAGAATAGTATACTGAAACCAAATGACACAAAATTACCATTTCCTCTATTATCCAAAAACCTCAGTGGAAGCAAACGCTTTCGAATAACCCCACGATGGTGTGTGCGAGCTATTAACTCTTGACCCACATAACAACCTTTGTCAAAGCTTATTGCATTTAGACCAGCAAGATTGTATTCTAGTGGCATTGCTTCCCCTGATTAGGATACAAGTTAAGATTGAAAGGTCAGACAAAACAAGTTAACTCTCGTTTTAAAAAAAAAAGGACAATTTCATGATAGAAGTAAAAGAGTGAAAAAGAAGATTACTAAACGTGCCACAAGTCACAAAATCAAAACCTAAAGAAGGTGTTCATTGTTTAATTTCCAAGAGAAATCGAAAGAAGATGAATTTAATCAGTGTCACAGCTGAAACTTAACAGTGGCTTTATAAAAAGATGGACAATTCAAACTTTAAACAGGACTAGACCTATCCACTCTTTCCTTTTCCACACACTAAAACATAAAAGCATGCTATTAAGGAGGAAATACCTTTTGGTATTTCGGTTGAGCCTTCGGCAACTCCCTGCTCTAATCTGAATAAAAGATAATTCATCTCATCCGTTTCTTTGTCAGCCTCAACGAGAGGTGCTGCACAGACAAAAGGGCAAAAAAAAAAAGGAAAAAGAAAAAGGCAACTCAACAAACAAGAAGGGGAAATAGAGCACTTTCAAGCCTTTGAAATAGTTCACTGTTGATAACTCACGTATTCTACTAGATTTGAAGATTCCTCTGAATCCAAGACAATCCAGTCGGGGATCCTTAAACCATTGCCATCCAACATCATTACCACGTGAAGCAGACATGCCAGCAGGATCAACGCCAGTACCCCAGCCAACTGCGGCAGCCTCTGGTTCTTCTGCAGAAGAAGAGTTCTCAGATAGCTTTCCACCAAAACGCTGCCAGCAAGAAAAGTCTTCTGCAACATTCTCAATCTCAACCTTAGATCTCAACCGGTATCTACAAAGATGAAATACCATTTTGAAACTCCAGGCAATCATGCCGAATGAGCCTACTGGCTCACAAGGCAAAAAAAAAAAAAATTAATTATTTGTTGCAATGTGAGTGACTAACTAATCATACACGGTAGTGCTTAATGCATGCAACAGGAAACAGGGGAAAAAATTGATATTGACAAAAATCTCTCTTGCCCATAAATGTATTAAAGGCAATAAAGGGAAACAAAACGCCCATAAAACTTTAAAAATAACCATTCTGTACAAAAGCGCATTTGCAGCAGCGTTCAGGAATTAGTATTTGTTACTAATTCATCAAATCATATTATATAAAATTTCAATCCGCAAAGCATAAGAACGACTTGCATGTTTCAAAACTACAACGGAATGAGCTAAAATACAAAAACGAGTTATATAATAATCAGCAGAAATACCTTGCCAAAAGTTGAAAATAAAGCAAATACAGAATTTTGTAGGAGACATAAGGAAGCTTACTTCTTAAAAGTGTGCAGTAACTCATCCAATACTGACCCGTCAACGTCAGCAAACACCTCGACCGACCGATCATGAGAATCGGAGCTAGGTCCAGAGCCCGTCCGGTCCAGCTTCTCCTCGGGCGGAGGCGGAGCATACAAGAACAAGTCGTACAAAAACTTCCCCTGAGGAGTCAACAACGCCGCGTAAAGTGGCGAAGCAGACTCGTAAGGCAAATTCGGCGTCGTCAACGTTGACGTCTTTTCTCTCTTACCCGCAGGTTCACCGAACTTGCGCACATCGTTAGTTAACAGACCCTGTAGGTACTTTATAGTGTCTGGGCCGCTGAACCGGACCACGGACCGAGATTTCAGCTGCGAGGCCAATGGACCGGCATTACTTCGATCGTTTTGATTGTGCAGGGCGCGAAAAATGGATGGAATAGGTTTCGGGGAGAACAGAGAAGGCTTGATACGACGCATTTTTTGTGTCGTTTTAGGAATGTTTTTGAGTTTTTTGGATTGTAGAGCGAGAGAGAGAGAGTTTGGAGAGGGGTTTGAAATTGGAGGAGAGGTGAGGTAAGGGTTGATGACACGTGGATTTACAGATTGCCAAATGTTTTCTGTCTGTCTGAGATGTTATGCCTAATGTTTGAGGAAATGCTTCAAAGAGATTTTATCGTTTAGTCGGCGATGAAGAACGGTTTAGTTGACCAGGCGCTGCTTTAGCTCTTTAGCCCTTTTCTCAAAGGCTTAATTTATTATTAATAATAACTGGGTTGGGATTTCACAGGCTTCAAGCTTTCTAATTTTGAAGCGTGCTCGAGGATCGTTCCATGTGAGGAGTCCGTGAAAGGCCCGGCTTTAACATTGACTCGTTGAAGAACCACTCAAGAATGTTTGCTGGGAAAATCGCCGAGGGCCCGATATCTTTGAAAGGAAAATTAAGGTTGGCAAATGATAATATTTTCAGATGCATACTTGTAAAAGCAAGCCGCTGCCGCCAGGGGGCCACAAAGAACGTACGGACGGGACACTATTTTTTATGATTCTTCTCTCTTTCTAATCATCCTTAAACCGTAATATGCTTTTTAATCGAAGTTCCCGAAGGCTAACGACGACATGGAAAAATTGAATTTGGCTTGATCATGCTTCTCGATAATCTTTTGTGATATCATGATCGATATAGGTGATCTCAGCAGGTGCTGTTGAGAGAAGACAAGGGCAATTAGAAGTCCATTTCCCACGTCGACAAATTTAATTGTGGGCATATGAATCCAGATGTTGGTGTCAACAGTTTGACAGCGATAAGCTACTAATACAAGTTGTTCACAGCAGACTACTTCCGAGTATTCGGAGTTTCAAAATGAAACTTAAGAACCCCGCAATAATTATGTGAACCCAAGTTGTTAATCTCCGTGCCAAATGTTTACCTAATTCTGGTTATTGGCTGCACACGCAACATCATAAGCCTGAGTTAAGCACTTCTTAGAGTTAATGCTACCTGCGGCCCAAGGTTGACGATGAAAGTCACAGCTCACAGGAATGACTAATGGCATTAATTTAGAATTGTTTAAAGTTAATGAATACTAATTAAAATAGGAAACTGTTTATCGTAAGTTATAATTTTTATAAAAATACGTAAAATTTATTATTATTACGTTAGATCTGACGTATTTTTGTAAAAATTATTAAGTTAGAGTTTCTCGTTAAAATGACTGCCAAACTTAAGGTCAAAATCCATTTTGAAGTGATAGCTGGTCGCTTTCACCGGCTTGGAGGCGCACCCGCGGAGAGCCTGAAAAAGAAAAATCCCATTTTAGACAAACGGAAGCCCAGTTTTGTACCCATTTTGAATGCTTTTTTTTTTAAAAAAAAATTAATTATAACTGAATTTCTGATAATTATGTATAAAGGCAAAATTAAATACTAGATAAGCAAAGTTAATGATAATAATTTCTAAACAAATTGATAGCTGCTCCACATAGTAGCATCACGTATATTGCAACCGAATTTCGCAATGCATTTGAAACATAAGGTGATCCATCCCAAATTTATCAAGTAGATTTGAATTATTAGGTAATTCCTAATTGGATTAATTAAAAATTTTAATTTAACCTTAATGATATTACATTGAAGCCTGGAAAATTATTAATAAATTTAAAATCACCTTTTTATTCTGTTGCTAATAACCTTTAATTACATTGATCAACCCCTTCTTCCCTTAACTCATTTTATTAATTGGTTTTCTTCAATGACTATATAAGTGATTTCTGTTGGACTTTAGCTGTGTACTTTACTTTGGGTATTAAGTTGGAATTGATTGTACTATATATAGTACTTAAAAAAAAAAAAGGGACCCAGCATTAAAAATATTCAATTAAAAAAAAGCCAATTGGCAATGACAACGTGGCTGCCATTTCCAGACGTCCACGTCAGCTGAGACTTGGTCCGTAGTTGAAATGGGTTAAAGAAACGACCAACGTGTGCGTCTTGATAAAGGTGTATTTCAAACCGTAGGCGACTTCTTTTCGTACTTCACCCACAACAGAAGATTGATCGTCTTCACACGGAAGATGACAAATAAATAAATAAATAAATGACTTTTTTTTTTCCTTTTATTGTTTTACCAAAGCATGTCCGAGTTTGTGACTATATTACATTATAATAATTCATCAGAAGCAAATATGTCAATAGCTATTATTTGTGAACGGTCTTCAATTTGCATGTTCGATGCATTGTTGAAAAGGCAGATGGTAGATTGATCCCAAATTCAACATTCTTTAAATGCCTGAAGAAAATTGGCAAGAAGATGTTGTAAAAAGCTACATCCACCAGCACTATTCTCCCCACTCAACCAAATAAAGCCTAAAGATTGGAAGGAAAACAAGAAGCATGAGCGGTGACGACATCCAGTTTACTAGCTAGGGATTCAATGTACATAGTGGAACACATAGGCATGAACAAGGCAATTGTCACATTAATGAATTACGAAGCTTGACTTATGCTGTGAAAAGGTCAGTAATGGGAAGACAAATTAACTGAAAACAGCTGGTTTCTTGCTCAGACAAGTACCAGATGATGGTACGTGCGATTCTCCAATTCACATTCGCTGATGTGGGAAAAGAATCGAAACCCCTTTCCCTTTTAATGCAAAAATGACTCTTTAAGATCAGCCTTGGCTTGAGTATTTTGAAAAATATTCTATTCCGACACACGATGAATTGGGTAATCGGGTAATAGAGCATGTTGAAAACGACATAAATGAATATATATATATATATAATTAAGTTAATTAACCATTATTGTATTTTTCAGAGTACAGGCTGGGTATTTAGATGGAATTTAATACTACAAAATGTAGCCAACCCTGTAATTTTAAAATCGTTTCCAAATGATCAAAACCAGACAGGTCCCAGAAAAACAAGTCTGAAAAACAAATCCATAGTAATCCAAATCCGCCCCCACGTCGGATTTGAGCGGTGCAATGTCAACGGTCCAACAAAGCACTTTCTAGGACCCCTTCCGTCTTGAATAAAAGGCCAACACGAACAGCTCTTTCAAAATGCAATCCATATTTCGCTTTTGGCTTGGCAACTAAGCAAAGCACAACTTCCAAACGAAGAACAAAGGAAAAGAAAATTACCCGCTTAGAAGAGAGATATCATGAAGCTCGTTTGGTCTCCAGAGACAGCATCAAAAGCCTACATCGACACCGTTAAAACTGTAAGCAATTAATTAATAATCCAAGTGAAAGAAAAGGTTTTTCAATTTTCTTTGATAACCAACGCAGTTAATTAATTGGTTTCTGGTTAATTTCGTCTGCAGTGCGAACTTTTTCATGAATCCGGGGTGGCGGAGCTGGTGTCAGCCATGGCAGCGGGCTGGGATGCCAGATTGATAGTGGAAACATGGTCGCACGGGGGAGCCATAGAAACAAGCATAGGCCTGGCTGTTGCAAGCGGACACACAGGTGGGAGACACGTGTGTTTAGTTCCCGATGAACGGTCAAGATCAGAGTACGTACATGCCTTGGGAGAGGCAGGTTTCTCACCACAAGTGATTACAGGTGAGGCCGATGATGAGGAGTTGATGGATGGGTTAGTTGATATAGATTTCTTGGTGGTGGATAGCCGGCGAAAGGATTTTGCCAGAGTGTTGAGGCTGGCCCACCTGAGCAACAGAGGTGCGGTTTTGGTGTGCAAGAATGCTTACTCAAGAAATGATTCCACTTTCAGATGGAAGAATGTTCTTGATGGGACGTCACGGCGGCTAGTTCGCTCTGTGTATCTTCCGGTGGGTAGAGGACTTGATATTGCACACGTCGCCACCAGTGGTGCTGTTTCCAGCCCAGCCAAGGGCGGGAGCCGGTGGATCAAGCATCTTGACCGACAATCTGGTGAAGAGCATGTCATCAGGAAGTAGGTTTTCTTATTTGTTAGGGGAAGAACTGAAAAATAATTCTCGGGGGAGTGCCGGAGCTTTACACCTTTTTTATTCACTCATTCATCATCATATACACATACACACACGGTGGATATTATCATGTGCAGATGGTGGATGGATGAGAAACAAAACAATGCTCATTGAGCAGGTGTTATTCGTAATTATCATGTTAGGTGATGTAAATTTATCTATTTGTTCATATTTTTGTTCTACCCTTTCTTTTTTTTTCTTTTTTTTTCTCTGGCCGAATCATTACTTGTACATAAATTTGCGCGTAAAAACAACTAGAAAACATTCAATTAAATTTTTTCCCCTTTTTTAATTCGTTAGTTATCTGATTGTCTATTCAAATTCGATTTACACAAATTCTTTAGTCTCTACTGCCCTTTTTTACCCCTCTTGAAACTTACTTAACACGCTAACTCAAGACAAACACAGGAAGAACGAGTCCAGGTTGTACAAATTGAAGACAAATAAAAAAAAAAAATAATTGGCAATCTAGCACAAGAAAAAATTGCATGTACTACGGAAGCTCTTTTAATCCCTATAATATTTTCCAATGTTCAATGTGTGTGAAGCCCGATTTATCTAGCCTATACTGAAATGGGCCATCTTAATTCTTACATCAAATAATGAGTTTTGAAATTTCATCAAAGAATGCAGCTCAAGACACGTTTGAGTGCTTTTCAGCAGTCCCTACTCTACAGTGTCTCAGAATAGCAAGGGACGGCTGGAAACCACGAATTTGATCAATAACTATACAATAAAAAATCTTAGTCCCAACTGTCTCGACTTCTTCTGAATGCCTTCTTCTCGGAAACAGCCTTTTTACTTTTCAGGCGCTTCTGCTCCCCAATTGCAGCCCTTCAAAATACCAAAAACAATTATAAGAGTTAATCTGAAGCCTTTCAGATTCATGAACCCTAACTTATAGGGTACAAAGTAGAAAAAGCATGTATAAATTTTGAATATAACCTGCAAACTATACAACGACAATAATACAGATGTAGAGCAGCCGGCAGCAATGCTGAAAGAAAAATTCAATGAGAAAACAAAGGTTGATTAAGCTCTTACAACTTAGTCATTTTCTTCTTCTTCTCTTCTGAAGGAGGTGGGGGAACATAAGAAGCAGCATCAATGATAGCCTGTTTTTTTGTTTAGTCCATCCAAAAAAAAAAAAAAAACTAATTTTAAAAATATAATAGCAAATCCCTTCATGTCATGATAGTTGTAATGACTGCACAACCAATCTGTCATTGGAGCATATACCAATCAATCTAGCACTTTCAGGCAGTTTATACATCTTAAACTACAAATCCAGTATAGCTAGTTATAATTATACGATGAAAAGACGACACAGCATGCACACAAGAGCAAACAGGTACCTGTAGTTTCCCCAGTGCATCTTCAATATTACCCCTGAAGAAATATGGTATATTAACAATTTGCCTTGGCAACACATGAGCAAAATACAGACAAAAAGGAGAAGACGGGGCGAGAGTTTACTTCTGCGTCCTAGTTTTTGTTGAAGAAATCACAATTTCACCATCTTTGTTTATCCGATTCTTCTCCTGTTGACACAGAAATCACTTGTCAAATACTTGAGGAAAATCAAGCAGATCAGACAGTGAACTGATCTAGACAAGCAATGGCAAACACAAGGCTCAAAATATATATGATGCAGTCGTCATGCTTAGCAGATGCCTGCCCTCTCATGTACACATTCACATATGGAAAAGGACTAGGGGCAACAATGCTGGTTATCATGATGCAGGGACAAGATTTTGAGACCACCTCATCTGGGTAAAATGTTATTATAGGAGAGTAACATTTATTTGATCATTTTTATTAAGAATTTGCATTTGCCCAATGGAGAGCAATTTGGTGACTTTAAAGAGCAAAGAGCACCACACCAGTCCTCTTATTCGACAATGTTAAAGTTAAAACTATGGGTTAGGAAGAGGGAAAATTGACGACTATCCGTCAGTTCGGGGTTGGAAAAATTAGCAATTGGTAATCTTAACCTATATCGGTTCTATTTCTATCTTAATAATAATATTCACAATCTCCTAAATACATCTTAGGATGAATATTTCCTACCAGACAATCCCACTGAATCCTACTAGAACACAAACTTGACAATCTTGCCACTGTTTTATAAAATATAATTGCTATGAAACAAATCCTTCTATGCATACAGTACAAATGAACATAACGTACCATTTGCATAATCCTCTGCCTGACTCTGTCACTAAGCCAATATGCATTTTGAACATTAAAACGCATGTCCACCTTAGTGTTCACTGTAAAATTAAACAAAAGCAAGCTTAGTAGAAGTCGCAAGGCCAGGTTTGTAGGGGATCCAGAATAGAGGTGAAAATGAAAAAGTGAACAGCATACCTTTGTTCACATTCTGACCCCCAGGGCCACCACTTCTTGCAAAACTAACAGTGACATGGTCTGTAACATGGTAACATGGATCATGCTGAGAGAAACCAAATTGAAGAAGATACCTCATATTGAAATTAACAATTAGTTCCAATATAAATTGCAAGTAAGACAACAGATAGATAAAATTAACTACCAAAAACATTATGTTATCCTAAAACAAAAAAAAATTGCTCTTCTCCACTATTTTAGAAGTTTTTAAGCTATGTAAAGGGGGTTCTACACTCTTGCGTAAGCCTCAACGGCAAAATAACAGATGGAAAGAGTTTGTAAAGATGAGATTGCATGATCATAGCTCCTACACGACTAGAGAAACAACAGAACCTGTAATCAAAGCTTCACAAGTTCCACAAAAACAAAATCAATTTCCCTAATATCGACAGCAATCACAATGACAAAGTCTTCACTCTCAGAGCAATCATCTCTACCTCATTGCAGAAAGCAGTAGTATCCAACTGAACAAGTTAGAGGAATAAGGAAATAATCGTCCGGAAGAAATGATATTCATAAATAGATGATCACCTCAGCTTGATCATATTAACCTAATTGAAAAAGAAAAGATTACTTAACTGGTTCACTTTGAATTAAATTGTCCCTTCGCGTCAATAAGTCGCATAGGAATTAACTATGTAGAACTGACTGACTTGCTCTAGCCTAAGAATCCTCCCATCAATGTAAAGGCAAGAAGTAAGCAACTTGGAAGTACCTAAAGTGATTTTGGGAATGGACTCATTGCCAGCGGAGCTCGCCCGCTCTTCGGCTTCCTGTAAAAGCTGCTTCACTTGGGAGAAACGAGCAGATACCTTATCGTCGGAGCCGGAGTCAGACGCCGCGCAGCGAATGCCGCCGAAGTTAATTCCACGGCGATGTGTGAATCGGAGGGTCGTACTCCCACAAAAGCCAGGCAACCTTGTTTGGATTGATGATAACGAAAGGGAAGAGGAAGAGGATGATAGTGGTCGATGATACAGCATCAGCATTTCGTTGAGGATCATATTTGCTGTGGTTCTAATTGCCGCCATTTTTCACTTTTTTTTCTTTTTTTTTATTTTTTAATTTTTATTCGAGTGAAAATGAAAAGAAAACCCTAGTTAAATAAATCACAGCCAGAACAATTGGTGGTTCCCGCTGATTTGGTAAATATATCGAATCGGCGGTTGATAACTGGTCTGAAACAATTGGTCACTCATTCTCGTGATTTAATAACTGGTCTGAAACACCAATGGACTCCGGCTTAGTGAAAAGCCCTTACACCTATATAATATGTGAGCGCAATGTTTTGAGTGCAGAGTTGGAGTCTTTATAAATAAGAGCCCTCTACCATACAGCTGAATGTATGGTACATTATATATGTAAATAGTATATGATATAAGTCTTATATACTATTTATGTATGTAATGTACCATACATTAGTTATATATTAGGAAAACCCTTATAAATATTCTTATGTTTATACGAAATGTATATGGCCGCAGTTGTGTAATTTTATTTATTTATATTTTTTGGTAAATAATAAAGATTGATGTATACGAAACCTGTATTGTATAATCTGACTGACTGTAATGCCAGGGATCACTGTACATGAGGTGTCAATTGTACATCTAGGTAGTGCTCTACTCTTCCGAATTTTAGAAAAAGTTAAAAATTAAGGCAATGTATGTGGGGAAATTCAGGCAAGGTACATGAGGTCCCAGTTGTGCTTGAAAAATCTAATTATAAATACTAAAGATTAATGTACGAGATCCCAAGGTGCCAATAGAAAATTTTGACTGTAAATTACTAGAGATTAACGTACACGAAGTCCTAATTAATAATCTGAGTGTAAATATTAATATCTAAATAATATTTTAAAAAAATTAATGTATTAAGGTTGTATTAAGATTAATAAACACAAGATATTTTAAAATCAATGTATTAAGATTGTATTAAGGTTAGTGTTGATGAGACAATCTATGAAGATTGATGTGCTTTAGATTCCTCCTAATCGTATGAGTGTTGTACATAATATTCAAAAGAAGAAAAAAAAATTTGTCTCAAACAAAAAGCCCAAGAAGCATGTCCATATTACTTAGCATCATGAACTCACTCTTAGTGTTCTTAATAACAGCTGCCAGACAATTGCACTGGCTTTTAACTGGAGGATTATGGGGTGTTTCCCGAACTAAAATAGAAATAGACAGAAATAAAAATAAATTAAAATAAAAATAAAAAATAGAAATTATAATAAATTATTTATTTTAAATTATAAAAATTTAAATTTAAATAAATTGAATTATCATGGATGTGTTTATTTTTTATCTAAAAATATAAATTTAAATTAATTAAATTATAATAAATTAAAGGTACTTAATGAATAATTATCATAATTATTATTTTATATTTTAAATATAGTAATTATTTATTTAAAAATTAGTATTATTAATAATTATTGTTAATAATATACAAATATATTGATTAGTTGTAAAAAAAATTTATTAATTAATTGCTCCTGTTTCTGCAACTAATAATAATAATAATAACAATAATAATAAATCAATCATAATAATATATTAATTATTTATAATATATTAATTAATTAATTATAATAATTAATAACAATATTATATCAATTAATTATAACTAATGGATAAAATGAATATTTTTGTTTCTGTTGGGAAAAGGAACATGCCCATTTTAAATGGAAAATTCATTCTCATCATCTTCTTTAAGAATCAATTTGCTATTTTTTATTCCCAAATTGAAACGCACCCCACTCTTCCAACTCCGAATTCTATTTTACAAAATAAATTTAAAAACTACACGCACCATTACTTTCATCAAAGAAAATAGACGCACTGTTAATTTAATCAGAGCCGACGTGGTCGGTGTTCTGTTGAAAATTTGTCCATAACCATCATCAATTTACCAATTATTATTTTCTTCCTATTTCTTACTGAGTAATAAATTCATTATCGCGTACCAAACGAAAAATTGTTGAATATGTTGCTCATTGTAACGTTTTCCTCATCCACTGGCAATAACAATAATGACCACCGCAACATTACGTACGGTCCAACCAAAGCTAACTCACATACATAAACCCCCTCTGAAAACTGTCTTCTCCCGCACCATATTCATGATCTGTACAAAAACATCATATTATCTTAAGCCAGTGGAGCTTGAATCAAGAACCACAGGACCACCCTTCTTCCCACCCACTAACAGTCTAGGATCCAGCAAACGAAGACTACTCCATGCCATTTAATAAAATATACAAAATGTCATTGAGATATTATTGACCATACGGTTCAAACGTGACCCAAAGGGTTGATACATGATGATAGTTACAGCTACCGCAACAATCATGGGGGCCATAAAATTGACACAATAAGGCAAGTCTGCTACAATCAATTTAGATTTAGACGTAGTGTAATTAAAGGAGTGACTAATAAAGAAAGGCTACTAATCTCAAGCAACAGGAGAGAGAACATATAATCCACCATCCGTTCCAACTTATTCTCCTGATCTTCGTCGTGTCATCCTCTCCTTGACATTGGATGAATTTTTCATCCGCACTGCATGATGTTTCTGTGAAGATCCAGCTCTCCCCGAGTTTTGTGATTGCTCCATTGAAGGGAGTGCCCAACCTCCACGAGCTGCCTGCTGATTCTGTCCACCACTAATGGATCCTGAGATCCCAAAAAATTATCAACTTACATATCCCAGATCAAACCCCATTATGTACCATAGACTTGCCACAAAGAATTGCTAAGTGTATACAATGTCACTTCACATACTACATTATCCGTAGACAAATAAACGAACATTTTCATGAGGCAAATAAAATGGCAACCTAAAAAGAAAAGGCTAAGTCCAAACTCCTAACCTCCCACATCTCTAGGTTAAATCCAAGTGTTCTAATTTAGATTTTCTAATCCTGCATAACATGACATGTATGCATTACATGCAGATCTTTCCCATCAGTAATGCCTATATCAACAAAATTTTGCACTTCAACTGACAAAAACAAGCCAAGGATTCTTTCTGTGTGATACCATGATTGCAAAACTATATTCACATCAAGGACTCAAAACAACATTCACAAGAAATAACGGGATCACAAAATGCAGATGCATCTGCAGATCCTTTCCTAGTATGGCTATCATCGTTCAATCATTTTAAGTGATTCATGAATTATTATAAACTCATTTATTTGTTATCTTATTGAAAGCAAGCAGACTAAATATTTCAAAAATTACAGAGTACTTGCATATTTCTCATGAAGAATAACACTGTAATTCCAAGATAACCCAAACGATCTCTCGTATGGCCAACAGTAGACGACAAAATAAAAATAGCATATTCTAGGCCACAAAAACATACCCATTTCATTATGGCCAATAAAATTACCAGTCCATCCAGGCAGGACCTTTCTGGCATTTCCATTCCAAGCTTCTTCAAAACCATCAAGCTCATCTGCAAGTTCAACCATTAAAAGCATATTTAGTCAATGACGTTAAAAATCTAAAAATACAAGCTGACGGCCAACAGAGCATAAATAAGCACATCAGATATCTAATGTTGCAAATAGGTTTAGAACCGCAAATTGCAACACAGGAAATACAAACCATAAATATAATCGTACATACCTTCATCTAGATTGTGCAAAGCCTGCATTGTATCCACCTTACCATCAGAATTTAGCTTCCTTGAAATGGAGTGGCCCTATGAAATATATTTCCAGAATAAAATCAATAATCATACATCATGCACAAATTGAACACAAAATAGCTCAAATTAGCAATAAATACAATAGCACAAATGCAAAACAGGGCCACAGAAAAAACTATCCAAAAAATAATCCAGCATATACCTTGTTGTGGAGCCCCCTTGAAACTCTGTGTGATGCTTGCCTTGTAGAGGTATCAGCCTCTTTGCTTTCTTCAAAAGTTACCTGTTACACACATTGCCAATTTTTTTAAAAGGAATTGACAGAAAGTAAGCCACTTCATCATCATCCTTTGAGGTAACTTACACCATCACTTCCTGTCCTTTTCGTCTTTGAGGAAGTATAATAAGCACCATCAGCACCACCGTAAGTGACAGTAGAGCTAGAAAAGGTGTAACTATGAGTTTGGGGTTGATGCGGTGCCAAATTGTATCGGCTATAGTCACTCATGTGCTGTAGATGTTTGTTCTTCCTCTCTGGAGAAAAAGGAAAAAGATATTATCCCTCAAGACTCAAAACAATAATAAGCAGTGCACCCCTTAGGAAAAAAAAAAAAATAACACAACAAGGGACACACTTCACCTTCAACTTCATCGTCAGGATCCTCAACAATAGGCCCACTGCTAGACACGCCATGCTTCCTAGAATTATCATTTTTCTCTTCAGCTTCTTGTTCTTTTTCAGTATCAGAGTTCAATTCTTCAATAATTGGCCCCCTTGACCTTTTAGGCTGCGGAGGTTGATTCTCAATAAAAGCATTTTGATGCATATTGGCAAAAGAACTTCCACTGGGAGGGCCAAAAAAGCTTGATTCAAACATGCCACCGAAAGGGCGAGTGAAGAAAGGGTCGTCAAAGGGGTCCCTTCCCCCAAAGAAACTAGACATTAAACTCCTGCCACCACCAAAACCCCCAAAACTGGCAAAAGGGTCGCCAAAATCAAAGAAAGGATCCCTGCCTCCTCTTCCTCTCTGCATCTTGCCAAAGGTAAAATCCTAAAAACTGACAAAGCCCCACAAAACTAGGATTAGCACATGACGAAGATCATTCCTAAAAATGTATAAAACTACTAAAAATCAGCACAACATACAGCAATAGAAGCACGATAACCAGAAAAGGTAAGATCCGTCATGCATGCGCTTGCGAAACATACCAAAAGAAACAAGCCCATATCTACATGATCCTTATTAGAAGAAACAAAAGCATTTACCAGAAACAAACAAACGTCTACAATAATACCACACTTAACAATTAATTATTCTCGTTAAGCTCCCAAACCCTACAGCAGAAACCCTAATGCCACCACAGCAAGACACTAAACTAACAACAACACGAACCAAAAACATACACGAAAAACCAAAGGAAGAACCTCTTTCATATCAAACCTTTGAAGTGGAAATCAATCATAATTTTGAACCACTTAATTCAATCAATCACAACATAAGACTCAAGGAACCCCCCCCCCCCGCCCCAAAAAGAAAAAAAAAAAACGATGCGTTAAAGAGAGGGACATTACCTGAAAGTAATCGAGAGATGGCAAGAATACCAACAGAAATTCGAAATTGCAACGAAAACGCAATGAGGTGATTGCGATTCCAAATGGTTCCTTTTATTTATCGTTTTCGTTTACAAAGGCGAGTCGGCGTGGGTGGCTGGGTTAAGAATGTAAATTAACAAGGTGGTTTTTGCGTAAATTCAGACAGTTAAGGAGAGCATCGAAGATTCTGGTACTCACAAGACACGCCTCCACATATATGGTGCCAATTACACGTGTCGCCATGCCACTGATTCAGGTGAAATTATACGTAACACTCAGATGGGAAAAATTTACCCAAAATGTAAATGGAGATTTACGAGCCATTGGGCTCTACCGTCCAATAGCAAAGGACTCACTCTCTCTTTGTGCATTAATAACAGTATTTGTTCGGGCGGGATCATTAAATTATAGATATTGTAATTTATATTTTTTAAAAATTATTTAAATTTTATTATTAATGTATATTATTTACATAATTTTAGATCAATTATAATAGTAAAGGACTCACTCTCTCTTTGTGCAAGAGTGTTTGTTCGGATCGGATTATTAAATTATAATTATTGTAATTTATAATTTTTTTAAAATTATTTAAATTTTATTATTAATGTGTATTATTTATATAATTTTAAATAAATTATAACTTACAATAATTATAATTTAATAAAATTTTTATTTAAATTCCTATATTTACAACGTATATTCAATTTTAAAATATATTGTAACGCCCACCACAAGATGAATAATTTGGACACAGGTGAAATATTGTAACTATTAAAAGGACAATGTTATTCGTCATAAAAAGTATTATCATAGGTTAGTTAATTACCCTTACCAACGTCCAGTGCCCTCTGTTGCTTCCCATAATTTATTGAAAATGTGCTGCGTGCTGCGTGCTGGATGGTAAATTCGTAATATTATTTAGAATATATTAGTTGTATTCTTTTCTTCTAATTAGTAATCAAGGGAACTATGATTAACTTTGAAGAAAAATCATTCAAGGAATCATTGTATTTAGGTTTAAGACCTTTAATTGACTGTCCAAACGTAAACTATAATTGTCGTGAGCAAAGACATCGCCCTTTCATGAAAAATAAAAGAAAAAGGAACAAAGACATCTTGCATACTCATTCTGAAATTCGATAACACAAGCTATTTTCATAGATCAGATGTATATTCCACAGAGCTTGGCATACAAAATACAAGCTTCAACCATAAAGGTGGCAGAGGGTGCAATGTTGGATTCGTTTGATAAATCTCTCCATTTAACTGCTTGCAACAGAAAGGATGTTGCGGAAACAAAGATGTGATATGCACAAAGTAAGCTCATGGCTTTCATTCATTGAATGCTGACCCCAAACACCACGTTTAATATATCCATTCCTATCTGTAAATGGAAATGCTACAGGCTACAAATCATCTGAGTCAGGCCTTGTTGGATATTCCACACATTGAAACGACGGCATCCATTCCAAATCGTCTTTTGAATATGCAGGGATCAACCAGTATTTCTTGTTCTTTCCGAAAACCTGGAACAAAAAGAAGCTGAAGTTGGTAAATCAGCTATCAAGATCAGCAGTACTCTTGAGACACGGATTCTAAATGATTAATTTTGATTTGACCTATAACTAGATCACTCAAGTGTAGGTGGGTTGTGCATACTTGATGTTATGATCCACCCGGTTGACTGGAAGCATGTTTAAGATTTGAAATATTCAGATTGGAAGTTAAAATATCAAAGACACAGGAATATCAAAGACACAGGTTTTGTTTAGCTGAATCTGAAAACTAAAGTGGTAGCAATAGTATGCTTATTAGATGAGCGTATCAGCAACTTCCAAAGATGTTAAGGGCACTGTCATCCCCAGGTAAAATGATGTAGTAGTTTGACGCAGGGCATGCAGCTATTGTTGCAGCAATCTGGTAATTTCAGGTGTTACTATTAAAAAAAAAAAAAATTCCAGGTCAAGACATGGGAATGATATCTACCACAAACTACCTGCATGCAAAGATTTTGAAGCTCAACAAAAGGAAGAGACAGATAGACCTAACAAGAATAACCCTGAGTTGGGTTGGAAAAGACACAAGTGCATGTCACATGCATGATTGAACCATGAGCCTTGAGGAACAATTGTGAAACCAGAATTTTGGTTCAGTGGAGTGACCAAAATAACCAGCTTGAAAGGGCCATAAGACAAAAACAAGGAAGTCGAGAGGGCAAGATAATAGATTATAGAAATAGGTTTTCTGAAATTTTTTCCAGACAGAGTCTACCCAAACGCGAAGTCCCCCATAGCTCCACCTATGTTCAGGAAGCAAAAGAGCAAAGCGAAGATTGGAGAATTTATTTTTATTTTTTTTGTTATCTATAAGCTCAATCATTTTGGATATGGAAGCGAAATCAGGTAAAAAAAAAAAAAACAAAAAAACATAAATTTGGACTTGAGCTGCAATAATTTATTTCATAAAAGAAAAAGCCATATTTACAGGGGGGGAAAAAAATCAATTGAGTTTTAACATGAGGCAATTTTTCCACTTTAGCAGCAGCAGCAATTATATCTTAGATTTTGAGGTAATTTTCTAAGGCAGCCATCTAATGAAACAGATGGTCCGTCCTCAAAAGCATGCATGCACAAAAAATTGAGAAAGAATAACCTGTTCAAAGTTTATCTTCCAACCAAGATCATAACGCCATTTAGGAGAGGTTTTCTTCTCAAATGCCTGAAACAAGAAAGCAGACAAGAACATTACGCAAAACATACACCTGCATGAAGTTTTTGGTAAGTAAATGGGAAACAACAGGAAGACTGAAGAACTTAAAGCATTACCTCAATAGTCGTAGTATTGCCTGCCACCAAAGATATGTGCATAATGAGAAAGCCCACAATACTCAATGCAAATG
The DNA here is from genome assembly GCA_030449875.1 of Aegle marmelos. NCBI lineage: Eukaryota > Viridiplantae > Streptophyta > Magnoliopsida > Sapindales > Rutaceae > Aegle > Aegle marmelos. The sequence goes on from JASUUL010000093.1 coordinate 6,221,208, forward strand.
CTAAGTTAAGAACTGCAAACAGTAGACACCAAAAATTATGATGATGTAATGATAAAAGCAGTGCAGTCAATGAAAAAATGAAAAAAGGGTCTGATTCTGCAATTTACCAAATGTGATAAAAGAGGCTGCAAGGTTTCCTGGTGATTCAGCTATCTCATCATCAGTAAACAATGCAATAAAAATCGGCAGTAATGATACAGTGACAAGAGTTGTCTCAAGAAATGTATAAAACTGCAGAGAAGTTCAGCACCAAAGATACCACTCAGCATTTTCACATTTGATAAATAACACTCAGTCATGCCACTCGCTTGGCAGTTAGCTTTTGAAAACAAGGGTGGATGCTAAGGCATAAAGACTCCATTCAACTAACACAATTCACATTAACATATGTCTCAATGTAGGAAGCAAAACTACCACCAGAATATCAACGTGGAAAAAATAAAATAGCTTTTTGGTGCTCATAAGAACCTTCAAAGGAGCACATGAACAGTCAATCAATCAGTTGCCTTCATAATCAGTAGCCCTATGAGTTTATAGTAGGAATACCAATTCAAAGAACTTGCTAGTACAATTCTTAAATTATTTTCTTTACATAAATAAATAAGCTTCAGGACAAGTAGTCCTTACAAAAAATAAACTTGCTGTGAATGAGGCATAATGATTTTATTAGCACTGCTACCACTTATACACAATGTGAGAAAGCTATTTACAGAAAGTACAAAATAATAGCCTAGATTATGGTAGTTGATTACAACTGACAGATACAATCAGCCAGCCACTCTGTAATCTTTGATTGACTTGATTTTACTTGATTTATTGTTTGATCTGAGGAATTATAGTCTGCTCTCGGAGTGCTGAGCTGTGATACCATCCAAAGGCATACTCTAAAAATTCCACATTTCACAACATAGGAAAGTGTTTTCTTATTCTGGCCTCTTAACTATCATTGAAAAGGGAAAGAACAGATAGTTTGAGAATATTTCAGGCAGATGAAATGCTTGAATAAAAAGGAGGATGAACATACAATTTATCTCAACTTAGCCCTCATCAACAATTGTATCACATGTTCAATAATTATGGGTAAATAAACAAAGTGAAGAGCCAATCCATTATGAAATCATTGATTTCCATCATGTATTGGTACCTTTTTACCACTGGAGTTAATCTTCAACCAAATAAGGACTTATGCTGAGACTTAAGCCAACAAACCATTAACATACCAAGAAAAGAAGGAAATACTTGTAGTTGAACGCCCCAACACAATTCACAACCCATACACAGTGGTGATCCATTTTCAATATGCATCTCCGACCTTGAAAGAATTAACAGCTTAAGCCTTCATTGTTTGGTAAAATAAGACATCAACGAAGGCATGAGAACAAGAAATGGAGCTGAGAACTCACAAACAGAGCAGTGATGGCAACGAGGTGGCTTGAACTGATTACATTTATGACAGAAGCGTATTCCTTGATGTTTTGGTTCAATAAGCATAGTTGATTGGTTTGCACCTAAATCTACATCACCATTGTTTGATCCTGCCCATGGACCAGCATCACCACTCTCCTCATCTAGCATAGGAATCCAGTTAGGTGGAACACCACCTGGATCTGTTATCAGGACAGAAAAGTAGCTCCATACTAGCATCACCAACTGCATTATCAAATTTAACACCAACGTTTACAACCAAATTAACTGATTGAGATTTACAGTCACTTTGTTTTTATTCGTTTTGCAGAGCACCACACTGTAAATCTAAAATGCTAAATATGAGTGGGAAATTTCTAATTGCATATATTTCGCATAATCAAAAATTACCCAAAAAAAACATCAATCATCATCTAACTCTCCATTTTCAAGCTGAAAAACTATAAGAATAAAACCGTAATCGATTATTCCTAGTTCAATGAATCACTGGGAAAAAAATTGACAACTCCATCTCAGTTGAATTAGTATAATTCCAAATTTAAAGCCATCCCTACCTTAGATTCAATCACAACATCAAAGAGACCTAAAAATGAATAATAAACAGGCAATATTGACCACCTCAACCGAATAACCAAGATGATCGTTGGAATCTCGTCCAACATATGCACTAAAACGTAAACAAAACGTAATGCAAGTAACTAAATTCTCAAAAACAAAAACGGTCAAAGGGTTTAATTACCAAAGAATGAAACAAAAACAAAACCAAGAGAGCGGTGATTGAATCAAGACCGCCGAGAAAGAGAGCGGGGCCATATTTAGCCACAACAACAGCATAGTAAGAGACACCGATTATTCCAAGGACAACTAATATCATTACAGAACCAAGCGCGCGCAACACCGTGCAGTATTTGAACACGTTCCACGCCATGTCCAAATTTGTCTTCATTTTTGTTATTTTCGTTGTGAAATGATTTTTATCAATGTAATCGAAGTGATGATTTACGATGTGTACACAGGGACAGGACTATTCTTTGTTGACCGTGCAGGTTGCTGTTGGAATTCCATTTTTCCCCTTTTTGGATTTTTGTCGGATTTTATGGGATTCCAGAAAAAGGTTGTTGGCGATTAATTAATTAAAAAAATAATTAATCAAGATTGAAGAACGAAGTAGCCGAAAAATACAAGCGGTGATATGATCTAAAAGTACACCCGTTGTACCCTGATTACACACCCGTTTCTGATTAAAGGCTCATTTAATAAGATGGGAGTGTTCAGAAACAACAGGGCTGCATTTAGATTTCCCCAAAGCAAGTAACTTTTAAGTAAGCCCATTCCACGCCTTACGGCAAGCCAGCGGTGCTGTTAAATGACTCAATAGCACAAGCCCAAAACCAATACGAACACAAGGACCCAAAGTTCATTGAGAAATTCACCCCCCACCCTCTGGAGGGGATGGCATTTTGTTTAAGAGTTGAGACAAGGCTTAAGGGGGCCCCCAGTCGAGACCATTTTGCATAGGATTTCACCCTAAAATTCGATCGGATTGAGAATTGAAAACCTATTGCGTTTATGTTTGGTTTGGGTCAAAAACAGTAAAACACACCGAACATCAAACATAATCAGCTACATATAATAAATAAATGAATGAATCTAATTAAAAAAATTCGATTATGCTTAAATGTCAACCCCATTCCCTCAATTGCAATCAACTCAAATTTTGAACCTAAAATTATATCCAAACCCAAATCGAACTAACTTTTGAATCTTTTTTGATACTTGGGTTGAATTCTCAAACTATCAAAACCCATAAAAATCAAACCAAGACCCGAAGTACTCACCCCTATTTACGACACTGCTCGGTAATGGAGGAACAAAGACTTTAATTTGACAAGGACCAAAACAAAAAAAGGGACGCTAAGTTGCAGTCAACTGTAACGTACACGTCTCACGCTACAATAGTTGTGTGAGTTGTGTGAGTTCCACCGACTACTATAGCATGAGAAACATAAATTGCAACGTATGTTTTGCCCAACAAAAAATTTATAAACTTAAGAATACTTTAACAACAAAATGTAGAGTTATAATGAATAAACCATAAATCTAGTAGGCTATAACAAACTTGTGGAGATGGCAAGGGGTCAAACATAAAAAAGCACAAAAAAGTAGAACTAAACGTGCAGATTAAAAAAAAATTGTAAAGGTATAATAATATATATTTCTTTCTATATTGATTTGTCTTACTTATGACTTGTTTGATAATATTATAATTTTTAAAATAATCACAGTTAGTTGTACTATATAAGTAATCAATGATGAAGAGAATCAACTAAATATTTGGTAAGAATTAGTTTTAAAAGTGCTATAAATTTAAAAAGTAGCCATATGTATTTGATAAGTTTTATTGTTAAATTGCTATAAGAATATAAATGATTAAATTTAACATAATATTTAATAAAATTTATTTACACATTTATACACACACATATATATAAATATCTTTTTATTATGTTTATATAGTAATTGATAATTAAAATAAATATTTCATTTTTTATTTTTTTCTCAATATAATTGGTAACAATGATAATATCTTTAAAGTTAATAATTTTATTTTCTAATTAACAAGGATAATTTTTTATTTTATTTTATTACATATATAAAGAAGTTTACGAAATTGTATAAAGTATAAAATTAATTCTTAAAATTTAATTTTAAAATTTACTATAGAATATGGCGATTTTACCAAAATAAATTTTCAAAACCACTTTTCAGTGTTCCAAAAATAATTTTAAACGGACTTTTATGACTATTACAAGAATTTCAAACACTAATATGTTTAACCAAAAAGGCCAAGCATACTATAATCATTAATAATTCGTATCCGTTTTATGTCAATCAAAACTCGCAAGCCTTGCATTGAATTGATACCAAGTTGATTGGCGGCATTACAAATTGTCACTCCTAATTACACAATATAAATGCCTTACTTAATTACTTTGTTTTATTATTAGCAACGACAAAGCTATCGACACTTCTATGATTGAGAGGACAAAATTTGGTCACCATTTATGAGGACTCGAACTCCTCTACACGAAACGTGGGGCAGAGGGGCATTTATGAAGCCGCCACGTAGTTGTTTAACGTACGTGACTGGTGCATTTTTTGTTCAATTACGTTATACTTATGGAATCAATTCTGTGCAAAGTTTGCATAGTAATAATTTACGCAACGGCTATGAGTCCATTCCGATCCATTCCGCCGTTGACTTAATAATTATTCTATTATTAAAAAGGAGAATTTTATTGGACTGGTAGGTTGCGGGACTTGTGTAACTTAGAAGTTGGAGGATGGCGCCCGTAAGCCATTTTGAAAGGCTCCGCAGCTGCCGAATGGCGATGCCGTTGCAATCAATCGACGACTTAGGTTCTCGTTTAGAATTAAAATTTAAAAATTAAAAATTATAATATTAAAATTTTTAATAAATACTAATTATTGTTATTTAAAAATTAAATTAAACTAATTTTATATTTATATAATAAAAAATTTATTACATCTTTATTAAATTATTAAAATTATTATTTATAAATTATATTTATTATATATTATTAATTTTTATTTTATAATTATAATTTTTTTCACAATAATTTTAACTTTCCAATTTCAGTAATACCGTACCAACCATTTGTAACGACGTGGGAACCTTTGCAGTTTACACGCAACCCTACGTGAGGGCTATAATTGACAATTACGCGTGGGTCGCATTTTTTGTTTTGTTTTTTTTCTTTTTTAATTTGAGAAAGTGAGCGCCCCAGAATTTCCTGTCACTGCCACATAATATGCTATATATTATTAGGGGTTTGAGGGACCATGTCGGCCTCATTAATCTCTCTCTCTCTCTCTCTCTCTCTCTCTCTCTCTGCGCCCCGCTCTCTCCCACCCCCAATCGAATCATTTATTAACCTCACATGTTTGCAGACTTCGGTTTTGGTGCGTTTGTTTGGAGATCCACCGCAGGCCGGCTCCACACTTTCTCTGCGGATTGTAAATGTGGTTGTTGAAGAATTAAATCTGGTCATAATTAGTTTTAACCAACCGGGCAACAAACAACCCCCGCTCTCATCTACCCATCATAAATGACGCCCCTACTGTTTCGACAACTACGAGAAAGTGATCGTCTGGAAGCTTTAAAACCCACATTCCCACTCCTCACTTCCCCTAATTGCAAGGTTAAGTGCATCGCCTTTAAGATTGAATTCATCGTTAGGCCTCGTGTCATTATTATTGCGTGCATCATCAGTTACGCTTTATAGCAGTTGCTTGGTGGGCTTAATCCCTGCTTCTTTGTTTCTCATTTGAATAAATTAAGCACGGAACAGAGGCCAGCCACTATGACCAATTCACAACGCAGTCCAAGAAAATTTAGTCAAGCTGCGGTTTCATGATCATGATATTGACCGATGATCATGCATCCCGCCCTGTCAAGCTGAGGCCCCCCCCCCCCCCCTTCCCCGGGCCGCCCCTCCAAAAAAAAAAAAATTCAGTTATTCACTTTTTTTTCGAGTTTGAAATGTGATGCCGAGTAAGTGGATTGGACAGAACGTATAGTACTTTCGCGTTTATATTGGTTTAGGACCATTCACAGCTCTGACCTAATAGTTTCCGCTTTCCAATTGCGACGATTCATTAACATCGATTTTTCTTCTTTCTAATTTCTGAATGGCAAGAAGTTTCGGCCACTTAAAACAAAAGAATAGTCGCCTTTTTTGCACGGATATTCCAGGATTAAAATCCCAGCTAACGCCAACGCCTGGGACCGGAATCTATCCCTAAGACGACTTAACTAATCACAACGGCCTATACATAATAATAATATATTATTGGTGAGATGATGCGCTGGCAAATCATATATAAATACGTCGTAATCAATATGCTATATTTCGCCACATTACATGCGTGTATATATATAAGAGTTTAAAACTCGGACTAAAAATAAGGAATGTTAAAACGCTTTCCTTTTTTATTGGGGAATCGGGGGTTGATAGTTGGTGATCATCGATAAAACTAATTAAAATAAGGGGATATTATTCTTTGTCTACTTAATTTTTTTTTAACATATAAGTTAATACTAAAATTTAGTAAAAATTATATCTTCCAACCTAATATTTATGCTGTTATCACTTTACAATTATTCTATTAAAAATAATTTAATATTTAATGAAATATGAGTTAAAAGTCAATTTTACTACAAGAGTATAAAAGATTTTTTTTCTTTTAAAAAAACAAAATTACAAAAAAAGAAATTTATCACTTGTCAAGTGGAAATTTTTTTTAACATATCAATTTAGTATTAAAGTTTTCCAAAATGTATATTTTACTACCTAATATTTAAGTTGTTATAATTTTACTATGAAAATGTTAAAAGTAACTAAATATTTAACACTGAGCTTAAAAGATAATTTTATCATTTGAAAAAAAGAAATTACAAGAGAAAAATTATCTTAAAAAAGTCTCTGTTATGTTAAAAAAAAAAAGACTACTTTGGTATTATATAAAATTGTTGTTATACATTCAAATATCAAATTCCTAGTAATACAAGCCAACACTAACAACCTTAAGTCATTTCAAAGACTACAATGACAAGATAAATAATTCAAATTTAACATTTCATCATTCAACAACTCTGTTAAAATTTTAGCTTTCAATGTGAATTTTTTTAAATGTCCCTGTAACATTAATAAATTTTAACTTTATTAATATTTTAGTAGAAAAGTGATAATAATTTAAATATTAGGTGATAAAATATAAGTTTGAGGAAACCTTAATATTGAATTAATATGTTAAAAATTTTCTGATAGACAGATGCTAATATTTTTTTTTACAATTGAAGGGTTTGTTTTGACTATAATGGAATATTCTTTAAATATTCTATAATATCAACAATGTTTTAACTGTAGTGAAATGATAATGGTGTAAATATTTAATGATAAAATATAATTTTTATTAAATTTTAATAATAATTTAATATATAAAAAAAAATTACGCACGCAAATAAAAATATCTTCTCTTAGAATAAGTGTATAGCCAGTTTGTTCGAATTATCAAAGTCGTACTAAGAAATTAGATTTGTGGACCCATTTAATTTAATTTATTCAGATCCCAAAATATTCTAATTACCGATTAACAAACATACCATCAATGCAGTTGTGACTAAATACTAATCAGAATTGTCGACAGTTGAATTGACCTGGTTCTACATAATGCACATAAAATTAAATAAAATGGAAATCATCCAGCCGTTCACAGGGACACCGCAGAGTCTTCTTCATCCCAGAGAGTGTGGTACCGTATTATTTAGCCAAATCATCTCTGAAACTGAAACTCAGTCCATGATTACAAGACGACGAAAACACAACCTAATAAAACGATAAGACATTAAAACCGAAAATACAGTCGCAGCCTCAGACTCACAGGCCCGGTAGCTTATGCTGAGACAAAACCCCCATCGTCACGTACGCGGAGACATAGGTACACTCTCCTTGTGAAAATAAACCCTGAAACGAAATGATCGGGTAACAAAAACAAGCTTATTAGCCGCTAGTAGTAGCATGGCTCCTTCGTCTTCTTCTTCTTCTTCTTCTTCTTCCAAGTCCCCTCGTCCTCACCAATCCCCACGTTTCAGTTTCACCCCTGTAAGTTCTCTATGGTTAGCCCTTTTTTTGTTTCCAGGGAAATTAAATAACTGAATGCCAACACAAAGCTGCTAGCTTTTATTTATATGCTTGTGTGTGTGTGTATTTTTTTTCGTTCTTTGTTTTGCAGATTCAAGAATGTGAACGGGAAGGGCAACAGTCGGAGCACAGTGTGTCCGCGGATCACAATGGAGTTGTTCACAAGCACCAGCCAACGCCTCTCCATGACAAAAACGGCATACCCAATAACAAGAAACGACAGGATCGGTGGCCTGGTGAAGGAGATGGTTCGGTTTCTTGCAACAAGTGCAGGCCAAACTCTCGGGAGAAGATCTCGGTTGTTCCTTTGGATAATAGCAACAACAATGGTGCCAACAAAATTTCATCTTTCATGTCCAGCCCCAATGGGATTTTCAAGTCAATTTTTCATTCTTTAGCAAGGAAGCAGAGTCCGAAATCAACGGATGTATCAAGTGCGAGAGAGGAACAATGGAAGATCGCTGTCGCTGAGCTTACGCATAAGCTGATGCAAGCTACGAGAAAGAGAGACGAAGCACTGTCAGAAGCTTCCAGGCTGAAGTACTCAATGGCTGAGCTGGAGAAGAAACTGAACAAGCTTGAAGTTTATTGCCACAATTTGAAGTCAGGGCTTGAAGAGTGTAGCAGCAATTCCCCCTATAGAGCCGAAAAGAACTACAATAGTATTCGTCAAATAAGCAACAAAGATTTCATGGTTGGTAACGACAAAGCGATAGAACAGTTCTTAATATCTGTATCTGAAGCTCGCTCCTCTGTTCGGCTTTTAAGCAGATCGCTCGCTATGCTACTTAGGCACATGGGTACCAAAATTCATGAGAGAATATCAGCTCTTCTTCAACCTTATGACATAAAAATCTCATCTTCCAAGAACCCCAAGAGCCTGCTTCATTATCTTGAAGCTTTGTTGAATAAGGCCTTCTTTGAGGATTTTGAATCAGTTGAGTTTCAAAAGAATGCTGCTAATCAAATCTTGAACCCAATAGATCGCTGTGAAACAAATTTTGCATCGTTTAATATCCTAAAAGAGTTGACTTGGGAGGAGGTTTTGAGTAAGGGGACAAGGCATTTCAGTGAGGAATTTAGCAGGTTTTGTGATAGGAAAATGAGTGAGATTGTCGCCATGTTGGGGTGGAATAGGGCTTGGCCTGAACCATTGTTACAGGCCTTCTTTAATGCATCAAAAAGTGTGTGGTTAGTGCACCTTCTGGCCAATTCGGTGCACCCAAGCTTGCCCATTTTCAGGGTGGATAAGGGATCGAGGTTTGATTCTGTTTACATGGAGGATATGGGTGGAGACACGGCTTGGAATTTGGTTCCAACCATGGTTCGGATAATGGTGGCACCTGGGTTCTATGTATATGGCAACGTGGTCAAGTGCAAGGTGCTATGCAGGTACTACAACAATAATAACAATAGTATTAGTAGTGACAAGGGTTTAACCCCATCACCACCTTAACTTAGGGTTTTATTTTATCTTAAGCTGAATGTTGATAAACATTAAATTAGCTTGTCTGTAAGTTGTGATACTATTGCAGCTAGCTGGTGGGAGGAATTTTGGGTCAAAGTAAAATTGGAAATTTCTTCTTCTGGATTGTTTTATTCTCTGTTGTGTCTATTTTGATAATTATCATTCTCTGCCGCTGGGGCTTGTGCAAATTGGAGGAGGTCGGATTCGCCAACTAGATAGAGTATTTTTTGTTCACGGGACCAAACTTTTGTGGATAGAATTGTCACAAGAAAAGACACAGAAAAAGGCCCATGTGGGTTGGGTAGAGGAGAGACTCTTGTGCATCGTTTTTTTGGATTTTCAATGTTATCCATCAGTTGTGAACATTAATCTTGTTATGGAGGCCCCTTTCTGTATATATTGGATGGGCAGTGCCAGCGTTAAAAGTACCACTCCTCCACCATATTGGCATTCTAGGTTGGGTACCAATCTCAAATATTAAGACACTTTGCCTAAAATCCGCCGTCCTCTTCTGTTATGTTCTGTGTGGGAATATAGAACTCAAAGGTGTAGCTAATCTTTTTAGGCTCTATATGTGTTTAGGATCAAGATATTGTAATTTTTAAATTATAATTGTTAAAAAAATTATAATTATTAAATAAAAATTAATAATTTATAGTAATATGATATGTAAATAATAATTTTTACAAAAATAATATAGATATTATAAGTTTTTTAACATATAAGTATAAGACCGTCGTTAATATTTTATTAAATATTTTAATATCATGACTTTTAAACTATAATTGTTCAATATAAATATCAAATAGGCCTTTACAATCTTAGAGTAAATTGAACATTTAATAAAAGTGTGGCCATTGTTGATTTCTCTATTTAAATTCTTTGGTCAACATTTGTCTTTTATTGAGATATTCTAAGGTGGCAATCGGGGATGACCATCTATTAGGCATATTACTTTCATGATTAAGCCAAGCATGGAGTAAACGTTAGAGGGTTCATTCAAATCCTCTAGGTTGAAAAATTAAATTGAGACCAAGCTTATTGAGTTCAATTTCAGGACGTGACATTATGACAGCCGTGCTTTTTGGTAGAATTGGACATCTTTGTGCCGTGTTGAACTATGCGTAATGCGTTAGTGAAAGCGCTTATCTGAATGAGGCTTAACCACCGTTCTAAATTATAATTCTTCACACTTTGCAAGCATCATGTGTACCAAATTCACCAGAAGTGGTCGATCGATTATCGCCTGAACTATGTTATCTTCACAAGAGATTCAAAACGGAAACAAATAAATGAGAACGCTCCGCATGCCGCCGTATCACTCAATTAATTTAGATTGGAAAAGAGGTTTTCAAATTCGTTAAATTCTTTTATTCAAGTAGCTTATGCACGTGTGGGTTCGTTGCAATTTAAATGAATTTACAGAACGCCGAGCTTCGCACCAAATTGAAATGATGAAATTAATCACTGTCGGTCAAACAGCTTACCGCCTCTACCCTTTAAGTGATCAAGCTGTGGGCACAAGCTGATTGATTTTTTAAGTTACTACCGCTTAGATCCTGATCGGAATTGAAATTTAATGATTGTCGCTTAAAAGTTACTTAAAATATCTACTAAATACTAATTCTTATAAATTAATTAGTTTAATTTTATATTTATAAAGTAAATGATTAAAAATTAATTATATTTATAATAATTATATCAAAATTATTATTTAAAAATTATGTTTACTATTAAAAACAATTATAAATAAAAAACAACAGCTCCCCAATACCAAACAATATCTTAACCAAGTCTCTCTCATAGCTTGAACTGTAGCCCAAATTAGTTTTTAGATGCAAGCCCGTTCAATGCAAGAAAGACAGAAAAGTATGATAATTGAGCATTCTCGGTATGACAGCCACGGCACTTACAGTGCATCATATCCATCTTAAAACTATTGTTGGGAGGAAAAGTAGAAGTGCAGCCGTTGTCCAAAATCAAAATCTATGCCTTCTAGGTCATTGAACTTGTGTTAGGCTTAAAAATATGTACAAGTAGGAAGCTTTTGACTTAATGTTATCTCATTAATCTTTTAACTTCAAGAATCTGAAGTATTAACTACAGAGTTCCTTTTCCTTTTCACTGACCAGACTTTCCGCTCTTCTCTTCTTGGTTCCACCCGCTATCCTCTTGACATAAGCAATATATCCATCAACATCGAATTTCCTTTTGCACCCTGAGTAGCTCATGTAACGTATTTTCCCAAAAACCGGCCGCTCTTTCCAGCCCTGAAATTAATTATGCTGGTGATATCTGTAGAAATAAATACTGATTCCACCCAGGAAGGAAAAGAGAGCAAAATGATAGAGAGAGACCTGATCATGAACGCCACATATTGACCACATGCAACCAACATATCCATTAGGATCCCTCCCATCTATTTCGTACTGCAAATCCAGTTGCAGGTCACCAAGCAGAATCAAACCTTAAGTATCAAAGACTATGGAAGAACAACATAAAGTTAATTAGATTACCTTGTCATTCAGATATATGGCTATTGCAAGGGCTTCTTTAGGTCCTGTTGTCCACTCAAGTATCTTCTTTGCCCAATACATCCTGCATGTGATTTTCTAATTTCAGCAGTGGAAAATGAACAGTGATAATTATGCTGTTTCATGTAAAATGACTCTCAAAGCAACAGAGCCAATACCAATGATCAGCTATTAACAAAATATTTCAAGCAAAGATACAATCTCCAATACATCAAAAGAAATACACTTTTAACTTCCGTAAGTTGATATATGTGCCTATAAGCATGAAGAAGAATGATACAGGGCTTTAACAGATCTTTTCTTTTTTTTTTTTTTTCATAAGAATCTTGATTATCATATTGGCAGAGCCTGCTCAACTTGCATTTCAGCGCAAGCACTAAAACCTCAAGATAGAACTGCAACTTATTATTTTCAAGATAAAGGGATAATTTTCTTACAAGAAGAAGGTAGAAGGGGGCGGGGGGGGGGGGGGGGGAACAAAATATCATATCACCATGAATAGAAGAATAGAATAAAAATAAAATAAGCCTATAAAGAAGTTAGTTACCGCATAAAACCATGCATCTTCCCACTGTAAACCATCTCCAACTGAGAAGCATTCCAGAGCTGAAAGTCACAGCAGAGAGTAGGAAGACCCAGTTAGCAGAAAAGCACAGCAAAACACCAGCCCAATTATAAAAAGAGAAAGGACCAAGTTAATGATTAACTAAATCAGTATCTTCATAAAATCAAAACCATTCTCCCTGGTTATCAGTCAGAAAAATAGTATCTGGGGCATTCAATCCAGAATAAACATCCACAAGTATATGCTTACGGGATCAGCTGTCTGAGCCTTCTCCAACTGCTCCTTCCTGCAAACTCCCAGAATTCCATTTGAAACTCATTTAGCAATGCTGATCAGCTAGCAAAAATCAGACACCAGTAATAAAGAATCATTTCAATCCTAGTTAACCAAATTAAAGAGCGCAATGTGGCTTACGTGTAAATATGTTCTCTTTTATCGGAGGCATGGTCCTTCAAGCTCTTACGAGCCCATTCCCAGGCCCCCTTTAAAGAATCATAATTAGGCTGGTAGAAGCAAAAGTTATCTGCAAGTTCTCTACGCACGATCAACTCTTCCAAAAATGTATCAATTGCCTTCAGAGTTGCAGGTAGATATAGAAGCTATACATCAGAATGTAATATTTAATCAATGCAAAGTAAGGGATAAAATAAAATCAATTAGAAAAGTGAACTACATGTATTGGGAGGATATTCTAACAAGAGAAGTCATGTTCCTAGAGACACAATTATGCTTTATTTTACACACAAATATATAAAAGCTAAACAATCAAATCCAAAATGTTTGAAACAACTAACCTCAGGACATAGTTTCCTTGCGTTACGTGCCTCCAGGGCACACCTCTGGGCTGATATCTGTCCAAAATGCAGATATGGCGAGAGACCAGAAAGTGCTCTGGGTTTCAATGGGTTATTTCGATCTGTGGGATAATTCTTCAACCTTTTTGTTAGGAACCCATCTTTACTTCCCTTCAACACTTCCATTGCTGCATCTTCTCCGGATTCACACCATCCGATTTCAGGAACTTCGGCACCTTTCCTAATCATACAAAACAATGAGATGAATATTCCACACCCAGTTAATTTCATATCATCCAAATCATTTCATATCTACCTCAAGACATCAGCAAGAATGCTATCCCAATCAATCGACTGCCTAGTGCCAGTCCATTTTTCAATTGGTTGTTCCAACAGAGGGTAATCAATGAGGTACTCAGGAAGCAGTTTGTTGATCTTTCCCCTTAGAGTCCTAGCACTGTACTCCAATTTCTCGGACGCCACCCAAACTGGTACAACATTGTGCGCATCAACTTCATGAATGGTCACTGAATCGCTCACCCTGTTGCAAATCTTATCTTTACATGTCCGAATTTCTCGCAAAGGAGAGAAATCAGTAACTAACAATGAAGCTCCACATTCTCTCACAAAGTTAGGTATGTTGTCTTCAGCTTCTCCCTATGTAATTCACACAGAACACATAATTCAGTGAAGCCCCAAATTCTAATGCTTCACTCTTAGCAAATGAAAGAAAAACAATAAAATAACATTCAGCTTAGCTAATTTTCTGACAGAAACATCGTTAAAGAAGCATGAGCATTCAAATAACCAATGAAAGATGTTTCATAGCCTACAAGTGGTTACTCCTGAAATGTAAAAAATAAAAATAAAAAGTAAAAAAAGGTTTACCTGAAACAAGAAAAAAGGGATTTGAAACGTTTCTTCGATGTTTCTCTGAAGAAGACGCAAGCCCCTTAACATAAATCCTAGCTGTCTGGCTTTCGCGCCCAAGAACTGATCAAAAAGATTAAAAGCCACAGCTACGGGAACATTGTTCTTGTTGGCCTGATCAACAGCGTGGATCAACGCCCAGTTATCCCTCACCCGTTGATCCCTGAACATCCAGTAAACGACCGGGCCCGCTTTTTTATCCAATGACCCTTGTTTCAAAACCCGAATCCTGCCCGGTTGAACGGTGGTTGATGGTGGAGTCAGAGATGCCATTGATTTGCAAACACTGGTGAGTGTGGGATGGTGGAGGTGTCTACTAACATACGCCAGGAGTGCCTAGGTTACGAGATAGGAGGAGAGACGATGCTCGGCTTCATTCGTGAATGTGTTTTGATGGCAAATGGGAAAATGGAGGGAACTGAGACCAATTAAAGATGTGGTTTTGAAATGTGCACGTGGGCGAGTTAGAAGCTTGACACGTAAGAGTATGTATTTATTGACAGTTTCTTGCGAGTGTGTGATCTGAGGAGGCTTGGACCTGGTTGCTTCTCTGTTCCTTTCTGGTTATTGGTTAGGACGAACTGAGGTTAACATTATTTTTTATTCTGATATTTTTTTTTAAAAAAATACTGATTTAGTTAACATTTTTAAAATGTTATAATGAAAACAAGTTGGGAATGTGATTATGTTATCTTAATTTTTGTTCCCAACAAAATTTTAACTATTAAATTCGCGTTAGTCGGTATTAGAATGTCAATGATGGTTTAACTGCGCATCTTATATTAAATGTTTTAAAGCAAGTATACCATAAAAATATAGCGCCAAGCAACATAGACATTAGAAAACGCGATCGTCAGTTTCTAGTTTTAGAATTTGTTGAGATGGGTGGTAAAAAATAATTCTCTAAGAAAACCCAGATGCCGCCGCGCTGCACCGTAAAGTATTCTCGTGGGTGGTAAAAAATAACTGCCACGTGTTTGGTATCTTTAGCTGCAGTTGCACTCTTTATGTCAAACTTTCGGAGACGTACGATGGAGGGATAGACTCAAAGGTATATATAATTCCTATTATTTAAATTGTTTTGTTGATTTAATGACCTTATCGTGCAAATATTTAATCGAATTTGTGATTTCTGTCATTCAAACAAATGGGTTTCCTCTGTCTTATGTATTCTATTATCAGCTGTGATTTTTTTTTTCTTTTAGTTAATTGAGGTTTTGATCCTACTGTTAACTTGCTGCAAATCAATGTAATACGATAATGTTGGCGAAAGATGTGTTCAGTTTACAGATTCTGTTGCTAACTCTTTAATCACTAAACTCTGTGCTGCTGTTTGAACTTATGTGATGCAGTTTTGCTATGCCTACGCCAGTATTTTAATACTGATATTTAGTGGATAAATATTATGTATATTGGTTTTTTAGATTTATTTAAAGTAAATTTTATTGACTGCTTTGAAAGCAAAATCGATCTCTTGGAATTCTTTTGTAACGAACGCTTGGGGCCAATTTTTTAAAAAATGCAGAATTTTGATTATATGCTTATTGATTATTAGATATTCCTGTATTGTTGTCTGGTATTTGACATGTAGGCAACTCCCTGTTCAACATTTTTAGCACTATACATAGGAGCTTAGTGACTCAGTCTATCCTAGTAGGCTTGGCGATTCTGTATATTATCTGCTACTGTGAAATTGATGACCCTAATTTCCAGTGCTTGATCTGATGTAAGACGGAGTGGACTTGCTTATGCATTTCAGAGGGAAACATGCTCTCTTGTTCATAGTACATGTAAGTGATATTATTGTTCTATAACTTTCTTGGCAACAACTGATGTTTATTTGCTTCTAGTTGATCATCAAAGATATTGCTGTTTTATGTGCATCACCCAAGTAATTGCAGCTTTTACTGGATAATTGAAAGATATTTACACTTTTTACATTTGAGGATTCGGCTGTTTGTGAAAAGTTATCAAAGCCATTTGTTTATTATTTTCTTCTTGGGGATATATGCAAATATTTTCTGGAATTAAAACTTGGGGCGGCCAACTCCTTATAATGGTTAGATTATATTATACCACACTTTGGGATGGTTTGAAATCCTATTTAATAGCTGCTGCACTAACAAAAGATTTTTGTTGTTGTCATGAAAGAGGTCCCCCAGTCACAAAAGCATTTGGACCATTAGAAGAGGGAACCTAAATCGTGCATCTCTTATTCATGAGAAAATCACTCTTTAAAAGATGCAGGAAGCTTAGGTCATCTCTCTGGGGACATCCAATAAAATTGGAACAACACATGGAAGATTAGCATGGCCCCTACTCAAGAATGATATGCACAAATCCACAAACGGTCGATCCCCCCCCCCCCCTCCCCCCCCAAATCCTTGCCTTCAATCAAAATTTGACTTCTCTTTTTATCCATTTTGTATTGCATTCTCATTGTACCATGCTGTTTTTTTCTACAAGTTCTGAGCTTTGTGTTGTTCGCTGGTTAATGCTGTAAGGTTTTATATTTAAGAGACAAAATACTTGGTTTTGGGCATTGGTAATCCAGTAACTTAAGAAATTGCAGTTAATATAGTATTCCCAGAACAGATTAATAATCTTTGTTTAAATGAATTACATTTTTGGTCTGTACTGTGCTATTATATATTGAGTTAGGTGAGGTTTACAAGAATTAGTTCCTGTTGGTTTCAGTATTTGAACCACGAAGTGTAATCTCAGCCAGGAAGCCTAATAATGTGATAAACAATTGCTGAGAAAAGTAGTTTATCTCCCTATCTTAATTGCTATATTAAAGTTAAAAACCGACTCTGGTATGCTTGGCAGTTACGTATAATATCATCTGCAGGGAAATTGACAACCTTCACTTTGATTGCTCCATCTGATATGAGGCAGCATGAAACTTGACTATACAACCTCATAGGCAATCAGGCACTTGTTCATATTTTATTTGTCGTCCTCTGTTCAACAGAATATAGGCAAGTGATGTTGTACTACTCACATGGGAACAACAGATCGTCTCCATCATCTGCTCCGAAAGAATACAGGCAATTGATATTGTATTATTACTCCCATGGGAACAACAGATTTTCTCCTATTAATTAGTATGAATATTCTTGCTTTCTGTTCGTCTTTCCTTACTTCAGTACATTTGGTATGTTGTTCATCGTCTCTCAGCCAGCCAATACTGTTGGGAAAGGGAGACAATTCAAGATATTTAATAATTTTACCTTTGAGTTTTCTTAGCTTTTGTGAACTCTATGACCAGTGATCAGCCATATTGGTGGAGAAATACAACGACCATTTTATGGGATAAAAACTGAGTGGCTGGTATGCTTATAACTGAGAGATTATGATTAAGCATGATTGGGATGGTCCCAAATATTTTAATGGCCGCATTGCCCAATAATAAGATTTTTTTATTGCATATGATAAAAGGGTCCCGCAGCCAGAAAAGCATGTAGGGTGAGAGAAGATGGAACCAAATCCCACATCGCGTGCTTTTATCAAATTTCAGTCTTTAAATACAACATACACGCTCGACTCGCTGTCTCTTCGGAGACATCCGATAAAATTGGAACGATACAGAGAAGATTAGCATGGCCCCTGCGCAAGGATGACACGCACAAATCGAGAAATGGTCCAAATTTTTTTCTCCTTCTCTGCCTTCCTAGTTCTGTGCCTTTTCTTTGCCTCCTCCCTTACCTTCATCGTCCAAATATTTTTTTCTTCCTTGACTTATTATTTGAAGCATACCTTCTTTATCTTCCCGGCCCAGTTTTTTTTGCATCCTTATCTTGACCATATATATTTTTTTCCTTCCTGGACTTCATATTATTTGAAGCACTCAATTAATGCTGCTATTTCAGTAGGTTATGAGGTTTATTTTCTTGTCTGGTTTATGGTGTGCTAATAATTGTTTCAGAGCCAAAATGCTTGTTTTTGGGCGTTGATAATACATAGAAGTTGAAAAATTGCACTTACAGTGAATGTAGTATGAGTCTGTTATACAACCCTGTCTTAGCAGGTATATAAGATGGACATGGACTATCTGTTGGAGAGGCCAGAGCGCTTAATGGTGCGGTAAACTGTTGCTTCAGAAAGCAGTTGATCACCCTATCTTAAGCGCAACATTCCAGTTAAGATGGAATGGAACATGATTACATTAGAGGCAATTAGATTGTAATGGTTCATCGTTGATCAATATCGTATAATCAAAATATTATCAACCTCACATGCATCCTTCCTGGGTAAAGTAGACCAGTGATCTTTTCAAGCCGGTTACTAAATTAAAATTGCCGCTGCTTCTTATTCACGTGAAGTCTTTCTTGAGCTTTTCTATCTCGATCACTTTTATTTGTGTTAATTTTCTGGTTGTTGCAGGAGGTCAGAGCTCTGATCATTCTTATCTAGCCAGTGGATCACTTGCACAGGAACATGCGTCAAGATATGATTGAGAACTTGGAGACGACAATCTTCACAAACCTGAAGTTGGCAAAGATATGCCGTTATTTCAGCAGTTGAGGTGGGTTTTCTGGGATTCTCAGTTCGTATTTACGAGGCAATGCTTGAGGTTAACCAAACGTAGTTTACATCAAATACATGAATCTATTATCCTTTTATAATTTGGAACTACATGAGCTATTCATCATCTTTTGGTGGTAGGCTGCTTAAATTAGAAAAAGGAAATCCAATTGATGAATTTATGTACTGTTGGATTAATATTTTCTTCCTCAAAACATTTTATCCTCTTAGAAATTAAGATTGTAGCAAGCGTGCTACTGCACAGACAGAAATCTAAAGAATTACATAATGATATTCATCTTTATGCAATAATAAAACAAATAATGCGTGGTTATAAGGAGATCTAAAGCAAATGATGCAAAGTTATAATGAGTCGAAGATCCCAATTTTTTTTTTTCAATTAATTTGAAACGTTGAGCTTAATATAGTGTTTCCAAGCACATACGCTTCACAATCTCTAAATAACCATTGCGAGAGAAATGCTCAACACACCTCTGGTCACCTATTTGAATGGAAGCCACATTTCAAGTCAACTTGTCTATCGCTGGTATGCTGTAAATAGGTTATCTCATCAGGCAACAAGTCCCAGACACACGTTTTCAGGATCAGATTCCAGCACAAGGAAAATCTTGATGGCCAGTGCTAGGATCCAATGATTTCTTGGATAGTTGGCAATCGTCAGTATCAGAAAATAACTCCTCTATGGCTAGCAAATCTCTTTAATCATATTCCTTATCAAAAGTAAATGAGAAAATTTGCGTAGAGAAGGAAGTCTAAAGCTAACCGAAACGCTGTGTACTCTTCCTATTCGGACTCCATACTCTATAAAACGCGTAGCAAAAATGTCTTCTCGAGCACCATACCACTAAATTCTTGCCACGGATATAGTTCTGTCAGTTATAAAAGGGAATGGCAAATAGATATTGGGCTTGTTTCCTGTTAGTGCTAGTTATTTCAATTGGTAGAATCCTACTCAAGGCTGATGTTGGACAGGCAAGGCGAGAAAAATTAGGAATGCCGTTATTCAAAGATTTTATTGTTTAAGGGCATTGTTTGGTCAATCACAAAACATAACAAAAATCTTTTCAGCCGGATTTAGCTTGCTGATCAGCTATAGCTACCAAGAGAAGGGTGACACGCAAAGGGGTGGATTGAGCCTGAAAACAGAGAGGATTGCAGATGCAGCAGACCAAATTCTATCCCTGCATATTAAACCGGAAACAGGTGCCCCTGCATATTCCTCTGAACCCTTTTCGTTTGATTCGCTCCCATATGTATAAAATTAATGCCCCAACAAATATATCAACCGCGAAGTATGCTCCACTATAAATGGAATTGCCATACCCATCGGAATAGGAATAAACTGCGAGATTTTCTATGGGTTCACATCTCTCAGAAGGTTTATCACCAAAGCAGCCACAAGAAACCATCAACATAAGGCATTAAGGCGAGGCAGTGCCTGGGAAACTCAGAGAAACCTTGGATGCCCAGAATGGCTATTTCGGTATATATCACAGCGTATGGCGCTTTGCATGGACCATCAGGTGACCTAATGTCAGACGCATTTAAATACAACCAGAACGTGAGTGGGGCGATGACACAACCCATGGCTGCTTCTAGTACCTCGCTCACAAACAAAGACTTGGTGGATGATAGAGTGAGGTAATCTGTCTTAAAATCCCGCATTAGATTAGCTGCAGTAGAGATAATGCACATCATAATCCTAGAACCTGCAAAGCCAGCAACTCCCCACCACTAGTTTTAGCCAGGGATGTGGTGATAAAAAGACCAATCTTCGCATAAGTTGAAGCAAAGCTACAGTCAGTAAGTCCAACACACTTAGGGTTGCAGAAGACTAGGGCTGGGCAATAAGATACGAGCACTTGGGATGGGACTGTTGCTGTTAATATAGCCACCAGCCCCACACCGACATATCCGGCAGCGGCAAAGCAGGTGGGTATCTTGTCTTTTAGAAACACTATCTTTTTTTGTCTGCACTCGAATCTCATTGACAATTACAAGTTTGGTGCTTTTATTGCACATTTCATTTATAGTTGTACCTATAATCTTTATTGCATTGTAAAAGGAGGTGCTTAAATTATATACCATTGCAACTTATAATACCTAAACAGTAATAAATTACAATTTATCTTAGATTATCCATTGTAAAAACCTTCCCCAGTAATAAGGGAAACAGTTAAAAGTAACTTATGCCCATAAAGACCTTTAAAATCATGGGTACCAAGTTCAGTTGGATGCCAGTCAGTCACAACATGTTGGGAGACGAAGGACCAGAGAATGCCCCATGATATGATGGCCCCGAGAAAAATCATTATATGTAATACCCTTAAATATAATACAATTTGATCCTATCCAATCCAAGCCGGTGAGTTAAATGCACCCATAAGGTAAAGCTAACATGAGTAGAGAATACAGGCTTTGCATGAGCGTGTTGTATTATATTTAGTATTTATTGATGGCATACGAAAAATAGTAGGCGCAGAATAAGCTTGCGTGCTTTTAAATAGAGTCAATCCCAAGCTAGGTAAATGATCAAAACCACAAGAGCTCCCTTCACTGAAGAACCACTTGAAGCAGATCCAAAGCAAACTAGCACTCAAATAATTTCCAAGATCTTTTCGAGAGTTAGTATGAAGGCTATTAATCAACAATGCGTGGCCGTTCCACCAGGACACGCAAGTTTACAATCCAACAGCATAACATTATGAAGAACAGCACTGAATAGCCCCTCGAAACTCACCACGAATAAAAAAGCCAGTCATCCATCCCAGCCACGGATTCTTTACATCGTCTGATTCAATACGTTCTCCCATTCATTGCTAGCAAATGCGAACCAAATCCCCGCTAACGGCTACCCCATGGCAGGCCACAACAAATGGCTGGATGGCAGTGTTTTCTTGTCTGGTAAAAGGCTTTACATTCGGAAACCCTAACTTTGACAGCAACAACGACCACGGCTTCACTATGAAGAATCCTAAGACTGAACTTGGTAGTGACGATGGGGAACAGTGTCCCGACAATTGCGCTCATCGACACCTCTCTTATCGTCATCTGATCTTTCAATTCCGGAATCCGCTGATCATTTTCCTTTTTTCTCACTTATGCCTATAATTCCACTTCCTTCCCATGAAAGAGAACCAACCGCCGGGAAGTGGAACACAACGTAACGACCCTTTGAAAATCTGCGATACTGACGTAATAATAACAATAAAATGTTACATTCTCCTTTCTTTTTCTTTCCTTGTTTCTATAATCTAACGACACGTGGAATACACAAAATCAGTGTTACATGTTTCTGCAGTATTTAATATTTTAGTGATTATGAAACTTATTATTTAATCCCTATTGTTTTTGATGGATTACCTCTTCGTTTATTGATGCTTTTGATGTTATCTGGCACAAAGAAGATTCTCCCTCCACTTCCACTCGATGGATCCTCAAACTTTAAATGGTCTTTCCAGAATTATTGAAAGAGATACAATGAAGAAGACATTGTGTAAGAAGAACTGAGAAGAGATGGAAACCTGAAAATTGAAAAATAATAACAATGATAATAATTAAAGATACAGTTTAAATGGGAAAGTTTAAAATTTAAAATTGCATTTAGGAGGGGTTATTTTAACTTGAGATTTAAATTCATCAAACTATTTATTAAATCCAATTTTGAAAATAATTATTATGATTAAAATATTTCTAAATTAAAATATAATTATGGACATTAAAATTAATAAAAAAATAAAATTTTTACTTTTAAAACCACCTTTACATCAACGTAATTTTGTTAAATCTTAATTATATTTTAATTAAACCCTATTCCTATTTTGTCAAAACTGCTGTAACTGAGAATTTGAGTTCTTTGTTGCTACCCTGTTTGGAACTGAGAATGTCTTAACTTTGAATAAAATTGAAGTTGAGTCAACATTTTTGGGCGGCGACCTGTTAACATCAGCATTTAATGTATACAATGGGCACCACTTTTTAGATTTGGTCTTATTTAAAAATTAGGTAATTGTTAAGTTATAATTTTTATAATTTACTCTCGGTATAAAAGTTATAATAAGTGGTGGAATTCACATGACTTTTATATGATAAATCATACAAAAGCCTTAAAATGCATTATCATAAAAGCTGTATGATATATCATACAAGCCTTAAAATACTTACTGTAATTTGAAATATGATTGCGAGTATTTTGCTGTCATAAACAGGTCTCAGCCTTAGGTTAGAATTTTTAATTTTTTTTTTGGCCATTCTAATTAACTTAATTGGGAACTATTCTATCTGGTACGTTGGAATTTGAGTTCTATAGCTTATTATGATCATCTTATTATGAATGCAAAAGAATCGAAACATTTATTAAAGATTTAGAAGTGAATTTAACGAGTTTAATGAGTAAAAATATTATTATTATAAAAATTGAGTTTAGTAAGGCTACATTGGGTATTTGTTGAGTTTATCAGGTAAAATTAGAATTTTAAAATTTAAAAGTGGACTTATTTAGTAAATAGGTTTAATAAGTAATTTGATAGATTTAAAATCTAACCATTTATTTAGTTTAATTAGTTAAGATAGTTGCTTATTTTGTATTAGAATTCTGGTAAACATAAGATTGAAAAACAAAAATTTGAAATGGCATATTAAAACTTAAAAATGAAAGAGAGAGAATCCTCCTATAATTTCAAGCTACTATAGAATGATGTTAAATATTTAGTATTTGATGTTGTCGTGGAAGATATTTATATGTTGGCTATCACTTTTTGGGCTTATTTAATAATTATGTTAAAGCTGATCTATAATATTAACA